>OY660876.1:18973594-20331094 GCA_962446985.1 Xyrichtys novacula | reverse complement strand
AAATCAAATCAGACCATAAGTTAACAGATTGAAGATTTTTATATCCTTATTTTTTATGCCTGAAACTGGTGTGAAGGGGTAGGTGTCGGCCTTTCAGCAGAAGAAAGAGCCCTGGTTTTTGTCAATTCCTCTGTAAAAAAAAATAATATAAATATATCTGACTGCTAGAAATCAGCAGGATGATATTTTGACTACTATAAATAGAATGTAAAGAATACAAAGGATAAGATGATCAAGCCTGCTTTGTACACAGGGGGGCGCCAAAATTAATACAAATGGAAAGTTCCTTTTGAGAACTTTAAATTTACTTGGTGTTAGACCCAATGTTAAGAATAGACCCTTGAATAAAAGTGAAGCTCTGTGAGTGGTTGAAACTCCAGACTGTATCAAAGCTTGAATAGTCCAATTGAGTGAGGCCATAACTGTTCGAATTCCCCCTAGTGACTGACTGCAGTGTAGGTCTTTTCATTATAACAAATGGAACATGGGTCAAATATTCTTGTTATCCATCATCCAAATTAATAGTTGATTGTTGAGATAATTACCACTTATAAAGTAACTTGGGGAAAACCATTGTGCTTGATGTAAAGTCCATTTTCCAGTTTCCTCTGGACACTATGTGAGAATGTCAGCTCCGGGAAATGCATGCGCTTCTGCACTTAGAGCTAATTGCACTTCTTAAGATTCTTATATTTCACAGCAGAATCGAAACTAATCCTCATATTATGGCTTCATATTAAATGGCCGGATGCCAGGAATTAATTTGAGAGCTACATGTCGTGGGCCAAAAATAGCAACGACAAATTCTCCTCTGAAAAGTGGATTATGTATACAAGAGTGTTTGTGCAGGAGTTGTTGAGGGGTGCATGACGTAGTACTGAGGAGGATGTGCAGCTTCTCCAAGACAACATGTATAAGCATCAGCAGTCATGTGGGAGAAAAGGTGAACCGGCTAAACATAATTATGAACCAAATGTTAATGCATGCTGTCATGTGCAAATCATACACAACTGAATTAATGGCACATTCTGTTGATGGTTAGCTGACATTGTACATCTTTCGCAATCAGTTATTATTAGGATGATTTCAGAGCACTATGTATGTCACCACCAAGTGAAGAACTGAAATGATGTATGTTATAGTAGCTCTTTAGGGGTCCAAATGTTGATTTAATTCTCACAGATGACATATTAGAGGGACACAAACAGTTTTAAAAAATAGAAACTGCAGTTATAAATGTGCTGTGAAGACACTGTGTTGCAAAAGCCAATCTCCCTTTTCTCCCCTTCACACCAAAGAAACAGTGGCTTTGTCTCTGTTCAACATTTAAGCTTTTTCAAAGTTTTTCCTTGATCTTAAAGTTTGATCCTTTTACTGTAATGGAATTAACAATATTCAGCTGATGCTTTATCCTTGTATGCAGAAATATCTTCAAATAAGTGTAATTTTCTAGGCCCACCAGAATGAACAATGATCTTAAGAGCAAAATGAGTTGTGTTGAAAAAAGGTTCTCCATAAACGGTTAATTTTGAAGATAAAAGGTGACTGAAAACTTATAAATATATGTTTTTTATTATTGTAGCGACTAGTTTCCTTAAACAAAAATGCCGCTGGGGTTTAGGTGTGCTTGCATCTGTGACTCGTTCAATTCATTCAGTCCGCTTGAGTGTCAAAAGTGATTTATTGTTCAAAAAGGAAAGAAAACACGCTGATCCAGGTCCAAAACTTTTGCCTTCAAATGAAAAGGTGACATAATGAAATTAGGGTAAAACAGGATGAGTGAAACGGTCAAAAGAAAATTATTAGAGCTATCAGACCAAAAACTCTTGTCTGACTACACCGGTGAGATTTAAATAACCTGCCAAACATCCCAAAACCACAGCCCTCAGTGTGACGTACCTATTAGAAATCATATCATCAACAAATATATTTTGGCCCCCTCAAGTATTTTTAAATTTAAGGCTTGTGATTTGTTGATACACTGGTATTTGCTTAAATTAACTAACAACATACTGAATGTTATTTTCCAATTTCTTTTGTGCAAGTCCTCTGGCATAATGGTTGTTTATCTATAGAATAATACTGTATGACCATTATATCCACAATATAAGGGCTGAATGAGCCTTATAGATGTTATAGTTCATATGAGCTAATGGACAAAGCAGCATCATAGACGTTCTTCCTTTTCTCTTATTGCTCTTTTTTTATCACACTGTTAAACCCTCACCACAGCTCATATCTCTCATGATTGTACTCTAATATTCAGTTTCTTCTCCTCCCCTCATCCCCTTCTATGTCCCATCATCCCTCGTTTCTCACCTTCAGTATTATTGCTGCAAGAAGGAAGAGTCCGAGTCGGAGGAGGAGGAGCCAGACTTTGCTGTTACATCACGCCTCCCGCCGGTTCACTCAAATCACAACATTGTGGCGGCAACGGCCGCCGCTTCCGCCATCCCAAATGGCCCCGCCCTTTTCTCCACCCCTCCTCTGGCTAGGAAACTGACACGCTCACAGACCTTCTGTCCATCCTGTACACACTATGAGATGCCTTTCTACCTCCAGCCGCCTCAACCCCAAGTCCACCATCAACCAGATGGGCTGAGGAATGGAGGTGATCGGATCAGCTACCGCAGCGTGCAGCAGCAGGACCTGGAGCTGCCTGTGCCTGTGAACATTTCAAACTACAGGAAACCCAACCTGGCCCGCTCGGTCACCATGAGGGACATGTTCCAACGCAGCTGTAGCATCAGCACTGATGTTTAGCCCGGTGAGGTTGGAACCTGGAGTAAGATTATGCCTAAAAGAATGGGGATGACCTAGGCTGGACAGCTTGAGTCTGATTGTGTTTTTGTCATCTTGACCGGTGTAGTCCAGTCTAGTGTTGTTTAATCCAGTCTGGTCTCGTTCTACTGGTCGCCTCTTGCAGAACTGAGGACTCGGATTGCTCTCAGGACAGGATTTTTAAAGGTACTATGCTCAGGTCCAGGACCTTACACTTGGGCCTATATGAAGTTTTAAGTATTTAGATAATGATAAAGTATCCAGATCAAGAACTTCTTGCTTTGGCTTGTTTTGAATAGTTATTTTTTAACGATAAGAGCGGCATTTGTTTTACAACTTGATAAAGTTTGCAAAGCCCTAATTCCTCTGAACTCTCATGCCCATGGCCTGAAAGATAGACAAATTCCTGCCATGTCCAAATGACATAATCAGCAGGGATTTTCTCTCTGCCATAGCTGCTACAGACAAAATATGATTAGGTGAAGTCCGATGGTTCCCCCTCTCATGATGGGATGATCTGTCTGTTCCTCCATCCACTAGATTAGAGAGATTATAAAATATCACTCACCGCCAGTGGAAAAGCCAGAGGAGGAAGGGGGATGTTGTGTTTAAGCTGCCAGCAACAGACATTTTAGACTTAACTTAGGCCATAATATTTTAAGACGCAAAGGGCTCACAGAAGATGAAAATTCCTGCTTGTTTTTCCACATTTTTTCATAGAGGGGTCCAGTTTGACAGGGGGCTGGTTTCATGATACCACACTTCTACAGAGAAGGACCTTTGTGTTTTTGCAGGCAGGATGGACCGGGTGCCAAAAGGGGGACAGGTTCTTGCATATGTGCGGTTGTGTGACTGTGTTTGCATGCAAGTGTGTGTGCGTGTGTAAAAGTCGATAAGTTGTTGTACCAGAGCTCTTTTTCCATACAGTTCTCAGCTCAGTCTGTCACCCCTGCAGTGTGTAAACTGAACCCGGTGTCGGGTTGCAATAACATTTTGAACATTTAATATAAAAGGGGGATTGTTTTAGTTTCTGTGCGTGCCATGTTACTGTTATATTTATGTTAACGATTAGAAAGATTAAACCAGATCATTTGACAAACTGTTAGTGAGCTTGGCGCTCTTTTGTAAATTTTACTTTACTTTTTCATGATATACACAGACTGAATATGAAGGTAAAAGTCAGTACAGAAGCTCTTAACAATGTGATATCATTATATTTCTTCACTGACGTTTCATCTCGTGGACTCTTCACTGCATTCCCTGTGTTGTCCCAAATTTGTTGATACATGGACTCATGTGCTAAAGATAATTTCACTTTTAAAGCGACATTTATAAATATTTAACAGGCCACAGCATACACCCAAGTCTCTCTCTCTCTCTTTCTCTGTCTCTGTCTCTGCTCTCGACTCACTGGACTGAGGAATACTTGCTCGGAGGTACTCTGAGAGTTCATCTCGGGATGCTTTTATTTTCTGAGCTCGGCTGACTGGAGGGCTCATTTTCTAACAGGAGGAGTGTTACGGACAAAGGACACACACTTAATGAATGAAATTATTAAATGCTTGATTTCTGGAAGATAAGATGTTGGTTGTGTAACTTGAAGATGATCGGATGCTCCCCTTTTCCCCCTGCCTCCTCAAAGTGGATTGTCTTTCTATCTTTCTTTCTTTCACTCTCTTTTTTTGTCTCCGTTGATTTTGTTCGATCAGCAATCAAGCTCATTTATTTCCCCAAAAGGTGAAACAGTGAATGATTTCGTTATGATTTTTCCCTCTTGTGACATGTGCTCCCTGCAAATACACCGCAACACACACGCACCACACAGAAACACACACATACAAAGTTGTCAATGCTTTGCTTTCCTTACTTTTTAAAGAGAAATGTGACAGTTGCACAAGAAATGTAGTGCCATAAAGATTTCAGAGAGAATTTTATTATAATTATTATTACTATAAGTATTATTATAATTATTACAAGTGTATATTCAAATGCAGTGTTGCTTTAACCCTGAGGTATTTGAATTACTTGCTTTATTTTATGATCCAGCTGGTTTTTCAGACTCAGTACAGTACAGCAGAAATGTTTCTGTCCTTGTTTCTAATGTATAACTAACAGACACATTGTTGCTAATAAAATGGTGTGAAAATCTGTCTCATCTCTCCCATTTGTTCAAAAATAACACAAGTACATTTCTCTGTTTGTGGGTATGGGCTTGCAGTTTACACATCTGCACTATCAGGTATTATAGGGAAGAAGATTCCTTCATTTCTCCTCTTTTTTTTGGTAAACTCAGTAAATGCTGAGTCACCATCACTGTAAGAGTAACTCATTACTAGTCTGGTTGTGTTTTCTGTTCCTTTTAGGCTTGCGGACAAACAACTGATTAAATCGAAGTGTAGTGTCGCCTGACTTGAATGCTGGGCATATCAGCCAGCTAAAACGCAGCATGTTTTGGTCAAAGCACGTCACCACAAAGCAGTACAGTCATTTTATTTCTATTAAGGATAAGAAATGGATTTAGGACCTTTGAGCTAGCTAACTAAGGTGAGATTGTGTGATTCTTATCCAAAAACAGTAGTCTAATTCTGCATTGTTTGGTGCATATGTTGGCTGATCATTTTTGATTCTGAAAACAAGCAAGCATCTGTTCATCATCTCAGCTCCTACAGGAAAATGAGTCATTACCCTGCAGCTGACAAAAGTTATCTGCAGAAGAACCTGTTTCTAAAAGGGGATCAAGCGAAACAACTTAAGTGTTTTTGTTGATATGTTTAAAGTCGAGAAACCAGACGTACTGTAACAGATCACTCACAGGAGAAAACAATGAAGCCTGCCAAACCTTTATCCACAGCGCTAAAGTCTGTTTGCACACAGATTCAGTCAGCCCTGAGGCGACAATGAGAGCGTTTTGACAGCAAACATCTTTGAATGGGGAGGGGTAAGAAGCAAGAATGGGATGCATAAGTGCGACGATAACCCAACCTGACAGTAAGAGGAGAGCAGACGATAGTGACAATGAGAAGTCAACCGTGCAGGGAGGCTAAAAGACTGAAACGAAGAGCATTATTCAAACGATAAAGTGAGCCAGTCAGAGAGGGGGGGAAAAAAACCTGAACATACAACAGAAACACAACTAAAAAGTATTTTTTTTAGCAAGGAAACTGAAGTAGTTATTAGAAGGATGAGTCAGAGTTAATGAATGAGGAATAGCACAAGAATACACAGACAGATGGAGGCGGTGAGGAGCTGATATCAAACTGAGGCCTCCCTGTTACAGACATGAATAGCCATTTTGTGATGGCATTAATACAACAGCACTGCTTCAGACATGAAAAACCTCTCAGATTATGATGGATTCCCTTTGATGTGGTGAATTCAAGCCCCCACTTATTTTCCACGTAAAATTGCGAGCACTGAAACAGGGAATTAATGTCACACTATAGCATTCCACCCACGAGGCAAATTGGCAGCAAATGTAATTAATGACTCTCTTTTTCGGACGCTGTAATTTGCATTTAATGACACTTGGACCACTTCATCGTGGGTCTAGAAGCGCATGCTTAACATGCTGCAGCTTTGCTCGGAATCAAGAAGCATTAGGAAACTGCTAGCCGAGCTCCATAAGGGGTAAAAGCGTCAACAAATAATGTTTACCAATACTGATATGAGTGAGATGTTGTTGTAACAGTGCGGTTTGAGATTTGTGACATTAACCCTCCATCATGTCTGACTTTGTCCACCTCAGCAGAGTCTGCCTCATAACTACAGCAGCCGGACAATCTATCAGCTGCTTTCTGTCTAACAGTCTTCCACACAGGCTCTGGAAGCTGGCCTTGCTGGGCTGAAGCTAACCACAAATCTTTCCATCTGACAGATGATCATCTCTCCAGCCAGCCCTCTAAATGTGTGTGCATCTGAATCGTGTAAAAAGGCTTTTGATGATATGCTTGTGCAAAGTGTGAAAATATATGTTTTGTGGAGTAAGGTTGAGGTATTCGTTTTTTCATGTTTGTTTGAGCTGAATTTGTATGACTGAGCGTATTTGCAGCCAATGTGAATTATTTAGTGGCATAATCGCCTCCAGTGTAAACAGAGTGGCCTTTAGAGGTGTATCGATGTTTTATGACATGCTTTGAATCATCCCCCTCATCTACCTCTCACCCCGCAGCCGCATGCTCTCTCTTTCTTTCTCTTTCTCTCAATCTGTCTATTCACTGCATCTTCTCTCTCTCACTCCCATCTTGAGGTTCATCTTCTATCTTTTCCTCCCCCCAAACTCTCGAGTATTACAGTGCTTTATGTGTGTGTGAGCGTGCGTTCGTGTGTGTGTGTCTGTGTGTATTTTATGGTCCCTGGCAATAACTCTCCAACAGTTGAATTTAGATGCAGTACAGAGGAGCTGCTGGGATTCCATGAATTATGGACATGATACATACGAGACCCTCCTGCTAGCATCACAAGCCAAGGGGCTCCTTTTCTCCTTCTCCCTCCTCTCCTCTAGTTGTCCGTCTTTTTTTGCCCTCCTGTCTTGCTCACACTCTCATTCCTGCTTCTTTCCTTGCACAGATTTCTCCTTACTTCTCCTAAGCCTTTATTTCTAACTCTGTGTTTCTGCACAGCCTACACAAGCTATGTTGGATACAACCCCTAAATGAAAATTTCATCAGATTTTCAACACTGAAAGATAAATAAGAAGTCTGGATTTAATTTCCTGGAGTCATGAGATAATGTTTTCAGAGAGCTCTGCCACCGTCTCTGTATAGTAGCTTTGTCTGTGGCACCCAAAGCACTGGGAAAAACAGCCTGTCTTCTTATACAGGAAAATATTAATATATGGGGGTGCGGTGGGGGGTTAAAATGGTAACATCAAAAAGACTTGAAACTGGTTAGGGCCTGTGATAAGTCCTAACAAATGAAGACTCTGTAGTCTGTGGGTCGTATGGCTCGAAAAATGACTTAGTGGATTGCAGTATGTTGCAGATTATGTAGAAAGAGAGAAAGTTGTCATAATTTAAAAGGATTTGAAACATTTAAAAAGCCAAGATTCAAAGCTAAACTGAAAGAGTGCTGTGTTACAGTGAGAGGAATAAGTTGGTGGAACAATCTGAAACAATCTTGTTTTTGAAAAATAAGAAATAATGAATTGTAAAAAGGCATGTTGTCCTGCAGCTCTTGTTTATTATAACTGTGTTTATTTGATTTATATCTTATGAAAGACAGCCAGACTATATAAGATTTTTCTTTTTTCTGCTCCTTTTCGTTCACATGTTTGAGATTTTTTCTTAGTTTGTTTTGAATGTTTTAAATATTTACTAAATGAAATAAAGTATGAAAATGAAATGAAATGAAAACTGGTGGTACCTCTTTAACAAGCTGATTTGAAGGCTCATTTAGAAACATAACTATCACTCACATTTCATATTCATTGGGGTGGAGTAAAATCACTGCATCCACAAGAGGGCGCTTGTACAAACCAGTCTTGCACAGGCCTCCATGTTTCTTTAGCTGCCATCTGACTGATGTTCAGTTCTCGTCCAATACCTGGGCTGCTGTTCTGTTTTAGTTTTTCGTGCCTGAGGAAGGTGATGTCTCATACATGATTTTAGTTTCTAACCATCTTGCACAGTCCTTCTTCATCACAGGCATTTTCATAAGTATTTTTCTTTGTTGTGTTCTGACCTTGCCTCAACTGTTGGCAAAAGCTCCTTGGAACTTTTGGTTTCTGTTGATTTTGGAGCTCACCAGAGTGGTACCTCTCTTCTCTGTGGTGATTTTGTTTGGTTTATGTTGTTTAAATCTCATTCTACCTCACCTTAAAGTCAAATGCATGACTCATTAGTAGTCTCAGTACAAAGGCTGTTTCAGCGGTGTGCCCTCAATCACCACAGCTGGCGCCTATCTTTAACAGTGGTCCCAGCTATTAAAAACAACATGGAAGCAGAGCTCTGTTTACTTATGGTTGGTTTGCTGTTATGGATCAGATAAAGCTATCAGCATTCGTTTCAGAATACAAAAATTCCCTTTTTACAAGAAATGTTTTTATATGCAACTGTAAGACAAGCATGTGTGTGATAAAAATATGTTTCATTAGGGCCAAATTCCATTCAGCTGCTTTAGTTTCAGGCTTCAGCGTGCTGACTCAGAGTCACACTGACATGACTTACGAGGATAGACACATTACTCATGTTATTAGTAATGCTTTCTTTTTTTTCCTGACAAGTCAAAACGTCTGCAGTAAAAATAAAACATCTTCAGCTTGCATCACAACGATAACACGTTCATCCATCTGCACATTTGACTGCCTTAAATTGTCTCATCACCTCTAATACAGACCTTAATCAGAATGTCAGAAATAAATAATATAGCATTAAGGACGGAGCTCTCCAGACTTGAGACAAAAGTGCAACTCTCAATTACTCACATTGACAGGAACAAAACTTACCTCAGCATTTAAAAAACATCCCTGCTGTTATAACTGCAGGTTTTTTACCATATCTCAGAAATGAAACATGTCCTCTGCTAACTCTGTTACACAAATAGAAAACATATACACAAGCGCACAGATGCTCCATGCTATGACAGAGATGAGAACTAGCCATCCTCCACACACACGCACACACACCCTTGCTCTCTCTCTCTTACACACACACACACTTAACTGCGTGCAGGGGCCATTACTGCCCACTGTGTGTTATCTTGTGATTTCTAAAAGAAGACAGGCCATGCCTCCAGTCTGAATTTTTCATTCTCCACCTCTCTCTTTCTCTGTATAACAACTAATAAATAAGCAATGAATCCTGTGGACATAAAGCAGAATGGACTTGATTTTATCTCCTCCACACCCCAATGCAAACTCCCCTAGACCCTTGATACACATTTTGTCTCAATCTTTTCTTTTTTTCTATTAACCTGTCTCTCTTTCAGCCATGTGCTGTCTTTTGGTGCATGTTTTAAGAGCTAAATCTTTTTTTTCTATGTTTTCTATCCTCTGCTATTTGCCCAGTGAACCTTGATGATTAACTCTAGCCCTGATACGCAGGGAAAATGTGTGTTGTGTGTTTTTTTGTTTTCATGGGTTGAATGTGACCTTTTGCTTGGTTAATCCATCACTGATTTATTTTTAGAGCCCAAGTGGATTTGAAGTGGTATGAGCTGTTTGGTAAGCAGTTCAGAGTAGCCTCAGTTTAGATTAACAAATATATGGCCAAACATCACCCTGGAATTATGCAATATTCTTCTTTGTCAACAAGTGTGTGGGTTGTTACAGACAGGGAGAGCGAGATAGAGAGATAGAGAGAGAGAAAGAGAGAAAGTCTGTATCTCAGTATTTTTGAGATGAAATCAGCAGAGATAGGATGAGAACAGAGGTGAAGCCCACTTACATGGTGCTTTGTTGCCATCTGCTGGTTTCATAAAGACAGTTGCTTTGTTGGTACATATAAATGTATGTTTATTTTTTGTGTAGATTTGGCCAAACAGACCCTCATACTGACTAAATGTCCAGCTTTTCTATATGTAGGCCTATAGGTTATTCAACTGACATCAGTTTACCAGTTGAATTAAAGATCATCCACTGAACAATGTAAACAATTTTATATAACTTCAATAGTGGTGACATATTTTGAGTTGGACAAAAAAAAATCCACCTTGTGAATTTGTAGGTATTAAATGGGCTCGTGCTCTACAAAAAAACATATATGAACAATGTATATGAATTATTTGGCCCATCAATTGATAGGTTACGACTCTAACCTGTATAATAAACAAGCTAAAATCGACGTTTTCTCGATATTGATCGAACAATAAATATATATGCATTAGAATCAGTGATGATCAGTGAATAGCTGTGGGTCAAATCAATTTTTTCAGAACCATTTTAGAGGACTTTTTCCCTTGGACACTCAAACTATTTGAGTCCCGCCTTCTCGTTTCAACAACCAATCAGATCTTAGTATCAGACTGTACGTCATCAGCCGCGATTCGCAAACTTCCTTTTCCCCTCCAGCTTTCATTTCTGTTGAGTGGTTCAAACTGATGTTTTCTGGCCATTATTTATTGCATTTAAGGAAGTATGAACACACAACAACCCAGTGAAACAAACAGTTGTCAAGGTTTGACTCCGAGGGGAAACGACTCGAAGAAAGGAGCACTGAGGAGGTATTTTAGTAACATTTAGCCCAGGACGGCTAGTTCCCAGCAGCTACAGTGTACAATGGTACTGACCTGTAAACAGCATTTTCAGGACTCAGTATAGTTCCCTACCATGTGTTATACTTTTTATTGATTCCCATCAACAATGAGTTTCACTAAAAAAAAATGAATATTGTTTAGCCAAATGATATCGTCCCCCTTATTTTTATGTGCGTTTTCCAAATAAGAAAAAAGTCTAAGCAGACTACAATGTACATGTATGATCCCAAATTCAAAATGTTTGTGGTACTGTTATAAGATTTAATGAACGAAATGTGATGGTTTGGAAATCATTGAAACCATGTCTTTAACAATAGGCAAAGACAATATCAAATATTGAACCTGAACAACTTGGATATGGGAGAAGCATTTCTAAACCTTGAGGTGTTTTCCTTGTCTTTCTGCAACACTCTTCTTCACACCTCTTTGTTTTAGTGAAACATTTCCGATCTCTTACAAGTTTCTTTCCCTTCTCCACCAAGAACTCCATTCTCAAATGTCAAGAGAGTTCATTCCAACTTCAAGTCACCTGTAAGTACTTCCTTCTTCCATCTGCAACACTCACTTGAGTATTATGATTAGTGCCTCATGGCCTGTCCATTCAGTTGTCATCTTTGTCTGTTTTGCACATCACAGCTTCAAGTAACTGAGAGTGCCAAAGTTAGTCCAGCAGAGGAGGTGGCAGAGCTGGAGAGAAGAAAAGAGCAACTGGACAATGAGATAGCACAGCTAGAGGCTGAGTGAGTACAGCTGTGTGTGTGTTTGACCTCAGTGGTATGTGTTGAGTTTCAGTATGTTGATAACATTGATGATCCAGTTAATCATTAGAGATTGGGAATCAAACCTGTTGCTAATTTGTCTCTTTTGAAAGGGGTTTAATGTTTTTATTTGTGTCTGGTAATGAGGATTTTCTCAAAACTGCTTTTCTGCATTATAAGTGTGTGTGTCTGTGTGTGCTATTTTCAGTGGATACAGAGTAGAGGAGCTGGAGCATCATATCGATATGCTGCATGAATACAATGACATTAAAGACATTGCACAGTCACTACTTGGCCGCATTGGTAAGAGAAATACTTATTTGGACATTCATAATATACTTTTTTGTTCTGTATGTAATAGCAAACAAAAAAAGCTTTAATTTTCAGAATAAAGTCACTTGACTAAACTGCACCATAATATATGTAAAGGATCATTTACAGTCAGCTGGTGGATATGTACATTAGAATCCTGATTCCTGAATGGGGTTAGGGTTCTTATATTCATAACCCCTGGCTCACTTTGCATTTTCTTGCTGATTATCCAGCTACCATCTAAGAGTATAAACTAGTTGACACAGATGTTGATTTCTAAATGATTTATTTACAGCTAAAAAACATGGTCAAATCAGTTCACATCATGTAGCCCCCCTTATAGCCACAAATACTCATCAGCCTCCTCATGAGTTGACGATTGATTAAATGTTGTAATTCATGATCGAATTAAAACTTTATCCTGTTAACCTTTAGACACGGTTAGACGAGGTTAACAGGGTAAAGCTTCTGCATGAATAGTTATGCTGACACTTCCTTCCTCATTCGGCTCTTCTGCTTTTAGAGCTTTCCTGCTGACACACCTTACAACATAAACAAAGGCAAATGTTTCAACTCAAACCGTTGTCGCCAGAAACATAATGACTGATGGTTTAAGTTACTTTGCACTGTCTGCTTTCAATCATGCACTCCAGAAAATGCCTGGAGAATTTTAGGAGTCACAGCATCACCTGTCAGACAGATAAAGAAAAAAAACAACAGAATGATCAGAACCATGACTGGATAATTAGATTATGTAAAGGAGTATTAAAATGTGCCTGTACTTCTCAGACAATGCAAATGGAGAGGGTAGTGGTGTGATATGAAGTGAATCTGCACTGAGACACACTTCTCCTAAAATCTCAAATAGAAGTTTCATACTAGTGTACCAAAACATGTCTATTCTTTCTGAAAACATGTTCGTAGCCTGAAAATATTAATCATTAATACAAATCACCCACCTCTGTTATTGATTCACATTACTGCAGCATTTTTATAATAAGGTTACAAAACTTAACAGAACACCAGCTACTTAACAAACATCAACATCCCCGTCATTTGGATTACATTTGCAAACAGCTATTCACATGGTAGAGCACAGTTTCTTAGTGATTGTTTATGGGCGTGGTTTTCCTACTAGTAGACTATAATACATCCTTCCTCCTCTTGTTGCCATCTCCTTTTTTTTACCCAGGACAGACTGAGTTCAGTTACATTTTCACCCGCAGAGACATTTTCAACACTCTCTTAAGGGGCTATTAGACACCATATACAAAATAGTATTGTGAGATGATATTTAACACAATGTCTTTGTTAGTGATATAGTGACCAAAGAATACAAACATCTAAAGGTTTGATCACATTTTTAAAAATCATTCAAATGACTGAGTTGAGGTGGCCATTAGATTTACATCATGTAAGTGAAAAGTTGTATTCATCACTCTTTATTTTTATGGATATGCACAATTTAAAAATGATAACTAACATTGTTTTGTTTGTTTTCGAGACATGAATTTGAGTTGACACCAACAAGCTGATATGCAGCCCACAAATCACAAGACATTAGACCAGCTGATCCTTTCTTGGTCTCATGAAAAGATTGTTTGAGATTCCACAGCGGGCCACCAGAGGGCAGGAAAGCAGCATTTCTTTCAAACTGCTGACTCAAAAGCCAAGACTAGACCTTTTCAACTTTGACATTATTTACATAACACTGATTATATTTCTTGGCGACGGACCCAAAATGATTTCACCCACTGTTGGATGAAGTCTTTAAATTTAGCTGCCATAAAATCAGGCCCCTCTCTTATTTGGAGTCAGCTCGGTTATAAATAAAAGCAGCTGTTAGACGTTCCTTGGTTGTCTGCGGTGGCTAATATTTATCAGCATTTTTTTCACACACTATACGATGCCCAAAATGTTGATGTTATTTGCACAACCTCTCTTTCTGGTCATGAATGTAAGAGTGTGGTGATTTCAAGTGGCCTTGAGTAATTTTCTGTGAATGTACTGCAACGTCTTGAGGTTAAGTAAATCTGGAGAAGTTCAAATATTTCACTCTGCCAGGGAGGCTTTAGTGAATCACAGCCAAGTCACATTGTGGTCTTAGAGTGTGTCACAACAAACAAGACTTTTCACCTACTTTGTCACTTGCTTGCGTGAGGTGATAAAAATACCTACAACATATATAAATTCCTAAAATGCTCCAGTGTCATTTAGAAAAGCTTTTGGGTTTGTCACTCTGAACATTTGAGGGGGTTTAAAGCTCACTATCTCTTGAACTCCTCCTCTCTCAGTACAGTGAACAGTCAGGATGATAATGACCTCTTGGTGAATGGAGCTGGCGTTTCCCCTCTGACACAATAGCAGTCTTTCACATCACTCAAACACACACTGGCACACACACATACACAATATCCTGTCTGTCGTGCAGACGCATGCATGCATGCACTCACACATACACAGCTGTCATAAACACACGTGCTGTTATCCTCTCGCTCCTCTTATGCCCTCAGCCTCACTCACTTTCTCTCCCACACACTTTTACAATCAGGCTGCTCTTAAACACTAAGTTGCTGTTGTACTGTATGCTCCCATTTTGAGAGTGAGGAGATGGGTGGGCAGCCTGGAGAGTGAGAGCAGACAAGAGAAGATGCCCTGCAGTACCCTCTTGAGACAAATGTCCCATTGTCTCTTACCGTGTCCGTCTGTCTGTCTGCTAAGGTCACTGTCATATTTATTCAAAGTGCCTGTAGACTGTAAAACTGTCTCTCGGTTAGAATATGTCTTGTCTATATATGTCAGAAGGGATATTATTGCCTTGACACAGTTTGTTATCCAAGCACTAATGGTTTATACAAGTTATTGTGAACAGATCCTTTGTACTGTGTATAAAAGGCGGATATTTCGAAGCTTTTTCCTGTTTGAAAATTCATTTTGACACATTTGTCCACTGCATTTCTTCCCAAACTAAAATATTGCCAAATGTCAGAACAGAATAAGTGCAGTTTCAAATGCATTAGTTTTACTGTAGCATTTTAAACTACTATGCTGTGTCTTTTCATGTACATGCCATCTATTTGGCACTGTGATGTCTGTCTGTTCAGTGTTTTGGGGGGATTGTTTGAAATATAGACCAGAGGGAGTTGACCCTGTAATCTCGTAGAGGTCCCTAACCCCCTCTTTGCTATTTCTTGCAGCTGCTCTGAGGGGGACCACCACACGAGATCTCTACAGCCACTTTGGTCTGGAACTCGATGACTGAAAGGGAAAACAGGGCAGGGGAAAGTGTATGAAAATGAAGTGGGGAGACTGGTTTTGCAGACCAAATGGGGTGGGACAAACAGGGATAGTCTTGAATCTTTGTATCTAAACCATTTCCTTACAGCAACAGCAACAAATTAGTCTAAGGTGACTTTTCTCTTGGCTTTTTGTTTGTCTTTGTTGTTCACGATACACTGACTCCAGCGATTCCAGGGATTTGCTTTGTCCTGGTATTCAGACTTATTTGAATGGAGTGGGGAAAATGTATGCAAATCTGGTTAGAAAGAAAAGAGGGCATGCTGGTGTGTAAAATGTGTGTATATTGTACAAAATATTCTTGACAATAGTCTTTAATAAATATGTAACTCAACACAGCAGATGATGAGATCCTGTGTTTATAGTTACCTGCAAATTCACAACGAAAACTGAAAAGTAGCTGCAGATGATTAAAAAATGTAGGTTTTTATATTTATTTCACTCTGGTTTCAGTATCCAAATAAAGATATTTTACGAAGTGAAAGTGTAACCGTTGAGAAACGGGGTCGTGTCAGGTCATAATTTACCCACCCACTTCTTCTTTGGAGGCTGAAAGGATGTTAAGCAACGGGCACACTCAGTTTCCTGTCTGTTACCCTTTTGAAATCTAAAAGTTGAACTACAAAAGAAATGTAGATAGTGACTTTATTTTTAAAATCCTGAATCCTGAATACAGCTCTGCTTGCCTGGAACACAAGGTATACATCCTGAGAAGATACTTACCCAGCAGAAAAGACAGAATAGTGACATAATACAGTGGGTGTGTCCTTATCTGTCTGAAAGCCTCTGATAAGGTGTCTCTGATAACTACAGAGGGGCTTTACAGTCCTCATTATGCTCTGTTTGACTGTGATGTTGGGCCTCTGTACCCCTGTGTAAAAACTGTTTGACCAAGTCCTGGAATGAGCACTTTTTATCTGTCATTGACAGGTCAAAGCTCAGCCTATGTTCTTACCCGAACTTTGCATCTTTTTTATCTGATGTACAGTGCAGGGTGTACAGTCAAATCATCTATAAGATGACTGCAGATGTGAAGTGCTGATCCAAGAGTTCATGTATCTCAGGTTTAGACATTTTAATTTTACTAAAATTAATGAACATGTGAAATATTTTGCAGGATGTCACTATTAGCCTAAGTGTTTCCCTGTATTTGAGTCGTGCAGATCTCTGGAGAAATAACCTTTCTTAACCCTGCTCTAGTGTTTACAGCGGGTCTTTTGTAATCTTCCTCACTTATGCAATGAACTTCATGACATGACACACTGCTGTGATGACCAGTGTGTGAAATGTCAGCCACCCTCTGTCATTCAAGGGGACCTTTAGCTGATGTCCTGCTATCACGGGCCATAGCACTATTTTGCTCTAGTTTGCGATCATTTACAGGATAAGGACCAAAACTGAGTGTTAAATGTAGTTTGTGCAAATGTTGTTAGGACCACTCAGTTTGATCTGTACAGTACGGGGGCCGAGAACTGCCACTGCTGCAAAAAAAAGAAAAAAGAAGTCACAACTGAAGTTACTAATGCAAAAAAAAGGTACTGGAGCCCACTACAAATAAAAAAAATGGTGCAGATTAAAAAAAAGAAAAGCCACAACAGAAGTTAACGGCCCGAAAAAAAAAATGGCAATGGAAAAAAAATGTACTTACTGCAAAAGTAAAAGGATGCAAATAAAAAAAGCCACAACAAAGGTGAGCTGCTGGGGACCACTAATGATGATGCACCACTAATGATGGTGTTTTACAATCTAGACACACAAGACGACAGCGAGAAGACGAGCAAAGAAGTAAGTGGAGAGGTTATTGTTTTATTTCGCCTCGTGTGCTTTTCAATTTGTCATTTGGTTGGGCCATGTAGCGCCCGAGTTGTTATGAAGTAGAACTGAAGGTAACACCACACCGACATCCTCCAGTTCAACTTCGTATCGACTCAGGCGCTTCATGGCCTGACCAAATGACGCATTGAAAAGCACACGAAGCGAAATCAAACAATAACCTTTTCACTCACTTCTTTGCTCATCTTCTCGCCGTCGTCCTCTGTGCCTGGATCGTAAAACACTGGTGCATCATTAGTCAATTTCATCAGTCATCAGTTCATTCCTTTTTTTTTTTTTTTTTTTTTTTTTTTGCATTGGGACTTTTTTGCGTCGTTACCTTCCGTTATGGCTTTATTTTTATCTGCACCGTTTCTTTTTTTATTTGCAGCGGGCTTCGGTTTCTCTTTTTTTATTATTTGCAACTTTTTTTTTTTCAGCGGGCTTCGGTTTCTTCTTTTTTTTGCAAAAGTGACTTTTTTTTATTTTGCATTCTTTTTTATTTGCAGCAGTGGCAGTTCTCGGCCATCATAGTAAAGGTAGTCTAAATATTTTAGCATGTGTGATATACATCTGCAGTATTATGTTGTCATCCTTATACATGAAAAGCCAGCAGAGCTCTCAGCTGGTGTATGGTATTTTTGCACTGCCACAGTTTTTGTGTCATTAACTTTCATTGTGGCTTTATTTTCAACAGCATTTCTTCTTCTTTTTATTATTTGCAGTGGGCTTTGGTTTATTTTTTCTTTTTTTTTTTCTTTTGGCAAAGGTAACTTCCATTGTGACTTCTTTTTTTGTATTCTTTTTATTTGCTGCAGTGGCAGTTCTTGGCCTCCATAGTAAAGGTAGTCTACATATTTCATTATGTGTGATATACATCTGCAGTATTATGTTGTCATCCTTATAGATAGAAAGCCAGCAGAGTCTTCAGCTGGTGTATGGTTAGCTGATGCTGAAAACCTGCAGACAGCTAGTTGATATGTTGCTCTTTTATTGGTGATAATAGCAGGATGTCCTTCACAGCTTACTTCTTCACTGATCTCTCAAATGCAAAGATCCGCCCAGTGAGGTGGTGGACTCCATGTGCAGAGAGAGAGGCAGGGCTCATCTCAGGCCACACGCTCCGGCATCAGGCTCCTGCTGTAACCGGGTGGAAACTGCTGTGAGAGAGAGCTGGCCCTGCTGTCTGTCTGCAAGCAGCTACAGCCACACCGCATTTCCTCTTCAGCAGTGCCGCAAACCCCGCCCATGCCGGATGGGATGTTTTAAAACTTTCCCTCTCTGATTGGCCCAGCCGCACGTCCGTCACCGCTTATTCCTCATACATTGATGGGACGCTGACGGCAGTAGGCGGGCGCAGCTAAGAAATTTATAAGGTCATTTGAATTACGCTTGCTAGCGAGCTCATCAGCTACAATGAACCCAGAAATTATATCAATGATTGTGACAATGAACGGATGATGATCGAAGGGTCAAAGTCGACGCGCGCACCAAGGCGGATTTGACGCCCGAGCGGCAGGAGGAGAGGGGAAGGAGAGGAGCAGCAGCAGCAGCAGCTCGTTGTGGTATTAACAACAGGAGGGGATCCCGGTGCGTGTGTCCGTCCCTGTGAGCGTTTCTGTCAAGCCAAGCGAGCGGCGGCGAAGAACGGAGGGGGGCGACCAGGCTGGCCTATAAGCCGATCAAGGCGGAATCGCACACGACGAGCTTCACGTCTTGGGTTTTACGCGCATCTACATGCTGTAACGGTGCGGGCCAGGTGCGAGGTATGTACGCTAAAAACTGATCACCTACAGCCTTAGCTGACCCTGCGCCGCCACGATGCTCAACTTCACGGATATTACAGGCTAGAATAAGAGAAGCCCGTGGAGTGGAGTGGCCCGGTAATGACTCTATTGTCCTCTTTAACAACCTTGTGCGCAATCGCCCCGTTATAAGGACAAATGAGGTGGCTCGACACTTAGATATCAGACAGCCCTTCCGTCAATGAAAGGTAATTTATGTGAACGTGGAGTGCATGTTCAGCAGCGTGCCTCTTCATCCTGAAAGAGGCTGCTGCTGCTGTCCACTCTCCACCCGCTTTCTCGCTTAAGCCGATGCGCGTAATGCACTGCGCATCTTGCTTCCCAGGCGCGTCGGCTACAATGATAACCTACATTAAGTTAGCCAGATGACAAACGCTCCAACCGGGATAAAGGCCCTGTCTGGAGGCGCACATGGCCCGGTAAGAGAGGCGCAGTGGGTTGAGCCTGTCTTTCGTTTCCCCTCTACTACCGCAATATGATGCTACGCGCCTCTTAAATTTCCGGGTGTAGCAGCAGCAGCAGCAGCGACTGATGAAGCATTTTTTCCTCTCTGTGAAACAGTCAGAGTCGTTCACACTGTATTTTTAACCTGTCATGTCGACCATTCGGGTTATTTCAACCGTGCACAACCAGCTGTCTGGACACACAGACAGACAGTCAGCGTTTTAAACTTATTAAGTTGATAGACTAATATAGCAATGATAACAGTGAGACTACAGCCACACACAAGGGAGACAGAACAACTTCTAACCAGTCTGCTCATTGTCTGTACAAAATGTGCACTCTTAAAATCACATATTTAAAATTATGAAAGTGTTTTTTGTTTCTCTCACACAGGCTAATGAATTAATAATAGGCAGTGATGTATCTTTTACTGCTTTAGGATCATCTTCCCAGTTACCTGGTGGCAACTGGACACCAGTGCCAAAACAAGCTGTCCTCTGCTGCTCTTAGCTGTCACCATAGACGATTTTCTTTGAATTCGAGCCTCTCCAAGGCCTCTCCTAGCCTTGAGGTTTTTTTTTTTTTTTTTATAGTAGAGAGAGAAAGAAAAAAACAAAAAACAAAGAATCTCTGTTTTACAAATTCTGCCCATGTGAGAAAAATGGTGCTTGTGACTACTTAAGTGATTTTACACATCCTGTTTATGACAGGTTACACTCAAACCTCATTTGTATCAACATCACAGCGTGCCAGAGTGAGTCAGTATGTTAAAGTGTGTACAGAATGATAGATAACATTTGCTTGAATACTGTTTAAAGATACTGGTGTGAGATGTTTCTCTCTTTCTTGCTGAGTAGAAGTTTGGTATGCAATATTTGGGGTGAGTTTCCACCACCTTCTACTTGTATCTGTATCGTTTTACATCTGTTTGCATTTTTTCAGGATGATGCGTCTTGCTAGTTGTACAGCCCTGCTGTTTGTGCTGAGGCTGCTGGTGGGCTTGCCTTGGTACCAGGTTCTCCCGGCGATTCTGATATTCTACCTGGGAAGTGGAGGATGGAGCTTCCTGCAGATTTTTGCCAAAACAGTCGGCAGAGATTTACAGTAAGGAGTTGGATGTTATGTGTGTGTGTTTGAGTGGTTCTGGTTTTAATACAGAGATAGAAAGCTGGAGAATTCTATCGTAGGTCATGCTTCTATTTGGTTTCTTTTTCATAAGTTTTGACCGGTCAGATTTTGACTGGCTGCCTGCAGATGGTTCAGTCTTTTATCCCAGAAATTTCACCTCAGAAAATTTTGACCTGAAGTGAAACAATAAGGCTCAAGTGCTGACTATCACCTCTAACAAAAGCCTGTTAACAATCAGATTTGGTATACTGTATTTGAAATATGCTCTAAAAATTTGGGAATTAAAGCCCTTTTAAAATCAAATGTAAAAAACAACACGTTTAAATCCAGTGCATTTGATACACAGCCAAAACAGCCTAACAGTTTGCCTCTTTACAAACATTTGAAGCCATTTAAAAATCAAAGTGACTGGAAAAGGTTAGCATATCAAGTCCAAGCACTTAGACACTGTAGACTCTTTAAAGCAGTTGACACAAACCTTGTGCAATTTGCAACCTATAAGTCAATATAAGGCCACAAAAAACCCTCTTAGATCTACAGCTTGGACCTTTGGCAGAGATATTTGTGTTGATAAGTGAGAGCCATATAAGCCATAGTTATCACTTATCAGCTCTAAAAAAATCACACATGATAGCACATTGATATAGGCCTGTAGAGATCCACTGGTATGTTGTCTTCAGTAAATCATTTAAAGCAGTCACTTTAAATGATTCAATGCAGTCGCTCAAGTTTTACTCAGTCTTCACCCAGAGTCTCTATCTTTAAAACTTCATTACACTTCAGGGCAGCAGCATCTCATTTCAAAAATGTATCGATTATATTTCCAAAACTGATTCTGTTGTTTACCACAGTGACAAATTTAAGCTCAAAGAGAGTCTGTGCAGCTTTAGCCATGTTAAATTTAGCCCATCACATCAAACAAGCTCTTTTTGAGAATTTACCACAAGACCTGAGGCCTCAACAGGCTCAGTAAACAGCCGGCGTTCAAAACCGACGGCTCATTCCTGTTGTTCATGCTTTTAAAACCTGAAATATTTTCGACAAGAGACAATAGAGGGGATGGGGGAGGAGGGGGAGGCAATTTCAACCGTCTCACCTAAAGCCAATATTTACATTGTGGAGTAACCATGGTAATTCGTATGTGTTTGACTTCCTTTTTTCCTCAATAGTACCAGAAGCGGTCAAACAGGAAGTTGTAAAACACAAGCGTGCATGCCCTATTCAAACACAAACCAACAAAGTGACCTAACCAGTTGTCATGTTGTGGTGCTTACCTGTGACCTAGTGTGTACAAAAATTTGTGTCATAGGTCGAAGTTTCCAAGACTATACTTGGCAGATGCTTATTGCGTAAACACAAGAGCATGCTGTTGCTAATTTTGATTTGTCCTTTTATTATTGTAGCCTCAGGGTTCAGATTTCACTGTAACTGACCTTGTTAAAGCATAACCTTTCCAGCCATGACTCAGAAAATTCCTCGTGTCATTTACTGGAACTAGATTCAGGTATTTACACTGTAAATCTCACTATGGTCCACATCTGAATGCTTCTGTAATCTATGTCACCTTTGAATGTAAATATTTCTTTACCTCCTAATCCCAGTGATTGTCACTGGGATTTAAGTGACAGCATGTATTTTCACAGGAGTTAGTGGTAGAAAGTAATGATTTTCTTCTCAATGGTGCAGCGTATCGCCTTTACAAAGCTCCACCGAGAAACCTGAATGTAAAAATCAGTGTTTTTAATCACTGAGACTTGCAACATAAGAATTATATAGTAAATGTTAGTTAGCTAAATAATGTTTATAATGTTAAAGCTTGGTTTCTAACATTATATCTTGATAAGAAACAACAGTAATAAAGTGTATGGGTCATGTTGCAACAGAATCTGCTTCAAATAGCTACTTATCAGTGCCTGCAGCAAATTAATCCCCTGTGTCATGATAAAATATCATCACCTCACAATTTGGCCTCAATGTTAAATGGCTCAAAGGTTTTTATGGCTCCTCAGTTTTATACTCCGCTCAGGAGAGCGCCTGATAGCTGCACCTTTGCACCATACATGTAAATAATCCTGTAAGATTGTGCCATTTAAGCAGACTTTGCCCTTTGGATCCATCCCACCATCTGTCATAATGTTTGTGGATATTATGGTTAGAAATTTTACACAGTGTAGATCACCTTAGCTGAGTGACTGCAGATAAACTTAAGAATAGAAGGTTTTGAACCTTGTAGGCCCCTAGCTGGACAATTACCTCAAGAACATTTGGAGTTTTTGGTTTGATTTTACACCATTCATGCATCCACAGTGGAAATATAGTGACAAGACTTTACCATTTTATGTCACTACAGTTTAAAAATCATCATCAGAGGATCAATAACATGAATATTGTACATTTGACAGTAAAAATCCAGTCAACTACTTTTGCTGCGTGATATATGCCATACTTTGCTTCCAAACATCACTTTTCACACACAAAAAAATCAGGAAATTAATCTTTATTTTGTTGGAGATTGGCTCATAGTAACAAGACACAAGAGTAACTTCAGTTAGTAGTTAATGGGCTCAAACATGGCTAACCAATGGTCTTTTAGGGGAATCTAAATGGCTGTTACACTAAAAATTGAATCATCTTTCTAGTTGTCTCCTTTTACTAACATTTACTTTCACCCCCCCAGTGCTGCAGTTGTGTTGTTGCGGGTGAAAATGAATGTCAGGCGTCACCTGAAAGAGAAGAACACTATTCCCAAGATCTTTGCTGAAACGGTTCAACGCCACGGAGACAAAACGGCGCTAATCTTCGAGGGCACTGGAGAGAGGTGGACCTTCAGACAGCTGGATGAGTACTCCAACAGAGTGGCCAACATGCTGCTGGAGCGAGGTTTCAGGGTACGCCTATGGAACGGATGATTTCTGGAGAATCAGGTCTACTCTATTGCATATTTAACACACATTGAACCTCCATTTTTGTTGTTCTTCTCCTCAGGAGGGTGACGTGGTAGCCCTTTTCATGGAGAACAGATCGCAGTACGTGGGCCTCTGGCTGGGCATGGCCAAGATTGGTGTCGAGGCCGCTCTTATCAACTTCAACTTGAGACTCGAGGCCCTGGTCCACTGTGTCACCATCTCCAATGCCAAGGCTGTGGTGTTCGGAACAGAGCTGATTGATGGTAAGAGCAGGAACAATAAAAAATAGAGATTTATCTGAGAGGTACGATGCAAAATTATTTGTTTTACTAGTAAGATAGGCAAGTTTACAGCCAGTAATCATCACAATCAGTAAATCTGATAAGTGCTGATGTGCTTCCGCTGTGATGGGGGAAATAAGTGGTGCAGGGAGAAAGTAACAGAGGTCATAAAAGATTGATGGGTTGGGAGGAGGTGTCTCTACAATATCAGTGAGGGGAGCTCTAATGGCTGACGGATGGGAAGAGAGGAAGAAGTAATGAGGAGTGAAGTGGAGAAATGTCTTTAGCATCGAAGCTGGTCAGAGAGGAAAATTGACTTGCGGATAATTAACTAGAACAGACCTTTCTGCAGCATGTTAAACCTGAGTCACCTTTTTATAAATTGGTAATATAACTAATCTTGTGGTTTAATGAATTAAAAATACAACCCAAAGAATAATAATAATACAGATTGTTCCCACAATGAAGGTTTTAACCTCATAGTTATTTTATTAAAGAATAGTTCAATCATTGGCCCAAGCAGTTTGTAATTTTTACTCAAATATGCACATTCTGAGGTTGAAATAGAACCAATAGCCTGTTGTGTCTAATCTGCTAACCTGCAGTGTGGACTCAAACCTGTAGACCTCAAACCTTGCAGCAGCTCAGAGTTGTCAAACATAAATTAGGCGTCCGTTTCAATCTCCTTGTGACCCTTTTTGGGTCTGTGCCCGATCCAAAAAAGCCCTGATCTCAACAGCTATAAAGAACGAACGAGTTTGAGCTGTTTTTCCTGGGATTGATGGAGCAGTCTGTGTATTGGACCCTGCATTCATCATGTGCTTTATGCCTTTTAAGTAATTGGAAGCGCAGCCTCTTTGCTACTGAGTCAACCAGAAGTATGGGACGGCAAACGCGAAGCTTTTCGGCTGAGATAAACTCTTTAAAATAAAATATTCTTTGGTGCGCTTCACTCAGAGCCACATATTGCTTCTTTCTGGCCTTGTTTCTTTATTCTTCCATGGGCCTCTCTCTGCCTTTCACCAAATTCTCATGAAGGTCGTTTTCCTCTGACGTCAGAACAGGAAGCTCAAATGCTCTGTTGCATTATAGGTAACTGCAGCACAGGTCATAGTTACAGTGACTATTCAGCCATATGTAGAGCCAAACAACATACTCAGCAGCCTACTAACTACCCTCAGACTGCTTATGTTGTATAAGCAAAACCCCAGCTAATATTACATAAATTAAGAAGTAAATCTTGGCTAATGTGGTGTTAGCTAGGAACCCCTAGCTAACAAAACATTAGCTACAATGGTCATGTCAGTCACTTCATGCTATTATTATTATTGCTTATGCTTATGCTAATTATGTGGTATCAGTGTTACACAGTACAACAGGACTGTGGCGCTTCCTGTGGCACTTTTAGCGTTAGCCTCAGAGCTAAGGGTAATACAAGCAAAAGTGTCTGAATGTTCATGTACAGCTAACAGCTCATCAAAAATGCTCTTTTACCCTAAAATATGGCAAGGACTAACCAACAATTGGTAATATGGATAATAACTTGTCATATTTACTAAATTTAAGTGACTGAAAACCTTGAACTCAACAGCTTAGATACTGTACTGATGATAAAACCAAACTGACTGTAATGTGTCTTTTTCTTCTTCTTCTGCTTCTTAAAGCGGTGTCAGAGGTCCACAGCTCTATGGGGCAGAAAGTGCAGATGCTTTGCTGTGGAGACTTTGACCCCCATAGAGCCCCACAGGGTACCGAGTGCCTGGAGCCCCTGCTAGAGAGCGCCCCGTCTCATCTGCCAAAGCGGCCACAACGCTGCTTCACCGGTGAGAGTCAGCCAGTGACACTTTATTTGACAAATAAGAGTCAGAGCTCCTGGGATATCATTTAGCAAACTTTGGTACTAATTGTCATTATTTACTTTTGTTTAATTAGAGTATTGACACATCAGTGGTGGCAGGTAACCACTGAGCCAGATAAAGCCGGGGATAAGTAATAGATTAATTAGGGACTTAATTATTTGTTATTTAAAGCCTTTCTGAAGCAAATGAAGTGAATGATAGAAAATCTCAACCAGATCCTCTGCTCTTGTTCAGTAACTACTTTTTTTTTTGCAATTACTGATGACTCATCATTTAAACGTCACTTGTTTCCAAGGCAACCTTGACACGGCACACAGGTCAAGGAGAGAAACCAATTTCATCCACAATATTAATAATGAATTCATGAATTCATACAGTACTCGTATATCTCAAAGTCAAAAACTCAGATTGGAGGTCTTAATATCTCGGGATTTCATTATTACAACCTCACTTCAGGCTTGTTTTTGTCCCCATTACTCAGCATTTTAAATTTTTTATTTATAAAAAGAGCTGATTTTGTATTTCTGGAGAGACAGTTTTCAGAACGTTGAATAAAGTCCTATCTACTCACTCACTTTCGCTCTTGAACATGGCATGTAACTGCTGACAGCTACACAGTCTGTAGCAGAAATATAAGCTCTAATTCTAGCTTGGCATCCACACAGCTGCTTGTGCTTACTGTGCATACTTCTTCCAGCCATGATTTTGCTATTTTGAGGCATGCATTCTGTCATTCAGAAATTTTGTAGGCTTGATCAAAAGATTTATTGGCACAAAATATGTTTTGCACATAATGAATGTTGTTGAGCATGCATACAGCTGACGTGGTGATTTATGAATGGGAGAGGCTCAAGGTGACAGCAACCTGATTCTCCTGCTGCGTATATCAGAGCTCAAATATCTGTTTATCCTGTTAAGTAGGGGCAGGTGATTATTACTGATAAAACAGATAAGAAAGGATTCATTTTTGTTACAATCAAAGCCAGTAATAGCCCCAAATTTTGATCTGACTCTCTGCTTTGTGTTTCAGATCGCCTGTTCTACATCTACACATCAGGAACCACTGGGATGCCTAAAGCTGCTATTGTTGTGCACAGCAGGTAGGAAGGAGCCGTGCAGCTACCCAACAGATACACAGGATTTGCAGCCCATGTTTTTTTTCATTCATGCAGCTTTCATGTGCACTTACAATACCTTCATAAAAAAATTTGGATCCGAGATAAAAAAAAAAAGTTGTTGATTTTGTTTTGACCAGAGTTTCTTTCTTCTCTTGCCCCGTGGTTTTCAGGTACTACCGCATGGCAGCTTTAGTGTATTATGGCTTCAGGATGACACCAGAGGATGTGTTGTATGACTGCCTTCCACTCTACCACTCTGCAGGTAAAATTACAACTTAATGCAACATCTTAATTCAACTTATGGAAGGGAGTCTATATGCAGTTAATCTTTATCTTGATAAGATTTTCAGCCTGAAACAGCATCCAAAGAATCATAATGTTCTGCTATTTCTTTGTCTTCAGGTAACATTGTGGGAGTGGGCCAGTGTATAATCCACGGCATGACTGTAGTCATCAGAAAGAAGTTCTCAGCTTCACGTTTCTGGGACGACTGTGTCAAATACAACTGCACCGTAAGTATGATTTAGATCAGAAGCCACTGCTATAGGTTTATTTTGTCCACCAGTTAATATCTTTGCATGTTTTTTTTTAACAAGTTTGGTGTTCAAATAGTAATCATTCCTCTTTCTCTACTGTGCTGCTCCGCTCTCCTCTAGATTGTACAGTACATTGGGGAAATCTGCCGGTACCTGCTGAACCAGCCTGTGAGGGACACAGAGAGACAACATCGTGTACGCATGGCGCTAGGCAACGGCCTGCGTCAGTCCATATGGGAGGAGTTCATGAACCGCTTTAATATCCCACAGATTGCTGAGTTCTACGGAGCCACAGAGTGCAACTGCAGCCTGGGCAACTTTGGTAACAAGGTGGGAATGTGTCCGGCCGTTAATTGGTGATGATGCCCTAAAAAGCTTAATCATTTTAGTCAGCCTTTGCTTTGTAATTACCATCACTGGGTTGAAATATGATTTTCTGAGTTGCTTGAGACTCCCACTACTCACTAAATCCCATCACCTGGGAGTTTCAAAGTGTGTTCAAAGCCCCCATTACATCGTCTTAGTCTAAAAATGTCTTGTTTTCTTTGTTTAGACAGCTACTTATGATGACAGTGCTGCAGCTTTTTGACCGGTATGAGCAGGTCTGCCTTTCATCTTCTTTTTTGAGACTGAAAGCTTTGCTGCTGTTCATATTTTTTTGTCTAGGTGGGAGCGTGTGGCTTTAACAGCCAGATTCTGCCTTTCATCTACCCCATCAGACTGGTGAGGGTCGACGAAGAGACCATGGAGCTCATTCGAGGACCTGATGGTGTCTGTATTCCCTGCAAACCTGGTATGTTTGACGTGTACACATGCTACACCCTTACTTAAAACCTGAAAGGAATAGATGTTGTTTCAGAAAACCACCAGAAGTACACATTGGGTGTGTTAAACAGTGACGATGCAGCTCCATTACAAAACTGTCTCTAGGTCTAAGCTGCTTCATAATATCTCTTTATTATGACACATCCTTGCTGTTCAGTGTCTAGGAAGACCCTCATTTGTCCTTTTTTTACTTACATCGATGTGATATGAAAGCGAGGAAGAGATGACTAAAGTCGATCATTTTAATCTTACACAGCTGAAAGAAAACTTGTGTAAGTTTCCCGCAGTTAGCATGAAACTATTCACTGGGATTCACTGTATGCTAAATTACTAGATAATAATAACAATGATAATAATAACTTTATTTGTATAGCAGTTTTAAAAACAGAAGTTTACAAAGTGCTTTGACAAATAGTCAAAAAGCACATGGAAATAAAGACAAACAAAATGCTCAGTTAAAATGGAATTGAGGGCCGTTTTCATACGTCATAAGGAACCCAGACAATACAAGAACCGTGCAACATAAAATGAGACAATGAGAACCAAAATAAAAACATAAAATGGTTGAGAAAAAGAAAATGCGATAAAAAGGTTGAGGCAGAAAACAGGATAGGAAATATAAAAGACAATGTCAATAATAAAAATATGCTCTATTATAAGAAACAGGGAAAACCAAAGCAAGAAGGAAGACTTAAAAATGGCGACTTTGGTTTAACTTGTTAGTGAATGATCGTGGATGGTGCAGCAGTTGCCTTGTGTTAGTTTAATGAAAAACACTGTTGGATGACAGACTGAGCAGACGGGGAGCTGACTTTTTTCATTTATGCATAATTATCATATGTTCTATTTATGTATTGGCCTTTTATTCACCGGTCAAATCTACGCAAAAAGTTGTTCCATAAAATAAAGTCATAAAAAACACTAAAGATATTTCTTTAAAAAGCTGCTTGTCAAGTAAGTAGGTCTCAGGCTACAAGACAAACCCGCTCAAAATCATTGCTTAGTCTTGAATGAACAACGCAAGGGTTGATTGTGATGTCACGTTGCGTTTTGTCTTTGCTATCCTACATGTGCTGAACACACACATTCTCAGACTAGCCAACACACAGACGGACAGTGCTGTTTCAACAGCTAAAAGTGAAGTTACAGAAATGTAAATAATACACCTTGAATTGGAAAATGGGGAAAGGACTTTTGCCTCTTCTAAAAGCAATCCCCTCTTGTTGTAGGAAAATTAAAATTGTGCAGAACATATTTGGGGTTTGGAGAAAAAACGATTCACATAAGTGAATTTAAATTTTCAAATTTAAGAATAAATCTTAAAAACTGACTTAAATGTGATGTATATTTTTCGGGGAAATATGGTTCCTTTTAATATTCAGTTAACAATCATAATCATTCAAATGTTTCACTGGTGTTAAAAATGCAGACTAAAAATAGAGAAAATTGGCAATATCGTAGAATCGCAATTTAAATCAAATCGGCATCCAAAAAAATTTTCCAGGAATTGAATCAGGAGAAAAGCATATCACCACAGCCCCGAGCACATATACTGTATACGCCAGTTTAAGGTATAAAAATCTCTGTTTTTCTTCACAGGGGAGCCTGGCCAGCTAGTCGGCAGAATCATTCAGAATGACCCTCTTCGGAGGTTTGATGGCTATGTCAACCAATCAGCAACTAGCAAGAAGATCGCTCACAGTGTCTTTAAGAAGGGAGACAGTGCCTATCTCTCTGGTAATAGTCACTCAAATACATGGTGATTATCTATGTTATCTTCTGATGAAGTAAACCAGTATGACCCTCCTTTCACCAGGCGACGTGTTGATCATGGATGAGTGCGGCCACATGTACTTTAAGGACCGTACGGGAGACACTTTCCGCTGGAAAGGAGAGAATGTTTCAACGACCGAGGTGGAGGGAACTCTCAGCAGGCTGCTGGACATGAAGGATGTGGTAGTCTATGGTGTGGAAGTACCAGGTAAAACTCGTTCAGTATCTACTCTTGAATATCCACTGTTATCGAAGTTCCCACAGACCCTATTGGGAGACATTGTTAGTTTTAGTTGCAAACTGACTTTTGGTCGCTTGACAGTTGCCGTCTATAGTGTCAAAAGGATGACACTGGAGAAAAGCAGAGTATTCACAGCATCATATTGTTATTAGTATTGTTAGCCCTGATAACCTGTGAACTGGGAAAAGTATAAAAACACCATAATACTAACTTTTTACTCTTCAGAAAGAGCACAGACTTCTTGGTTGGTCAGTTTGTAGATTAAACCACCAGGCAAGCCATGTTGTTTGTCTGATATTTGCATGAGAAATCCCCATGAGGCACTAACAGCACAAACACGGCCCGGAGGTTAGGCTCAGAGACTGAATTAGCTCAGACTACACCCAGCAGACAGCTGGAGGCACCAACTGTCACTTAAAGCTACTACGCCCGTTATTAGGCATAAATTTGAGTCACAATGTCATCGAAATGAGAGTTTTATCAGAGTCTTCTGCTTTAGCTGTAGCTGCAGCGTTATGGTCTGCAGCAAGCATATTAAACTCTCCTGTGCAGCTGGGCTTTTTAAGGCAGGGTCTAATGGGGATTGGCTGGTTTTTATAGCCAGCACAAAGTGGCCACTCCTGTATTTGGTATTTTCATTGGCTTAATTCATTATCTCAGGAGGGTGCTGCTTGGTCATCCTCCAATTGGTGTCATTTCTCTTCGAGCTGTAGCAGAGTGGGCACAAGTGAGTTTGTCGTTTCACCATTAGATTCAGATACTGTGTGTAGCTTGAGATACAAATAGGTTAGTTACCACACCTGCAGTGCCACTCCTGACTTAATGAGCATGAAATTAAGTAAACCAGTTTGAATTCTCTTCAGCTTGTGCTGAGCTGTTTCAGATGGCATTCCCAGGTGTCACTTCTAAAGCAAGATATCTTAACTAACAGCTGATAAATCTCTAGTAAGATACTGTTTGACGACACAGGCATGATTCTTGCATCTCTCAGCATCTGTCTGAAATTAAAAGTCCACCATCCACAGAATGAATCCTCTGATGGTCATTGTTTTTGTGCGCACAGGAGCCGAGGGGAAGGCTGGAATGGCAGCCATCGCTGACCCGTCTCACTCCTCTGACCTGGAAAAGTTTGTGAAGGACATGGACAAGGCTCTGCCTCCGTACGCCAGACCTGTTTTCCTCCGCTTTCTTCCGGAGGTCAACAAGACAGGTACGGTATCTTTACAACCATTTGTGAAAAAGGAAAAAGCAGAAAAGGCAGAAAGCTAAGATAACGTCTGTACAGCTGGTTTTGATGGACTTGTTAGGGTTTGTGATTTTCTTTCCTCATGTTTTATCATTTTTTTAAAAGTTGCAGTAAGAAAGAGAGAAACCACAAAGTGTAACAATAGAAATAGGAATAAAAATAACTTTATTTTTATAGCACTTTTAGGTTTGCAAAGTGCTTTGACAAATAGTCATACAGCACTGAACATCAGCACACGGAAATAAAAACAAAAGCTCAGTTAAAACAAGGCCTCCAAATTGAAGGCCAGTTTCATTTGTCATAAGGAACCCGGACAATACAAGAACCCTACAACATAAAATGAGACCATGAGGACCAAAATAAAAACATAGATTAGGTAAGAAAAAGAAAAAGAAATAAAAAGGGGGGTTGAAAGCAGAAAACAGGATAGTAAATAAAAAAAGACAATATTAATAATGATAATTAAATAATAACAAAATGATAATGATGGTAATAGTAATAATAAAATAGAATAATAAAAATGAGCAAGAAAAAACATTAAAATCAATAAAAGGCCTAATAGGTTAAATAAGAAAAGATTATAAGTATAACAAAGGCTAAAAAGACAGTAGGCCGAACTGAGATAGAGGTAAAATAAAGAAGTGTAGCAAATCTGAAACAGCTGATCTTTAAAATAATATATCTTTATTACCTTTCTATCTGTTTCTCTCACAGGAACATTCAAGTTTCAGAAGACAGACTTGCGTAGGGACAGCTTTGACCCCACTGCAGTGTCTGACAGACTGTACTTCCTGGATTCCAGCAGAGGGCGCTATGTGCAGCTGGACGAGGAGCTGTACCGCGGCATACTGTCAGGGAAACATAAATTGTGATGACCAGGCTGAACACTACACAAACACACAAACACGCAGATATACAAACAGATTCAGAAAAAAACAAGACAATATAATTTGACCAGGATAGCAGAAAGAAGGACTTTGCCTCCATCAACATAAATGCATATTAAGTAATAGCCATACACACACTCCATGCGCCCACAACCAAATGCCAACATATTTACATAAACACACCCACACACACACACATTGTAATCCCCCAACCACCTTGCTCTTTAAAATCTCGAGAAACAGACTTATGCACGCCGCACACTCACACACACACATTGCACCACTCCATCCATCCCTCCCGGCGCCCCTCTGGCAACTTCTCTCGCTACCTCAGCAAACACAGAGAGAGTCTCACACCCGAGCAACCAGGTCTATTTGGTAACTTGAACGCACCCTTCATATAGCCACACAAGCCCCCACCCACACTGGCCTCAAAAGACCACGCCTGTCCGTCCTGGTCCATCGAAACCAGATGTGTAGCTGGAACCCACAGCTGGAGAGCAGGCTGCCTGGCGTCGCAGAACGCAAAAACTTGAAAGTACAGATAACCACAGACTCGAAGGATGCTGAGGACACGCATGGATTTAGCACATTTGGGACAACGGAGGGACCCTTTTGAGGGGCCGAAACCGCCTCTCAGTTTGTTGTTTCATCCGGATGATTGTTTTGTGAAAGACAGCAGCCTTCTCTGTCGACTTCACCTGCACAATTAGCCAGCAGTGACACTCCTGTCTCTATCTGACGTGTTTTTGTGTGTGTGTGTCATTTCTTTCAAAAGGGAACAACACGAGGATAAGAGGGATTTTCAAAAAAAAAAAGCCCCTGACCTGTAAACCATATTCACAGGATGTGTATTTAGACCAGTGGTTGAAGCCGAAAGATTCACTGAAGTGCAATAGTGCTCTGGCGTTGGTAGTGCAATAATCAGCTGCACCACATGAGCGCTGATAGAAAATAAAAGCTTTTTATTTCTCTGCACCACACCAAATATTTTAAGTTGTAGTATTTGTTTACATATTTAAAAAATATGAAACTCTTAGTAATTTATGCTCTTGCTCGCTCTCTTTTTTTTGTTATATATCAGGTTGTTTGTGCTTTATGTTTATCCAAATCCATCCTTTTAGAAAGTCTTTAGAAGTGACGCTGCAGTCCTTTTCTATATCAGCTGCTGGAACACAAAGTCAAGTGATCTGGCTGGTTCAACCCTGGCCTCAATACAACATGCTTGTTTTTTTTTTTTTCCTTAAACAAGACTTGTTTACAGTCAGTTTGTTCGGCTGCATTGTGCAGGTTTTGTCCCACAAGATAACTATCATAGGATATGTGTGTGTATTAAAACACATGAAGAGGACCTGGCTGAAGACAGAGATGAAACAAATGGTCTGGACTTCACAGACTTGTTTTCAGCAATCTCCCGGTGCTAAGGAGGGTTTTAAGTGAGCCGAAAAGATCCAAAGATATAAAGGCGGGAGTGGAGGTATTGATCGTGGAGGTGTGTGAAGATAGGGACAGCAGAAGAGGGGGAAATGTGCTTTGTCATTGTCATTTTTTCTGTTGTAGCAGCATGAATGAGCATCACTGACCACAAGCAAAGCACGGTGCCTTACTGTGAGTTCACCTCCCAGATTCACAGGCCCTGATCCCCAAATAGTAACTCTTTGGGTCCCTTTGTCTTTGTTTTTGTTTTACCCACTGTAATCTTATTTGTCATTCCCAAGTTCCTTGTAGTAGTAGTGTTGCAAATCTGGCTTTAAACATCATGTTTTATTCTAAAAATGCTTTGTTGAGAATCCATGGCTGACCCGTGGTCAGTGTGTAGATCCTGCCAGGTGCAGGAGGAGTCGGTGTCGATATTTCGGGCCAAGAGTCAGAATGTTGCGAGGCTTTTGTCCTGTAGTTTTGAATCAGTGCGTCTTCCTCTCTTCCTCTAGTTTAGAGTCTTAACCTGTTCCTAGCTATAATCCTAACTTGGCTCTTGCAGTTTTTAGTCACGTTTTTCTTGGCCGAAGTTTCTGTTTGCACCTTTTACTGAAAGCCTTTATCATTCTGCAAAGCACTCTAGTCACCCCGATTAATGATTCATAATCTCTGGCCTCATTCTGTGGCCCTCTATACCTACAAAACGGTACCTCTGTTTGATTCATGCTGTCTCTGCCCGGCTTTCATCACGTCTTCTTCGTCCCCTGTGCGCTCATGTTCATCCAGACTATGGTACAAAGTGTAGTTGAATATATTTGAGATAGTTTCCAATTGGAGTTCGTTTTGTCCTTCGTCTCCAAACATTCAGAACTGTTCCCAGAAATCTTTTGTCAATGTGTGTCATGTGCGTCGGCTGTATATAAACATGGATAACGCGTCTTCACCTCCTCTTGTTGTACGAAAGCGAAGCCAAAATAACAAACTCTGACTGGGTTTGGCTTGACCCTGCACTCTTGTAACGCAGATGTAACTTACAGAGAAAATGCTAAAGCTCACCTCAGGTCGCTAAAGTCTGCCGCTTTAACAGATGCTTGCGTTGTTTTGAAGCAACCCTCACAAAGCAGGAGCAATATTTAAACTTAAGGACGAACACTTCAACATAAATCAGCATGATGGAAGCTAACTATAATAACAGGAATCATATTTTAGATCTATATTTTGACTCATGTCTCATCTGTTAACATGGAGGGAGCAGGACTCTAATACTGCAACCGTTAAACAGATGAAGCTCCACATATTTTGGCTTCACATTTGAGGAGCTTAGAGGTTGTCCATCTTTATATAAAGTCTACAGTTGTGTGTGTGTGTGTGGTCTACCATTCCCCTTGACTGTTTTCTTTGAGGCCACCTCAGCACAGCTGGTCTGACTCACATGAAGACTGGCTGTACTGTGTGTCATCTTGTTCATGAGTTTTGTTGTGACATCGCTTAGGCTGCTTTGTTTTTCTGCAGGATGACTCTCAGTTCGAATACCGCTTGACTTGATTCATATTTTTTGCACTGGCGACTGCAGATCGTAGAAAACTTGCCTCCACCTGTTGTTCCCCTGCATCTAGGATAAAAAAGGTGTTCGATAGAAATCAAGCTTGATCGCTGCTTCCTCTGTGGTCTTAGTTCTGAATCTCTCTCTCTCTTTCTATCTCTCTCTTTATCTCTATTTCTCTCTCACTTGTATTCATTCTTTAATGATGAGTGTGAAATGTTCTCCTGAATGTCTGAAAAAAGCGAAATGAGTGACCAATGATGTTGTAAAGTGATGTGCGCATTTACGGGAACAGTTTGGCTGTTATGATGATTGAGCCCAAGGGTTGCACTTTGTGGACCCCTGACTGAACAGCCCCACAGCTGAGCACTCTGAATAAGATGTTTCCATTTTACACATATTTTTTAAATGAGTTTAAATTATTATTTTTGAAAGAACTGTCAATTATACTTTGATCGTTTCACTGCTAAAATATGTGTTTGAATTGTTTTGTTTGTTGTGTGGAATCATAGCTTTTTTTGATTTTGGTTGGAAAAAGGGGGATTCATGCATGAGTGTAAGACAATCCAACGGCAGTGGGATTTATTTCTCCTTTTTACGAAGACAAAAACATCAGGAACTGGTCAAGGAGCAGCTTTTTCTGGATGATATCAGTCGTACAAGTTGATCCAGAGCCAGTTTGCCATGTCACTGCTCATTAAAAACGTTTCAGAAAGTGTATGGCAAACCGTTTAAAACCTGAAATAGCCAAAGCCATGTAAAAACATCTGGGGTTGAGAGTTGGAGACATGTGTATGACCAGAGGAGGGCGCTGTGCCCTCACTGAAGATTTTCAATCAGAAAGGAGCGTGTCAAGTTGGTTTCCATGCCATATTTTGGACCTGATGTGTACAAATTAACAACTGCAGATAACAAAATCTTTTATTCTGCAAAAGACTGATATAATTGTCACCCTAAAGGTCTAACCAAACGTTAAGACGTGGAAATCATTACAAACAAGGCGGGCTACAGCATCCAAACAACGGTGTGTTTGCAGTCTGACTGTTTCTCATGCCTCTGATCAACTTTTCTGTTTTTTTTTTTCTCTTTTGCACTTTTTCGTTTGTCTGTTTTTTCCCTGCCGTGCTCCTCAGGAACATCCAGCAGTGCTAGAGAAAGGAAACAAGTTTGTTCACGTCTGCCTATGTGAGTGAAAGGTTGTTGTTGTTTTTAATTATTTTTATTTAATTGCACAGGCGGCAGCTCTCAGCTCGTGCAGAGTGTGTAGAGGAGGTCTGTGAGGTGTGCTGACACTGATGTCCTCTTGTCCACTGAAGGCTCTCTGTATAGATCATGCATTTCAAATGAATGAGGAAAAAAGCAGTGCTGCAAGTGGAAAAATCATTATTAATAAAATCTATTTAAATTGTTCACCCTGGCTTTGATGGTTGTATCAGTTTTGTCAGGATGGAGCAGATTTAATGGCTGGATCCTCGACCCCCTGGTGTTTTAAAAGGGTCAAAAGGTCAGACTATAAAAGCTTTCAGTCTGAGATAAATTTGGCGCCCTCTGCTGATGAAGCAGTACCTCTGAACTCTGCTGATTTTGTAGAGGTACTTAAAGGGATATTCCGGCATAAAATTAAGTTTGTGTCAAACACACTGTAACACTGTTAGACAACCCGTCGAGAGATGAATGTTGCTGACTGCTTGCTTCTCTAGTTACACCAACTTTAGCAACGACCGCAGGATAGCAATACACAGCGGTCTGAGGAGCCACGCGCAAACCTCAACCAAAACGCCACTCTATAGCCACAAATAATGCGCAGAACAGCATCTAACTTCATCAACAGTACATATAGGGTCTTAGTCATAGTACTAGCTACCAAACATCTTTTTAACTTTGCCTCATTTCTTTAGCAGAGACTAAACACAACTCACCTACTCTCTTCCAGCAGCTGCTTGTTTGTTGCCAGACCTCGGGACAGTCCATTACGGGCTACAGCAGGGGGACGCAGCTCAAGGAAGAACACTTATGATCATTACTTTATCATTTCCTTGCAGTAATAATCACCACATTAATCATTTTGCACTGCAGACGCCGCAGTAGTTCTTCTGCCTTAGCGTCTCTGATTGCATTTCCATGAGGAAATGATCATAAATGTTCTTCCTTGAGCTGCGTCACCCTTCGCTGCCGTGATGGACTCGCCTGAGTTCTCTGTACAAACAAGCAGCTACTGGAAGAGAGTAGGTGAGTTGTGTTTAGTCTCTTTGCTAAAAAATCAGGCAAAGCTAAAAAGATGTTTGGTGGCTAGTGCTATGGCTGGGACCCTATATGTCCTGTTGATGAAGTTAGGTGCTGTTCTGAGCATTATTTGTGGCTATAAAGTGGCTTTTTGGTTGAGCGCATGGCTCCTCAGACCGCTGTGTATTGCTATTGTGCGGTCATTACTAAAGTTGGTATAACTAGAGAAACAAGCGGTCAGCAAATTTCATCTCCTGACAGGTTGTCTAACTTAATTTTGTGCTGGAATATCCCTTTAACTTCAAAAGAAAAAAATAAATAAACATCCCATAATTTTTTAACTGTAAAGCCTAACTTTAAAAGACCAGTCTGGTAAGTATTTGGTCAGCTTGCAGTCAGTCACTGCCTGTGGTAGGGCATAAAAAAGGACGATATAGAAACAATCAGTCTTGGGGTTAATGGTTTAATTTTGAAGGAGTATCATTATGTATTTCAGTTCGTTTCATAACTAGCTAAACACTCTTTACAGGAACTTGAGAAGCTTAAAAGTTTTAGGAGAAAACTACATTTTAACACTCAAAGCTTTGCAAACTCTGTGTGTCATCAATGAAACAAAAGTGGGTCAAGCTGTTCAATTTGGGTCAAACAGAGATATACTTTGCATTCAAATTCTAGATAAAATGTGATTTTTCTTCACATTTGTAATTAAAACAGCTTGAGCATCCACTTTGAGCAGTCCCTCAACAAAAATACTCTTTTGATTCTCATGAAGTAAGATCTGAACTTGTTTCACCTTCTCCCGTAATTTACACTGACATGTTTACAAACACATGTTAATAATTTACTACAAATCAGGGCAACAGTAAGATTTGCACGTCCAGCCTTGCCAGTGCAGCTGCGTGTCATCGTTGAAAAGGGTATAGAGTGCAAGGTGCTTGAAAGTAGGAGAATTAGACCCACAACACTTCTTAAAGACACAACGATTCATAATGCAGACACACTCCCTTCAAATCACTTTCAACATCTTTAACTGTGTTTATTCACATTTAGTTCCCTCAAAAATTAACTCCAAGCTATGCAATTTTTTGTCTGCTTTCAGTAAGCTTTTTCAGCCATAAATTTGCTGGTAAAGGTTGTTTGACTAATTTTTATTACAATGAGCAAATGAGGTTTTTACCTCTGAGTACAGAAATACAGAGAGTGCAAAGAGTTCATCCTCACTTTCAGCTGAGTTGTTGAGGCTCCTCTTCCATGGAAAGGAATGACTTGTTTGTCGTGTCTAGACCTGAATGATAGTCAGGATTAATACTTCATTCAGTAGTTGTGCAAACATGCCTGTCAAACTTTAATTTGAGCCAAGAATGAAGATATTGTTCTTCCAGGAAGAAGTGGAAAAGTACCGTGCTGTCGAACAACCTGAAGCACCCTTTATATGTAAGACTGTACCTGAGCTACTCTTCAGAAACCAATTATTGATCAGCTGAAGAGGAAAGTCTGAAGTATTGTGAACAATGAAAGTTTCAAATTGCAGGTTTTAAGAAGTACCTGCATATCAATGCAGTTCTGTTGTTATAATAATGCAGTACTGACAGAAGCCCTTTTGCATTATGAATACTTAAGCATACTCTTGCACTTTAACTTCCATGGATGCAGAACTTTGTGTGAAATTCTGCATTTTAAAGGCCAGAGTGTTGGTTCATGTATAGGTGGAGGCCAGTTTTTTCCCCCCATTCCAAATTATGCACTTTTTTGAGGGTCTAAACATGCCACAAACTCACAAAAAAACTTAAACACACAAAAATAATTTATTTTTAATGAGTAAAGATGAGTCCTCTTTGGCCATTTCTACTTGGATTAACTCCTGCTAGAAGGTTCACCCAAAACATGTCTAGATTCGTCGGCTATACAGATAGAAATGATAAAAATCTATCAAAATCTTGTTTATTAATCTGCTGCAGATTCTCAATCTGACCCAAAATTCTCCATTATGATGAGAGTTTCAGGATCTCAGGCTCTTTGAAAATGCATGTCAGAGCAAGTCCCCACTTCTTCATTTTCCCTTCAGTGTGACAAAGTCTTGTGAAACCAGTCTTATGCACATGAGCTTCAGCTGATGCAAAGCGACCACTAGCACCACATATATCTGCACGTATGAAAAGTTGAAGTCTAAGTCAGGCTTGTTTTGGAGCCTCACATCTCCAACACTTGGCCACTGTTCTGCGCTCCCTGGCGATGATTGGCCAACAACCAGGTGGGTGGATAAGCAGCAGAGCAAACATTGCCACAGGCTTTGCCACTCTGTTCTTGAGTGTGTGTGCTGGCTGCAGTTCACTTCAGGCTCAGGTCAGATATTCTCTCGCTACCTTTCAGGTCCAAACAGCCTTTTCCTTTTTCTTCACGCAGACATGAGGTCCACTGTGGTTGCTGTTGTCATGGTGATGTGCGGGATGGTGGCCCGCGCTGACGTCAAGCCGCAGAAAGATTTCAACTTGCAGAGGGTAACGCAGACTCACACTCTCAGATCATAGAATAATGGGATTTTAATGAGCCTATGTAAGTTCAATCACAACGTCTGTTTTGTGAGGCTATTTTTCAACATCTGTTTATTGTCTGCGTGAAAATGTCTCTGTGTGTCCATATGGGATTTTTTTACCCCGACTCAGACTGTGTGCATTATAATTGTGTGTGTGAGTGTGTGTGTTTGACGACAGCTTTAAGTTGATGACCCAAAATATAAAAGTATGTATTTAAAGCTTCAAATCATCATAGACCGTAAAGATATAAATCAGTGCATCTGTAGTGATTCTGCTTTGTTCACATATTAGAGTTTGAGAGAGGTTATTCTGACATTTCCCAGAGTAAATCAACATGGGGACAGGGGACAATTTTATATGTATATATAATATATGTATTCCTCCAAGTAAACTCAACTATGTATATATAAAACCCTATGTTGGGATTTATTTATAGATATTGACAAAAAAGACCATTCACATGGGTTGTTGAACACAACTAAACATCTAAATAACTTTTACTGTCCTATCTGCAGGAGCCTTATCAAATGGGCATGTAATTGTTTATTTTATTGACTTGGTTTCCCTGGAATAATGAATAAATTTACTTTTTTCTTAAAAAAAACAACAACAACAACATTGAAACAGGCTGACTTTGGATCATCCCTGTGCCATGTGGCATCATGGCATGTCACAGTCCGGCTCATCACGGTGACCAGTCCTTTTGTTTTTGTTTCAAAATGGTTTTAAGAAAATAAGCTGTTGCAATTTTAAAAGTAATGAGAAAAGAAGGGTTGTTTTTTTTAAGATTTTGAGGAAAAGAAGGTGAAATCTCAAGAAAATAATCTTAAATAAAAAAGTTATCACAGGAAGATAGAGCAAGTAAAATGCACAAATGCAGGTCCATTCAGGATGTCTACAAAATTAGTTGAATTATTCAGAAAAAATTGAAATTACTCATTAATACTCAGGAAAACTGAGTAAAAAGCATGTCACAGCCATAGGTAGTGAATAGCTGATATAAGCAACACACAGGTTTTTTTTATATATATATAAATTCAGCTTGTTTGAAATGTCCTCTCACCCTCTCTGTTTTTTACAGACCTTTTATAAATATATGAGGAAGTACTGTGGTTAACACCTGTGTTGGAACTGTGGTTCAAATACAGCATACTTGTTTTTCCACTGTGGCCATTAAGGCTAATAATATAGCTGCTAAAAATACATGTGAGCATACAAACAGCTACAAATGCCTCCTGTTTATCTTAATGCAAGGTGACAAAATTGTGTTTTTATTGCAATTCATTTCAAATGTTAAAAACACATAAATCAGGTTTACATTTACACTGAAAGACATTTTGATGAACACATAGACTGTATATACTATTCTATATACATTCTATGGATAAACATAGGAACTGTATTTTACTCAAAGTAAACTCAACATATGCCTCAGTACCTCTTTAAATGTTTCCTCACCAGATCCACAGCTGGAAATAGTCTCTGTTTCCTCTTGTTTCTATAATCCTAGCAAAAACTGATCACCTATTTAAAGATACAAATAAGCCTTTAAAATTAGGAGAAAAGGGAAGCTTTGCAGTCATTTAGAGCCTTATATTTTCAGTATGGTCTGGTCAGGCGTTTTCGGGTGTTCAGGATGGTTAACAATCCAAAAACATACTGTATTTACTAAAGTGTCAGTCCTATCCTTCAGACTTGACAACTAAAGTGAGTTTCTTTATTGCATCAAACATTTGGACTTGTCAGAGCATGACTAAAACAGACACAAAGCCTGGTTCGAAGCCAAATACAGATTTCAAACTCTAATTTGTCTGCTCTTGTGTGTCTCCAGTTTGCAGGTAAATGGTACAGGGTGGGTCTAGCCTATGACTCTCCCGGATTTGTCCCCTTCAGAGACAAGTTGAAGGCCTCCATGGGCTTGATCACACCTTTGGCCAATGGCAATGTCAACCTCACAATGTGGGATGCCTTGTGAGTACTTCTGTATCATGAAGAAGTGCATGAGCAAATTAAGAAAGCTTGACAGAGATAAAGACAGACCATGTTTCCTCTGTGTGCCTCAGACCTATGGGCTGCATTAGACGGGTGTACCAATATGAGAGGACCAACACACCTGGACAGTTCACCTACTTCAGTGCACGTAAGTCTGTGCAAACATTTGTGTAAATATTTGACCGGTACTCAGCGAGTACTCACAGCAGAAAAGACAGACCACAATCCTCAATTTAAAGCAGGGTGGAGGTTAGGTAGCAGTGATATAAACTCCATATGTAATGCATGTATAAAAGTCCAGTTCGGTGGTTTGTAATTAAGTCCTGCTAACAACAAGGTAAGACAGTCATTCTTAGGGATCTTAGGGGGCCCCAAGGGTGGCAAATCAGATTCCAAGGGGAGCCTAAGCCACCCCTGCTCACTTTTCTGGATGCGCCCCTGATGATGACTTGGCTCAAATCCTAAATGACCACAAAAGAGGACCTGAAAATAAAAGTACAGTACAAATGTGTTATTTTCAGAGGCAGTTTTAAATACAATACTTCTAAAGATGTAACGCTCATTTTTACCCCTTAAGTAAGAAAAAACTGAGCACTCTAAGATCTACCTAATGATTGAAATATTATTAAGTTAAAGTAGTGTTAATTACCTCGTAATTTTCATTTTTTGACGTAAAATCTTAAACAACTACAGTTTTCATGCTTTTAATTTGTGATTTATGCCAGTAACATGCACATATTTATCCATGACCATGCATTCTTAATTTATGTATTTTCTAAAGCTACTCTAAGGAGATTTTTAGACAACAGATATATTGATGCTTTTTTTCATGTACACATTTTTTTTTAAATTTCCTGGTCACAACAAGATCGATATGAGCTACAAAACTCACAATTTTTGCACTGTAATTTTTAAAGCCTCAAATCGGTGTGAGAGGGAAAGCTGTCTGCCCTGTTTCACCATCTTTGTATACAATATTTACAATAAATGATTTGCATGAAAAGGACCATATAAGCAAACCCTGTTTTGTCCACATGGGGGTGCCAAACCAAAAGTTCCTCACAGGAGCTTTACTATACTGTTTGATTTTCACTTGTTTGATACATTTTTGAAGGTTACTGTTTTGTCTTATTTTGTTCAGAATGTCTTGAATGTGATTTAATTTCTACCTTATAATTTTATCTTCAATATGATAAGTTTATCCAAAATAAAGGACCCCATTTATGTGAATTATCTACAACCCTCTTGATTTCAATTCTTTTTTCTACTTCTGTATGTTTTTTTTTTCTTTCAGGCCACAACATGGTGAAAGACATCACAGTGGTGGACACAAACTACACCGACTATGCTCTGGTTCTCAAACACAAAGTCTTTCACAGAGAGTACACACAGGTGGCGCTTTACGGTAAGACACACACAAACATTTACCTTTAACATGACATCAAAGCACATGAGCTGCAGAGTCACACAGTTTTCACCACTGCTCTGTATGTTTGCAGGTCGCTCTCAGACAGTCAGAAATAATGTTATTCAGAAGTTTAAAGCCTTTGCCTTGGGCAGAGGTTTTTCTGCAGCATCTATTCTGACTCCTCCTCCTGCAGGTAAAGACGGAACAATGCACATACTGTATTTTTTTATTTATATTCTGTACCACCACTATGTGACACATGTAGTATAATAAGGAGTGTATCATGACCCTTAAGTTTCTTTGACTTTTTCTTTTTTTCTTGCGTATAGAAAATTGCCCACCATCGGGATCTGGATGAGCAGTAAGTTTTCTTTTTAATTTTGCAATTTTGAGTTAAAATAAGTCACTTCAGGGTGTTAATGCACATTTTTACAAATTGTAGGTTCCCTTGTGTGCCTGGGATAGAGGTGGATGTGAACTCTGGCGTGCTCTTCGGTCAATCATTTTGCCAACATCTGTGAAGTTCTACATTAAAAAAGAAACTCAACAAGCAAACTTCATTTTTGTAGATGCATGGGTCATAACTCACAAATGTTACAGATTAAATCCTATTCTCTGTGGTGTTATGCATTATATTCACATATTTTGCCACATATACTGTGGCAGCTGGTATTAAACTTTCATTTAATAAGTTTGCATGAGTTCTGGTTTAAAGCAACATACTGAATTATTAAGCTGTAGATAAACTGTAGGTTAAGGATGCTGACTTGAGCAGATCCAAGTTTAAGAGCATCTTTTTATTCTTCATTTTGTGCCATTTGTTGAACACATAGACTGTATAAACTATGGACAACTTGGTTTGGTCTTCCGTCACTCAAACAGCATATCCCAGGGTGAGCTACACAATCTTCATACGCCCATAGACTGTATCAAGTGTCAATCATAGAAAACATGAACCCCCTAATAACTTTGCAACCAGTGGGGAGAAAAATTTATATTCTGTTTAATTAATTTCTTAAGTTCGTCCACGGCTCCACAGGGATTGCAGGAGGAAGTAGGATTTCTGACCTATACTGCAGCCTGTCACCAGAGGGTGCTGTTCTCCCAGTGGTTTCATGCAGCAAGGAGGCAGACGGCGTCCATTCTGTATACAGTCTATGGTTGATTACTACAACAATTGCAGTTCATATGTATGACCACTAGATAGCAGACTCTACACACCAATACATCTGCCAGGACCCACTATAGCTGACTGTATCTGTGCTCACCTGTAACCTTTCCTAACTGCTGGAGAGGCTTATGTAAAGCTTAAATAAATAAACATAAATAAAGCTTGTACTGTGAACTTGTACTTAATTTCTTACATATTGATTGGTTATTTGTTTAAGCCCCAGATTCTGAAGTCCAGCGATTCATTGCTGAATCTATGGAAGAGCAAACACACAATCACATGGACACATTTGGTGCGCACACAGAAGAAGCACAAACAAATGGTTAAGGGTCACTTAGAACTTTGCTCTTATAGTTTAGAGGTTAGAGGGGTTTTTTTTCTCTCCTGTGGTGCCGTTAGAGGAGAGAGAGCGTGTGTGAGTTTGACTTACAGTGGCTGCCATGCGGGGAGTGGTGTGTTTGTTGACCCTGCTGGTTCTGAAAGAGGTCCCTGTGCATCCAGCACCTCTTCCAGCAGCACAAGATGGCTTTGATGTGGGGTCGGTAAGTCATAGCAACTTTACAACAAAAGTCACTCTATGTAAAACTTATGTTGTCTGATTTTTTCTTAATATATTTTGGCAACGGATTTTATTTTACCTCTAATAATAGGATATTAGGATAAGGATACTCCTTATAGAAAAACCAATAAGCCCATGCAAAGGCTTCCCTGGACATTAAACTGTTTTTTGTCTCTTCTAGTTCATGGGGAGATGGTATGAGGCAGCTGTGGTTTCTACCTGTCCTCACTACATGCAGCGTAAGAGGGGGAACCCCGTTATGGTTGCCATGGAACTGCAACAAATTTCTCCTGAAGGCAACTTTACCATGACTTCCTCTAGTTCCAGGTCAGACTTGCATTGTGTTCTTGAAAACACAGGTTCTGTACTAAGCACTAACTTGTGTTGTTTTTGCATGTGGGTGCACGCAGGAATGGTTTGTGTATGCAGACGTCTACTGGTTATAGCTCGACAGACACTCCTGGAAGATTCTTCCATCATGTTGCAAGTATGTTTGTGTATATCGAATTTTATCAATGTTAGATTTAAATGCTGTAAACTTGGTACATAAAGTTTAATCGGATTATATTCTTGCTGCAGGGTCTGGTGCTGATGTGGATTCCTTTGTGGTTCACATTAACTATAGTGATTTTGCACTGATGATTCAGCTGAGCACAGAGAAACCATCAGGAACTACAACCACTATGGCAAAGCTTTTTAGTGAGTCTGTAGTTTTTGAATCAAACCTTTGAATAATTAGTTGTTTTTATTTACGTTAAGCAGTAAGTCTGTGATGTGCTGTTTTTGTCTGAAGGTCGAACTCAGAGCGTGAGTCCTGCTGTGCTGCACAGCTTCAAATCCCTGGTCAGACAATATGGACTGAGTGAAGCAGATATCGTGAATCAAAGTAAAGGTATAAATGTATAATCAACATAACAAGATGCTTTTCTTCAATGATGCACATCAACTCTATACTTCAGTGTCACTGTCTCCCCAGGTGAGTGTGTTCCCAGTGAGCAGGTGCCAAAAGCCATCACGACTCAGCCTCAGGTACTTGTCTCACACTGTGACTTAATGGATTCACATTTGTTCATACTTCTCTTTTTTTATTTTAAGATTTGTTTGTGACCCAATATGTTTTATTTCACCTCCTCACAAAGGCTTTAAATTTTGCCATCTGAACATACTCATATGTTTGTTTTTGTTTTTTTTATGGACACGTAATTTTCAAAATTTACACATAAATATATGTTGATTTGCTGTTACAGGTTAAGTGATCACATGGGATAACTCAAGAGGACTGTCCCCAAACACTCATTAGACTATCATCAAAATACAAATGTTCTGTGACTACTTTGTACTGCTTGGTCATCACTGACTATGCTGTAACATGATGTATCCTGTTATTCATGTAATTCCATCATGTATAAAAGACTTGGCATGCTGAAATAAATATGTTATTGCTTTGCTAATAAGTTAATGACATGTTTGTTTGTCTAATGTTTTATCGGTAACCCTTTCTTTTACGGTTCACTTATTACCAGGTAATTAACAGGTAATTACCTGGTAACAACATGAAATTATCTGGTAATTACATGATAACTACTAAGTCAATACTGTCTAGCTACCAGGTAGGTAACCTTCCATCATCATACAAATTTGAAGCCGAATTGCTCTGGTATTTCCAGGATTTTCTCCGCTTCCTGGAACCACCACTTGTGCAGTAGCATTGTACACATTTGGCGGGTGAGTCGCTGTGATAATGCTCGGCTCAAACAACGTATCACTACGCAATCTTTGCACGCCCATAGGCTGTAACAAGTGTCAATCATAGAAAATAAGAACCCCTAATAGCTTTTGGAAATGGAGCTGCACAGAAAAAAAGAAAAGAAGAAAAACTAGACAGTATTGACCTAGTAGTTATCGTGTAATTACCAGATAATTTCATGTTGTTGCTAGGTAATTACCTGTTAATTAGCTGGTAATAAGTGTACCGTAAAAGAAAGCATTACCGTTTTATCCTTACAACTGTAAGATGACCAGACACATATAAAAAAAAGTATTATAAAAAATAAAAGTATTTATCAGCCAACGTGTCAAATTTCTGGCTACTTTTTTTATGATACACAAATTTTTATTTTTATTTTTTATGTTAAGATATTCATGGTAAATATTTGACACATTTTATCGGGTGTTTAGAGTCTTATTATTAATAATTTTATTATGGACGGACGCTTTACCACTGGATCTTCGGGATCCGTGCACACATAAGGAGATTCGTTATAAGATTTGTTCACTGAATCGTTTAATCCTTGACCGCAGATTCACCTGTGTGTCGACCCACTTAGCTTAACCGAATCACACGTCCAGTACACTTTTCCTGTAAACCAAGAGGAGGAATCGTCTGTCAGGCGCAGGTAAGTTCATTTTAAAGGAAAGGAGATATCTCTAAGACCTTAAAAGCACGGTGCACTTTATTGTGCTGAAGGTACAATATTGTGTCATATTAATGTCTGGTAGTGTTTACAGTTGTGTGCAATGTGTTTTTAAAAAATGAAAGCAAGACTAACTATAATTAAGCTTTTCCACAATGTTTACTTCTGAAAATAACGATTAAATTGTGAAAAGTTATTTCCGGCGTTGTGTTCAGCGTTTCTTTGTGTCTATGTAACCCGTCAAGTTAAACCAGGTGGACACTGATCCTGTAGCCTACATCAGTGAAGTAAGCTCCAGAGTTGTTGCCACCATCCTCTCACTCTGTGTAGACTGGTTTTCTACTCTTTTTTGGTTTAATTTTTCCTGGAAATGTGGTTCAACAGACCAAAATGAATGGACTCAGTGATTCAATTTAACCACAACAAGGCCATCAAAACAAGATTAGTGACAAGAACACCTGTCCTGTTTACAGAGCTCAGTCTGTGTAATTGTGTGAATGGATTAGCTCACTAAACCAGTCTTTTCAGGACAGTCTGGGGCAACAACTAAATGACATCATTATCTTCCACAGAAATGAGAAGCTAAGGGATTAAACTTTCCAGAACCATAACAGTAGAACCAATTTTTATTGCAGTTATTGACCTAATAATACAACATCTTTAGGTTGCTGGACTGTTTTTTTCTGTTCTTAGTAAATTATCAAGTTATTCATGAGCAACAGGTTGGGGCAGGTCAAGTTAGCATCTAGAAAATGTGCAAAACCAGAGATGAAGGATGAGCCAAAAAGAGGTCATGTGACTTTAGATGTCTAGATGTGTAATTATGAGTTTGCTTGGAACATACTGTGTCTTCATAGACGCTAGTGTTAAAAAGGTGATATTCAGTGAGATCTTTATGCATTTACTCCTCAAATTATCTCAAAATTTGCTGTAAACTTTACACCAAGACCAGGTCCTGCCTGTGATTGGCAATATTTTAAAAGAGTGGCAAAAAAAAGTTGCATATGACAGGTAGAAATCTCCAGTAAAACCAGAGTTATTGATGAACAGACACCAAGGAAATGAGTTAGAGGGAGAGACAGAAACAAAGACATGGGAAGAGTCTAACAAAAGTAACAGCAACCAAATGGATTGTGGCTTTTTCTGTGGCTAATATTAGCAGTTAAGAGACTGTGTGCAAATACTGTTGGCCCATTTTTATCCCAAGAGTATTCTTTGATGTAGGATATAGAATATAAATCTAAATATATAATCTCTGAGATTAAGTCTCATCTGGAAAAAGAACCAGCTGCGTACACAATAACAGTCTGAACATATTTTCAGTTTTGACTTTAGTGGTTTTTCTGATGATTACTTTCATTGATTTGTTGATGTTGCCAAAACTCTGGAGTCCAACGTCTAAGTGGTCAGCTGCCTCGTCTAGTCCGTGTTCAAAGTGAGAGACAGAGAAGAAGGACTTTGCTCTTTACTTGTTTGATTTTTTCTTGGCTGATGGAGTGAGTGCGGGGGCACACAAAACAGGTCAATGCCCTCGCTGAGAGGGACAGTGTGAAAAATTAGGACACCAGATCACATTTTTCTTGTTTCCAGTGTCTCACGCTTTCATCCTGTCACAGACAGCTGGACAGACGGGCTGATAGGATGCAGAGAGTGGTGATTGTGGTTTCCCTGGTGGTCCTGGGGTGGGCTTGGACCACCCATGGGGTTCCTGTACTCACAGAAGCGGTTTATCCCACACAGGAGAACTTTGATCTGGAACAGGTGAGTGGCTCATTTCTGCAATCTTACATGTTTTTTTTTCCTTCTCTTTTATGTATAATATTCTGTGTCATACTCATCATGAAAAACAGCTAAAAGTTGGTGACACAGAAATACCCTAGTCTCAAAATATTCACTTCTTTCTCCTGATAGCCTTTACCTTAATTGTTTAAAAATTATTTTTGTGCTGTCACCAGAAACCTCTGTGCACTAACTGTGTCAAATGTTTATTTTGAATGGATAATTAAAATGAGAGCTAAAAACATTAAATTGGATGAATAAAGACTTACATGTAGTTGCATGAGAGAACTTCAGTTTAAAGCACATGAAGTGCAAACATCCTTTTCACTGACAGAATTTTGGTGTCCCCTGTATCCCATGGCCAGATTTTATAAGCAGGATTTGATCAATGAGCTTTTCAGCAGACTTTTGTCTTTACATTTTTAAGAGCTAATGAGTGTCCTTAATCGGCACCTCTGCGATAACAATCATAATTTTAAAAAGCACTCTATACAAATATAGGTAACACTTTACGATTACCATAACTTATAAATGGTAACTGGATAGTCTATTAATGTTTAATCATCATTTTTAATAGCATATAGACCATTAATAAATTATAAATTTTACAATTTTAAAAATCTAACCCAGACCCTAACTCTAACTCTAACTTTACAATAACTATCCAAGTAATGTTTATAGGGGGTTTATAAATCACTTATTAATCATTTACAGAGTATTACAAACATCAGTTGCAACTGTACAGTAACCATCTAAGTAACTTTAAAGATGGTTTAAAAACCAAATATTAATCATGTACAAAGTGCTACAGGCACACATTTTAATCTAGATGTTTTACAACCAAAATTTAAACCCCATATTAACCTTTAATAAATAGTCCATTAATAATTAATGAAAATTAAAAAATCATAATTTCATTGCTTGTTAATGGTAAAGTAACTATTAACTTACATTATTAAACTATCAATTTGCCATTTATAATTGGTCTATATGCTGTTTTTAAATGATGATTAAATATTAATAAACTATCTATTTACCATTTATAAATTACAGTTATTGTAAAGTGTTACCCAAATATTTCCAAAAACAATTTGACCAGTTTGATGAAAATGCTGAGTAAACATTTAATTTTTGAAGGTATTTCATCCAGAAAAAAAGTACCCTCAGTAATTTGATAGGCTGTTTAAAAAACTTAATCATCAGTTCCTATTTCAGTGACAGATTTGATGTGTATGATATTAGTTGGCTGTAAATATCTTATGTTATGTCTTCATTACAGATTTTTGGAACCTGGCATGATGTTGCTGTGGCAACTACATGTACCCATATGCGGCAGCACAGGGGAGACGCACCCATTGGGAAACTGATCCTGGAGAGAGGCACCGTTGACGGCAAAATAAAGACGACTCGAATTGTTCAACGGTTTGTACACAGACACATATTAAGTTTTACACACTGAGTCATACTTAAGAAAAAAAGCACAAGAATACATGTTGTGCATTATTTGATAAAATTATTAATCAGGAAAAGTTTTTTTTTTTTCAAAACACTACATTACAAATTTATATTTAATGTAAGATTCTGTGCTAAGAACTATATTTTATGTAAAACTGTAAAAAAGTGTCTCATTTCAAACTTCTGAGCCATCACATTACTCTTAGTTTGCCTCAATATTAAGTCTTTGTTGTGTGTCTGTAGTCATGGAACATGCAGGGAAATGTCTGGGGACTATGATCTGACCTCCACACCAGGGCGATTCTTCTACCACATCACCAGTACGTCTCCTTCTCCTTTTCTTCCTCCTCCGTGTGGTCTTAAAATGACACAGCTCTGTTTTTAGTCCGTCTCATTCAGAAGTTTCAACAAGTGTGATGTTTCTCCCTGTCATTTCATCAGGGTGGGCAGCAGATGTGGACGCCTACGTGGTTCACACAAACTACAACGAGTATGCCATCATTATTATGATCAAACAGAAATCCTCAGGGGACAAGAGCACTTCGCTTAAACTTTACAGTGAGTGGACACTCTGCAAAGTGCTTTGTTTCATTTTTTAATTTGTAAGGCACATTGTTAATCTCAAGGATTAGATTTTATTTAATTCACCCCCATTAATGCTCATTTTGTCTATGGTTTATTCAGTCTTATTTGACATGAATAAATTATCATAATAAATAAACCAATGTTGCTTTTTTCCCCTTCAGGTCGAACCAAGTCTGTGAGAGACACCGTGCTAGAAGACTTCAAAGCTCTGGCCAAACAGCAGGGGTTGGGTGACGACACTATATTCATTAAGCAAGACAAAGGTACAATGCAAACACACAACTTGAATTTGTATTTATTTTATGTATATGAATTAAGCAACCCAATATACTTCTGGCAAAGAGCATAAAACTCATGTTGTAGCCATAGTTTCAACCTTTAGCCAACTTTCCAGTCTTGTTTTTAGTCGGGCCTTAAAACTCACTCTGATGTTATTCTGTATATCGAACCTCCATTGTCATGAAACCAAACAACACTGCAGATAAATATACCATTAATGCATAGTAATACAGAAATATGTTATTTAAAAGATCTTAACACCTATAAAAGTTTGAAAAATAAAATGCAAAAAAACAAAAAATGAGTTCAGCTCTAATTCAGTCAGCGTTTAACTTTCACTTTTAAAAATGACATATTTGATGTTTATTTGTTATTAATCCAGTTCTATGTGTTTCTAAACTAAAAGCATTTTTCCTGAGAGGCTGATTCATATCCTTTTAAATATTTGCATCTAAGATTGTTTTAAATACGTGCACACCAAAAGAATAAATACTGGAGAGAATAGATCCAGTTGAAACAATCTTTTGAATTTTTAAATTATGGCAAATGTTCAAAAAAGCAAAAAAAGACTAGCAAAAATACTGAATTTGTATAACAGTATTATTGAATTATGAAAGAGATTGGTTTCTAAGTCATATTGTTTCATTTGATGTCTTTGTAGGTGACTGTGTTCCTGGAGAGCAGGTGGCAGAGCCGGCAGCTCAGCCCCAGGTACTTAAAGTGCAGTTATCAAGCTCAGCTGCATTCTCTTATCTTGTGTGTTTATATAATTACTGAAGAAAATATTCACAAATATTTTAAACATAAAAAGAAAGCTAGTTTTTGTTCTTGAGTTTTACCTCTTGAATGATTTCGAGACACTTGGCTGGAGAATAGCCTATAGATCTTTTTCAGCAGTTCATAAGTAGAGTACAAATAGTTATATAAACAATTAGTTATATATATAAATAATACTTCTCTCTCTTGTTGCTAAAGAAGCAGAACTATTTCTGATTGGTAACTTAGTATCAGCTGCATTTATATTGACACAGATTTATACTTGAATATAATTTGCTGACCAAAAAATTGGAGAAATGAAAAATGACCGCACGGTAGCGTGTCCCGCTCAACATATCTTAACTTCTCCAATGCCATTTCAGAAAAGAATTACAGTGTAAAGGTTGTGGAAGACATACCAGGTCAGGTGTTGGTTTAGAGTCAAAACTAAATACTCATGTGTCTTAGTAGCTCTAACTGAATATGTTTATGGTATCAGCAACGGAGGAGGAGACATAAGGAGCTTACAGCGGACCTTGAGGAGCCTGAGGGCTCTGGTGATGATACCCCTCTTTTCAATGTCACTGGTGAGTACTGAGACTTCATAAACATGATACCATAATACACTTTGTCACATACCAGAAGATATGAGATCTTGATTCAACTGAGTGTTTTTTCTCTTTTGTTTTTTGTCTCATCTCCCTCTCTGTCCCTGTCTCTTCCTGTAGAGGCCTGTAGTGCAATACCAGATTCAGGACCATGCTTTGGGCTGCTCCCGCGTTTCTTCTACAACTCTTCCTCAATGAGCTGCGAACACTTCAACTACGGAGGCTGTTTGGGAAACCAGAACAACTTTGAAAATGAGAGAAACTGTCTGCAGAGATGTCGCAATGAAGGTAAGTAGTGACATGAAAAATAGGAGACCTGCTATCTGTTCATTATAAAATACACAATACATCTGTTTTTCTTTTTTTGAATCTATATCCAGATCAGTCTGCATTTGTCCATGACTAAATTTTGTGTAGTCTTCTTTGCGTCGTAATCTTTAATCCTTAAAAGTTGCTGCAACTAAAGAAAACTTCTCGCTGCTTCCCTCTCCCAAACTCTTACTGCTGTATTTAACAAGGCCTGATGAACAACCGTGTAACTGGTGTTGGTACCAACATCTGTTAATGAGATGTGAAAAATACAAAAAGAAAACCCTGAAAAAACATGTAAATATTTAATCACTTTGTTTTTTTTTCCTCAGCTGCGTGCCGTCTGCCTATGAAAGCCCAACCTTGCACAGGCCAGCCACAAATCTGGGCCTTTGACTCCTCTGCGGGGCTGTGTGTGGCTTACAAAACGGGTTTCTGCCAGACCAATGCAAACAAGTTCTACAGCAAGGCAGAGTGTGAGGAGTACTGTGGGGTCGTTCATGAAGGTGAGGATACACAGACATACGTCATCATCATGCATCACTAAAAACAATCTCTAAACCCACATGTGACAAAAGCATTCAACGTGTTTTCCTTCTTTACAGAAGCAGAGCTCCTAAAGACAAACTGAAGGACATGAAGCCACATCTGCTCATCTTAGTTCAAGGAAGCTTTTTTGCATCGACAGTAGAGTTAAATGAGAAGTGGGGATGTAGGGTTCCTCATGCAAGAAATTCTGGGCTCTCAAGTTAGAAATTATATTTTCTTGTAATCTGGTGAATTGTTCATGTCAAAGCAAGAGTCCCAGTTACCACAAGAGGTCACCAATAAAACACTTCTCTGTTTCTCTGTTTTTCTTGTTTCTTGCAATATTCATTTACTATAATGTTTCTTTCCACTCCTGCAAATGCAACACATGATAAAATAATACATTTTCTTGCAAATGCTCTTGAAAATGTACTTACTGGGGTCTCTTCAAATAATATCACAATAGGTAAAGTCTAAAACCTGCTCTTAGGTGATAAGTGATATTTTAGTATGATCATTTCCATGTGAGCAAATATAGATTTTATGGGTTTCAATAAGGCCTTAAAAACACTGTGAAAGCTCTGACATATTGTCCAGATAATTGTCCAGATTTTCAGTTGAAGTGAAATTCATCAGTTGGGACAACCTCAGACTAACATGGAACTGTGATGGCATCTGGCATGTGCATGTGTATGATATTTGTGTAATAACAAATATCATGCATGTTGCTTTTTCAACATGAGAGGTGCCATGGTGTAATGGTCAGCAATGTTGTCTCACAGTAAGAAGAATGTAAATTCAAATCCTGGTCAGGAATATTTATATAAAATAAAAGTATGAAAAAAAGTCATACTATTGTAAGATAATAATTTTATAGAAAAGATTGATAAAAATGACATAGTAAACTTTAATAAAAAAAATCATTCTTTAGTATGTAAAAAAAATGTCAAAGTAAAGTTTGATAAAAATTTCACATTTTAGTATGAAAAAATTCATAGTTTAGTATGATAATAATGTCATGGTATAGTATGATAAAAATATCATAGTTTAGTATGGTAAATATATCCTAGTATGGTATGATAAAGATGTAATAGTATAGTGTGATAAACTCTCAAAGTCAGAATGATAAAAATGTCATGTATAGAATGATAAAAATATCACAGTGTAGTTTCATTAAAATGTCATAGTATTGTACGGTAAAAGTGTTATTCATAATTCCTGCAGTTTGAACAGGGCTCTGGCCCTCTTCTTCAGCATTGGCTCGAGCCCTAATAATTCAATTCTCCACTAGAGGGTGGTGTGCACTCTTCTATCCATGAAAAAAAAACACTTTGCTTTATTACACGTTGGATTGAATTAAATGTTCTGAAAGTTCTGCAAAAGTATTGTGGGGAAAGTGAAATTCAATAAATATATCAATTCTTCTCATCGCATTAGAGCCTGCTACCACCCTAAATCATTGAATCAAGGACCCAAAGAGTTTAGAAAGAAAGAAAAAAACAAAGAAAGAATAACTTTAGTTATCCCCAAAGAGAAATTCAATATTCAAAATTTAAGGTGCCAGATGTAAAATGCTCTTTTTATTTCTGATTTTATGGTAAGCTACAAGTATTGGACTTTTTTATCATTATTGCAGCTCCCAATTCATTCTTGTCTGATATACACCAGAACAACACAGTCTTGGAAATCAAATCAAAGAAAATGTCAGTGAGTTGTGTAATTTGTGGTTTGTTTTTACAGATTTTCACATTATTTGTCAGTGGTAACAAAAGCGTCCTAATATGTTGTCTTCATTATGGTCCGTCTTGAAGTCTCTTCTCTGTTGAGTGTTTCTTCAAGGGGGCGGTTAATGCTCAGTGGTAGCGTTGTTGTCTCCCAAGCAGTAGGTTCCACGTTCAATCACAGGCCCATCCGTAAAAATATGACTAATTGTCTGCCCAAGACACCTGATGCTAAACTGCCCTGAAGGCTGTGCCAGCGATGTGTGCATGAGGTTAGTTTATACTGGTGTTAGTCCCTGCCATCAATGTATGTATCAGTGAATGTAACATATAACGTTTAAGTGCTATAAGTAGTCAGAAAACTTAAGAAAGTACAGTCCCTTTACTGATCAAGCTCAGTCAATTCATCACTGTCCAGCTCCTCCTCCTCCTGGCCATGTGCTTTGGAAAAAGAGTAAAAATATTCAAAAGTTTAAACACAAGAAATTGAACATGAAGCTCGTGATAAAAAATGAGCAGTCAAAACCAAGACTTTTTAACATTTAAAACTCCTTACTAGTATTGTGACACCTCTCCATACACGAAGTCACGTTTTCAAAGTTGTTTCTGTTTCCCAAACACCCTCCAAAGACGAAGGTTTCACAGTTCTTTGAGGATGAGTTGTAGAAAAAGCGTTCCACAAATGCCCTGCATGGCCCTGTTTCTGGAGCTAAGAGACACACCTCTACAGGAAGAAAGAGAGAGAAGACAGAATGGAGAGAAGTGAGAAATATAAGACATGGGACCTGCATATAATTAAAATACCTATCTATAAAGCAGAACACAGTATAAATGTACAATAAATCTGTTACCTGTTCCATTGACGTGAGTTCTGTTACCCGCAGGAGCCACATTATCACTCACCTCCTAAATCAAACCAGAGGTAAACTCACTTAAAGGTACGATGACACTTAAAAACTTGTTCTCTAAATATTCTGCTATTCTGTAATCCTTTATCTTCAAAATCAATGAAATGTCCTGTTCATATTTACAGACATTCGAAACTTGTGTCAGCCTGAATCAGGAGCAGTATAACAGCAGAAAATCCCAATATTAATCCAGACATGTAGCATTAAAGGAGAGAGCTGTAATCTTAAACATCATTAGTGCATCAGTAGGCAGCCGTGTAAGAGATTACAAAAGAAAAAACACATAGATGTTGTAACTCACCTCATCCACATCACTCGGCCTCCGCACATAAATCCCTTGGAGGGTCCAAGTCCACCCCAGAACCAGCACAGAAATGAAAACCAACGCTTTTGTCATCCTGTCACTCGTCTATTAGAGCTGTCTGTGAAGATATAATGAAAATATAACCAGACCCTGGCCTCATGGTTTTGCACACCACTCCTCCCAGCATGGTTAGTTTACTGACCTTTGACCCACGTGTACTGTGTGACCCCTGTTAAGTTTAACCACGACTGCCAAAATAAAGGAACAGCACAAACTTTGATCTTGCTCTGTTTGTTAGTTGACCAGATAATCACCAATGGACTTCGAACAAAAACCAAAGTATTTGTTTTATACAAACGTTGTCCAAACTATTGAAATATAGACACTGAGAGGATTTGTAAAGATGGCATAACCTAAATGATCACAATCAGACACTGTTTATGTGCATCTGTATTTTAGAAACAGAAATGTTGTTATAAGCAGGGTGCAAAATGATGTGCTTAAATAGACATTAATTTTTTTAAACAGCTCAAACTACTCAGCAGACTCAAACAATGAGGTAGAACTTCTCAGTTTTATTCAGCAACACAATCTCCACACAGAAAGACTCAAGCTGTTGTTTGCACAGACCACAGCGGGGCATGCTGCCACTGCCCTCAGTCGTGAGTTGAAGTTGGGATCCAGAGAGCAAATATTATTGTTCAATATGAAGAGAAACCTAACTTCATTGGAATCGAGTTTACAGGAACAGCACGATAATAATTAAAGTCCAATCTTAGTTTGATTTATGGAAAATTCACGTCAACAGGTCTATAGTGATAGCACAGAAGTGGTAAGATAAGAACTTTATTAATATCCGAAGGGAAATTCAATATGGTGGTGTTTATATCAATGTGGTTAGGGATAATAATCGGGATTGGTATTAGATCAATGAAGCAGTAAAAAAAAACAATAAAACAGTAAAAAAAAAAAAACTGTAAAAGTTCGATCATTAAGATTAACTTTGCACCAAAGATGCTAATACATTAACATTAGCTCAATAATAGTGTTAAAAATGGTGACACTGATGCTTGTAATCCACTCAGCTGGAAAGGAGGCCAGTTCTAACAGGAAAAGTGAATAAAAAAACTTATAAACACTCATCCAATTAAAACTTTGGTGAAACTTTTATAGAGTAACAGCAAAATAATAAAGAATCATTTTTAGAAAACCTCAGTAAACTGTGAGAACCATGTGTAGTAGGGCCTGTCATCTAAACCTCTAGGTTTTTCTATGACTGGATATAACCAGAGGGTGGCGATACAGCTCCATTTTTATCAAGAGTCACACCAGCTAATTTGAAATATACAACCTCTGAAGTGTAGAGTAAATCTTACAGACAACATAAAACATCTCCTCTCTGGTTTCTGTTTGTTCTTCTGCTTCCACGTTTTCTCTCTCCTCTGAATGTTTGTTATCCTCACTAAAGGTGACTCAACATACACTTAAATGCATGACCCCATCCTCTCTCTCTCTCTTTCTCTCTCTCCTTCTCCTGTGAAGGAGCCAGGCTTCCTGCTCTTAGTTCCCAGAGTTCCCGGCTGCTGGCAGTAGAATGCTGGGAATATCCGGAGAGGAAGGGGAAGTGACATCACTGCGCTGACCTTCCGTACCGGGCCATATCACCTGGTGCTGGCTGGAGGAGAGCTATCAAACAGGCAAAAACACACTTACTCCTACAGAAAAATAACCATGAGATCACAAACTGAATCAGACTTTGGTGTGCTTTCATAGAGAGGAGGTAAAGAGGGGGCCAGCCTGGGTACAAAGCGTAAAATATATCTCTCATATTTTTTCTCATCTCATATCTCTAGATCTCATTTCTCATATCATTCTCATCTTTTTTATATATTCTCTCATCTTTTATGTAAGTGTGCAAGATTCACTTTGTGTGACATCTGCCTGCTGCCAGTGGTATAAACACTGAAAACAATGTAAATGACACCGTCAAAGCCATCAAGAGACACCACTTTTATATTCTGTGTTTCATAACTAGCTCCTCACAGGTGCTTGAATTTTGAGGATGAAACCAGAGCTTTTTTCCTCCTTGAAAATGATACCCCTAGGACCTTCAGGTTGTTCCCCATCCAGCAGCCAGGATGCCCCCTGCCCAGCCAGATCCTTGCTTTACACAGACCCTTCTTTGAATAATCTTTTGTTGCATGCTTATTTATGATTATACTAAAGCAGATACTTTGTCGAACTGGGAAAAAAAGAGGCAAATTTTGTTTCCTCTTTAACTGTTCTTTATTTTTTGAGTTCAGGATTTAAGTTCTTAGTTCGAAACTATTCAACTTTGACTAAGAGCGAAGTGAAGCAGACGTCAATACACACAGGCTGTAGACAGATGGGAGCTAGATTTAAATACAGAAAACATATGGCCTGCAGTGGAGATATTTACTGAGTTGAGAGAGTATCTCAGAGGATACATTCTTAGAGAGCAGAGGTCAGAAAACGCTATGTTCAAACGCAAACACAAGCACAAACACAGATGTAGAAAAAGACGTACAGGCAACATAAGATGCAGAAGTCCCTTTAAGCCAAATCAGGCCCAGAAGGGGGTAGAAGGGACAGTGTGTGTGTGTGTGTGTGTGTGTGTGTGTGTGTGGTGGAGACGTCATTATACAGAATGACAAAAGAAGAGGAGATTCTCTGGTCAGCTGCTGCCGATGTCTATTGTCCTGCCATCACAGGACAGCCCCCTACCCCATCACCGCCACATCCCAATTGCCCACACACACACACACACACACACACACACACACACACACACACACACACACACCTCATCTTGTGTTGGACATCACTTTCTTTCCTTCCTCAAGTTCAACCCTGATTACATGGCTGCCTCACAATGTTTAGGGACCCTGTGAACCTCCTACCCTAAACCCCAGCTGTGGTTTCGAGGGGTTTTAGAAAGTCTGAGATCCAACAGATGTTAAATAAAAAAAACTCATAGAAAGTTCAGGACAAAGTTTAGGTGCAGTCAACAAAAAGAGAATCCTTGATTTATTTATCTCTTACTAAAGCTGTCCTGAAAACTTGTCAGATTATGAGAATTTAGAGATTATAACCTTTTTGAGCCCTGAAGTGTTTAGTAACTCTTAGATGGCACAGGCACTGCCAGACAGGCTCGTTTTGACTTTAATTACATGCTGGTTTTGTCCAACAGCTGTAAACACATTATGGCTCAGATCTAGACATGAGCTAAAAACAAGTCACAAATTCAGGAACTGAGCCAAATCCAAAAAACCCTTTTCATTACTTTTAAATATGGAGAATATGGGGGTCTTTCTTGGTTATGTGGCCGAGCTAATAAGCTGGTGATAATACATGGTGGTAGACAGTTTGATCAAATCCACAGCAATGGTGAGCTTATATTGGCTTGAAGTATGATGGATCATTCCCACAATGATATAATGGCAGAAATGTGGGTTCAGTACGGTGTTGACCCTTCTGTTGTGTCGCCTCTTTTTTAACAATGCTTTGGAAATGTTAGGAAACCAAGAAGACCAGTCTGAAGTTTTGAAAGTGATCTTGCTAGATATAGAAGTCAGCTGCTCAACAGATCAGGCCCTTCCTCGGCATATTGTTGGTGTCACCATGTGCACCACATGTTCTGATGAGTGACAATCTGGGGCTGCAGGCAGGCCAGTTCAGCACCCAGATTCTTCTAGTCCGGAGCCATGTTTGCAAAGTGTTGTTTGGCATCTTCCTGTGGTCCAGAGGATGGAGGATGCATTGTTTATGATTTCCCAAAAGAAATCAGACCACGGGACAGTTTTCCACTTTGCCTCAGTCCATCTTTAACGGTCTCAGAGATGTCGACATCATTTCATTTGTTTATAGATGGTTTCCTCCTTGTATGAACAGTTTTAACCAACATTTGTGGAAACAGCGACAAACTGTGTTCTGCTTCTTGGATGTGATTTTGAGCCCATGCATCGATTTCCACTACAGAGTCACATCGTTTATAATGAAGTACTGCCTGAAGATCACAGGCATCCAGTATTGGTTTCAGACCTTGTCCCTTTTGTGCAGAAATATTTCCTGTTTCATAATTTTAAAAAACGTAAAGCTATTTGCTCACACAGTTCCCCAAAGAGAGATGAACCTCTTCTCATCTTTGCTGTAGGTTGGTTCAGGCTCTCTGTCATGCCTTTTTTTTAATTACTTATAGTCATGTTACTCACCTGAGAACAATTAACCCAATTAGTAAACAGATTTTGTCCTATAAGCACATCTATAATGTTCATCAGAAGTTGGTGTAATGATTGGCCTTTGCAAAATGAATAATCTTTGTAGTTGTGAAAAAAAAAAAAGTTAAATCTGAAATGATATTTAAAGTTTGGCGCTTTGTACCTTGTAAACCATGATCCAAATTTCTTTATTTTTATCTAATTTAATGAAGAGAGTTACAGCTTTGACATCCACCCATATTTTTACAGAATCATCTGCCAGATCCAAACCAACATCAATAAATGCAGAGACAGTCACCTCTGTTCAAAAATAGCAGAAGTGCATGAAGAAGCTGCTCAATCTAACAACCAACAGCACTTGTAATTAGGTGTTTTCCATCCATGGAGAAGTTCAATTGTTTCTAATGAAGGATTTTTTTTTATAAGAGAAGGCAATAAATTCAGCCAACTAATAGAAGCAGCTATGAATGAAGCTCCTTTCTTCCCTTTGTGTGTGTGCTGTGTAAGTATGCGCCTCACGTAGCCCTGAAAGGTGCTGAGCTCTGCATTATCATTTATCTTCCTCCCAAGTGTTTTTTTTTTTTTCAGGCACTGTTTTAATGTAAGTCCTGAACGTGTCTTCATTTTGCGTTTGTGTTAATCCACACCAAGTGACCCTTGACCAAGTGACCTCAGGAATTTTTAACCCTCCACTGTCTCTGCACAGTGTGTGACTCCCAGCCCCATTCTCCTTTGATTGGCCTCTCTTGGACACACACGCACGCACACACACACAGATTATATGACCACTCTGTGACACTCGCAGACACAGAGACAGACACAATAGGAGACCCGGCACATTCCTTTCCCCAGGTGGCATAAAAGACGCGGCCGGATCAATGTCTTAATGGGCTCCAAACCAATGGCCCACAATCATTAACCCCTGACAAGTGCGGCTTCCTCATAACCGTGGCCAGACTATTGTGTGTCCACCATGTGTTCGTATACGAGCCATTGTGCAAAGGGTTCAAATGTTGTATGGAGCTGGTTAACCGCTGGATGAGGGCTCTAACTTAGAGCATTTGAGGGCGATGGCATGTGATGTTCAGACCTGAGAAACCGTGAAGAAACTGGACCAAAAAAAGAGTCCATGTTTAGGTTAGCGATTTCTTGAGTACACTTAATGTAAAGAAGCTAACATTTGGATTAAAATATCAAATAAAAATCGAAGTTGAAGAGTTGTGCATAATTATTTTCATTCATGTTGTCCATCCCTCTTTTACTCACTTGACAAAAAAAGATTCAGCAATATATTCCTCTCTCCTCCAGGCATCTACTCCAAAAGCCTACCACTGAGCCCCTACAGCCGTGCATGTGTGTGTGTTTGTGTGTGTGTGTGTTGGGCTGGTGGTGGTGGGAGGACAATGGGCGGTAAGGGGGCTGGTTGAATGGGACCATTGAGTCTGCTCAGCCAAACAGAAAAGCATCTTCCATCTCACTTCAAAACCCACAGTTTCACTCTGTACAACCAGGCCTTTATTCCCCATAATTACTCCCTGACACACATGTACACACACACATGCGCACTCACATATAGATCTACATACATTCACATGCATATTTATGAATACATACGAGTAACACGGTGCGCTAATCACAAAAATAACACAGCCAGACTGACTCTTGACAGTCTTAACATGTCAAGTGTCAGTTTAATTGTTCTGATGATTCTCTTCAACATCTCACCAAAGGAGATGAGACGGAATCTAACTTATAGAAAAAGACGGGATATCTATGGTTTTTGAGTTTTGCACAGATCCCATTAATAGATATATAAATATCAGTCCCCACTTGAGTTCAAAGTCATTTGGTTGTACCTGCTTTTATTGAAAAATCTGAACTTGTGTAAACCGTTGACAACGTTACATTTACATGTCACATCAGATTCAGATTCAGATTCAGAAAACTTTATTGATCCCAAAAGGGCAATTCATTTGCAGCATTTCAAGAGCAGCTCACACATACATAAAATCGTACGTCAGTCCATTCCAGTCACAGTGGAACCTAGATCGAACCCTTACAAAATATAACACACCATATCATGTCAAGACTGGGCTGCATATTGATGTGCATACAGACCTGCAGTTTAATATAACATATCATCCTAGCACTGCAGTTGTCAATTTAAGTGTATATTACCGTTACTGAAGGCAGGGTCTTTTTTAATGTTGACCAATGTTTTCATACTTTGAATCAGGGTCAAACTGTTGCTGTAAGATCACCTGCACCTGACCCAAATATGAAAGTGATTCACACTCATTAACCTCGCTGCGTATTAGGGAGAAACAATTCAACGCTGCATATGGAGATTAATTTCCTAATCCATCTGAACCCAATTTTCCATACAGTAATAGAAAAAATAGCCACAACATCTGTGTCACAATATGTACTAACAACCTAATTCACTCTAAGCCCTCAAGAGGTATTATCGTACACAGCCTGTCAGATAAATGTGGCCGGCCCTGACAGAGAAAGTGCTGTCTAATACAGAGAGCAGTATCACCCTCGGGTTTTGTCAGTGTTACACTGGGCCATTTAAACTCCACCGAGCTCGTTAGCCTAGATCCAGCCCTGCGGCCAGCCTGCTCATTGTGTGTCCTGCACACTGAATCATTGTGTAGGAGGATAATCCATACAGGGTAATTGTTACACCCTATCATGCTGTGCATAAGGACAACCCGATTTAGTTCAAACGCTGGGTTGATCCATCCATCTTTGCAAGCAGGTAGAATCATCGAAGCTAGCAGAGCTTGAGCTCTATCTAAGCTCAGCTCAAAAAGTAAGATAAATTGTGTTCGATTATTGTGAGTGAGATGAGCAGCAGAACAGAGTATGTGGGTTTCCCCCATGAAAAAGTTGCCAAACAGCTTATTTTGCTTTGCCACTGACTCTTGTTTTGAGCTTCTGGTACACCCAGGTGTCTGATTGTCAGCATCTGTGAGCTTAGGCCCTGCTACAGTGGACCATAGGTGTCTTTACCAAGAACCAATAATGCCACAACTGACTAATCTAGATAGGGCAAAAATTGCAGCATTAATCTCAATGCAGAGAGATATCAAGATGAGATTCTGCAACCAGTGGCAATCCTTTATCTCCACAGTCAGGGATTAAACTCTACCCTCCAAGATGACAATACTTGCCCCCACAGAGTCAGGTTTATCAGAGACTACCTCCTGAATTTGGGAGTGGAGAGGGTGGAATGGCCTGTCAGCAGTCCTGGGCTCAACCCCATCAAACACTTGTAAGATCAGCTTGGGCTTGTTGTTTGTGGTGCAGTGATCAACACAACCACATTGGCTGACTTTGGACAAATGCTGGTCTAAGATCGGGATGACACCCCTTAAGATAAGATAAGAAGAGCTTTATTGATCCCCAAAGGGAAATTCTACCTACCTACCTACCTACCTAGCTACCTACCTACCTACCTACCTATCTATCTATCTATCTATCTATCTATCTATCTATCTATCTATCTATCTATCTATCTATCTATCTATCTATCTATCTATGTAAAGCTATCTTCTTGCATTATCTATGACTTATGGACTGCATAACAAGTTGGACCGAGGTATTACTTCCTGTTGGTGGAGCAAATACTTTCAGGTTAATACACCTTGAGGTTAAAACACCTCGAATAAATGTTTCAATAACTTGCTTTCATGACAGTTATGAACACGTTGATTTCTATTCAAGTGATCGTCTCTCTAGTATGTTTCTTATTGATGGAGGGAAAGTAATAACAGGATTTACAGCTCTGTTAATATAGGTGGATTTCTGCAGAGTTCTGAACCCAGAAGAAGTAAATGTACAGATTGCTTCTGCTCATGCTTGACAGATAGAGGAAAGTCAACATATCCACATTCGGTCGACACAATGAATTCATCTAAACACTGGAGCTTTTTGCTGTTTATCTATAAGAAGGAAGAGCTTTCCTTCTGCAGCACTGCCTAAATTTATCACATGGAGTGAAGTGTTTGGCTAACTTTCACCCTTGATACCGTGATAGAAACAATCGTCAGCCCTCTCTGTTGTAGGATTCAGCTCTTAATTGTCTTATGAATATTAACAAGAAGCTGTGTTCAGACGCTGGTTTTACATGTCAGGGGGTTTTTGAAAGAAGGTGAGCAAAGATTGAGGTCTAAACCCAACCCTTACTCCTCTGTCTCTCCACCTGGCTTTCTGCAGCTCTGTGTGTTGGAATTGTGTGACGTCTCTCTGACACACAGCACCCGAGGAACAAAGGGTGCAAGCAGAAGGAGATGTTGTGTTGGAATTGTGTGTGTGCGTGTGTGTGAGTACCAGGGACGGGGGAAGGTTGGGACGGGTGTGGACTGGTGGTGGGGGGTGTTGAGGCTCCATATGGGCACCCCACCCTTTGTAAACCCCCCCCTCCTGCAAACAGGCAGATGTCAAATAGGACGTGCCTCCCTGACGGGGCACAGGGTCACACTGCACAGGGGTAAATAACAGAACAGGAGGGACAGAGAAAGACAAGGGGAAGAGATTGAGAGAGAAATTCCCCTGCCCCCAATCTCTGCACTGCCCCGAAATATTCCATATGAGATGTTAACTTTACTGGAAAAAGAAAACTGCAGACACAAATGTACCTGTACCATTTCTAAATCTGGAAAAATCAATCATGGTGTCCCTAAGGGTTCAATTCAGGTCCTTTACTTCTTGAACTTTTACATATTGCCACTCAGCAACTTGATCATTATAAACTGTATAACAGCCATGGTGATGTCACGGCTTATATTACTAATTGGACTGATGCTTTTCCAATTAAAGATGCTTTTTGAAATATTCAGTAAATGATGATGGTGCTGCACAGTTTTCGTCTGCTCAGCAAAAACTAAACAGAAGTCACATCAGCAGAGAAGTTTGATTCAACTATGTGGTGCATTAATTCTATACTAGGGCATATATCTGAAGCTTTCTCTGTAGATGTTCATTTATGTAGATGTTTTTTCTTCACAAAAACAGTGTCTGCATCAAACCATATTTATCAAATATGTGCCAGAAAAACAATTATAAACATACCTCAGTATACCTGAAAAATGATGAGTTGACTCGAGTTCACTTCTACAGTCGTGAGCAGTTATTGCATTATTTGTAGCTCAGTGAAGATGTTAATTTTCTTCAGTTTAAAGGACTCGACATCAAACAACAGTTGGTTCTTGTTTCAACTGGTGTGTTTAAAGAATGCAAATCTCCAGTGTGGCACTATTTGACCATGAGGAAGAGATGCAACGCGACTCAAGGGCAGGTGTGTGTGTGTGTGTGGAAGTATGGGCTGCAGTCCTAAACAAAGCAGGGGAATGGAGACACACACACACACACACATACACACACACACACACACAGGCTGTTCTCTGTGTGTTCAATGGTTACGCCCGCAGGGCAGGAGTAAGGTTACTTTACATACTGCACTTACAGCTCCCTTTACCACTGGGGTATAAAATGGATTTGAATGAGAAAGAGGGGAACAGAGGGGTGAAGGGAGGAGGGGGAGAGGGGGGAGCCGGGGGACTCCCTTTGTGTAACAGGAGGTCTGCTGCTGCTCTGGCATGGCTATGGAGATGGAGGAGCGGGGTCACTCTCCTTGCTCTCCCTCCCTCTCTGTCCCTTTACTATAGGCTGGCTGCTCTGTCTCTCCCTCTCATCCCTCCCTCCCTCCCTCTCTCCTCCATCTATCCCTTCCTCCCTATTAGCATAGCAGCTGCCTGATACAGGGCATAGGGTGGGGACCGGCCAGGTTGCTGTGTGCATATGTGTGTGAGGGGTGTTTGTCGGAGGGGAGGGATGTCAGGGGGGGTAGGAAGGAGGGGGGTCCAGTCAATGGCGGTCCGTCTGGCTGGTGAATAGCAACTAAAGCAGGCCCCCGCAAGCTAGACAAAGGAGCCGGGGAGGGAGGGGATGGGGGTCGGGGTGGAGGGATGAGGGGAGGGGTGGAAGAATGAGGCAGTGAATGGAGCGCCTTGTCACTGGCGCTATGGAGAGAAGGACAGAATGAACTGGAAGAATGAAAGAAAAGTTCAAAAAGGAGCGGAGGGCAAGGAAAAGACCGGCCTGACCACCTGTCTCTCTCTCTCTCTCTCTCTCACTTCAGCTTTTTTACTCTCCTTCTTGCTCTCTGGCTCACTCTGGGGAGGGGCGTTCACTTGATCGTGTTTAGCGACAGACATGTTTTTGTTTGCTGGGAGAAAGTGTCATATCAGCAGGATTTAAAGCTCACTGTCATTCACAAGCATCATTCACTGGGTGCTGATTTTGCGTCTTGTGAGTCAGTCAGCTGCAAAAGAAGTAACAGAAATAAAGTGAGAAAGGAAAATACAAACAGGACAAATGAACAAGACAAATGCTGCTGAGTACAGATCTAAGTCTGACTGACATGGATGAGGACTCTAGGAAGAACAGTTCCACCAATTCAACATGTAAAACTAAACTTACCTGCACAACTAAAGGTCCATATACACCGGGGCCGACGCGAATATAGAACTCGAAATTACGAAATATCCGGAGGAGAACTTTGTCGCGTCTGACTATACACACATCAAGCCCGATGCGATTTTGCGACTTTCCGGGGGGAAAAAGACGCGTCCCATGTGGAAGCAAGAATACTGACACAACAGCAGACTGACTGTTTTTCAGTTCTGATTGGACTCTAGTGTTGAGATGTCTGTCTGTCATGATAGCATGAACTGAGTCGGGGCCAGTACCAGATAAGCACATTAAACTATAATCCATAAACGTAAGGTAACAACCAAGACCTAATGGTGCTGCGACAGCAACGTGATTGAGTTTGAGACAGTGAAAATACATATGGTATATTGTATCTGAACAGGTTAGCTTATGAGCTAAAGTTACTTAGCACAGATGAAAGTTTAAACAAAGACGTTCAGCAAACTGTTAAAACACACAAACCATCGTCATATGAGAAATCCGACGCTATGACTCTCCATAAGTTGTCCTTCAGGTTGTTATCTTTATAATATTTGTGTTTCTTGTCAAAAAGTACTCTGTTCTCCGACATGTAAACAATTAGCCGGTCGGCCATGTTGGATATATCATTGAATCTGATGTCGCACGAAATCTGATTGGTCATAAGTGGACACACAGTATGCCAAACTTTAGAAAAATCGACCGTGATCCGAAAAAATAAATGCCGCAATATCGCAGGACGGGAAAACGTCGCTGATGTAAACATGTGTATTGACAAGATACGGGTTCGAAAAAAAATACTGACGTCCGAAATAATCGCACGTAAAAAACTCTCCTAGTGTGAAAGGACCTTAAGTCCCCCTAAACTGGATGACACCTGACTATGTGTTTCTTTTGTATTGTTTTGTTTTAATGCGAATTTTCTCTTGCAATAAAACACACCTTTCTGCTTTTCTGGCATCAATTGCCCAGACACAGTTAGCATCGTGCTACGTAAGATGAGGTGAGGAGTGAAAACAAAGCAGATCATCTTGTAAACCAAAGACAGGAAGCAGCATGATGCACAGTGCATCTGTTTGTCCATATCTTGCTTGGCAACACATAGTATCTCACTCTCGTCAGGGTTAGACTTCTTTGGTACAGAACAACATGCTGAACAGGTCGCTGCTTCACCTGCTGCTCATACTGGGGGTCTTCAGTGAATGCCTACACTGAAGCAGAAACCTTATCACAGAGGCAAACAAGTTGGTGACATGGAATGGGTTTCCACTACGTCCTGGCTGTTTTCTTTGACTGCTTCTTTTTCACTAAGGATTGTTTGACCCTGCCACAAACCAGCAGCCTGAATGACCGCATGATGCCCGGACGATTTGGTCCATTTGACCGAGTGTAGAGTGAAATCTCCTCAGACCAATTCGGCCTTTTTGTACACTTCAAAAGACAAAGCTTTCATGGCTTGCACACTTTTGAGGATGCAGACGCTGAACTAGAGCGTAAAACTTATGTAGTCCGCTCGCTGAATTTTGCTCAATGTGTCACGAATATGCGAATAAACAAGTTTAGGTATCTTTAAATTTATCTTCTCTTGTTTTACAGCCCCTAAGTGCACAAAATAGTGAATGAATTGAGTTCTCCTGTATTATAATGTGGGAAATAATGCATCCCTGCTCTTCAGAACAAAGTAACTACAAGTCATTTAAATCTGGGAAATAACTCCACACTACTTAGTCACACATTACTACCTGTTGAGGTACTCTCACATGCACGCTCTCTGAACATGTTTATGAAAGAGGCCCCAGATCCACAGGTGTGTGTTGTGGGAAATTCCCTCAACAGCCGTGAGCATTGCATGACTGCCGCGCCGTTTCTCGATAACCATTGTAAACATATTTAGAGAGAGCGCACGCCCACACAGGTATTTTTTCAATTACTCATGCTGTGTGCACTTAAGGTTAGGTGAAAGTAGGGCGGAGCTATGATGGGGAAAGTGACAATCGAAGAAGGAGAAAAGTGGAAACCAAGTCTGGTGACAAAAAGTGTCCGGTATGTTCAAGATGCGCATTTCGATCTACAGGGAATCAAAGGACTTTTAGATGTTTAGATGCTGTCCTATTAAAATACAGAGGTAAATCCCAACCTGCAGAGGAGCTTTCCACAAAAAGCTGTTAAAAGTTACTTAAAGTTCCTCTTTACATGGCTGTCATCAATCAACAGGCTTCTGCAACGACTATAAGTTCCTCGTACGTGCTCGAATACGAAAAAAAGACGTTCAAATAAACCGTTGGTGTTACAACATTGCTCCTGGACTCAGTAATCTTGATGTGACAGAGGCTCTATGAGGTCACCATACACACAGTTTCACAATCTGAGTGTAGATCAAGAACGGGGGCCGTTATACAATGAGGGTTACAGTGTTTCAAAATCAGCTGAATTACATTTTAACACATATCACAACATGTTCAGTTAATCTGGTGTTTGACAGATCAAGTGTAAACCTGTAAGTGAAGGGTGTAAGCATGGATATGAATATTTTATGAGCTGGTGAACAATGGGCTTTTGAATGGAGATGGAAGATTGTCACGTATGATTACAGCTGTTTAGAAACTGACAATATTTCACCGAATTTCAGTGTTAAATACATTCACATACACAAACACAGGACCTGAACTCGTCATTTTCCAAGTTTGACTTGTTTACTTTTCCTCTACAGCGGTCTTGATGCCGTGCTGGTTCAACGACTCTTGGAGTTTACTCTGCAGAGATCTTCTCCAAATGCCTTTATGTTGTCTGGCTCCTTAAGCTGCTCCGTGCACAGGCCAGACCCAGATGAGCGAAGGGAAGCCAAGACACATGAAGAACCTATTAGGGGGCCTTGCAGCCAGCAGCAACCCTGGGAGGCCAGCCAACTCAGTGTGTGAACAATAGGGAACCCAGCTCAACAAAAACATCCTGCAGAAGTGAGAGACTGGGAGGGAGAGAGGAAAGGACAGGCGAGGAGCAAGCCAGATAGCCTGCTCAGTATCAAAACACAGAGGGGATGGTGTTAAAAGGGGAGCTAAATTTCTGAGTGTTGAGTTTGATGGAAACACACAGCAGATTGGCGCGTTTTGTGTGGTCTGCGTTGTGCATTTCAGCCGAGGTCACAGATGGTCTGTTTAACAGCTACTCTGAGAACTATTACTCTCCGGTTTTAGAAACTACTCCATCAAGATGACACGAAACTCTCACACCATTCTCCCATCACATTTGTAACCCTCTCCTTGCTCAAACATTTGCTCTTAACTGCTGGTTGACACCCAGTAGATGTTACAACATGAACAGGTCCAACATGTAGAAAGACGCATTGTTGAGGCACTTTTTCCCACGACCCTCCCACAGCCGTGCAATATCAGTCGCAACTCAGCATTTCCAAGAAACAAGGAAGAACACGACTTAATGAAAGGGTGCATTTGAAATAGACAGGTGCAGTGAACCAGGGGGACAATGCAAGCGGTGAAAATCTAACAACGCTACAAACTCACACATATTGCAAGAAGTTTAAGCTCAACCCTGGAAAGGATTGGAAATGTTCGTTTAGGCTTCAGAGTCACATAAACTTTAGCACACTCACTCAGTTTCTCAACAGTTTTTGGCTGCAAATGAATCCATGTGTTCCAGTTTTTCACTCCTGACTGGTCCAAATTATGCGAGAGCGGGTAACAGGAAAATCAAACTATTTTCAGGAGAATTTCACGCACCATTAGAGCAGGACCTTTCGCAATAAAGCTCTCAAAACGCGGGCCAGCAAACCAGCAAACTGTTTATTTTGTAGAAGCAGAGGTGAACGGCTAATGGAAGGAGTCAGTAAAAAGTAGAACAGAAGAGAAGCTGAGAGGTGGAAAGCTTAGTTAGCACCATGCATGCTCCTTACTCATTAGAAAGAGAGCACAAGAGAGAAGAAGTGTGTCTTGGGAAGTTTTTGAGTGTGTGTGGGGGTAACATAAAACCGGCTCTCCTACAACACACACACAGGGGAGGGGACCCTTCTTCAAACTGAGCCTACCCACAATGCACCAGGGCGCCTTTATTCCGACAGTGAAAGGATGAGGCTGGGTGAATGACAAAAGGAGAGAATGGGGGATCTGGGTTGGGCCCGGCTTGGAAGACAGGGGAGGGAGGAGAAAGAGAGAGAGAGAGAGGGGCAGAGGGAGGGGTTTGTCACCTAAACTTTACTCTGAATTCACAGATAGCAAGACGGAAGAGGAAGAAACGTATGCATACACAGAGGATTTGAGTTTAATGATTTCTTTACTGGCTTGTACACAAACGTACAAAAATAATACAGCACTCATCTCCACATGACATCATGTCATCATCACAGTGTTACAAACGTTCAAAATAAAAAGAATAAAAACAAAAACAATTAAAAAATAACATGAAAAACATGATGGAACATCTGCATCACTCATGAAAAATCAGCTGTTTCCTCCTGCTTGAAATGAAGCAAGACCAGAAACACAACTTGGTCCAAAAAAAGTCAGCACTGTTTTCTCATTCGACAAAAAAAAAAAAAAAAAAAAGACAAAAACATCTCACTCATGTACACCAATCCGGCGGCTGGCTCCTTACGTCATAAATGTTATGACCCTGGTAAGCCAAACAACCACACAACCGTGCAATTTTTAATCATGTTACAATGATCTTACCATCAAATATTATTCCCCTTTCAAATAAAACAGGAAGACAGCACTTCAGAAAAGAAAGTGCCCCAAGATATCATCATCATCATCATCATCATCAGAGTTGATATATATATCCATATGTATATATACATACACCCAATCACAGAGATACACGCATCTTTGTTCAAAAAAACACAATGTTTTTCCACAAAGTAACACACACATTAGGACATCATCACCTGGAGCATATATTTATACAATAGTATTTTGTTGTGTTTGTTGTTTTTTTCTATTCAGAAAAAAAATTAAATGTTGACACATAAAAGCCAACTTTTCAACAACAGTCATCAGTGCAATATTCAAACCAAAAAAAAAAAAAAAAAAAGAGGAAAAAAAAATCAAGTTTAAGACAAGCGATGCATATTTCATAAATGTTGCCTGATACCAATCTATACCATGATGGAGTGGATCTATCGCTTCACTTATTTGTGGTTTTCTCTCCAGGTTGTAACAACGGAAAGTCTTCAGTCTGAATGACTGGCACAGCAGCACACAGGTGGGGTCTCACGATCGGCACACATGCACCCACACACACGCACAGATATGCTTTGAAAACACACACACTCTATCTCTCAACAGCTTCTTATGGGGCCAACCTGTGCTGCTGTGGCGCTTTGACACAACTACGAGTGATTTAAGCAGTAGGATTTGTAAAAAAAATAAAATAAAAGTAAAATAAATGAAAGAAAATTTGACATAAAAATGAAAACAAACATGAAAAAACAAGCAGCATTGATACAAATGTTAGGGTGCCATGACTGTCAGGAAACTTTACGCAACCAAATCTTTTCTTTTCCTTTTCTGTGACATCCTGCAATTAGTCATGTGGTGATGCTTTTTTCCATTTTTTTTCTAAGTCTTCATCGTCCAACAGTATAAGGGTCCTGCTCAGTAGTAAGTAGAAACTATTCCAAAGCCTTGGCCCCTGCAGTCGCCCCGCCCAACACCGGGGGCGCTCAAGGCTCCACATTTTTGTGCAATAAAACTCCCTGCGTTTATAAGTCATGCGATACAATTCCATTTTTGTATGACTGAAAAAATAAACATAAGTGAGGAATATCAGAAAGGAGGGAAATTATGAGGTTTAGGGGAGGGGGGGTATATGCAACAATGGCTGAGAAATAAAGAAATAAGAGTCCCTTGCAGGAAAAAAAAACATGATGCTTTGCTTGTCAGAATTGGTTTGGTTGTGGTGTAGAATAAACTGTCCCGAATTAAGATGCAGGAATGGGTGTCATCGCATCCCCTGTATTGAAGTCCAAAAAAAAACAAAACCATCAAAACTAAAAAAAGAAATAAAACACACACTGACATGCGGAGGAATTGTGAGTCTCTTCAGACTCCAAACGTGGCAGAGCGGTGAGAGAGAGAAAGAGAGAGAGCTGAACAACTTGAGAATACTTTAAAGTCGAGGTAGCTGGCAAAAGGCAACCAAACAAAGTCCTTTAAAAGGGAGGAGGAGGTGGGGGAGGAGACAGTCCACTTGAGGGGGGTACACAGGTCGTAACAGAGAGAGGGGGGGATTCTGGGTTGGGAAGTGGCAGATAGCTAGAGCCTACCTCCACACGGGACAGTTTATACTACGAGTCTGAAGCAGCTTGAGTCACCCTCTTACACTTAAAGATTTTTTTTATAAGAAGAACCACAACATCATAAAAAAAAAGAAATGCATCTTCTCAATGTACCTTCATAAATAAAAAAAACCCAGCCCGCTTTCACAGTGATGACTAGGATGTTCATAAAATACTGAAAGGAGATTATAAAGTGAATTCCAAAATAAAAAAATGCGACTTTTGTTTTGATACAAAGCGGAAGCAGCTGTTTTCTTGTTATATAATACATTGACCAAAAAGTGGTCTCACACAGGCCTGAAAAAGTTGGACGCCAGCATGGCAAGATCAACAACAGAGCGCACTCAGCTACTGTCTCTTTCAAAATAAAACAGAAACATAGTAAAGCTATTGTGTACAGTACTTCACAACAATCATGGAATCAGAATTGTTGTTACATAATGATTACACATCTGAAAGCGTGTTGGATAGCCATAATGCCGCTCTTTGAGTAAAACAAAAAAATGAATCTATTAAAGAAATCAGACCTCTGGTATAACCAACAGAGGGCAACCCTTCTTCTCTTGTTCATGTGTCTTCCCTTTCAGGTTATTCCAGCATGCAGCCACACAAGCATCAAGTGCCGTTATTTCTCAGATTAAATATAACTTCAAGAAAAAAAAGTGGGGGATGAGGAGCAACAGGTCAAATCCGATTCAGCTGTATATTCTGGGGACGGGTGGGACAAAATGAAACTGGGCCATCTGCTCTCTGGATTCCAAACACACATGTGATACACAGACACTGGCTTCTTTTCGAGGGGGGGATCTAGAGGACACATTCAAGAGGAAAAGCTTTAGTACCAACAAACTCACCGATATGGCGTTGCGTTTTTTTACGGGAGATTCGTGTTGCAGCGCTGTGTATGAACCATGTGGTGCTTGGCTCTGGAGCCACTGAACCCGTTTGGTTTACACTGAGGGAGGATTACTGTGCAGACCTATTTTGTTCTTTTTTTAAAAAATAATTTGGCACAACTATGAAGAGCAAGAGCCTGGCTTTCCGTGCGTTGCAGTTTTATTTTCCACTTGTTTTCTGATTTTTTTGTTTTTGTTTTTTTACCTGACAGCAGAGACTGATCACCGGGCGCCAGAGGAGTACTTGGCCTTGGTGATGAGGTATAGCACAATGTCTTGGTGGCCACCGAAGGCGGCGATGTGTAAAGCGCTCCACCCTTCCCTGTTGGCCAGCCGAATATCTGCGCCAAACTTCACCAGCAGTTTTACCAGCTCCAGGTTGCCGTCAATGACGGACTGGTGCAGGGCCGTCTGTCCTTCAGGCCCGAAGGAGTTGACGTTGAACTCGCAGTTTGTCATGTTCTGCAGCAAAGAGTGCAGCTCCTTGGTGTTTCCCTTCTTCACCGCCTCCTGGAAAACTCTCTGCGGCGCGGAGCAAGTCGACACATCCGCCTGGCTCATGGTTGCAGCTCGCTGGAGGAGTGAGGGAACCAGTAATCCTGCCCGGGATCTAAAGCTGATAATAATCGTCTTCTCCCTGTTGAGCGTCTCTGGTCTGGTGACAGTGCCACAGTTACACTGTATCACAACCGGTTATTAAGGCACTTTTAAGTTTTAAAACAGGAAAAGAGCTCTGTTTATATCCCAAAAAGGACAAGAGATGAAATAACACACTCGGTGTGCAAAAAGTTAATTTATAAGAGATCCTAAACTCCCCTCAAACATATCAGGGTGCTGGAAAGCTATCCAGAGGTCTGTGGATGTATTTCCTCTCTCTGAAGCAGCAGGTAGCCTGTAGCAGGGGATGGAGGAGAGAGACACCTCCGACTCCACTTGGGGAAAGTGGAGATATCACAACTATCTCCACAGGGCAGCCGTTCCTTGAAGAGTCCGACCTGTTTCCTGGTCCTGGCTACACGTCCCGGCTATATGTCGCTGCTCATGTGGTCTGTGAACGACAAAGTAGTAAGAAAAGTACGCGTGAATCTCGGCTCCTAACGAACACACTCAAGGGACACCCCGCATTCCTCCACATCCAGCAGTCAGATCAGGGTACTCCGTGCGTAAACGTTTACGCACGGATACACCGTTTCAATTCTGCCACTTCACATATAATCCGCTGCAGATTTGAGACTTACCTGTGACAGATGGACGGGTCCGTGGCGACGAAATCGATACAAATCCACCGTGAGGCCCCGGTCTGAGTCCTCGGCGCGGTCCGTGTGAGTCTCTGCCCTGCGCTGCGCTCTGGGGGAATATTTTACGCGTCCTCTATTTGCATGACAATACAGTCCTAAAGAATCAACTGTGGAGGAATGGGCGGAAACCCGGGGAGGTTATAGGCTGCCGGCTCGGTTAGAGGGAGGGATCTGGGCTCCAGTGAATCTGCTGGGAGGGGGCGTGGTCATCCGAGGGGGGAGCCAAAATGTTGCTGCAGAAATATTAAACAAGCCGCCCGCAGCAATATTAATGGTGAGCCCTACATCCGATCTCCTGTAGCCAACACCAGGAAGGGGACTCAAAGCCAGAGGCATGGTGCTGCCAGAGCTGTAAATGCTAAGAAAGCGGGCACGGTGTAAGGGATCATCCCCTGGATTAACATCAACAGGAATTCCCTCTGCGTTTCACTGACAGCGAGGATTGTAGAGCACTAGAGGATTTCATTCAAACATAAAAATGTACAAAGTGTAAAAGGAAATAGTCATTTGATTTAAGAAGCTGATGTCCAACACTAATGGTTTACTTTTACGCACAGTGAGGGGTTATATCAGGCATTTGGAAACACATGTCTTAATCTATTTTCTATATGAGGATAACGATGACTACAGGTGCGCAATTTGGGGGCAAATGATTCATAAAGATGTCCAAGTTCGTGGACTTATTGACATCCTTTCTTTTTGAAGGGGACAATAATAGACCACATAGGTGACTTTACCTGCAATGTGACCCCTAAACTAAACTAGACTAACACTCAGTTTACTTTTAAAGCGAAATGAAAACAATTTGGTCTTAGTTTCGGGCTTCTTTTGAGGAGAAATTGTGAGAGAGATTAATTCACGACTTGTGGAGTGAGTCTGTGAGAAGAGTGAGAGATATAATAAACGTACCAAAAGGAAAAGGGCGGACAAATCAAACTCTAAACGGTCGCAGGGAGCCACATAAAACACCTCAGAGGAGGAGATTACAGGCGGCTGTTTAAATCATAAACTGCGGATATATTCCAGTTGTTTTCAAACGACTAGACTGTGGAACTTCAAATAACAAAAGCCTCTGCGCTACTTCCTTTTTGCAAGTGAAAAGAGGTGACGCTGTGCGCAGATTGACACGCCGCTCAGTTCCCCCCGCCACCGTGGGAACTGGGTGGCTGTGTGTGTGTGAGTGAGTGAGTGAGTGAGTGCGATTGTGTGTGCGTGTGTGTGTGTGTGTGTGTGTGAGAACTAAAGATGGAGAAGGTAGTGATAGATCGTGATAGATGAAAACACGGAGTTTGACAGAAAGAATGCGTGTGAAAATGACAGATCTAGATGGATAGGGTGCAAAATAATGAGAGAGAGAGACAAACATGTGGAAACCACAACAGGTATACACCACTGCCTCTCCTCCTCGCGCCGTTTGCTCCGTTTGGTGGCCCGCATGCTTCATCTCATCTGTGTAACACATAATAAACCGCTCTCCGCTCTGATAGTTTGGTGGTTCTAACACTGTCCTCGTTTTCCCACACTCTGAACTGTACATTTGGCGCACGTCTGTGGCTGCATCTGTCTACGTGAATGTGTGACGGTGCATCTGTGCATCAGTGTGGGAGAGACAGCAACAGAGATCCCACATGAGAAGGTCACAACCTAATTTATCTTATCTTTCGAGAACAGATCAGACTAGACAACAATAGATTTCATGATGCACAAGTGCAACAAGGTAAGAAAGACAGCTAACAGGAACAACAGCAATGGAGACAGCAGAGTCACTGCTAATGTGAAAAAATGGAATGGTGTTACTATTTATGTTGTTTATAGTGTAAATACTTGTACATTATCTCTTTATTTTTACTTATTTTACTTATTTTATCTATTTATCTCCTTATTTTTACTTATTTTATCTATTATGTATCTCCTCTTTTACTGTTTTTGCACTGGAGTATTCTGAAAAAAGCATTTTCCCCCTTGGGATTAATAGAGTATTTCTGATTCTGATAAATGCAACTGTTCAGCTGTATATACAAAAAAACCTCTGGAAAAACTATTTTCATGTATGGGTGTTTTATCGTCCATTGTGTCACGTGTGGGTGTGCATTATCATGTTCATAATGGTGTTTGCTTTAGACATTACTTCAAATGTGTCCATTTAAGTGTAAAAAGCCAGCAGATATCAGTCTGTCACTATGTCACTTTCAAGGATTACAAGTGCAGAATTTTAATGAATTTATGTATCTCCAAGGTAAATGTGTAATATTCAAAAGTGTACTCATAAGATGGGTGTTTAACAGTGTTCCAGTTAGGACTGGGCGATTATATGACCGTGATTAATGATCGTGATAAATTTCAGTCCGACCATGGTGATCAGCTGTGAGCTTATTTGATCAAACTTGGCGAAAATGTGCATCACAACAGCCAATCAGAGTAGAGCTTTTCCTGCTCACTTCTTAAAGTTGCTGGAGAAGTAAGCAGAGAAAGTGGAGCTGAGGGCAGTAAAATAGATGTCAGCCATAACTTTGAGTCATCCTCCAAAGATGTTATTGTTGAGAAGAAAAGTTATTTAACGTCTTGTTTAGTATTTATCTATTCATTTTTCAGTTTTAAGTACAGATGCTTAAAAACTGGCAGTTTAAAAAAAATCGGGATAATAATCGAGATCGGACAATATGACAAAGTATATCGTGATCATCTTTTTGGCCAAATCGCCCAGTTCTAGTTCCAGTATTCAAATTTACATGTGTATGAGTTTTGTGAGTTATTCCCACCGCTGGATCTTCATCCTGAATGATAAATTGATTTAAGAACTGTACAATGGCTTGACATGGTTTTGAAGGAAACTGTGTGATTCATTTATTTTGCATCTGCAGGTGTTTGTGTGACTGTACGCCGCCTGCTTGTTTGTTCCCCCACAAGTGGCTCACAGCTGCAAACGCTCCAAAATAAAGACTGCGGCTCTGAGTCATTCATAGAAATGTGGTGAATACCTAAGGTCGACCTTTTATATCAGCTACAGTAGCAGATGTGTGTTTTCCTTCACATGACACAGCATTTGCTTGAATTGGCACTTTAGCCCAAAACCTCCTCACAACACATCTGGGTTTCTTTTTAAGATTTCATTTGAGAGTTGGTAATTTCAGGATTATAATACATTTTTTTGTGTGTTTGTTATATAAATGTTTCTTTCTTAGAGTCACTGAATGGTGCAGAACATCTTCTGGAAAATCAGGAACATCTGTCCGCTATCAGAGCTTGGCTGCACTGCGTCTGGACACTTGGAAAACATTTGCACAGACCGCAGGAGCCAAAAGTTTCTCCGATTGGATGAGTTTCTCCCCCTAAACTCTGTGGCATTTGCTCTCCTCTTTTGGCCCCCCACCACTTCGCAGCAATGAGTCTTTCTTGGTAATGTGCGTCTGGGAAGCAGCGAAAACAGACACAACCAAGAAATGGCTGTCTAGATAAACTTCAAAAGACATTAAAAGCTCTAAAACACATATTTTTAACATTCCCTGAATTCTTTTTTGACGGGTTATTTTATTTATGCAGCTGTTCAAAAGGTAGAAACCCAAAACGAATGCGTAAAAGCGCACGAAGTAAAACCGGTATTTTAAAATATTCAACAAATAATACTCGATTGGGAGATTATGCAATATTCCCCATGAATTCCTGGATACAGGTCATTTGAGATATTAAAATTCTGTTCGTTCAGCAATATCGTGCTGACAGACACACCGCAAGTGGTGCCGCGCACTGGTGTGTGGCTCCTAAGTTAACGGAGCGCCGGCCAGCTCGGTGTACTGCCCCGAGTTTTGGCGCCGAGACCCGGGGCAACCAGGGCCAGACTCGGCGGGAGGAGCCTCCTATTCCGGCTGAGGATGTCAGTGTGCATGCATGTCGCTGCAGAGGAGAGCCAAGAGACAGTAGAAGTTTAAGAAATTCAACGCAAAGCTATCACTCAAAACCGTCGTTGCTTATCATGACGCGGTGCCAGAAATATTCCCCAACATGCATCCCAGAAAATATGTTGAACTCAGCATGCTGTTGTGTATGAGAGAGAGAGAGAGAGAGAGAGAGGTGGGGGGGAGCGGGGTGGGGTGACGTGTTACCAGGAGGGAGGGCCTTCTGAGTCCAATTCATTCCGGGCACCACGTGTCCTCAGAGCGTGGGAAAGAGGCGAGCTTTTCTTCCCAGCAAAGAAAGAGCAGGGATCAAATAACACGGTGCTGCAGCAGAAAGCTCGCGCTCTGTGCAGAGGCAGGGGCTGCTACGACCACCCGGACAAGGACGGGACAAGACACACAGAGAGGGGCTTTATCTGGGAGCTAGGATGTAGACTTTATTCACTGCAATAGAAAAATACTTCGGAGTTGATGAATGTTGCTGTAGTTATTATACAGTCTGCGTTCAAGAGAGGTGCATGGCAACACGCCAACATTTTTTGTTTTCCAGGATGTGTGCTTAAGAGGAAATAGGTCATTTGTTTGAGACTATATTATTAGGAGACACTGAAAAAATATGCACCTAGATGAAACTTCTTGGTCAGGATTTTTCAGTCTGACACACCGGTGTTCTGTCCAGATTGATGTCAAACCGTCTCCAGCTGTCAGCATCAAACATTTTCACAGATCAAAATCCTATTCCGAGACCTGCTTCCTGTATCTAAATGAAGAAAATGCTTTCAATATACATTTACAGAGTCCACACTTGATTGTATTTGATTACTGATTCTAATAATGGTCAAACTTAACTGATATATCAAGCACACAGTTCACTTCAGCTATTTAAAACATATACACTCACCGGCCACTTTATTAGGTACACCATGCTAGTAACGGGTTGGACCCCCTTTTGCCTTCAGAACTGCCTCAATTCTTCGTGGCATAGATTCAACAAGGTGCTGGAAGCATTCCTCAGAGAGCTTGGTCCATATTGACATGATGGCATCACACAGTTGCCGCAGATTTGTCGGCTGCACATCCATGATGCGAATCTCCCGTTCCACCACATCCCAAAGATGCTCTATTGGATTGAGATCTGGTGACTGTGGAGGCCATTTGAGTACAGTGAACTCATTGTCATGTTCAAGAAACCAGTCTGAGATGATTCCAGCTTTATGACATGGCGCATTATCCTGCTGAAAGTAGCCATCAGAAGTTGGGTACATTGTGGTCATAAAGGGATGGACATGGTCAGCAACAATACTCAGGTAGGCTGTGGCGTTGCAACGATGCTCAATTGGTACCAAGGGGCCCAAAGAGTGCCAAGAAAACATTCCCCACACCATGACACCACCACCACCAGCCTGAACCGTTGATACAAGGCAGGATGGATCCATGCTTTCATGTTGTTGACGCCAAATTCTGACCCTACCATCCGAATGTCGCAGCAGAAATCGAGACTCATCAGACCAGGCAACGTTTTTCCAATCTTCTATTGTCCAATTTCGATGAGCTTTTGCAAATTGTAGCCTCAGTTTCCTGTTCTTAGCTGAAAGGAGCGGCACCCGGTGTGGTCTTCTGCTGCTGTAGCCCATCTGCCTCAAAGTTCGACGTACTGTGCGTTCAGAGATGCTCTTCTGCCTACCTTGGTTGTAACGGGTGGTTATTTGAGTCACTGTTGCCTTTCTATCAGCTCGAACCCGTCTGGCCATTCTCCTCTTACCTCTGGCATCAACAAGGCATTTCCGCCCACAGAACTGCCGCTCACTGGATATTTTTTCTTTTTCGGACCATTCTCTGTAAACCCTAGAGATGGTTGTGCGTGAAAATCCCAGTAGATCAGCAGTTTCTGAAATACTCAGACCAGCCCTTCTGGCACCAACAACCATGCCACGTTCAAAGTCACTCAAATCACCTTTCTTCCCCATACTGATGCTCGGTTTGAACTGCAGGAGATTGTCTTGACCATGTCTACATGCCTAAATGCACTAAGTTGCCGCCATGTGATTGGCTGATTAGAAATTAAGTGTTAACGAGCAGTTGGACAGGTGTACCTAATAAAGTGGCCGGTGAGTGTAGAGTTTACTATTCATTTTAAAATGCATTTTAGTTCAATTCATGGTTGCTGGTTGCTTCGCTCTCCCTCGATACTGGACCAAATTTCAGAAATCTAAGCTAAAATACCAAACTGCACAGAATCAGAACCTTGATCCACATGTTTACTCTAACCATTAACAACTGATAGGTATTACATATTATCACAAGACGCCTTGAGAACTTGTTCACCACATTCAGGGACACCTATCCACATACATGCTGATATCTTTGAGTGTCTCACATTGAAAGTTTAGCCTTGATGTGACATGAAGAGCAAGCTGAGATGAGGTGGACCCTGACTCACCTATCACCGTGAACAATAAAGACTGAACTTAACATGCCTGGTCTTTGACGCCCATATTTGTTAACTCTTTCCTCAGTGATGGGAAATGTCAGGATTTATGTCCTGATACAGATGTCTGTATTATTGAAGGTGTAATGTTACTTTCCACAACAAAAGCATTAAGCCTAAGTCTTCCGTTGCCATTCTGGTTATGTAATTGGTAACATGGTGTTACATGACTTACAGGTTGAGGCCTTACCTGCCCTTTCAAACATATACTGTTGTTAGTAGACAGTGAGAGAATAGACTCGGGCTTTGGTGAAATTCTGTCTCCTCAGCCCTCTGCAAACCGACAGCGTGTGAACTTAATAAACCAAAAGCTACAGCTTCAACATTTTAAACACTTCACATCTGATGATGATATAATGGTCAAATTATAGCGTGCATGGTCTAGAGAGAGATTCCATCACTTTACAACCTTTACTTTAAAAAGATTAGTCCCTGACTTCCTACCGCAGGCGCTGTGATTCAAACGCCGTCATCAAAAACACATCTACCTCTGTGATTCACAGTATGACCTGTCTTCACAAATCACTGCGGCTTTTTTGATGCGAGTTGAGTGATCAATTACATTTGGTGCACATCTGGCTATGATTAGGGGTTTCTTGGATTTTATGAGTGTAAAACTCAGCCTCCAAATGTAATTTTAAGTAAACGGGTTAGAGTTTACTTCAAGTAAAGAATTTTCCTCATTAGATCACTTAAAAACTCTTTCAAGGATCTCATTTTCATCACACGAATCTAACGAGGAATTCTTGAGCAGAGGAGAGGAAAGGAAGGTATGAGAAAATATGAAAGCATAGGGGGAAGGGGGTGTATGTGTTGGGTTACTCCGTGACCTGGCTGCTCTTCGGCCTCGGGGCAGGAAACCCCCCCTTACACTGTTAACGTTACACCTGACAGACATCAGTGAGGCTCAGATGATCTCATCAATCTGTCCACTCTCAGTGCTTCACCATCTGTTTGGAGAGTTCTGAAACACATTAACACTAAGCATTCGCTCACACACTGAAACCCTCGTTTCTCACAGCTTAATAATAAAACAAATTACGGTTTATTAACACATACTGAGCTCCCAGCTACATATGTAAACATTGCACAACTGCAAAAATGAAACATAGAAATATACAACATAACAGACAGTTAAAAAGGCCAAGTCATTACGTCCTGGCATTATATAACTGCGTCTTTTAAAACATAACATTTAAAATAAGTCTTAAAAATATGACCCGCTCCCGAAAACTGATTCAGGGAACAAACTTAACTTTGCAGCGCATCTTTACTTCATACATTTTACAGTTTTATAATATAATTCCCTGCCGAGTGCAAAATTAAAATCTCATCTTACAAATGCTGCTTTTTTTTCCTACTGTGAAAACTATATACATCTGATAGGATTTTTGGCCAACAATAAAAGGAAAACAAGTAAATCATGCATATATTTTCTTTGGGTTTTGCACCGCTGTCGATTAAGGATACGAAAACAATAAGGCTATCCATGTGTGAAGTTGGTATGTTCGCTTGTAGTGTCTGTTCACATTTTTCATGCTGTTTTATTCTTTTATAGAGTCACATATAAACTCAAGTCTCCCAAAATTGATTTCTGGATGACAGCAAATATTACTCTAAAGCCTGTATAAGTTGTTTAGCACCTACGAAGATGTGCAGCTACCCATGCCATGGACACTTACCCATTCCCACACCATCACAGATGCTGGCTTTTTTTTATATAGTGTGCTGATGACGAGCTGATTGGTCCTTTTCTCATTCTGTGTGTCTTGAACCTGAATATGTGGATGTATTGACAAAGTGACGTTGAGCCTACGCAGCGTTTTCCACCCCAGAGTCATGTCTGGTTTGAATGCAGCGAGTTTTACTGAGCTACTGTGGCTGATTCAGTGTCCCTGTCTGTTATGTGTAAGACCTCCTGGAACATGGAGAGCACGCGGTTGAAGTGAGAGCCATCCCAGAACACCTTCCCACATCTGGTGCAGACATAGAAGTGCGGTATCCTCGGCAGGAGGCCAGGTGGCACGGTGTGGAGCTGTATTGGTGCACCCCCAGGAAAGGCTAGGGTGTCAGGGTCCAGCCTTGAGAGCGAGGCCCACTTACACTGAGGGGCATACCTGGGATTCTGGGGGGTCATGACGTTACCGAGCTTCTCCTCTTCATGTTGTTGTGTGAAGTCAACATCGCTTTGGTCCTGCAGAAATCCTGATAAAAACAAAACAAAGAAGGATGATGATGTTGGATGAGTAAGAGTTGGACATATAGACCTCAGACAGTTCATACACCCTCTTTCCTGGTACTGCTCAGTTTGACTGACCTTTCTCTTTCAGCATCCTGTTCATGTCCTCTCTGGGCACAGCCACGTACTCATCACTGTTACATGCCTGGAGAAACAAACGAAAGAAAGAGCTCAGGACTTTACTCTGACAAAGACAATGACCCTGAAAGCAAATAAACATACTAGAGGTGTCCCGATATGATACCGATATTGTGGCCTTCAGTATCGGCCAATACCAATACTGATCTGATATTGGCACAAACTTGTGCATGACAATTTTTGCACTCAGCTGCAACATCTTTTTTGGACTTTGACGAAGAATACTGCCACACAGCCGACATGATCCCTACTCCTTGCTACTTTGTTAGTACGTTAGTACACACTGTTGTTGTGATCACATGGGCTCTGCATGCTAGATCCAGCTGCTGCTAGATAGAGGTGCCTGAGTGGAGTCTGGAATGGACTGCTTGTATCAGAGTGCTGATATTGGCGATTTTAGATGCAGGCCGATTAAATCCAATATTTGTATTTTGGCTGATATCGGACCAATATCAATATTTTATCGGGACAGCCCTAAAACATACATTAGGGAACTCCAGTTTTCCTAAATATAGTTCCCACTTCTGACTTCACTCAAACAAAAAAGGGTTGAAATAAATCACTTTGTGTTTGATGTATGTAGAAAATGTAGAAGTTTCACTTTTTGATTAAATTATGAGAAAGAAATGAACTTTTTTTGGACATTCTAGTTTTTTTTTTACCATAAAGTAATTCTACCTATTATCATTTATTCTTAACTCAACAATTCCATTACCATATCAGCATTGAAAAGCATTTTTGTTTGAAAAGTATGACGTGAATGCAACAGAGAGGTTTTCCCTCTCTTTGAGTGTGAAAGGAGCCAAGTGTTACAGACTGATGGGATCAGTATGTGAGTGTGTGTAAAGACGGCGTTCACGCCTCAGTAACATTCACATGTCCATGCCGTCCTGTCCCTCTCTGAGCTAAAAGTCTCCCTGGTGGGACATTAGTGACCCCTTGTTTGCCGGCCCTTGACGCGCGAACACACACACATATACATACTTGTCTGTAAGCCATCCTGACAGCATGTCAGTGCTAAAAGCCTTGTCAACACACCTGAGCTCCACCCAGCAAACAGCATTCCTCTTAGAGGTGGGCTGTAAATCAAACCACACTCACAGCAAAGGCAAGATCCTTGGCTAGCTCACTTAAGGACAGTTTGTCTTTTTGCTGGGGGGAAAAAAAGGGTAAGGAAGACCTCAGATCAGAAATAAAGAATCTCATCTCGTGTATGCACATGCAGAGCAGTGTTTGCCTCTGCGGTTTCTGAGGTCAGGACAGGAGAAAGCGGCTAGACAGCAGAGGTGTGGGAATAGCAGAGGTGTCATCTTCTGTCTTGTCCGTGGGAATGAAGCTCATCTCTCTCCCTCAGTACGCTCTGTATTCTCCTCTTTGTATTCACACACACACAAAATTCACCGCACAGACAAAACACCGAACAATCCGCACGGGCTCCACTACAGTGAGCATAAAGTGCATGCATACAAAGTGCTCGCAGCGCATACACATGGCTCACACATACAAGTGTGGCTGCAGCCAGGAAAACAGACCCAGCTATTTGCTCAGCTCAGAGTTTCCCAGAGTCAAGCAAGCCAGAACCTGCTCTGAACTCTCAAGGCTAAGCCACGGACCGGCAGGCACACACGCACATCATCTTACACACACGCAACCTGGATAGAAACAATTCTAAGTATGATTAATCAAAACAAAGCTCGTTACAAATCCAAAGATCCTCCAGAGATCTGTGAGATAAGTATGTAAAGCAAATAAAACGTGGAGAAAAGGAAAGTAGTGAAAGTATGTTGAGGGGAATGTGGTGGTGGTGTTTGCGCACACTGCAGCCATGTCAGAAGAATATGCATCGTCATGAAAGTGGAAATGACTGAATTTGCAAGTGGTGCATTATTTTTGAATGAACACAGATGGTGGCTTTGTGCCTTCATCTATGATATGCAGCCTTATTGGACACGATGGTTTCGGTCATATTTTCCTCTGTTTTGTATGCTGGACTACACCGAGGGTTGAATTTCCCACAGTCAGAAGGAGAGTTCTCAGGCATGCACTTATCACAGAGCGAGTAAGAAGTTCAGACATGGAAAATTGGGCCTCTGCTGCTCCTGCATATCACAGAAAGCATTAAAGTGACTGCTCTGTCAAACCAATTAAAATGTGACATGTTTGCACTAGCGAAAAAACTGTGTTTGTGATCGTCAAGAAGCACAGCGTGAAGCTCCAAGTCAGTGTAGTCTGTGTAAAGTGACAGCGCGTTCACTTCTAAACTCTTCAAACCCTTTAGAAACTGTCTGGGTGAGCCAACAGACAAATTCTTCACCCAGGTCAAATTTCTATGTGAGGGCAGGGTGAGAACGCAGGAGGCTATAATCAGGAAAGTTCACCACAACCTATGTCCTGCTGCTTTACAAAACATGCTGCAGTAGTGCAATTCAACAGCAGAGACTATCAATCTGTCCCATCGAAAAACTGTGCTACCAGTCGCGACCAGCACCCACGATTCTACATGTACATGTGCCCGCTTCTTAAATAGTCGAGTCTTCGCAGTGTCACTTAAAAAAATGGGACATGGAACAAACCCTGAGAGTTTCTGGACAGTTTCAGGGGTACATAAGTGAAAGAAGCTTCAGTCAGCTGGGCTTTCAGAAGTTTCTATAGTGTGGTGTTTGGAGCTGGTACACATTAACATGTCCCAGATTGTATTTTAACCCTTTTTTTCTCATGGCTGCTTGTCCTCTAACTGAAACTCAAAAGCTTCTTTCCATTACCAACATCTCCAAAGCACCACTCCACTGCGTAATGTATTAAAATGCCCGTTTTAAGTCCAAGTTCTCCTCAGGCCAGAGAAATTCACATAAATCAAAAAGGACACTATAAATTAAACTGCTAGAGTTGCAGATTTTCTTGATTTTAATGCAGCTCTGTACGGTTTTAGGCAGTTGCTACACTCCTGCTTTCCCTCACTCTCTCTCTCTCTCTTTTGTTCTCTTTCTGTGTTTTTCAGGGAACCTCCTGCATTCTCACACTCCGTGTGGCCGTGCCAGAGAAAGAATGCTCCTTGCCGTGACAACAAAGGCTATCTAAAGTGTGATACTGTGTTTCAAAGGATGGGAGGTGGTGGAAAAAAAGAGGAGAGAAAGGGGGGATAGTAGAGGGGAGTTAGGAAAGAGAGAAGGAGGGGGGTGGGAGATTTTTCCCTAACGTTCTCAAACACACACACACACACACACACACACACACACACACACACACACACACACACACACACACGCTCACCCTGCACTGGCTCTGTAGGCAGCTCCCATGGGAAAATCCTAGACCAATCTCAGAAGGCGGTACTTTTTGGGCTGATGTAGGTCACATGGTCAAAGCAACCAATTGGCCACTGGTGATTTGATTCAAATTGTGGTAAGTCAGGTACAGGGCAGCGTGGGAACTGAGAGGAATCATGTATGGGGAGAAAGAAATGCACCGACGTTCCTCTTTGAAAATGTTTTCTTTCCCTTCTTAAAGCGATTTCCAGGTCCAAGTTAAGCTTAAAAATACTTTGTTCCACTTTCCAAAGTTGATGTGGTCTAAAAAACATATACACTTTTTAAGAAAAGAACAGCCTTTTCTAGAAACGACAGCGTGTAGCCCTGCTAAAGAAAGAAAATTCAAATATACAACCCCAGGGATTCATTGTCTGCTCCCATCGTCCCTTGTCTGCCATATTTCGCTGCCCTGTCATTCACTCAGGGCAGATTTTAAAATGTAGTTGCCGCAGTGAAGTGATGTGGATCCACTGAAAGCGCAAGGTGGAAAAATCAGACTCACTTCCCTAAAAATGATGAGTAAGGAAAAGCCAACTGGCCGAGGTATTGACCTCTTTCTCTACTTTCCCACACACGTCCCAAGGTCATGCCAGGTGATCTGGACACCTCCCAACAGTGATGGATGATTTCACACATGGTTTTTTAACTGACGGATGCAAACCGGAGAACACTGGCCTAAGTTGATTTTCTTTGGCTGGACAGGAGGAAGGGGAAAGAAATGGAAATATTTTTCTTCATTTAGCACTTTCCAACTGCAAAAGCCGAGGATACTTGAAAGTTAATCATTATATGGAAGTAATCCTAGAGTGGAAATGAATCCTAAGTAGTAGTTGGCAGCCTGTAATGTATTACCTATGACGAGTGGGGGAAAGAGAATCTCTTTACAGAAGGAAGCGAGTATGTTTGTGTAAAATGAGGGAATCTTGAGGTTCAGTGGCTGTAAAATCCCAGTGTTGGTTTGAAATAGTTGTAAATCTCTTTATAAATGTCTTCCATGCTAATCGAAAGCCCATTTGTTTTTGCTCTATTAGATGCAACACAGGCATTGATTTAATCTCCAGGACTTTGTTGCATGTATAAACAGAAATGGTGACATCGGACTTCTTTCAGTTATCCCCCCCGGTAAAATTTCAGGTAAAACTCAAGGAGCAATATCGTGAGCATTTTCCTGAAGTTCAGAGGAATGTTTTGGATTTTCAGGCACTTTGTAAAACCTTTTCCAAATAAATTCCTGGTGTTTACACTGTGTCTGAAGACCCACGAATGGAGCCATTGCGGTGACCCACTGACTGTACTTTCCCACAGTATCCTGAGGGTATCTGGCCAGTGTCTCAGCACGGCAGTTTGAGGTAATTACTGGCTCTGTTAACTAACCACTAACACCTGACGGCAACCTGAACTTGGACCACAGTGGAGCCTGTCTGGGCTTGACATCACACACCTTCCTCTGACTCACTTTTGCTCACACACATGTACAAACACACACAAGCGCATACTTTTCAGGCATGCAGAAGATGTTAAAAAACCCCATGATCGAGTCTCTCACACTCATGCACACCCTCTTCCTGACTCATGGGATCACCCACTCATTTCACCTGCTTATAACACTCATCGTCAAAGTCATAGTGATTTCTTTCTGACTGTTTCCACTCATTCAGTTGTGTAACACAGAGGAGCATCCCTGCATATGTCTGCTGTTAGTTTCATTTTGTGCAAAAATGACTGTTTCTGGCTAATATTTTATGACTTAATGTAAAGAAACATCTCATTTAACTTTTATTTCTTTCTACTAAATATATGCTGCTTTTCATGAAATTTAATGCAAAATTCAATAACAAATATAAAAGAGATGAAAGCTTGTATGAGGACTTCTTTTGTTAACAGACAGTCGAGTCTAATTTTGATGACTAAAACACCTTAAAAGGACAAAAACATTGTTGTTTCTACTTCAGAATATGATGGAGAAAATCACCTGAATGCAACCCTACGAACCAATCAGCGATCGCCTTATGATGATTTGTCTCTGTGATCAGCTGCTGACTGTTTCGGTATTTATGGTGTAGCAAGAGATTGGCAGTACATGACCTAAGGATTACCCATTTCTCTCTTTACCATGAGTCGTAGTTTCACTGTAAAAAGAAACACAAAGGCTTCACTGTGGCTTGCTCTGGTAGTATGATCCTGACTTCTTTTTTTGCGATTTATCAGCGATTTCCAGGCCTTCTGTTTGTGACGCAGATGTGTAAAAGTTGAAGTGCAAGCTTTCCCATGAGAAGTAAAGCACAACCTTTGTTTGCTGGATGATCAAACATTTCCAGGAAGTTGAAAAATTGAAATGCTGACTGACTTCTTTTACAAAGCATCAAGTGAATTTGTCACTTAAGTTGAAATGTTTGCTCTTGAATATATCATAGATGCCCTTGCACATACAGTATCTGATTTGTTCTAAAGGAAGCCAGGATCTCATTACAACAGACTGTTTTCTGCCCGTCTGTGCTCACTGCACAGACGTTTTTTCTGCTCAGCCTGCTGATACACAACTGGTTGATACTACTCTGACAAAAATACTGTTCAACAAACAGAGACCAGGATACTCCCCATTCTAAAATCCAGATGACTGCTTTAACATTTTGACATAAAATCAGTAGAGACACATCATGACTTTATCTTCCTGTCTTTCAGTAAACGTCCACATACTCTTCTACTTTCATGCATTGAACATTAATCCTGCTCTCTCAGTCTACTTCTTGCGTAATCTCTATTGGTTCCTCTCATCAACTTTGTTTTCCACATTCAAGCAATTCTTAGCCCTCTATTTGGCCTCCACATTTCTGCCTTTTCTCCCCTCCTTTCCTTCGCTCTCTTAGTCCCTCTTCACTGGAGCTCACTAAAAGGGGTAATGAAGAAGATAATAGTCCAGAGTCTAGCAGATAACAGCCCCGCCGTCACACAAATAGCCCTGCAGCTTTTACTTGGCATGGCACAGACAGTTCATTCTGTTTTTTACCCACTCAACCTTCAACCCTCACCTCCATCTCTCCCTCTCTCCAGTTCAACCTATGTCCTCTGTCTCTCTCTTATTCAATGTCTTCCTTGAGCTCCGTCTACCCCTTTCAGCCCCTCAATCTCCCTCTCCCTTCTTCGCTCTGGTTGTCTCTCACCTCTAACCTCTTTCTTTCTTTCTCTCCTCCTCTAAGTACTCTTTTTTTCTCTCCTTGCAGACGTAAGATAGCTGAGGCTGGTCAGAGCCAAACAGCTGAGGAAAACAACGTGCTGAAAAGGTTCCCCCGACAATGCTGCTCACCGGGCAATGAGTTTAAGAAAGGGATAAAAGAGGGTTATCCCTAAACCATTAAAAGAGGGAGCATGTTGCAGGTAGCCTCTTCTTTAAGGCTACCTGCCAACAACGTCACTTCAATTATAGGCAGAAGTGCTATTAGAAACAGGGTTAAAAGTTGTGTTTTACCAACATAAATATTCTCGCCTTACCTAGCCTGATAACACCTAGAATGGCAATGTACAATTTATGAAGTAGTAGTATTTTTGATTGTTTTTACGGTCTCTTTTAAATAGTAAATTCAACTTTATATCAGTATTTAGTGTCAGTAAATTTCTTTAGTTGGTAGTAGGACAACAAGTAGGTAAGTGGGAAGTAGGTAGGGCTGGGCAATAAACCGAAAATTTACCGATACTGAAATTAACGACAATAACTGACGTCATTTTGCCCATGTCGATATATTCAGTGTCAAATAAATAAATAAATAAATAAATAAAAGTTGGTTTTGGATGTGTGTAGGTAGGCTATGGTCTCATGTCCATTTCAGACGCTGTACCCATCCAGTCCGTAACAAAGAGGGAAAGACAGGTGAGGAGATGGAGGATAAGTTAATGTGGGAGAGGGTGAGCAGCTTGTAGAGTAGAGTGTCTATTTATCGTTATCAAGGTGAACTGCTCAGGATATTATGATATTGATTTGAGGCCATATCGCCTAGCTCTAGAAGTAGGTCTGTCGCAGTATACCAGCAATGACCGTAATCATCTTCATTAAAAAAATGAGTATTGCCAATGTCAAGTTTTCCATTAATATTAATATATATGTAATATATATTATATATTTATATAATTAAATGGTTATTGAGATATTGAATTAAGCTAATGTTTATTGGGACTCTCAAACCCTTGTAGAATACACTGTTAAAGTCAAACTTAACATGGTACACTTCTGAATATGTTTATGTTTGAAAACTTTTATCAAATGAAACAAACAAACAAAAAACACATTTTGTTGAGCTACTGAGTTGAAACTAGAAGGCAGACTTGGCTTTGATGACAGGACTCTGGCCCTTTATAACTGTGGGACGGTTAACTGTAAGGGGTTGCTCCACTCACAGGAAACATAACAATACTCTGAACTGTTATCACAACCTACTGAACAAGGTTAAACTGAGGGAAAACTCCACATGCTGGACTGAAAAAAAGAAAAAGATCTTTGGGAAACTTTGGGATCCTTCATGGGTGGATTTCTGTGAGAGAGAAAGATTGCCAAAAGAGTCAAATGGTGAGTTTTGTGTTGCAGTCATATGTGCAATAAAGACAGCTGGCCCTGCCAAATAAAGAGCCTCCATGCAACTGTCAGTTAACATTTGGCTTTTTTGGGCAGAGCACCAAATGTGGGTCTGTTAACACACACTTACTCACTAAACTGTGTAAATATGCTAACATTTCCTGTGTCTTCAACGCACCCATTCACCCCATAATATTACGACATCCACGTCTTCCTTTGACAAGCGCTAACAGTTCAAACTGTCACTACACCCACACTCAAAACTGAAATTCCACCCACCCGACCTGAATCCATCAACCTGAACAACTTCCACACACACACACACACACACACAGACAGAGACAGCCCCGTCATGGGAGAGCCACCGGCAGATTCCTTTGCTCAACGTTTATCGCTGCTGGCGCATATTTCATCCCCCAACCCCCTCTTCACCCCTTCTCTCACTTTTCCTTTTTTTCATCTCTTTCTGATGTCGAGGCACGCAGGCACGCAGGGAATGTTATTGTAATGCAGAGTGATTCATCCAGGACTGTAAATATTGACAGTGGTGGTTGTGGAGGCTGCTGCTGGTCTAGTCTGTTTGCTCCTCAGGAGCTTTAAGATAAAAAGAGAGGAAAAGAGTCTCCCTGTCACTCTTTTGACAAACACGGTGTCAGAAGCAATGGTCTATGTGTAAATCATTTTACAAACTGGCCTGGTTTGACAGGAGAAAGCTTGCGTAATCAGACGTTGGAGTTCCTGAACAGCTAACACGTGGTGAATCAAGTACCAAGGCAATGTGTCCATGGTCGACACTCCCAAATGCACAGCTTTCAACACACTGTGAAATGAATTTAATTTCACTGACCCATAAACATCTCAGAAATAAAAGGTTGGAGCCTCTGTCTGCTCCAGCAAGACTTTACAAGAGCTTTTATAGTCTCAGTTACTCCATTATTTTCCTTCAACTTGATCTGCAGCATTGTTCTGATGAGAACTTCCCTGATGATTAAGCGTGCATCTATCTAAGCCTTTCTGCTCTCTCGCCTCACTTCTTTCTGACAGGCAAAAATATGCAACAGTACGTGTAACTATCAGTCACTTTTACTGGGTCCGTCAAGAGAGGTAATAATTACACTGATGTCTTTCTGCAGGCGTCAGTGCTTACGAGAAGTTCTCAGCAGCCCATTTCTGTTAGGCTATTTGCAGGCACCCAGTGTTACAGTACAGGGATCTACGTGAGGGTCCAAAGTTGGTGTCCTAACATGTTTCTCTGCAGTTCTGTTTTTTGCATTTTTCATCATATTACTAACTGATGAGTCCTTCTTCTGCATTCACTACCCTGGAGTTATCCTCTAATTAGAATAGTGTTTAGTTAAGATGGTGGTTTGTAACAGAAATCTCCTGCTGTGCACTTGATGTTCATAAGTAGTAGGGGTAGGAATCACCAGTGGCCCCACGATACGATGTCATCGAGATACTTGGGCCACGATACGACAGACATGGCACAAGTAATACGTGTTCCTTTAATTCCCACATAGCAGCTGTACTGGAATATTTTTTACTGGAATATCTGGATCGCATGTTGCTCTACTATGCAACTTTCAGCTATATCATTATGACCACTGAAAACTGTAGCATAAGTTTGATTTGTCATTACAATGGCACCTGTCAGTGAGTAGGATATGATAGGCAGTCGGTGAACTTTTGATTTTAAAGTTTATGTGTCTGAAGCAGGTAAAATGAGCAAGTGCAAGGTTGTGAGAAAACTTGGACGAAAAACAGATTTGAATGACTCGACAGGGTCTGAGCATCCTCGAAACTACAGCTTTGGTAGGGGAGTCCCAGTCTGCAGGGGTGAGTACCTTTCAAATGTGGTTCAACGAAAGACAACTGTGAATCAGCATGATAGGAGCTGGGGCCTGATCCAACAGAGGAGCTCAAACGGCTGAAAAACTTATTGCTGGCTCTAAAAGGTATCAAGACACACACACATTATTGTTAGCTGTGTATTACTCTTAAAGCCACGGACTGGCCAGGGTGCCCAGACTGACTCAAGTCCACTGCCAAAAGCGCCTGCAGTGGACACATGAGCATCAGAACTGGACCACACAGCAATGGAAGAAGGCAGCCCAGAGGAACACACCTTAGAGTTCAAGGTGTTGAACCCGATCTTCAAACTTCTCCGATCTCGATTTGATCCATCACCTGGATGTGCTGGACATCGGTGGACTTTAAGGATCAGCTGCTAACGTCTTGGTGCCAGATGCCATAGCACACCCTCAGAGGTCCAGTAAACTGCATGTCTTAATGGGTCAGGGATGTTAAGGCCAGAAGGGGGTTTACATAGTATAAGGCATGATGGCAATGCCTGTTGGTGTACTCCACTATGAAACAGAAGAAGAAGAAGATTTCAACAGGGATTTGTGGACAAATTCAGAAAAAAGAGTGACGTGTCCCTTTTTCTGTCCAGGCAGGGCTGGGAAGACACTGTGACGCCACTGACAAAAAGTCAATTTTTTTTTTTTTTTTTTTTTTTATTCTCCAAAATATCTTTACTGGATTTTTTAATCTAAAAGTCAATTTTTAAATAAGAAAAAAAGGATTAAAAGTGCATCTTATACACCAACTTTTAATGGTACCAGAAATCATTGCGCATTCTTTTAAAGACACTGCTTATGTGGCACTCAAAATGTACAGGAACTCATGTAGATAAAGCAGGTTCCCACATTTGAGGGTCAAAATGTAAATTAAAGAAAACAGAGGACAATTAAGCTGATCTGGTGATAATCTCAGAAGACAGGCAGTACTAATATGTGACTTTGCAGGGATCGCAAATAATCAAACAGACAGAGGAAAGAGATGCTGGAGACGATAACTGGAAAATCACAGCCACCACAATCACAAACAGACACAGATATTTGTTCTTCCCAGTCATCATGTGTTTTATCAAGGCGCACACACACACACACACACAGATCATGGTGGTCAGGCTGTGGGAGGATGAGATAAAGGCAAATAAAAGAGGACAGGGGCGTGGGGTTAAGTGGCATTAATAATGCGGAATAAGACATCAGAGTGTGTGCCTGCCTGTGTGTGCGTTCGTTCAGCCTCACTTCAAAGTGTTTCTGGAGGCCTTGTTCATGTCAACAGGAGACACAGGAGAGGAACAACATCAGAAACCCTGAGAGGTAAAGGGGGAGGTTAAAAAAAGAGGGGGTGTGGGGGTAAAAAAAGGAAGCAGTACACGATAGCGAACAAAAGCTGAAGGGAAAGAGAGGCCTGAGGTTGGAGGAGGGTAAGGGAGGGTTAAGGAGAAGTGGGTCGGAGGTGAGAGGTTGGGGTATGAGGGCAGAGGAAGGGGAGGGGTGGGGTTATGCAGTGAAGGGATTCACCTCTAGTGTGAGCGCAATGAGGTAAAACCACAAGAAAAGAAAGGACGGTGGAGAGAGTTCCTGTGTCGTACACCCTCTTTAATTCCACTCTTCTTCCCCACCTTCCCTCCCTCCCTCCTCCCCTCCCTCAAACGCTGCTCCCTCACTGCGACCGGCCTCGGCAAATTCCCTAGGGCCAGGGGCAGTCCCCTTTCAGTCTCCAGTGACACAGTAATTAGAAGTGTGGGAACTGAATCCGTCCCTCTTTCTGAGCCCCGCACTCCCACCCGCTGCCCTCTCTCTCCCCCTCCTTTCGCTGGCCTGGGCCCCCCCCTCAACCCCTAACCAGCTCCTGGCTCCTACCCCTTCCACTTCCTTTGCCACCTCTCTTGTTGCACCCCACCTCTGTTCCCTATCACAGGAAGTGGCATCTACACTCAGTAAGAGGACATAAACTTAAACCATAAAAAGCCGCATTTCTATTGGCTTAAATGATAATGATGCACCTGTATTATCCCCGATCAGCACCTTCAAATATGGGATACATGATGACTGAGTCATTGGACCATTTCAGGGGACTTGAACTGTATGTACTGTCAGCATCGCCCCCTCAGAAGATTCAATTCAAGGTCAAAGATGAACAAAAGCTTGTATGGACTGAATCCCCAGGGGCCACCTGTGATGTTCATGGGAGCACCACATCACACACACTCACACACATACATGCATACATACACACACTCAACCCCATACCCTTCACCCCCCCACCCCCCTCCCCAAATCCACCCCACCTCACCCCCCACCTCCCCTACAGCTACAGACTCCCCTATCTCTCTGAACAGAGCAACGCTGTCTCTCCCGCTCTCTGTCGAGCCCACCACCACCACCACCACCCCAACCCCCTGTCCGCTATCTCCGCGGCGATAACCATGGGAACAGCAGCACTGTGGGAACAGGCCACCAGTTGACCAAAATAGACAGCAGGAAAATGGAGGGAAAGAAAGAAAGAAAGGACTCCCTGCATCCAAGGAGGCATGTGTGTGTGAGCGTCTGAGTATGTGTGTGTGTGTGTGTGTTGGAGGTCCATGGGATCATCTAGACAGACAGGTACTCAGGCACTCTAGTCACCTCTGGTTTCCACCGGCAACAAAGGGGTACGCCGGGTGGCTTGAGTTGCTTCATTAATTCAGTGATACACTCGCAGCTCTGGTTTGAGTCGGTGGGACACGCGGAGAGTTCCCCTTCTCACACACATATTTTCAACGGTCCTGCACTTCCGAGATAGCAGAGTCCCACGCAAAAAAAGGCTACACCCTAAACCACAAACACCAACACCCAAACAGCACACTAATACCAGACCATCACACGCCCAGTCACACCCGCAACCACGCACCTCAGACAGCATACGTGCGAACAGAAGCATCTAATCTGAAAGTATACGAGGGTTCAGGAATGAGTGATTGGGATTGGTTGGTGTTTGAAAACATTTCAGTGATGCAAATAGAACTACAAAAATTACAAAGCTGGATTTGTATGAGCTACAAAAAGATATAGACAGTAGGAGGACCAAAATGCTCTTACTCTGTTATACTGTCTTTCTTATTGCAGTAGTCTATGCAGCATCTCAAATAACGCAAATATCAATCTGGGCTGAGGTCGTCATTTACAAAATCCATTAAAGACCATACATCAGCTGGACTTCTCCTCACTCTAGGTACAGTGATTGCATTTATGTCAGAGGCATATGAGCATGTTTCACTGCACTGCTCGAATGCCAGGATGCAGTTCCGATGAGAAATATTGCACACTGGTTTTCCTTGGCCCGAGAGAGGAGGAGGAGGAAATGGGAAAAGACGCAAGTTGTGCATCATCGTTTTTTTTTTTACCTACTGCGGGTCGAATTTTCCATCCCTTTTATATCCTGTGTGGCTCTCAGCGGCTTAGAAGTCCAAGAAATCCCAAGATTTGGCTTCCGCTGTTATTTAATCTCCTGTCTTTCCTCAAATTTGTCGTATTTATCTGTAGTATATCCACTTTTTTCTTTCTGATGCATTCTAATTTATCACGGATCACTTTTCCATCACTACCTTTTCACGTTTGCCCCTTTCACAAGTCTAGGTCTTTCCCCGGCCATGCAACCTGGCCTCTCCTGGTTTCTACCTGTCAGCCCCCAGGGGTACAAGGTTTGTCTGCACCGTTACAGTGTACAGAAAGAAAGGATAAAACAGGGGAAAAATGCTTGTGTGCGTGTCTGCTAAGCGAGCCTGCAGCTCCCAAGGCAAACAGGCTTCTAACCTCCTGATAGCATCACGTCACGCAAACTGTCAGCTTCAGGAGGAACCTCGGGAAAACCTCGGTTTGAAACTTGAAAAGCTGAGCCGAACTCACATTCCCAACATCTACACATGCCGTTCAAAACGACACAAACACAAGTCAGACATTTAAGGAATGTTCACAGAATGTACAGGCCTGCACTCAGACTGTAAACTGTGAAAACACACAGCCACAATGGTGACACCCTCAGAGAGAAAAACAGCCATACATCACAGGAACATCAACTTTCAATGTAAAAAAACACACAAAGTACAGCGGTTGACTTCACAAACCACAGCCGTGGTGGGGGGTTACCATCTATTATCTCTGACTCCATGAGGTTTAGATTTAATTGTTGACACAACTTGTTCTCGGAAACTGCACAAACACACACATACACTCGCGCTCACATGCACAGGGGTGTCGACAAAAAAAGAAAACAACTCAGCTGACAATGAAGGAGGTTATTGTTGTAATGATATATAGGTCAGTGGTTCCCAGTTTTGCTGCTTCCCCATCGAATCTATTGCATAAACCACATTCTCATGACAATGAAGGTGTAAATCTGACCCTGACTGAGAGCCAGGAGGAAAAACACAGACCTGTAAACCAGAATCTCATTTGCTTGCCTGCAACAAAAACTCATTTTTTTAGTTTTAGATTCTGCAAAAACTGGGACTCGGTGAGCCATGCATATCTCCTGGATTTAAATGAACTTAGTCAGGTCTTTTTTTTTCTCTTAAAGATCCCAGAAACTCCATAAACAGGAGACAGGAAGACCCATACAACCACAAAATTTCATTACCCCTGCTCTTATGTGACTTTAAGCACACAGACAACAGACCACACACATTCTTCTCACGGAGACTCAGCAATCATGGGCTGAAAAGGAGCTAAAATTATACAGGTAATAACCTAACATTAGAAAAACACAGCGGGGGAGATTAAATGATTTGTTTCCTCGAAGTCCTTTTTATTGTTGCTGGAAGCACAATCCTGCCAAGGATGACACATTTTCTTGTTTCAAATGCACTGTCACATTTACAAGGGCTTTTATTGTTGTCACAATAAGAGAAAAAATGCAATGAAACTATTCATTTGAAGTTTATCAACTTATCCTTTCCAACACTGAGGGCTAAAATGTGTTTGGACATGCCACTGAAATGAAATACAGTCCTAAAAAGATCACATTTATTTGGCAGCATGACAGCAACACAGTAACCAGCTTTCACATTGATTCATATCAGCCTCAAGTTCAGGAGATCTGAAGTCGGGTTGAATCTGTGTATCATTCGTTCATTTGTTTCTCAAAATAAAACCAAAAATGAAAGAACGAGAAAACAAATTATTTTCTAAATATTTGTCTCTAAAACGAAAATGAAAAAAAAACAGATAACAGCTTATTTTCCGATATCCGTTTTCTTCAGCTCAAATGAAAATGGGATAAATGGATAACGACGTGTTTATCTGATTTAGACTTTTTCATCTGTAGAAAGTTTTGTGACCTGGAAGTGAACCTTTGGTGTCATGGCTGGACCCGAGAATTATTCAGAGCGCATGTGGCACTTTTTTCAGGTAGGCAAAACTCATGCAGAGTTTTCCACCATGCTGCAGGAGTGCCAAGGTGCTCTGAAATGTCTGTCAGAAAGTTCTGTGCCCAAAACAACCCGAGGAGAAAAGGACCCATATCAGACACACAGCTCGGGGCCACCCCCACAAAACTTTCTACAGACGAAAAAGTCTAAATCAGATAAATTGTCGTCATCCGTTTATCCCATTTTCGTTTGAGCTGTAGAAATTGGAAATCGGAAAATGAGCGGTTATTTGTTTTTTCATTTTTGTTTTAGAGACAAATACTCGAAGAACAATTCGCTTTCTCGTTTTTTCATTTTTGGTTTGATTTTGAAAATCGAATGAACGAATGATACACGGATTCGGTTGGTATATTAGCCTGCTATCTTTTTTTTCACAATCTACGGCAAGCTTAACATTCCCACTGAAGTCAGTATCATATAAGGTGAACAAGAATTTTACAGAAATATGTATTTTGTCATTTCTGCCTCCATTCAGCTTATGTTCTTTTACAGCTTTGCAGTTGACATATCTACAAACATAAATGTGGTGTAAGTCACAACTGTGTATAATGCTGCGATTACCATGACGGTTTATAGTTAAAGTTTCTCTTGTAGAGTTGAGCAACTTAAAGCAGTGCAGCCATTGCCTGGATTGCAGGACAGGCTGTTGCTCTACTTCTTCCTGTCAAAGATGGTTGGGGCCCGGTAGCTCTTCAAGCTGCTCTCACATTGGTCGGTGCCCTTTCATTATCATTATTTCCTGATTCCTGATCATCCTTTCTACCATAATGTAACCCGAGGTCCGACTGCTTAGCTCAGTTTCAGTTTGAATGAGCTGTAAATATGGCGGAGAAAACTAACCCAACTGCATTATCCAGGTATCTTACTTTGACTATGAGAAGTTTGATTTAGCACGATTTCAGTTGGACAAATGTGTTCACGTGAAGTCTCAGTCTGACTATAAATTGATCTTTTAAAACTACATGTAAACACACCGACTTCGATTCCTTTCATTAACCAACAATCAAGTTATTCTATTGCCTGAAAGCTTTTTTGCACAACTCTGATGGTGCAAAAAAAAACACTTTGAACAGAAGGTACAAAACGGTTCTATTTTCAGTATTAGATGTTAGAACATATGGCTGCCTGAAAAGCATGACTATGTGGAGGAGTTACCCAAACTACCAAAGTGGGCTCATGCACCACAGCGTTGTGATAATAACAACTTTAAACCTCTCAGCTATCCCTCACTGGCAGGTTCTAGCGTGGCTGACAAGAGCTCTTTATCATCGCAGCAGTGTGCAGTGTGAGCAGAGCAAATTTCGGATGGTTTGCTGGGCTGCACTGAGTGTCAAGTGTGGGAGAATGATGTACGATTCACTGAGCTCCAAAGACCTAAGATCACATTTCACTATCGCAAGGGAAACCATTATACCATGACCACAGACACAAAGACAGCCATACCAGCAGTATCTCGGTTTCTCAAAACACAACTGCTGCAGCTAGTTCCCACAACATTGATCTAGAGTTACATATTTGATTTCTGTTTCATTTATAGAAGCAAACTGAGTCAAACTAACAAAGACGGAGCGGATCGACGAATCTTTGGCCCACTCTTGCATTTGGTTTCATACAGTCAGGGTGTCAGCATGTGTCGGTAAGTACCTGATAGAAATTCATTTCGAGGAATGTGAAATGAAGCATTTTCAGTTTTCTGTTTTCTGTGTGGCTCTGTTGCCATTAGCTGACCCCAGCCTTGTTATTACGCTGCAAAGAATTCTGCCTCCCTTAGGAGACTATTTAGACGCTGAGGGCAATCACTCACAGTGGCGCAGTCTGGCTGTGCAGCTACTGAAAAACATGAGAAACTTCCTCTTTCTGTGTGCATGTTTCAGAGGAAGGCATCAGTAAGTGGTTCCCTCTCCCCGAGCGGCAGGGGAAAGTAGACCCCTCTTGAGTGCCTCTCGGCTTCCCCCACCTCCCCCATGAGCCAATAACGCAGTCAGACAGAGACGCACACACATTCATGTGCGCTCTCTCTCTCTCCCTCACACACACACACACACACACTCAGACACACAGTGTGGTTTCTCCTCTGGAGGGGAACATAAACAGGGCTGTCTGTCTGCGAGCGGAGAGCTAGTTCTCATGACATCACCACCCAGCAGGAATGCTATGCTCTGCCCCGTCAAAATCCCTCCACTGGCCAGAGACTTGCACACACACACATACACACACACGCACGCACAAATACAGAAAAACACATGTTGAATGATTTATGCACGTCCACATTTTCACAGGAAAACATACCACATTCACAACAGCACACACTCAAATGGCATTCTGGGCTATTTTCTCTCCTCTTGCACCTTTGCACGTTTCTCACTTTACACTGACTTCGACTTCCTCCGCATCTTCTCTCTTATCTTTATCACTTTGTTTTGCTCGATGTCATTTCTCATCCTCTCATATCTGTATTGTCTCAGCCGAGCACAGTGTCAGACCACACACAGACCGCACTGAAAGAGCGAGCGTGAGAGAGAAAGAAGAAAAATCCACCGGCATAACCGCCTGAAAATAGAGAATAAGAATGCTATGTCACCTGTGAGAAAAAGTATAAGTGCGTGTGTGTGTGTTTGTGCATGTGTGTGTGCGTGTGGGTGTGGAGGACATGGGAAATTACGCACTACTTCATTGTACTGGTGTTTGGAGGAAAAGCCCTATTGAAGCTCTCCCTCCTTCCTTCTCACCTCTTTTCCTCCCTCTCCAACTCTCTCTTCCCGTATCCATCACTCCATCACTTCCTGCCTCATCTCTCTCTTCCTGGACATCCCCCCTTCATCTCCCGTTGCTATCTTCTCTCTCTCGTCCCACCTTCACCTCCCCTCCATCCATCTCAACCTGTCACTGTAATGTTTTCACGCAATCTCTCGCCCCTCTCTTTTCCCTCCTCTGTGTTTCTCTCAGGCTTTCGGAGGGGAAAGCAGGGGCAGGAAGCAGCTTGGCTCTCAGACAATGGAACACATCAAAAAGCAGCACCAACCTCACCAGCTTCACACACACACACACTCACATATGCACACGTATATAGGCACACACACAAACAGAGCAAGACAAACAGGACATTCCAGCTGCCGGCTGCACCGGATTCCTCGCCTTGGCTAATCTGAAACGGAGGAGAGTGAGACTGGGAGTGGAGCGGAGCAGAGAGGCAGGGTGAGAACGGCGGGTGAGGGAGAGAAGGAGGGGAGATGGAGAGGGTGACAGAGAGGAAGAGAGAGGGCCAAGCAGAGGGTAAGAAGAAGAAGAAGAAGAAACAGACATAGCGATTGAGAGATAGAGAGAGAAACGCTGGGGTGCAGAAGAGGGGAAAGTGGACAGCAGGAAGTTTGGAGAAGGTGAAGCACGGCTACATGCATATCGGTGACTCTGTGATTCTGAGAAGCTCATGTACACAAGTGTGTCCACATGATGACATACAGCATAGAGCTCTTAAAATAATTGTATTTTAAATGATCGACTATGTTTATTTTTCATCACATGTGTATACTTTGAATATTTATCAACAGCTGTGATTTGTAGTCCAAGACAATGAAAGAGATAGAACTAAGAATGAAAGACGGATATTGGTGTAAAAAAAAAAAAAATAATAATAATAATAATGCATCAGATTTCATATAGTGCTTTATCAGAGACCCTCAATACACTTCACATTGGATACATTGGCTGCCAGTTTGTGCCTACAGCCTCTCCAACCACCACCACACAATACTCACAATCATACACCAGCAGAGGACACACACTGGGAGCAAGGCAGGTTAAGTGTCTTGCCCAAGGACACAACAGACAGACTTGGGATAGGGGGGGAATTGAACCGCCAACCTTCCAGTTATTGGACGACCGCTCTACCTCCTGAGCTACTGTCTCTGGTGTGACAGCCTATTACAAATAATAATGGGAATGTCTTATTAGTATAGGTTAGTCTGATAGAAGTTGCAATTATTGTCAAGCCTACACATGAAGTTGGGCGTATGGTATACAGTGTTAAAAATGGTGCCACTAGTGGTGATATTTTTCTAAGTTTCATTGGAGGATAACACCACTGCATCAACTGTCCTTTTTTCATAGTAGAAGACCAAAGATTTCACCATTTCATGACATATTCAGAAGAGTATATGACCTCTCAAGCAGATCCCACCCTGCATTCACAGTCTAACCACAACAAATCCGTGACCTTAGTTTTACCCCAGACGTATAGATTTCTAACTGAGTCCTGAGAGGATGTTAAGTTTGATGGCCCAAAGGGCAGAGGAAGAAAAAGACATTTTTGTGAGCACAGGAGTTCTCTGACGCTGGCCGCAGAAACATAAACAGCAGAGATGAAGAACTTCATTTTTTGGCTTGTCATTATTGGTTTTGGCAGTTTGGGAATATTTTGTCTGTGATAGTTTGAAAAATTGTAAAAAATAGTTTTCTACACGTATTTATTTTTACTACACTTTTGAGTATTGTTTTATTGGGATACCTCGGTGTATTTTGGATAGTGAACCACAGCGGTGGAGCCACAACCTCCACTATATTTTGTATGATTCACTGCCTTTCTTTACATGGTTTTCTGTACTGAAATAGAACGAACAAGCTGTATAACATAGGTGTTCACACAAACCAATACTTCTGTCTCTGGCTTTCAAACAACTACATAACTTTACGTGTCATCTAAATCTCAATTTTTCACTCATGTTGGGTTCTTTAAATACAAACAGAAAAGTCTGTTGATAATAACACCTGTGTTGGAGAAACTTGCTTAAAACATAAACTATCTCAGGGAAAGCTGGAAGCAGCAGAAAGCCGACTTCTAAACCGATTATTACCTCTGGAACCATTCCTCGATCTATAATTACATGTCCTTAAAAACAACCTATGCACACACATTCATCCTCCCCTCTGAGTGCTGACAGAAACCTCAGTAGTGTCTGAGCGACTCGAAATTCACACACGAGCGCACGCACACATACAGTAGATGGATATCATGCATGCACCCGCACAGACAGGTGTCACTGCGTTGCTATGTTATCCTGGGGCCAACCAGACTGTGGGAAAAAAAGAAGAGGCATGATTTCTCGAAGACCAGATGCTTGTTGAGTGATGGCTCATCTTCTTCCTTATCTTACCGTGTGCGTGTTTGTATGTGTGTGTGTCACTGCGTGCATATGTCTATGTGTTATATTGTGTCTGCTCACACAGCCATGAGAATCAACTTCATCATGAGCCAAGAATTTAGAGGCACATCGTCCAGGTTACAAGCTGCAGGTATGAGTGTGAGATTTTCGCACTGCTGTCAATAAAAATACTTTCCTCTTGTCTGAACATTTATCAGAAACAGCTGTAGAAATCCACCATCTTGTTTCTTTTACATTTGATCGGTTAGAGTAGTGAACCCGCCGGCAATACATGAAGTAAATACGCCACAATTAGCACAACAGTGACAATTCCTCTATCCTTGAAATAAGTGTGAAACAATGTGTCCTTTCTATTTGCGTTAACAATGCCTGTGTGTGTTCCAGTGAAGTGCTCAGGAATATATCCTCCTTTCTCATGAAACTCTCCGTGAGTCAACATCATATTTCAGTTAAGCAGTCATCTCCGCAGAAGATGTTACACCCTCAGCAGCAAAGTGAAAGCTTTACATCTGTGGTCATGTCTCGCTTGTTCATTCATAAACTCACACGCCTGACAAAAAGACAGATACTGGGTCTGCATGTTGCCCCTCAAGAAACAACAGAGATGAACAAGCATGTAACGCACACCCACGACTGCACCAGCTAACTGTTTTCAGTATGTGTGACTGTGGGAGCAACCTGCTTTACACTTTCTCCCCATGTGCGCGTTCACTTTTAGCACTTTCTCGAACCGTACGAGTACGTGTGTGTGTAACAGGAGACGTGGAGCCCTCGCCACACACAGTGGGAAATATTTGGGATGGTTTCCCTCGGAATGTCTTGGCGTGCCTATGGAATGCCCCACCACCTCCCCCCCTGGTCTCCTCCTCCCCTCTCCCTCTGTTGCTCCCCTTTCGTCTCAGTAGAGGGGAGGGGAAGAGTGGGAAAAACGGCGGGACACACAAAGTTGACCCCAGTCTTGTCACTACGGAGAACAGGATATGCACAGAGACGGATCTCCAATGCAGAAAATGTTATAAACGCATGCTTGTTTTTGAACGGAGTTGCAAAAGCGAAGTAATATGAGTCTGGATTTCACAACCTGCGACCAGAATGATACTGTACATATCTGTGGTTATCTCAAAAAAAGCTAGCTGTGTGCATCTGCAGTGAGATTATTCACATCTATTTAAAGCCTCTTCCCTTTTTCTTCTGGATTTTAACACTTACGCACATCCTGATACTGACCAGCTCGATTTCACACACACACATGCACGGATGTATACACACACACACACACACGCACAGCCGGTGAAGGGTAACTTTAAACGTGTCTCAACCTCTCACATTCCTCCTGTTTCTCAGCCTGCGGCTCTCTTTGTAGATCAAAGCACAGACAACAAGTCTTTCTATCGCCTCGCCCTCCTCCAGCTCTCCTCTTCCTTCAATGCCACCTTTTCTCAGACACTCTCTTGTTCTCCCACTCTTCCCAACTCAACAAACACTCATCTCCTCCGCACAGAAGCAGCTGATTTTTAGGCATTCCCACACAATCAACAAAAATATAAAAAGCTGTCACAGCTGTTGTGTTATTATCGTCTTTCTTTCTTCCTCTCTCTGGCTCACTTGCTCTCTCTCATTTTGTCTGATCCTTCCTCCCCTCGTCTTTTTTTACCTCCTTGCCATCACCTCTGTTCTCACCCCCCCCCCCCCCCCCACCCAATCTCTCCCGCTCCTCCCTCTTATGGTGTGGCGGTTCCTGTTGCTCTTGTTTTCACTTCCCCAATAGTCTGGTGCGTGGGAACCAGCATTTCTGCTGTCTGAATCTGAATGTGTGTGCTCTCAAATACTCCTCTATATATTAGTAAGAGTGCGTGTGTGTGGTTATGTGCGTGTGTGTGTGTGATTGTGAGTTTGGTTAGTTTCATGTCTATCTATCAACACAGCGTTGCTATCTCAACATGTCTATAAAAGGCCAGTATTGTACATCTGATGGGACTACACATGCCATCCGAAGTGTGTGTGTGCATGGAAGTATGTACACAAAGTCGGCATTAGTGGTAAAAATAGGATAAAGCTAACCCTGACCTGACGGAAAGTATGACTCTAAGCCTTTCTGCTATGACCTCTTTATACCTAGTTATGATACTAACCTGTTACAAATTGGTGTAATTAGTTGGGAGATGTTCCTTAAGGTGTTATTTTTGGCATTACACAACTTTCGCTATGTTTAGTTGTCCCTGTCACACCTGTTTCAAAAATGTGTTGCTGGCATCAAGTTCAAAAACAAGTATGTAGAGTGTGTTTAAAACAACAACATTTGTCAGTTTCAAAACGTTTCAATAATTTGTAAACCATCAATATCATCTTGTATTAATTTTTCAGAGCATCCCAGCTCTAATGGAATTGGGATTGTAAAAATTAACACACTGTAGCCGAGCTTAAAATGATCTGCAAGTCATTATGTTTTGAATTATTAAACGTTCTAACCATATACTATGGACAACTTGGTTTCGCCTTCTGCCAGTATACAGATTTGAAGCCGAAAAGCTCAAGGTATTTCTGCGTTTTTTCCTCCAGTTCCTGAAACCAACATTGCAGTAGTGGTAGTAGTGGTGTACGCACTCCACGACTTGTGCAGAAACATTGTGCGCATTCGGCAGACAGTTGCCGAGAGTCACTGTGATGACGCTCGGCTCAAACAGCGTATCCCCCGGGTGAGCTATGCAATCTCCGTACGCCCACAGGCTGTACCAGGTGTCAATCATAGAAATTATGAACCCCCAAATAACCTTTAAAAATGGAGCTGCACAGAAAAAAATGACTTGAGCACAAACCAGTCTGAAAATAACTACATGTCAACATCGCAAGCAGGGGTATTATGACCTATACTGCAGCCGATCACCAGGGTGTGCTGTTCTCGAAGTGGCTTCACTCAGCGAGGAGGCAGACGGCGTCCATTCTATATACAGTCTATGGTTCTAACTTGAGGAGGATCCAAAACTGCTTAAATTAGGAAAAACAAAAAAAATCTTTAAATGTGGCTTCAATCGAGAGGCAGGTGTGTTCTGTGATTCAAATACACAAAATCAATGAAAGCAAAAACATGCGTCCCTGTTTAGAGACACTGAGGACAGTCTTTTCTTTAATTTCCCTAACAAACCTGAAATGGATTTTCTAACTGCCTTTCAAACTAAGTACCTGCCTACATCGCCAAGACTACTACCAAATGGTGAACTGGCCTGACCTGAACCCTGTAGAGGATCTATGTGATATTTGTTCAGAGGAAGAGGGTGAAGGTGAACAAGCTGAAGGTCACTTTAATCAGTCTGGGCCTTAGTAACACTGCAGCACTGCTAAAGGCTGGTCACCCCTGTGTTATGCCACAGTGAGCTATTAATTTACAGTAAGTATTAAGTGCATTCAAAAGTTGGACATTTCTGTATCATAAATCCTTTTTTTTTAATCGCTCTTGGTAAATATTCTCCTAATTTGACATAATGGATATCTGATTTTCATGAGCTCAAAGACACACTGATGAAAAACTGTGGTAGAAAAGATGTCAAACATCACAAAAAGTCTGAAACTGTTAAAAAAACCACATTTTTTTCTGTATTTGTAATGTAAATAAGTCCGACTGCAAACAACCATAAGTGGAGGCTCGTCTGCTTCTCTCTCTTTCCTCCTCAAGTTCTCCATGGTGGACACACATTCCTCCGCTCCCAAAATCTCAGTTGGGTCCATTGATACTTTGCAACCGACATTAACCCTTTCTCTGCACAAGCTTTACACACAAGTACACAAGTCTGTGGTTAATCTTCTCTTCTGTCTCCTGTGTTCTTTTACTTCTCTTTCCTCGAGACATTCATCAGTGCATGAGCGAGAAGCAGAGAGACAAAGGGGGGAAGAAACTAACCCATCCATTGCTAATCAGAGAGCTTTACAATCAGATAACAAAGAGGGTTAACTTCGCCTGGGTGGGCCATAGAGCAGCCCCCAGGGTGAAACTCTCTGTAACACACACACACAGAGCTGTGGCCACCTTCGTTTGGTATTAGTCTTCTACTTGAATGAGTGTTTCAAGAAAATATTTCACCATTCGAACAGCGAGAAACAGATTTTTTTAACCCGTATCCTTCAAGAAAAGTCTCTTAACTCTTTAAGTTTCAGTTTCAGAAATAACCAGTTTTGAGAATACAGGACAGTGGGTAACTCAGGAAACAGAAAGAGAAGAGTGGGGACATGTAGGACAGGCGTTGCAAGCTGGAATACGAATCTTGAGAAGTCATTAGCAAAAAAAATGATAAATGGATAATTTCTGCTGACCCTTTAAAAGGTTTTACATCAGCCTAAAGGTATGATGGGTCTATTTTTATATGTTTGCTGTCTGAGCTGATGACAGAGATACCTGAAGCCATGCTGAGACAAAAGGTACTCATGTCACATTTGGGCTTCCTTCAGCCATAAAGACGCTCAACCTTCAAGTGTGAATGAGCTGTAAAGAAGAAAAGAAAGTGGATGACCATTTGGCAAATGGTCATTTAAGTCAGACATTTTTTTTTTATGTGTGTTCCTGTCATCAGTGTAACTTCTAAGCATCAAGGTGGTCCTGGATTCCTTCATTCTGGGTCTGAGACAAATGCACCAAAGTGAAGTATCTTGACACGTTTGGAGCCCCCCTACCTGGAGCAGGCAAGAACACCCAAGCTTGGACGTGGTCTTGTAAAAACACTCCTGCCAGTCACAACAACTGCAACAAACACAGAGACATCGTAGCACACCCAAGTTTCCCTGAACAGCCACCCAAGAAGATACCTACAGGTCAGATACCGTAAATCCAACACTGACCAGCGACAGACAGATTTTCTTACAAGCCCCACAACTCTGATCGAACACAGATTGAATGATGAGGAAAAGAGACAAACTATGTCTTTTTTCATTTCAGTAATCAATCTGATGGGATGATAGAAGAAAAACGTACGAAATGAAATGTATTTCCATCCAGATTCTTCACATTACCCACGACTCCATCTAGATCTTTCTTTACTTTGCATCACTTTTACCACCACAGGTTGTTCAACTTTTGGCAGTAACTGGACAATGTAATATAAAATCTCCTCTTCAGCCACAACCTCCACCTCCTCCTGGGGTCTGCCAGACATTCCAACACCATATGGGAAATGCAATCCCCCTTCAGTGTCTCCTTATATCAAGTTTGTATTCATTCACCTCTCGCACGAGCTTTAAAAAACACAGAAGTAACATTCCATGTCCAAAGGTCTTGTGTTTGGAGCCAGAGTTCAGCGTGTTGAGCCGCCCCTTTGTCAAAATGTTCCCAGAAAAATAAAATAGAGGTTTCCATTCTTGCTTATCTTACTTCTTTTTCTTCCCCTTTCTCTTAGCATTAGGCACCACAGCCACCGCAAGCTTTTTACAGATTATTCAGGAACCAATCTGCAGCGTTTATAACCGCAGAAAGACTGTCTTGGTTGCTAACTTACTTTTGTTTCTCACTTACAATAAACCTGTTTCCCATTTTCCTCCAAGTTGCCTCATGTTATGTTCAATATTTGCTTGATTGAATGTGACATTATTGAATCAAGGGCGACAGGTCATCTTCAAAAAGGCTTTATGTGTATTTCATTACCTGGCAGCGGCTGAATATATCTCTGGGCGTGGGTTGGACGTTGAAGTGTTGCAGGACTTTCACAGTCTGGTCCTTGGCCTTTTCTGAGCAGTCGAGAGACAGGCAGCGACCCTCCCCAACTTGGGACCGCAGCTAGATTAAAAGACGGAGACAACGGATTCAAGTAACCAGAAGAAAAAGGCCTCAAAAATTAATTCTTTCTGGTTCCGCACTTACACTTTGGAACGGTTGTCCACATGTGAGTATGACACGGTCTTCAGCTTGTGCTAGCTGCCACAACAACACAAAGGACACATTAGAAAGTTTGATTTTTGTCTGGTGATATTTTATACTTTATATATTATTAAGTGTCAGTTCTTCAATGTTTCACTTGAACTCCAAACTAACCTTTGCTGCTACTCGGTGATCATCAGTGCTCTCCAGTATGACCACATCTACTCCTAAACAGCGCAGGTACCTCCCGAGTCCCTGCAGCATGTTGTCACACACCACCCGTAATTGCTGAGGGGGCAGAGGGGGGGCGCCTTCCTGGGGCTTCTCGCCACACAGGAGGCCTTTCTCTGCTTCAGAGCGGAGGAGACCGACCCTTTGAGCCCCCTGACATTCCTAAATGGATAGAGACAATAATGTGATACTCAACTGATCCCCACAGGGGGATTTTCTTTTCACTCGCACCACAGTGTAGAGGAGGTCACAGCACAGCCTGAGCTTTACAACTGCACCCCTGGAGCTGAGAGGAACTGCTGAAGTGTCTTGGTCAAACACAGTCACTCACACTGTCACTCCCAGCAGGTTGGGTGCCTAATCCCTCGGTTCTTCAGTTTGAAATTTTCTGCATTTTTTGAGCCACTTTAGCGCTCATAGGTTTTAACACAACGGATGAATTGTTAAGTGCATCAGCATAACAGTGATAATGGTGGAAAATCACACTTTTCTTATTCAAAATAAGAGATAATGAGGCTATAAACAGGTCGAAATAACCATCAATGATTTACTGACAAGGCATTCAGAGGGCATTTGGCATTTCAAGCCTAAAATCTTAGACGCTGTTCGTTTTAAATATCAGATAAGTGGCTCTGCAAACTTTCTGTTGTGTTTCTTCAACATCCTTTTTTAGCCACAACAAAGAACCAGGAAATTATAATGTTCTTGATCGAGCTTGTAACCTTAAGTTTATAGCTGCAGTATAAGAGAATCGTCATATTTTTATAACAAAACAAAAATATTAAGATCAGTGTCAAGAGCAGGTTAAGTATTAAACTAATTCTGACTTCAGCTGTCACTTATCTCCCAGCTTAACCTTTCTGCATCCATGTAACTATTCTGAGCTGGCCTGGCTTTGAATGAAACATGAGATTATTATTCATTTATTCCCACAATAATAACTTCAGAGAATTAGGAAATCCATGGCAGTCTCACCAACAACTTATCTCCCAACTGTATTTCTTTATAGCCACGACTTTTTTACCTCCTCTGTCTGCTTGGCCTGTTTCTCTTTTTTCTTCTTCTCCGTGTTCTTCTCGGGTGGACTTGAAGAAATGCTGCGCAAGTCAGCTGGTAGCCCAAAGGATGCTGGGTTACTTGAGAGGACGGAATACAAGTCGAGCAGGCAACAGGCATCTGCAACTAAAATGAGATGTCGAAATCAATTGTTACACCTCATTTTCATCTAATAATTCACCCTCTCTCGGGTGAGTTAGCGTGGGTTATTTGATTTACAATTTGTAAAGGGAAAAGTGAAACAAATGTATGTGATGTTCTCTGGTGAGATCATGAGTGATCATCTGTCTTCCTATTATTTTTGTCCATGCATGCAGAAAACCATACCTGCATATCTAATTTGGCTGATGCGCAGCGGCCGCTTCTCCCAGTTGGACATTTGTTCTGTCTTGTCAAGCGGCTTTCCAAGAACCTGTTGTACCAGAAGACTAAGACCTTTCTCTGCAGTATCCTCCTCTCCAACCAGCACCTCTCTGGGACCATTTTGAGCCAACTTGACGTTTCCACGCTGAATCTGTTAAAAGCATAGACACAGTGTAATGCCATGTTAGCTACTTCTGTACACAGAAAAAAAACAGTTATATACAGTGTTCAGCATAAATGAGTAAATCCCTTCAGAGTTGGCAGAAAACCTTTAATTTTACTTCAAAATCAACATTTTCTGTGTCAGATTAAACAACATAATACTCCCCCAAATGTAGGCCATTAATTTCAAACGTGATTTTTTAAGTTGCATTCAAAAAAGTTTTTTTTTTCTGTTTAAAATCAGGATACAAAAATGAGTACACCTCCATCAAAGTTCTGGGAGCAAAGCTAAATTTTGTTACCACATCACCCTTATTTTCATCTTATGGGAAATAAAATGTTATGTTAAACTCAGCTTTGTCAAAACTTTGGAAATTGGACTTTGCTCATCTAGATATTGAGTAATACATTATTTTTAATAGTGGGTGTACTGACTTATGCTGGGCACTGTGTATACAAATAAGAGAGTTAAAAAGAGTTCTGCGATGACGTGTCATTGCAGCCAGAAACTCTTAGAGACTTAAAAATCTTTTCATGTCACAGCTACAGTACAGTATTTACCTGAGTTATCCCCAAGCAACCCAATGAAAACATGATTGGTGCGGAGAAAATTATAACCCAGATTACAGTCATCTTGTCCTACTTGCTGAGCAGAACCAATTTGCTCAGATTACCTTTTTGTGCACATTAAGAAGATCAAGCATCCCCTCTATCTTTAGTGGCTCCTCCAAAAACTGCTCCCAGGTGGCCACGAGGCACTTGACATCCCCTGACATACCATAACCTGAAAAAGAGAGAAGGAATGTGACTAACAGAAGAATCGACCTCAACATTTAGATTGTAGGTGTATAAAATCCGTTTCTTACCCAGTTTGAGAACGTTTTTTTGGGAGAACAAGCTCCTGATGAAACTGATAGTTTCAGGGTATTGACAGAATCCAGGGGCGCAGCCGTCTAAAAGGAAAACCTGGTCACGAACTGCAAGCTGTATAAGGGCAACTTTCTGAGTTGACATGCAGCCGAATGTGGGCTGCCACTCCATGTCAACTCCTACTACCACACCTTCCTGGAAAAGATTTTAGCATGATAGATTAAGACAAAAAACACAACACAAAGGAAACAAGGTTTTTATGAAATCAAGTATTCGTTTCTCTTTACCTTCAGCACAATGTTTCGACATCTTTGGAGAGCTTCCTGTGTATCTACAAAGTGAACTTTGTCTCTGGTGAGTGGAACCTGGTAGAACCTTGCACAGTGATACTGAGAGGGGATCCACTCTCCAGCTTGTGCTGAATCATTCTGATGTATCTGTCTGGGCCAAGGTGAGAAATGTGTGTGATTTAGCGAGTAAGCACTTCATAAAAAATTAATAAAAAAACAGTCCAGAGGAAAAAAAAAAGACAAAACATGCCGGACCAGAAGTGTGAAGGCAAATGATGCAAATATAAAGAGGATGCAAAGTTAAAAACACACACACAAAAAAGACATGTAACATGACTGAGTTTGGTAAATCTGATCATAACTTTGAAGAAATGGTCTCTGACAGACGGATAGATTACTATCGCCTTTTCACTGATAGCTTATTAGCTGTGCAGCCAGTATCTTAATTTGCTCATTTGTCCCACAGTGTCAGATGTGGCGATGCATCAATCCAATCCTAGTATCAGGTACAGGTCAGATACTGACTGGATTGGTATTGGTACTGGCTAATATCAGAACTCAGGTATACTGGTATCAATCAACTTTAACAGTTGGATTAATGCATCCCTAATTAGATCATGATGTTCAAAGTGATTTAGAGGATGTGTGCATACCTTTCCAGCCCACTCACTTAATAAAAACAATTAGATACTCAAGTTCAACCTCACCAAAAGGATCAATAAAGTTCTATTTAAACTCATGTCATCAATTGAGCATCTGTAGCTAAAAGGGGGACAACAGTCCAGCATGCCATACGTGAAAAAGGGATGTGGTGCACAACAGGGATAAAAACTCTGTGGCTGACACCACCTCCCTTTATAAAAAAAAACAGTACAGCCTGAGCACACCGCAAATTTCACAATACAATGTATTTATGCATTTCTTTGGTTGACTCACTGCAGTTCAGGCGGTAGACTCTGCTGCGTTTCCCACACCCCAAGGGGCAGTCGATACCTGGGGATGTTGTATCTCAGGGCCCACTGAGATGCTTTCAGAAAACCGCTGTACTTCACCAGCATCTCTACCAGCAGGATCTGCAACTCCAAGTCGTCTGCAACCACATACTGCGCAGAAAGAGGACACATATGAAAATGAAACCTCCTGCAATCGCAATGATAATTATTCAACTATATTTCTAAAAATCTTTCTTCAAACATAAACACTCACCTGTACATGGTCACTCCAATTTTCTTCTGTCATGCCACGCTAAAATAAAATTGGTATGAGAAATAAAGAAAGACATCGGATCAATCATTCAATTATTGGAGTGTTATCAACTCTGTGCTCATTCCATCACTGAAACACAATGAAAATACACAACAGAAGGAGAAGAGGAGGAAGAAGAAGTAGAAGAAAAATAAGAAGAAGAAGAAGAAGAAGAAGAAGAAGAAGAAGAAGAAGAAGAAGAAGAAAGAGGGAAGAAGAAGAAGAAGAAGAAGAAGAAGAAGAAGAAGAAGGAGGAAGGGGGAAGAAGAAGAAGAAGAGGAAGGAGATCTGCAAAGGGAAATTCAAGAGTGAGTTATATCATTTTTGCTCCTCCCAGACCATCACCACTTCACTTCAGAGAAATACCATGTTTGATTTGTCAGTTTGTCTGTTCCCTCAAAGTGTAGTTATCAATTTAGTATGAAGAGTAATGACTGTATACTTATTTCTACTCTGACTCCATGTACTGTAGTTTTAGAAACTTCACATGCAAATCAAATTCACTTCTTAAGTCTGCACTCCTCTCTAACCTGACTCTGTAGGAACAAAAATGAACATCAAGGTAACTCATGGTGTGGTGTGACACCCGGTTCACAGCCGATCTGCAAATCTGGAACAGTCCATTAGTTAATGATATTCAATATAATACACAATACAATTAAATGTGATTAAATTGACTTAATCAATTTTAAATTGAAATAATATTTGTCACCAGCAGAATAATAATTGCATCAATCTTCATGACAATAAATTGCTAAATTGATATTGTCCCAGGAACAACACAACAAATAAGAGGCTGATGATATGGACTGCAATCAGAGTGCCATTTTTTTTTACTCAAGAAACAAAGATTCTTTCTCCACATCAGGTCTCCTGGTCTCATGCAGAGTGCTTTCAGGAAGAAAGCAGATGGAAGTTTTGTTATAAGTGCTTTGTGAGGACACCAGTAAAAGAAAGAACATAGGTCTGTCATGCCAAGAGTATTACTCGGTATAAACTAAAAATGTAAGTCCCTGATGAGAAGCCTGCTTTAACACCTGATGTACAGGAAGTTATGATAAATGCAAACCTTTCTATGTCACTTACCTCCACAAATGTCTTGTGCATGAGGAAACGCAATGAGCTCAATCTCCTCTTCTGCAGAGCGAAGGGACACAGTCCTGTGGCAAAAAAACAAACAAACAAACAAAATTCTTTACTTTGATTTCTGCTGAAGATGTACTCGTTCATGAGGTACTACACATGTGCAGAATCGGACACATACACACACCTGGGTCAATGTTGAATTTCTCCACAAGTCTAAAGACAAGTTTGGTGAGCAGTTTGGGTTGGATGTGGCCCATAGACTGTCTGGACAAATTAAGACGAGGAAACTTTCTGTGGAACATAAATAAGCAGAAAATTATCATGTGTAGATCACCCGAGTGTACACACATCAAAGGCTTCTGTACGTTCTCACTCACAAGCACACACACACACACACACACTCCGTACTGAATAATGTCTTCCACGCGAAAGTTTGGATGGCACCAGGAGTCTAGCAGGGTCACCAGATCATGTTCAAGATGATCGTGGCCTGTGACAAAGGACTCTACTAGTGCCAACTTATTCTGCAAGATTAGCGGCACACACATCTGCAAAAGAAGAATGTTTGATATTAGAGAGAAAGAAGCCAAAAGTACATGCAAAACACCATACGTACGATTAATCTGAATATAAATAAACAAAAGGGTAACACAAACTCTAACCTCTTCCATGTTCAGCTCCTTCTGTAGCTTCAGTTTAATGGTGAGAGCTGCTGCCTGCAAATCAGTTTCAGAATTTTTCTTGAACCAATAGGAGATTTTTTTTCAGTCATCAAGCAAAATTTTCCAGCAATGAAAAACGTTTTGCCTCAAATGAGGTACCGACCTCTTTGAAGCAGTTAAGAGATTGTAGTCTAATGATGTGCAGTCGGAGTTCGGCGGGATCCAGGGCATGAAGCTTATAAATGTTTATAAGACTGTCCACAAAGCTGGGATGGTTATCTGCTAGTAAGGACAAAGCCCGCCGTTGGAGGGACTCGTGCTGCTGCTCAGGGACCGAGTCCAGGGTCACCTGGTAAAAGGAGACATATGGAAAAAGGAGAATATCTGACTGGGAGCATATGTGGAGCATCTGCCATGTCTTAACAATCCGTGCCTCCCCCTGTCCCGCAACAACATAATGCAACGTGTACTGACGACGGAGCTCTGTTCAAGCGTGAGCGTGAAAGAGGCTAATGGTTGCAGGTGGCACAAGCTTATCTATTTTTATGCATGAAGATTCTGTGTAACTGCACGTGTTCTCAAAACGAAGGAGGTTGGACTGAAACTTTAAGAATGGTGGTTTTTAAAACGATGACCTAGAATTTTGCAGTATGTGCTTTTAAGGTCATTGAGGTTCCTTTCATGCGTCCTTCCTACCTGAGGATGTTCCTTGAGCCATGTCTGGAATTCCATGAGGATGTGGTGGCCGAGGGTGTGGCTCCGGCCCTTCTGTTTGCCTGGACAGCCTTCCAGGATTGTAAGCAGGGCCTCCAGAGGCTCCGACAGCTTCGAAAACCCCTGGAGGGCAGCCAAACGTAGCTGTGGGGCGAGAAAAGGACAGGGAACTATATGCATTAAAAGTAAAATGTCAGCTTAATTGTTTTTCAAATTGAACCCTATAAGCCCATCACTTAAATAAAAGGGAATGTCTTCTACTGCATACTCACACTTGGGTCTCTAGTTTCTTTAATTTGTTTATTCAAATTTTAAAATATGTTTATTCCGATTAGAGATGCTGATTTTTCATCATGTGTGTAACTGTCTTGCCGTTTGACATTTTGCCATACTTTACAGGTAATTGGGTCAGAGTTTTTCTACCTTACAGTCAGAGACTCGTGGCACAGTTTTTTAATGAGTGCAAAATGTGTCCCTAGAAACTTCCTACACGAGAAAATAATATCTGTGTGAGAATGCTTTACGCTGCGTCTTAATTTGCAAAACAGATGTCATCCACTCAATATCCTCCTCACACAGATCTCAAGTTCATTCAGTGCAACACAAATTCCTTCCTTCCTACTGACAGACACTCTGGTATCCTCATTAACACACACACGCACATCTAAACATGTCTGTGTCCAAGCTCTCTCTCTCTCTCTCTCTCTCCTGTTTCTTCCTGTAAATAACTTCTTACATTTCTCTACTTTTGTAAACACGCTCGTTCAATATTGCGTGTGCGGAATCGACACATGCTGTGAAAGTGACTCTCACCATCCGAAGATCTTTCGCGTCCCATGGCTCGACGAGTTGGTCTCTCAGCACGCCAGGGTCAAGACCTGAGGGGGGATTGCATACACACAGATGAGGTGGGGTTTCACTTTGACCTTTGACCTCCATCAACCTGTCAAAGAATCAAACCTTGTGACCTTTTGAGTTGTTTTTTTAATATATACAATAAACACTAAGGCATGCAAATATTTGTTTCCAAGTTATCATTAAATGTCTACTTTTGTTTCCTAAATCTTGTCTGCTGAGGAATGTGATACACTGGAAATGCTTTTGTTAAAATGGACATAGCTGAGCCGCTATAACGTCAAATAATTTTTCTTTAATAGGCATAACAGAGCAGCCATAACATTGGATTAACAGCTGAGGTAGGTTGCAGAGTTGAGGAACCAGCATTAGCTCTGCATTCCATCTGATTCAACGGCCAAAATACTCCAGAGACGAGTTTCAGGGCACGTTTTTTTAAAGGCCAGGGTGCATAAAAGGGCAAAGAAACAAGAGAAGACATAAACGCATGTGCATTTCACATTCTTGTGTCTATCTGCCTGTGCGTGTGTTCCACTGAGCCCTCTCTAAAGCTACAGCTTCTTTCTCTGTAGCTCATGCTGTGTGGGCTCCACCGTAACCTGCCCCCACCACCACCACCCTCAAACCTCCCCCCTCCTGCTTCCCAGGGCTAGTTTTCCTGTTCTCCTCTCCCTCCCTACAACAGCCTCTCTCGATTTTTGTCTCGGATTTCCCCAGGAAAGGGCTATGCAGTGGTCAGGGTGTAAAAAATACAACCTTCCTGACGCTTACCCTGGGAAAGCAGACCAGCAGGCCTCTCCCTCTTTCAGTGTTGGCCTCTTTTCTTACTGTATCTCTCCTGGTCTGACACTTTTTGTCTTCCCCAGGTTGCCTCCTAAACATGCACTTCACCTGCTCATTGAGCACATATTACTGACATTGGTGGAGACTTCTGTAAATGCATCCCTTCCAGATATTCCTCATAATAATAAAGAATGAGGTTTAAAATTAACTGTGATATTGATTAGCTTTACATTATCTTTTTGTAGTTTTTTGTGTCTGTTTTTCAAATGAGCTATAAGATCTAAAGTACTTAAACTGTTGCTCAGAGCTCCTTCTCTTGACATATCACTGGAATGTGCATGTATTGGCCAATAACAATGTTTGACTGACACATCAGGACATGCCAACTTAACAGTTTCCCCATAACGTGAGAATCTGTGTCTAATAACCAAGAAGCTGCTTTCATTTCGGGGAAAAGGCATCAGTGTCCTCAAAAACCACACAGACCTTTTACATAACCTATACTTGGATATCTCAGCATGTTGCTACAGCTTTGACAGCAGCCCCACAGTATGCTATGGAAAACAGTCAACAGAATAGCAGCCTCGACATGAAGTAAATGGACTAAGGAGCGTAAGAACACAGCTCCGGTCCTTTGAAAGTCCTTTAATTTCAAGCATCTGAATAGTAAAAGAGTTTCCTTTGCTGTTCTCTGCTGTTATACACGCCACTCAAGCCCATTCATCCAATTGGACGAACATGCGCACGTGCACAGGGACTCACACAAACACAAACACCACAACCCACTCCACTTCAGTCTCACTGTTTGTGTGAGGAGGGGAGAAGACTGAGAGTGAGAGGAGAGGTGAGGAGAGGAGAGCGGAGGAATGTGGAGCATGTAGCTTCTTTGCAGTCGTGGTCCTGTGGGTGAATGACAGAGCTGGAGGCTCCCCATTCATTACAACATAATAACCTCCATCATCACTTACAAACACATGGACACACATGCAGTAAATGCACTCGTTGCCCTCAGGAAGTGGGGTTCATTTTTCTTTCGTTAACTGACACAAGATAATTTGGAACCTGAAAAGTGTTGCATTTCACTGACAGGCTACTGAAATGTTGAGACACAATCCACTCTTTCAAAGTAATAAAAGTCACCCTTAAATTTCAGTGAAATTAAGTAGAGATTAGATCCACAGGCAGGTCTAACTGCCTGTTGCCAGGCAGCTGCCAAAATAAAGGAAACACAAAGATCAAGTGTCTAAATGAGGCATTTGGTGTCACTACAGCCACCAGAACAGCTTCAGTGTGACTTGGCAGAGATTGTGCAAGTGGCTCAACTCCACTGGAAGGATGCCACGAAATTCTTCTGCAAGTACTTCTCTCCTTTTGTGTTTTGTTGAAGGTGCAGAAAAAAACTTTCAACAGGTGCTATTACTGAAGCTTGACAAAGAAGAGAGTACAAGCACTTGCTGAATATGATGCTTATTTAGGGATTGTTTGCATCTTGATTACCTCTCCACAGCTGACCCTCTACAATTTGGCTATTCACAATGGGGCTGGCACATATCTATGTTCGTGGTCTGAAATTAACACCCATCAGGCCCCAAATAGAGTTAGATTTTCCATTTGGGATCAGTGGGGTATGTACCACATGGAGAAAACTATGTTTGTGCCACAATAGTCATGTCATTAAAAAATAAATTCATGCTAAGTTTTACCACATTTTGGTGTTGCTATATCTTCTATCCCCTGCATCTCTGCTGTCTGCATGGACCTTTTGAGGGTGGAGTTTGGAGCTTAGACGCTTAAAACAACCTGTAAACATCCCTATAAAATATCTATCAAATTAACTGAACACAAACTATTGTGAAACCAAGATACACATATTATTATTTTGGCAGTTAAAAATCATGATATTTTAATTGAACTGTGCCCAACAATGGCATGAGGACATCAACTCACAAGGAGGCCTGAAGGCTGGTGCTGGCTCTGATATCAGAATCACTAGTGGGTTAAACAAGCAATTCATAGAAAGCGCTACAATATACAAGGTTTATGAATAACGACTAATAAGAAGCACCAGCTACAATAGCCTTAATGGGATATTCCAGTGAAAAATTAATTTAGGGTCAAACACATCGTAACACCGAGTTAGACACCCCCCCTCGAGAAATGAATGTTGCGGACCGCTTGCTTCTCTAGTTTTACCAACTTGTTCTGAGCATTATTTGTGGCTATAGAGTGGCGTTTTGGTTGAGGTTTGTTTATGGCTCCTCAGACTGCTGTGTATTGCTATTCTGCGGTCGTGACTAAAGTTGGTATGACTACAAAAGCAAGCGGTCAGCAACATTCATCTCTCGAGGGGGTGTGTTGACCCTAAATTAATTTTACGCTGGAATATCCCTTTAAAGCTCATTACATTGCAGATACTAGTAAACCTTTGGAGTTCGATTACATGTTATCACACAACAGATAACCCTTATTTTTGATGAGTTAAGTTAAAAACTAATATGTGAGTGAGTGACTTAAAACTCTGTACTAACCAGCTGCCTGTGTGGTAGTTTGGTTCATTTCTGTCCACGGGATGGTTTGTTGCTGTCAATCTGCCGAGGAAGACACACACAACGAAGTTTGATTAGGAAAACATCTGCACAGCAACAGGTCAAACAGTAGGAAAGACTTGAGTAATAGGGCAGATGAAAATCAAAACAATCAAACAAAATAACTGTAACACATGAAACACAGATAACACAGTGTTTCACTTGAAGAGATTGTGTAAAACTGTACCAACTGAATATAGAGCAGTTTTGCTGATAGTATCATTCCAGCCTGAGAAAGTGCAATGTGCCAGCTGGCACATTTCTCAGATGAGATGAGACCAGATTTCAGGTTGAGGATGTTTTAATAGGCACGATTTCTGGTTGTCTTCCCCTTGTCTTCATGTCTGCAGGCTCTAGAGCAAGGGTTTAGCAGAGTTCACCGCTGCCCAGGCAACAGCACCCTCTCGGGTCGGTATATGCTTTCGTAGGGTGAACACTTGAGGTCTTTTGTGTTGACTTTTATCCCCCCCTAACGGTAGAAAATTCATCCTAGTCCTTCAGTGTTTGTTTTCCCTTATTAGCAGACCACTAGCTTGTCAGGTCAAACTGAGGAAAGCCCACTCTCTCGTTGTATTTGTGTGAATGTAAACGTCGTGTTTGTTGGGAGTTTTTCGGTCAAATATAAAAAAACTGACAACTGCATAGAGTTTGCCCCGTGACGTCACGATATGCTAGTTAGCTCGTGATTCACTTACGGTTAGCTCAAACCTCAACCCTAGCTTGTCATAGAGCTCCCCGAAACACAGTGAATATACTTTAGTAGATAAATCGACAAGCACAAACAAGTATGTCATAACGTAATGTCACTGTAACGACGCGGACAGACTCACCGTATGCTATCTTCCTGTTAGCTACCTTTAAATCGGTACACTGATGAAAACGTTGCCTCCGGTTGATGACTCAACAGTGTGTTAAATTCGCCCTGGATTTGGTCTTCCAGACACCACAATTCTGGATTTTTAGACATAACATAAATGTTGTAACCCCTTAAATATGACATAAATTGAAACCAGATACACTGTATAAGTTAGTCATTAATGCAGTGTGTCTTGATGGACACACATATTGCAGGGAGCGCTGTCTGAAAGACTATAAATAGGGCATAAAAATCACATCATCGACTCGATCTTCCGCTTGATTTCCACATAGACATAATATACGTAGACGCCTATTGGAGCTCTCGTATCAGCGTGGCCGCCATCTTGGATAGGTCCCCCGTGCGCCTCCGGTGCATTAAGGTAGGTAGGAATGTCCAACCATATTAATAATAACTCTCAGAATCTCTGCCCGATTTTCACACTGTTTGGTTTGTTACAACGACATGGATATAGCAATAATACAGAACAATTTCACCAGAAAAAAATAAAAAATATATATTTTTTCAATCCTATTTGTAAAATATAATCCTACGTGATCTGGTTTCAATACTGCATAGTGTTTTACAATCATAGAGTGCAAAAAACGGTTGTAGTTCCTCGTTCTCCAGTAACCCCGTTTGGCTCTTGAACGAACCTGGAGTGGGGAGACCTATCTTGGGTTACGCTCCAGCAAGCAATGAGGCGTCTACGTATATAATGTCTATGGATTTTCAAACCGCTACTTCGCAGGTTTCAAGTGTGCTACCGCCATCTTTCGGTCAGTCATCACAGTGCAGATACAGTACATACAAACTTTTTGCCTTTTTTTTCATCACGAAGGCGTTTGGCATTTTAATATATAAAACCCAGTTGTTACTGTTTTTTAATGGAGTAAAGTTTCCAATTTACTAAAAAAGAAGAGAGAATTTCCATGCCAAAATGTACATGTACGTGAGGGATAATTTCAGATAATATTTTTTTATCATGTTAACTCAGGAACAGCATTTCCTTCTCACAAATTTTTTTGCCATAATTCTTAAATATTTACAGCGCTCATTAAAAAGGGAGGGGGTGGAAAGCAGGAAAGAGGATATTAACTATAAAAAGACGATATTCACAATAATAATAATTAAATAATGATGGTAAAATTAATGATAAAACGGAGTAACATAAATGAGCAGAAAAAAAATCAAATCAATAAAAGGCTTTGTCTTTATCAGAAAACAAACTGATAGATTCAGCCCGAAGACCTTTATTTGACAGCCTCGATTATCCCATTCAGTCACGTGGTCAAAGTTGTGTACCACGTGATCCGTATGACGCAGCCAGGTTGCTTGGGACAGCCAGTTGTAGTTTTGACTGTTAGCTAACGGGGTTATTTGCGGGAGCTGAAGTGTCCGCGGTGCGTCCTATCGCCCCGTCGGCTTTGCTGACTCTTCAGACCTGAGTTTGGATCATATATAACCACCATCGGGTTTTTTTTTAAACGGAGCAACACTGGTTTTGATTCTTCTAACACAGCTAGCACCAGCTAGCGGATCCCCCTCACCACAGTTAGCCTGATAGTTGCTGAGCAGTGATGGAGTGGCTGGGCAATGGAGCTTCAGTTCACCCCGACCAAGAGTCAAGCTGTGACCCAACTTCAGCGACCAGAGACTTTAGTGGTATCTGTCCTCATCAGCAGGTAATTCTCCTATGATGGCCTCTGTGATCTTGACTCCTACCCTTGTTGGTGTCACAGAGGTAACTGAATTAAAACATGCTAACTAGCTGAGTCTGTTTGAGTTCATCTAAGGTTGTTCATGCCAAGCTCAGCACCTTAACAGTAAGAACAGTATGAGCCATGTCACTGTCTTTTTTGCTATTTGATCTTTTCTGCCATCACATTTCATCAGTAACCCACAAGGCACACAGCACAAGAGTTCAAACCAGACAAAACGACGACAAGGTGTTAACTTCAAGTTGTGAAACCACTTCAGCTTCTTGTCAACTTTAACAGGCAGCTCTGTGATAAAGAGATCACCCGTAAAGTCCTCTCAGGACACAAGCTGAAGTCTGAGCCAGTAGGAGATCATCCGTGAGTAGGATGGTGAGATCAGAGGCTTCAACAAGACTTTTCCTCAGCTCCTCGTTATTCTCAGACACTGACAACAGTGTGTGATGTTTGTTGTTGGCTAGGGGAAGGTATTTTGGCAGTTGGGGTTACCATGTAGCCATGGGTGATATGGAATCAAGCACTGATTTATTTTTAGCCATCTCTCGCCCCACCCTGTAGCAAATACAGCATGGTTGTGGTCATGAAAGCTTAAAAGCAGGGGCCTACATTAAGGCAGAGATCCAGAGTGAGAAGGCATTTTGTGGGGGTCAGCTGTACAGTTTTTAGGAGAGCCAAATATTCTGTGGAAAATGACATACACTACTTTGAATTCATGGGAAGGGGAAAAATAGAACTCATAAGTAGCTGTGTAGTAAATCAAAGTCTTTTCGTCTCAATATGAACCCCCCTGACTTGTGCTTTGTCATGCTCAGTCTCACAACAACACTGTCAGATTGTCTTTCAACAAGGAGAAAAGCAAGTCAAAAAAAAACACAAGTTTCTTATTCATGCAGTTTGGTCTCATAAAGCCAAAATAAGGCTGGGCGATATGGGAAAAAGTTTATCATGATATATTTTTTCAAATCAGTTGATATCGAGATAAATCACAATGTAAAAAGTGAAATTTAACAGTCCTTATTGGTAACATCTCTTTCACAATACAATAAGCTACTGCATCTGTGAGGTCTTTGTGTCTCTTCTACGTTTTGTCGTAAGGCGTTGTGCTAGAGAAAGCGGACTGAATGTAACCTGAATTGTAACCTTTTGCATTGCGTGTGCTCTGCCACGTGGCACTGCTTCAGGTGGATTTGAGCTATTCCCCAACTTTGCAAGAACATGTACTCGGCATAATTTGCAGAGCACATTTTACTCTGCTTCATGTCTGACCTCGAAAAACCAAAATACCTCCACACCACCAACGTTTTCATGCCAGTGTTGTCGACAATGTCATAAACTGTTGGGCCTTCATCTGCATTTTTGCTGGGATTAGCTCTCATTTTCTTTTGTCCCCACTGACAGTGCTGTCGGCTTCACGTGTTTAAGTGCTATGGTTGCGTGTAGCTGCAGCCTGCTACTACGCAGTTGTTTTCTACAGACCCGGATCAACTCCTGTTTTCATTGGCTATTCATATAGTCTACTAAAACATGGCAGAATGCCCACTATTTAAAAGGACATTGACCATGTTTTACATTGATATTGAGGGAAATAAACTTTTGATATAAATTGTTATCGTTTTATCGCCTAGCCCTATGCTGGAGCCTTTGTTCCTTTGGCAAAGGAGAGTTTTTTGGGGGTCATTTTCATAAGTTAACATTTGTTTAACAGTTGAGGTGACAAATTTTATTCTTTGGGTGCTCAACTTCAAGATTGCAAAAAAAATGTATGTGAGCATGTCAGATGTTTGTAAGGTTTGGTGTAGAACACAGGTATACTTCTGTCTCTGGGAAATGCCTGTCTAAAAGCAGTGAAGGTGGCTCTGATTCATAAGAAAAACTCTGAGTATAGCTCAGAGGACGTTCAGGATGTGGTTAGAAATTGTTAAGGGGAAAGCATAAAGACTAGAAACAGTAAGTGTTTGAGGCATTTTGAAACTTTCTTGAGTCACAGTTTAAGTGAAACAGTTTGTTTTTCTCACATCTAATCCACAGCAAACATCATCATTACGCCTTTGTGACTGTGCCATGGCGTCCCTGTGCCAGAGCCAGCAGCGCTGTGTGAAGGCATCCATCGTCTCCAGCTGGAGGCTGGCTGAGGCTCAGGATCAGCTCTGTTCACTGGGCGTCCACAACTCTGAGTCACAAGAGCAGGAACGCGCTCGGACCCTGGTGTGCTCCACAGAACTCATACACACAGTGGAGGAGTGGCGCCGCAAGGAGAGCATGCTGGGAGGTCAGGAACTCAGCCGCAGTCCTGTGCTTGGAGCCGTTGGGAGTTGGGATGTTTTTGATAAGGTAAAAGAAAGGACTTTCTCTTTTTAGATTAGTGACACATAAAGCTAGTGCAGAAAATGAATGGTGAACAAAGAAATCATAGAAACATGGTCTTAAAGGAGCAGTTGCAATAAGTATATGTGTGAATGCATTCTGTTCTATATATTCTGTGTCTATATACATTTTTTTCAAGAGTTTGTTCTCTCTTTCAGAGTATCATCAATGTCCAAAATCAGCCCGCAGAAATGGATCAAGACAAGTGCTCTTTTCTCCAAAAGTATGAGCAAGAACTCAGGCATTTTGGTGAGTGAGGAGCCGGATTTAAAGTTTGTTATAAAAATAGTCTCACACGCAGTAAATGTTCAATCATCTTGTAAGATTTTGAGAATCCACTGTTGTTTCTGCACAATCTCTAGACTCTTGTCATCATTTAAGTGTAACCAAGTGATAGTTTCTCATTTTGTGTGCACATTAACAGAGAAGTTGTCTGTCAGTCACCTCAAATACACTGTCTGTTCTAAAATATTAACCTTATTAAATGTTTGTTCTGGAGGGACAGAAACTGAATCTAAGAAGCTGCTCAGTGCTGGTTTAAAAAAGAATAATAACTTCCTTTAATCTGTTTCACTGACAAAAAAGGGTTTCCATACTTCTACTGTCACACACCGCAGTAGCAGGTGCCAGTTCCAACAAAAATGCTCCGGTATTTTTTGTACCTCTGCAGAAAATATAAACTGGTGATGATTTTAATGTGCTGTTTTTTAGGTATGTTGCGGAGATGGGATGACAGTCAGCGTTTCCTGGCAGACATGCCTCAGCTCATCTGTGAAGAGACGGCAAATTATTTAATTCTGTGGTGCATGAAGCTACAACAAGAGGGGGTAAGACTCACCAGAAAGGGATGGAAAGGCAGTCCTCTAACAACCAAGAAATATGGCATTTATTACACTGAAATCTGGACTCATAGTTTTTGAAACAAACACTCTATCTGTCAGAAAGTGCTGATTGGACTGTAGATAATTCACTATAAGAGATCCTTGGCAGCAGCCACTGGACACAGCAAGTAGTCTGCATTCTTTTCTCCTTTTTTTTTCAGAAAGAAGCTCTTATGGAGCAGGTTGCACATCAAGCTGTAGTCATGCAGTTCATTCTAGAGATGGCTTCAAACTCTCAGCAGGATCCTCGAGGCTGCTTCAGACAGTTCTTCCACAAAGCCAGAGTAAGACATACACAACCAAGTAATGTTAGCTGTCTGTTTGTAAATGTACTGCACCTACCTGAGTGCCTATTAACAGCTTGTCCCTTCGATACATGTTATTACAGAGTCTAAAGATATAATTTCATGACTTTTGTCGCTGCAGGACGGACAAGACGTCTATTTAGAAGTCTTCCACACAGAACTTGAGGCCTTCAAACACAGAGTGAGAGAATATGTACTCAAGCGTAGAGATGACACACACAACATCATAGAGCAACACAAAACTGGCACAAACTGCATACTGAACCCCAAAGAAGCCTTGGATTCTTTACCTCCAGTAAGTGTTCCTTTTCTGCTTTTTTTTCTCTATTAATGGTGGGAGTGTATTACGGCTGCAGTTTCCCTTCACAGCTGCAGGGGGAACCTTTGAGCCTTCAATGTATATAGGGTAATCAATAGTTGAATCATGGATTTTGTAAGTATCAGCACTTATGATCAATTACTAGGTCATAGAAATCATACTATTTTGCTCTTGCATGGTTCTTTCAGAGGCAAAACAGAACCCTGGTGATTCATTGTGATGTGTTTCCATTGGAGTGTTTTTCATATCTGAAAGGTTAACTATGTGATCTTAGATACAAAATAATACACATGATTAGTTAAGAAATCATGTTATCACACAGTTTGTGCAACAGGTCCTCCTTCAACTCTTATCCACATAGTCATAATCTTATGCTCAAATTCTGTTTCTGTGTTTATTTATTAGTTGCAGGTTAGATCAATATTGGGAATCTGACAAACTATCATGAGTTACTGATAATAGATTGATCAGCAACCAAGAAGGCACTTGATGGGGAGTTAAAACAACATACAGTATGTTACACATATTTGCTTTGTTCAGAAATCTGCATTTGGCCATTTTCTAAAAATGTTAGTATTAGTAACCTGAAGCCTTCCTTTCTCATCATGCAAATAACAACCAGTAAAAGTAGCTGACCAATCGAGATACATTGAAAATGATACTGCGACTCGAGATCGACTCGACTCCCCGCTCTTTCTACTTTTAAATCACTTCATAAAACTCATTTTTATTCCTTGGCTTTAAGCTCAGCATGAGAGTTGTGTGATCTCTGTCCTTTTATATCTTTCATGGTCCTTTTATCACTTTTATTTCTTTTATGCTTTTGTGCTTTTTATTTCATTTAAAAAAAATTTACCTGCTTTTATTTAGTTCCTCTTGATTTCTTTTAATTTTACTGTGCAGCACTTTGGTAAACTTGAATGTTTTCTTTTAAATGTGCTATATAAATAAAGCGGATTGGATTGGATTGGATTGGATTGAATGTGACAGGTTTTCCTCCCTCAAATATAAAGTACGATTATTTCTCCATATAGTTTTCAAAGTACAAACAGTACAGGATATTCACATCTTTGCCAATAGAGATCCTTGACTCCTCATGATTTGGTGCCTTTGGTACAATCGTGATGCTTTTCCAGATGAGATTTGCAAAAAATATCTTAAGAAGTTAAAAGCCTTTTGAAATAACTTATACAGATGTAAAGTGTTTTTTAAATTGACTAGTGTATCAATATTCAGATGAAGTAGCGTGTCAAAGTTGCTAAATGGCGAAACATTTGTATGCGAGAGTGGACTGGGCCCCAAGCTGGCCCCACAGCTTGACCGTCTGCCAAACATCTACTCAGAGAGAAGAAAATACTCCCCCCTCTTCTCCCACAAAGGAAAAGGAGAGACGGCCACGCAGGAATGTGATCTGGCCCGTTGTCATAGAAGCACATCTCTCCCACTGCATCGATTCCCTTTTTTCTTATTCTTTTACAAGTTCTTGCATCCCTAGATCTATTTCAGTTCAAACCTTTGCAGAGAAAACGTGAAATCACATTGAAAATATGCGGTTCTGATCAGATTACTGCATGAATGTTAAAGCAGCAGAGTGCAGTTACATAACCATCACAATCCTTTAACTCAGCGGCAGTAGGTTAATCCTCCTGTGGCCTCCCTCCATCTCAATCTGAACCTATTTGGGATTTGATTTGCTCTTGACCAGCCTCACCTATGAATCGTTTCTGATTATAATGAGTCCCTCCTGTCTTTGTCTCCCTCCTCCAGGTGGCAGAGTATCCTACAAAGAGCTGTATAGAGTCCGGACTTTGGACAAACACAGTGAGGTGGACGAAAGATGATGCCACAGAAACAGATGATATACTCACAATGGAGACATCCTAGTGACTGTAGAAGCTGCCCCTGCTTTTCTTCCATCTCCATCGTCTCTCCCATTTAGGATCAACCTGAGTTTAAAGGCTTTCTCTGCAGGGGCGAAAACAGCCGGATAACATCAGCGCATGAACAAAAATAAACAGGATTGCATATGTTTTTAGAGCTGGAATTCCTCAGCAGAGAACCGGCAGAAAATGATCTTTCTCTCGTGATCAACATGTCTCAGTGTTGTTCTTATTATGGCTCTGTGGAGGCCTCTGCTGAGTCCCATCCCACAGCGTCTCCCACCAGCTAGATGCATGTGTTTCGCAAAGACCACAGGTGTTACAGATGGAGCTATCGTGTCTTTGAATCTGGTTTTCCTGATAGAGAGAAACATTCTTCAGGTAGGGCAGACAAACTGACAAAAACTCTCAAATTAAAGATGGATTCCAGACAACACAAACATCTCAACAGGACATTACATACCAAATCTAGTGCCTATAGCAGGACTGGGGTCAGATTTAATGGTTAATGGTGATATTTATTGGAGAGAAAGTGTCATGAGGTAAAAGGATTAACTGAAAATGTGTCGGTAAGCTCAGTGTAATTCAAGTCATTAGATTTTCAATGATGAGCACACTTCTTCTTAGCATGTTAGCAATAGTGTTCTCCTGAAAGCTGTGAGTCCATCTGGGCTGAAAGGGAAAAGCTGTCAGACATTTTTATGACCATTCATGACACAAACAGCCTCTCGTCTTTTAATTTTATCAGTTCAAAATATGTGCTGCTGAGAGAAGAAGACTTGTCTGTATATATATCTGTGTATATATTTTGCAGCAAAGGTGTAGAGGAGTTGTGGTGTCTTGGATATGTGCGTTTGTCTTCCAGCATTTAACTGGTGTGACTGCGATGAAACTAACATTGAGAAGTAGAGAGGTTGGATTATAAGGTTTCGTGTCAGGCTCTGAGGAACGTTTTCAGCATGTGAGTGGTGGCACATACGCCCGCATCTTTTGAGGAAAAATAATGCCATATGTGTGGGCAGCTGGTCATGTGGCTGACTCAGATCCTCAAAATTGAAAAGAAGAACAGATATTTCAAGATGGCAGCTTTTGGTTGATATGATTTCACTTCTTTTCTGCTGTCAGCTTACATAGTTATGATAGGACCTGATTGCTGCCATTGCTCATTGTGCCAGTGATGTCAACAGAAGTATTTTTTCTTATCAAGATCTGCAGTTCCTAGAAAGTCTCATGCACCTCTTGCATTGCATTGCAGGACAAAAGCCGTTTTAAAAACAAGAGTTTTCTGAATAGTACTCCTAGAGTCTTAAAGGAAAATTATCAGATTTCCACAATAATATGAACAATTTAAGGGAAAGTTTGGCTTTTTGGGATCAGGTACGTATGAGTTACTTGCCATTAATAAGTGTATTTCCCACATTCAGCTCTGCCCTTTTGATTTTCTGTCCTTTCCCAGCTGTTTTTTCAACAAAGGGGCCAAAGTTGACCCCTGTGAGCATTACAATTCGTACTGGCAAGGATTTTTAATTAATCAGAGCAGTGTACTACAGGTGGATAATGATGATAAAAGGGCTGAGCTCTCTACAAAGACCTATACTGTATGAGTGAATGCAGAAAACTGCATCTGAATGTTTCCTGCACTTTATGTTTTCTCTTTTAAAGACAGAAATGTCTTTTTTAAAGGGATCGAGGGTGTATGAGGCACTAAATGTTACGATTCTTTCTCATACCATATTCTGATTTTGTCGCTTTTTTTATGTTTTCCCTGATATTTTTATTCGAAAAACAAGCTTTGGCTGAGCTTGTGTATAGGTTGTGTGACATTTTGGTCGTTTTGCTCTGTGTTTGCTGCTTACTCACCATCGTTCAGGGGTACTTGCACCAAATTTATAGGCTTCCATATAGCTGTCCTTTTATTCTGGAGAGAGGGCATTTTTAGTCAACAAGTTGGACAAAATCAGTGTGAAAAATCTGTTGATCAACACAATCAGTGTGACTTTCCTGAAGATAATGCAGAACTGAAGATATCACACAGTGCATTAAAGACCATTGCATTTGTTGTTGATTCTCAGAAGCTCCTTGATCCGTGGACGTCTCACTCTTCATTATTTGAGTCTTGGCCCCACAGTGTTTTTCTCTCTTTTTTTGGAGTACATCTAAAAGAAGTATCCATACTAAAGAGTAAACAAAAACAGTGGTATTGTGAGAATTTAAGCTAAAATAGTGTACCACAGTGGTCTTAAATGTTACCTTTCACTGTCCACAGTGATTAAGCAACTATGCAAAAATAACTGTATGGCTTTAACTGTTGTACCCAACCTGTGGCCAGTGTCCATAGTGTCTCAACTTCCTGAATAAGCTTTAGGGCATCACTATATTAACAAGTGTACATCCAACAGACTCAAATACACGTCCGTTGAGTTGTGGGAAAAGAATACAAATCTCCATAACAGGCTTCTGTAAGAATTGGCCAGTCTTGCTGCTGTAATAAGCCTGAACATAAAACCAATGCTAAAGTAGAAGTTTGTGAATTGTTGCTGCAACACTTGACTTGAAATTACTCGATTGGTAGATTTATTAGAAGGTGACATCTGCTTTTATCCATCATTTAGTGCGTAACCTTGGTTACGTATGGTGGATCTTGAGGATGAGGTTGAAAACACTTTAAAGGTGTATCCTTTTACACTGTAAAAGTTTTACAAGCAGTTCGTGGCTTCTTTATGGCTAATTTCAAAGCGTTGATCCAATAAAATAGTGTGAGAGATATGACTAAATTGAGTTTCCATACCTGTCGTAGCTTTGCTCTCATCTCATTGAGGCTTCGTTAACCAGCACTAGCACACTACCTTAACACACCTGCACTGACGTCTTTGTTGGGTGGTTGAGTTGCATTGTTGGTATTGTAGGCAGATTTTCAAACATTATCTTGTTTCCTTCACATTGAATTTGATGCTTTCTTTTAACTGAATAGAAGGCTTTAAAAAGTCAGTTCTAGCAGTGCTTCTTTAACTAGCAGATAAACTCAATTAAAACGATAATTGAAGCTAAAAGCTCTACTTGTGGTGTTAAATAAATGCAGTCACAAAACTAAAATAATAGTATCAGAAGTTTATTGTGACTCACAATAAATACTTACAAAGCAGTTGGATGTCGTCTATGAAAATAATTGTGCTTTAAAATATTGTATTCAAGTGTTCAAAAGTTCACACAGTACGGTTCAGGAAACATTCATGGCATAAATCTACAGTACACCATAGGCAGGTTAGCATTTAAGTATCTTTAAACAAGATAAACACTTATTAAGACAAAACACAGATCTGCAGATCAAGATTAAATGTTTTGATGTAAGACGATGAACTGTGCTTATAATAGGACTTTAAGTTTAATTCTTTGCTTATTAAGTTAAATAAATGAAGATTTAAAAAGACATTTATAGACTTGGTCACAACAAGGAATGCCCATTACCCATTAAAACTGACTTGCCTGGAAAAGCAACAACATTAAGACTTGAAGTGTTTGACAGCAGTTGTTATACAATGATGGCTTATGAAAATAAATCTTTTTTGAATAAATGTGTCTTTTTATATATATATATTCTAATTGTGGACCTTACATTTTGACTACATAAAGTGAGCTACCCTTTTAATTTTTTTTAGTCCATTACAATGTAGCATAAACAGGCACTTGCATTTTAAAGTGGATTGACAGTAATGAGGAACATGGCACAATTCCCTTTAGGGCAAACATCCACTGCATAGGAGACACTTCAAGTTCTTCAGATTAAATGTCATGATTACATGAATCAAATTAGAGTAAATTTACACATAAATTCATAATTTCTTTAAGAGGACTGCTTCTCCCTTCATATTGCAATGTATCACATAAAACAACTGAGATAAAATGGTTGAACATGTTAATTTAAAATATAAGACTTAGTGATACCTTTTTGCTTCAGAAAGGCACGTAATGGAATAAAGAAACAATCTTCATGTTAAGCATCCTGAGAGTGAAACTGCAGTGCAATAAGTACTTCAGAGGTGGAGTTTTGCCCAACAACATCTGTTGTCTTACTACTAGGGCTTACTGGCATGTAATGTAAGCGCTTGCTCTTCACGGTGAACATTCAGCACTTGCGATAACACAGATGGTGCTTCCTCATTTAAAGAAACATCTGATCAATAAGTTTGGAGTGGTTTCTGCTGGTAAACCCTGATGTTCATTTCTGTCCAGGCTCTCTATGCAACTTTCTGGTCAGTGAGTGAAAGTTTTCTGTGGAGAAAAGCCTCAACATGTGGCCAGATTTTGTTTGTCTCTGTACCAGAGAAGGTCTCGAGCACACCTTTACTCCTGAAAAGAGAAAGAGACACATTTGTCAGTAGTTCATATGTTACAATAAGCTAGTGGAAACAGGTTATCTATTTTAAAAAATATTCTGTACAGCAAATGAACAAAGTACCACAGCATTAATGAATAGGTAGCGATTTTAACCCTCCAAAAAATACTTTGGATTTAGTTGTCAAGTTGAATCAGATTCGACTGTACTGTACTGAAATGAATCACTCTGAATCATAAATTCTAAGGTAAGTCGCCCCTGAATCAGATCACACGTACATGCTCAAATCCAGACTGGGCGGTTTTTAAAATTGTGATGCACACCCTACTCTTCTGGAGGTCTTTGTTTGTACCTGTTTAAGATGATAAATCAGCTCTCTGACAAAGTGGTCAAAATAAGTAGGACACTGAGTATGTCCCGCTGGCCTAGAGGAACACACAACACAGTATGTGATGTCTTGTCTAATTAGTCCAGAAATAGCAAATATGATGCATGTACTCCCAAAGGGGTCCAAAGTCTTACAACTAGCATTTTTTTCTGTCAGCTTTTCCTTAACGATTCTTTTATCCTTGATAATACAACAGGCTTTAAATATGTTAATATATTCTGCTATAGTGAGGACAAAGACATAAGCCTATACTTGTTATCTCTTACAATTGGGAATGTGGTTCTTCAGCAGTTTGGAGGTCATGCAAGGCAACCGTGAGGAATGTGCAATGAGTACAAGGGTCATGGTTCAGAAGTATCAGGTTGTAGCCTTTTACCTACATGTATATTATGTCTTTTTTGGTAAGCTTTAGAGAAATAATATTGAGCAGAAATTCAGTCTAGATCTGCTCACATTTCCTCAGGAACTGAATCAGCATTAGAAGGTGAAGATATACAGTATATGGATTTGTCAAAAACTATTGTACCTGTAATACTCTAAGACAGGCTCCGTCTGTGTTTCATAGGCCTTAAGTCTCCGTGTGACTGTCTCTGGTGTATCATCATCTCTCTGGACAAGAGGCTCCCCGGTTACATCATCCAAACCCTGGAGAAAACACATAAATAAACATTTCTGCTCCTCCAAAAACAACATCACCATCATTTGCTCTACAACATTATTAAGACATGTTTACTACAGTCTGTAAATAAATAGTGTTCTTCAGTGTTCTTGTGCTAACTGTAGGAGTATACTGTATACCACAGTCATACATGTTTACTTAGAAAATGTGAAGGACTATGATTTAAAACAGTTGCATCAGAAATGCTTCTGGTAGTCTTTGGGAAACCTTGACACAGCTCAGACAGTGTAACATAAACACCCTTCAGGAAACATTCTTGAGTCTTTTGCCTTCCAGACCAGCTGACCTAAAGACAGTATTTAGAGCCGAATGCTAACCTCAAGCTCACATGCCAAACAATCATTACTCATATACTGACGTTTAAGGGGTGTAATGCTCAAAAGGTTCATTATCTTTCCAAATTAATATCTTGAGACAATCTAAATAGAAGCATCCACCACACAGGGTTTATAATAATGCATGAGATGTTCATACTTCGTGATGCTTAATTCATGCATTTGATTCCTCTAAACATTAAACTGGCCGGCTATATCCTTTCATAGTTTCTATCTTCTTTTACAGCTGGAGAAATTCTGCTATAAAACATGCAGTTGCACAATAGCAAAGTAAATTCCTGCTTCCCCAAAAGAGCTCCTCTGGGTTTAGGTGAAACTGCATGAGAGTGCAAATCTGGTTGTAATTAATGGTTCCAGTGAAATGTTTCTAACGCCGCCTCATATTCATGCCTCAAGTAACTCGAGTCTGAACTTTGTACACGTTTAGCAATGAAGAAATGTTGCATTTCTAACCCTTGACCTGGCTGGTTTTGATCCACTTTTATGACCCTCACAGTCTCTTTGTTTCCTCTCAGTCAGTATTGTGACAATAGACTGAAGCTAATGATTAACCTTAAATGTGTTACTTTTCTGGACCTGACCACAGCATGTTATGAGGTCCGAGAAAAATCAGAAAGCATATCCATGTAAAGAAAAATGTTTCCAATAGTATATATGAAGTAAGATTTATCACTAGCTATGAAGTGATACTGATTTTTATTTACTGTAAGCAATGCTGACCGACCAGTTAAATGTTGACATGTATACTCCTTTGAACTGGTATTTCTGAATCAAGTTTCATTGACTTTCCCTTAACAAATGGGATTTATTTACTTCATCCAAACTTTTTCAGGCCAGGAGTTTTTTTAAACTGTAAGATTTGTCTCTGGTTTTTCATGGCCATACAAACCCTGATGTTTGGATGCATCATACAACAGTTTAAGCTCCTATGATGAGTTTTTTATGTTTATGAAAAAGACTGAAATTAATACTGACCCATTTTATGATATCCAAAAGTAAACAAGAGCATCACTGACAAGGTTAATGAATTTTATCCTGTTAATCTTAATTTCTAGTGTTTGAAGCCATGAAGAGGGTATGTTTCCGCCAAGCAGCCGGAGAAAAATGCCTGTTTTTATACATAGATTTAAACCATGAATAATACATTTGACTATCAAAACTAACACAAACTGAATGTTCCTCACTGAAACAACCACACTAAAAAGTGAAATATATCATGATTCTAATAAATTCCCAAATTACTTTTTTAAAACTTTTTGGAGAGTAACTGATCAGTTGTTGAACTGAGGCAGTCATGAGCAAAGTTGAATAATTGTTTATAAATTACTCTAATTTACTGCTTAGTGATACTTTTTGCATCTTAAAATAAACAAATAAGTTAAGATAATTTTAAAAAAACAATATAAAAAGGCCGAAAAGTCTGTTAAAGCTGCTGTGAAGAACTTTTTGTTTGTGTTGACATTGGCGCCCCCTGTGGACAACTTCATACCGCTTATCTATTGTCCTGTACATGTTAAAATAGTGTTTCCATATTGTCTTTCAATAGAAAAAAAGTCAGAAAAGACTGTTTTTTCAGCCTGTTGTCAATCATCAGCTTTTTTTGCAGTAAAATTTACTACAGTGAAATTATTCGACCCATCGCTGATTGTCTTGTTTGATTTATATAGACATGCTTACAAGGAGTAAGCTGCAGGTTGTCTTTCAAGCACTGAATAAATAATTCAAACCAACCTTGAGCTCGGGTCTGACCGGAAACCAGACACTCAATAGTGATCGAATAATATGAACGAGAGGAAGTACTCACAGGGACTTTAGGTGGGTTGAAATCTGTGTTGTAGACCCTGCCGCTGGGAAAGTGAGTCCAGCGAGATGTGAGCCGCTGTTTGATGGTCTGGAAAGGTACATTAAGGTTGATGACTGTGTCCACACTACAGGCGTCATCCAGAGCCTCTGCCTGGGACACTGTACGGGGGAAACCTGAAGAGGAGAGAGAGAAAGACAAAGACGAGTGGAGTGTAGGGAAGAGAGACAACCATCAGGTTTAGAAGAATGATGATATGAAGTGCTGTTCTTCCAGCTCTGACAAACTACAACAAAAAAAAAGAGCTGGATATATAAATATAGCCCAGGCAACCTCCCTTAAGAAAACTTCACTAAAACCCTTTGAGAATACTCTGGTGCAAAAAGGATTTTAAAATGGGAGAAACTGCTGGATTTTGCAGAAATGCTTCAGTACCTCTTGCTTCATGTCAGGAGGGAAAAGAGTTTGTCAGATGGGTGGTAAAGGCCCCTAATGATTCTTGCTGTTTTTACTACACTATTCAGCTGATGTTTTCTTTTGCTGCTGAAAAACCTGGCAATAAATGCCTATATGTCAGAGAGCTAAAGAAAAATATTGAACATTTCTTACTAATTTAACAATCCACTAAAAATCCTACAGGTAATGTTTTAATGACACAAGCCTTGATGAAGTCTTACCGTCGAGCAGCCAGCTGCTCTGGCCCACCGCTCTCAAGTCATTCAGGATGAGACGAGACATGACATCATCGGGTGCCAACTGACCCTGATCAATACAGGACTTCATCAGGAGGCCAAGCTCTGAAAAACACACACAAACAATCTGAGAGAGCGAATGATGCCGTTCATACGTGGTGCAAAACCAACATAAAAACCCACCTGAGCATCAAGGATTTGCTGCAACAACATGAAAAACACAACATCCAATAACAATCCCTGTTCTTTGGTATCAACCAGTCATCAATACAACGACTACAAAAAAAGAGATCACATCACACCTATACTAGCATCACTGCACTGGCTTCCCATTCAGTTTAAAATATCCAACAAAATTCTACTGTTTGTATGTAAGGCTTATCACAAACACTACCCCCAGCTACATCAGTGGACTACTATTACTATACAACACAGCAAAGCCCCTCAGATCATCATATCAAGGTCTTCTCACTGTACCAAGGTCACACAAAAGATACTTTCGGACACAGGGCCTTTTCAGTCACTGCACCGAGGCTGTGGAACAACCTCCCATTACACCCATTACACATTATCAGATCTACTGACTCTCTGGACTGTTTCAAAAAACTCCTGAAGACTCACTTCTACTCTCTTGCCTTCTCATAACCTGATTCCTCATCTGAATTAAGTTCTTACCCATTTTGCTATCCTGTCCTTTGTGTAAGTGCTCTATAAATAAAGTTTACTTGACTTGACTTGACAATAATCCAGATTTCCTGCAAAGTAATGCAAACCTTGAGTATCTTTTTAGCTGCTTCAACCTTGCAGGTGCCACTGCAAACACACTCTGTGCATTCAACACACCACATTATAATGTCTGGACGTGAAAAAAGATCCAAAGTTTCAGAAACTTATTCCTCACTAGAAAAAAATTGTATCCAAAGAACAACCCACTGAGCAATAGACGGATATTAGACATCTAGTTTTTTTTACACCCAATTTCAACCGTCTAGATTCTGTGTATTTCTAGACAGAATTTAGATGTTGCACTTTAACCCATTATTTGATAACTATTAATTTAAAAAAGCAACTGTGAGTTGCAAATACAATCTCCAAGTACTTAACTAAAATAATTATGATAGCCGTTCAGCAGGACACAGTGTAGTATAGATATAGCCCAGATTTAGACTTGGTCTAAACTTGGTCAAAATTTAGACATCTAATAAACTTTCATTTTTAGACCTGTGGTAGCCTGATTTTAGACCAGTCATCTAGGCTACATTTAGACGTTTATTAGACCTCTTTTAGACCAAAAATTGCTCAGTGGGAATTATCATATATACTTTGATAAACTCACAGTACACAGATACAAGAAAAGAGCTAACTCACAGTACACAGATACAAGAAAAGAGCTGGAGAGTGTTTCGTGAAACTGTGTTTGACACATTTTGATACCGCAGTAGTGTAAGGCTTTGAAGGTTAAGGAAAGAGTTTTTGCTCTCCTCTCTCTTCCGCTTTTAGTTGCTCAAAGTCCATCTGATGTAAGAAACTTCCTGACAGGCTTGCAGTGCTGAGGTGACTGTGCTAAATTAGGCAAAGGGTTAAACTGACAGTAAAACTATTGGCAAGCTCTACCCTGAGTAAAATAGGATTTGTTTAAAGAAAGAATTTGTTCATTTGTTGCTCTGACAGTGACAAATTAGTTGTTTTCCTTTTGCTTTAAACCTCAAAAATATGAGGCTGCTTTTAAAAACAATCCAAGGCCTCGACAAGGTGTTTGGACAGCAAAAGCATTGTTGCATGGCTCCCAGTCTAGACAATTAAGTTTTGAAAAGAGACAACTTAAAGGCTGATTTTTATCTCTGTTCAGCTCATATAATTTGAAAGTTCATGTGTAAAAGCTTTTCTAATGTTCTCCACAGCTTGTGAGAAGTTTAGCGAGGCAGTCTTAGGGAGTGCAAGGTCACTGGTTTAGATCCAAGGTCTGTTTGGGAAAGTTTGAGCAAGGGTAATGAAAATGGAGAACCGCTTTCACTGCCAAATGCTCCACTGGAGCACAAAGATTCAGTTATACAGCAGGGTTAAAAAGGGCTTGCTGGTGCACAGTTAGAGAACTTGGTGACTAAAATCCTAAAATTATGTTTGATTGTAAAGGTGGAGCAGGTGAACCTTTTCTCGCTGCTTTTAATTTGTAAAATAGGATACTTCCTGTCAAAATACAACAGAAACTAACTTTTTCTTCCTTCTTTCAAGGCTTAGATGTGAATCTACTTCCAGTATTTCAGCTCTTTTTTAAATCTTTACATTGGGGAGTAGTGGGCTTCCTGCCTTCCAAAGTAACAGCGATTAACAGCTCAAGTGTTTTCAGTGTAAACAGAAAAATAACAAGCACGCAACTTCTGAACACCAGTTTTCTTTTGATAAAGGAAAATGCTGATTTTTCAACCAATCCCAATTCAACCAGTTTGTTTGTCAGATAAAGATCAGACGGTTTGAGGAGGAGTACACTTATCTAGTCTGTACAGGAAAGCAAAGAAAGCGTTTTTTGTTGTCCCACCAAGAATGCATGTCTGTTTGTAGTGTCTCTTCAGGCATTAAAGCATGATGATGATTTTTGCAGAGCATAGAAAACAATAATTTTGATGCAAGAGCCTCGTTTACAGGACTAAAGGTTGCCTATCAAAGTGAAAACAAGTAAACCTTTGCTTTCTAACGGGACATCAATCTTACCGGTTTTAGCGTTGATGTTGGCCCTCAGAATGTCCCCACTAGAAACATGTTTGAGTCCAAAACTTTTGGTAATGCGCGCAGACACTGTTCCTTTCCCTGAACCAGGAGGTCCCATAATGACAGCACGAAAAATCCGCTGAAGACTCATCACTGGACGATTGAAAGTTAAGAGTTTTAGTGTTTGAAAGCGGGCAAAAGCCGTGTCCTTCCCATGAAACTCCTCTATCTGGATGCTCCTCCGCCGCGCCTGGGGTCAAAGCAGGTACTTTCTCTTCCAAAGAAGTGCGCAACGTCGCCGAGAGTGGGCGCGTCTTCTGTGGGTCTCCGCCGGACCGTGGCTGTTCTGCCCCTACGTTGCAGAAACAGGAGGAAGAGGAAAAGGAGGAGGAAGGGGACAAAAGGGGAGGAGGAGGAAAAAGACGAGAAGTGCAACCAGTAGTGTCAATGTCAGCGGGGGCAGATGAGGATAAACTCTCCTCCTCACGACACGCTGCCAGCCAGCGAGGGAAGCGTTTTTCTTCTACGTGTTGTCCAACTTGTCCTCGTCGATGTTGCAGTTTCACTGTAGATGTGTGTTTATTGTATAGTCCCGTTATGTAATTGGACTACAGGCGGAGACAAGCTTGTTGGAAAGGTTTGCGATGATTAATCCCTTCCGAGCCTCGATGCCCCAAACGGACAGAGCTGCTGAATGGAGGACAGACTGAACATCAACTCGTCTGCTCTCTTAACTGTTTATGATCTTAAATGTAGAAGATCGTTTTAATCCATCTGAAATCTAGCTGAATACAACAAACAAAACTATAACATCCAGTAGCCGTGTACATTTTACTCATCATCAATATGTTTAATTCAAATTCTCGAAATGATTTTAAAGTAGGCGAACATAAACGACATGATCCAAAATGTTGGTTCTTTTCGGATTTGTTTACATTTTTATCATGTTTGGTGCCTTTAAGGTGTCACATGTTAAAATAAAGACACACCTACAAAGCTTTATGAAAGGTCACTGGCGCCATCCTGTGGCAATCAAAGGTAACCTACCCCTAATCGTGATGGGCACGGCAAGTCTTTTAGGTGATCTGAATCACTAGAATCGGTTCACTGAAAAGATTCGTTCAAAAGATTCGTTCAAAAGATTCGTCCACCGAATCATTTAGCGGGAGAAGCCTGCGACTCAGAACTCCTGAACTAATACACAGCTGAACGGTTCAGGATTCAGTTCAGATCATAGCTTTTGGGATCAGGAGACAAGCGTGTTTGGCTGTGTTGCTTTGGCTAACAGGGTTTTAAAACTGAACTTGGGTCCTTTCACACTGGGACGGTGTTTGTCGCGGGATTATTTCTGATGTCAATATTTCTTTTCGAACCTGTATCCTGTCGATACAAGCGTTCACATCAGTGACGTTTTCCCATTCTGTGATATTGCGTCATTTATTTTTCAGGATCATGGTAGATTTTTTTGAAGTTTCACATACTGTGTGTCCACTTCTGGCCAATCAGATTGCGTGTTGTCACGACGTCAGTTTTACCGATATAGCCAACATGGCCGATCGGCTGATTGTTTACATGTCAGAGAACAGAGTGCTTTTTGATAAAAGACACAAATATTACAAAGATACCAACCTGACGGACAACTTGTGGAGAGTCATAGTGTTGGATCTCTCATATGACGATAGTTTGTGTGCTTTAACAGTTTGCTAAATGTCTTTGTTTGAACTTTCATCTGTGCTAACACATGCTAGCGTTTGTTACCATAGTTTCATGTGCTTATCTTATTGCCTCTCTCTAGGTCGTCCTCAGACGAGTCTTCCATCATCGCTTCCAGTCATCCCGATTCTCCATACATCTCACCATAGTCACCTATACAGGGGTTAGGGATCCATTTTGGACACAGCCTAAGTGATTCAGGCGTAGGTCCCTCCTTCGTCCCTGCTGGCCTGGCAAAGCTGTTTCTCACTTCAGCTCAACTGAAGTGAGAAACGAACTAATTACTCAAGGAAGTGATTTGGTTCAGTGCGTTCACTTAAAAGAGTCGGTTCTTTTGAAAGAATCGTTCGCGAACGACACAACACCAACCCTTAATAAAAAAGCCTTTTTGGTCCTCTCGCTCTGCCGTAGTTTCGCTCCTGTCCAACGCCTTCCTGCACAAACACACGTGGACTTCAACTGACGCCAGGCACAAACAACAATAACATGGAAAGCCACGGACTCACATACGACGGCTGCAATTTTTTCAGACAGCGGCTTGTTTTGTCCACTCTCAGCGGCAAGCGGGTGAAAATAAAGAATATAAGGTCTAAAGATGACAACCCAGGGCTCCGCGGTAAGTTTGAGCGTCACTCTGCTCTACATGTGGCGTCGCAGTTAGCTCTGAGGCTAACCAGCTAGCTGTTACGCAGTTGGGAGTGTGTTTGATCCCTGGGCGTAGGAGATGGAGTAACGACAGGACAGTCATGTAAATGTAGAAAAATGACATATTTACTTTTCTCTAAACACAAATGTCTTCATGTTGCTTTTAAAAAGTTTGCTTTCAGAGCAAACATGCTCAGTTTATGTGTGGTTTATCTTTGCATGTGTGAGTAAGAGCTTTGAGAAGTTTCCAAAGTGGACATGGGAATTCCTTTAGACTTGTTTCCATATGTTTTGGTATTCATTGAATTTATATATACATTTTTTATAAATCAATCAACCAATCAAAGTTTATTTATAGAGCACTATTCATATAAATGAAATTGCTGCTCAAAGTGCTTTACATCAGGACAAGAGAAATAAAAGTTATTAAAATAGACTTGGACAATAAAATATAAACTTGAATTTATTAATAAAATAAGGAAAAAATGATACTAAAAAATAAAAAATATATAATAGTAATTAAAATAATGAAGCTTTATATAAAAGCCAGGCTAAATAGATGAGTTCTTAGGTTATGTTTAAAGATTTCTATATTTGCAGCTTGTCTCGGACCCTCTGGAAGTTTGTTCCACAGCTAAAAGAAGCATCACCAAATCTTTTTGTCCTGCTCTGTGGAATTAATAAAAGAGAAGATTGAGAGGATCTAAAATCTTCTTTGTGAGGTATTCTGGTGCCAGGCCATGTAGAGCTTTGTAAACTAGTAAAATCATTTTAAAATCAGTGCTAAAACTTACAGGCAGCCAGTGCAAAGACTTTAAAATGGGTGTAATATGAGCTCTTCCCCTGGTCCTAGTCAAAACTCTAGTAGCCGAGTTTTGGATCAAGCAGCTCTAGTTTGCTTTATTAAAGTATCTGAAAGTTCGGCAAGCTTTGATTTAAGGCGTCGACATTGAGAAATATTTGTTTTCTGAATGTCTTTTCAGATTTTGAGGCCAGCTTCATAAGACTGCTCGACAAAGTGACCAATGGCTCCAGAATAGAGATTAACCAAACAGGTGAGTGTTAAAGTTTGGATGGGAGTGTAAAAGTATGTCCGTCACAGACTGTGGGGTTTATGTAATTGCTGTTTACTGTCAAAGAGGAATAACAGAGTGTTGACATTTTAGTAGTGTCACCAACTGACAGAAACCTTGCATTTGGAAACGATCTTTGCTGTTGCATTTCCCTCTTTAAAGGTGTTTTAGTCTCATCATTGCATCACATTTGCATCCTTTACATTTGGTATGAATGTCATGTAAATTTTTGTGATTTTAAGGCTTGTCACAGTAACCATGTATGGAATGAATATATGCAAAGAAAAAAATATGAAGGAGTTTGAGCTTGTAGCTTGAGTGATCTCAATATGCGAATATGATATGCCTTTTAGAATAGAAACAAACATACATATATTATGAGAAGTGGAATTAGAAAGCCCATAAAGATCACTTTTGGTACAACTGTAAAACGTGACCTGAAAAAAGTGTCATCTAGGTCTTGCTCGAGAACTAGGTCTTACTGTTTTGTTGTAATATAATTAGGGAGTGTTAATAACGTCAAAGCTGCAGTTGACACTGTTTGCTGTAGGCCAAACAATTTACACAAGATCAGCCCTGGTTAATTTCGCGTCACAACTTTCCATCATATACAAAACAGAACAAACATCCCATGTTTTCAGAAGGAGAAATGCAGTTCATAGTAGGTATAGAAGTAGTTGCCTCTTCTTTCTCTAGCTTACTAAATGGCTCCCAAAAAATTGAGTAAAAGTTCCTGCAGCTTTCTTACTCTAAAATCATTATCCTAAATTCAGTTTCATTTACTTCACAACAGCAAGTCTGTTAATTGTCGACTACTGTAACTCACTCTTTGTTTGTTTGTTTTCTCCTTGCAGGTACGGTGCTCTTCTACCAGCCTGGCCTGTTGTATGGTGGTGCTGTAGAACACGACTGTAACACTCAACGCTCAATCGGCTACTACCTGGAAGCTTTGTTGATGCTGGCTCCATTTATGAAGATGTCCCTGAAGGCCACACTGAGGGGGGTGACCAACGACCCCATTGACCCAACGGTAAGGATATGCATGTATCGGCTTCTTCCCTTTAGTATTCTCTCATAGACATTTACTGTGTCTATGGCACATCTGGATGCAGCTAAAGCATTCCTTCATGACAAATAAGGTTTAATTTCTATTTTCATGTTTTTGCTCTTTTATTTGAGTGTGTCTAATTTTGAGTGTGTTATGTCAACAAACCACCAGCAAGAAAGCAGTGTGCTAAAGAAATGAAAGGTGTGTTGTCATAGAAACTGAGCAGCATCTGTATTTGTTGCCGTGATGGCAAAATGAATCAGTTTCGACTCTCTCTGTGGTATTTTTGTCGAGGTAATTAACATTTTCAACCCTTTTGAAGGAAAGGGAACGTTTTTAAGAGGATATAAACAATCAATCTCCTGCAGGTGGACCTCCTGAAGTCCTCTGCCCTCCCAGTGATGAAGAGGTTTGGCATTGATGGAGAGGGATTCGATCTGAAAGTGAGGATACACTGTGGCCTGTTGATAAAACTAGAGTAAAATGATAAATTTTAACCTAAATATAACTTGGAAACAGGTCAATCCATGTATCTCATGCCTCTTGCTGCTCCCTCAGGTGGTGAAGAGGGGTATGGCACCTGGTGGAGGAGGAGAAGTAGTTTTTACTTGTCCTGTCCGCAGGACCATCAAACCGGTGCAGCTTGCTGACCCAGGAAAAATCAAGAGGATCAGAGGAGTGGCGTATCCTTCTCAAACTCGTTTTTCAACAAAAATGGAGAAGAACTAGGCTTGTCTGGACTCTTTTTTACTGCTTAGATACTGTGAATCATTGCGTCATTCAGGGTTGTAACTGAATAAAAAGAAAATTTAAATCAGAATCTTTTAGATTTATTGGCTGCTAGGAGCTCTAATGAGTTAAAGAAAATGGCTAAAAACTTTCTGCTTACAAATTGGTGAAGTTACCAGTCTTAAGACAAATCCTTCTCCGAATAAGTTGTGGTTCAGTGATAGGATAGTAAACAAACCTGTTGTTTTTTTGCTGCAGTTTGGTACACAGCACTGTCTGTCATTGAAATGGCAACTTTTGATAGATGATTTACAACACAAGAGGCTTCCTTGTCTCCAAACATGTTGGTAATTTAGTTTTCATTTTAAGCACAGTACTTTTAAAATTTGTTTTCTTGTCAGTTTTGAGATCAAGCCCCCTTTTCACTGTTGACAGACCTGCACTGTTCAAAGACTTCAGAAGTCCTTAACTGTATAACTCCAGGTACTCTGTGCGAGTCTCTCCTCAAATGGCAAACAGGATAGTGGAATCAGCCAGAGGGGTCCTCAACCAATTCCTTCCAGACATCTACATCTACACCGACCACATGAAAGGACCAAACTCTGGCAAGTGAGTACCTCAGCAGTAATCTTGGGCCGTTACCTATGGGCCAGAAAGTTCTGCACACTCTTTCTTTTACACTCCTTTTGGTCCCAGTTTGATCCAATTGTATGTAAGTATGCAAATATATATGTACGGGATTGCAGCCTAAAGTAAAGTCTGGTTTTTGGCACTAGTATCACCTCTTAGCCCCCACTAAAAAAATAACATCTTGTAATTTTGAACCAAATCTTGTACAGAGCTCTTTGTAATCGAGGGTTGTACTGTTATAGCCTGGGTTGTTACAGAGAGAACGTCAGTTTTAAATATAAAACGGTTAATTTATTGGCAAGTTGAAGCAGCGTCATCTTCTCCAGAGAAGGACAATAAGTCATTTTGTTCCGGTTTACCTCAGGTCTCCGGGTTTTGGTCTGACCATCGTGGCGGAGACACTGAACGGCTCGTTCCTCAGTGCTGAGATGTCGTCCACGCCGCAGGGTCAGGGAGACCCCGTGCTACCAGAGGACCTCGGCAGGAACTGTGCCAAACTGCTTCTGGAGGAGATCCATCGAGTAAGTGCTGCAGAGAGCTCACAAATTACAGAAAACACACCAATGTCCATGTTTTGTTTATGACAACTAGCGAAAAGGCGACAGTTGGATTTATTTGTGTGTGGCTGACTTCAACTTCATATAGTCTCTTACATGAATATGGAAAAATAGCATGGCTGTGTTTATTTGGAAAAACTAAACTGTTCTTTGTTTTTGCTGAAGGCTTTCAGGTTCAGGTTCAGGTTGTGGTGGAGCCTGTTAAACAGGAGCATTTGTAGCACAGACTGTTTATCTAAAACTGAAAAGTGTGACTGAAGTAAAGGCCAGATATTAAGTAACACAGAAAGAACGTTAATTTCTAAGCTTTCTAAATCCATGATAATACAATCATTTAAATACATATACAAATGTGTGGACTTGATTAGTTCTTCAGTTTCTGGATTATTGTAGCCCCAAAAACACACACACACACACATTTATATGACATTACTGGAGTTACATTAGTCCTTCTACACATGGTTTTACAGTAAAGAAGTAATTGGAATGACAGAGTTTATGTTACCATGGTTACTCACTGCATCAGCCAATCACTGGCCCTGCACAGACAGAACAAGGAAGAGGGAGAGGGACTGCTGTCTGCTCCTTCAACAATCTTCATAAGTTAAGGAGTTCATAAATTTGCTCAAACAGCACAACTTGTTTTTGAAAGTTTCATCTGCAGTTTTTTGTTATTAGTTGAGTCTTGCATAGGGAGGGTTATTAATGAATTAGGGGTCATGATCCAATTTAAAGTAACTTCTCAATTTGAACCAATTTGTGATTCTTTTGCTTCTATAAAGGGGGATACTTATTTCAGTCTGCTGTGTTTGTTCTGACATCAAAGGAAAATGTAGTTAAGTTTATGCAATAGTGTTTGAAAATGTCAACTGCAATAATGTAAACACACAGAGGCAAAACTAAGACGGAAGGTAACTATTCTTATGCTAAACTTGCAAAAATGAAGCTTTATTTGAACCTTTTGAATTTTCAACCACCAAATGCGAATGTTTTTTTAAAGTGTCGGTTTAGTTTGGTAAACCTACTCGCCATTGTAGCGTGTAAATGGAAGTGGGACTGAAGAGAGCGGTTACTGACAGACCTCAACATACCCAGACTCAAACGCTCATAACAGCAGCGCTAGTGTGCATGCTTATTCTCAATGCATCTCTTGAGGTCTGTGGGCCTGAAACAGTGACTGTGTGCTGGACTTGACAGACAAACTATAATAAGTAGGACTGCAGGTTGATAATATCAGCAGAGCAGCTGGAGAATCACCTCACTCTGGACAAATCCAATTTCTAGGGGAATACCTGACATACGCAGTCAGGACACATAACAACCTAAGCATGCAACAATTACATTTGCTGCCCTTGTTTGCCCACATTCCCCCGTAATCATCCAGTCTGGAAGTCAACGGACTGTGGACAAGAACCACAATGCAGGGGAAACACAGAAAATGGTTGATTCAGTTGAATGTTTGATCAGACGTTATCTCAGCTCTTGGAACCCTGGAAACTATCATGGTTCAAGTATGAGAACTTATCAGAAACGAAAATAGAACAAAATAAACTTGTTTGCTTAGGAGGACAAAAATTGCGCAACTTCTGATCCACATGTTTGAGCGATTTGTAATGTTCTTGGAATATGAATTTATTTACCCTGTTATCTAGATAACTAAACAAAATTTTTAAAGCTTTGGAGGCAGGTCCTTCTAATTCTTGCTTGATGTTCAACTTCAGTCTCACAACAGTCTGGGGTCTCCACTGTGGTATTTTGCACTTCATACTGTGCCACACGTTTTTCATGGGAAACAGGCCCCTCTCTAGGACCCACACTCCTTTATTATGAAGCCTCGCTGCTGTAACACGTGCAAACCTGGAATTACCTGTCGCAGGCATCAAACTAAAATGAGTGAATATTTGCAATAAAACTTTGAAGTTGATCAGTTTAAACATTTGAATATATTGTATCTGAATAAGGCTAAAAAAAGATTTGCTAATAGTTATCAGCTCCTAACTCTTATTTTTCTCGTTCAGTAAAGCTGCTCCAGTGCCAAACTTGCTGTCCTTTTCATCAACCCAAGAGTTAGTAAAGAGGAAACATCAGGGCATCACACTCCAAGCTGTATTTTTAGTAAATGTGACATTGTCAAAGTTGGCATTTCGAGACTTTTTCCGCTTATCTCATATGGTCAGTGAGCCAGCTGACGGTTAATGACAACCCCTGTGTCAGGAAAAAGAGCCACTTCATCGCAGTTTGTACAATTAGATCCAGTCATTGTGTGACTTGAGTTTGCCTCCAGCCATGTGAGTCCAGTTAGCTGGTCAGGGCAGTGCTGATTAACTCTGAAACAGGGATATTGTTGGATGCGTCCTCTTCACTCCTGCATACAGAGAGGGTGAGGTTTCTCCTCATAAAGGGTAGTCCTGGAGCACGGTGGATTAAAAAAGTGCAGCTTTTAATCACTTGATCCTTTTTTCTTTTTTTTTTGAGTAGATCAGGAGCTCCTGTTGTAAGAAGTAGCACTACTGAACCCTTTTACTGTATTTTAATCTAAAACTCTATCAGCAGGACAGCGTGATTTCTACAGCCAGGGAGAAAAGAGGAGAGGATTATTCTGGATGAAAAGTGAATGTGTTTTTTCATTTTGTATGTAAAGAGTTCATAAAAACGGAGGAAGCACAAGACATTTTCTGGATTGGCATTAATGGGCTCAGGCGCTCTGTATGTGTGCGTCTGTTTGTTTTATGGTTAATCAGTACAGTCTTCTTGTAGTAAACCAAAGCTTCACGATGGACATTTTGTTATTGGAAGCAACATCAACACTGGACTGGAGCTGATGTAAGTGGTGAACTCCTCATATTTGCTGGTTAAACGTTTAAACCGCTTTGTTGTTTTTTTTTAAGGTTCTGTGTATGTTCAGATTATTTGTGTGTTAAAATCCTTTTTTTGTGTTTATTTGAAGCTGTTGAACTGTTGTGGTTACACACAGAGTCTTAAGAATTTAAGGCCAAAGTCAAGTGGAAATGGCTTTCCCACTTCATGCAAGTACTGCTGTTGAGATTCTCCATGTAGTTAAGAAAATCTTACATTGTTTCAGAAAATTTAAGCTGACCTGAACAAGTTTTTTCCTGGTACAGAAATATAAATACTAAAAGGGTTATTGGTTTGATATTTACAGCCTAAAGTTGATCAGTTTAAGATTGAATTCTTGAACTTGTTGTGGTGTGTCTGCACCTGTGCTGTCGGCTGAGGAGGTTGTCTAGAATTCAAGGGACTTTTCCATACGTCTTGTGGGCTGATGGCCTCTTGGGAGCTCTCAAACGTCTCGTGTTTTCTCTAAAAGGCAGGGCTTGAAATTCACTCTCAGAAATGGACCCGATGCATTTAAAGTAATTGTACTAAAATGAAGCTGCTTGTTGAGAAGGATGTGCCAAATGAAAAGTGCAGAAGAAGAGACAGTTCAGAAAAAGAGTAACCTCTTTCTGCCAAAAAAAAAGTGGCCTACAAAGGTAAGATGCTCAGCAAGAAGTTTACAATACTTGATCTGTTCTTCATGTTCGTAGCTGATGTCTGTAAAGGAGTATAAAATGCAATGTTAGAACGAAATTTATCTGTGTAAATTGAGAAACTGTGGAAAACACTTGGGATTAAAGTGTAGTCTGCCGAAGTTAACAGGCCATGTATTTATATAGATTCATCTTAACAGCCCATGTAGGTAAATAATCTTCATCCAGTTGTTGAAGAAAAGTTGTTCAGGAAGGAAACTGCTGCTTCATCAACTGAGACAGTCCAGCTATAGTCTCACTCTTAATTTGTTGAAATTATCATGTAATTGAATCATACTTCTGCTGCTCATTTATATAGCATGACTATACGATATACTTGATTATAATAGAGCAAGTGTTTTGTTTTGGTCTTAATGCTGGATAGTAAAATGTAAACGTTAAACTGCAGCTCAAACTCAGTGAATAAGAAGACTTTGGGAGGTCCAGTTTTGCGTTTTCACTTAATTTGACTAAAAGCACATAGCTGTTGTTTAGTAGTAACAATGGCATGTGTTTACTCAAATATAAAGAGTGGATCTCCTGTCCTCTAAATATTGTTGTGACCACAAAAGGGGGAAGCAGTTATAAAGGTATTTGAGGTCTGAGAGACAAAAGTGCTTCATTATTTTTCGATGATGAGGAACTCTGAGTATTTGTTTTTCCTTTTTTAGATTTCAGTTTAAGACCTTACCACACTTTATTTGCTTCCACAGCGGAAAGACCTCTCACCCACCAGACCCTCTCTTGGCTCCTTCCCATGTTTTCTATCGAGTCTAATTTGCTCTCTTGTGTTTGACCCGAGATAATCAAACAGTCAGAGGGTTGCTGAGTTCTTTTTCTCCACCTCCATGACGTATTTCTGTGTTGTTGGTGTTGCTCACACACGTCAACTTCCTTTTAGGGTGGCTGCGTGGACTCGTCCAATCAAAGCCTGGCGCTGCTCTTGATGACCCTTGGCCAACAGGACGTGTCAAAGGTTCTGCTGGGACCACTCTCTCCCTACACGTAAGCCAGCCGGTCATTCAGTAATAGATGAACACAAAGCTGCTCGCCCCTCTGAACTGTAAACAGGCTGTTGGCTTATTTATAAGTGAATCGATGCACTTTGTCCAAACCTAGGACTCAAAGGACCTCACATTTGTTATTCTTCAACTTCTTTAATGGTGGCGATCGACAGTATTACAAAGTTCTGTTTTAAATATCGGATAGGAACGTCAGGATAAACACCAGAGGCAATAAAAACATGCACCTTATCGAATACCTCAAGCTGTTCAAACTGAAGGATTTCTTAATGAAATAAGAAAGTCCAATAATGCAAGAATAATGAAAGCAGAAGGATATTAACCCAAAAAACAATTATTATGAAGAGGCTTTTTATACTAATCCATATTTAAATATTAACATTTAATGTTACTGTGTTGGATATCAACACTAAATCTCAGCAAAATTCCACAACATGAGATCCACGGATGGTGGCGTAGTCCCCTCATTCCAAGTTTTTTTCATTGTCTCTTGTGCCGAGATGTGGCAAATGGACAACCTGGTGTCATTGCTCAACGACAATCTCGGACACACCCACCCAGATGCTAGAAAGTCCATGTCATCACTCGGCTTTCCCCACTCTCTGTAGTTAGACAAACCAGTACATCTCTGAAAGATGCTCCTAATTCTTCTTGTTGGGGTAGTAAAAGCATCAAAATATTGAGTAAGTGATTTTTTTAAGAACTGACTCCCAACACTTTTCTATTAAGTTAATTAAAATAATGATTACAATGATGATGATAAACTTTATTTATATAGCACTTTTCAAAGAGGATACAAAGTGCTTTGCAAAATAAAATGAAAATCAGGGAATGAAAAATAAATTTGAGGAGCACAATGACTCAAGATTTGAAAATTGATGATTCAACACTTAAATTTAAGAAAGATTAAAAGAATGAAAAAATGTTTATATATCAATGACACAAATGAGGAAGAAATAGAGTCAAATAAAACATTTGCACCACCAAAACAAATAAAAAGTTTTGACTAAAATCTAATCTTATCTATAAAAAAAAAAAAAAAAAACATGATGCTGCTGGTGATTTTTTTTGAAGGAAAAAAAAAACAGCATCTGAAGGGTTAAAACATGCTCAGATAACATCTGTAAGAGCACACCTATAAAGATGTGTTTTTAAAAATGATATAAAGCTTGCTGTCCTGATCTTCTCAGGTAGGTTGTTTTAGAGGGTGAGGCTCTAAAAAAATTGGCCGGTCAACTTTGGTGGAGATCGAGAATGTGGTCTTTTATTCAGCTATCTGAGTGATTTTTTTTACGTTTGAAGCTTGTTTCAATGCAAGCCAACAGGTTAGAGCTGTTGCACAGCTGTCTGCCAGGTCTCAATGAGCTCTCTTTTTAGGGGAGCAATACAAAATGTTATAGAGACACAAAAGTTGAGAACTTTTTACAGGACATGTCCGAATCTCTGCATACCAGCAACATTGGTGTTGTTTGAGCATGTGTTTTCAGCAGCTGGACCACAGTGACCCAGTTTTTCCTCGTTAAACGTCTGTCAGGGGACTGACTCGTCATTTTTATTATCTTATTATAACTTAATTCATTTCAAACATATTTAAAAAAGCAAATGGCTACAACAGTTTGTGCTCTATACAGAGTGTGTACCTTAAATATTCTGTTGGAAGTGTGTAGGTTGAAGTGTAGAGCTTATGTAGTCTCTTGCCTCTTCGTCCATTTGAAATCATTTAATCGAAATCTATCAAATCCAATGTGAGGCCTTCAAATTAACACAAAAAAGATGCTCATAAATGCAGCCTGTAACATGTTGAGTATGTGTCACTCAGTCAAATGTGTTTGGTGTCTGTATTTGAACTACTTTAATTTCTTGTAAATGAATAGTTTGAGCTGCTTTAAGAAAGCAGAGAGCTAATGAAGTGATTGTCATCACAGATGAGGAGGGAACTATGAACTGTCCATTTTCAGTTATCATGGTACCGGTGCTGTGTCCCTCTCAAGTACAGTACTATGATAACTGAAGATTGGCAGTGCCATCACAATACACTCCTCACTCCACTGAAGGCTGCTGTTGACTCACAACACAAGCTGTTGTTTGAAGCAGAAAACATGAGGTCAAATCAGGACACTGTGTTCTTAAAGGGATAGTTCTTTTTTTTTTTTTTTTTTTAAATTGGGTTATTTGAGGTACTTGTCAATAAGTGAGTGTATCACCCGCAGGAGATCATCAAGGCCGTGGATTTTATTTTTAAAAAAGTAGGAACTGGTGAATTGAGCAGGTTGTGTGCGAAACATTTTCAAGCTCCATCAGTCACCATCATACTCAGTAGGCAGTAGGCTAACGAATGGACCAATAAGTTAAGTATTTCAAAAACTGTAAATCCAAAAGGTAGCAGGTTTGGTACTTTGAAATACCCACAGGCCTAGTTTGGGCTGCAGTCGTGCACAACAATTGATACTAAGCACATTAAACACACAATGCATTGAAGTGCACCTCTAAGATCCTTGGAGAATAAGGAAGATGTCTGATGTTTGATGTATGCATTAATCTTAAAACAACAGGTTGATATTGAAACAATGGATTAGAGCAGAAAAGTCCCCAGATTAGTCAGCCCACTCTTTTCTTTGAGTGCGTTTATCTCCGTTTAGCAGAGTATTTGATAAAAAGATCAATCATCACGATAGACTATGGGTTGGGTGTGGATTTAAAAACTGAGAGCCATTAACTACCTCCTGAACAGACGCTTTTCAAGGTGGTAAATCTTTTACCTCAGCACGAAATTTAGACCTAAGATCCTGCTGTTTAAACACGCACAGTTCCTCAAGATGTAGAAGTGACCCCATCTGAAGCAGTTAACCCAGCGTCTGTGCTGGTTAATCTGCAGGTTTCATGGAAGTAGATAAAACACTTTGTGGTGATAAGTACCTCATGTAACCCAATTTGAACATTCTGAACTATCCCTTTAAACTTTCAGCGATTTATTTGTGCCAGTATGAATGTTTTATCAAAGACAAAGCGATTGGATAATACTGATACCATAACTAAGCATATTGTTTCTTATTAAATCTCTCTTCTCTGTGTATCCCCCTCACCATCCATATTTCTGTTTAACTCCCACCAGGATCGAGTTTCTCCGACACATAAGAGACTTCTTCCAGATCATGTTCAAGATCGAGGTGCAGAAGCCTTCAGAGGAGGAAAGTAAAGGTGGCGACAAGGTCCTGATGACATGTGTTGGAGTTGGTTACAGCAATATAAACAAAACATTGAAATAAAACTAGCCTTTTTTTAATTACTTGAGCAGTGTCCTCGTGTGTTACTTTGATCACTCACAGTAAGTCACAGGAAACGACATAACCTTTGTTTTCTTTAATCTGAAATCAAGGACATGATTTATATAAAAGAAAATCTATTACAATGTACCAGGAATTAAGACTCGTAAAGAAATGTTACATTTGTAAGGGCTATCAGGCACATAGAGTTCCAACACTTTCATAATATTTGACATCCAACCACAGATCCATGAATAAAAGCTTCTTCTTCTTTAAGGCACAGCAATCTGGTTTTAAAATATGAATCTGTGGTTGAACATTGCTGGAATTCCACTTCAAGAAGCATCTCAAGATGGTTCGTTCCAGCAGAGTGTTAGCAAATACATCACGCTGTTGTTAAGGTCAATGACGGGTCATCGTCATTTTACGATACAGTTTTCCCCATCAGCTGGGGAAAAGCTTCACTTCAAACCACATGTTTCTCATCACAGAGGCTGAGAGGAGTTAGTCATCTTGGCCAACCAGATGCTTGAGGGCGTTACCGTAACTGCCAGAAACTTCAGACTGCACACACATGGAGAGAGAGAGAGGAATAAATATGTGAAATTCACAATAAGTCTGCCACACAAAACATCTTTTCTAACATCTCAAAAATCCATGTAAAAACAACAACACTGACCTCTAGCTGGGTGTAGAGGGAAACCCCAAACAGCTTCTTGTACTCGGCTCTGATGTCGAGTAAATCAATTTCTGAACGACAGACTATTATCCTGGTCAGTGTGGACTCAGTGGTCCCCGCACCCTGGAAAAAAACCCAATTAGAGATATTTTTGACAGATCTTTTAAAATCCTTTACCATCAATATCACTATTTCATCAAAACAATCACCATCAAGACTTTACATCTAATTCTGAACATAAATATTTGGGCACATCCAAAAAAATGGCTGCCTTTGCCTGGAGTCATTTGTTTTGGTGGCCTGCAATTCATCTTGTCGCACATTTTGACAAAGCAGCAGCACTAAATCAGAGGCTTAACATTCCTTTCCACACCACTGCTGACAAATACAGATATCTGCTGTGGTTTAAGAGCGCAGGGTACAGTGTGTGGGTTTAGTTTTTTAGTTGGTTGGAACTAAACCTGTTGGCTTCGATAGAAACAGACATACTGAAGAGCTTTACCTTCATGCTCTTAAAAAGTCTCTCGGCGAGGTACACAGGAACACTCTTCACACACTTTACTGGTAAGAAAAAAAGTAAAAAGTCAAGCTCTTATAAAGAAGGAGAATTTAAGAATAAGAGAATATTAGAGAAGATAATTCTCTTACCAACAGCCACGAGTATTTTCTCCAGGTTTCCAGACATCTCACTTTCAATGCTCTCCTGCAGAGTCTTCTTACTGAGGTTCTTGTACTCCACCAGAGCTGCAAAAAGCATTAAAAAGCTTTTAAAGACAGTATTTCTCTACTGGTACAGAAGGATAAACAAAGATTACTCTTGTTGAATATTTACTGATTCTTTACAGAACATTGAGCTCCGCTATCGAGACATAACTTCATTTTGTAAAGCTTCCTTTTAACTGATTTCTGCAGGACTACAATAAACAAGCTTGTGTATGCATGCTAGCAGGCCCAACCATAATATTGAACTCTATGCCTACTCTGCATGAGCTTCCTGACACTAGCTTATGTATGTATGTCCCTGCAAATGCAATCTCAAAGAGAGAAGTGCAGCTACACATGTTCAGGGTCTTGGATTTTATATGATTATTTTCAGGAGGTATACAGTATAAGAGGTGTACCCACTCTGGCGAAGCTGGGGGACACTCCTGTGGCACAGGACATCGATAAATTTCTCCTCATCTGTTCCCCACTTCTTCTCTCCTGCTTCATACAAGGCCTGAGTGTGACAACAGTGAGAGAGGAATGCATACAGTTCTTACTTTATACCCAACATGCATGGTTTTGTGAATATAAATAGAGGTTTCTCATGACCAGACCCAGTGACTTCAATACAAGGGACAGTGTTTACATGTTTAGCATGGGTAAAAACATGTTCAGGCTCGAAAGCACAAGAGATCTGAGTTAGCTGACATGAGTGTTTGCTGAGGTTAGGACAAGAATTTCTAAACAACAGGAAGTCTGTGTTGTAGTTATACTACTCTGCACTGTCCTCTACAGCTGTGTACTTCAGTGGCTTCAAATATTTGATTTGCATCATCAGGTATTTGGAGTATTTGGAGAAACTGGTTGAAAACAACGTGAGAGTACCTTGGCGTCTGCTTTAGCCTTGGCAGAATCCACATTGGTGCTCTCGTCTCTTTTGCCCTGTGAGGATAAAGAGAAACAAAGTTCGGTAAAACTTAAAACAACCAAATATAATGAAAGATTGCTAACTACTGAACAGTTATCATTATGTTTCTTAAGATGTTTGTGGTAAGTTTAAATGTGTTTGTCATTAAGCAGTACAAAAGACAACCTTTTGTGGTACACAGATATGTTGAAAATGTATATTACATAATAAAAGCCTCTTATAGCAGATTTAATTTTCCCCATTTTTAAGGGGCTAAATTTTGAGAGTTATCTTGCCACTATCAATATAATGTTTAAGGTCTAGTTTGCATTAGCTGGATTTGTACATACAGCATGTCTCTCTTTATGGTTAATGGACAGTACCTCAGCTAAAATCAGCAATGCTTTGCCATACTCCCCAGACACCTCTGACTTTAGATCATGAATCATCAATTTTCCTGTTTCTGAAATGACAGAGCATCATACACAGAATTTCACAACAGGCATATTACGTAATAGACAATGATTTCACAATCTAAGAAATATCACATTTTTGTACTGAAGAGACTAACCAGCTAGGTACGCTTCAGACAGGGCCTTGATCTGTCTGTTGGATCTGGAAGCAAAGATTTCAGTCAGCGTGCTCTCTGTGGTCCCCGCACCCTGCAGGTCATATTGAATACACAATTTACTGATAAGAGAGAGAAGACACGTTGTAGTCTGATAGCTTAAAACACTGTTCGGTTATTGTCAAACATTAATGTTGGACTTCTTTTTTTCTCACCTTGATGGCTCTGATGACTTCATGACAGTCAAACACATCAGGAGCTGTTACCAAGGCAACCAACAAGTCCTCAAAGTCTCCATGAGTGTCACCCTCCAGGTCAGCAACTAATGTCTGATGAAGACCAAGAGATTTCACTCTAACATCACCTTCATGATTGTCGTAATATTAAAGTTGTAGTTCAGTTTTTTTTACCCGTCCAGTTGCTTTCTGATAAGCCTTTGCAATTTGCTGACGCTGAAAGTTACTTCTTCCGGTCAACACCTCAATAAGGGTCTTTTCTGTTGTACCTGTTGGTCAAAGACAACACAAGAGATGCTTACTGCTTATTATGGCCCTAGCTGATGCTCATATGTGAAGGCAAATTATTCAAATACTTTACGTGAGCTTTCAAACTGTGGTGACAAATGTAACTTATTAACCCACCAATGCCCTCAATTGCTTTTCGTAGTGCAGCCACATCTTCTTCTACTTTGAAATTCGCTGCGTCTTTTACAGTTCCTCTGGCATTGGACTGATGGAAACATGACAATATCAGACACAATAACAACAACTAACCAAATTCAATGTGATATCTTTGTGCATGCATGAAAGTATATCCAAGCACATTAACTATTTTTCCACATCCATGAGACTTAGTACCCACACTGAGGGTTTGATCAAACTTACTGTCACAGTTAGTGAGGAGGGGGTGTCTAGGAGCAGGTCCAAATCATCCTGCAAAACAAAACACATGTTCAGTTTGTCTCTTGTATCTCACAATTGTAAGGCATTGAGTAAAACCTATATCAAAACTCTTGTAGTAAACAATCACTTACCCACACAGACATCTTTGCAGTTCAGAAGAAAGCCTCACACTGAAGACAAAAGCAGACATAATCAGGATCTGAGATTAAACATAACTTTATATTTTTGTATTTGAATGACTTTGCATGTCTCCTCCTCTTTTTCCACTAACTTTCAAGCATCATTAAACGTTTCCCGAATTACTCCATAAATGTCTTCTTGGAAGTTCACAATAACTAGCCTCATTTGACAGATAAAAAAAGAGACGAGACGTTAAAATCAAGCACGCAGGACTAGAAACGCCAAAACCAAACCCATGTCGACCACTGTAGTCTGAAGCAAGATTTTTCCACCAAAGCCGTGGTGTGTTTGCGCATCAGCCTAGCTCATTGTCAGAAAACTAAAACATGAAGGCTGAACACTTGAAAAATCCGTAATCAAACGCCAGTAAAGTAGCTGTCTTACCTTGGTGAAAGGACAGGATCGATGTCAGATGAGGAATTTCACAGTAAGACCGACTCGCCACACCTTTCAGAAAAGTAGGGAAGGCAACGCCCATCATCCACTGCAGGAGGAAGTTGAATCATGAAGATGATTGTAAACTCCTCCTCATCTGAAAACAGAAACTGTTGCGTCCTCATGAACACAGAGCAGCCAGGGTTTATACAGGGTGAGTTAAAAGTCGTGTTTATCCTCAGGGCAGGGCAGAGATAAGTCATGAAGATTGAGAAACATGCAGGGATAATTGGAGCTGGCTTATCGCATGAGTGTCTTCTTATCTCGTCATTTCCTTGCTGAAATAATGCTGACATTACAGTTCTTTATTTTAATATCAAACCAAGCCTTTTTATTTGAGGTTTATGATAAAAAGATATTCCTAACATTTATATAGTAAGAAAAAAAGGAACTTAAAAAAAGGCAAATGGCAACTGGTGTACAAATTCCACAATGAGATTGTTATTGAGATTAGGCTTTGAAGAAAAGTTAATTGCCCAAAATGAAGTTAAAGAGATAGTTTGTCATATGACAGGTACTATTGCATCTACCTTGACTCCACCCACCATGTGACGTTTTACGGTCATTAAAGGGGCTATTTTTCCCAACAATATTTGTACCAGGTCATTCTTTTCCCTAAAATAAACCGTCATCGATCAAACAGCCGTATCAATTATCAGCAATAATCAATGTGCTTACATTTTAATGTTTGATACCTTAAGTTTGCATATCTGTTGTAATCAATTTAAAAACTACGGTGGCCGAGAACCGCCACTGCTGCAAATAAAAAAATTAAAAAAAAAGAATGCAAAAAAAATTAGTCACAACAAAAGTTACCGATGCAATGAAAAAAGAAACCGAAGCCTGCTGCAAATAAAAAAGAAACGGTGCAGGAAAAAAAAGACTTTTCTTTTTTTATTTGCAGCGGGCTTCTGTTTTTTTTTTTTTTGTTTGTTTGTTTGTTTTTTGTTTTTTGTATAGGTAACTTCTGTTGTGACTTCTTTTTTTTTTTTTTTTTTCATTCTTTTTTTATTTGCAGCAGTGGCAGTTCTTGGTCACCGTAAAAGACGTTTAGACTTAAGAAAAAAAAAATATTTTTTAACATGGTCAGCCTAACAACACAAACATCTAGAAATCCACGGACAATGTACTGCCAAAACTACAAACGACTTTAAATAAACATACTACAAAATGTACACACGACTCCACAAAGTAATTAGTAGGTTTGACCATAGATATTACATACGTAGACGTCTCGTTAAGTGCTGGCGCGTAATACAGTGTCACCGCCATATTGGATGGGTCTCCCCACTTCAGGCTCGCTCAAGAGCCAAACGGGCGGGGTCAATGGAGAACGAGCAATTGTGCCGGTTTTTTGCGATCTATGGTTGAAAAACCTGAGGCAGTATTGAAACCAGATCACGTAGGATTGCATTTCACAAATAGGATTGAAAAAAAAAGTTTTATTTTTAATGTGTTATATTGTCCCGTATTATGGCTACATCCCTGCCGTTTGTAACAAACCAAACAGTATAAAAATCGGGCAGAGATTCAGAGATTTATTATTAATATGGTTGGACATTCCTACCTACCTTAATGCACTGGAGGCTCATGGGGGACCCATCCAAGATGGCGGCCGCGCCGATACGAGAGCTCCGATAGGCAGCGTCAGGTTTTGAGGCGTCTACTTATATTATGTCTATGGGTTTGACTCTGTATACGTTGAAGCAGCCATGCCGAAATCCAGACAGCGCATGCGCGCTCTTTGACAGCTCGGCGCTTACGTCAGAGTAGTACAACATTATCCCTACAGTGATACATGGCGACGTGTCATCAGCTTTTCAACTGTGTGACAGTCTGGTTTAAACCGAGGATGACCGTTTACCGTAGACCACAATGATATCTAAGTGTGCTTGATTTCAATTCTCGCGCTTATAGGTTTGTTAAGAACTGCATCGCTATCGGCCAACTAGCAACTTGTTAGCTGGCTAGCAACAGGGAGCCTCTCCCAGAGCTGTGATGGCTAACAAACATTAGCTTTCCTGTCTCACTCTGCCATTCAATTTTGTGAGTACAAACATTTTTTACTCGTTTTACTTTACATTCAGTGTTTGGCAGGGAGGGGTTTCTTTGTTCCTCGTCATAACATTTCTTGTGTTTCTATTTACAGGCCAGCTGTTTTTTTATTGAGACTCCGCTGGAGCTAGCTGCCTCTATTGTTTACATGGATACGGTCAGCTGAGGTCCTCCGTGGGCATGTGCTGGTCGTAACAATACCGGACGGACTATAGTAGGAATAAATGGAGCAGGAAGGTAGCAAACCTCCGTTGAAAACCCTCTGTCTACCAAAATGAGTATGATCGGGGCTCAGGGGGAGGAGAGCTGCGCCTGCTGGACTGTTTGAAGTTGTGTGGGAGGTGGACAAAGGTGGACAGGGGTTTGTTTGTTTGTCCATATTAAAGCTCAACCTGAAGTAAGACCACATGAAAGGAACAGAAAATAGACCGTGCAGGAGGATGATCCATTCTTCTTGCACTGAGATGATGCTGAAGACACTGCTTATCATCAGCCTCTTTGGCTGGGTGAAATGTCAAGAGAGCCAGAGCATGACACCAGAGGAGAAGATTGCCATCAGGTAAAATGATATATATGGATCTGAGAGTAAATAAAGTGGAAGCGTTTATAATGTTGTTCAACAGTTTCACTTCCCTTGTGATAATACGCTCTTTTCTTTCTTTTTCTGTCAGGGACCAGATAGTTGAGATGTTTGATCACGCGTATGGTAGCTACATGGTAAGCTATAACTTTGATACCATAGTTAGAATCACCCCAACATGTGCAGTACAGGCCAAAAGTTTGGACACACCTTCTCATTCAATGCATTTTCTTTATTCTCATTGCTATTTAAATTGTTGATTCTCAGTGAAGTCATCAAAACTGTGAATGAACAGATGTGGAATCATGTGCTTAAGAAAAAAAGTGTGAAATAACTGAAAACATGTTTTATATTTTAGATTCCTCAAAGTAGCCTCCCTTTGCTTTTTTGATAGCGCTGCAAACTTTTGCTGTTCTCTCAATGAGCTTCATGAAGTAGTCACCTGAAATGGTTTTTACTTCACAGGTGTGCCTTGTCAGGGTTACTTCGTGACTAAGTACTTCTGTCATCAAGAGCAAAGGGTGGCTATTTTAAAGAAACTAGAAATTAAATTTAAGGCAAAATGGCAATTTTCAATGGTGATCCGGCACAGGTGTATTCACCTTTCAGCTGCTGGCTTAATTTTCCTTGTTGAGAATTTTCAGCATTCCAGCTTTTTACTTTTCTATTGATTTGTAAATGCAGTTTTAGCATAACAACTGTTGTTTGTGTTGCAGAAATATGCTTACCCAGCAGACGAGCTTATGCCTCTAAGCTGCAGGGGTCGAGTCCGTGGCCAGGAGCCCAACAGAGGGGACATTGATGACTCCTTGGGGAAGTAAGTCCATTATCAGCACACATGATACTAATTTTTAATTCATTACTTGAGGATATGATGGATCAAAATCAAATGTACTATTTTTAGAGTCAAGGGTTAATGTTAAGAATTTTCTTTTTTCAAGCCTCCATGTTTTTTATCCCTGCTTATGGTATTTGATAAAATTAGCCAGTAAAAAAAGGGCTGTTTACTTGATCTCAACAGGACTTTTTGACTTACAACTCTAACTGCACGGATTTATTTTAGTCACAAATAACCAGAAGATTTTCCTAATGGCATTAGATATTTTGCATTTTGAGTGAAGACAGAAACTCGTTTCTTTTTATGACACTCTGCCGTTCCCAAAAGATTCAAATTCGTCATGGAGAAGATGCCCCAGTTTTGTGGGAACGTGTTAATTTATTGCAAATTAAAGTCAAAGAGATTTACGAGAAGACAACAACTCCAAAGCATCATTCATCCATTTATGCACCTGCTTGATTTAAAGAGTAATTTCACAGGAAATTCAACAAATCAGACATGTCACAGTTATGTGTGGTCCATAAAAAATGAAGCTGGATCGCTGGTAAAGTGGGACAGCAGCCCCACTGCGCTGTGCTCTCTGGAGTCTCATCATAAATCTGTCTCTGTCTTGACTGCAGGTTTTCTCTCACACTGATTGACACCCTTGACACCCTGGTGGTGAGTACCTGCTTTTTTTTCTACTTGCTGGCATAAGAGTGGTTTGATCTGCTTTTGTTTGCAGGATTTTTACTCTTTTGGACTCCAAATTCATTTGGTTCTGGATGCGTTTGTGTGCCTGCGCAGGTGTTAAACAAGCTGGATGAATTTGAGGATGCTGTGAGGAAAGCTGTGAGAGATGTACGCCTGGACAACGATGTGGTGGTGTCTGTGTTTGAGACCAACATCAGAGTACTTGGGTATGAAACATGTTTTAAATTTATCATCCTGCTTTACTTAATTTGCACTCATATACAAACAAATGTATTTTTGCCCATATTAACTCAACGGTGTACCTGTAAGAGAGAGTCTGTCTTCTACTTTGTTTAGAGGGCTCTTGGGAGCTCATGTGATGGCAGACCTGCTGCGGCAGCGTGGAGAAAGGATGCAGTGGTATCAGGATGAGCTCCTACACATGGCCAAAGAGCTGGGCCACCGCTTACTGCCTGCCTTTAACACCACAAGTGGCCTTCCCTACCCAAAGGTAGTCTTTATTTTAGTGGAAACTTAAATGAATATACTTATTCAGTGCATTAGGACATAACTGGGATTATTTTAAATGAGAGAAAGTTCATTGTTATCTGTGTTTCAGGTGAATCTGCGGTATGGAGTCCTAAACCCCCTCTCACGCACAGGCACTGAGTCGGACACCTGCACAGCATGTGCTGGAACAATGATTCTGGAGTTTGCTGCCCTCAGCAGACTGTCAGGAGAGTCTGTGTTTGAGGTATTATCTATATCTACTTGCAGAGAAATTAAATGAGATGTTACATAACAGCAGAGAAAGAACCACAGTTTGAAGTAAAAGCTGACTATAACTGGTGGATGTTGCTGAGAACAAAATCATAATTTGTTTTTCAGATAAATGTAACGGGTTTTATACTTGTCCTATAGGAGAATGCAAGGAAGGCTTTGGACGTCCTGTGGGACAGGAGGCAGAGAGGAAGTGATTTGGTGGGGACTGTCATTAACATCCATAATGAAGAATGGGTCCGGAGAGGTGAGACAGTTTAGATACACATACAACCTGTGTAAGGACACAGGCGGTGGACCAGCGTGATAGAGAACACTGATGATCCAGTGCATACATATTTTATAATTCTACACATGAATCCTAATGTATTAATATATCTGTCTCCCCACTACTTTGTTTGCAGACAGTGGAGTCGGTGCTGGTATCGACTCATACTATGAATATCTGATGAAGGCCTACATTCTTCTTGGAGACAATGTTTTTCTTGAAAGGTTCAATACTGTAAGTCTGCCTCCATCAGTGTGGTTCATATCCAATAAGTCACCTGGAGGCCGAAGTTTCCACTTGTTCACTGACGTATTTTATGGTGTTTGTCTATCACAGCACTACAGTGCCATTATGAAGTACATCAGTCAGCCTCCCCTGCTGCTTAATGTGCACATGCACAACCCCACTGTGAGCGTGCGCAGCTGGATGGACTCTCTCCTGGCATTCTTCCCTGGCCTACAGGTCATAGATCCTGCCATAAGATCTCATGGAATCATTTAAATTTTCTATCATCCAAAAATGATTCTTTTTAGAAATATAGCACATGTATTTATAGTATAGTGACTTTCCTTTTTCAATCAGGTTTTGAGAGGAGATCTGAAGCCAGCCATTGAGACTCATGAAATGCTTTACCAAGTCACAAAACAGCACAAGTTCCTTCCAGAGGTAAAAGTTCTCTACCCTGTTTGAGCTGCCTGATTTAGTTCTGTAGACATGTGTGTGTTAATGAGGTTCTTGTGGACCCTCTCATCAAAACACTGCTAAAAACAGAAGCACTACTGTTGAAGACATAAGGACCTCAGTATAGATTCCAGAGGACATGTGGTCTAATACATCTGTCAACTCTTAACATGACATAATCATACCAAAGTAAATGATTAACAAGTGAACAGCTGTAGCACCACTTGACTGTATTATGGTGGGAAAAGTCATACGTTACACAAAGTCAGGCTTTATGTAATACAAATGTTATCTGCTTTCTCACGTTCTATATGCTGAATAATGTTACTTTCAGCAATATTTACTTTTTATTCTAACATGCTCACTTTCCCCTCTTCAGGCCTTCACTACAGAGTTCAGAGTTCATTGGGGCCAACACTTACTGAGACCAGAGTTTGCAGAAAGCACCTACTACCTCTATAAGGTAAAACAATATACAAACCTCTGCTTCATTTACTGAAGTTAATGTATAAAAGAAGTCCACCTTTGTGCCAAATTCACAAAGCATTTTTGTAGAATTTCTCTTCTAAGATGACAAACGGTGGATGGACTGTTTAGTACTTACTCTAGTTCAGCTTAACCCATTCATACCACTGGGAACAGCTAGTAGGGGTAGTTTGGGGTTAAGAGTTGTGGGACCTGAGACTGAACCTCTGACCTCCTGATTTAGAGACTATAAGATGCATGATTCTGATGACGTGTTTGCATTTGTAGGCCACTGGTGACCCCTACTACCTCAGAGTGGGACAGTCCATAGTGGAGAAGCTCAACGCCTACGCCAGGGTGCCTTGTGGATTTGCTGCTGTTCAGGACGTACGCACTGGGACACATGAAGACAGGTACACACCAGTAAACACATCTTTGAAAGTATTTGTTGTAAATAGATTCATTGGACCCCCTGAATATGCGGTTTTATTCCACGGTTAATGTTTTTCTTTTGTGTGTGTTCGCAGGATGGATTCCTTCTTTCTGGCTGAGATGTTTAAATACTTGTACCTGCTGTTTTCGGAGAAGAGTCAGCTGCCAATCAATATTGATGACTACATCTTCACCACAGAAGCTCACCTCCTTCCTGTGTCCTTGTCCACCACCAAGCCACCCTGTCCAGGCAACAACACAGTGAGAGACATCACTTTGTCTGAAACAGAGGTATGAACATCACAACACTATTTTTATATTTGGTTCACTTTATCGAGCCTCTAATCGCTCTGTCTGTCCCTCAGGAGACTGTCCCTGTTTCTCAAGAAGAGGACTTGTTTACACACTCTTGTCCCAGCTTGGAAACATTGTTCCCCAACAACCCTTCCTTTGCCAAAACCATCCGGGATGGCTACAAGTACCTCACAGGGGTGGGACGAGCTGCCCACCCTCTACCTGTCAGGTGTGTTGAATCACAGGGGGTGTTTGGTTTGGAGCAAAATCACTTGTATTCATTGTTGGCGGTAATAACTTCCTGTTTTTTGTTCACTACAGGGAAATTGAACTACCGCTTCATGATAACGGCATGGAGCCGGTGGAGTTCCTGAGAAGCATGGGCATTTCTCTCACTCCACTGAATGAGGTCATAGTGGGAGACAGGAACGGCCAGAAGGTATTAAAGTTGCTTTCACTCTTACCCTGACCTGGCCTGTCGTTCTGCATTATTTAGTTTTGTCTTTGAAAACTTTCCAAACTCAGATAAAGCAAATTTATGGTTTATTTTATGGTTTACACCTGATACAAGGATCACTGTAGAGATGAGACAGTTCATGCATGTGCAAGCAGAGCTGCACAAACTGCCTGCCTAGACTAACTTGAAGGTGTTACTCCAATTCCTGACAGGAAATCTATAAAGGGAAAAAAAAGGGGCTGGCAGTATTTTTTAGTTGGATTTTCTTGGTACTTTTTTGTTAGTCTGCTAAATATGTAAAACATGATCACAGTTCCTGGTTTTTATGCTGTAACCACGCTTTAATGCAACTGTCAAAACAGGCCAATTATACAACCTGCTGTTGAACCAATTATACCTTTTAAAACTGTATAAACAACAGAGCACTGAGCAGCAGGATTTAGAGGATTATTAACCAATTTAAATAGAAGGGGGATATTTTTAAATGGGTTGTTTGATTATCTTATCAGCTCTGCTACGCTCATTTCTCTTCATACGCAAACGCAAATGATATGTGGTCTCTGGCAATATAAGGTTCCCAACAGTGAAAGGGGAAGTTGATATAGCAGACATAGCAGCAGTATAATAAATGCAGTATATTACAATGTCCTCATGCTCGATAATAAATCCAGAAGAACGATATCTGGCTATGGCATCAAATTTTCCATCTTTGAATTAATCATTGCACTAGAGATTACAGATGACCTGTGACTGTTTTCATGTCTGACTCTCTGTAGATACACAAAGGAATGTACCGGGTCAAACTGGTAGCAGAGCTGAGCCAGACACCAGAGGAGGAAGAGGTGGTTCCTCATGCTGTTCAGCTCATATCTCCGCCATTTCTGGGCAGGACGGTCCTCACAGCAGGACCTGCCAAGTTTGGCATGGACCTCACAAAGCAGGAGCACGGGGTGACTAAACTCAAAAAATAGAGTGTCACTGAGAACAAAGAGATAAAATAAAGATGACTTGTAACTACAGATGCTTTGTATGCTTGTAATAAACAGCTATTTCTTGTACTGTAGGTGAAGGGCAGCATATTGAAAGCCTCCCCATACACTGCTTGTGGACCAATAGAGAACGCAGAGGAGCTCAGAGGCCATATTGCTCTGGCACTGCGTGGTGACTGCATGTTTGCTGCAAAGGCTCGTCAGCTGCAGGAGGCAGGAGCCATAGGAGTCATATTTATAGGTGAGGATGATTACAAGAAAAACTGCGACTTATGTCATAATGTTGTCATGAGTATTTTCCCCTTTGTGGATAATATCCGGACAATCAGGCTCGTATATTTCTGGTATCTGCTGTTCACACATGAACCTCAAAGTGGGAGATTACACATGTCAGAAATGCTCTCACAACCCAAACTACTCATTAAGCTGAAACCACCTTTTCTCAACAGTCTGGTTTAATGCTCATTTCACTATCAAACACTGAAGATCAGACCTCCACCTATCTAAAGTTTTCGAATGACTCCCTTATTCTTTTTCTTAGACCACCGCGAGGGAAGTAACAGCGAGGAGACCCCCCTTTTCCAGATGGTTGGAGACGGTGACTCCACGGACGACATCACCCTCCCTTTGGTGTTCGTGTTCAGCTTTGAGGGTGCCGTGCTCACAGCGGCTCTGGAGGAGCATAAGAATGTGGATGTGCTGCTGCTGCCAAAAGAGAGGCAGCTGGGACAGGGTGAGGCAGAGGAGGACTACAGATTTAAGCTGATAATAGTCAAAGTTTTTGGTAGAGAGAGAGAGACCTAGAACTTCAGTACTCGAGCTTTTTTTAATGTATATTGGTATATCATTAAAGAAAAGGCTTGACATGCTTAAGTGCTTTTTAAATAGTTACTGTAAGTCAGTTTGAGTGTTTGATAACAAGGCCTCACTTTGCGTATCACCTGTTCTCCTCGTTGTCCAGATAAGACAGAAAAACCCATCGGCATGAACATCAAACTCCGCCTGGCAGAGGAAGGGGAGCTGGATGGAGCGGGCAGAGGGCCGACCCTGGAGTTCGTCTTGGAGAAAGAACATTTGCTCCTTAAAGAGGAAGAGGAGGAAGAGTTCGAGCATAGGGAACAGCAGCATTCACAGCCGCAGGGGTTTTGCACAAAGGCAGCAAAGGATGATAGAACTGAACCGAGTTTAACAGGTTCATCTGGAACAAGGAACTCAAACTGTGGACCAGACACAAACCCTTGACCACTGCTAATCCCATGTTTTCTACAGTGATCCCTCGCCAGCTTCTGATTGGCTTTGTGCGTCAGAGCCCCTCACTGCCCTAAATGGAGCCCTAACTGACCCAGCCTGCATGTTAGCGACCAATGAAGGAGCGGAGTGATGACAAAACTCACATCCTGTGAAACCTTTCTGTATTTATTAGACAGAGTTAAGTGAACGTGTGTCCCTCTGAATTTAGGGGCTCCTCTGAAACTGAAGTAGATCTTTAGAGGCTGTAAGCTGTAGGTTAAGATGGCTGAGCTTGTACTGATCCTGTTGTGTTGCTGTTGTAGGCACAGACAAGGTGCCCTTTGTGAGTGACAACGATGTAGACCACTGACTAGGATTTAAATTTACCTCAATCTTGAGGAAACTCAGATAAGGCAAAAAAACAAACTAAAATGCTCGTTTTTTTATGCAGTGCAGTTTGTCTTAGATTGCTCTTTTTCAGTGAAACAAACTATGATAAAATATTCAATTATGGTGGATTGAAGGTAGCCTGGCCAGTAGGTGGAGTTAGCTCCCAGAGTTACTCAGTAATGTGACATTTTAAGTTGAAGGAGGTGAATTGGGGCCAAATTAGAATTTCTTTTGTACAATTGCGCAACTTCAGGGAATTTAAAGAGTAAATGCGGTTTGCCAGGTTGACCTATTTGGTCAAACGTGTGTGTGGGTGTGTGTTCATTCTGCATTTCCTTTTTGCCACCATGTGTGAATGTTGAATTGTGTGTGTGTGAAGTAACTACAATAGTAAAGAAAGTATCTCAGCTTCAACATCATCACTTTTAGATGAAACTCCACTCTCTATGATTTTTGATCATAAAAGGAAATCAGAATAAAATGTCCGGGGGACAGACACAGTAAATCTTTTGGAAATCATTTTAGGTCATTTGAGCTGTTTTGAATTTTTCAGACTCATGAACACAAGATTCATTACTAACTTTTAATTAAACCATGTTAATTGCCTTCTAAAAATGACCAAAGACGGTTTTGTCGCATGTTACAGGGTGAGTTCTGGATGCTGCAGTCCCAGACTGTTGTGCACTTTGAAACACGGGTATGATTTTCTCTGGCAGATTCAAGCATTTCTAACCACGTCTCTTCTTCTTTTTTGTGTGTGCAATAAGTTATTTTGTTTGAAGTTATTCATCAAAATGACATTGAGTAAAGATGCAAATTTGAGTTCACCTTGGATTTTAGGAGAAAACTCTAAAGGCTTGTTGGATAAGTAGGATTTTTCCATCATCTCAAACCGGAATGGCTTGTAAAAGTACTACTAAAACTGCAGTAGAGGAGGATTTTTTTAACGCATTTTGGATCCAGGTCTTGGTGTTTTTCCTTCAAGACCTAAATTTTCCTGCCGTCAGCTCTCTTCATTTTTATACTGAACCTTAAAGTTGTCATCCTCATGTGTAAAACCTTTATGCAACAATTTAAAAACATAAAAAATCTCTTGAACCAGTGTCGTCATAATCACTCGACCTTTTCACGCTTAGTTTTGCTCCATGGTTTGTGTCTTGTGATGCATAAATGTCAGCTTATGTGTGGTTTAACAACACCAGGTTGTCGTTAATGTTTCTAGTGGACCTTCCTCTTGACACTGCTGAGATAATATCGAGTCTTAATCCAAAGTTACAGGTGATGTTTTGATTTAGCCCTAATGAGGCTTTGCCAACAGGTATACCTCAGGACTGTGCATGTTACTGTTAACATTAAGAAACTGATCATGAGAAAGTAGTAAAGGGTACTGTTTCTGTTATTTTAACGCTATTTAATATCATGTTCTGTTGTTTTCTCAAGTTTCTGTTGATCCAGTGAAGAAGTGCCAAAATAGATGCATGACATGGCTCCTGTTTCTGTGACACATCTCTCTGTATTTAGTTTGGGACTGTGAGCTGAGGCAGTCAGGTCAATAAATTTTAAATCACAATGTGATAGTTGTACCTCTTTTTTGTAGTTATTTATCAAACAGGTGATAATTTCTCTGCATTTTCTGTGTGTATTTCTTGTGTTCTGGACTCATTGCTATCCAACTGAAGCAGGACTAGCTGGAGTAGTTTTATTGTATTACTAACATTGTTACTGGTTGATATCTGAAATACTTATCTTAACCAAGATAACCAAACTTAGTGGTAAGTAAGTGCTGGTGTGTCAAGAGTACATTAGTTTCAGCATTGATGTTACATTCTTATTTCATTTTTTCAATCTTGGCACACAAAGTTGATTTTTTAACACTTTTTCCTCCTCTTGAAGTACTTGGAGTGTTAACTTGTGCATCGATTTCTCTGAAACCTCAGAATTATCCTTTCACTGCTAATGCACTATGCTTTCTCTCATTTTTCCCCTTATTTTTATCAGGGTGAGACGTGGCAGAAGCAGGCCTTGAAAACACAAAATGGTACTATAACAAGAACAATGACGTTATTCATGAAATTGTCAGTGTTGAACACAACCACACATTTGCAAATGACTCATACTTTCATATTTTGATAGTATAATTAAACTATCATGTAATCGCTCTCTGGTTGCCCCTGGTAGACCTCACCTGAGACCTTCAGATTCAATGGTAATGATCACGTTGTCGTCACAGACGCTCATGTTTAACATTAGAATGCGCATGTTGGCTAATGTAGGTGGTTTTCTGTCAAGTCATTTAATGCAGGATGTTGTTTGAAAATGCTTCTTTCAAGCAAATAGACCAGCCTGCCACCTGCAGCCAGTAAACACTGATGGACATAACAGGATGACTGGGCAACAATAGAAAGCATTTCGCATGCTATGTTTGTTTGATGTGCATCATTTCACTGCACCTGCTCCTCCTTTTTACCATTGCATCAGTATTGTTTGCTTTTTACCTCATTATGTGCTTTCTTTGTCAGGAAACAATTCAGATATGTGTATGGGCTCATGAAAAAACACGGAGCTCGAATTAAGTCCATTGATACACATGTTTAAAGTCGTCGATTAGATAATATTTTGCCTCTTTGTTAAACATATGCTCTAATCTACCACCACACACTGTACAGTGACCACTCACACATCCATTATCAGTTATTTAAACCAGGTTATCAACGTCATCACGTCTCACGTACTAAAATTCCTGGCCCGCCCTGTTTCTAATTGTTCAGTTAAACTGATGCCTTCAGGTGCTGTGGGAACAATTAAATTTCATTGAAAAATTCGTAATAAGCATTAAAAAAAATACATGTTCATGAAAAGAAAAAGATTATTGCAAGTTATTTAAGTTGACTAAGATTTATGGGTATAATTAGAATACGAAATTTAGAATAATTCAGTAACAAGTCTATTTGGAGTACCTGTTTTTTTTTCTTTGTTTGTTTGTTTGTTGTTGTTGTTGTTGTTTTTCTTTTTCTTTTTTTTGTTTGATATTTTTGGTTGCTTTATTTATCTCTGATACAAAAAAACAAACAAACAAACAGATTTTTAACTCATCAAACAGACTTTTAAACTAATATTTAAGGCTCAATTTTAACTTACTGGTCACCAAAACTATTATTTGATAGTTTGCTGATCATATTTGATTGGCCAGCCACCTTACCTTACCTGAACTAAAATCCATAGATCTGTTCTCTATTGCCAAGAGGAAGAAAAGAAATATCAAACCCTAAAATACAGTAGAGCTGAAGACCTCTGTTAAAGCTTCAGTAACATATGGCCCAACCACACTGGAGAGGTAATTTGTAGTTTAAAAAAAGGCCCAACCATGTTTTTATGTTTTTCAATGGGAAAGGTGAAATTTTTATATTTTGGATCTCTATAATTGATTCTATTATATTTTCCAGTATTTTGATCCCTAATTTTCATAAATTAAAGGATTAAAGACAAAAGGGAACAAAATTACCATTTAACAAGTCACAAATAAGCTTTCAAGAGTATATGAAAATTGACATTTTTTAATAGAATTATGTAAATATGGAAATTTTCAAGAAACTTTCATTCCCTGTGCTGCAACTTTATATTTTTACAATCCAAAATTCCAAACAAAAAAACTGCCAGTGATATGTCTGAGTTTCCCAAGAGTCCATGAAGGCATCACATCAAACACAAGCACTCACACGGGCGAACACACACACACCCCTCCTACCCCAGCTGAAGCTCCGCTATCTTTAGCACGGCCACGGATTATCACGGTGCAGTGTTGTCTGACTGCGTCCGGGTGCTCGGCTTAACGGCGTGTTGAGTTGGTTCTGAAGCTATCCTCGCCTTAAGAAAAAAACAAAAAAACAAAAAGAAAAACACAAAAAGAACTAAAGTGATGGGGGAATGACTACAACATCCGTCACCGTATGCGGTTCTCCGTCATTGAGAAGACCCCGAGGATGCTGCTACTCTCCTGCCCGCGGAACGGACGTCAGCGCCGGGCCTCGCTGCTGCTGCTCGCCGTGGTTGTGGTCTGTGCCGTTCCTGTCAGTACAAGCTTGCCAGGTAACTTGTAACATTTTGAGCTAAAACAAGAAAAGCTGTCTATCTAAGTTTGGCTTTGCTAATTCCTAAATATCCCAGGATTGTCTCAAAACTGATAGTGAATCTTCATTGATGACTTCGTGATAAATAACAAGGCAGGTGCTTACTTAATCCTGGGAGGACTTTTGAAGTGAAGTACACTTGTTTTATTCACTTTTTTATTGCTTTTAAAGGAGTTTTCTTCTTGGTTAAGTAATATGGGATGTCCCATGAGTTCAGACAGCCGTTTTGGACTGGTTAAACAAGTAGGTTAAACAAGAACATGAGGGAAAGACAGTGGTGGAAAAATACACATTTCCTTCCTTGTTAGATTTCTCAGGTTGTTCCTTTCCTTGTGTACTTTAACGATTTTATCATGAATGTAATCTGGCAAAAATGTAAAGTATTGATCAAAATTAAACGATAGATCCATGCTTCATTTGGTAATCATTGATTTTTTTTTTTTTTTTTTTTTTAGTGTTTAATCAAATGTTACCTAAATAATAACCAAACAAAATAATGATGAAGACAGAAAGAAATGTTTTAATCTTTAACATTTTCTAATATTAGTTAAATCACATCAGTCTATCACAGTCAGTGCTGCCCTGTGCGCCCTTTTATGCCTGTATGTATTAGTGTGTATGAATTCATGTTCCTGCTCAGTGATGATTCTGTCTGTGTGTTTGCGAGATAATCTCCCTCTCAGTTTTTTAAAACACAAACCCCTCTGGGAGAACCAACAGCTGGTCCGTCACATGTAATCTTTAGCCTTTATCTCAAGGACACACAAATGCAGACACTGCATTTACAGCGAGACACAGAAAATGTACTGCCTTTGCCAGGAGGCAGTCGTCTACACATCGGGGCATAGGTTTGAGTGACTTTTATAGTTAAAGAGGACATGAAACACTGACCCAAGTTATCATTATTTTTAAGAGTGCCTCTGGACTTCACAAATCACTGTTTTCATGACTCTGAAAACGTAATACAATTCTAGAAAACTGTGACAGAAGTTCCACTTTAGCAGGGGAAACGTAAAGCAGTGCCACTTCATGTGACGTGATCGGTTGTGTAGCCCGCGTATTGACAATTGAATGAGAGCAGATTAGGATAGCTGAAATGGCAAATCGAAGCCTAAAGACAAGTAAACTCACCAGAGGAGGGGTATTTTGAATATATGAACTTAGGCTGTGTCCGAAATAAATCACTCAATCCCTAACCCCTAACCCTCATATGGGGTTTTACAATATAGTTGACTCTGTAGTGAACTCAATTACTGGAGGTTTCGGACACTACATGGCAAGACGCAATGCATGACGGGATGCCCACCATCGGTGAGTGACCATGGGATGGTCACTACATTTTGCAGTGCTTTATGGGAAATTTTGAGTCGCCTATATAGGGCACTGGAATTGATCACTGAGGTTTCGGACACCCCTCAAAATGACGCTAACCCCCATATAGTCGCCTATATAGGGGTTAGAAAACCATTTCGGACACAGCCATAGCGTTTTATTTATGGAGAGCAAGAGGGTGAGACAGCTATTTCCTGTGACTTTCCTCTCGTCATCGTCTCACAAATCTGAGTTGTGCCTTTGTCAATTTTATCATTTCATCTCTGTTGCTTAAGTGTGGGGGAAAACATGGTTAGATTGAAGTTTCCGGGCATCACGATAGAATCATATTTTTTTCTTACATGGAAATGATGTTGACAAAGATTCTAGTGCATGTCTCAGAGGAAAATTCATTAGAGAATTGTGTCACTGGTGGTCAGAGGTGTTTGCTGGTGTAATAGGGGTGTTTGAAACCTGTGAATGACGCTTGTTGGTGACAGTTCCAGCATGTGGCCTGATTGTTTCAGTGTCTTCTGATGAAACATTAAGAGGAAATCAAATATGAAGTCTTGTGTTACAGCACATGCTGCACAACCTTGCTTGGACTAGAATAGCATATAACGCCGAGTATACTCGAGGCGTCTTGCATCCAAAAGCACAGTCAGTTTTTGCTGCAAGTCGGGTCTGCGTGAGATTTTGCTGGAGTGTGATAACAGCATGAAGTGCATAGTAATCAGGTGGTTGATTCAGCAAACAGCGACACATCATCGTGTGTAAATATGCCAGAAAGCTTTCACAGAACATTGCCTTCTTAAGGATGGAAGAAATCCAAAGTCTCCATAAACCCAATTGATTTCGTAAATTATGCGTAGTCTGCTGGCCAAGAAACAGAATTCATTAACTTAACAAGCTGCATTTGTTGCATAATTCAGGCTCAGTGGAGCAGTACCAACATAGTGTTTTTTTTTTCTTTTTCTGAAACATATTCTTATTTTTGATTCTCTTGCTGCTCTAATTTTAGCATTTCTCCGCCACTGAGATATCATCTTCTTTTATCAGTCTCCTAATTCAGCCCATTCATTGTTGCTCTGCCACGTTGAAATGCCAGGTTTGTCATTCACCAAACCCACGTTGACATGATGTGATTAATATTCAGAGAGCTGCTGCCTCCGGCCTTTTCTTCCACCAGGATTAAGCTTTAACGATTCAAATCTTTCCATGTCACACTCAGCCACTGGCCTCTGTGTTTTCAATCATGCTTTTTGCCCTGCAGGAAAATGTTATCTGTGTTTAGCGGGGAGCAAGAACAATAAAAACTCACACACACACAGCTGAAGGACATAAAGATCACTGAGGCGATGATCAGGTTCAGAAGTAATGATCTCTGGCTCCCCCTGTGACCGGACTTCAAGCCGACCTGCAAACTTTAATCCTGAGAGAGCAAGTTTCAGTTAAAAGGGCATTTTAGTTTTCCTTCTAGTTCAGGAAGATAAATGGCTTTCAAACTGAGAGCTTCCATCTTTCAGGGCCAGATTCATCACATCTTTCAAAAAGTGTCTTTAACAGACAGATTTGTGTTTTCTCATACCTTACTTTGACATATGCGAACTTTCAGGAATGTAATTAGAAGCGAACGAATGCTTCCTCTGGTTTTTAAATGCATCGATTTGCCAGCTTGTGTGGTCTTTGTGTGATGTGGCATTACTTGTGTTCATCTGTAAAAGGACAAAAAGCATTATAAACCAATTATACAGTACTGTTGGGGCTCTCACGGCATCATGACACAACAGCCAAGACTCACTGATTGTATTGATCCGCCTCATTGTGGTCCTGGCTTTCTCAGATTGGTGGTCTGACAAATGAGTGGTCAGCCGTGGCCTATTTGTGGTGGCTAAATCACTGCTCACTCTCTCTCTCTGTCTTTGCTGTGGATTTGCTTTGTATTCTGTGATTCTCAGTGGCACTGTGAGGCTTTTGGGACTGTACCTCGGTTTTTACGGGGCGGATGTCGTGATGAAACGGAGCATCAGAAAATAGAGAGTGACTATGTCAGCTTTGTGTGCAGCCACATCCTCACTAGAAACTTACTCGGTAACCTAATTCAAAAGGAAGCACCGAAATGTAGGTGTGTGCGTACTGAGAAAGCTATCTACACTCTGCTTCAAGGAAAGATGGGTCAGCAAGTTCTGTAGATTGCTTTAGCTTTGGGTTGTCTCTGGTAAATGTCCTGTGGCACTTGTTACCTTTACTTGATGGTAATACTCTCTGGGGCGGCTGCTGCTTTGTGTCGCCCTTTTATTGCCTTTTGTATCATATTTGATACTTTTGTGATGCTTCTATCAAATCAAAATTATCAACAAATTACTAAAAAAAACACTGTAATACAGTCCAATAAATGATCAAATGTAAATAAATATAAAAATAAAAATGTAATAAATATATTTTGTTAAATTTTAAGGACATTTTGAGTTTTTTGGTTTTCAGTAGTAAATGAAATAAACATTTCTGCTCCAAAAAATTAGAATTTTCTGGCCATAATTTGTGGTTTCAGGCATTAAAGGGACATCTTCATTGTGCTTTTGTTACTTAAGATGTATTCAAAAACGAATTGTGGTTAAACTTGGGAATTTTTCCACCTCTCAGAATACCTGCAGTGCGTGTTTTACAAATTTCGATTGTGTTATCCTCTGAAACGGTGAAAAACATACTCACCACCGAAGCTGTTTTTACTCTCTCCTCAGCTTGTTGCAGCTGTGCTTGTTTTTCTTCTCTGTGAATAACGGCAGATTGCAAATGAGTAAATGAAAGAAACATGTATCTGCTGTTTTTGTGGAGTACATTTGCATAATCAGAGTAATAAATAATAAAATACTCCAGTTTTCAGCTGATAGTCTGTCCAACCCTGGTAAAAATGTTTCATAGTGAGATGTTATTTTAAAGGTATTATTTGCCTAAGTAGTCCACTAGTTGATGCTGGGCTTTTGTATCATTCTTCAGATTTTATGATTGAACCAGCACAACCAAGAAGGAAGTAGAAAATAAACAGTAAATAAGGAGCGTCTTTTGCGTCAACGTTGTTTCCATCGTCTAAAAGCTCCTCAGTCTGTGTTCTGTTTGCTGCAGGGCGTCCAGCTCTGCTCCACTCTAATGGTAACGACAATGTAATTATGGCTTTGGCAGAACGTATTGCAACAGAAAGACAAATGACAGATACAGGGAGCGATAAGACGGATGACTGCCTCACCAGAAACACACAAAGACCTGCATTCCTCAGAGGATGAAATGTGTGACTTTTTAAAATTCACTTCCTTTTCACCTTTACTTTAACCTTTACACCACCTGTGTGTTTCCTGCCTCTGCGTTATGATGCGTGCAGCTGTGCATGTGCAAGTGTGCGTTTGCAAATGTCTCTTAAACAGGTGCTAAGCCGTGCCCCATTTTCCACCAAACCCTGCAGCAAAATCGAACATGTAGATGTCATTGCATGAGATAATGGTGGGAAACTTCCCACCTACATAACACCAGCAGACTGAAACTGATATTGCAGACAGTTTCCACGCATCCTGCCATCTGATTCTGTCTGAGGGTTTCTGACACAGCTTTCTCAGAACGCAGACGATCGAAAAATGATGTGGGGGATTTTTTTTTTTCAGTCAGAGCTGACGGAGCAATTTCGCAGCCCTAAAAGGAATCCTAGTTGAAAAGGGTTTTAGACTATGGCAGCTCAGCCCTAAGCCCCTCAAAATGTCCTATTTCCAATGATCCAGATCATTTGGCCCAACAAGAATCTACCCTTTCAGCGCCCAAATGGCTCTTCATTCACATACTAGAGCTGTTTGAACTGACATCACTTGATCCTAGGACTGGGCATTCTGGAAAAAAAAAAATTATCACGATATATTTTGTCATATCGTCCGATCTCGATCATTATCACGATTTTTTTTTTGTTTAAACTGCCAGTTTTAAAGCATCTGTGCTAAAAACTAAAGAAACTACAGATTAGTTCAACATTTTATTAACATGCAAAGTAAATTTAAAAGCAAATTGAATAAAATAAACAGAAAAATAAAAAATAAAAACATTTTAACTCAACAGAACAAAAAATGTTGATGAATATTAAATTATAAAGTGACCTAGTCAACAGTCCTGAGTGTTTTTGCAGGTATGCAAGACCCAAAATAAACAAATTGCCCCTTATAATGTGAACATTAAATGATATAAAAGTAGATGATATGATTGATTGCTGCTTTGGTCTGGTAGCTGCACCGCTAGTTGTGGCTAAACTGCTAATGCTACTTGTGCTGTCATCAGTGGCAGGATGTGCAGACTTCGCTCGCATTTCCGTGCTTTCCGCATAATCACTTTGGAAGTACTTCTTCAAATGATTAAACAGATATGTTCAGTTACTGGTTTTTGAGGGCACCCACTGCTGACACTTTGGAGATACCCGAACCACCGCCACAAAATCGTTGTTGAGTAACTTTTCTTCTCAACAATTACATCTTTGGAGGATGATTCAAAGTCACGGCTGACATCTATTTTGCTGCCTCAGCTTCGCGTTTAGCTCCACGTTCGGTCATTCTGTTTACTTCTTCAGCGACTAAGTTAGCAGGAAAAGCTTGACTCTGATTGGCTGTTGAGATGCACAATTTTTCGCTATGTTTGTCACAGCTGATCACTGTGATTGAACTGAAATTTATCACGATCGTGTAATCGCCCAGTCCTACTTGATCCTCTAGCTCAGTGTTTCTGTCTGCTGCCACAGTGCTGCAGTGAAATCAGAAACTGAAGTTAATGGAAATTTGATGGTTTCCTGGTTAAGGAACATTCTGGTTAAGTTATGAAAAAGTAACTCCGATAATGAACGCCTGGACTTCGCACCTCCCAGTAGGCAGAAAAACCTGTGACACTGATCAGTGTAAACATACTCATAGTCTAGACGTCATACTGCTGGTTCCCTCCCCTCGATTGATGCCAATGGAAACAGCTCATTAGACATCTGTTTGTTTTTGTCATTTGACAGAGACATGGTGGACAAACAGGCGTATGTTCACATGGTTACACAGAAACCCTAACACAAATACACGCACATTAATACATACTCTATCCCGCCGTGTGGTTCAGTATCAAGTGAAGAGCTTAAAGCAGAGCTCTCTAATGTTTCCACTTGATTTGGAGTGTTTGGCTTACTTCCTGTCTGTTATCTTGACACACACAATGGGAGCGTCTGACCCTCCCGGCCTACCCATTTCCTGCTTCCTTTGCTAAATTTCTCCACCACCAAATACACAGACGTGCACAGATTATCACAGATTGGTTGACACTTGTTGTATTGTATCTGTAGCACAGCTTGAAGGAGCACAAGTTAGCAGCGACACAATGAGTGTGCAGTGCAGGAATCTTTCCGGCAGATCTGCTGCTGCAGCACACAGCCTGGTAACAGCAGCAGCAGATGGTTAAAAAAGTCCCTTTTCACTCGTTCCAAGGACTTTTTTTATACCTGTGTTACATAATGTTTTCCACACCTCCAGTGTCCATGAAATGACCTGATATACTGCAGCACTAAGCTTATTCTTTATCAACCTCTTTGTTTGTAGTTTCCCTTCCTGCTGACTTGATTGAGCTCGGTAATTAGCAGCAGCAGCAGCAGCCCTGATCGTGTGGGAGGCATGTTGAGAGGCCAACTCCTACTTGACATTCACCTCTGTGGCTCCTTTGTTATGCTGGTAAATAGATTTGAGCTGCTTCATACGGTTATAATGATGAGCCTCTTTATTGGTTCAGTTGTAGTTTTATCATCTATAATCTCTAAATGTGAAAGCAGCATTTGTTTGATGTTAACGGCTGCAGCTTGTCTCTCATTTTCACACTTTCTTTGCTTTTTTCTCACCCTCATTTTCTTGTCGTCATCGCGCCTCACACAGTCTTTACCAAGCTCACGTACAGCAGGTTTGCGTCTGACTGTGGTTATGGATGTGCGTGTGTAAGGGGAATAATTATCTACTATCATGCGACTGTAATTTGTTCCACCATATGAACTTTCTATGTGATGATTAACTGGTAAGGAGCAGAGATGATACTTTTATAGTCCTGATTTGTGTACGTTTTAAGGTTATACAGTGCATTTGCCTTACTAAAGAAAGGATTGATCGGCTCTTCTTTTTTTGCCCCAGATATCAGTGATTAATTTGCTGTTGGATTTGCAGATTGTCAAGTAGGGGTGGGAGAGAAATCGATTCACATAAGTATCGCGATTTTTTGTTTCACAATTTTTAAATCGATTTTTATTTTCAAAAATCCTTTTTTTCTTCTTCAAATTAAGAATTAATCTTAAAAACTGACTTCCATATGATATGTCTTCTTTGGGCAAATATGGTTCCTGGAATAGTCAGTAGACAATTGTAATCATTCAACTGATGTTGAAAATGCAGACTAAAAATCGCAAAAATCAACAATATTGTGGAATCGCAATTTAAATTCTGTCTGTCCTCATCAGTGGCTATTGTGCTGATAGATAACACAAATAAAAGTTTGTTTTGAACGGATTCTGTGGAATGACTCACATTGATTGTAATGCTTGGGGATTTGATCCACTGGCCGTGCCGGAGCGGAGCCGTTCCGAATCCTGTGGGTTTTGCCCGTATTTCTGAACATCTTTGTGAAACTATAAGAGCACTTTTCAATGCAGCCAAAAACTGCAATGCGTGACTAATTTCTGCTTCTGTGCCACCAACTCTCTTTCAAAGACTGACCCTGACTGAGACACAGTTTCGTCTGGAGACAAAGGACTTATAAAAAGATGACTAACAGTATGACACATCTAATTGTAGCAATCAACACTTTTTGGGTGCAAATCTTCACTCAGTATCTGAATGAGAAAAACATGTTATTTGTGTTTTTCCACAGTGTTTTTGATTGTTAGAGGCCATGGTGCTTTCAGCTAAATGCTCATCTCAGCGTACTGACACACAGATTTAGCAGTATTTTGATTTACTAAATTGGGAATAAGGTATATGTTGGTTCAGTCTAGATAAACTGGCTGGTTTGATAAACTATACTCAATTTTGACAGTTTCCAGAGTCTTTTCTTACCTACAGCTGAACTGAGCGTCTTGAGAAATTAGAGTCAATAAGATGTTTTCATCAGACTTGAGCTCCACCATCATAGTTAGTTAGTTGGTTCTCATCTTGCCAATTTTTGTTGGAGTGCTCATTTTTCAGACAAGTTGAGGTTTGAGGGTTTAATATGGCTTCATTTAGATACGAGGATAGAACGGGATGTGTCATCCGTATTTACATGTACTATTGTTGAGCGTTTTTGGGCTTAGACTTGAAATTATTTTACAAATCAAAGCTGATCAGTGGTTAAATGAGTTGAAGTTTGTAAGCCATCACATATTATTCTACTGTTGGCTTTTGGAAAAAAATAGATAAAAAACAAGAGCTTGATGTACCTTTATTTTTTTTTCCCAAAATGGATCACTTTTTTGGGATAAATTGTTATTTTCAACATTGTAACCAGAATCACTCCTGATTTTATTAATCAGTGCATCCTTAGAAAGCAGTTTAAAGATCACTGAATCAAAAAGAGGATAAATTGGCTAACATTTGAGCAGTTTTCAAACAATAGCATCAAGAAATTGACCTTTTTCTTCACCATAAATGAAGGAGTATGATAGATAAGAGGACATGTTTTTCAAATTGGGATGGTAAGTTTAATAAATACAATCTGTTTTTAAAAAAGGCCAGTCTAAGCTCTGGAAAGTTCTGAACAATTTTGTGGCTAACAAAAACGAGAATAAGATTCAGCCGTAAAATAACTTTTCCACATTTTTGGGAGCAACTAAGACTCTGTCCTTTGGATTCTCCCAGCGATGTTGTGCAAGATGTGTTACCATACCATCAACCGTCATTTCTGCGGTAACTTCAAGGAAACAAACAAGTCAAATTTTTATGTGTGAGGGGCTTTTGCATGCTTAGTCTAGGGGCTTAGTCTAACAGCATGCACATGCTGCAGACACGTGCCGATTTTCAACTCCACCCCAGAGGAGCTCCTCCAGTCTATGAGCTCCTCACATTAAGTCACATATCTAATAAAACACTACAGGAACAGGTCCGTACTCCCGGTGGCCCCTCTTATTTCCTCTGAGGTTTTTGGGTTTATAACTGCATTCAATGAGGACACGTGAGAACATGGGTTAAGGGTTTGGTACCTGGAGGGAAATTGAAGGAGGCACAGGGCATGTAAAAATAGAAGACCATTGGGGGAGACAGAGACAATGATTAACTAGGTGAACGATCTTTAATCAGCAGTGAAGAGCTTGGCACAAAAGTACCTTCCAATGAAAGAGACGTGAAATAACTTGGCAATGTTGGCAACAGAAGACGGGGCCAACACAGAGAAGACAGACAAGACATGGGAACAGGAAAAACATACTGCAATGATATAAACTAAATAAACCATTTGTCTTCAGCCGCAGATGTAATAAATGCTCTTCATGTCAGATACAACAACAGACAAGGTTCTCAGATTACACCTGCGTCACTTGTCTGCACAGTCCCTGAGGCAGAAGCAGCCAGTGACACAAGGATATGAGAATACGTGGCTCTGCAGTCTTATGGTACAGCTGAGATGATGCATCTACACATAATGTATGTGTGTGGAAAAAGTATGAGAGTGTGTATACCTAATGTGTGTTTACACACTTTTAATGCTGTTGAAAGTTCAATATTTTCACCGGCATGTGTGTCCAGTTCTGTTTGTTTGAGATAACGCTGCAACAGGTGGTGGTTTATATAACATTTCCATCTTTTTACATCATTAGCTGGCTTATGCCAAGCATCACCAAGTAATGCCAGATTATAGTAGAAATACGGGAACAAGGAGATGTTGTCAAAAGAGGTTTTTTATAGTTAAGGAGACACACTGTTGATGCCTCTGTGAGACCTACTAGACCATTAGCTACAAAAGTGACTGTAGAGATATTCTTAATACCTGTTTCCACCACCACCTGGATGGATTGACAGTCTGATTTCTTAAATACATCTAAATAGGGGTGTCCTGATACGATATCGGTCTGATATCAGCAAGAATTCAAATATTGGATTATATCAGCCTGCATCTAAAATCTCCAATATCAGAACTCCGATACAGACAGTCCATTCCAGACCCTGCTCCGGCACCTCTATCTAGCAGCACACGGATCCAGCATGTAGAGCCCATGTAATCACAACAACAGTGAGTACTAAGGTGCAAACAAAGAACCAAGGAGTAGGAGTGATGTCAGCCCTGTGGCAGTATTTTTTATTTAAGTCCGAAAAGACGTTCCAGCTGAGTGCAAAACTTGCCATACACAAGTTTGTGCTAATATCAGATCAATATCAGTATCTGCCAATATTGACGGCTACAATATCTGTATCCTATCAGAGGTAAAAAAATTGTATCTGGACACCCCTACATATAAACATATTAGTCCGACTGATATTACACTGACTTCTCATACTGTTGTTAAGAAAACCGATTTATCGCCTAAATCTGGCTTCTCAGAGCTTGACCAACACACCTAGATAATGCAGTAGGGGATTGATTTTCTCCGTTGTGCATTATGGCTCAATCAAACAGAAACTGGCCTCAGCGTTCTGCACATGCTCCGTGTTGACACGCCCAGCTTTGAGTTGAGCGACATGGATGTGTCACTAGGAAGCCGGGAAGCAAACAAAACCTCAACAGGTAAAGACAGGACATAAAATAGTTTGGATTACATACTATGCATTGTACTGTAGATACACTCTACTGATGGAGGGGTTGCAATGAGTGCTTCATAAGTGTACACATTAAGTAAAAACCCTCTTCTTCTACCTGCACTTAATCTCTGCAGCACTTCTCTGCACCCTCAACGTCACATCTTTTCTACAGGCCCTGTTGCCATGGAGGTTATTGAAATTAGCAGTCCTCTGTCTTGAACGGTCCTCCCTTTTAAAAAAGTTAGGCTAAGTAGGAAGAAATAGCTGCACTCTGCAAGAAGATTTGCTTATGACTAGGGTGAGTTCTGATCTATTAATGCCACGTCACTCAGTCAGTGGAGGGAAGTACAGTGGATGTGGTGTAAAAACTCTGATAAAAGTGGGAGTGTAAACAACCCGGCACCTTTAGATTCACACAGCCCTCACCTTTGAGACCCAGTTATCCTCAACAGTTCTGGGTTTATCCACCTTATTTCACCTCCTGTCTGTTATGCAGGATTTTCTCTCACTGTGCGGTTCACCTTTAGCCGGCCCCACCGTGCAGCTCTGCTGGCGCTCATTATCTGCTCTGATGGAGTCCCTGCGCTCCACCTGCCCTCGGCTACCCAACACACCTGCTGTGATTGTGTGACCCACTTCTTTGTCTGTGTGTGTGTGTGTGTGTGTGTGTGTGTGTGAGTGTCTCAAGCTGTGCATGTGTGTTTGTGTCTGTGCGTATAGCTTAATTCAGTGTTTGGACTCAGTTGTGTCAAAGTAGCGTAATCAGGTCAGCTGATTATCTAACCAGTCGATCTGTGAGAGAGCAGCTGCTGGTCACTGTCTTCGCATTCATCCTGTTCCTGACTGACTCATGCGTCAATTAGGTGGAGCTCATTATGTTATGCAGAGCAGAAAATAACTCGGAATATCTCGGCTTTGCTTCAGACATTGTAAAGCATAAGTTTAACCACAATCAGTACAGAAGGTGTCACACCAAAGTTGAAATCTTTTTATTTGAACTAGGTTAAGCTGTGATGCAATTCTGACATCAGCAGACGCTTCGTTACAGGTCATCGTTTAAGTGCGCTGAAGAGCTGAGACCTCCACAATAAAAGAAATGTGGTTTGAGAAGCTGAAACACCTCTTACTATGACTGTTCCTGTTTAACTTTATAATCAAAAAGTGTTATTAACAATTTTCACATGTTAGCTGTTGAATTTAAACAACATGCTCAGAGGGGGAAGTTCAGAAACGTTTGTAGCGTTGGTATGTACTGTTGCCTTTCATGCACTGGTCTCTTATGTTGACAATCATCCAGCTCAGCACTAACTTTTTTTATTTGCTATTAACACAGCTTTCCTCTTGTTTTACCTCCTCAAAACTGAAAGAATATATTGTTAGAAGGGGTGGGAATCACTAGTGGCCCCACGATACGGTATTATCACATTACATGGGCCACGATACGATATTATCACAATACGATATTATCACGATACTTGGGCCACGATATGATATTATCACGATCGATACGGTATTATCACGATACGATGTTATCATGATACGATGTTATCATGATACGATATTATCACAATACTTGGGCCAAGATACAATATTATCACGACATGATATTATCATGATTTTTAACATTTTGCAATACAGTGAGTATTGCGAAATTTATACAATTTTGATTTATACAATTTTTTCAACTGTTAAGCTAATTTAGCATTTGTCTTTCCTTTATATTTGTATTATTTACACAGTATTTTATTGTCATGTAGCACATCTTGCAAACCCTCTATATATTTGTTGTACTAACTTTCTCCTGCTCTTTGACGTCACCTCTGCCAACTTCACTGGACAAACAGTTGATTTTACTTTTCCATTATCATAGATTTAACCTCATATTAGCAATTAATTTGAAAAATTGATACTTGGTTGTTATATCACTAGACAAAATATCACAATACTATGCTGTCACGATTTTTTCTCTAACCCCTAATTGTTAGCATCTTTCTTAAGAATATTTGTGTCAGGAAATGGCTAACTGCTATTATGAGCTGATGTGCATTGGCAGTAAGTGGACTCTCAAATGTTATTATGAACTTCAAATACGGTCAGATGCCTCACCCAGAGTTTCACGAGCAGTTTCTCTTTCAGACTATAATCAGTGAGAAAACTGTAGTGTGATATAAAGTGTCAGATTCCCTGGTTTCATACAAATCACTGCTTAAAGACATATGACCTTGTCATATTTTTGTTTTATTTATACAAATATCTATATTTTTTAATGTTCTCTATTGCTCTTATCTTGCAGTTTTATGTTGCTGCTCTTACTCTGTAAAGTGTCCTTGAGTGTTCAGAAAGGCGCTTTTAAATAAAATGTGTTATTATTATTATTATTATTATTATTATTATTATTATTATTACTAGTCTGTAGCTTTATGGCATTGTAATGTATAAGCTTCTCACGTCGACTATAGTGACAAAAAAATGGCTGAATTATGTGTCGAGACACTAACGCTGTTTTCTCTCTATTTCTCTTTCTCTCCCTTCCAGCTCACAAAAGGTGCCCGTCTCCCATAGACTGTGCGGAAGAGGGTCGTGAACGCTGCAAGCTGGGCTCCAACCGCTGTGGCCCCTGCTTCGACCCACTGGTGGAAAATGAGGATGGAATGTGCGTGGCGAGGAGGAAGCACCATCAGTATGGTATGATCTGAAACATAACATGGAACAACATAACAAATATATTCCTGGAGTACGGCATCAGGTTCAGTGAAGGCCTAAAAGACTTCAACGATAGTAACCGATGTTTCTCATCAGAATCAAAAGTAAGGAAGGGAATAAGAGCAACTGTAACTGGCTGTATGCATGGTCGGCACATGAGCACTAACCTGAAGATTAATTTGGGTTTCTGGTCAAGATGGTGGAACTAATAGTGACCAAAGATTTTTAAAAATAGGATCAAACGTTAGCGGAAACATGGCAATCGCAAAAAACTATCAGCCAAATAGTTATTTTTCAAAAGATTTTGTCAATCACTGCATCCCTTTCAAAGCATATACTAAAAGGTTTGAAGCAGGAGCTGCGTACAGACAACTGAAAAGTTTGGCATTTTTAGAAAAGTCAGTAAATAAAAGAATATATTGACAAACATATTGATTATCATTTTCGCTGCACTAACTCACATATAAAATGAACAAAGAGCTAGGTTTTGCGTTTTCTAATCCCAGCCTCAGTTCCTGTTAGATAACCTGCTTAAGTTTTAAATGAGATGCATCGAGTGCCTTCCTCCAGCTGTAATCAAATTATCAGTGTTCTTGTACATGCACTGACTGACTCACTGTCACTTGTTCCCTTTGTTGTCTTTAACACCCGTGCTTCACATTCATTCTCTGTCACTGCTTGTTTTCTTTCGAGTTGATCTGCGTATCCTGTGTCCTACATCTCTCTTCCACTCCCCCTCTTTCTTTCTTATTGCCTATTGATTCTGCGGGCTCCTTCTCCTCCCCTGTCGGTCTCAGTTTGATCTCTTTATTTCTTTACCCCTCTATCTGTTGCCTTGACTTCAATTTGCTCTTTTCCCGTTCAGACCTCTCCTCTCTTTATTCCTGCCGTGGTCCTGGCTGTCCCTTCCTCTCACATGCCTGTCTCTGACCACTCTACTGCAGTTTGATCCTCTGTGTTTTTTTAATCCAGCCTTGCCCCTGCTAGGTCTGCAGCACACACACACACACACACACACTTCCATGCACACAAACACAGCCCTGCACACTGACAGATTTAATCACTTAGATGACATGCATCTCCCTCTCAACCCCCTCTCTCTCCCTCCCACTCCTGCCCTTCATCCTCATCTCTGACTCTAATGTCATTCGATGAAAAGAGCCGAGCAGCAAAAATAAATCTTATTTTTCTGATTTCCATGGCATGACATCAAGCCGCTGGCACGCAAACAATATTTCAAGACAGGGCTGCAGAAATTAGAAAGAGAAATGAAAATATCTGGAGTGCACTGGCTTGCTTCTGCACGTGTGTATGTGTGTGTGTTTTGTGTCTGTAAGTAGGCACGTGTTTGTGTGTCCCCTGCAGGATTAATAATTTAGATGGGTCTGCAGCTGGAGAGGAAGGATATAGCACAAACTTGGCTCGAATTATTGGCGGCAGCATCAGAGAGAGGCAAACACGAGAAGGAGATGAGTGCGGATTTATTAAAGATAGAGGTCAGGGGAAAGGGTTTTTCTGTGCGGTGCATACACATGTTGTTAAGGCGTGTGCTGTGAATCCAGGAGATCACTATAGCTTTGGATAAGCTCTCTAAATGGTTACATAAACCCCCCAAAAGACCACAGATCCCAGTGATGATCTGCATTGAAAAACAACTCTTCTTGCTGTCACATGCACACGTGCAAACCAAAAGCAACATGACATGCCAAATAAGCATAAAAATGGCTGCAGTTCCCGCCTCCTTTATTTACCTTATTTGTTGTGTTTGATTTGGCGGGGACAGCGTACATCCCTCAGTGCTTTAAAACACAACAAAGTGCATCAACTGCATCGTTTGTTTTGGAGCATGACTGACTGAAACCACCTCCCTCCATCATGTCAGTGAGGATAAAGCTGCTGTTTTAGGACTTAATGACCTGATTTTGTTATATTTATGTGTGCTAAAAAAAGCATGGACAAATCAAATGTCATTCAGTCTGTTTCTTTTTATCTGCCCCGCGCTCACAGTTATACAGAAGCTCCTAACTAACTCTTGGTTTGTCAGCAAGGACATCAGGAAAAAGTGCCTTTTTGTTCTTTTAATATAATTTCTACCTTCAGTCTTATGAAACCACATCCCATCATCAGCGGGCTGACTCACTGGCACAGCAGTATGCTCTGATTTTTATCTTTTCAGCTGTTTCACAGACAGAAGGGAGGTGATAAGATAAAGCGTCTCTCTCTTGCGGTTACAGATAATAAGATGCTGAGATTTTAGGTACGAGTCTGTGACTTTTCAATCATTTCTGTCTTATAAATCCATCGAATGAGAGTCAAAAAGTTGTTTGACATTAAGTTAGAGTGTAAAACAGGTCTTAACTCTGCAAAGGGCGAGCTTTTTTTCTCTCTGATTGTCATTACTTGTATCTGTGGTTAGATTATCTCACAATGCCAGACCCCACTGCACTTATAGTGATATAATACAAGCCTGTTCCCTTCTCTCACGTCCTCTTTTTCATATCCTGCGCTCAAACATAATAAATCAAATCCCCTCCATTGTATTTTTTTTCTACAGCACTCGCATATGTTTGTTTATCACGTCCAGTTACTGTCAAAATGAACATGAGGTGATTTTGCCGTTAAAATCTGTGGAAATCTCTGCTCTGAGTCTGTCAGGTATTTCTCATTCAGAGAGAATCAAAGTGCACAGTAGGTAAAAGAAGTAGAAAAGAAGAAGTAGGACCTGTTTGTGTTTGACATGTAGGTGTGCACTACCATCGGTAAACATACAGTGCACCTCCGAGTCATTGCTTTGTTCCGAGGCCACACAAACAGACAGTGTGTGTTCTCAATATGCAGTTTAATTGTATGTGCTAAAGGCAGGGCTGTCTCCATGAAGCCGGCGTTTTATAGATTGCCCTTCACTTCACTATCTTCATGTCGCTCTTTTTCTCAGACATATGGACTCGGTTAGTTCCCTCTTTTTCTCTATGTGTTTACCTTTCACATGATGTAACAGACCTGTTCCTAGCAGCTGTCTGAATGTTTCTGCAATAAACAAGGGAAAGAAAATGTCCCGTCCCAGTTCAGACCAATAATTAGACCAATAAACAGGGTTGTTATGCAAGTATAGAAAGTATGGAAGTAATGTGATCAATTTACAGGTCTTAAAAAAGTATGGTAAAAGAAAAATGAAGTATGGAAAAATATTTATGTTAACAGACTATATTACCACAGTTATAGAATAGTGTTTTCTAAAATAGAAAAGTAGGTGTTTCCAATAATAACTCCAAAAAGTAGGGTATGGAAAAGTATGGATATTCCAATTGTGTTGGAACCCTGAATAAGGAGCACGGCTTTCTAACAACGTTGTTTAATGCACTTTCACAATGGAATTCACCATTTAGGATTCATTTTTAGGCTTTGATTTTTAAAAGTCACCTATAAAAAGTATAAAACTTATTTGAGCTACAGTTATAAGTTAGTGTCTAACTTTTTGGGGGAGTGTCATGTCATCATTCAGCATCAAATCTGTGAAAATAAAAGGAAAATCGGGGGAAACTTGGGTTTATTTGTGACTGAAAGCTGTCGTTTTACTTCAGTAGTTTTGTCTGTTTTGATAGGGTACTTTTCATAGCGCTTTTTAACCATAAGAGAAGCACAGTTAATTGGTGAAAAAGTGTCAATCTACTGCTCCAAGAGTTTATGTTGCTTTATTATAAGTGGACTAAGTTCTGATCAGACAAAAGTTTGAAAAAGAGTTCATCTGGGGTTAATGGCGGAGTTAACTTTGCTCTATTTCTCTGTGTTTTTGTCGTTGAAAACAGGATAAGAAGGGAAACTTTTAATGGAAGGTAAATAGTGTCCTGTATTGACTCAAAGCTCTGCAGTCAGCTGTGACTAAGTTTTTATAACAGGTTGGAGGATGACTCAGTGCTATGATTACCAAAGAGACACAACATCACCTACTTTAGTTTTCATCGTCAGAAATTCTTTATTCTAAAAAGAGACAAAATAATGAGGTAAAAAGAGGTTTCTGTCGAAACTGGGAATTAGTTTATTCAGTCCTGCAGTCTTTTTGTCCGACTCCAGACTCCTCTCAAAGGGGCACATTTTAGATTTCCCACCAGAGGGCAGCAGGACACACTCAGGCTCTTTCTCAAAACAGACCTCCTTCACTGGAGCGCACTTCATTTAAAGCTGAAAGGAAGGAGCCCCACAGATAGAGCTGCAAGATTTAAGACCAGTCCCATTCACTGATATGGGATGGGAACTTTATGTAACCATGGTTACATGTCAAACAAATTATTAGCAGGTTACATAAAACTTAAAGTGGTGGGCCCTTCGCATCAATACATGAATGGAGGGAAAGTGTGTAAGCTGGGGGCATATTGGAAAGATTCTGGTTATCAATCGATTATATCTGTATAGGAGAGAATCTGGGTCATCCTTATGTCTGTAAAAAGTTTCGAGTGTAGCAACAAGGTTATAAAGTTGTCTGTGTGGTTTGGGGGCAGGCAGGAAGGGTGTGAGTGTGTGTGTATGCAGGGAAATGTGAATGGTTTTTAAGTGGGAAAAGAGGACAGCACAGATGTGTGTGACCCTCAATCCCTGTTGAGCTGTTTACTGTTTGTTTGTTGTACCCAACAGCCCCCTGGGTGCCTCTCAAGAGGTTATGGGTCATTATCAAGTCGGTGACAAAACTCTCCTATACAGGGAGGTGTGTGCATGCTTAGTGAGTGTGTGACAAACCACACACATGCACACAATCGCTTTTTTTTTAAGGGGAAATAACAACTTTAGCTCTGGTAGGCGCCTGAGGATTTCTCTATCAATGATTATATTTTGAACCCTTATTCTGCGCTCGTCTTTGTTGGATCCTCCTCTTAAATTCAAACCTGTGTCACGACATGCACCCGGAGAGAGCCCACTGACACAGTTGGAGCTCGCAGCCACCTGCAAAGTACAGATGGTGCGTCCCGCCTCCGCAGACACCTGCTATGGAGTGCACTAAATGGCCATCACTAGAGGGGGGGGGGAGAAAAAAAACAAAGCAGGCAGTGAAAGTGCTGGCATGTCATATCAGACAGATTAGCTCAGCCAGATGGCTAACCTTCTGGGGTGACAGTGACGGTGTAATCATTAATGCTGAATAGGTGGGTGTTCCGTGTTGAAAACATGTTTTTGATTTACTGGCGCTCGGATATCATCACACTTACTGGCTCATTAATAAAAATTACAGCTCACTAACAGACTCTAAATACCCAATTTTTGTTCCCAATTTCTTGTCTTATAACTTTCTCTTTTACCGGTGATGATAACAAGCAGCTACCACTACTTGATCAATTGCAGGGTAACTTTATGAAGGGTAAACAGCACTTTGATCACCTCCATTAGCACTAAGCTAAGGGATCTATTGTGAAACCAGAGCCCAGTGAGACTGAGGTTGTGCTGATTGCTCCTGTCCCCCCCCTGCGGTGCTTCCTCCCTGGCCACACACACATACCGCCCCTGGTCACCCTGGAGACCTCAGCAGGAATGTAGCTCCCTGTCTGGCTATAAGGGACGTTAACGACAGTTTAGTGTTGTCTCCCTGTTTTTTATCAGCCCACAAACGAACAACTCACATGGACACAGTCCCTGTCCATCACCCTGAAAAACACGTTGAGGCTCTGCACAGCATACTTGTGTCTTCTTGTGCTTACTACATCCTCACTTTATGCAAATAGTTTCACATTTTGCACTAACATGAAAGTGGACAAAACAAAAGGCTGCCATTTGGCTCATGGAAGAGAAACAGGGGCAACTTAGATTAATAAGTTTATTTATTGGATACTAACAGGTGATAGATCTTGTAGAGAGTCACCACATTGTGAAGATGTCTTGATATGATGCCTTTTCCCTTTATATATTGAAGATAATAATTAAGACATCCCAAGTTAGTTAGAAAATGTTTATTTATACAAAAGTCATCATAGGATCATTCATAAAGTAAATCTTTCAATAGCAGATTCAGATATTATTCATTTCCTGTTCATTTCCAGATATCATTTCCTTTCTTTCTAGTCTGTCTTAAGGTGCTAATTTGAAATTAAATGTCTGTAAAAGTTGGTGTAATAACTACTGAAACATTGTTCTTTTTTGTGCTTTAGGAAAAGCTTCATTCCACCCTGTTCTGGATGAAGAGATCGATTATCTTCAGGGCATCATTGAGAAACAGGTAGTCTCGGAGAATAAACCCCAAAAACAGCGAAAAAATCCTGGTAAGAACTCGAGAGAGCAGAATTTCTCATATGCAGCATTTTGTTTTCTTAAATCCTGCCCCTGATAATCTCTATCTGACATTTGATTTTGAATTAGTGTTTTTTTTTTGTGTGTGTGTGTCCTTCTCCAGCTGCTGCAGCCTCCCAGTCGGACGCTAAAAACAGCAATACAGATGTCTCCAGAGGGAAACAGAAAAACCAGGATCCAGTCTCAAATAAAACCGTCCCCTTGGTTGGTGCCGCCCCACCTGCACTTACTACGGCTGAAAAACCGACCCCCTTGCCGGGGGCCACTCAAGGTGATGACCGAGGTGGTCCTGTAGTCGTTCAATCATCAAAACACGACGGCTTTTTATTAAGTAAGTGTGACGACATCAGCTTTACTGCAGATGATCATAGTATCTCAAATATTACATCATTTTCTCTTCTGCACGCTGTATTAATCTCTGTAGCTCATATTTTTCATTCACCTGCAGTCCTGATCTCGCTGTTTGTGGCGGTGGGCGCCATAGGACTGGTCATGGCAACCGTCTGTTTAGTCAAGTAAGTGTGGGGACATCAGTCTTCAGGAATCATAGAAGAGCATTTGAGAAATTCTCCTATCACTTTTGAGTTCTTAATTATGAGTTTTATTAGTTTCATTAGTTTTCCCCAAATAACCTAAATTTATTTTCTTACTAATGCTTTATGTGCATGTGTGAAATTAACAAGACTATACATGATTTTTTCATCCAAAAAAAAGTCTTTCTATTTATTCCTGCCTTTGATTTTTTTATAGCGTGTAATAGAGGATATATTCTGTTTGACACTGTTTGCCAAATGCTCACGAACATTTATTCAGTTTATGCTGGTAGTTTCACCCTCAACCTTGGTGTGAAATCTAAAAACTAGAGGTTAAATATAAAAAATTAAATATCAAATTAAACAATTAAACAAATTAATACATCCCTGTGATCATTGCTAGTTGAAAACTTAAGCTTTTTGAGCAACAATGATTAGTTTGAATTGTTCAGTCTTTTTAAACTAAACTGATCATTTTTACAAATAGGCAATAAACAGTAGAGTTGTTATTATTCTATTTGTCTTGAGTTGCTGAAATGTTCATTATAAGTGTCATTATATTCCAGTAATGTGTTTTTTTTTGGTTGCAACAATGCTGTAAAGTATTCTGAGAAGTGCTACACTGAGGGTGATACTTTGTGTGTAACATAAGCACCCTCTGCTGGGCAGAGTTGAGGGCTGCACCCTGTGTTGTGATGATTTGCAGTCAGCTCCACTGAAATATCTTGAATACAGTCAGTTTTTGTCGGTGAAAGAGTGACAACAACAGCAAGTCACAGTCCCTGAGGGTTCAGTACTGAGGATTTAGGGTGAACATTAGGTTTAGGTAAAAGACCTTCTTCAGTTTTGCTGCAGGGCTGCAGGATATTTTCATGCTTGAGGCAGGAAACTGTCGTTAGTAGTCCAGAAGTCTAATAAAACCAACAATGCCCCCTACAGGTTAAAGAAAGAATCTCGCATGGCTCAGAAAGTCGACTACCCAGCCTTCAAAGGGTCGGGCCCTCCTGCTACCGCAGCCAATGGTTCCTCGGTATGAGAGAAGCTCATCTTTCACCCAAATGCAAATGTCACAGCTTCCTTTGTTTCCATTTTGTCACTTCTTCCTCTGCATAAACCACAAGTTTCTGTTTCACACTTACTTCCTGCTTCTGCTCTGTCCTCAGATGGGAGATAAGACTCTGGCCCAGAGCGCTCAAATGTATCACTACCAGCATCAAAAACAGCAGATGCTCTCAGTTGGAAAGTAAGTCTCTTAGCTACTCCTTTATTCACCCTTTCCCCTTCCTCACATGTCATCAAGAACATTAAAAAAAGATCCTGGGACACTTATTGTCACCTCTTCTTCTTCTGTTTCTGCTACAGTCAAAAACCTGAACAGAAAACCACTGACACAGAGATCACCTCAGATGAGGAAGAAGTGGGAGGAGACTTTACAGTATATGAGTGCCCCGGACTCGCACCGGTGTGTAGAAATACACTCACAATGACACAACCTCTAACCCAAAGACAAATCAATTCCTGTTTTTTTTTTTTTGTTTGTTTGTTTTCCACTGAGGATGATTTTTATCTCTTACAGACGGGGGAGATGGAAGTGAAGAACCCTCTGTTTGATGACTCCACGCTACAGTACCAGGGAAATCCAAAGTGAATGATAGACACTTTACAACACACACACTCACATACATACATACATAGACACACACTCATGCCATTCCTCTTGAAGAAACCACTTGATCTTACACTGCATGCATTGAATTGAAAGTTCTGGCAGAGAAAAAGGTGAAAAAATGAGTCTTTTCTTCTCTTTTACTCTCCACCCTAATTACCGCTTTTAAAACCACAAATCTATGTTTGATTCCTGATTGATTTATTTCTGATTGATTTGAAGATTTCTTTCTTTTTTTAATGTACAGTCCCTGTAGCGGTTTCATCCTGTCAACTCTTTTTACCTTTGTGTTTGTCGTTTTTCTTTTCTTTCTGCAGCTATTTCTAAAGAATGTGATCGCAGACATGTACAACACACTCTCCCACACACACACACACACACACACACTTACACACATCCATACAAATGCTGAAAACAGGTGCCCTCCCATGTTTTTGTCATGCATAGCTTGTGGCTAAACCACATTCCCCACAGAGTCCCAGGAAATATCTGTAATCAGATGGAGGTGATTCCCAAACCTGGTGCGAGGTTTGACATTAAAAATGTAAGCGCTGGTGTTGCTTATTTTTATTCTTTATCCTATAAGCTGCTTGTAAAGATTTTAAGATTATAGATTATGGATATATATATATATATATGAAAATGAAATACTTGATGATGTCTGTTGCATGGTTTGACTATACCGTGTTTAAATCATGGCGATGATTTTTTTGCCTCTTGTATGGAGGACTGATTATTGAATGAAATATTTAGAAGAAAAGCGAAAATCCTGCTGTGTAGATGGTAAACTTCACAAACCCACTCTGTTCTCCGAGCTCATATCACTCTCAAGTCAACCCTGTACTGCTATATGTACATACAAAGAGTGAGGTGTTCACTTTTTATAGATATTTGTACATGCAGACCAAGGTGTGGAATTAAACTTTTTACCACATGTGAAAAATGACTTTGTTAAGGGTTTGTTTGTTTTTGTGTTTGTTTTATGGCCAACATCATGTTCACCCAATGGTACGCCCCATGTATGTGTCTTTATTTTGGGCATTTAGTTACTCTATTGACTTACTATATTTTATCCTACCAGCAAAATATACTAACAATCTGACGAGTGAGAACATCTCTTTTACTTAGCTTTGAGTGATTGAACATCGCTATTGAGTTTCTGCATGATTCTTCCCCCACTTAGCACAGTTTCTCTGCTGGTGACTGGTTAGTCATCAACCATGAATCTTAAGTCTTGTGGATGGACAGTCACAGAGGTAAAATCATCTTAAAAAAACTGCGACAGACTGGATGTGCTGGTTTTTCTCTCAACTATTAATTCATTTAAATAAATTACAGTGATATTTTGACAAGTCTAAGACTGTTTCTATCAAATTTAGGTTTTAAGTTGCATTTTTTCAAATACATTTTGATCTATTCATGAAGCACAAAGTGACTCGTACTGTGCTGCTGCTGCTCTTCTTGAATCTCTTCACTATATTTGCTGATCCAGTTCGACCCTGTTTAACCTTGGGACACAAATGACGACACCCTGAAACTGCGTGCCTGTGTGTGTTGAGAGTAACGGCGTGGAGCCCCTGCAAAGCTGTATGTACCTCAGTGTGGGGTTTTTGTGTGTATGTGATCCTATGAGTTGTGCTGGCTCAGTCTCCATTCCCCCCCCCATTCAGCCACATGCTCAGGGCCATTAAAGGCCCTTTGTGCTGGCGGACGGTGGAAGGAAGGCAGCCATTGGCCCTGGAATGAAAACCTGGGTGGGTGAAGGGTGTGTGAAGGTGGGTATCAAAGGCAGGGTCGTTAGAGAGAAAATCAAAAAGCCATCAGACTTGTTTGAGGGAGACGATTGTGCTGCTCAACAGGAGGGGTGGATCCCTAAATTCCAACAGTAGAAGTTTGTCAAATCACTACTTGTGAAATAGCGGCATAGGTTTACGTCCACCTAATATAAAGTTAATTCATCACAATTTTCACACTATATTTGCTTTTCACAGACATCATCACATCCAAATATCTTGCATTGTAAACATCAAAATCCTTATACAACCGCAGTTTAATAAGATCTGATTTCTCTAACTTGGAAAAGCCTCATCTGAGCAGAGAATCAAGGGGCTCTCTCTCATGACTGGTCTTTATATTTCACAACATGAGTTCTTTTTAACCCCTGAGGTGGTAGATATGTTAGCTCTTAAGCTGCTAAATGAAACTGAGACATTTTGGTGAGTGTTGTGAAAAGCTTGGCCCATACTCACACATCCTCAAATAGATGGTGTTATAGACAGCAACATTTCTGTAACTTGTATGGAAACGCACGCCTGGTGCCTGTTTTCTCTCATTGTGCACAAATGAGGAAATCATGTTGGTAAAAAAATAGAATCAAATCAAAATCAGGTATGGCTACATGATTTTTATTTGCCACTGAAGCATCATGTGGCTTTCTCTCTCGGTTCGGAGTTTCATTTTTACAGTATGAATCTTTTAATCCGGTAAGGCTGAGGTGCATGTTTCACATTGCACTGCTGCTGCTCAACAGACCTTCTTTCATCTCGAACTTTCTCCTCTCTTGGTTTGACTACAGCGAGCAGGTTTCTGAAGTGTTCCTGAAAGTGGCCTCTTGCAGAGAACTAAAGACAAGATCTGAGACATCTGGAGGGGGTTTCACCAAATCCGCAGATACTCCCCTCACACACCTCCTTCTCACTGTACCCAGCCATTCAGGGTTACTATACATCCCCCACCCCCCTCCTACTCCTTTGGACACCCTGAGTGCTCTGCTGTCCCCTTTCTCTCTGCTTCAAGTTTACTCTCCCTCTCTGTCTGCGTTTTGCATGACAATCAACCTCCCAAGTCCATGGCCCAGGACAGTGGTGCTGTGGTTGGGGTTTGATGTCTTTTGAGCTATTGACCAAGCTCTTGTAGTCTCCCCCAAGGTTCTCTGTTCCTGCACTTACTGGGCTTTGTAAAAGGCTGACTGTATAAAAGGCTTTTTTCCAGGGTGAAGGAAATTTTGGGGAGTTTTAAAGGATTAAAATATAAACAAACATTATCTAGCCAAAGCAGGTGGATTAATAAAAATAAAACATATCTTTTATCTTTCATCTCTTATCTCTTTTGCTTCTTTCTTATTTCAGCTTTACTGTCTTTTTAGCTTTTGTTATACTTGTACTCTTTTTTAAATTATCCTTTTAGGCCTTTTATTGTTTTATCTCTCGCTCATTTCTGTTGCTCTATTTCATCATAACTATTATTATCAGTATTACCTGTTATTTTTTTATCAGTATTGTTGATATTGCCTTTTATATTTACTATCCTGTTTCGACTTTCCATCCCCCTTTTAATTGCATTTTCTTTTTTTTAAAACTTTTTTATGTTTTTTTTTATTTTATTTCGTTCCTCATGGTCTCATTTTATGTTGCATGGTTCTTGTATTGTCTGGGTCCCTTATGACATGAAAATGGCCTTCAATTCCTTTTTTACTGAGCTTTTTGCTTTTATCTGTCTTTTTCCATGTGCTCTAAGACTCAAATGATGTCAAAGCACTTCTGTTTTTAAAAGCGCTATGCAAATAAATTTATTATTAAAGTTATTATTTAATAAGACAGTAAGGAGGTCAATGGGTTAGTCACTGTAATGTCACTTAAACACCTGAAGTTTTCAACAGAAACGCCAGGCCAGGTGTTGTCCTTCGCTCATGTTTGATTTTTAATGACATGGCGAAAAATTGGACTCTTGACTCAGTAAAGAAAAAAAGGATTTAACAGCTAATAAGACAAAAAAAAGAGAGAAAAAGAAAAAAATCTTTGTACTAAACAGACCACAATAATATAAATCCGATAGAATCATCCATTACTCCACAGAAATGAATCTGCACAGTTTGGATATTGCACCTGCAGCCTACATCAGGTCCTCAGACAAGTTTTGCACCCTCAGATCATACCAGACTGGATACCTTCGAGTGAAACTCCGGCCCATGTTTGTTTCGGGGTGGTGGGTGTGGGTGTGGGGGCGGAATCAAAGGCTTGAGACTTATTGTTTCAACCTGAAAAGAAGCTAATGGTTGACCATGGCAACTTGGGATCTGAAATCCACAGGGTGCCCCGGGGACAGCCCGTACAATGGCCCCCACCTCTCCCTCCCCGCAGTGGGTCTTCCTGCCGCAATCTGCGGCCAACGACTCGCGCTGGGGGAGCGCATCTGCACCATCCAGGGCTCTGAATGAGGACCCATCAAGAGTGAATGAGAGGGGTTCACCTGAATGCTTCTGCTCGTTTTATGATGTAACTCTCTCTCTTCTTCTAAAACGAGGGTCTGGCCAGAAGTAGCTCACAAAACTGTACACAGCCAAGGATCTAGGGAGCGTGAACATGGCGCCATAAAACGTAATATTATGACTGTAAAAAGACAAAAATCGTTTGGAAAGAGTAAGATGAATTTCTAAGGAGTTAAATCTAACAATCTTACAAAAAAATCGATCTAGACTAGAATTTAGACTTTCAGATTCAAAGTGTATTTTTGGCTTTCTTGTGCTTTCAATAAAAATGGCTGCAACTGCAACACATCTGTCCCATTTTAGATCTCTCAAATATACTACATGAACATGTCTGCACTGATCGAGGCTAACCTAGTAGAGGAAGTGAATGGATTCAGTCATAGTTATTCAGGATAACAATGTCAGTGTTAATGTTTGAATGATTCTAGATAAATAATGATGATTAAAATGAATCAAACTCAATGACAGAGATGTTTAAATATCAAAGCAATTTCCCCCTAAGGTGAATAAGTAAAACAAACATGTCTTTATAATTCATGAATGAGGTGACCAAGTTATATATGAAGTTACAGGAGGAGTCCTCCTTGCCTTATTTGCAATGTAAAGATGTTTTAAGGTGCCATCAGCTCATGGGTCATACATGTTATTTTACGCATTGCGTGTTAAGAGTTTAATTCCACCAAACGGACAGAAAAATAACAGAACAATGACTCAAAAATGATGGGAAAACACTTAAAACACGCCCACACTAGTTAAGGGCGAATCAAGGTCATTCACAAATATATCATCAGCTGTGCGCAATTGTCTGCGCCAGCCAATCAGCAGCGAGACACGACGATGTGCAACACCCGGAGCTGTGATTGGGAAAAGCTGTGGAGCCAGGGCCAGGGAGGGTCATTTGAGGTTGAAGTTGAGGTTGGTTGTGGAGGTGTAAAACTGTAGGACTGAATGGAGTAGGCCGGAGGTGTACTGGTGGGCATTTTACACCAAAACGGCAACTCTTAAAGCTGAACTTTTCCTCAGGCGAGCTACTTTGGATACTTTTGGATATTTTTCGCTTCTCTGATCATTTTGTTACACTTGAAACTGATGAACAGATTTTAAACCAGTCACAACTTTAACTTTTTTGTTTGTTTGTTTGTTTAACTTCCAAGACGAGCAAGCTCTTTTTTTCGGGCATGTCTGACAGACCCCAGAGTCCCGACTGCCAAATCCGGCCCTATGATTTCAGCCGGACGAACACTTCCAACCAAGTTCTGGGTCAGGATACATTGGGCAGCGCTGCGTCATTCCAGCTCCCTCATGGCATGCTGCCAGACCCGGGCCTTTTCTACAACAAACCCGCGTATGGAGGCATAACACCAGCTTCAGCGCAGACCCTTTTTTCATTCCCACCCGTCACCAGCGACTATAGGGGGTCCGATCTACAGGCAGGAGAGTTCGGGCAACCCAAGCACTGGTATCCCTTTGCTGCACCCGAGTACACCGGCCAGGTACCCGGGGTTACCGCAGCTACCCAGCCTGTAAATCTGAGTCCTCCTATAGCCGAGACTCGAGAGCAAATCAAACTCCCGGACATAAAGTCCGAGAAGGACAGCGGTGATGACGGCTTCCCAGTGGAGATAAAGGTCCAGCAGTACCCGGCCTCAGCCGCTGTGCCCCATGGAGTATTTTATCCCCCAGCCTGGAACCCAACCTTCTGGCCCGGAATCACCCACATCACTCCACCTGGAAGCAGTAATCAAAATCCCTCTACATCTTCTGCTTCCTCCCCATCTATGTCTCCTTCGCCTCCGAGCAGTGGCGTCCCAGGAAACGCTTTTTTCAGCCTGAACAATACTCAGGCCCCCTCAGGGCCCCAGGCGCCCAATCCGGCCTCTTCTGCGCGGAGCAGCGGCTCCTCCAGCGGTGGCTGCAGTGACTCCGAGGAGGTAAGACAGTCATTGAATCAGGGTAATAAAATCTCTCTCACTCCGTGTTTAAACACCAGCATAAACGAGCTCACGTTTTTAAATGTCCACCTTTATTTTGCTCGTTTATCAGGAAAATCTTTCCACTGAAGAGTTGGAGCAGTTCGCCAAGGAGCTGAAACACAAACGCATCACTTTGGGTTTTACGCAGGCGGATGTTGGATTAGCCCTTGGTAACCTGTATGGTAAGTTTGGTTCCTGTAAATCACCTCCTGGTTTAAAGAAGGACCTTGTGCTATCTGTTAAATTTGGGGGACTTTAATCTTTAGATGCCACGTTTCCTCCAACCTGACTTTGGGATTATAGAAGCACTCCCAACACCATGGATTTCAGATTTGTTATCTGGGTCTGGAGAAAAAAAAAAGTATTTTTGGTGATAATGTAGCACCTGCTCTACTCATGTTTTCATGTTTTGCAAACTTCTTTAATTCGTAAGGGAGACAATGACCAAAACTCCAAAGTTTGCAGTTGATTGAAATCGACTTTGAAAGCAGTTGAAGGAGAGCCTGCTCTGGATTCAGACATGTTGGTAACTTTCTAATCTGCTTTTTTCTTGTACGCAGGTAAGATGTTCAGCCAGACAACAATCTGTCGCTTCGAGGCCTTACAGCTGAGTTTTAAGAACATGTGCAAGCTGAAGCCCCTTCTTCAGAGATGGCTGAATGAGGCAGAGACTTCGGAAAACCCCCAGGATGTAAGTCTGCAGCTCTTTGACATCTGCCAACTACTTTACAAGACAACAAATGATCACAAAGCATCACAGGATCAGTCGGTCTTTTTAAGGACTTTCAAACTTCCTGCTGAGCAAACCGAGGTCCTGTGGTCTTGAGAACCAGTATGAGCCATCTAGTGGTCTACTGCAACTGTGGATTTATAACCTTTTTCTGTTTTGAGTAAACATGTGTCTGATTCCACAGATGTACAAGATTGAGCGAGTGTTTGTAGACACTAGGAAGAGGAAGAGGAGGACCAGTCTGGAAGGAGCTGTGCGCTCTGCTCTGGAGTCTTACTTCATCAAGTGTCCCAAACCCAACACCCAGGAGATCACACACATCTCAGATGACCTGGGTCTGGAGAGGGATGTAAGTACCAGCACCCGAAGACATGAAGATTGTAGTTTTTGAGGAATGCGTGAAGTTGACCAAGTTTCTAAGAGTCAGGTGCTTTTTTTTTTTGGCAGGTCGTCCGCGTTTGGTTCTGCAACAGAAGACAGAAAGGAAAGCGTCTTGCCCTGCCACTAGACGAGGAGTGCGATGGCCAATACTATGAGCAGAGTCCGTCTCCACTGAACATGGCCCCCTCTCCCATTCCTGGCCAGGGCTACCCTCCATCCAGCTACCCCAGCGCCCCTCCTCCTACACTCTACATGCCCCCCCTGCACCGACCAGAAGTCCTGAAACAAGCCCTGCACCCTGGACTGGTTAGTCACCTGACTGGATAAGCAAGCTCAGGCAGAAGCACAGATTGCCTTCCCAAGGCGTAACCATCCAACCCAAACTCAAGCTGAGCCTCTGGTTTAAGTAACCATGTTTTTGGATCTACTGCAGAGAAACGGATCTCACTTGAAGAAATGATATCTCAAGGAAATGCTGTGGCCCACATCCTTTTCCCAGACCTGAGACTAAACAACAGTTATTTCAACCTAAAACTGACGTTGCTCATGCTTTGTTTGGTCTTGAAAGTTGTGTGGTAAAACTATTTTGTAAAGTGTATTCATCACAGGCTCCCAAAAAAATCACCAGTGTTTCTTCCAGTCCACTTATAGGTTGTAAAATCAGAAGTGACTAAAGAGCCAGGAGTGTTTTGTCAAACTTCAACTAGATCGAGGGAAGGTTTACTGTGCCTCTGATGGGGAAAGGTACTGTCTCATTGAATGACCACAAAGTTCCACCAGTTAAGTTAACGTGTGTGCAATACGAATGTGTCTTAAATGAAAAGAGCAGCTGCAGTTTTGTCCAAAAAAATTTAAAATGGAAAATCTAAACCTTCATTTTGGGTGCATGTTTCCACAGATTTTGCACAAAGTTGCTTTTTTGATATTGAGTTTTATATTTTTTTGTATATTTGTGCCCCATGTAAACCACGCTCAGTGGATAAATTTTCAGTGATGCTTTTAGCTTTAATGGGAGCGGAAAGATTGAGGATGATGTTTTGGGATATGTGACAAATGAGATGTTATTCATGTGTCTTTGCTGGTACCTCTGCATATTGCACACTTTTCAAAAATGATGTCTTAACTCAGACAACGGAAAGTAAAACCAAATGGTATTTGGAGACTTCATTATGATTTTACTTGAAGGATGTTTGTTAATGAAATGTAGCGTCACAATAAGTCAGGTTTGGGCGCTCTCAAGGGTATTTCTCTATTCTTCTTGTTTTGATAGTACTCTAAAATGTTTCAGCAAGCCATGATCCCATACTTGACAGTTAAGATATGAACAGGAAAGAGTAAGTTTGGAGTAATTGTAGACATTAATATGTCCGTATCGTAACATGCCAGATAAGTATTTACCACTTTTAACCAGTATTTGAAAGGACAATCATTCCTGTTAGGCTCCAAACAGTTTCTTCCTCCCAGAATATATATCAATTAAGTTATAATTTATTAAAATTTTAGCTACATCTAGAATCTTCAAACTGTACCATAACATATCTTTGCATTCAGTCATTCACTCTTGGTTAAACTTTATGTATGTACATATGTTTCTTTTTATTTTCCAGTATAAATGTTACGTTCAAAAAAACATTTATTTTTGTGCATTTCACTTTGATGGGGAACCGTGGGAACTGAGTACTTCTTAATTTACAGCCATGTCGGGTTCAAACTTGGATAACTGAAGCAGTTAGTTGCAACATGGTATTTTAGATGACCAAAGCACAGCAGCTGTGAGTACCTCTTTATGAAGGAATGGGGAAGTTGACAGCTTTTATCATACACCATGTGGCTTTTATGAAACTAGAGATGATATTTCTTTGGCAGTCAAGCTGTTATTGATTTTTGGTATCATCAAGACCAAAGTAACACTGATAAATATGACGTAGAAAGACTTTGAGATTAAAAATTGTGCTTTATTGTTGAAGTAAGTCTGGTGCTGTCCTCTGGTAGAACAAAGAAGTAATCCGTAAGAAAATTTCTAGATTAAAACACCGATTTTTAACAATATTCCACTTTAAACGAGGAAGTACCGAGTTTGCATTGTTGGTTTATGGATGTACAACTAAGACAATTGCATAACGGTTTTCAGTTCCTGTTACAGAATCTAGAGTGCAAGGGTACACTATATTGAGATTGCTAACCATGAGTTAGACCACAGCAAATATTGTGTAAGTCTGTGGTTATACAGGCCACATATTGTTACCTGTGCAGTGAGTGGCACCATTGACTTAAGGTCTCTGTGCCAAGCTGAACTCAGTGTAGCTTTTCAAGTCTTGCACTGAAACCTCACAGCTAATATAGAAGAGCTGTGGGCTGTGTATAAAGTTGTAATGTGTAATGCTAGATCAGTGCAGCACAAGCATACGCTGTAGCAACCTCATAGCATACCATTTGACCCTTTTTGATCAAGTGTCAGTCTTTTCCTAAGCTAAACTGGATTCAGTCTTTTAGAGTTTGTTGTTTTGATTATCTATCACAGTTAGAACATGTTTAACTTTATTTGGCAAATCACTAAGATTAACGCTGAGTGCGGAAAATGAGATCATCTACGAGCTAATACTGAGAAACAAACAGGAACTGTGCAAGCTAAGTGCTAACAGGATTAGCCCAGGCTGCTAGGTCCGAGTAAACTTTATGTTGAGGTAAACAATCGTATTGTAAGCAGATCCTGCACAGTCTCTCCCTCCAGTCTGTGTGCAGCTTCACTCTCCACTTCTGTTTCCAGGTAAAATACTCTCTGTAGCGTTCCTTATCTTCTGCTAACTGTTGTAGATAATTCCCCAACTCTTTTACAGAGGAAAACTCATCAACATGTATGAAAGATTTAGGTGGAGCCACAGCTTTGTAATCATCTAACGGAGGTCCCATGACAACAGGCACTGCTCCACCTTGGTAGGCGTTCCTCCACAGCTTCTCCGTGATGTAGTCTTTGCTGCCTGAGTTCTCAAATGCTAAATAGAAGTAGCAGCAGGAGATAGTATGCAACAGGGATCTGGAAGTCAGAGGTTTTCTTGCCCAGCGACCGTAAACTTTGACAGGAATGGTTTCAGTGAGGTTCTTGTACACTTGGCTTCTTCTGTGCTGGGTATTGTAGTTGCTGACCACCCAACACACAAGAGAGCTTTTATTCTGAGGGACTTCCTCTACATCTCCATCTTCTTTTGGTTGCACCTCGCCATAGGGAACAGTGACATCTGCATCCCTCCTGTAGGTGACAGTCATGTTGAAGAGATGAGCAAACTGGTGCAGGTTCGTTTCATTAGGAGGAGCTTCTAAGGACATCCAGGCCCACCTCTGTCCCTGTGGACGAGGAAGGTCAGAGGGCAGCTTTTGTTGGCCCAGCAACAGCTCTTGGCTGTGGAACACCACCACATCAGCTAAGGGGAACATGGAGCGCTTATCCGACAGTCTGCAGTGAGGGATTTGAAAGCGGTCCCAGCACATGTCCCCTTTGAGGGTAAATGACCTACCAAAAGGCCAGTACCATACTAAGATGGTCACATTTCTACCACCTCTGCTGCAGTTCGTGAAGGGGTTTATCGCTGTCAGTGTTTGAAATCCTTCAGGCCAACCGTTGAGGAGAGACAGCAGAAAAAAGCAGAGGAAGAAGATGAGGAGTAGGCTCTTCCTCATGTAGCTAACTTGGAGCCTTTTAGTGTTAGCACACCCCTGTTATAAAAGGGAAACAAAAGGTAAGTCATGATGGAGATTCAAATTGATATTATCATTGATTTTGACATCATTCTGTCGAATCATCACGGGATCCACTTTTGTTAAGCAAACCCCTACAGAGACTACAGATAAGACGAAAGAAAGCTGTACAAGAAAAAGGTGGTGGGAGAGAGGGGCAAGTAATGCGAAAGTAAAAAGAGACGAGAGAGAAAGGTTTGAATTAAGTGTTGAAAGAGGTGTGATCCTGCGTCTGAATCATTTCTATATAGCACCACTAATTCACACCTCAACGTAGGCCGCAGTTAATATGTGTGAGTGAAGAAAACGTTCTTGTAACAGGCTGTAAATATGTTTGATTCTATTCTTGAAACTGACATTTTATGAAGGGGATTCCTCTGATTTTGCAGCAAGCCTCAAATGGACAACTATGGAGCTGCAGACTTTTGGGCCTTCACATTTGCTTCATTTATCAGCAACTGATGCCTCTTCATGAGCGAGCACATGGCAACCGCAAAGTATTTCCTTTTAACTGTAAGACAACAATCTTGACCCCAGACATTTTAACTCGAGGTTTGTGTGAGATGGGCATGGCATGTTAACACTCAGCAGGAGTTCCACATACGCTCGGATATGCACAGACAGACACAGCGCTGCTCCACCCTGCTACACACTACACCCCCCGCCTCCCAGTTATATCTCTATGACAACTTCTGATAGCAGATCAGAAGCAGAAGGACTTCCCCTGCCATCCCGTCTCTATGCATCACATTTGCAGACAAGATGTAACTGAAGATTAAAGATCTCACCTTCAACTGGCAGTACATTAGAGTCTTAAAACACTTTTTTGCTCTGTGCACGGTGGACACAAGCTGATCCACTTTATTTTTTTTTTTTACGATCAACACCACCTTAAATGTAGGTTGCACCAATTTTACTCTTCTGCCTCACCGCTGTAAAACAGATACAGAGCAAGAGAAGGCGTGCTAACCTTAACCCACGCTCAGCAGCTCTTTAATGTCATTTCACCTTTTTTTCCGACCTGACCGTCATTTAGCTGTTTTTTTTTCCACTGATCTGAAATATTTATATTTCTCATTTGTTTTTCTCTTTTTCACACACAGCCTGATTTCTTCGTTGTTTACTTTTAAAGATAATGTTAAAAAGTCTTTAAAAACAGGCAGAAAACTTAAGTAGAACCAGACTAATTAATGCCACAACCTGAAATGCTGGCTGTGTGGATGCAACTTCACAGTGTGTCATGCCTGGTATCTTTCTGGTCGGTTATTATCCATCCTTCATCCTCAATTTTTATTTAACCTAGCAAGAAAATCCCTTTTTCAGTCTGAATAGAAATGAATGGTAAAATCTGAGAGTTTACTTCAATTAATAGTATTTTTTGCTTCATCTTGCCAACACTAAATGGATCATGGATAAAGGGACCTCCTGACTTCAAACTGAACAGTTCACCTGTAACACTTCAAGAGCAAAAAAATCCCTCAATGGGTTTGTAAAATAAATCTTTATTTGATGATTGTATCAAAGTTATTTTTTACCAAAATAAACTAAAATCTCCTTTCTTCTTCAATATTACACAATTATTTAATTATACCTTTTCTAAGTGAGAAATTGAATTTACTTGCTACAGTAACATATAAGGCTAACTCTTGTAGGTTTTTAGGCACTAATACAAATAGATGGTGGCACTCTGCACTGACACATGCCAATAGAAAGAGTAAGAAACCATGTCAAAGAAGAGTGTCGAAGAGTGTGACAGATATGACTGGCTTGACTTGTCACTTTGAGGTTTTTTTGTAGAAATACTCAGTGTTTGCTAAATTCATTTTCCTCTCTGATCTTTGTGAAATCGACCAAACGCTTCAAATGAAACGGTAGAAAGAGGCGCTTTGAAATAAACAGCGAAGAAAAGAAAGAGAAAGGGTGTTCATTCTCCTTTTGATATTTAAGACTTCTATCAAGTTAAAATTAGACTGAAAGTAACAAGAACTCACCATGAGGTACCCTGACTCAGGCTGTCACTCCAAGTGTGAAGATGGCACACCATCAACTGTGAGTTTCTTCTGCTCAAAGAACTTCCTTTTATTTGCTTTATGGACAGATAGCACACATCAAGATCCACCCATTAACAGCACATCAAATATACTCATGACATTTAATTAGTTTACATTTTATTCAATAAATACCTCGCAAAAATGGAAATGTGCATGTGGGATGATACTTTTTATATTAGCACTGCACAGCAAATAATTATAGGCAACAGAAAGTGAATAAATAATGCAGCATGTTACTATTTCTGCATCAGGGTTGTATGTAAACTAGTTATTTAAACTTATTTAAAATGAGCGTTGATTGAATTCCCTTTCCTCTGGGACCTTACTCTAAAGAAAACAGCTGTTATATATCGAGAAAAGTTACGTTTCATTCATAGGTATGTGTTCAGGAATGGATGTACGTACTGTATGTATGTGGTGTCACCGTTGAATAAAACAAACCGAAAAGATCATGTGGTAGAGGTGTAAGATTAAAGTCACAAAAACCTCAGACATGTTTCTTTAAATATCTGTAGCTTTTGAGCCTCCAGAGAAATGAACTCTGAGCAGGATGTGGTCAGATTTTTGTTGGCAAAGGTGTTTTTCTCCTCAAGATAGTTGTAAAGCGTTGCTGGGTGAGAAGTTCAAACCAACTGATTTTTAACCCTGTAGTTATTCACCTACAGTCAACTTACTGAAGTACGGCAGATCATTCTGAATTTCCAACCAAACCAAGAGGATTTTTTAAAAAGCAATGCTTAACACTTCATAGAAACGAGAGTGTATAAACCAGAGAAACACAGACCTGATTTTGAGATGAGTGAGTCCTGTCCTCAGTCACCACAGGTACTGTTTTCGGTCATTGTAGAACGGAAAATGTCGGTGAGCTTAAAATTCATAAACATGCCCATTTTAAGAAGGCAGAGGTGTGGCGCTCTCTCTTAAAAAAAAAAGCTGAATATACTGAAGATTAACCTGGGCGGCATCGTGTTACACCCTCCTAGCATCCACAGTATGTTCTTTCCTGTTATAGTTTCTGCCTTTCAGTAAAAGTAAAATGTTACTCCGTATGATCAGTTGACCACAGCCAGGAAGCATGCTTCATGTGTGCACTGATGGGAAATGAGGAAGTGCTAAACACTGGTTTTAAGTAAAGAAGAGGTTGCACAAGGGTGCCAGCATAAATGAGTCATCTCTGCATTTTAATAATGGAGGTACAAAATGATTTGATACCGAATGCAGACATGTGATGTTTTTAAATAAAAAGCAAAGATCAGACTTATGAAATAGTGCAGACAGTATCATGTCTTATCTCAGGAAAAGGAACCCTAATATATAAAAAATATATATTTGTGTTTTGTTGCATGATCACAACTAAAAAGTATCTTACAAGAAAACAGAAGTAAATGCTGCTTTGTTTAGTAAATATTTGCACTGTGATGGTGTGAAATATATATATATATTTACAGATGGAAACAAACGTAACAATAAACAATCAAATATCTGCATCACTCTGTGTTATAGAGAATTATTTCTAAAACAATATTCCCCTGTTTTGGTGAAACTTTTATTACAAGAAGGAAATATGGAAATGATTAACATTTTAGAGGAGTTTTTTTCCTGTCTTTAAAATTTTTTTGCCAAACTATTTTCACACTTAAAATTTTACAAAAGCCTTTAGAGCAAAAAAAAAAGTTATATTCTGATCTTTGACTTGAAATGTGTTTTTGAATATCCAATGGTAAACCTCTACCATGATGCAGTACTAAGATTTTTATTTGAGCAATAAGAGAGGAGTTTCTTTTCTCACACCTATATCCTTTCAGGCTTGTCTTTGGCTGCAACACATGACCCTGCAGAGGCTTGTTAGGGCTCATGCTGCTGCTGGAGCGACAGTTTATGCAAAGCCGTGCAAACCGTAGGCAGACAGGTAATTCATGCATCATGTGCCAAGGCCAGAACAGCATGGGCCAGATATATGCAAGGTCAGCTTGCTGGTGCCCCAGGCATTCAGTTTCACTACTGTGGAGAGATGATGGTCAAACAAAAGGGTTTGATAGTCTGAAGTTTTTATCTGGACTGCAATGCATGCATTATCAATGGAAATGGCTGGTTTCAAAGTATTAAAGGGTCATCATATTAGTGAGGTGTCGTCCAAACAACACTGGAGGATGAAATATTGGATTAAAAATGATAGGAACAGCTGTATTAATAATGCCCTTTTAAAATTTTGATGTAAAAAGACGGTGATATGTAATACTTTTTAGTCTGTTAGAAACTGGCTCTAAAACAGTGAATTAAGCAGATCCCTGACAGTGAGCTCCAAAAATAAACACTGTGGTAGCATTTGGGAACACTGAACAGAGCTAAAGCAGTCTCTTTGCAGGTTTTCGCTTTTCTTAGGGGGAATAATCACAGTTTTTGACAAGTCATCATTCCTCTTCCAAACCATATTGTCCTGTTCATACAGAGTGAAATGCCTCAGATCTTAGAGCACTTTAAAATAGATCCAGAAAAATGAAAAACATTCACCAAGTAACGTTTGTTATTAAACTGGTAGAAGAGTACATACTGCCCTCTAGTGCTTATGAAGCCAAATTACAAGATTTACAAACAGTCATCAGTGAAATCCTCTCTGTTTTTGCATATTGTATTACAAACTATTCCACTAGTGAGTTTGGCTATAACAATGGTACTCCCTGTTTTTCACAATAACTCAATAGATTGATGATATTCTTGCAGAGGACGTTTTTTAGGAAACAAATGTGGGAACTTTGTGTAAAAAACATTAAAAAATGGCTCAAAAATTCAGCTTATTACAGTTGCTGAGGCAAAAAGTCTTACGACCATCCCCGGTCTCCCCTATTCATTCTGTGATAGTCAACCTTCAGACAGCGCTTTGCTGGTATCACACCTGATGCTCAAAGTAAATGCTGATAATACTAGAAAATGTGTCGATGGAGTAAAAAGTTTTACTTCACCAAACACTTTTGGAAGAGAAGATTAGTGAACTATACGTGGATAAAGCCAATGAGAAGTACATCAGGAAGAAGCTGGCTCTCAGTCTTAGCTCCAGACCCAATTCCATTTTAATCTGAATCTTGTCTATTGTTTTTTCTTTCTTCACTATTATTGTTGTTGCAGTGTGTAGTTTCAGCAGTAGATGGTGCTGTTCCTCTGAGATACATATAAAGAGTTCTGGGAAATCTCACTCAAAGTGGTCTGACTGAAAAGTGTTGGACTCAGCAAAGATCTGTTTTTTTTGTTGAGCAGTGTGCCAGTGTCAGGGTGGGTCAGGTTGGCCCCTGAACCCTAACTGAGCAGCCTATTAAAGTGGTTAAAATAACAAGCTTTGCAAAATAAAACGTTTCACATGACTTTGTGTCGTGTTGTCAGAACCAATGGAGAAAGTGACGTTACTTTTGTAGCACTGAGAATGTTTTAACCCTCTGAATAAAGTCTAATAATAAATTTCAGGTTCATGATTGCAATTTATGTCAAAATCTCTGAGTCATTAATCGAGTAACAATCACACATTAGTTGCAGTTTTTAGTAGCATAAACCACATGTGTTTTTGTGTTTAATGCTTGACTATGCAAAACCATGAATGGCTGAAGAAAGCACAGGCAGAAAGTCAGCTTTCTAGCCCTCGGTGTCTTAAAATACCAAGTGTCAAACACAACATCTGTTTTACATCTCTGCAGCCCGGGAACTCCACAGCTCCTTATTTCCCGTAACACCGAGAGACAGCAGTGTTGTGTAAGAACATTTTGTGGTGCCATGTTAAAGAGAAAGTTGTTATGTTCTTGAAACTAGGATACAAATTGGGCAATTTCTGAAGAGAAAGTCCCTGAACAAGCACAAGAGGAGGTGTTCAACAGCTGCTGATAAGTCGGACTCCTGCCTGGAGTCAGGTCAAACTCAGACTGCAGTGTAGAGCTGACTCAGTCAGACAAAGAGGGCTCCCTACTAAAAATATACAAGGTTTTGTATTTACCAGACAGATTACAGCAACGGAGTCCAAGAGGTGAAACCACTTTGATTCCTCGATGGCCCCTTCCACCTGTTTGGTTCTGCTGCTCCATTTCCTCAGCTGCTTCTCAGTTGGACTGGCCTGTTTCTGTGACCGGTACCCCTGGGGATCCTGGTCTGCCTGCTCCAGGACCTGCAACTATGGAGTACAGCACAGACACAGGTAAGACAACACAGACAGATAGGCTCTTAAAACCAGCAGTAGCCAGAATTCGTACTTTGTCATGAATTTTGTGTATTCAAACTGTTGTGAGCCCCAGAAATGGAGAGATGTCATTAACAAAGACAGTTTTTATTGTCTTTGCTGCTGTTTTGTTACTGAGGCAAAATGCTGATCATGGATGGTGCCAACATTGCAGTGCATTGAAGGTATTTTCATTATCTTCTGACAGGAGGTTTCAGTACGATGAATATTTCTGGAGGAGCAGCTGCAACCAGCTGTGTGAGAAATCTGACATGAGAGCTTGTAATGAGCAGGCCTGTCCGATCAACTGCATGCTCTCAGACTTTGGGCCGTGGTCTGACTGCTCGCCCTGCGCCAAGAAACAGGTAAGACAGACACAAATATCACCACAACACTTACAGTCAGAGTTAAGTAATTTATAGTGGACCCTGTAGGACAACATAATACGGCTGTGTTTAAAATATCACTTCAAAAACGGAATTATTCAGTTTTCAGACTTTTTCCTCAAATCTGCTTGTTTATTGAAAACAGCAGCTTTGATAAAATCTGTGCTTTTGTATTCCACATGAAAGATAGGAGTATTTTTGTGATAACCCTGACAGACCTTGCGGCTTGAATTAGTATAGAAATACATAAGATAGAACTGTTTTGAATGGGTCGATCCTATTTGGCTTATTTAATGTTCCCCACCAGAGAGCATCGATACCTTTATTGAACTCCTGAGCGCTCCAGATTTGATCCTTTCTTTGTCATTGGGAAGGCACTGATCCTTAACTCACTCTAGTGATATAGTCAGCAGGGTGAAGTTGAATTTGAGCAATATTAAAATATTTAAATTTGTGAAAAATCACCTAAATATAAAATTATTTCAGTCTACTTACAATAAGCCTTTAGGTCCGCATAGTAGCAGGTCCCTTTCCACAGAGGTTGCCATCTTGCACCACCATGTTTGCACAGAACAGACAGATTATAAGGGCCACACCTGTTTTTGTATGCAGTAGGTGGTGAAGCAAAATCAGTAAGGACTGAGTCCTTATTGTGTGCAAAAGAATTTGTATCACTGGATGGGTTTTGTTATGGAAAAACTTGATGAATTAGGGGAGCTTCTTGTCCTTAACGGTCATGGTCGCTTCACCAACATAAGGGGTGATCGCTAGATTATGCTAAACGTTCCCATTTCTACACACTGTTCTGTTTAGATAGGTAACTGTTATTGTTTTTTCTATAAAAACATTTAAAGTCTGAGTTATTTCCTCTCATATGATGTTGTCTTTAGTTTCGTACACGTTTTGTTGTGAGGCCGTCCCAGTTTGGTGGATCAGCTTGCACTGAGGAGCTGACTGAGGAGAGGCCATGTTTTCCCTCCAAAGAGTGCAAGTTAGCACCCATAGACTGCACAGAGGACTTTAAGTGTAACAACGGTAAGTTGTGTTTTGCCATCTTCTAAATACGGAGATAAAATTGTCATATTTTTAAAGATAGGTAATATGATATACTCTATTTTAGTCTCTGGTGTCAAACACAATGAAGGAATGAAAACAAGCGTGATCATAACTGCAACACCATCTTTCTGCTGCAGGTCGCTGCATTAACTCCACACTGACGTGCAACAGACAGAACGACTGTGGAGACAACTCAGATGAGAGAGATTGTGTCGACTTCAAAATCGTGTGTCCTGCGGAGAAGAGAGTGGCCCCCGGGGCGGACCTGGTGGGGAACGGGTGAGCTGAGGTTAAAATGTCACTGCAGAGTTTACAGCTTCAGTTTCGGTTTGAGCTGGCTCACATTCTTCTGTCTCATAAATCAAAACCTTTCCCTTCTACATGCCGTCTCTCCGCCATTGATTTTTTTCCCCTGTTGCAACATCTGATTGTATTTATCATTTGTTTGGAAATGTTCTTGACCTTTAGATAAATGTATCTTGTAGTACTTTTGTCTGGCCTGTGTTTGTGTTGACCTTTTTCTGATTTATGTCAAAGGTTTGACGCTCTGGCTGAGGAGTCCAGAGGATCAGTACTGGACAACATGTTTATGGGAGGATCCTGCACCATCAGGAGGCCTCCCAGCACCCTGCTCTATCACAGAGTCCCTCACAACTTTGAGAGCCTGGACATAAAGGTATTACTTGTGATAGTTAGAAAACAACAGATATTAACTCTTCTCCTGAGAGCTGAGTAGATAAACTTGACACGAAGCAGAACATTTAAAAAAAAGGACTTTTGATTCCTGCTAGTCTAGTGTATCAGAGTAACCTCTCATCTTAGCTTGACTTTCATACATACACTCCATCCAGCTATTTTGTTTGACTTATTTTGTCATGTTTGTGCAGGCTGCAGTTATAGAGGACTTCAGTACCGAGCCCAAGCCTCTGATCTCCGAGCCCATTGATGTCAAGACCTCAACTTCATCCCAAAGCAGCCAAGAATCTGGAGCCTTTGGTTTCTTCCCAATTTTCTTCTTTGGTCGGAGACATAGCATGACCACGAGCAGCAAGACGGATGCATTTGAAGCTTCGAAGACAAAGGTGAGGGGCTCAAACATCGACAGCACTCAGAACCGGATGTTGTACAAAAGTGAGACCAAGTGCAGACATCTTTCCATGAGACACAACAGTCTAGTCTAACAGACTAATAATATTGAGTTATGCCAACAAAAGCACGCTTTTTCTTACTGATGCAACAGCAAAGATGTGAAGTCATGATCGACAACAACAAATTCTTGTGTCAAGTTGTCTTTTTTAGGGCTAAAGCCACACAAACACACAAATGTAAAGACATATTTGTGAGGATCTTCATTCACAAAATTCCTCCTGTAATCCACCAATTAAAAGAGTTAAACTAATAAGACCAGACTAAACTAAACACCCCATAAACGGTCCTCACTCTCTGAAGAGCTCTTTGAACATTGTCCCCACATTGACCTGTAAAAAAACGTACTCACACACTCATCACTCATACCTAAAGCCTTGTACAGTGTTTCTTTCTTTATTCTTTCCTTTGTTCCTTCATTTCTTCCTTCCTTTACTAACTTCTACCTATATTCTCCCTCTTTCCTTCCTTTTTCCTTTTATACTTTCCACCTTCCTTTCCATCATTCCTCCTTCTTCTTCTTCTTCTTCTTCTTCTTCTTCTTCTTCTTCTTCTTCTTCCCTCACATCTTGTCACTTGTTCTCCAGGACTCCAGATTTATCAGGGTCCACCAAATCCTGCCCGTGTCCACATTCAAGGTGAAGGACCCGGGGGACCTTGTCCTGTCGCAGCCTTTTCTGCAGTTCCTCTACGCTCTACCTCTTGAGTACAACTACGCCCTCTACAGGGAAATCTTTCAGCGCTTTGGTACACACTATTACAGCTCAGGGGTGCTGGGAGGCCACTATGACCTGTTGTACCAGTACAGCCAAGAGGAGCTCAAGAGTTCAGGTACAACAGCAGCAGCTGACTACCAAAATTTGACATATCTGAACAGCTTCGCACTAAACCTTCAAATCAACTAAATCTCAGTTTAGACTAAAATTAAAAAAAAAATTGTATGAAATTCTGAGTGAAAGTTACCGCCATTTTGTTATACGTCATGCAACCACTTTTGGAGTATCGTGTTGCTATTTTTAGTATCTAACCATAACCCCAACTCCTGCCTTTACCTTAACCCTCAAAGTGGCACCTCCAGCTCTGTAGACACACACTGATTGGTTTATAACACGCCACGGCTCATCCGCAGTATCTTTATAGGCCACCAGGGGGCCTCAACTCACTCTTTTTCAGATGTTATCGTCTTTTGTTTAAATGAATATCTGGTGGAGTGTGAAAGAACCCAAAAGGGGTGAACATTTGTGGAGTGACAGACAAAGAAGAAGTTCCTTTTTGAGATTCAGACTGTGTGGGTTTATGTGTGTTCTTGCTTCCTTTGTTTCTGCACTATTTCTTGCTGAACAGGTGAAACAGAGGAGCATGTCCGTGGCTGCTTGGCTAGAGAGCTCACTTGGACTGTCATCCTCTACACTGAGAGCAGAAGTGTTACCAGATGTAGAGACAACACCATGACACAGAAATATCAAGGTTACCTCAGTTTTTGTTTTCGTTTCTGTTACACTAGTTTTATTATCACCATAGTGTTTCCTTCTTTATATTTTATGCTGTCATTAGTTAAATGTTGCTTTTTTTCCAGGCTCATATGTTCAGTCGGCAGAGAAGTCTTTCTCATTGGTGAAAGGAGGTCGAGCTAGAGAGGCAGCAGCTCTGGCCTGGGAGAGGCAGGGACCAGCTCCAGACAAAACATCCTACAAGAACTGGGCCAAATCTGTGCTGGATAACCCAGTTGTGGTCGATTACAAGGTTTAATCGAACACCAAATCAATGCAGAAATAGATGAATTTAGTGCTCAAAAAGCTGATCATGTGTCTATGTTTGTCCAGGTTCTTCCCATCATTGATCTAGTTCAGGGGATCCCATGTGCTAAGACAAAGAGGAGACACCTGAGGAAGGCTCTGCTGCAGTACCTGGAGGAGTTCGATACCTGCAAGTGTGCTCCCTGTCCAAACAACGCCAGGCCAGTTCTGTCCGGCACAGAGTGCAGCTGTGTCTGTCAAACAGGGACATTTGGGACAAACTGTGAGAGGAGAGCTCCTGATTACACCTCAGGTACAGCAGAATAAAACGAAAGCATTACATGATTCATATAGAAGCTGGGAAACAGGAAAAGTGAGTATCGAATAAAAATTTGAATTTAGAGAGGATGCTGTTTTCACAACTTAGATATTATTGCTTCTCTTTATTCTCTTATGGATTAAGTGTTATGGCTGATTTGACAACACGGTGAGCTTTGACAATACTTACTTTCAATAAATGTAAACAGGGCTACATAGTTGGAATATCTATACTTTTCCATACCCTACTTTTTAGAATTATTTTTGGAAATACCGAATTTTTTATTTTAGGAAACAATATCTTAGAACTGAACAGCCGAGAAATATAAATATTTTCCTGGAAACATAAATACCCTTCCATAATTTATTTTTCATTTTCAATACTTTTAAAGATCTGGACACCGATAAAATTTATTTCCATAATTTTTTCACATTTCCATACTTGCAAAGAAACCCTGTTAAAAAAAAAAACATTACTGGATATTGGCTACTAATGTTGTAAGGCTACAAATATGCCCATTTAACTCATTGCATTGAGAGCAGTTCTTATTTCTGGTTTGTAATATCTTAACAATACATTTTTTTTGTATTAACAGGTGAATGTGGCTCAGATTAAGCTCCATAAATCACCTTAAGACCAAAAACACTTGCTAAAATTGAAGTTTTTGCATCATTGAGAAATTCAGGGATTCAAAGTGAGGGAACTACATGTGTTTATGTTTGTACTCAGCATGTAGTTTTTTGTGTCTTTTCCACAGAGGAAGTGGATGGTTACTGGAGCTGCTGGGGACCATGGAGTAACTGTGGAGGTATAATGAAGAGACGTCGGACGAGGCGGTGCGATAACCCCGCCCCCCTGAGAGGAGGAAAACCCTGCACAGGGCCAGACAGACAGGAGGAGCCGTGCCATATCTCCCTCTTTGAAAGGTATGATTAACATCATCTCCTGTCATGAAAATTCAGTCATGTGGAAGTTTTTATGAACTCTCGGCAACTAAAGAGTAAATAATTTGACTTTTTATATTTTTTGAATGTTGGATTATTTTCACTGTATCTATGTTTCTGACTGATATGATTGGCTGTTGCTGAAGACATATCAAATTCATGGGTAACTTTAATTAATGTGTAACTATGGGTGAACTGAATGTTCTCTTTCTTGGTTTTGTGTTAAGACAGGAGACGTGTGATAATGATGAAGACTTCACTGTAGGATGGCGTGATGAGCTGCCTCCAGGAGTGCAGGGCTGTCTGAGGCCACAGAGGCCCGCCAACAGCTTCCTCAGGGTAAAAAAAAAAAAAACAGACTGCTTGCAAACTTGCTGTAGTAGCCACTCCAGAGATCTTCTGCCTCTTCTGGTTACTAATCAGTTCAAATACTTCTTCTCCTAGAAAGCGAAACAGTACTATGACTTCGGTGAGGATGAGGAGTTCCAGTGCTTCACTGGATTTGAATTGGAAGGTTTTCAGTTCATCAACTGTCTTCCTGACGGGACGTGGAGTCAGCCTTTAGGAAAATGTCTCAGTAAGTTTGTTTACTTCTCCAGACGAGTCAACATTCATCAGAAGAAGAAGAATCAGGTGATCTGGGCTTCAAGTATGTGGTATTCATGTAATATTAAACTCCGCCCCTCTTTAGGAAAACTGTGCGTGCCTCCTGAAATCCCTGATGACATGACTCTGTTCCCCGCCAAAGATGAGTACAGGGTGCAGGAATCAGTGGGATTAAACTGTATTGAACCGGGCCTGATACCACAGCCATCAGTCTTCTTCAGGTGCAGCAGCAGTCTCACCTGGGAGCCCTCACCACCTGCTGACCTGCGCTGCACTGACGGTACAGTTCATTCAAACATATCAGTCTCGTAGTTGGAAAACAAAACTGGAAAAAAAACTTTTTTTTGTGATTTAAAACATTTTGGATCTTTTAAGAGGAAGAAAAAGTGATTGATTTAGTAATTTATTGCACCTCTACTTACTAAAAGATCCCATACATACAGACCTTTTAATTTTGTCATGTAAACCAGGACAGTATTCAGATAATTAAATTAGAGTCCACTGATAGTATTTGGTTAACACATTAGCTGTTTATAATGGACAGTGGGTGCAAAGTTTAGGTGCAGTTAAAAAGTCTTTTAACTCACCAAATAATATATTTGTTCCAATCTTTAAGCCGCAGTTCCTCAAGTGTCCACTTGAGGCTGCAAAAACCAAGGAAATCCTATGAGGTCCCATATCTAACTGCCTGACAGCAGATCTCGACATGTTCACATTTAACATGTTCACAGGATCACATTTACTACTCACAGTTACTTTATCCCCAAGAGTTAAGTTCTTAAGTAAGAGAGAAATATGGATAGTAATGAGCCTTATGTAATCTTAATTTTAGGATGAACAGAGGCTGTTGACACTCTGTTGTCTAAAGGGATATCCATCATCTTGGACTTGTATTTTACACAGCAAGTTCAATTTATTTCTACAATTTCCAGAATGGCCCTGTCTCCTCCAAAGGAAGATATAAGCTCACGTAAAGCTTCAGATTTACTCAACCAAAGTCAAAGAAACAGCAAATATGTCTGTTGTGTATTTATTTTTCTCTTTTGGTAGAGGAACCGTTCGTTCCTGATGGTCAGTGTGGTCCAGGACAGAAACGACAAAACTCACAGTGTGTCTGTATTCAACGGGAGAGCTGCCTGTAAGTTTTTATCCAATATTTGACATATTATCCATGATGATTTTGAAAGTTTTGAAGAATTTATAGGTATTTGGAGCAGTTAAAATACATATTTATAAACCTCATTGTGCACTAATTACTTATCAAACATAACCAATGTACTATGATTAGCTTTTACCACCAGACTTAACTGTGTGTGTGCGTTTCTTTGTGTTTCTTTGTGTTAAGTTCACAACCAGAGAGTGTCTGTGTCCTGAATGTGGACATCGATGTCACCGTGCCAATGTCCCTCTGCTCCTTCCACGCTGGTCGGTGCCACGGCGATCCTCTATTTTTTGTCAGTGACGGGTCATGTGATGCAGTCAACCCCGGTAAAGTGGAATGGGCAAAGTTCAGAGCCAGGATGTCTACCAAGAGCTCTGTTCATACGCCCTGTGATCTGGACACCTGTTATGAGTGGGAGACCTGCTCAGGTGAGTTTATCTCACATGACCGTGTTTATGCTTGAATGTGTTTTGCAAATTTTCCCTTTTTACTTTGTAAGCCATCATGATTCAATGGCTTCATCATTATATTGAGCGTGAAAATATTCAGACGACTGTGTTGTTTGATGATATTTTTTTTATTATCCCCATGTTTGTCTTCAGCATCTAAGAAGTGTGAATGCAAAGTGGCTCGTGACTGTCCAACAAGTGAAGAGCACATGTTCTGTGTGAAGCTGACTCGCACTCAGAGGACTCGCAGTATGACCCTCTGTTCGATGGCTGCTTTAAAATGTATAAATTATCAGTTTGAGATCCTTAATGAGGGCCGGTGTGAGTCTAGATGATCACACCTTCTGCCACACACTTTGCACTAAAATTCCTGACTTTTTTAACTTCACATCAGTTATGAGATTGCAGCAATTTTTCCTCCTGAACTGTACAACTGTTCACTTAATCCTCTGCTTTATTCATGATATCTTACATGGCGTCATATTTGTAAAAAGAAAAGAAAGATATGCTTTGGTTTTAAAGACATTTACTGTAATTTCTGTGAAAAAGATGTTCAGATTGAATTTATGTTCTTGTAATGATGGATTGATGGCTTGGAACAACAATAAATGTTAAGACGTACATATGTGATAGTTGAACCTGTTGCTGAATTGCCTTATGAGATGGGGACTAACAAGATAAGTGTTGAAAATATGGCATCAAGTCTGGGGTCGGTGTCTTTGGAGGTTTTTTCTTTTATCATTTGAATATTTACTCAAACCTTTGAGACAAAACCTTTCCACAACAGTTTTTAATCATCAACCCTTCATTAAAAATGAACATCGCACATATAAACTATTCAAGACTTGGTTACTATTTACATTCTAGTCGCTGAGAAAAACAGAAAAGAAGTTTTTATGTACACAAACAAACACCAACCTCCTTTATTCTGGACAAGCTTCAATACTGATCACACTGATCTGCTCCCCAGCACATCTTCTCGCTCCCGCCTCACATTCAGTCATCGTCGTGGCAACACTCCCAACACCAGAGTTGACACACAGGGGAGCAGAGTCTTTGGGGCATTCAGACTCGCTCTGACACACACATCTTCCGGATGATTCTGTAAAATCAGAACAATGAGGTTATCTAATACAGTCAATAATGAGTAAGAATGAAAGGTTTCTTTTGGGGTCATAGATTCAAGGTGTGATCTACAGCAGTGGTTCTCAACTGGTCTCACTCTGGGACCCACATTTTCCCATGGTCCTTAAGTCGTGACCCACTTTTATTAAATTCAATCCAATAAAATTAATTTTTTATGAAAAAAAAAACCCTTTAAAGACTCAAATCTTTAACATAAATACACCCCTTTTATTGGGTAAAGTACGTTTCAGAGCACATGAACTGAGGACGACTACTACTAAAGTTGCATATCAACAGAAAGTATTAAATTGCACAAAATAAAGACCAAAAATAAACAAAACAAAAAAACAACAACTTGTTTTTACTGCATTCAGGCCACATTAATAAGAAACTGAGAAGGACCATGACATAGCGTGTGCCTTTCAAAATGAGCTCTTTTTCAAAACAAAAGACATGTCAAACATCAGATGCGCTTTTTTGACCAGCTGTTAAAAGCTGACTGGATCGTGACCCATCCAGAACGTGTCCGCAACCCACTTTTTGGGTTGGGAACCACCAGTTGAGAACCACTGATCTACAGAGTTATCCTTTATCACACTCACCCTCACAAGTTGTTCCTGGTTTGCAGTCTGTGCAGGACGTTTCCTCTGGCCAGCGACAGTCACTGTCAGTGGTCAATGTGAAGCCCCGGCCCATACACCGCAGAGCTCCCAGCTGACAAATACTGAGTAAACGGGGTTGACTTGAGCCCAGTCTGGCACACAGCTGCAGAGAAGTCCTACAAGATGAGACGATTCATTAAAAAAAACTTTATTTAGCAGTTGCAATCAAAAACCCACTTTCAATAACAAAAATAAACAACAAGCATACTCACTGGCACTGAAATGGCATTTTACACACACAGTCAGTTTTTCCTACAGTCTCCCACAGTTTACATTTTAGGCCAGAAGGAGGAGTGGGGGCTGCGGACACTGAGATGATACAGAGGCAGGTTTATTTTTGTACGCTCTGCATTACATAGAAACTGATGAGGTGAAATATATGAGCTCTGATAGGTATATAATATTCATAGATTATATAAGTATGTACATGAAATGGTCATACCTGTTTGACATTGAGCATCAGTTGGAGAGGGAGACCACTGCAGACTAGAACTGCACATGATCTCTGACACCTCACCGTTCAGCAGTGACCCTGCAGGACAGGACAGGGTCACTCTGTCGCCAATCTGATAGGCTGCTTTAGTGGGCGTGGCTATAACTTCACTATTGATTGGGGGGACAGCGCATGTGGAGCCTGGAGCAAAGAGAGGAGGAAATGAGGAGTCAGAAAGCTCCATATGGCAAAACTATGGCAACAGAGTGGTTCACCAGCCTGCATAAAACTCTGTTCACTGAAAAATAGCAAAAGAAATGGTAATTAGTTCAATAAGTACCTGCATGTATTTCAGGGATTTTCATGATTTTCAGAGAACCCACACTGACACAAATTAAAGAAAGACCCCCGCTTAAAAATCATAATATATCCCAATTTAAAATATATGTCCCAATGTGATTCAGCATGTGCTACACAAACACATTTTAAAAATGTTAATTTATTGCAATTTTACATTAGGAAATGACCTAATACGTTCATCCAGTCTTTGCTCACTCAGTATGTGCATTTTATTTGTTAGATGGAGGCCTGGATATTATTGGCCATGCTTTCACACCACTTTGATGCAGTCAAATGAAGCACAAGCCAGCTTTTAGCAAACCTTGGGGCAATTATTGATGAAAAAAATGCCTTTTTGGGTTCAGGAAAAAGATGTTTTAAACACAGTTTGAGTTTAAAACATAAAGAGCAGCAGATAGGCAATTATATTTAATATGCACCCTATAGTATTAGTTTTTTTTAACCACATTACTTCTTGAAATCACAATATTGACCAGTGTTGATGCTCATCCTTTTTATTTTTCAAAATCCTGCAGGTCTTGTATGAGATTTGCTAGAAAAGGGTTGAACCAAATATAGATAAATAAGAGATGAGATTGTTCATTTTTCATTTTTTAAGGCAATGCTGCAGCCTGCAAGAACAAATACAGCTCGTTTGAGTTTTTCCATTTGTAAAGCCAATGCAGAGATAGTGACTATTCTCTCTTTGTAGCAACAGACTGCAGTGTGTCGAGCTCCACCCTAAGGCTGAATGAGTAAACTTGGTACCCCAACAGAAGATTGCCAAAAAAAGTGGTTCAAAATGGATCAGTAACTTTGATGCTTTTCCCAACTTTTGACAGTAGATAAGCAAATAATAGTGCACTATACGTAACCACACTGAACTGGACCACTTGGTGGAAACACAGCTTTAGACATACTTATGCAAACCCTCACTCCCGGCGTCCACATCTGGTTTTCAGTGCACTCGGCCACAGCATCTCCACTGAGGTAATAACCGTCAATGCAGGAGTACTCCACTGTGTTTCCAACCACATACAAATCTCTGGGATCCTAAGAAAAAAATAAATAAATAAAAAAATAAAACAACTAAACCCAAAAACAGGAAGTCTAGAACAATAAAATTATATTTCTTCAGAGTTCATATGGTAGTCTACTTTAATTTTAAAATGTTCAGTCACTCTTTTTGAACTTAAGAGGCTCGTTGTCTTTACTGTTTTAATGCAGTTACCTGGATAAATCCATTCCTGAGGTTTGGGGGTGATTGACACGTCTTTGGTGGAGGCACGGACAGACTGAAGCACTGCGGCTCCATCATCCTGCGAACAAACAGTTGAGATAAAGACAAAACGTAAATATTACAAACACCCACTGCTTATTGACAGTGTCTGATATGTCATACTAATGTTATGGGTTAATGTTATTATAAAGGTATAATTCATAAGCGATATCAAATAAGACCTTATTACTCAGTGATCCTTTCAACACTAATCATAACTAACATGAACAGAATGTTAAGTGGCTTTGATTAAAATTTTGGTGCAAAAAACTCTAATTCTGGTTGCTGCTGTATATCAATGATACTTGAGTAACGAGCCTTGGTTTGGTGATGGTCAAAGTTTGAGATGTAGCAGATCTATGTCCTTCTTATCCTTACTGTAAGTACAAGATGTCTTCATCCTCGCAGGGCTTCTGCTCCGCCTGTAGTTCTACACAATGATGGCCTCCCCTGCTGGGGGCGGGGTTGTTGCAGCTTCTGGTCCTTGACCTTTGACCCCCAGAGCAGGGTCTCCAAGAAGACCAGCAGCTCCAGCTGCCATGGATCACCCCTGAGGGAGGAAAGTGAGATTCATTTTGTTTTTTTCAGATCTTGTTTTTTCAAGCTGACTGGACATATCGTCATGTTTAATTTAAGAGCTTATGAGGCACTCAAATTTCTTTGTTAGACCTTCAAGTTAAGTGTTTGTCTCTGACATTTAGAAACCATGAAAGCAAAGTTGAGCTTGAGTTAGGTTTGATCTCTTTAGACCTACATGATTTTCTTCAGTGATGTATTGTTCCTGGTTTGCTCACCTGGTTGTTCTCCAATCACAGCTCCCCTCTCACAAGCCTGTCCTGACGTCCCCGGCCTGCACACACAGCGACATACAGAGCCGGTCAGCAGCGGCTGCCCATTGTTCTGACAGGGCCGGCAGTGACAGGGGTGCTCCTCAGCCAGGTACTCCTCTGTGGCTCTTTTTAAAAGGAGCTTCTTTAAACCTGAACACTGCACCTCCTTCACCAGCTCATACAGAGGACGCAGCTGGAAAACAAGTTCAAGATTGTGTGAATACTCCGAACATACTATCCTATGACTAAAACATGAGCATTATGGAATATTAGAGAAGGACAGAACATAAAGTGAGTTTTTAAATGGCTTTGGCAGGACGGTGATTTTTGACAAGACGATGAGACCAATGAGATGTTAAAGTCTGAAAGGAGACATGTCACCAGTTTTTGTCTGGTGCTTGTAAACTGGGAAAGGGACAGTAATCTGGCTAAATGACCTTCTACTGAAGCTCAACATCACTGTGCATGTAAACATACCGATAATAACTTTCAAATACTATCCCACTGCAGCTTTAACCAGCTCTCTGTCATACCTTCTGGTCCACGACTTCAGGGAAGTCTTTGACAGATGAGGCCCAGTTGTCATAGATCTCCCCATTGGCTTCAGGGTTGTCCAGGTCCAGAACACTCAGAGCTGGTATGAAAGATGGATCCCCTCCATACACGTTCACCTTAATGGGCATTTTGTTTACTGTGTGTCCTGAAGAAAAGAAGCAAATGAGCTCAGCCGACTGAAAATAAATACACATTTGAATTACAACGCATTAATGAAGTGTTGTAATGTGATATGATTTTAATCAGAATGAAAAGTTGTTACCCACCATCTCTGGTTGAAAAAGCCTTTGCCACTTTTTCACAATGAGTTGTGACTTTCTTTCTAAAAAAACGACGTTTCACTTTTCTCCAACATCTCTGGTAATCTATATTTGTTGAACCTAAAGATCATGAGATCAATAAATAAATACATACATACATAAAAAACAGTCCAAAGCATCAAGTAGTTTAAGTACATCATATTTCTTAACACAGAGTAACTTGAATTTCTAAGATTAAATGTGGTAAATATAAGGGTTTAAAAATTGGTATTAGTATTCAACTCTGTCTGTAGCTAACATGATCACATATTTGCATTATTTAATATAAAAAAGCAACTTGTTGCTCATTAATTTTGATAAAGATGCCCTTTATATGTAGTACTTTTTAGTTTTTCACTCTTTAACTTATTGACTGCAGATTTATTCTAAAAACTAAAAGTTTGTATGCAGTTCTCACTATCACTCAATGCTTACGAGGAATTCAACCACAACATATTGTAACTAATCCACCAGAGAATGTGAGTGTTGAAACTCGTAGGACTAACATAATTTCCATCAGTGTATCTTACTGGTTGAATCGAGTGCCTGGCGCGTCAACTCCAGCATAGCTTGGTAATCGCCTCCCAGTGAGCCCTCAGAGAGGTAGTGAGTGCCGTACATCTGCAGCAGCTGACGGTATGCAGAGTAGTCGTAGGTATATGGCAGGGAGGATAAAGCCTTCCAGAAGCCCTCAGTAAGAGTCAGGTACTGGGGGGCAGAGTTCTGAAACTGGGCCAGCTCCACTTTGTTCTTCAGGATTAAAAGCTTGTAAGACTGGAGGATGGAAATGAAAAGACCAGGATGTTACTCCTTAAAGACTGCTGAAAAGAGTCTGAACGTCAAAAGGTAATCGAGCTGTGATTTTTATTGTCACCTTATTGTCGGTGACCTCTTTGTGGAAAGTGCGTCGGTCGTGTCCGAAGAGAGCGTTGGTCTGGATGTGCTGCACATAGGACCAGGAGCTGTTGTAGGATTCATCACTCTCGTCATTTTCTACTGTCACCTGTAGACCACATAAAGAAAGCAAATGTTGAGGTCAGACCTTGTACTGCTCACAGTGAACATAACCATCAAACACTTTCTTGTCCGACTCACCTCAAAGCTGTACCTGAGGATGTTTTGAGGCAGTCTGTAATAGACTTTATGATCTCCACTGAACACCTTCCTGCACTGCCCTCCAAAGCTCAGAGTGTTTATCACACCTCCTCGCAGTTTACCTGTCAGCACGTCATACCTGTAAAACATAACACAGCTCATCCATCTCACACAGGACAACATCGTTTTTTCCCACCGATAGCAGACTTCAGCTATAAATTCTCCAGTGCAAATTCAGTTTCTCACCCTCTTCCTGTGAATTCAGCGTTTGGAGGTGTTTTGTCGATGTCACATGAGTAATGGCTGCTGTCCGCCTCACAGTTCCTCTCATCCAGACCATCCTCACAGTCGTGGTCTCCGTTACAGACCAGAGACCGACTGATACACCGACCTGCAGGGATTCAGGTGTTCAGTCCACATGGCAAGAAGCATTGATTCAGAAAAGATGCTTGAGCATCATTTTATGAGCAACGCCTGATTTCTATGATATAATAAAAGTGAGTGATGGTACCGACTGAGACATTTCAAGAACGTTGAAAAAAATCATAGTCGCAGTAAAAGATGCAAGAAGAGGGATTTAAGTGTTGGTTGTTAACTGTGTTGTGACGTACCAGATGTGCAGTGGAACCTTTCTCCACAGCCATTTTCCAGGGGACATCCTTTCTGTGAGACACATTTCTGTGTTTGTGTGGCCTCTCCTGAGCATGGCACACCCCCAAACTGGGCATACACCTCCACATGGCGAGTCCTCAGCTGAAGAAAAGAACCGAAATAATCCTTTAACCATCTGAAACTTTGTGACCCACCTCCTTACTGCTGCACAACACTGCTGTTACATCTACACAAGGAGCAGCATCTACACATGGAGGCCACCATCCATGAGGTGCTTGTGTAAAATTAACCAGATAGAAGACAGAGAGAGAAGTGGTTGTTGAGAGCAAAAGATCATTTTTTCATGGTAAAAACTTGACAGAGGCATCTTTATATCACAGGAGCTTCTTCTCCTCAAAGTCCAATGTCACTTCACTAATGGCAGGGGAGCTTCTCAGTCTAAATCTGACCGCTAGATATAACAGGAGTCTCATTTTAATGCATTGTTCTCTCAAGGGATGAGGCAGGGTTTTCTGGTCATTATATTCAATTTTAGGATTCGGTGAGCATTACTTTTTGACCACCCCTTCAGGCAAGTCCTGTCAAAACACCCTACAAACCCTCCCTCAAGTCAGTCTCTGTTTGTGCTCATGTGGATGGTCTGCTACAGAGAGAGCCATCCAAAACTTCAGAGAGGGTTATCAGGCTCTCTACTGGTCTGCACCAATGCTGGCTGAATGCTGGTGTGACCCTGTTTACTGTCGGTCAAGTATGACACTTCATAAAATAAAGGAGCTCTGTGCTGTAACCTGCACAGACATAAACTGCTTTTCTATCATACAGATGTAAAAAACACCAACTAAAAATCCTATAAAAGCATTTAAACATTAATATTCAGGGGTTTTAAAAAGATTAAAAACAACAGTGCATTCACAGAATTATTATTTGCATGAGATGTAACCATGGTTATATAAAAATCCTGTTTTTAAGAGGGGGTAAAGAGAGCCTGCAAGAAAGCTTGCTGCTGTTCCTGATCTCTGAGCATGACTTCAAACAGAGTCCACTCAATAACAAAGTGGAATTTGAGAGGTTTGAGAAAGCTCCAGTGAGTGTACCTTTGTTCTGGAGCAGCCGTCGCACTCAGACCAATCCCCATAAGGTCCCCATCTGCAGTTTATGGGCTGCAGACAGCTGGGAGGAATAGATTATTAAACCATATTAATGTCCATCTCATGGAAAATATATCAGAGGAGCAAAATTAGATTTAAAAAAAATATGAACCATGCCAAGAGCACGTCCTCTGATCTCAATTTAAAAAAGATGTATTCGTACCCGCCAGGATCACAGATAATGTGAAGCAGAGACACATGTTTTATATCATCAGGACCTCCGTAAACAAGTGATAAAGGTGCTCAGCTTGGCTTGTTTGATATATTTGTGTGTATGTGCAATTACCAAACTGGAGACAGGAGGATAGACAACAGTGCCAAGGAAGGAAGACATTCAGCCAAATCCAGCTGTGCAAAAAGTGAAGACAACTGTTATTCAAATGTTGGGAAATAACATCACAATAGAGACCAGATAAAATGCCAAAGCAGGACTTTCCTCAGAGAGGTGAGTCTGTTTTTCTTCAGCTTGCTTTGACTTTCTGTAATGCTAAATTCTGGCTATTTCAGAATTGGCCAAATGGATGGGTGAATGATTTGATGGAAAAGAATAATAAACATTTTCTGCCCTTGACAAAAGAAATATGTATATGCATGTTGATGATATATAGAAAACTACTTTATTAAAGGTTAAAGAATATTTAGTTGTGAGTGTTTTCTTATTTAGGAATTACTCTACACCAAATAAAAAATAAAAGTGTCCCTGTGATTTTCTACCTAAAGCATTTATCATGTGTCTATATTCTCTGATTAGTGAAAGAACTTACATCCATTTTAGTAGCCAGATAGTGCACCACTTATCTGACAAAACATTATCAGACATGTACTTTAGGCTGTGCACTTTAAACAAGACCCTGAGTCTTTGGCCTAAAAATCAATTGCAAGTTTGATTGGATGTGCGTTTTCGGCTGCCTTTAACTGTTGGGTTTTATCACTTTCTCTTGCCAAGTTTGATCATTTACCCTGTTAGTATTTCTTTTATTACGAACACCTAAAACACAGGGTATAAGCTGTGTCAAAGTTGTAATGTGGCCACCCGCCACTAACTAGAGCATGAAGCTTTAGTTAATGGCCACTGGTGTGATAGCTTTTGAACTTCCCCAGTTCAAAGCTACTTCAATGAGTTTAATCTGGTCAATAAAATTCATATTAATAACTCTCATGATATTCAAAAGCAAACAAGACAAGCCGCAGCAAGTTTGAGGTAATTCTTTCTAGTGTTATGTTCTGTCACTGCTGGAACTGGGTAGGTGTGATGAGTTCAGCTGCTGAAGAATCAGACCATTTATTTACAATTTCTACTTTAATATTTATAACCAGTAATATATTTGAGAGTTATAAGTCAGCAGGAGGTTTTTTTCTTCTTACAGAGTACAACATTCACACCTGTGACATGATCAGACCAAAAGTTGCTTAATAGAGCTTTAATCCTCATCCATTTTGGATATCAAAAGCTGCTTGAGCTTGAGGTTTTGGCCTCAATGTATACGTAAACATTGGTGCTTATGAATATCTATTTCTGGCTGCAGTGTTTAACACCATCCGTGCATTGTCATTGAAGGCCTGTGGGTGTCTAATTTTGGATGAGGAAGCTCAGTCCCAGACAGTCCCTAAGATCTATTGCTGGCACTTAGCATTGGGAGTGGAATTTCATGAGAGGGTGACCTGAAATAACGACTTTTAATTCCAATACATGAGAAATAATTTAGATTTTGTTGAGATCCAAGAACTTGTTTGACAGAGTGCTAAATGCACACTTACTTTTGACTTCATGAAAAATGAAAATGTTATTGTTAGCTCTTGACACCAGCAGTTCATTACTCACTATATATACCTGGGTGTAAATAGTCACACTGGCTTTTCACCTCAGGTGCAAACAGCACTGACAGCTACCAACACTTGGCTGTTAATAACCACCTCTATAAAACTACTGTAACCTGAAGTAAACATAGGATCGATTCAGAGCCTAAACAAAAGAAATTAAATCACTAATCTGAACCAAATCAAAGCAGCTCCATCCAATCAAACAGTGAGTGAGTAAGTACAAAAGAAAGTGTGATGTTAAAGATGTTATAGAGTTTTACCTTCATGGTGTTTTCTTCAGAGGCCGGCCTTCTTGTTTGTGCAGCACTAAAACTTTCGAGGTCATATAATCAGCAGAACAAAAGATTTCTCAATAGATCCCAGAGTCCAGGAATTTCCACTCTTAAAAGCTCTCATCCGTTACATCCAAAACAGATTTTAACTGTCCCTGTTCAATCTATGAGTCACGCACAAAGACTTGGTGTTCAGCCTCAGTCCAAAGTCAGTCCAGCTTTGTGTCAATCTTTTAGCAGTGCGTGTTTCTTTCCAACAACGTTGTGGTCTTATTTAGAGTTAATATGTGTTAATCATATTTGCTTTGAATGCTTTGGGGTACAGGAGTGTGATGAAATCTTCAAATAGAGAACATTCTCATGGATTGCAACAGGAGCAGTTGTGTAACAAGAGGCAGCCCTGTAATCAGAAGCTGCGCATGAACGGTTAGAACAAAGGGCAAAAAAATCCCTGCTTGGCCAGAGCGTTTGGATCTCTGGCTCTTAGGATATCTGTGGAAAAAACATTTGAAATGTTAATTATCCACTAATACAAGAGAAAGTTTGACTACAATCCATGTTACCTAATTTCCAAAATAACAAAGTGATATAAACTACATAATTTTTCTTATTCTTTTGTGTCGTGTTTATTATATTCCTAGACCTTAGATGTCTAAATGCTCTCTAGTTATATTTACAAATGTCACTTTTGTCAAATTCCATGAATACAATGTCTCATCCATGTCTATGCACACAAGGGCAAATAAAGTTCCTTATTTGGTATTAAACCCACTTAGACTTATCTACATATGATAGTGCTGGAATATGGAAATCCTTGCTGGAGTCTCTGGGCGAGTCTCTGGCAGGGGCCTTTGTGTGGAGTTTACTGGCTCCCACCCACAGTCCTAAGACATGCTCATTAAGTTAGCTGGAGGCTCTAGGATTACAACCTGTCCAGAAGTTCAGAAAGTCTTTACACAACCCTGCCAGTTGTAGCAGATGACTGTCCACAAGTCTGGTTGTTTATGTTTTTGCTTATTACGAGAAGTTATTTCTTCTTATTGTCACGTGCTTACTTGAGTCCCCTTCTCTGTCTCTTCATTTATTACACAATAAAAAGCAAAGCCGCAAATTAAAAAGTACGGACAAAATCACAAAACACACCTATGAACCCTGTCCAAAAAAACAACAGAGAAAAAAGCAGTTTGCACAAAGGTGAACTGAGTTGTGACAGCCTCTTCAAGGCCTTGTAGAGTAGAGAGCTGTGACTGAACTGGAGTCAGTGAGTCATTAGGGATCTGTGTACACAGTTAGTTGTGGTTGACATCTAGTGGTGACAGAATATCCTCTTAGGGTTGATTTTTTACTGCAGCTTTGAGCTTTGTCCACAAACCTCAATTCCAACAAGGTTAGGATGTTGTGTAAAATGAGACTAAAAACAAAATACAATGATTTGAGAATCCTTTCCCACTTTTATTCAATTGAACACACAACAGAGACTTTCTTGTTTAAACTGATAAACTTTATTGTTTTGGAGACTGATTCCTGCAATACATTCCAAAAAAGCTGGGACTGGGGTATATTTACTGCTGTGTTACATCTCCTGTCCTTTTAACAGCACTCAATAAGCATTTAGAAGTCCTCAATTTTTCCAGTCTTTTGTTGCCCCTGTCTGAACTTCTTTGGGACGCGTTACAACCATCGAATTCATAGTAAGTGAATCTTTGCAATTAAAACATTGAATAGCTTGTCTTTGTAGAGTACTTAATTGAATTTGGGACAATAAGAAAACAGGGTTTAAATAATAAAGTTTGCTCTGTGCCTAAGCAACACTTTATACATAGACATGTTGGTGAGAATAATACTGCTTTTGCATTTACTTTTCAATACACCATTAACTCTTGGGCAAATTCCTTACATTTCTGGAGCTACTCGGTTTTAATCCCTGATTTTGACACTGATCCCACCATGTGAAAAATACCATCTCCCATACACTTACCTCCTCCTGGATATTCCTGGATATGCGTGGATAGTCACTGCCTTTTCTGTAATTGGAGCACAAACACATTATGACATTAATACAACAAACTGCACAATGTTTGGATAGCATCAAACAGAACTGTAGTCAAACAAATTCAGCAGCTGAGATGTAAACTAAGTGAAGGTTTAAAAAGCTTGAGTGTTTGACCCCTGCTTCAAGAAATGGTGGAGAAAAACAGAGGAAGTAAAAAAAAAAAAAAGAGCTCCACGTTATAGCTGTATTATATATAGCTGTAATAAATGCTAACAAATTGTGCACGTTAGGAAACTTTTCGCACCACATAATATCACTTCAAAATATGTCTCTGTGTTGCATTTACTGTAAGCCCCAAAGAGTCCATAAAACTTTGTGGTCGGATGTCTTACATGTTCTATACGCTCATTACCCATGTTGAATGATTTAGTGGCCTCTGTCAAATGTTCAGACTGTGCGTCTCTACTTCTATGTGTGTGTGTGTGTGTGTGTGTGTGTGTGTGTGCTATGATAAGTATGCAGAGTGTGTGGGTGGTACCCACTGACTCACTCACACTTTGTCAAAAACAAGTCGCTGACATGTGAGTGTTTGAGCCTCACATGTACCGCTGGCTGAGCATGACCTGAAATGTGACTCTGCAGACGGGGGAGTACAGCTCTGAAAGTTTAAGGAGCTGCTCTGTGACATGTCAACAAACATAGTCATACAGACAATAAGGCATCATTTGTGCTTTGTCAAATCTGAAGCATTTTCAATCTGTTTTTGTTTGACTGATCACAGTGTTCTACAATTATGAACTTTCACTGTGCAAAACAAGAGCAGCTTGCAAAGGTGTTGGAACTTAGTGTGCAGACACGTGTATTTCTGTTTTTCATTTACCCTGCCCTATATTCATGTGCTGCCAGGTTTTAATTGATTTCATTCATCTATAATCACTGGTTTTAAAGGACGAGCGAGCATCAGGGTAAAGTGAATTTTATATAAAAGGTGTTGTGCTGCACCTTGGAAAAGCTGTCCTTCATATGTTTTTTATTCTGGTGCGGTGGTTTGGATCAAGCGTGAGATGCAGCAAAGAAAGGACAGAGCACAAAAGCTCAACAGAAAGTCGTGATTACAAACATTCCTCTTGGATTCAATGAGGTTGAAAAGACGATCCTGGACTTAAATCATTTGCATGTTGACAAAAGCTAATACTTTTGTCTTCTGTATGGACGTCCTTTGCTGTGCAACATGCATTTCCCTATCTCTCTGTATTTCTCCCCAACTCAGCAGCGGCTTGGTGGCTGTCTAACATGAGTCTGGTCCTTCCCAAGGTTTCTGCCTGTTAAAAGGAGGTTTTTTCTTGCCACTGTCACTCATGTTAGATGAGATGGGTCAAATCTGTCCCATCTTAAGGTTGGGTCTTGATAATTCACAATAAGCATGGTCTTTCTCTTTGGAAAGCGTCTTCAGATGACAGCTGTTGTGAATTGGCGCTATATAACTAAAATGTGATTGATTGATTGATTTCATAGCTTACTATACTCTGTCATTTTTAATGCAGTAAACAAATAAAGCAAATGTTACATTTTATTGAAACTTTTGAACTCTATCACCATTTACCAACATCACTTAGCAACATTAACAGTATAATGTGATACTTTTATTTCTGCAGGCATCCAAACTGAGAGCTGTTTTCTCACCATGATTTTCAAACTTTATTATTTGACAGGCTAATTTTTTGTTCATTTAACCTTAATTTAACCACTAAAAAAGACTTACAGGGATTAAAAGTCTCTGTTTTAAGAATTTCCTGCTGAACATGAACAGCAGAACAGCTTACAAAATTTCCAAAAAAAACAATCATCAAGTTTATTTATGATTAAAATGGAAATGATTTTAATTAAAAGACATCAAACAAGTTGATCAAGTAAACTTGTCAAGACATTCGCAATCATAAATATGTCAGGCAAACATCTACAGCTAGGTGTGCATGCCTCCGAGTCATCTAAAACTAACCTTCAAGTAGAGCGTCAATGAGCTTCTTCAGATTAAACTCTTATTTTAAAAGGACAGGGCCTGCTGCCACTAAAAGAAGTTTTAGAAGTGTAACTCTAGATCAGTCAGAATGACGGTATGTCAGCGTTTTCAGGTCTGCGGTGTATTTTTCATTTGATTCTGCACACCTTTCTTTCACACGTCCACATTTCCTGCTGCCAGCGCCTAATACTTATCAGTTCCTCTCATCAGCTGTTTTCATGGCACTGTCACACACCCTCATCTCAACCCCTATCATCTTGCAGTCTTTCTAGTTTTTATCTCTCTCTAGTTTGTTCTTTTGTTTTACACGTCACTCCATCTCAGCCTCCACATAAATCCTGAGAAAATCCAACATAAATCACTATAGTTTCTTTTCACCTGAAACTGGAGGCCGTTGTTTTGTTTTAATGTAACTGTATTGTATTTCTGTGCCTGCTGTAGGACGGCTCCATCTCTTCTGTCTTCACTGAGCCATCTATAGCTCATATATTAGCAGTATTTAGATCTGTAACATTAGAAAGATTGTGGAATAGTATTGCACAGTGAAAAAAACACAAACAACACAAGATTAAAAATTAAAGTTCTGCATTTGCATTTTCATGCAGGTGTGAGAGTATTGGCAACTACTGAATGAAACCTAAGATTAGACAAGAAATAAGACAGCAGAAACTTTTGTCTAATGTAAAAAAGACCTGTAAAATATATTAAAGGGATATTCCAGTGTAAAATTAATTTAGGGTCAAACACACCGTAACGCTGAGTTAGACACCCCCTCAAGAGATGAATGTTGCTGACCGCTTGCTTCTCGAGTTATACCAACTTTAGTAACAACTGCACAATAGCAATACACAGCGGTCAACAAACCTCAACCAAAACGCCACTCTATAGCCACAAATAATGCTCAGAACAGCACCTAACTTCATCAACAGTAAAAATAGGGTCCTAGCCACAGCACTAGCCACTAAACATCTTTTTAACTTTGCCTAATTTCTTTAGCCAAGAGACTAAACACAACTCACCTACTCTCTTCCAGCAGCCTCTTGGCCAGTCCATTACAGATTGCTGCGGGGTGGTGCAGCTCAAGGAAGAACATTTATGCGGTCGATACTAAAGTTGGTATAACTAGAGAAGCAAGCGGTCAGCAACATTCATCTCTCGAGGGGGTGTCTAACTCGGTGTTATGGTGTGTTTGACCCTAAATTAATTTTACGCCGGAATATCCCTTTAATCATGAGTCATTAATTTAGGAGTAAGAAGCGTGACAACCAACTCTGGTCTCCCCTATTATAGAAGAACAAAACAAAAACAGGTAAAGACTGAGGTTAATAATTACTAGATTAAACCTGCTCTAGGGTCTCGGTTTGATTTATCCCTGTAGTAGAGCCTCTCTACCGACCGATGGCGCCCTCCTCTCCGCCTCCTGTGCTCCCACAGCTGTGCTGCTGCTCCAACATAAACACAGACAGCAGCGCGTCAGGCAGGGTTTCTTCGACAGCGTAACCAGCCCACGGTCAACATCCTGGTTTCACTCCGGGTTGTCAGCTTGTCCCCGCGGCTTGTTTGGACGGACTTGGGACCTTTTTTTGCCTCTGGTTTGATTTTTCACAATCGGTTTTTAATCGGGGGAATCTTCAAAGACCCCCTGGACAGGACAGGGTGCAGACTGCTGTCAAGTCAATCCACGGTGGTGTGGAGCTGCTTCTCATGTCCGTCCTGTGTGTTCCCGAGTGTGTACGCAGCTGTATGGACACCAGGATCCCACTGTGACCCACCCAGAACGGTAAACCGGAATCTTTACCGCCCTGTAAATGTTGAAACAACTTTTACTCATGTGTAAAGATGTCAGAGTTTTGACTTTGAGTTTTGGCTCACTTTGCCATGAATCTCAATCCCAGTGCGCACTGGAGGGAAACAGACTGAACTGTGGAGGAGTTGTTTTTTTTAATGAAACTCCTGAGAAGGAAAACATACTCAGTATTCATGTGAACCTATCTTACAAGAAAAATGAGTACTCATTTGTAAATTAGCTATTGGTAGGAGAATTTTAGTCATGATGAAGTTCCTGAACTCACTTAAATATTTGAAACTTTAAAGCTCCTGTAGGGAGTTTTTTGACATTTATGCAGTAGGCTGAAAAATGTATTCATGCCTTTTTTTAATATGACATTTAAAAGCAAATAGACCATTTACAACAAGATTTATGATTTTATTTTGTTGATGTTTGATGTCTCAGACCTGTTGGGGGTGGGTTTCAGTCAAGCAGCTTCAGAAACAGCCTAGTTTTATCGATTTACAGCATAGAATACAAATGATTGTTTAGATATATTTGACTGTCAGAAGTCAGCAGGATGCATTAAGAAAGCCTTTCTTTACAAACAGTCAAAGACGCTGACCTCTGACCATCAAATGTGTAAATATTTTTAGCCGCTTGGTACATACCTACTCGTCATGCTGGTTTCAGATATATAATTTACAGTATAAAAATGGTCAATCTTGTAGCTGATGGTGTTGTTTTCTTTTGTAATCGCATCAATATGAATTTCAGTCTATTTAACCAACGTCAAAAACTCCTCACAGGAGCTTTAAATAGTTTGTAGAAAACTCATACATTTATTGTATTGGTTTCTAAATAAAAATTTAATATTTAAATACTGGTACTCTAATTGTATTTGACTCTGAAGTGGCACAAAAAGGCCAGAAACACAAATGGCCAGGGGTTAAAAGTTACAGTGTGTTGAAATGGGAATATGTAGCGATACCAAATGGTCACATTTAAGATTTAGATGCCCCCTTGCTCACCTCTTCCATCAGTAGAGCTGCCAAAGGGACGGCTCTCTCTGTGGACGTAAACTCATGCGATGAAAAGTGTAATCCTCCACTTGTCAGTACAAGTTGTTCTTCTTTTTCCAGCTGGTGCATCTGGAACATATTCAAGTATTAGAACATTCAGAAAGCACATTATAAGATTAAAACAAACAAGTTTTTAATTCAGGTAATCACTAATGGTACATATTTTTGAGTGTTTCTGTTGCAGGCTGATCTGCTAAATGTTGCTTGATGCTACACCTACACCTTAAACTTTTCCATGTTTCGTTCATCTTACTTTTTAAGGTCAGCCATGGGGCTCAGGCAAAGTTACTTAATGTTTCCAAATGTGTGCACTTTTAAAAATGAGGATTGTGTCGTGAAAAAAAATGCATGAACTCTCCCCTTCAAGTCTGACAGACTCATCAAAAAATTCTGCACTTGTTGGTGCACCTGCACAAAAACAATACTGCGCTCTGCGAGAAATCACTAACATAAGCGCTAAAAATTTCACAAAAACATGTAGAGTTGGATCTTATCTGTCTGTTTTTAAGTAAAAGGGAATTCCCGTGGCTGCAAAGTTAGGCTACCTATCCTTCCTGTTTCTACAGTTTGTAACACACCTGTCCTAACGTGTGAAAACAAAAGTTTCTCACTGTGATGTTCTCTTAGCTCAGCATCAATAACTAATGTGACATCTGATAGAGATGAACATAAGGGTCCTGATAACATGAGAAGATATTTACTGCGGTGAAACTTCACACCCTGGAACATACCATGAGCTGTTCCTTACTGAATGTTCTCCTGTTCATTTATTCATTCAGCACTTTTTTTTAAATACTTTGCGTGCTTCAGTTTCCAAATAAAAACCACATAACCCCAGCCCACAGAAAAATCCTACAGAATTAAAGAAAAAAATTCCCTAAAGATATCATAGCGCATATCTGAGGGAACTCCCACCTTCCTCTTTGTCTCTGTTGAAGCTTAGAGATTGAAGAGTTTCAGTATGAGGTGTCAATAAAGTCCAACTAACAGCGTAGGGAACTTGACTTTAAGGATCTCTCAGACTTTGCAAAGACCTTGAATTGAATCTGCAGCAGGTTTAGTCTGTAAATTTATCTTATCAAATTCTCAAGTGAAAAGGCTTCTCAGCTGTGAGTAAACGGATTCAATAAATAAAACTATGACAGAGGAGCTTTGCTGGCGAAATGAACATTTTTGCTCCCCCTGTACATTTAAATGTATGTAAATCTGGTGCAACTGTCAAGAATCTGGCCTCTGAGTAACCGAACATAAGCAGTGAAAGGTTATGTAACAGGGATTATTTCAGTGTCTTGCCTTTGTTTGACTAGAAGACACTGAGTCTGACCGATGCTGAATTTATGGAGCCAATTTGTAAAATACTTAAGGAAGTACAATCAAGGTTTGGCAGGTAATGATTTCATATAAAAACACTTACTATTTTCATATGCCTTTATACAATATGACGGGTTTAGTTCGATATCACAAGGGAAGGACCACCAAAGATTAATTATCATCCATACTGAAACCATTAACTGAAAGTGTAATATTACTTCATGGGACCCTCAGGACTCGATAAACTCAAATGATATTGATTTTCGGATTTTAAAAAATATCTTAATATCACCATAATTAGTTGTATTCATTCTTCGAAGGAATATATGTAATAGGGCTGGGCGATAAACCGAAAATTTACAGATACCGAAATGTACGACAATAACCAACGTCATTTTGCCCATGTGAATATATTCAGTGTCAAAAAAATATATTAAAAAATTGGTTTTGGATGTGTGTAGGTAGGCTATGGTCTTATGTCCTTTTTAAGATGCTGTCCTACATCAGAGACGTGACTCCACCCCATCCAGTCCGTAAAAAAAGAGGGAAAGACAGGTGAGGAGATGGAGGACAGTTCAAAAGTTGGAGCTATTGGAGCGACGGCTAAAGTAGACAAAGTTAATGTGGGCGGGGTTGGGCAGCTTTTGGAGTAGTTATCGTCAATTTATCGTTATCAAGGTGAACTGCTCAATATATTGTGATATTGATTTAAGGCCATATCGCGCAGCCCTTAATATGTAATGTATAACACTTAGACACTAAAGATTGGTCCTTCACAGAGACTGTCTACAGTAAAACATCAACTTTGCATCAGTGATGCCTCTCACTGGTTCCTGAAGAGGTGTATTGTATGGTGGTCCCCATATTGGAAATTCTGACTCTTGGTTGACTTTGCAAGGGGCAGAGAGGCAAAGTCAAGGTTGAGTTAAGGCGGGCCTTCAGCGCCCGGGCCAACAGCTACAATGTACCCACCTGTCAGTCATGTCAGCCGCACCCTTAATTATATATAATTTGCAGCCTTTATATTGTGAGAATGAACGAGTTCAAGTAAGTCACCCTTGTATACAGTGTGTACAAGTAGAGAACTAGTATCTTGTGACCAAAATGGTATTTTGTACTAGGCCTCTCGAGAGTAGGGAGAGGAGCAGGAGGACACTGCCCAGCCTGGCAAATGGTTTGTGTTTTTGAGAGAGCTTTAAAGTGAATGCATGTAATACAGAAGCCAATTGTTGAGTTATTGTGTTAACCCATAAAATGATCTGCAGTTATGATTTTTTCCATAATTGAGCTGACTTTTTCGTTAGTGTCCTGGTTGTAAAAGCTGTGAAAACTTCTCCATTGTATCCACTTTAAATCCAAAACAAGGTTAAGAACATTTGATATCTTTGGCACACCCGGTCGTGTCCCTCCGGCTGTATTCAATCTTTTCACAAAACTCCCTCAGTGGCTTATATTTCTGCATGGTGACTTGGATGTTGAGGGATTAAGCCATTGCAAAACCAGCTATTAGACAGGTGTAAGGTTGCAAGCGTAACAGGAAAAACACATTGCTCTTTTTTCACAAAGTAACAAGGCATTCCGAAGATATTTCCGAGTACTTTAAACTTTCTGGGAATCATAAACATCAGGTGCTCTTACTTTAAGGCTGAAAATCTCTGCCTCTGAATCCTTATTGAAAGGGTTTACAAAGATGAGTCATCATAAGTAAACCTCATAAATAAACTGGGAAACAAACTAAGGGGGGTGGGGGTCACTTCAGTTGCTTTACTGTTTTGAAACACACAGTTCCTGGAGGGATAAACAGTGTGATTCCTGAGAAGAAAATGATAAATGAAACATGCTCGGATTCTGAGTTACTCCCCCACTGTGCAGTAGTCGCAGTGCATTATAATCTCACATTTAGATTATTTAGCTGACATGCTGTCTCGCTTCACATGAGAGAAATGAGCTTGAAGGATACAAAGCAAACAATTCAGGAAAAGGTGGTTTAATGATGTGAAATTCATGTCATAGTGTTTGCATGTACTGCCTTGTTCAATGCTAAAAGGAGGTCAAGTGTTGGTGCAGAAGTGTCAGTGAGACACTACTTGCAGATCAGTGCGTAAGTGTAGCATTAGAGGGATGAATGGAGTCAGTATTTGAGTTTAAAGAAGGGGAATGGCCTGAAGCTGGAGGAACTCTTCCAGTGTGGGTTCTGTGTTAAGCTACAGTACTTTATTTGTTAAGGTGTAGCTGCTCAAAATCAGGATTGGAAGGCAAACAAAGAAAGAAGCTGTTAGTTTAAGGATAAGTGATGAATTGAGCTGAAAGTGTCATCACCCAGGCATTTAAAAGATAAAATAGCCTCACTCTTATACAGATGTCTCATTATCACCTCCAAAGGAAAAAATAGATTATCAGTGACTGGACTTTTTCTTTTAAGCACTGGTAACATTTGGCTTTCAGTAGGTTTGCTTGATGTTACAAGTGAAAAAAATACCTTTGTGAAGAATGCTCCTGATGTAAAGCCTATCATTATCTTATACAAAGGAAGGTGTGTCTTCACAAAGCCTGTATGAATTAAAAGTCTAGAGAACATACAGATCACAGGTTCAGGCAGTGAGCCTGGATTTTTGTCCTAAAGAGTTCAAAGTGTTCCCGGAGTTTGACAAAATATTTGCAAAGTGAGTTCAGACCAGCTGGATGTTTTATAGAACATACTGATAAAGCCTGATGTATACACTGGAGCAAGATTTATAAACTAGGACATCAAGATGCTTGACAGAACACTTTAATATGCTCTGATTTCATCAGATTTCCACTCTGGGTGGACCCAATCTGTCCTCTTCTTATAAAAGTCGAGGAGTGTCTCTGTTAAATGGTGGTGGTGGTGGGCTGGGCCTTCATGTGTTGTGTGGTTCAGCCTGGGTGGACTGCACAGAGAAACTAACATTTGCCACATGTTTCCTCGACAGCTCGACACCATGGCTGCTGCTGCTGCTCTCACCATGCTCGCACTTTTCCTTCACATCTTCTCTGCCTCTGCGCTGGAATCAGCCTCCCAGGACGGTATGTTTGTGAGGGTTTTATTTTTTTCATTCTGCAAATGTTAACTTAAAATACCTGCATAGTTAGAGTTAATTTGATTGTTTTAACTTCAGTTTAGATTAAAATTACTTAAAATTGTCCAAAATCTGTTTTTGGAGTTGATTCTTTTTTTTGAAGTTTCTGGATGGGGTCATCTTCAAATCCTGTTTGTTTGGAATCAAAGGTTGCACAACAGCAGATGGACTGGATCCTAAATCTGCTCCTAATTGGCTAGGGGACATTTTGTGCCTGGAAAAAGTACAAAATATTTATAGCTAAATAGTTCCTGGGCTACATTTGCGATAAGATGTCTATAAAATGCATCGCACAGCAGCCAAGCTCTCCTGACAGAGCTGCAGGGAACAGCCAGTGGATTTCCAGTGAAGTGGCTTCCCAGGAATTCTGCAGAGCAGAGTGTGCTCCACAGTTGAACAATGAGGAGCTGTTTAGTGTGTAGAGGCCCCCTTTCTACTAAACAGCCCCTTAGCGGTGGTGGAAAGGATGTGTATTTGCATACATGGACTGAGTTTTTTATCCACAGATGTAAACAAGCTTTGCACTGACCATTTAATCAGACGAGGACATCCTGTGCTTTTGTCTTGTTACATAACCGTGTCAGTAAATGAGCAGAGGCGTGGAAGGGGGACATGTTCCTTTCTACTTCTGATCTTTTACTGCTGCTACTCATTTCATTTCTGTTTTCATTTTATGTCCTTACTTGGCACCGGATCAGGCTGTGTGCGCAGGCATGTCTTCTCCCGTTTGCACACTATGTTCAAGTTTGCAAACCTCTAACAGCCTGCAGATGTCTGACTCGATGCCTTGATTCTGAGTTTGTGAAATGGTTTATTCAGTCAACACGACTTAAGAGTTACGGTTCATGGCTGCTCGCCCAGTGGGATGAATTATAGCGTGTAATTGAGGAATAGACATAAAAAAAGATATTTGTAATTTCAAAATTTCCTAAAAAGAGTGACCCAATCATGCAGATGCAACTACTTATAAATGAGAGCTTAGCGGGTGGTCTCGAGGTCAAGAAGGAAGGGGACCACAAGGTCTTCTGCTCCCTATCCTAGCTGTGGGGGCTACTTTTAGTGTCTTTTTTTTAACCTTTTCTTCACATGCACATCACTCCTGACAATATTTCTAACATTATCCTGCAGGGGTGCATGTTTGAGTGCAAATTAACCCCTGCTTTAAGAGGACTCCTTTCTCATGTGGTCTCTATGTAAAGTCGGTTTAAGCTGATGTGTGAACACAGCAGCTGACAGTCTGGAACATTCACCTAACAAACAGATAACGTTGTTCACATTAATCCAAGGTTACTGCTTTGTACTCTTGACTGCTTGGGAAAGTGAAATCAGCTCAGAGACAGTAACCATTATAGAAGACTGCTCTTTCTCCTACACACTCCACCCTGAACGGACATCACCTACAGCTATCAGAGGAGCTCTGGTTGTAAAAGCATGTCAGCCATGCACAAACCCTTGTAGTGGGCTGCAGGTATAAAGGATAATTTAATCTTTTTTAGAACCTGAGGGTCCTGAAATTACTGAAAAGCTGTCAGGAGATCACATGTAGAAGTGCTCTTGTTAACCTGACACCTGTGAAACTCTCTTCAGGGATTTTTTCTGAGTTGTCTCTTCAAAGTGCATTTTTTTCTTGTGACGTTTAAAAGTTTGTGTATCTGGCAAAAAACATCTTGAGATGATTTTCTATTGATGTTTCATATCATTATACCAAAAATTTTATTATATATTGAGTTTGACATTTATTTAAAGAACTGCATCTTTTAGGACCTGCTTTCCATCAAAAACATAAATCAAATAGCTCATTATGAACTCTGGATTTTAGAGCTTTTTTTCTCGTCTCTCTGACTATTCATGGACTCGCTACACATTCACGCCACATTCATACACGGATGACAAGGGAACTATGGAGACCATCAGTATTAACTACAAAGTAATCCCATTCAAACCCATTTGTTGACAGCTGACTGTGTGTGTCATAGGGAGCAATTGTCTACGAACGCTTTGGTATGTTACTGGGTGCAGGAGTTGAACTGCCAACGCTGTAATTTGGAGGTTATTTTCACAGAAATGTATTCAGTAGAAACTGGTAACCTATTAATCCTTTCTGCAGAACCAGTGATTTTGGCTGCTGAAAAAATTCCACCTTTTAAAACCAAGTGAAATCTTGTCACACTTTCTGTTACTGTGTGAATCATGTTCATTTACAGCCCTCTGTCAGCACCTTAGTGAAGAACGGCTTTATGCACAGATGCATGGTGTTCCTCACTAAGGTGTGTTATTGCGAAGTGACACAGACAACTACTGGCCTTGTATGCATACATATATGTTTTTTTTGTGTAAGTGGATTATTTCCAAACCATTGTTGTTCAAACACGTATTTTGTTCTGTTCTACTCTGAACGAGGCTCCAGGGAAAACTGGTTCTGGAAATTGAGCCACAGACAGCCCTCTGGGACAGGGAGACCACGAAAATATGCAAAGTACAACTACTAACCATGGAAATCTTGCAATACTATACTATTAATAAACTCACAATACATTATTTATTGCAACATTTAAAAAAGTAAAAGAAAAAAGTAAAAAGGAGACTTGGATAAAAATGACTTTTTTTTCTAATCTGAGGGATTCTTCATGTTTGATTTCACCTGACACAGAACAGACCTGAACACTATTGCTGTAAAGCTGTAAAGTCTGATGCATTATTAATAATGCATTATATAAGAGTGAGGCCCAATCTTAAAAAAACAAGTAGATAAAATAAAACTATCAATAAGAGCCAAAAAACTACCTTTTAGGATCTTTTTTTATGAGATTGACACTTCTATAGCAACTAAAATGTCCATGTTTTTTTTTTTTTGTACATTTAAACTCAGACAGACATGAAAACAATAACATGACAGAGGACCCTGGAAAACAATAGTATGACCATGAGTCTACTTAAGCTATGAATACATATAGAAAAAAAAGGAGAAGTTTCCTTTAAAATGCTGTTTGCCTGAAATAACCTCTCTGGCTTCAGTCACTGAAATTGAATGGTCTCTCAGTGGGAGGAAACAAGCGTTTCCCCCCTTACATGATCAGAGCTGATAGATCACTGAGGAATAAGGTCAGGCTGTCACTTTCAGACAGGCAGGGCTTTTATTTCTGCGTGTTGTTCCTTATCAAAGCTTGTTAACATTGTAAAAAGTCCAGTTATGACCGATTAGGACATGGTGGCCCTTGGCAGAGGAAGGAAGTGGCTCTGAACTCGGAGGATGAGGTATATCCCCTGAGAACGCACTGACTGATGTGTGAACACGTGACCTCTCTCTAAATGATTGTTTGTCCTGTGAGCTGACAGGAAAAACATAAATAATGGCATCCCACCAAAGCTTTATGCTAATAGATGCTATAACAAGAAAACACTTATTATCATCTCCAGGCTCTGTAGAGAAAACACTGGAAATGTTTTCACAATTAGCAATGTTTACCTGTTAATTACAGGAACGGCTAAAGGGGCGAGTGAGGTCTTTAAGGGACATTATTGCGAGCTCCTGTTTCCTGCTTCCTTTGAAATTATGCCTGAGAGGAAATGCCTCTGAGCTAATCAAAACAGAATGAGCGAGAATGTTTTGTTTCGCCCTGAAATAGACTGTGTGGGCAGCACTCGGAGAAAATCATGCTGTAAACATGTTTACCCTGTACGGTCGCCTCAGCGAGAGGAGTCCTCTAATGAGAATGCATTGTGAATTGATAATCAGGTCTTGGAAATTGCGTGTTTGCTTTGCAGCCCTGATGGCGGTGTTCAGAAAATGCTCGGCCTCCACTGCTCTAATGTTTACTTACACCAGAGGTGAACTCTTGTGGCAGCTGTTGAGCAAACAGCAGCGAGCGCAATAGCACGGACGTGAAGCACACTCGATAGCAAGTTGTTCTAGTTTTACTAGAAAAAGCACCCTCCGCCAATAAGAGCAGGGATAGTAAAAGAAAAAAAAGTACACCAAACAAACAGCATGTGTAGCTGGAAAAAAAAGAAAGTCAAAATGAGGATCAATACAGTTTTTTTCTCTGCTGTTTGGCAGAAACACATGGCTCTATTCATCATTTTTACATTTTTCAGGCAACTCTTTGAAACTTCTCCGACATGCAGCATTTTTAGAGACCCAGTGATGTTCTTTTTAAAAGCTTCATATTAAAGGCACTGTGAGGAGATTTTACCGGATTCTGACAGCTGCCGTGAGAACCTTTGGTCCCATCACTTATCAAAGATTATTTTAAGTATCTTTAGGTAGTTTTCTCTGCTAAAAAACACATAGTTTTCCACAGTAAGATAGTTTTTGTGCTGTTCCAAATGTGGAGAAGCATGTGTCTTCAAAGAGCTGTCAACCAGGCGGGGTAATTATTTCACTTTTGTCACGTGTGTGTGTTTAGTAGGAGCTCAAATCAGTGCGCAACTAAGTCAGAGAGTAAAGGAAGTGATAGATTTGAATATAAACCACTATAGTATCTACAACATTTGTGCTACAGAAGGAGGAAATACTATCATGTAGCCAGGGGTTTGAGAAAGGAGAGCAGGGAGAGGAGCATGCGAAGGCAGGTGTGTGCCTGAAAAGCCAAGGGACGAGACAAAGAGGCTGCAGCGAGCACGAGCGTGCATGAGCGTGATCAAACTAACACTTGCTAGGCTGAAGTGACAGCAGTCTGTTATATCAAAACATCGAATTCTAATTTTTGTTATAACAAAGATAAAGGTTTGAAAAGGCTCATAGTGTGTTAAATCTGCAGCATATGATAAAATGACAGAGGAAGAGGAGCCCAGATCCTTCAGCTTCAGAGTGTAAAATTCCTGCTATACTGTCATTGATTCAAGAGAGCATTTTCATCAAAACTAAATCAAACCTCCTTTCTTAAGGTAGGGCTAGGGATGACGATCGATGACTGAGTCCATTAAATACCCATAAATATATATATGTCTAAGTTATGTATAATATAATGTTTTGAAACATCAATAGAAAATCATAAATTTCTTTTCAATAAGATGAAAAACAAGAATAGGCGCTTGGGGATCCATCAAAAATAGGTAAAATAAAATAATGAGCAGATTGTTTTGCACACATCAACTGAAAAAACACCCAACATAAATCAGTCAAGAAAAAAACGCTGCTATTACAGGATTTTTCTGTCCTGTGCGCACACTTCAAAAACTACCCAGCTGTCATGATTTATCAGGATGGAGTGAGCCATAAAAGTGCTTCACATAGCTGAGTGTCAAATTGATTTTTCTTTTAATCCTGAGCTAAGCACAGTTCCGAGGAGGACTGGGGGTCTGGTAAACAGGTTATTTTTAACCTGTAGCTCCCCTTCCACGAAGCACCCCGAGTAGGCCAAAGGTATTCATCATCTGCTCTCAGTGCTGCCTCTCTGCAGTAGAGGAGCCATCTTGTCCTCACACGTCTCAGTACTTAGCCCGCTCAGTGTGTGTGTATATGTGTGTGTGTGTGTGTGTTTCCTCTTTGAAATGTTTGTGTCATCAGCACTACTGCTGCTGTCCCCAGAATCACTGGTCACAACACCTCCTGGTAATACAATCAGAAGCACTTACCGAGAGCAGGGAGAAAAGCTTCTTCAGCCCTTAAAGGGACAGTCCGCCTGCTTTGTGCAAAAAGGATTTTCTGTCTCACCCAGTGATGTTGCATGTCATACAGGAAGTTGTTTCCTACCTTATGAGGAGTGAAACGCTCTTTGAAGATCCTTGAAGAAAGATGGTCCATTGACATCCGGATTTTGTTGAGACCTGAAAAACAGAATTTTAAAACCTTATTAAATTCTTACACTCTCCTCTTCTAGTTATGACATTTATCCCAGTAACACTGGGTGATACACACACCTGTCCAGCCCCTCCCTTGATGTTGGACCCAGACTCAATGCCAAATTTGCACTCTTGCATTATCTCTTGCAGGAGTTCATCCATTTCATCATAACGGTCCATTTGTGCATGGATGCTTATCTATACTCAGAATTGGTCCCCCGGTTATGGGACATTGAGATTCAGCACGCTGCTACACGATAGCATTTGGCCTTTTCATTACATTCTGGCAGGTGTTGATTATTCAAAGCCTCAGATATTTGATATATTAAATAAGTTTAAGATAACGCCTGAAAGGAAGTGCAAGAGAGAGGGTGAGAGAACAGAAGCAAAGGAGTTCGCCATTGCACACAGAAGTGGAGGGGAAAAAAGAGATTTGCAAATCTGTACAGATCACAATCCATAAATGCTGCCAAACTGCAAAAGTCAGATCTGGTTTAGGGAACCCCCTTACCCGCAGTACGCTTCCCCTGTATGACTGGTAGTTTTCATATGATGGTGACATGACCCCAAACCTGGTCTAATGTCATCTCCTGAATCAACAGTTTAGAGAAAGTGAAAACACAGCCACATAAACACTGTTCATAGAGGCATTTATTGTATGTTTTAAGCAGAGTGCTTTTTAATGGTACTGAAACCGATACCTTTGCTACTCTTACATGCCATAACTACAATGAGTGTATCAGTGCAACTTAGCTAAAGAGGAAAAATGGTCCTCCTTTTTGGTCCATGTCTCCCTATTTTGTCATAACTTTGGACTCGAAACACATCTGTTGCATCAAAACACAACAGTCTCCATCTGAAGCACATAAACAGCAAATATCGAGTCATTTTTATCCATTTTGTGGCCACAGCACAGAGGAATCTGGATAAAGCTACCCACTCTGTGTTTACCGACTTTCAATGTGGACAGTAAAACATCACAGAGTTTGATCCACATCAAACTCTGTGTGCAAACGCATTTCTAAGTATTGAGAAACATATTCCCCGACAGCTGTGGCAGTGAACTCTCTCGCCGCAGCTTTCACTTGAAGAGCCGTAACGAAGACTTCCAGGAAAAAGCTGGTTTTTGCCCTGCGGCTGGAACGCTAACCAGAGTCACATATATCATCCTGACTGTGAAGTGGAGCACAGCCGTCTCCTGAGGCAACAATGAGTCATAGCACTTACAAACAGGACTGTATAATGAAACAAACCCTCTTAAAAAACAATAACGTGATGATTTTTCTCTCTCCTCTTTCGCTGTCTACCCACAGTCCTCCCTCAGAGAGCCCCTCACCTCACCGGCTGCTTCTCCAACAACATGGAGACTTTCCGCTGCAGATGGAATGTTGGAACGTTTCAGAACCTGACAGAGCCAGGAGATCTGCGTTTACGCTACATCAACATAAAGTGAGGGGAATTTTTTATAAAGGACAAACAGAACTATGTTTTCTATTCAGAGACTGAAAGTGATGTACTTATTACAACAATAGATGAAACCTTCGCCCTCCAAAAAAAAAACAAAACACTAAAATGTCAGAAAAAGTAAGAGTGCTTAAGATGGAGAGACCCTGAAGAAAAGTTTGTGAAGGTACAGAGCTTCATATAATTAGAAACTCTGACAGAGGAAAGAGAAATTGGCCTTAAAAAATTGTAGAAATACACAAAGCTTTATTTATTTGTGTTGTTTGAAGTGCCCGCTTCCATAAATGCCCTATCTTTCCCCCTGGCAGCAGCTATGACCTCAATCTCTCGATGGCACTCACTGTTGCTAGGCTACAAAAATTGTCGCATGGCACTTTTGCTTCTCTTAATAGTGACCATTACATCTGTTTTTAAGCATTAGCAGCAATTCCACACCTGGAAATGTTACCCTGAAAGCAACGAGTGAGGTGTGTTTGGTCTCAGCTGTTGACGCAGACAGGGTGGGTGGTCTAAGTCCCGCCCCTTCTTGATTTTGATTAAGGAGAGTGACACTGACAAGAGCAGTGGCATTAATACAAATGCTGATCAAATGGCATTAATGGAAACAGGCCCTAAAATAAAGATGAAGCTCCACTCGGTTTGATTTTACTCTCGCTTACACAATTCATATTTCAGCTTTTTCTGATTCAAGCTCCCATTTCCTTTATATACCAGAGCCAAATATTTTTATATGATTCATTTTAATAATTTAAATTCAGACTGAACAATTACTCACAATCAATGCAGGCTCACAAAAAAACATATCTTTGCTAAAACTATATGAGAAGCGTATTTTGTTGATAAAACAGACTTGTCTTTTAATGTAGGACAGCCGTTCCCTCCCTTTTCGCATTTTTATTTTTTCTGCTCTGATTGAGGTCAAACACGGTCGCTGTTTTTACAACTGTTTACATTGATGTGTTCAACAACCCTCATCTGGCTTGTCAAGCCTGTGTTTACGAGGCAAAAGTCCAGTTCAGGCTGCTGCTTGATTTGTAGATATTAACCTGATTTGAAGAGTAAGTAAGTAAAACCGAGACCATGAATGTGTTTGTCTTTCTTCAGTGAGTTCGGTGGTTCAGTGGTTAGAAAATGAGTAACCTCGGGTTACAAAATAACACCGAAAGGTCATGGGATGATTGAAATGACAAGCCTTTCATGACTCTATTTTGCCTTGATGAGATGAATATCCACATTTGTTTTAACAATCATGACACTGAGTTGTGTACAGTCAAACCGAAAACCCATCGGCTCCTTCTGGAGTAGAAATAATAAAAATGAAAGTTAAAAAAAAAAATCCAATTACATGGTTTTATCAGAAAAAAAGTCAGAATTATTCTCGGCACAGTGGCAAACTTCAACAAATAAAGGAAACAGTCATTTTGTGGAGGACTTTCTCTTCGTTGATTTGTTTGCATTTGGTCTTAATGAGTGGTATCTAGTGGAAACTGGACAGTGCCCTCTAGAGGATGACTAATTAATTAAGGAGTTGTTTCCTCCCTCTTCCAAATGCTTGATTTTAGACTAACGTTATCCTCCCCCCCTCTTGCAGACCTCCTCATGTATCCCCTACAGAGTGGAGTGAATGTCCTCATTACAGCACCGAGAGGCCAAACGAGTGCTTCTTTAACGAGAACCACACATCCATCTGGACTTTATACAACGTGCAGCTCCGCTCCAAAGATCAAGCTACTCTCTATGATGAGGATATATTCCAGATTCAAGACATTGGTAGGTTAACTGCTTGGGTGACAAGATTTACAGTCAAATAAAAAAGAAGAAAATTCAGAAACTATTTGCTGGCATGGGAGCATTTTTTTATATTCTGCTTTTTCTTTTTTGTTAAAAGTGTTACAAGGATGTTATATTGAATTATTCAAGGGTTGCAATGAATCCTATTTCTTTCAATGTCAAGGGTCTGGCAAAAAAGTCTTCATTCTTTCCTTCGCTGCCCTGTGCATGACACATCACCACAGTATACTACAGGATATATTGATGAATGTTGAACTTAAAAATCTGCCACCAGATTGGACGCACAAGTTTTCGTAGCAGGTTATCATCATTGCTGATTATAAAATTCTGGTCGTGCAGTGGAACCAGACCCTCCAGTGAACCTGAACTGGACCCTGCTGAACGTGAGTCTGACCGGGTCATACTATGACATCATGCTGAGCTGGAAGCCTCCTCAGTCTGCAGACGTGGAGATGGGATGGATGACTCTGCAGTATGAGGTCCAGTACCGGGATGTCAACTCTGACCGGTGGGAAGTGGTGAGTGTCCCTTAGATTCTGAATTCAGCTGTATTAAAACTATGAACCTAACCTCTGAGACACTCTCTAGTAATCTGTATCTTCCATTTTTTCTCTTAACTGTAAGAACAGAGCCCAGTTTTCAAACCATGCTCACAAAACTTCTAATGTTACTGGCAAAATCAAACAATCAGATTGAAAAACTTCTACCTGCGCTCAAAATCACATCGTACACACAATAATCAAAATTAAACGCTACTGAGCAGGTGTTACACACTCCAGAATTCAACATTAGAATTAGCAGTGTGTCCCACTAAAGCAGACTTCCCATTTCTCACTGTAAGATTACACAAATGCAGAGACAGAGATTCACCATGTTCTTAGTTGCGGTCTACCTCATCCTGTTTTTTCTTTTCATTATCTGTCACATTCACACACTCTCTTCCTGCCTCTTTGATATCAACTTTTTTCCCTCTGAACTGGATTGTTAGGTGTCGTCATCGTAAATATCAACAAGTGTTTTCAGTTTGTGTATAACTTCTGACACCTGTGGTTTGTTGTTATGCATCACAAGTGCATTATTGTGCAAAAAAGATGAACGAGATCTGCAAAGCTACCATTTTGCTATAAAACTCAGAGGTTTTGTTGAAACTTCACTTATTTATGGAGATGAAGATTGCAATGCTGTAGCATCCTTTCTGTTATTTGAATTTTGTTCTCTATGCTGCAGCTTGAACTTGTGAAAAGCACACTTTGCTCCGTTTACGGCCTCCAAACAAATGCCAACCATGAGATCCGGGTTCGTTGCAAAATGCTCGGTGGGGGAAGGTTTGGAGAATTTAGCGATTCTGTTTTCGTCTACATACCATCTAAAGGTAAACACTCCCGCTATGTGTACAGTACATTATGATTGACTGTGCTGTTTCAAAGGCTATTATAGTCGCCTTATATTTACAGCTGAACGTCCTTGTCCTGCTGAATGACTAGGCTTGTACACATTACAGTTCTCCATCCTCTCAGCCCAGCTCTGTTTGAATAAAGCTATAGAAACATTTCTGTTCAAGTACAGAGCCCCTATACAAACAGATATATAGAGATATATTAAGGAATTCATTCATTTTTCATCACAAAAGTAAAAGCCTTCAATGGTCATCTATTTAATATATCAAATATGATGACTATATGAAGTAAACATGTCTCTCTGTACATTTCCCTGCCAGTGTCGAGATTCCCTGTGGTGGCCTTGCTCATCTTTGGTGCGCTGTGTTTAGTAGCAATTCTGATGTTGGTCATCATACTGCAGCAGGAAAAGTAAGTGCTATGGAAACACCAGGGAAGCTGTTAGTGCAAGGACAGTAATGAAAAAAAAAAAAAAGGAAAAAAAACCTGTGCACTGCTGCTTGGACAGTATGCTCAGCTCACTTTGTCCGCTGCTTGGCCTTGCAAAGTGCTACAGTGTCTCTTAGCTGTCTCTGTTATAGTTTTAAGCTGCTCATACTGATGTGTGAAGTCAACTGTACTCTCTAAATTTCATGTGATTTGTGTGAAATGTCAAATTAAACAAACATGTCTTTCTCCTTTTTTTTTAATTCACCAAAGGTTGATGGTTATTCTATTGCCTCCTGTTCCTGGACCTAAAATAAGAGGAATTGACCCCGAGCTACTAAAGGTATTCATCTATCTACATGTTAGGATGCTCTATGAAAGCTTGTCGATTTAATTGTTACAACCTGTTGGATTTATCAGTCGCCCAACATGTGCAAAGACAGCGACATTAAAAGGGATATTCCTAAACACAACTCACCTACTCTCTTCCAGTAGCCGCTTGTTTGTAGCGAGACCTCGGGCCAGTCCATTACGGACTGCTGCGGGGCAACACAGCTCAAAGAAGAACATTTATAATCATTACTTTATCATCTCCTTGAAGTAATAATCATCATATTAATAATTTTGCGTCTTGGTCTGATTGCATTTCCATGAAGAAATGATCATAAATGTTCCTCCTTGAGCTGCGTCACCCCGCAGCAGTCCGTAATGGACTGGTCTGAGGTCTTGCTACAAACAAGCAGCTGCTGGAAGAGAGTAGGTGAGTTGTGTTCAGTCTCTTTGCTAAAGAAATTAGACAAAGTTAAAAAGATGTTTGGTGGCTAGTACTATGGCTGGGACCCTATATGTACTGTTGATGAAGTTAGGTGCTGTTCTGAGCATTATTTGTGGCTATAGAGTGGCGTTTTGGTCGAGGTTTGTGTGTGGCTCCTTAGACCGCTGTGTATTGCTATCGTGCGGTCATTACTAAGGTTGGTAAAACTAGAGAACAAAGCTAATAAGTGCTCCAAGAGTTTATAAACCGATGATTCTCAAAGTGGCCCCCTTAAATATTCAAACCAGGTTTTTTTTGCCCTGCAGAAAGGGAAGTTGAGAGAGTTGACATCCATTCTTGGTGGCCCCCCTGATCTGAGGCCCGAGCTCTACAACAACGACCCCTGGGTGGAATTCATCGATCTGGACATCGAGGAGCAGAGCGACAGACTGGCGGACCTGGACACGGACCATCTCATGCAATCATCCTTGTCCTCAAACAGCACTCCCCTCACCATTGGCTTCAGAGATGACGACTCAGGCCGGGCCAGCTGCTGCGATCCAGATCTCCCCAGTGACCCGGAAGCCTCGCCTTTCCATCCTCTGATTCCAAACCGCACCCTCAGTAAGGAAGAACTGCTCCCAGAGGCCTCTGAGCCAAGCCCTGAGGTCCACTGCCACACCACTGGGGAGCTTTCTTTTGAAGCACCTGGCAAAGAAGCTATGTACACTCAGGTGAGTGAGGTAAGGTCATCTGGCAGGGTGCTGCTGTCACCTGAGGAACCAAGTGTGGTGGAGAAAACCATTAAGGAAGATGTGAAAGCAAAGAAAGAGAAAGAAAATGAATTTCAGCTCCTTGTGGTGAATCCAGATCAGAGAGGTTACACTTCAGAGCTCAATGCGGTGAAAACAAGCCCTGAGCGGTCTCCAGGAGACACGTGTGAATCCTCTGAGGCAGGAGGAGACATGAGCTGTCCGACATCCCCGTCTCCTCAACACGACACAGACACCATGCCTCCTCTTCCCCCTGCTCCTGTCTACACCGTGGTGGAGCATGTTGACAAGCAGAACAGCCTCCTACTGACACCCAATTCAACACCAGCCCCCCAGCTTATAATCCCTAAGACTATACCAACACCAGACGGTTATCTGACCCCTGACCTTTTGGGAAGCATCACACCATAAAACATCATAAAACTGTATAAAGTTAAGACTGTCCAATCAAAGGCAGAGATACGCTTGGGAGCATGCAGCTTTGGAGATTGACAGCCCCAATGTCAACTCTCCTAAAATAGTTTGGGACTATCTGTGCCTGTCCTCTCACCACCTCTACCTCCTCTGGCCTCAGGCTGCTTCCTTTGACAGGGCCATAAAGCTGACACTGCTGGAAGTTTGGCATGAAGGGGGAAGAGGACACAAGAACATTTTTACTGCAGTTATGAAAAGGGAGGTGTTGAAAAGGAAGAAAAACCAGCTGGGGACTGAGAGACTTGTAATAAAAATATAACTGTTGGAAAAGAATGTAAAAAATGCCACTGCAATAATCAACCTCCCAACAAAAATAAGAAGACGATTCTGGCTGGACAAAGGAAAACCATCGTAAAGTTTTATTCAGTTGGATTAATATTAAATCTCTTTCAAGCTCAGATGTGATGCTAACTCCAAATGTGTTTCCTGAGTCTTTAGCTGCTACATTTTCTAATATCCACACCAGTTAAAATAATTTGTTTTCTAGCGTTATAAGTTGCTTGTCGTGTCTTTGTTTTTATGCGATCTTTGTTTTATTAAGTGATTTAAAAGCCTTTTTTTTGTCAGCAGGGGTTTTATCAATGTTATCATAAGGCTATTAATCTGTGCATTGATTCGAAGTGGAAGAGCTTTACTATCACACTTTGTATTGGTTAAAAAACGTCTTGTATGTTAAGAAAAATCAGGTTGATTGTAAATCACATCATCTTTAAAAGGATGTGCATAACCATCTATTATGTGCACTTGTTGTGACTCAAACATGTCTATGTTCGACTGATGTTTTTCACGTTATATGTTGTTTATCTCATAATCGTGCCTTTTCTTACAACTCAGTCTTAAAGGGATTCATACATCATGTTGTTGCCAAAGGAGAAGCTTGCTGTATGTAAAATGCTGTGCTTACCCATACCATGATCTTTTCGTATGTTTGAAACTGTGACATTTCTGGGAAGCTGATTGCACAGAGCAGTTTTGTTATTCAGTCTTTTGCTCCATTGGTTTTGCTTTGAGTGCATGGACTATAAAATAATATTTTTCTTTAACTTTTGTGACTATGTGCATTAGATACCATTTAAAAGTTGGTGCTACATGGTCACCAGTGTTGAATTTGTGCCTGTTATACAGTTGTAAATAAACAGCTATTTTATCTTTGGGTTGTCTTATTCATCTCAGTTTATTTATATTTGGATTTAATGCCACATTCTGAAAGTGTCAGTATTTCATTTATAGTAAACACGGGAAATTAGATAAAAAGTAATACTGACATAAAAATCCGGCTGTAATATTTTGAAAGTGAAACAAGAAATTCAATGAACTTAAAAAATTGTTGTTGAACAGTCGTTTATTATTACTTCCAGGATCTGCTTTAGCAATAATACAACAGAGTAGAATGGTGACTCTTCGTGCCAACAGCACTCACACCTGTCTGAGGTGATTCTGTCATAGCTGTAAAGGATTAACCCATAATACCTGCCCATTTACGCTCCATCGCGAGGCTGCACTTACACATCTACGACAGCAGGTGTCACTGTTGCGCCATTCAGCTGAATTCAGACCGCAGAGTGTAAACATTAGCATAAATATCTCACTTTAGCTCTCGCATTTCTTGTGAAGACTAGTGTGTGAATTCATCCGTTATTATAAGATATCGTATTTATTTTTCTCTTTAGTTATTTTCTCAATTTCGCATATGGCGAAGTCAAACGGTGTTAATCTCGACAAACTTTTGCAGGTTTTTAATCAACTGGAAATGGTAAGACAACTTTAGGTAACAACGTCATGGCTAACTGCGGTTTTAGGGGGGAAATTTCATTAAATTTTTGTCATTTTAAGAAAATATTTCATCTTTGGAAGCTGCACTGACGAGCCAAAAATTATGAAGACATATTAAACATAGTGATAATCGTTAGCTGTTGATATTTTCGTCAAAGATAGATAGATAGTTGCATAAAATGAACACCTGGAACGTTTATTGCCTCAAACATATACTTTAAATTGCATTGCAACTACATAGAAGAAGTTCAATGTTTTCATCTGTTTATTTCGTTCAGGGAATAACAGGAATTAATAGCAGAAACAACTGTTTGGAAACAACGCTGGAGGATGCCACCAGACAGCTGAAATTTTGTAAGAGCAAAGAGAAAAGTCTGACTGAAGGTAAGTTTTCCTCTGTTTTTCAGGCTCATGTAACCCTGTGGCTTAATATCTGATATCCCTGTTGTGCTAGAAGGCTTCTATGTCTCCATCTGCTGGTGATTTCAGTGTTGACAACTCTTCGGTAAGGAAAGTAGCTATTGTCTGTCTCGTTATACGCCTTAAAAACCTAAACTATGATCAGCTGTTTGTCTTATCATAAATGGGACTTCTGTTACACCAATTATTTTGGTTATTATCTAAAATTTGCTGTACTTTTGCCATCAAGTGTAGCATGTTTTCAACTGTGGCTCTGAACAGTTACTACATTTTGAGATTGTAAGGATTTAAGCTTTAAAGGGAAATACAATTTAAATATCGCCCCCAAAATTTTGCTAAATTACAGCCCTCTTAACTTAACTAACTCAGTGAGATTCAATATCTTTTTTTTTAGTTTCCTAGCCAAGATAGACAGCAGCCCTTTACTCAAAGTTTCTGGCAGACAAATAGCAGCCATACATACAATAGTGTACATGTAAACATCAGATTTCCACAACTCGGTAAAATGTGTCATAACAGAGCAAGTCCAAAAGTCCTTGTTGTGTCTGCCTCCATGTGGTTCAACAATGCCAGGGACTTGTAATTCATTACAAGAAAAGTCTGCTGAACACTTTTTCAGAAGCTACATAAACTCCGTTTCCATAACTGAGTTGGTGCTTACTTGAAATTGATTGTATTTGGTAGCTGAAAACAGTCACAGTCGTTCCACTGGTAAAAATTTGCTGTACGTTTTCCAGAGAGAGACTGTCTTCTGGCCACAGTTAACAGTTTGCAGCAGACTCTGCAGGAGCATATGAACCTCAGAGGTAACTGTAACAAGACAGTTGATTTTTACCAGACTATCTGAATACACAATAAAGGTTTAAATAAAGTTTTACTATCCTGAAACTCTTCATATTGCAGTGAAGAATGACGAACTGACGAGGGAAAATATGGACCTAAAACAACAGAATGAGCAAACTATGAAGGTGAGCTCAGTGACAGGGCCTGTTGTTCACTGTAACATGTATATTTTTGAACTACAAAGACATCATTTAATGTCAAATTGCTAGCAAAGTAGTGGTTTTATCATATAGACATTTAAGCCACATGTTAGATTGCACTGTGTAATCTGTTGTGTGTTTTCATAAGGATGGAGAGGCGGAGGTTCAGCGGCTGGTACGTGAGATGAGAGCAGACGCAGAGAAACACCAGATGGAGCTCGAGGCTGTGAGGCAGCAGTGCAAGAGAGAGGTGGAGGATGTGCGCAGAGAGGCTTTCGATGAGAGTAAGAGTCCACTAAACATTGGGAAAACAATGTGCGAATGTCCAGCTTTTTGGAGAGTACTGTTATAATACACACATAAAAGTTGTAATGATGCACAGGCACACCTGTAAGAACCACTGGAGGAAAAACTTTGAGGCATTTGTCAAATCATTTTTAAGGAAACATAATCAAAATCATATTGTTGGGGTTTTGTAACATGTTAGTCCATGCCTACAGCGTCTAAGCAGACTAATCTGTAGTGCTAAAGATGAACCTTTTATCCGACTTCTGTTTGGTATTTTATTTTCTAAAAGCGGAAGCCAAAGTATCTGAAGTAAAGAGTCTGCTGGTGCAGAAGGATGTGGATCTTGAGGAGATCAAGAAGAAGCTGAAGGAGCAAGAGAAGGAGAAGCAGAGCGAGCTCCTGAAGTTACAGATGGAGGTAAGTAAAGGTTTGTGTGACCAGTGAAGGAGGACAAAGATGTGTGCCCTGCAGGGTTAAAGGGTTCGTCTAAGCTAGCAGCGTCTGTCTGTCTGTCTGTCTATCTGTGGGATAAATGGTTGAAATCTGGTTCACAGAAGTCTTGAGATTAAGCAGAAACTCACACAGTACCTTCATACATCCTCTTTTTGTTTCAGTGTGGATGTTAACCATGACAGTACCTGACCTCAGCCATAACAAATCCATCACCAACCATATGAAGAAGTAGAAACAGCAACAAAAGGATCAGTTTTCAATCCATATACTGTATGATCTCAATACAGTTTTAGCTCCTGGATGACTAGCTCACCTTTGTGATCATCAGAGAAATTAGCTGCTTGGAGGCAGACACCTAACAGGCAGACAAAAAACATCCCAACCAGCTCTTAACCAATCCTTTCACTAGTAGAGAGAGCATATACTGTGAGAGAGAGATAGATAGATAGATAGATAGATAGATAGATAGATAGATAGATAGATAGATAGATAGATAGATAGATAGATAGATAGATAGATAGATAGATAGATAGATAGATAGATAGATAGATAGATAGATAGATAGATAGATAGATAGATAGATAGATAGATTTTATTGATCCCAAACTGGGAAATTCACATGTCACAGCAGCAAAAAAATACAAAATACAGTTTAATATAAGAAGTCAGTACAATGCAGACTAAAAATACCCAAAATACTAAGTATATACAATAAATACAGACTAAATATACTAAACATCCTAAGAGATAAAAGTGAGATATGAAGAACGTGGGCTATTGAAATGAGTAATAAATATGAAATGCGAAATATACAGATGGGATGATAAATAAACAGACAGACAGTTTAGGGGACAGTTGGTAGTTTTAGGCATGTGAAATCTCGTGGTTTTCCCTCTGTTTTCTGTGGCCACCACATCTTCAGGAACATGTAGTGTGCCTGCATCAGTTACAGCTTTGCACCGTGTCCCTCTCTTGTCATTTGAAATGCATTGAGAAAAGGATTTTGCTCATGTCTGCCGCTTTTTGGAGTCTGGTTGTGGGCTCATGCTTTCCTGTGCATCTCTGTTTGAATTGTGCTGCTTTAAGGATTCATTTTGACATCAGTTGAAAGAGGAAACTCTTCTGCATCAATGTTAATTTTACACTAACTCTGCCTCTAAATACTCAACTTGATATTTTGGTTTAGCAATCATCAACAATCTCAGTTTGTGAGTTGGGTTTGTTTTGTAGGTCACCCCCATTAGCCTTTCTGCTCTGCTGTGTGTGTATTTTTAAAGCGCCTCTTTCTTGTGCGTCTGTGTTCGTTTGTAGATTAATGGCGTGTGTGTCCTTGTGTTTGTGTCTGTGTGTGTCTGCAGAAGCTGCAGTTCTTACAGGAAGAGAAGAATAGGGAGATTGAGGCCCTGCGTCAGAGAATCAAAGAGCTGGAAGTGAACCAGCGTGTCTGCCCCAGTGTAAATCCCCTAAAGAAGAAAAAGATCTAATTTCTTTATGAGCTAACAAGCTGCTGACCCGCATGCTTCGCAGGTGTGTCAAAAGCCCCGACCTCTGAGGGGGCAAAAGGGGCAAAGGAGTTTTGTTGTTTCTCAAATCTGTTTAATTTTTCAAAGTTATTCAGTTTTTTGGTTTTTCTTAAACAGTGTGTTCGAGGAGCTGGGCTTGTTATTGTCCACTGTCACTCATGATCAGATTTGTAGTATTAGCACGCTGCTTGCAGGTGACCGGTGTGTACAGAGCACATTCAGAACACATGCTGTAGTCCTGTGTACGGTTTTAATCCAATCAGACGCCTGCATGGGAGTGACAAAGGGAGGGGGGCGGTGTAGACGCAGGAGACGTGCCCTTGGGAGTGAGTGTGATAGCTTCAAAGCCAGTACCATTCAAGGAATTAATGAATCTATCTAATCCCTGTTCATTCAAAGAAACAAGAAACTGTTTAACCATTTCATCTCCTCTCTTTTTGTCTTGATGTAAAGTTATGACTTTCTCTACAGTCTGTAATTTGCGCTCAAGGATTTTCTACTGTTGATGTTCAGTGAAGTAAAAAGTATTCCTTTCTTAGTCACCTAAAACTTCTTAAATGTTTAGTCATGATTTAGTTTTTATGCTAAACAGCGATTTCTTATGACAGCGCAGAATTTAGTCAGAGTATTTGTAGAAATGCAGTTTGTGTGACCTGAGTTTGGGAGGTGTGCAGCATTACATGAGAGTTCAAATGTTTTGATCCCGAAATAAAATGAGCTTGACAACACTGAGTTATTTTTGTACAGATTGCACAGACACTTCTGATATGGACACTTTAAGTGTTTAAGAACTGAGTGCAGAAAACTTGCAGAAAGTCTGAATAAATAACAATTATGTTGATATATATATATATATATAAGAAGCTCATCAATTCCTTTAGCTGCCATGCAGGTCTGGATCTCTCTGACACCAACTCAATATGTATGGGTTCGAGCTAAACTAGCAAAATGAAGATTAGTTAATTGCAAATTTGGTGCAAATAGTGGCTGAAAAAAATCAGTTTCTGGTGATCAAACTGTGATTGAGAGAGAAAAAAAAACTCTGGAGTAGCACTTGGAATTTGTTACACAAATGTGAAGTTGTGTCGTAGATATGATTAAAGTTCTCGAGTTGCACTTCATTTAAAATGTTTGAACGACCTTTGTTACTCTAATGTGATGTTTGCTCTCTGCAGCGTCTCCCTTCTGTCCCTCCACTGCTCCTCACAGGAGAACACATCTGAATGAACGGCGCTCCGCCTGGCGTTAACCCCATGGTCTTTAATCTCTTTAAGTGTGCTGCTCAGCCAGCCCTTAAAGGGGACAGAGAGATAATCTCTATGGGAACATTGGTTAATACCATTGCATAACATATCACCTTCACAAAAGCCAAGAGATCAACCTTAGCTGAATAAAACAGCCTTTAAGTGTCATGCAGCTGCTTCCTGATTTACGGTAAACTGAGGCATACTTTTAAAGTCAAAAACATGTTCGTCTATAATCTCTGTGATTTGGTGTGTTCTCTCCTGGTCTCCTTTTTGCCGCTCTGTGTTTAATTAGCCATTCAAAGTGACCGGGACAGGCCTAAATTACAGCAGGATTAGAAACCCTGACACCCTTCATCCTTCGTCACTCAGTGAGGAGGAGGCTGTCCCCTTGATGGGAGACTCAAACAGACACTCCCTCCCTCACCTCTTGTGCTCCTTGCCATCACAGTGCACAGTAGTCCATCAGTGGGGACGGACGAGGAGAACATGACGTTTCTGTTCTGCTCGCAAGGATCAGACTCTTTGAAGGGACTTTGCCAAAACCAGCCAGACCGCAGCATGTAGGAGAGGAAACATCCTTTTTCTGGGTCCCGCTGGGCCGTAAGATCAGAACCTTGTAGCTGTGGTTTGATGCAGATCTGCACTTTTAAAACTTGGTAAGAGAACAAAAATCTTGTTTTATCTCATATTTCTTTTTTTTCTTTCTCAGCTTTAAGTTTTGCAGTCTCCTGTACAGTCACCACTAAAATGAGTGTTCTTGTTGCATTTTAAGGAGCTTGAGTAGCTTACAAAACTGTGATCAGATATACTAGTTTTAAAAATAATGTTCTCATGGAGCAAAATTTTCACCATGTGGTGTCCAAATGTTTGTTTGTGATAGACCTGTAAATATAATATATGAGAAAATGTGACGAGGGGATCAACGTTCAGTGTAAGTCCAAACATGAGTTAGCAAAATCCTAATGACATAATCATGTTTGTAGATGACCTTATCCCCAGCCTGCCGCAGAAATGCCTGGAAGCCAGTACAAGGTGCCAAGCGCCAAAATTCACCACAGCCGATACAGCCTGACGGACAGCTCCGATTACAACCCCGAGGATGAAGATGCTGACGGCCAGCTACGCCTCACACCCCTGCAGAAGCTCACCACCGACATGTGCAAGGATGAGAAGACCATCAAGGAGCTGATCATAGGCCGCAGGGTGGGCTTCTATAAAGTCAGAGGGGAGATCGGCAGCGGGACCTTCTCTAGGGTGAAAATGGCTTTCAATGCTCTGACCAAAGGTGGGTGCTCAGACATCTAGTCTGACTGTCATGTGGGGTCAATTTGAGCAACTTTACCCCATTCACAAAAATGGAGGGATGCATATAACCTTAAAACTGGCTGAAGTATATGCAGCTGTACACGGTCATACATAGTTCAACTGGATTTTATACATTTAAAAAAAAATAATAATGCAAAGGCTATACACTTCCATGAGCTGAGATTTGCATCAATCTTTAACTGAATCTTTGCAAAAAAGCTCAACCCTGAAGAAGAACCAACTCTGAAAAGTCTAAAACCTGCTTTTTTTCCCTAAATGATGCCCTTTGATTGGTCAGACCTATTGGCCAAACCCTCCCTCCACTGCGTCTGTATCTGACTTAATTTACCAGGGTGCTGATGATCTGGCAAAACACAAATAGAAAATTTCAGAATAAATTTTGTCCAAAAACTGCCCAAACCTCAGTTCGACTCTGCAAAACAGTACACCTAACAGATGCTTTGGAAAACTCTACTTCTTACGAAAGCTGTTTCTAAAAAGTAAACGTTAATCTTCTTGCTCTTGTTTTCTGGAAGAAGTTAAGGCCTAAAATGTCTACAGTTTGCAACTAAGAAGTATGTTTCATAATTAATCCTCAGATAATAATAGGACGGCCAGAGACAAAGTCTAGTGACTGATGACTCAACATTATATCAGTGTCTGTACATCACTTCTACATCCGTGTATCTGCACTAATTGGACCCCAATAATTGGTGATGTGTGATTGATAACTGGACATCCAGTCTTTTGTCTTATGCATCTCCATCGTTCTTCTTTTTAGACAAAGTGGCCATAAAGGTCCTGGACAAAACCAGGTTGGACCATCAGGCCCAGCGTCTGCTGTCCAGGGAGATCAGCAGCATGGAGTCTCTCCAGCATCCCAACGTGGTGCGTTTGTACGAAGTGGTGGACACGCCAAGCCGCCTCTATCTGGTGCTTGAATACGCCGGGGGAGGAGACCTCCACAACAGGATCTGCACTGAGGGGAAACTGTCCGACAACACCAGCAAGATCACCTTCGCCCAAGTCTTATCAGCCATTAAATTTATGGTCAGTCACAAAATTTATCTTCCTGTCGTGTCATTTTATTTTCCGTTTGTTGTTTTTTAGTCGCACAGTTTTGAGGAACTTCAGAAATCACTTTTTAAAAGTACAGTGAAGGAGATGAAATATTTTCCTTCAAGCTACCAAGCCGTCAAAAGGCAGTGTCACAACTTTTCACAACAGATGTCAGTAAAGGTAGCTGTAAAGTGTCTGTAAAGTAAGGTAGCCGAATATTCGTGACAACCAGTTGACGTGGCGTGAAGAGCAGGGAGGAGGTAGCTGCATGCTTTTTACAACGGTTGACATTTTGACGTCAGTATGAATCTCCTCATAATCAAATTAAGGCTTGATTCCACCAAGCTTCTTCGTGACAGTGTAAATAGTAGTGACTGTAAAGGAGCCAACAGCAGGTCAGCAGGGGTTTGTAGGGTGTGAGTCAGCGGTGACCGAGTTTGAAGACAATCTGATCAAATGAGGTCATTAAGACGGGAGTTTCCTTTTTTTATTTCATGTTTTCAGCCTCTTTGAAGTATTAGATGATAAAGGCATCGACTGAAGCATTTTTGCTTTACTTGGCAGTTCAGATTGGACACTAATGAAGCCATTGTCAAGGTCGTAAAAAGTACTAAAAATAACTGTAATTACTTTTTTGTGGATTTGTTTGCCCACATGATAAAAACAACATTTACAACAGCTTTTTGGATACATGTTCTGTAACCATGAACAAAAGAGGAAGGAGGATCAAATGAGATTGTGGAAATTTAAATTTATTCCCTGAAACTTGAAGTTTTGAAGATGTTTATTGAGTTGGTTGAATCTTGTGAGTAGTAGGGTATTTTTCTCATCTCACCAGTATCTTTACAATACAACCTGACTTATAATAATTGAAGACTCACCCTGACTATTACAAAGAATACAGGTTTAAGCCTCTGCTCTATGAGCTTTGTTACTGAGCAGGTTAAGTCTACTTCTGCTATACAGTCTGCCAAACAAGGTGCCAGAGGAAGTTCTGCCTAACTCAACAGGATTTTTTCATTTTTTATATTTTGACAAGGAATCAAAATCAGCCTTTTCCATACCAGACTTATTACTGTCATTGGTTTGCAGAGAAACTATTAATAGATAGTATATTTTGTATATTCTGTATATTTTTTTAGACGGAATTTAGACATTGCACTTTAACCCATTATTCAATAACTATTTATTTAAAAAAGCAACTGTGAGTTGCATAACTGATCTCAAAGTACTTAACCAAAATAATTATGATAGCGGTTCAGCAATATACAGTGTAGTAAAGATATAGCCCAGATTTAGACTCGGTCTAAATGTAGACGTCTAAAAAAACTTTAACATTTAGACTTGTGGTAGCCTGATTTTAGACCAGTCGTCTAGGCTACATTTAGACGTCTATAAGACCTCTTTCAGACCAAAAAATGCTTAGTAGGATAAAAAGTGAATCTGCTAACGATGGCATGTATGATTTTCTTCTGTGCAGCACAACATCAACATCATCCATCGGGACCTGAAGGCCGAGAACGTTCTCTTCACCTGCAGCGGCTGTGTGAAGGTGGCCGACTTTGGATTCAGCACAAAGGTTTCAAACCGCAACGACACCCTGGACACCTTCTGTGGCTCCCCTCCATACGCTGCCCCTGAGCTTTTCAAGGACGAGTACTACGTGGGTCCACCAGTGGATGTGTGGGCGATGGGGGTCCTGCTTTTCTTCATGGTGACCGGCACCATGCCATTTCGTGCTGAGACCATGGGGAAGCTGCGGCGCTGCATCATCGATGGCGCCTTCACCGTCCCTCCTTGGGTGCCAGGCCCCTGCCAGCGGCTCATCAAGGGCATCTTGAAGCCGGTCCCTGCCGAGCGCTACGCCATTGACCAGATGCTAGGCTGCGATTGGCTCTTACCAGTGGAGTTTCCCTGGTCACTAGTGCCTCCTGAGCCGGTGAGCCCTCTACAGAGCCTGCTGGACTTTGATCGAAGCGACCTGGAGGAGGAGGTGGAGGAGGAGGTCAGGGGCATGCTTGAGGAGCTGGGCTTCACTTCAGAGCACATTCAGAACAACCCGCTCAAGGAGAGCCGCAGCCCGGTCACAGGGGTTTACCGAATCCTGCTGCACCGGGCACAGATCAGGAGGGGGTGCGACACTCCCCCAGTGGTCCGGGGGATGGTCAGGGATCCTAAGAGGGAGGGGCTTAGAGCATACAGGGGGCTCAGGCACACCTCTAAATTCTGTGTGCTTTCATAACAGACTGGTATAGAGACACATGCGCACAGTTTTATACAGACGGGTTTTATATCAATAAAGAAAACTAGAGGTATTAATATTTTTATATATGGGACACTTTCTAATGACTGATTGTTTTTCACATTCAGTAGCTTTTGATATGTTTCTTCTTCCACTTTCAATGCAACTTTTTGAGATAGTGTAAGTGCCTGACAGTGTAAATGTAATGTGTGCAAACATCACTGAAGACTGAAACCCCAAGAATATTTCTCATCAGATTTGATGAGTAACCCTGGGTTTCACAGAAGAAAACTAAGTTTATTACAGTAGACAGGACTTTTTTTTTTAGCATTGTATGCAACCTTGAAATAAAATACTATAGTTTCATCATGCTATAAGCTTCAAAGTTCTAGCACTGGTAGAACAAGTTTTTATTTACCAATGAAAGTTTCATGTAAAACGTACAACAATTGATTGATTGATCAGTGTTTGACTTGCAAACAGTAACCAACTACATTTCCTCAGCAATCCAACTTTTTTGGAATTGAGGCAATATAAAGATTGATGAAAGTAAAAAATAGTTGGAAATATTAAACAAGATTTTTTCGAAATATTTAATTTCTGTAACTGTTATATCAGATAAAATACTTGAATGAATATTTCTGAATGTTTTCTGTAAGCTTCCAAAGCCTCACTTCAAAACATGAGGATGTGGCATTGAAACTTAAGGTAACACTTTACTTGACGCCTATCTCTATAACGCATTATAAATATATGTATAATGCGCTAAACGTTTTAGCACTGTATAAATATAGTTATAAACACTCGTAAATGATCATAATGCTTTATAGCAATAATCATAACACATTATAAAGCATTTTATCATGACTTACAAGGTCAGGTATTATAATGTGTTATGCTTATTGTGAAAAAGCCTTATGATAATGAGTGTTCATAATGATAGTTACACAAGTTTATAAGCAAATTATAACACATCATAAATATATGTATGATGAATTATCTATGTGGTCATTGTCAGTGAGTTGTTAACAGTTATAACACATTATAATACCTGACCATGTAAGTCATGGTAAAATTCTTTATAATGTGTTATGATTGTTGCTATAAAGCATTATGATCATTTATGAGTGTTTATAACTGTAGTTATACAATGCTATAACATGATTATAACGCATAATACATATGTTTATAATGCCTTATAGAGATAGGCGTCTGCCCATAGCACCTGCTGGTAGATTTGAAATATTTTTTGAGCGCACATGACTATTGTAAGATTGTTAAAGGGAAATTCTACACCCTCTGAAGCCAATCCTGTCTCTTGAGAGGACTCTTGTTTGTGAAAAAGTGAATAAAATGGTGCACTGAAAACTGATGCCTCACGCTGACTCCTTTGTTACAGCACAGAGCAGGTGTCTGCTGCTGTTTCTGCTGCTGCTGCACCCAAACAGGGCTGATCTCGCGCCTTTGTGGCCTGTTTGCCAAAGTTTCACTAAGTGCGTGCGAGTAAATAACAGCCCGACAGCTGGCAGGACACCAGATGATATCCACGACCCCTCATCATGACTAAAACCGGCCCAAACCAGCCAGACCAAACCCGTCTTGCACCCCTCTGGCACTGCAAACTGACTGACCCCCACGGCTCCTCCCACACACGCCCTGCCCGACCCCCACCTGCAGGAAGCGGCAGATGGCGCGGCGTGGCTGCAGAGACATCTGCAGGACAGACAATGGCGCTCTGTGCGGACCGCTGGAGCTGACAAGCCTGGAGCTGCGCTATTGTGCTGTGCGCTATACACATGCAGATGAGTCCTGTTGGAGGAGGGACCGTGGAGGGTTTTTTTTCTCCACAGAGAGCAGATGACAGACTGTAGCGCCTTACATGCAAATCTGCTGAGTTTACACTTTTGTTAGTTTCATAACCCCCCCCCTCCTCCCGTGTCTTTCCTTCTCTCTGACCTGTCACACCCACACAAAACAAAAACACTGAAGCCCTAACTTTGCCTTGCGAGAGAAAGTGAAAACACATCACAGCAAAAAAGTTATATTTTTGATATTTTATTGATCACTTCAACTTCACAATCTCCAACAACTTCAGAGGTGAGACTGCTAGGTTAAGTTCGTTTCCAACATTTTTCCAACATGATCACAACATAATCAGTCTGATCACTTCAGTGTTCTATATAATGTAAGGTCTAAAAATACAATTTCTATTCATTTTAAAATATTAAGTTAATCCAGTCATTTACTAAAGTGAAACCTTTAGAGGAGTGACTGTTCATTTTCTTTTTCTTTCTCTTTTTTTTAACATTTGATAAATTTTGTCATGTTAAATTTCTAAAGTGAAACCTTTAGAGAATTAAGACAATTCTGGAAAGTGGGAAACATTTCCGCTGTTTGCAACTGTTGTCATGTTGCTCAGCGAAGAGGCCATCTCTAAAAAGTCCCTTTTCAAAGACGCCTCTTTCTCAGCACCGCTTCTTCTCCTGCTGCGCGTGCTTCTAGATGCGACATTTGCTCTGTGGGAGCCACAGGACGCAGAACTCGCTTCTCCTTCCTCTCCAAACCTCATCCGCACAAAGAATGAGGGTCGATGTGTCGCTCTTGTGGCATACCTGACCTCATTCACACAAAGAATGAGAGTCATCTTGGCATGGACGGAACAAGAGGCGACGATCACGGGGGCCCCTCGGGCCGGCGCCGTGCTGCCTGGACGGGAATCCTCCTCAGGAGTATCCAGGGATGAGCAGAAACAGGGTCATCCTGTTCATCAGGATGAGTATTTCCAGATAAGAAGCTTTACAGCATCTGAGCAAAAGAGAGGAGCTGAGTCCCAAATCAACGCTCTGGGAGGCTGATCTCAGGGACCCAGTCGTTCAGACGCCGGCTCTCCTCACAGAACAGGTGCAGCTTCTCCAGAGAGGGGTCCTCCCAAGACCCATCAGCGGGGTTCTGTTCACACAAGAGAAGAGAGGCAGAGTCAGACTCAGGTGTCTTTCACAGCTTTAAGAACTTGATCAATTATTCAGGTTGAGATATCAGTGATTGAGCTCCACATACCGTGATGAGGACACAGTGGGCGTCTTCCAGCTGCTCGGCCTTATCGCCGACAATCTCAGCCAGCTTCTGCATGTCGCTGACTCTGACGATGCTGATGTCGTTGTCGAAGCAGAAGGACTGGATGAGGGTGAAGTGGATCTGCAGAGCGATGTCACACTCAAACTCCTCATCCATGGCCAGGACGCAGAAAGACACGCTGTCCGGGTCACTGTAGTCACAAAAGAAAAACATCCATGAGTTTTCAACGTAAAGTTAACTAAAGCAGAATATCAACTGAATCCTAATATTGTATATGCTTTAAATCTTCAGCTGAGAACTCATACTTACAGGTTCATCACTTTTGCGCACTCGTAGACACCCACGGTGAGGGAGTCGTTGTCTTTAGCAGCAACAAGGACCTCCTCCAGGGCTTGGCCGGTGCACTGGGCACGCTCGGTGGGCTTCTGGATCAGTACTTCCTCAAGAGTCATGATGAAGACGGTCGAGATAATTCCGCAAAGCGAGAGTTAGGGAAAGTTTGTTCGTTTGAGCAAATCCGCAAAAGGAGCAGAGTGAAGAGTGAGCAGCTGCCTCCCTCTTTTATACTCTTCAGCTCGTGCGGCACAGTGAAAGCCCTGCGCTCTGATTGGCTGAAGCTGAATGGTGTATTGGTATGATAATGCTATTGTCACACTCTGGCTCGTGGCAGATTGATGGGGGTCATCGAGCCACGCACGCTCCCCCCTCTGAGCTGCAGCAGACTGGACTAAAACTAAAAATAGCTTCATTAAAAAAAGAAAGTTTGATCAGTGTGTGGCACTTTTGTTAAAATGAGAGAAACACAGCAGCTGATGCACTGTGGAGGGATCCATGCTGGAGGTCAGTTTCACTTTTGCATTTGTTTATAAAAACTTTTCATCATGCACAGAAGTTTTACCTTCCTGGAACAAAACAAAAGGTTTACAGAGAACTACTAATCTCACAAACTACTTTTTTCTGACTATGAAAAAGGTTTGAATAGATTTTTACACAAATAAAAGTTTTCAAACTCTTATTTCTTCCATTTATTTTTTTATTTTTGCCTGGTGTTTTCAGCATCTACATGGAGAAAGTGTGAAACACCCTTCCCCCCTCCTCCACTCTTGGCCGAGCAGCAGCAGAGAGAAAGGGCAGGTGGATGATGCCATCTGTGGACTAGAGGCCGGCCATAAAACAGCCCTATTGTGCGCACAGAAGCCCTCTATTATCACTGCACCCCATACAAATGCAAATGACCAGCGCGTGCCAGAACGCTGTGCGTGCTGCTGCGCAATCTGCGCTGCAGGCCAGTGTGGACCACGTGATCATCAGCTGTCCTTCAAAATACTCGCTCGGTTTTTATTTATTTACTCTAGGGACTTCGGGGCCACACGCACTGCATAGAGTTACAGAAGAACTACAAGAGAACTTTCAAAGTTTACTGCAATCGTTCTTTTCTTTGTAAGCAGAACCACCAGATCTCTAAATGTGCTCAAACTTCAATAAAACCACCTTATCACCAAGTTTACGCATTTGAACCAAACTTTTACGCACAGCTCCATTTGGTGCTCCGTCTTTCCCGTGCAGACCTGGTCAAATAAACATGATTGTGATAAACTCTTTTGTGCTATTTGCATTTTGGAGTAACTTGTACTCACAGTCTCCAATCATTTATGATCATTTTTACGCAGTGTAAACATTGACGCACAGTTCTCTGTTCCACTCGTTTGCAGCATCTCCTCAACAGCTCGTGCCCAAACGTGTTTTTTTATTTGCATGATAATTCCAAACAAATCCTGCACTAGGTCAGGCCTGCTGCCACTGTAGCGTAAAAAAAGAGAGAGGAGGGGGGCGCTGGAGTGGAGAGGTGGCGCAGGAGACACAGGTTGGCGGTGATTGATTCAGCTCCATTGTTCAGAGAATGGCAGAGCGGCAGATGGAGAACTGTCGCTATGAGGGACCCCCTCCGACCCTCTCTCCTAAACCCAGGTCAACCCCGACCCCGGGGGCGCGCCGCTCTTTTGTCTACAAGTCTCCACATTGGCCGGTCTGTTGTCTGAGTTTTGATTAAATTTGAATGCTTAAGGGGTGAGCTCGTGGTCTAAACTTTCACAATGACGAATGTTATCTGCAGAAGATGGCAGACTTTGTATTCGGCAGATAAAACACACGTTCAGTCTTAGCCGTAAACACGCGCAAGAATGCTGACTGTGTGTTTGGCACAACAACAAATCTCTTATCTGCATGTTGCAGCAGCGACAAAATCATCTATTTATTTACATCACTTTCATTTTCTGTGCGCGTGCAGCAGACTCGCGAGTACCCCAGCTGGTCAGGAGGCTTAAGGCAAATGTTTGATGTGGATCCAGCTGATAGAGACTCAAACACTGAGCTATTTTAGGAAGGATCAGCTTGCGTGGCCACAGGGCAGGCGCGTGCAAATCGATACCGGCCTATTGTTGCTGCAGCACATCTGCCGCATGGAGGCCTCCCTGGCAACGCGCGACAGGTGTTGGTGGTCAAAGCTTTTTTTTTTTTTCCTTTGGAGACCTGCAGCAAGAGACAAACCTTTTGAAGATGGGTGGTGTCTGAAACTGCAGGACAAGATGTTAAAGTGTCTTCGGTCGGCGTCTGGTGTGTGGCAAATGACTGTGGCACAAAAAAATTAAGTTTGATTTCTTCTCCTATCGACGGAGTAACTAAGTGTTTTGAGTTTTAAAAGAAAAAGCAAACTCTCGATAATAACAGTAGAGTTGAATTTGTTTAAGCCACGTACATAAAATCATAAAGTACACAATCTCATCACGCCCAGCAGGTGCTCACTGACTTCCTTTGTCCACCCCTTTCCTAACCCCTCCCTAGGGACAGATGGTATCACTCGGTTGCCATGGAGAGTGATGCAGACAGAGAGATAAAGCACGAAGGCATCTCCAGATGCCACGCGCCTCAAGTGAGGTCCGACTTTACGCATGCAAAGCAGCGGCGCGTGCCGCTGTCTAATCAACAACAAAAAAAACACTTCATGTGGTGAGGCTGGACATGAGTTTGAAAAGTTGAACAAGCATGGAGGGAGAGAGAGTGGGCTGAAAACAGCACCAGACCGAACTTTTCAAAACACAATATATAAAATGAACAGTATTTGATCTTTTTGTGAGTGTGATTTAAATGATTGGGCTTCAGCAAATCTTTAAAATCATTGAAAGAGTTTGATAGATCATATCAAGAGTTAATAATTAAATTAAAGATATCTATGTGCATCTTATTTGATTTGTTGGCTATTATTACACACATGGTTTACATATTCTATTCTATTCTATGATTTACATATTTAACTTGTTTTTAAGTATTCCCCAGCAGCCTACATTACTTATATTGTTTAAAACAGCACCAAGAACTAAAATAAAGTCAAAACAAGCATAAGGTTAACCAAGCAAAATAAATAACACTCCTGGAGCAGTCAGAGAACAACATGAATTTATACGTCTGTTTTGAAGGTGTCAGAAGATGCAGTGATTTTTAACGTGACTTTCACTAAAATGTGACCATCGAAGGGTTTGTGTTTTGTAATTTTAAGATACATAATCAGATATAGAGAGATATTAACCAGGGCAATAACACATTGATATCCCCTTACATCCAGAGGAGGGAAGGGCACTAAAATATCAACTCAAGCAAAAGTTAGAGTGAAGTTACTTGAAGGACATTTTACTTAAATTGCGGTAGAACTTCCAGTCTGTTTAACTACTCGAGTAAAAGTCTAAATTACTTTGTAGACAGAACAGGGTGAGAGCTGCAGCAGGTTGAGAGGTGAAAAGTGGTGTTAAGTGGTGAGGCGCTCTTCAAGAATGAGAGACAAAGGTCTGAGGCAAAATAATAAAAATAAAAAGACTTTTCAGGTTATTTGCAATATAAGAGCTACAAGTTCAACATCATTCGAATTAAAGCTCCAATGATGAGATTTTGATGTTAATGAAAAAGTCTGAAAATCATATTGATGCCTTCTCATGATGTCCAGAGGCAAACAAGACATCAGCAACAAAATTCATGACACTTCTTTCTTTACTTTTAATGCCTGAAAATGATGCAACAGGGTAGCTGTTTTTGTTTTACACTATAAACATGAAATATGCTCCAAAATTATACATTTCATGGCCAAATGTCAGCAGGATGAGATTTTTGATTAAAAGTCCCACTCAAGTAGGAAAAGGACGAGATAAGGAGAGAGGAAATGTTGTCAAGAATTTAGACAAATTCAAGTGATAATGTTTCATCTTTTGCGGTGTGGACATCATTTACTCAGTGGGTTGTCATGTAGCAGATGAAAAGCTTAAAAGCTTGTCTTCTCATCAGCAACTTATTTTCTGCTCACTATCAAATGCTATATGTTTAGTGAACTAATGTATAATATGTGTAAGCGACAACACTCAAGTATAAACACTGACTTTAAAAACTACTCGAAAGTGCAAGTAGACAAAAACCCTACTCAGTTATGTGAGTTCTTATAAATATGAGGCGACCCTTGTGCTCAGTGTGGTTTGGTTTGAGTTGACAGCATGTTAAGTTTCATATTCGTACAGTTTAACACATTTTGATGTGGAAATGATAAGCTAAATGGCTGCTCACAGTTCTGCAAGTTGGCAAAATAAGCTCAGACTTGATACTTGATGATCAAAGAAAGTTTCTGGTGAATTTCCACTGATGGAAATCAACAGTTTTACATTATGATCCATTAAAGGATGCATAGTTAAGAAAAAGTTCAGCCATGATCAGCTGTGTAAGGAGAACCTCTTGTTTGGCTGTGGTCAGTTTAGGACAAAGTGGCTGCTCCTAATTCTTCCAGCACTTTGAGGACTTTGACGACAGCAGTCTGCTCTCCCTGTGTGGTTCCTTTATTTCTTTAAGTTGAAAGAAGCATTTAAAGGTCAGGGAGTTTCTACATCTGATCCTTTTAACTAAAGCTGCCCCCAACTTTCAGGGACTTTCTATAGGCACGTGTCCTGGAGGGTAGGGAGGGGGCTGCAGGCCTGTTGTAGTCATTGTGTCCTGAACAGCGAATCAGAGGGTGAGCGTGTGCCGGCTCTGCAGTATAAAAGCTGGCAGATCCTTGAAGCAGCACAGTTTTCTCTAGACTCTGACCATATCATCTAAAGTGTTCAAGCATCATCATGCAGTCTCCTGGAAAATCTCTGAAGGAAGCTCTGCTCTGTGCTCAGAATGAAGACCGACTCACTGTAGGAGTCTATGAGAGCGCGAAAATCATGACTGAGTAAGTACAGTTCAACAGTCTGTGAATGTAACTTAACATTTCTAAAAAGATAACTGTGAGAAACATTGAACAAAAACAGACGGCTAACAGAATGTGATTTTTCTCTGACTACAGTGACCCGGACAGCGTGTCTTTCTGCGTCCTGGCCATGGATGAGGAGTTTGAGTGTGACATCGCTCTGCAGATCCACTTCACCCTCATCCAGTCTTTCTGCTTCGACAACGACATCAGCATCGTCAGAGTCAGCGACATGCAGAAACTGGCTGAGATTGTCGGCGATAAGGCCGAGCAGCTGGAAGACGCCCACTGTGTCCTCATCACGGTATGTGGAGCTCAATCACTGATATCTCAACCTGAATAATTGATCAAGTTCTTAAAGCTGTGAAAGACACCTGAGTCTGACTCTGCCTCTCTTCTCTTGTGTGAACAGAACCCCGCTGATGGGTCTTGGGAGGACCCCTCTCTGGAGAAGCTGCACCTGTTCTGTGAGGAGAGCCGGCGTCTGAACGACTGGGTCCCTGAGATCAGCCTCCCAGAGCGTTGATTTGGGACTCAGCTCCTCTCTTTTGCTCAGATGCTGTAAAGCTTCTTATCTGGAAATACTCATCCTGATGAACAGGATGACCCTGTTTCTGCTCATCCCTGGATACTCCTGAGGAGGATTCCCGTCCAGGCAGCACGGCGCCGGCCCGAGGGGCCCCCGTGATCGTCGCCTCTTGTTCCGTCCATGCCAAGATGACTCTCATTCTTTGTGTGAATGAGGTCAGGTATGCCACAAGAGCGACACATCGACCCTCATTCTTTGTGCGGATGAGGTTTGGAGAGGAAGGAGAAGCGAGTTCTGCGTCCTGTGGCTCCCACAGAGCAAATGTCGCATCTAGAAGCACGCGCAGCAGGAGAAGAAGCGGTGCTGAGAAAGAGGCGTCTTTGAAAAGGGACTTTTTAGAGATGGCCTCTTCGCTGAGCAACATGACAACAGTTGCAAACAGCGGAAATGTTTCCCACTTTCCAGAATTGTCTTAATTCTCTAAAGGTTTCACTTTAGAAATTTAACATGACAAAAGTTTATCAAAAGTTAAAAAAAAAGAAAGAAAAAGAAAATTAACAGTCACTCCTCTAAAGGTTTCACTTTAGATGAAAACTCATTGTTAAAAAATACTGAAAAAAATATTAAAAAAGAAATCATGTAAAGGTTTCACTTTGGATGATCAACGAAATTGTATAAAAATTAATTGACAAAACTTACAATGTTTAAACTGACTTTTAGTCTTAAAAATATAAAAAAAGAGTAGTATTATAAGAGACTTTTGATAAATGATTTAACTGTTTGACTGCTGATCTAATTTTCTTGTGTAATGAAAGCACTGAAATAAAACTTTTAAACTTATCTGACTTTCTCTCTCTGGATCTTGATTTTTGTTAAATTGGAGCTTAAAGTTGTTTGAAGTGTCTTGCAGATGTTATTTGCAGATGCTGCCTGCTTTCCATTCTTTGTTTTCTATGGTTATAGCATCTAAACTCATGAAGCAACGATTATTCTGCAGCTTCTAGCATGAGTAGTTTTTACTATTTTGACTGCGTCTGTGCACTTTTATAAACCATTTCAGTTCTCGAGCAGCTTGAGATTCAAAATACTATAGTTTCCCCCCTCTTTATTTGAGATGCTTCGAAAAAATCAGGAGTTTTTGACAAAAATGAAACTAAGGGTATCAATTTTCATTTTTTTCATAATTTAAAAAGATTTTTCAAAGGTTAGAGAGAAGGAGCCACACTTTAGGTCATAATGCTGCCCTTTAGGAGCTGAAGACTGAACACATCTCAAAAGAAAACAGCATTTTTACTCTAAAGCTACTGTGAAGAACTTTTGCTTTTTGTCAAAGTTGGCACCGGCGTTAACAAAGTAACACTTAATATCTGTTGTCCTGTACATTTTAAAGTATTGTTTTCAGATAATTAACTCATCTTTTATATTAGGCATTAAGATTAGCCACATTGAAATGATGACTTTGTCACTGATGGTCTCATTTGCTTTTGAAGGTCTTACAGAGGCATCAGTTTCAGTTTCAGTCTGTTTATCAGCCAATTAAAAACTCTTCATAGAGTCTTTCAAAATTGTCCAACCAGTCACACTAATGCATGCATACAGACAAGGTGTGTATCTGCAGTCCTGTTGAATTGATTTTGGGGCTTTTATGCTTTAATTCAGAGTGGACAGAGCGATGCAAAGGGGAGGAAGCCTGGATAGAGAGTATGAAGCCCTATATGAAGAAAGGCTGCTGGTCTGGACTGAACCCAGCTGCTCACTTTGAAGACTGCATGATTTAATCACTAAACCACACTGGCACACCCATATTATACAAGTCAGAGTAAAAAAAAAGCTGAAGTATTCTTAAACCGGAGTGTTTTTTAGCTTCAACAGTCTTCCTCTTTTTGTTATTTATTCTAGGATTCAAATATTGCAGTAAAATACACACAAAACTTAATTATCTGGCTGATTATGGTCATTTCACAACTCTCTGGTTGAAATAAACTCACACAGACTAATCATGGAGATGATAAGCAGAGAGCAACATAAATATTTACCTTCCAAAGTAGTCATCTATAAAAAAAAATCACCACACTAGTACTAAAGTTTCTCCTTTTTTGTAGTGTCTTTCATTTCTAAGAGTAATTTTTGCTAATGCTAATGTTAGCTGTGTTCTGGTGTTCACTAAAATATCAGTGTGATCTCTCTCCTGTTATGCCCAACATAGGGGATACTAGGGGTAGCATAAAATGTGACAACTCCTTCCTCTCCCCCAAGATGAACCAGCACAAAAATGGACCAGGAAAAAAGGTTGCATTCAAGAAGGAAACAAAATTTAATTGTTCTCCTTGGAATAGCAAAAATAACAAAGACAACACTCTTATAAATCAATATATCTTACCTGCCTTTACAAAAGAAATAGATACAAACCTAAACTGGCTCCCTAAACATAAAAACAGGAGAAAATGACCGTTATTTAGAGAGAAAAAAAGACTCAACTCCTTGATCAAACTACAACGATCATTTCTGTCAGCATGGCAGCCCATCTGACAGTGGACTGTAAAAAGGGACCACAAGAAGTCAGATTATCGAGGTTTGAAAGCCTTACAGGATGGTGCACAGTTGGACTGCCACAGTGGGATTATGGTTGATAAAGAATGCGTACAGTATGGAGCCATGCCGTAAAAAACATGAGCATGCATCACGGTAACAAAGGTATTCAACTCCGCATATAGTCAACCACAGATACATTTGACTTAAAGTTGTTTCTGGTAGTTCACAAGCCAGCCCTAAGCGAACACCTGAAGGCGTGCAGCTTTTAGAGGGATACAACAGGACTGTAATGGCTGAACCCTTCAGAGTCAGTTTCATCTCTCATGATTGGAAGTTGTGTTCAGTTCACTTTCCTGAGTCACCATTGCTGACGTCATGGAAATATTGAATGCATTGAACAATTTGGGACCTGTTCACCTTAAAACTGTACTATGTAAGCCATAAGCTTAATTTCTTCACTACTTACTGTACATGTAAACATCTAAACTCAATATTTCTTCATTTGCTTTTGTCCAGAAGCTAGTTACCATATGTCAGAGTTGGTTCATTTAGATGGCATCTATGATCCTTTTGCAGCCTGCCATGTTGCCAAATTGAGTACACACATTTCAGTTATTGTTTTTGAGTTGTGAAAAAGTCCATATAACATTTTAAAAATAATGTAAGATGTACTGATGTCTATGAACAAAATATTAATAATCTCTATTCAGATGAAAGCGCGGTCAAGCTTCAGTCTAATGATGGTGATCTTTTGCTCCTGGCACACGTTGGTTTTTCTTTTCTCTCATTTGTGATTCAGAAGCTTCAGCCCCCTTTTGTGTCTCTGGACTCAAACTCTAAAGTCACTCTGACCTGCATGTTGTGTCACCAAAAACTATTGTGGAGTCAACAGCTGCTGCAGCCCCCACGCCCCACTGTGGCACACACCCTAACCCACACTTCTGTCCCTCTCCCCGTTGAAGTCCTCATTGTTTAACTAGAATAATAATTTTAAAAAAAACAACAAAATGAAATTTTGAGCCAGCACAGTCACAACAAACCTGAAGCAGAGTCTCAATTCAGCATTCTGCACATGTACACAAACACACACACCCTCCATGAAAGGAAGGAGAGCAGGAGCAGCTGAAACGTAATCAGCCCTTTAAATCTCCACAGCAACCAACCCAGCACTCACTCCATCTGCTGCCCAAATTAATGACGAGGAGAAAAGGAGGAGGAGGAAGAGGGGGAGAAGGGTGCCATGTGCCCGGCACAAGCCTGCTGCCATTCATCCACTCAGGACCAAATCCTGACTGAACAACAACAAAAACCTCCCCCGACAGTCAGCAGAAACACAAGTGAAGTTAAAACAAATGCAGGATACAGCTTCATCCACCTTCAGCATCACCTGTGTTAAAATCAGGTACCTGAGATGCAAACTTAGAGTTAGATTTGACATTAAATATCATCTAATAACTAAAGTTTGATTCAGGAGATTGTTAACTTAGCTTGCTTAGCGAATCTGCGCCCTGGCCCTGTTTCGACTCAGAATCTCCAGAGCTCATTTTGAGGTAACTTTACTTTTTATTTTTATATTTAAAATGTTTTTGCCCAAAACACAAACACCCAAACACTTTTCAGTATCTCAGTCCCTTTCTCTGAACTCCGTCACCCTGAATAACCTGTGCTGCCCTCAGTCTCAACCCGCTCATAAAGAGCTCTGCTCCTGCAGCCACATGCTGCTTCTCAAGTGTCCTTTCAACATAAAAGCCTCCTCCTCCTCCTCCTCCTCCTCCTCCTCCTCTATGCTCCTTTCTCCTCCTCTATCCTAAAGCTTTCTGTGCACTGTGGAGCTGCAGCAGATGGTTCTGATGGACTGTGTGTGTGTGTGTGCTCCTACACTCTTAGTTTGTTGTTTTGGTTTTACTGGTTACCATGGAAATGGAAATCAACAACATTAGTCTAATACATTCCAAGTTGATTTTACTGATATTATGTTTTCATTGATTTAACATCCAACTATTGTTTATAACCGTAAGTTCTTGTCTGAAAGGGATGATGACAATGTTTTTTGCTCTCAAAAGTCTTGAATACAATCTGGTTTGTCTCTAATTTAGTGATTCATATTCACGTCAACATGGAGAATAAAACTGGAAAAACTGTGAAGTACATCCCCTTGTTTCGTAATCAAAAAGTACATTTTTTAAGTAGTTGTCAGGACAAGTTGAGTTTGTAGACATGGCTCAGTCGTTGATAGTTTTTAAAGAGGTCTGCTGACTCGCTCTGTCTGACAGCTATGCTAATATATTTTCTAACTATGCTAATGTCTCTCCTCTATCATTACCATACGCCTGCTGCTGCAGCAGAGCTGCAGGTCACAGCAGGCTCAGGGTCAAACACACACATACACACACACACACACACACACACACACACACACACACACACACACACACACACACACACACACACACACGCGTAACTACATGTGTTGGCGCGATCTGTGTACACAAACACTAACACACACATACACTCACTGCTTCCCCCAGTTATCAGCTGTTTATGCTAATTCCTGATTGTGATATCCATCAGTGGGGCCTCTTTGAGCTCATGATGAATCTGATCACTAATTACATTAACAAACCCGAAGCCCCCCAGGCTGCTGCTCTCTAATGAAACCACAGTGTAGAGCTTTCTCTTTACACTAGTGTTATCAGACTATAGTGTTCATGAGAATGAGTCAGCCTTTAGTATTGGAAGCACAGGGAGAACCTGAGCACCATATTAAAGTACTTCAAAGAGGAAACTCAGTACTGCATTTTTACAGAAAACAAGAGTTCACCTCTTGCTCACATACACTATGCTAACTGGTGTGGTTTGGACATTAGAGGTCAAACAAGGATGGCCCAGATGTAATGAGCAGAGAAGGATCGTATCACAACCTATGATGGTGGACTTTCTTCTGTCAATAACGTGATTCTTGTTGTTTAGACTAGGACAACACTGTGATCCACTTTTACTGTCAAATCAAGTTATAACAGCTCCACTGTATACAGGCGCAGGTGCATGCAGCTATCAGAGGAGAGGTTGCTGTATTGGATATTGATTTTATTGATTTTTAGACCCTATATTGAATCTCATTTCAACCTTAGTCTCGCAATTGTGGCTTATTCTTAACATGCATAATGCAAAAATAAAAAATAACAATCCTCCTTCTCTAGTTTTTGTGTTTTTTTTCCTCCTGGCCCAGAAATTTCTCTACAGATGTGAGCTGGAAGAGAAAGTTTGTGTGGGTGTTTGATTTTTATCTTTAAAGGCAACATGAGATTAAATAAATATGAAGATATTTTATCTTGTAGCTTGTATACAGATAAAGATCACACCCACACGCAGGCACGCACACACACACACACACACGCACGCATGCACGTACGCACGTGCACACATACGCAACCAGCTGTTGCCAAAACACTGCACTACTTCTCCATTCAGCGCTGAGTCCCTCAAGGGCCTCATTCAAACACAGCAGCAATACTCTGTGTGTGTGCGTGTGTGTGTGTGTGTGTGTGTGTGTGTGTGTGTGTGTGTGAGGTAACTAGAGTTGCAGAATACGAAAGTTGAGCACAAAAGTTTGTGCTCCGACTCAGAGCTAAAAAGCTTTAAATTAAAGAATCAAATTCCAACAGTGCATCAAAAATACATCACGGTCCATGGTTTGGTAGAAAGTGATGCATGCAGTATTCAAATGAGGGCAGAATCACAAAAAACATGGACCAAGACCAGACTTGAGACTAATTCAGGACAACACTTGTCTGTGTGTTGTAGGACCAGATCAGATGGCTAAATGTGCTTGTTCTGCGCCCCCACTCTCTGCACACCCTCACCAAAACAAAACTCAGACAAAAGCTACAGCCAACACTTCTACACCCTCCTCAAAGGGCACAAAGAGCAGAAAACGACAGGAGGGGCCCTGCACAAAGGTGCACCGAGACCCCGGCCCTTTCTCCTCTTTTGTGCAGAAGAATGGAGAGGTCCAGGAGCAGCTGCTGCTGGCTGCACGAGACATTTGAGACGGTCCCTTTCACCAAAAACAAAGTCTGGAGCTGTGAGTGTGCAGGCTGCAGAGCTGCAGGGGCAAAGAGGAGGAGGAGGAGAGAGGAAGGGGGGGAGGTTGTATACAAAACGACAGGCACACTTTGCCAGATCAACGTGGAGCTGACTCCCCATTCATCCTGCAGATCAGCCGCAGAGGGAGGGGGGCTGAGGGAGGGACTTAGAGTGAAGGAGGAAGCCTTTAAAGTTGACATGAGTCACATCAGTCACAGCACAAAAGAGTCCCCGAGGTCTGCCATATGGAGCAGGGACATCATCTGTTCAGCAGTCACTGAAAGAAATCCAGGCTGAGCCAATAGCAGCACCAGCTCTGCACCCTGCTCTACCCAGAGACAACACAACTCTGCTTTCTGATTGGCTGCTGTGTCGTTATTAACAGTGTCTCAATTAGGCAGATAAGGAAGGGAGGTTTTCTGTTGTTTTAGTGCTTCAAGTGATCTGTGTGTCTGATTGATTTGTGTTGGTTTATACTGAAGTGAGGTGTTTTACTAATTCATGCTTCTTCTGATCAACATCAAAAAGTTATCCCCAAAGTTTTTTTTTTTTTAATCTGAACAAAATCATGTTTTCATGACTCCTTAAAATATGTTCCCCTGCTCGTTGTATTTTCACTTTGTTGGCAAAATCTAGCTGTACCATTTCAGACTGAAGTACTCCCTTGCTCACTCTCCTTTTGTACACAACAAAAACTCCTCCAAAACAGTGCATTTTGCACAGACGCTCACTAAATACAAAATGCACATGTCATACTTTGTCCACTCTGTGCTACAGTAGGAACAAGGTCATGCAAGACAGTGTCCTCAGTGGAAGGATACCCACTCCTTTGCAGATATAAAAGGCTCACGCTAAGTCAACAAATCTCAATTATTTCTTTCCTCCAGTGATTTTTACACTCATTTAGATTTACTGTCTTTATATAATATAGAGTAATATCTTTTGGATATGGTACCATACAACATGATTAAAAATTAGACCAATAGGAGACATAAAACTTGACTTGTTTGTGATTTGTGCATGAAGTAAAAGTAAAGTAAAGTAAAAAAAGACTTTCTTCAACATACTTCCAGTTGTCTGAATTGACAGCTACACCCTCACAGTGGTGGCAGGCAGTAAAATTATCAGTCTCTTTCATTTCCACAAAGACTTCAAGATGCTGTGCATCAAATATGAGTTTTTTGTTTCATCTTTGCCTGCAGTAGGTCTTGATTTAATGTTGCTCCCAGAGTTGTATTTATCATAATGACAAAAACATAAAGAAGAGCAGCAATAAAGTAAATGAAATGAACAACCAACATGCTGTGCTTCCTTTTTCAGATAGTAAGCACCCAGTGAGAGGAAGTCATAAAGCTACTGTCCAGCAACTTCATTTCAATCTTGAACGGGACATGTTTTCATTCAGCAATAAAAGTTACCGCTAGGATGAAGTCCAATCCTGCTTTTTTATACTGCCTGGGGAAAAACATGATACTTAGGGGAGCTTACAGCATAAAGACAAACCAAAAACCATTTCAGTGTGACTCTGTTCATATTGGCTTGAAATATTTTTCTTATAGACTCCCTCAAGAATATCTGCCCTAAAGCAAAGAGGTGCAAAGATTCCCTGACCAGTTTTAGGCTCAGAATTTACTCTTGATGACAGACTTTTTTCTTACTGGCGCATCATTGAGAGTTAGAGAACCAAGCAGTGTGGAACAGTGCCCCCTAGTGACAGATGATTTCACTACTCTATGTGTTATCTGCAGGTCACCAGAGAATATAAATAAAGAAAACAATGATAAAGGGATACATTAACAACAACAACAACAACAACAACAACAACAACAACAACAACAACAAAAATCACTTTTTTGTGAATACTTCAAATAACAGTGTGCTACAAAATCTTAATCCCACTTGTGGAAAAGTGTTCACATAAAATGAATAAATGAGATATTATATAAGAAGACTTAGCCTTATCAAAAATGCCCCTTTGGCTAATCCTCAAACATATAGGTAGATGGTTGTAAATTTTGGACCAAATGGGTGCAAATGTATCTGTTCCTTAGTTTGAAATGTATCAATGATTTCATTTTAGTAAATTTAACCTGTGTGAGCACCACTAACAGAGAGTACAGAGAATACTTTTACATTGATTCAATCACTGACATGAATGAATCATATCTGTGTGTGTGGTGTGCCACCTTGTGGTGTGACCCTGGATTTACAGGCTGCTCAGTTAGTATGCTAGTATGCTCTGACTAATTTCTGTAACACATCTAAATTTCCCAATGTGGCAACATATTCTGTATTTTTTTTCCCTACTCTATTCTTTAAAAACCCCTTTCACAGTAAAAAACTGGTGTTTTTTTATTGGCACTGATCAGTCAAAACATTTCTAACCACCAGCTGATATTGTACAGGCCCCCCCTCTTGTCATACAAGGATTAAAGAGTCCTGTCCTGATGAGACATGGACTCTTTAAGACTTCTAAAGTTGTGGTGTGGCACCAAGATGTTAGCAGCAGATCATTCAAGACCTGGGAGCCCAGTCCACAAGTCCATCAGTACCAGATTTAACTTGTGTAACAGTTTAGCTCATCTGTTGTAGTGCTTCCTGCTCTGCATCAATAAGCCTTGTTGCCAGTTCAGTTCTTTCTTGGACCACTTCAGGTCAATACTGATCACTGCAGCTGAACCTCTAACACCCATCTCTCCAAACACTTCCCTGTCATATTTACATTGAAAAATGTGTCGAGGAGCCAAAGTTATCTATCAAGTCCATAAAAGTCAACATCTTTCTAGTTCTGCTTCTTCCTATCCTTGTCCCTGTCCATCTTATTTCTCTCTCTCTCTGTCTCTCCTCTCCCTCTCCATCCCTGGTAGTACACAGCAAACACTGGAAGTCATTTCAGAGAGAAATTAACACTGAGTCTGACACTTTAATGCTCCCACACAGCAAATTGGATTTGTGCGCTTCACTGGCTCCGAGTATCAGTGTGTTGCAGTGACAAAAAGCCCCCTGCAGCGAGTCAGAAACACAGACTCAGGAGAGACGGTGGAGCTTTAACACAGCTCAACACTAAATACAATAAGAGGAAGTGTTGCTGAGAGGACTTTGCGAGTTAATTTGATTTGTATTGAAATATTTCTTTCAGTTTAAAAACCCAAAACATGGAAATCAGTCAAAAATACACAGCCGGCTACACAACAATTATATGTCCAGGAAGTGGAGAACGCTGGTTACAGCAGCAAATACAGACTCTTAGTTTCAAAAGTGAAGCTGGTGAGCAAGTACTCTTCAGATTTTAGTGTGCGGGTGATATGCTGGAGGAAACTTTTCAAGGCCTTCAATTGAGTAAGGAAGCCTTCCAATTTGTACATTCTCTAACCAATTTCAATGAGTCCAAAAAATAAATAAATAAAAAATCAAATTAGACTAAACAAAAGCCAAATTTACCTGCTGTATAAGTGTTTCTTGGATTAAACATGACCCCTTTTTTAAGGAAGTTGACAAATATCTTGCGAACATCATTTGTAGTTTTTGATCAAAACAAGCAAATCGGATCCTATTTGTGGCTTATTAACAACTTGAAAAAGAGCATTCTGATGGACTTGTCAGATAAATGTGGCTTGAACCAAATCTAATGACATACAGTTCTAAATATTAAGACACAAGCTGTCCTTATGGGTAACAAACAACAGTAGAAGACCAAATGGTAAACTTTTCAAACAGAAGGCTGAAAAAGGTGAAAAACTTACTTTTAAACAGCGTCCATGCCAAACAGAAGACCCACAAAGTCCAACCGAGGAACAGAACTCAAAAGTCACAGCAAAAACTCCACATACTGTAATAATCAAAGGTGTGTGTCAGGGAGACACAGGTCAAACAATCAAAAAAGGAGGGAAAACACAGGAAGTAGAACTATATATAACAGATTTGAAAATAGGACTTCAAAATAAAACAGGAAACAACAAACAACTTGACGTGAATAAAACACATAACACAAATGACAGGAAGCTGAAAAAGAAATGGTAAGAAAAACAGGGAAATTTACCAAAAATTGACAACCCAAACATGAACAGTTTTGAGTTTTGGCAGTGAGAGACCAAATCATTTTCAGACTTAAGTTCTTCTTTGACTAAAGTTCTTTATTGAATACTTGTTTAAAAAAAAAGGTTAACCGTGTCTGTATGGATACATTTTAAAAGCCATAAATAAAAGGGCAATCATGGTATTCTATGTCTTTTTTTTTTTTTAAGTTATTTTCATGAAAGCTAATGATGGTAATGAAATAAAAAAGAAGGTTAAATATTTTAAAGGCATTTTGAGAACTATAAAAGGTTTGTTTTATGTAAGTTTCATTCTTATTGTATCTTAGTGGGAGTGAAATAAATGGTGATCGCTCTGTGTTAAAAGTTTAAAGTCTTCACAAAAACTTATGTTGGGACAAACTTTCTGAGAAAACAGAAATAAACCTTCTATGTATCACAAAAACTACTTGTAATACAAAGTAACTAGAGAGAAACACACTCCAGTTTTGTCCCCTGGGTAAGAAAACCTGTTAAATGTAAACCCTAAATGAGCAGCTCATTCTTCATTTTACAACTCATATTGCTGAAATTTTGTTATATTGGTTTTCTGCCCTTCAGCTAAAATGGTTATTAAGTTTGAGCACACAGAAACAACAAACCAACACAGGCCTTTGTGGATATTATTGACGACATGAATGATATTGAGGTAGAGAGCTGTGTTCACATCCGGAGATTTCCTCTGTTCTCTGCCAATGACCATGATGTTATTACATAAAATGATAATAACCTGATCAATCTTGTGGTCTTAACTACAGATACTGATGCTGCACAACGTGTAAAATGTGCACAGCATCTTCAGTGACTTGAAAATGCATCTGTCGATCCTGTTTCATGGTTACAACAATAAATTCGATAAATCTGCCACAATCCTAAATGGGGTGGTCTGCAGAAATGCCTTATCTACCGCTGGTGAATGAAGGTAGAAGCTCACTCTTTGCCCAGTTTATCCTATACCACAAAAATGTGCCAAACTTGTTGATAAGGTTTAACAGAGGTATAAAGCTTTAGGTTTGAAATGAATAGAATGATATCATCTGCATATGCATTATCTGATGCATTATTGCTTAAATTTTAGGTATAAATAAATTTCAGTATACAAGAACAAAACATGACATTGTTGGGCTCATGTTATCAATCACACCGCGTGGACAAGACAGCACCAGATCTATAAAATACATTTATTACTATTATATTTAACTCAATTTTTGTATTTTTTAATGTTTTGATTCTATTTTATGTTTAAAGTCATATATCTGTATTGCATTTATGTGTTTGTTTGCTGTTGCAATAAATCGGCTCAATTGGTCATTGGCTGATAATTTAAGTGACTTATTGTAAGGATTTAAAGGAAGTCTATGCTACTGTGAGGTGATTCAAGTTTATATAAGCAGTGCAATTTTGTGAAAGAGACATGCTACATTAACTGTAGTCATAATGCATTATTCTGACGTGTGAGTAGATGTGTCTTTTGTTCCAGTGTGTTGATCTGGTTCATCATCAGGACCTTGTCAGCGGTCATAGATGGAGAATCTTGGCGCACAGATGGCGACTATGCTGCTCGCTGCAGAGATGATTTTCATATTTTAAGAACAATAATCAACCAAATAGATTCCATTAAGTAATCATTATTAATCCTTTTTATAATCTCATCAGCTACAGTGCATCTTGTGCTGGGCTGTGAGTAGCAGAGAGGAGGAGCTGTTGGACCACATTATCTGCTCTCTGTGCAGGTGAATTCAGGACAGTACGATAGTTGATGAGCTGCTGCAGGATGCACTCAGAATAAGGTGGTGAAAATAAACCCAAAACATATCATTTACCCCTGCTTTAGTAAGAGGTTTTATCCATTGAACTTTGTTGGTGAACTTTTAAAACTCCCTCTAAAGTCTTTATCAGGGAGTCAGCTTTACACCATTGAAGTAATAGTCCAAACAACGCCATCTGCTGGAGATACACATGTCAAAACCCCCTGTTAAGACCTGTTGACATGTCAATGCTGACTACCCTTCTTATCACTGTTAACTGATCTTCTCGTGTAAGGTTAGGGGGTCTGAAAACATGAAAACCTCTCCCTGCTTTCTTTTCACATTAAACATCTCACACTGTCTATTTTTGTTTTGGAAAATGACACAAAAAGCCTTTTTTATAGCAGTGTACAGATGTCTGTTTTTGTAACACCCATCCTTGGCAGTATTTTCTTGTAATTAAAAATTCATTCAGTAATTTATAATATTTAGAAAGACTCAAATGTCCTCCTGATGGCCTTGATTGCTTTTGAAAGTCACACTGAGTCATCAAAAGTAATTTCAGTCTGTTTTTATAACCAATTAAAAACCTCTCTTACTCTCACGGGAGCTTTAAATGTTTGTGAATGCCTAATGAGACTGAGCTCGGATATTTGTTATATTTGTCTTTTATTTAAGTCACATATCTAAATGTTTTAAATTCCATTTCAAAGCTAACCTTCAGCCAATGTAGGGTCATTTTTATCCTATTCAAATCTGGATTAACCGGCTTGTTTGTGAAAAGGGTTACGCCACTATGAGATAGTAAACACATGTGACTGTCAACACAATGTCAGCTCATGACCTCAGATAGCTTCTCACATGATCAGCTGGTGTAAGGGATGAGAGCGTGTGATCATTCAGCCAATGTTAGACCATGAAAGTCAAAGCTGTTGTTTGTAAAGGTTTCAGCAGGATGAGGGTGATCCGCAGCCATGACGGACACATTATAAAGGGCGGTCGCATCGCTGCTTTTCTGTCAAGCTCCTTCAACAATTTCCCTGTCGCTCGTTTTTAACCTGCCACACAGCCGTCACCATTTAGCCTCATAATTCCCCAGATTCACGCATAATCAAACAAATTAGCCTTTATGCTAATTTCTTACGACTCAATTATGTTAAAAGCCCGGCTTGAATGACAGTCATAATTGCAGTCATAATGCTGGCAGAGATATTACCATCAAATAATACGGTAATGGATATCAAAGGAGCTGGCTTCATCTGCTGGATAAAGACATCGCTGAGTGGGTTAGCAGGAGTAAATAAACTCTGATGTGTTTGCTGATGAGCTGCTTTGTCCTACAGCTCATCTGCTGGGACTCCATAGAGGTCAGGACAACAAACACCGATGGATAGAAACAGATCAGTCTCTTTAGAGCTGATTTTATTGATGCTCTGAGCCCTGGACATGGCTTGCTGTTTTCTGAGCTTTTCATGCTGGTACATTTTCAAGATTTTACAAAAGAAAAATCTCTTTCTTTCTCTTTTTTCATTGATGTGGATAAAATTGACTGTGCACCCGACCTCACATGGAGTTTTTCTTTTCACATTTTTTTTTTTTTGTTAAACATTATTCTTGGGCTTTAGGCCTTAGTTTTGATGGTACAGCTCGAAAGAGACAGCAATGACAAACCAGTGCAATGAGGGCTGCAGCCTCAGTATATGGTCACCCAATCCAACTTTTAGTCCAACAGTCCCTCCATTCACTTTCCTTATAATTAACTAGACATATATTCCTAATTCCAGATTTACTTCAATAGTTGGTAACCTATAAGAATGGTTTGTTTGTTGTTGTTTTTAAGATGGGTTTTACTACTCCCGTAGTCCAGTTGAGAAGGCTATTTTAAATTCTGGTGTGATCTTCATAAGGAAACTCGGGTCCACTTGAAAACCAGGTTCTTGGTTCACTTGGTGCGCTTGGCTAGAGGAACCAAATTATTAACCAAAGACAGAAAGTTGTGTAGAGCCCAGCACATGGTGAGTCAATTTCTCATCACTTGTAAAGAACAAATGCTAGAAGGCTTGATGCCTCCCCTGTAGCTCATACTGGGCGCTTTCATGTGAAAAATATAAAAAAAAACATGGAAGCAAAAGCAGAATCCCCCAAAAGCATAAATATGGTGTTGCTCTAATGTCTATGTGTCTAAAGTCGATTGTCTGGGATGATATCATCATAGGTGAGCAGTCATTGTAGGACGTGATCTTGTCCTTTGCCAAGCAGAGTGGTCCTCTGACAGCCAAGTAAAGCGATGAAAATGGTTAACAAAGATAGACCAAACACAGATCGTATTATGGCGTCAGTGGAGTCAAGCATGGAGTCAACAGGTTAGAGTTTTTCAGAGCTCATTATGGAAGTAGAGCATCATAGATTTTGACAGGAAATCCTTGGCCTTGTGTCCCTGTCCCTGGTCAAGAAAAAGAAAGTTAGCACTATTAAAAGGAGTTTAATCATTTTCTTTCTTTATATTTAGCAGGCCCCTCTGAGACACAAAAACATCTTAATCAATGACTGAAGTTTTAATTCCAGGGGGGGAGGAGACAAAGAAACAGCTCTCCTGGCAACCACGCTGATGGATTCCTCTGCTTATTACAGCTGGAGTCATCAGGGCGCTCTTTTTTCAATCATAGCCACTTTGATTCAAAGCCTTGGAAAGCACCGTTGGACTCATGACAGTAAAGAATGAACTCAAATTATAGTTTTTTTTAAGAAGACTCCAGGAGTCAAGAGTTTGTGTTGACAGAATAATAAGACATGAAGAGGCTTGGACATTGGATTTCTTAGGGGAATGATTTTTCTTGTTTCAGGATGGATTGATTATGTTGTGGAAAATGTTCATTCAATCCCCAGCTCTTTATTGTGTAAATCAAACTTGGCAATGACTGTATTTTCCCTCCCTAAATGTTGATTTCCTGTTGGGTATCAGATCTTTTTTTGCTCAGGGGGAACAAACATCAAACAATAAATCAGGTATAGGTCCATAACTTAAATCACTTACAGTTGTGTTGATGAAAGTGTTGCAGTTTCTCAGAGAACTGCTCAGCACTGTGATAGATGGATCCAGTACAACTGCAGAGTAATTGCATATTTTTGGGCCCTCCGATGAATAACCAGCACTGATCCGTCATTATAAAAGTAAAACTCAGTCAGTGGTGAGAAATGTTGCTCAACAGGTATTTGCACAGCTGCAGGGGGTCATAAATAACTGCAGAAGACTTGCACATTAGTTCACCTTTTTCCTCTCAAGGCCTTAAACGAAGCAGCCTCCAGTGTCCAGACATGTAATCAAGGAGGCGCTGTTAGTTCGTCCAAGGCTGCAGCTCTGCTGATTACTGTAAAGCAAGCAATCAACACGTACTTCAGGTTACAAAGGCCTAAGTATCCACATCTATACACTGATTTTATTTGCACAAAATACTATGCAGATAATAAGGCTAGCAGTGATTAAGGTTGGCTTTAGACAGGGGGAGTTTTGGCTTCATGAGGGCTCCAGGTCGAGCCCACATGGCACTGACTTGTGCTTCTGTTTGGCCACCTGAGTAGCTGCTGTTGCTACTTATCTTCATAACTTTGACCCAGAATAAAGTTATTAACTGTTACAAAATATCTTGGCTTTACAAATATCATAAGGAACTACTTTTGTCAGGAAAGAAAGACTTGACGTATGATAATAGACTGTTTATGCTATGGACAACTTGGATCCGCCTTCTGTCAGTACACGGATTTGGTAATTCCGCGATTTTTCTCCACTTTCTGAGACCAACATTGCGCAGTTGCGATGTAAGCACTCCACCACTTGCGCAGTAACATTGTACGCATTTGGCAAGAGGATGGCGGAGAGTCGCTGTGATAACGCTCAGCTCAAACAGCTTATCCTTCGGGTGAGCTACGCTATCTTCGCACGCCCATCGGCTGTATCAAGTGTCAATCATAGAAAACATGAATCCCCTAATAACTTTTAAAAATGGAGCTGTACAAAAAAAATGTATATTCTGTAAAATAAATTTCTAAAGTTTGTCTACAGCTCCATACGGATGGCTGGAGGAGGCGGGATTTATGACCTATACTGCAGCCCGTCACCAGAGGGTGCTGTTCTCGGGGTGGCTTCACCCAGCGAGGAGGAAGACAGTGCCCATTCTTTATACAGTCTATGTGTATGATCCATTGTAAATTTAAACTTTATAAAAAAGATTTTTGGGGACTTTTTTTTATTTTTATTTGATGGGACAGCTAGGACCAGTGCAATGTGGACCAAAGCCTTAAAACATGAAGCACCTGCTCTACCAAGTGAGCTAAACATTTGCCAAAATATGCATATTACTTTTGTTTCATAACTGGGCACTCTGTCTTTTCTTTCAGTGAACTGTGTCATTCACCTAAACATAAAAAATAGCATGCAAGACTTTCTGTACACCTTCAATCGCCCTTTGGGATCACTGTAATTGATTGATAATTAATTTGTATACCAAATCCATTCAATTAATGAGGACATAGTCGAAGAGCCTGTTTCTGAGCAACCAGAACTCATCCATGAGAATATGTTTATTCAATGACACTTGACTCTAAAATCAAACACTTACAAATCAAAGTAAATAAAAGAAGCTGTTGCATTTGAATTTTGAAAACCTAAAACACTTCAGTGCCTGAACTAATGGAGAGGATAGAGAGCGCTTATTTAGTGGCATGTTGCCGCTGGTGTGAGTGTCATGAGAGGATAATTATCTGTGTGCGTATTTGTAAAGCAGTCCCAGCTATAAATCTGAGTTGACATATTGTTACTAAAATCAACACATTACAGTGTGTGTGTGTGTGTGTGTGAGTGTGTGGATGTGAGTTGATTCATGTGTTTGATGCTCCTAATGTCTCTCTGTTCTCTTAACGACTCCTCATTCTCATTTGGAGCAGGATATGGATCACCGCTGCTCCCTGCTCCGCTGCTGCTGTTCACCGTCTGATAACTCTGTCCAATTAGATCACAGAAGCTGCTCACACTCACCGCCTCAGCTCCTTTCTCGAGGGTGACAAATATGACAATTACCCAAAGTACCAGGCGCTGCTGTTCATTCCTTATTAGAGAATCAATCAGGACCTGGAGCAGCGGGCCCCTCGACGCCGGCTCTTGCTTGGCAGTGGGGAAAAGAAGCTTGAGGCTAAACTGCATGCCAGTTTTTAAATAAATTGACAGTTCTTGTTACTGATGGTGAAAACAGGTCAATAAAAACCCACCGGAAATGACCCCTTGATTCCATCATTTATAGAACATAACCAATATATCACCGTAGACATGTTTTTTCTATGTTTGGTCACAGGCGTTAGCCATGGCTACTATCTAGAAAGACCTTGTCACAACAAATACATAAGCAAGTGTGATGCCCACTAATTGTCATCACATTAGTGTGATTGTCTTATTTGTATTTAATGTTTTGGAATTGTCTCTATTTTATTTATTCTTTTTAGACCTAATATTCTAATCGTCAGCCAAATGCAATATAACTTTGGCCAGTAGGTAGCAGTGCAGGGTTGCGTGGCCCATATGCGCATGCGCAGCCAGCTCCCGGCAGCCCGGAACAGGAGATCGGTGAAACACTACATATCTCAACTGTCTCCTTCTTTGATAACTTTATTTGCCTGTGTTCCAGGTGGGTAATCCTTCACAAACCACATCGAGATATCACTAGGTGTTTATGTCGCTTTTGGTAACGTTTGTGCTTTGATTTGGTTCAGATTGATCCGTGACATAAACTTGTAGAGATTCAGCAGGTTGTATCATTGTTTTGTATTGGGGTGTTAAGATGGCGACTCCCACACGTGTTGCGTTCCGTCATGTATGGGCATCACTCCTCCACTGTTTTAGTTAGATTTACGTTTTGATGTGGTTAGTGGCTGGCTCCATTTTATTTTTAGCTGTAGCAGTGTAGACCATGATGTGGGCCGACGGAGGTGCACCATTGAGTTATGAACCACAATTCTTATATAGAGATAATAATAACATTGATATGAAAACACATGGATAGGTGGAAATAAGGATAATAATCTGATTTAATGTGTTTACATGAACATAAAAAATGTGTTAAAAAAACCTTTCTACACGTTTCAGTCAACTGTGAGATTTCTTTCTTTCTGTAAAAAATCGAAGAATTTTATTTTAAGATTTGAAGAAACTTTTTAAATCATTTTGATGGAGTCATAGAAACATCATTTTCTTGCAAGAATAAAGTCAAAGAGATCATTTTCTCCCAAGATAGAGTCTTAAGGATCATCTCACAAGAATGAAGTAGTTGTAAAATCATTTTTTCACATGAATCAAATCAAAAGGGTCATTTTCTCAGGAGAGTCAATTTGTACAAATATTTTTTAAAGGTTGCAAAAGCATCATTTTCTCCCAAGAATAAAGTCGTATTACCATCATTTTAACTAAAGATAAATATTGTAGTGAATTGATTTTTATTAGGAGATCGAGGTAGTTGTAAAAGAATTTTTTCACAAAAAAGCCACATTATAATTTTCTTACACGTGTCTTGAGTTGTAGTACAATCATTTTCTTATGTGTACGAAATTAAAGTCAAATCATTTTCTCAAGTGATTTCAGTTGTAGTTTGATTTTTTCTTGTAAGACTACTACATGTTTTAGCTTTTAACTGATCCTTTTCAAAGTCATACTTTTATCAATATCATGTTGGATGTGCATTAAATACAATTTATGGTGACGCTTCATGCTCGCCACTTGGCACAGGCAACGGGCTGCTCACTGTCCACCAAGAGTAAAACTTTGTGAGAATTTTATTCCTACAACCTTATGCTTGTAGTATTTTAACACAATAATTGAGATTTTTTTCTTTTAATCACTAGGAGAAAAAAAAAGATTTTCTTCCATGTGGCCCTAATACTCCATTGTACACTTTAGTAATGGGATACTACCCCCAAACCACCATGATGCTGTTAATAATAAGATTTATTTCTATCAGTGGGTCTCCTGCATTAGTGGCTAAAACTCATCATTTCCTCTCATTGAGGGGATGATCCAAGGTGGGCAATAATAAAAACGACCTTTGTTATCCATCAATCAGTTAACGGAGACATAAACTTCCAAAAGAGTTGATTCTGTTCAAACTATTTAAAACAGGGCAGAACTACTGCCTGCCACATGATATAAACACCATCAACAGAAGAAAAAATGCTTGATATCCAAACCTAAAACTGTTGTACAGCAGTTGAAATAGGTGGTCAACAATAGCCTGTATTTTTCCTGAGGCTGCTTTCTGTCTGAGTGTCAAATGATGTACAGCTATTGCAACAAGCCACAGTGAGACAAACCGAAAGCTGCAGAAAACCAACTCTGCAGTGGTCAACTCCTTAGAGATCAGATTATAGCAAGCATATCTGCAATATTTATAAGGAAGTAAGAGTCTGGCAGAAAGTTTATTTTTCATTCAGAGAGCAGCATGAGTAGGAAACAGAGGTCGCTGAGTAGCAGAGATTGGATGGTATGTGAAGTATTTTTTTGAAGAGATAACATTTCCTCAGATGACATCAGTGAACAAAAAAAAGTTAGGACAACCAGCAGGTCAGACTAAACATACCACACAGAACTTTAAGTTCACATTGCGGCAGAGACCTTGACCAGAGTGCATTTCCCATTGAGTTATAAGCTTAAGAAACCGCTCCTCATGGGGCTCTTCAGCAAAGGTCTGTTAATGGATTTAAGAAGCTGCAGCAAGAATCAGACATTCATGCCGACGAGACAGAGATTTACAGAAATAGATTTGCTGAATTACTGATGTGTCTGCTTTTATCTCTTGATATGGACTAATACTGATGCATAAACTTCCATTGGCTTTACATTGCCCACCCCCACCCCCAACCCCCCACTGCACCTGTGTGCAGCAGTAAACATCATATATATATATATATATATATATATATATATACACTCACCGGCCACTTTATTAGGTACACCTGTCCAACTGCTCGTTAACACTTAATTTCTAATCAGCCAATCACATGGCGGCAATTTAGTGCATTTAGGCATGTAGACATGGTCAAGACAATCTCCTGCAGTTCAAACCGAGCATCAGTATGGGGAAGAAAGGTGATTTGAGTGACTTTGAACGTGGCATGGTTGTTGGTGCCAGAAGGGCTGGTCTGAGTATTTCAGAAACTGCTGATCTACTGGGATTTTCACGCACAACCATCTCTAGGGTTTACAGAGAATGGTCCGAAAAAGAAAAAATATCCAGTGAGCGGCAGTTCTGTGGGCGGAAATGCCTTGTTGATGCCAGAGGTCAGAGGAGAATGGCCAGACTGGTTCGAGCTGATAGAAAGGCAACAGTGACTCAAATAACCACCCGTTACAACCAAGGTAGGCAGAAGAGCATCTCTGAACGCACAGTACGTCGAACTTTGAGGCAGATGGGCTACAGCAGCAGAAGACCACACCGGGTGCCACTCCTTTCAGCTAAGAACAGGAAACTGAGGCTAAAATTTGCACAAGCTCATCGAAATTGGACAATAGAAGATTGGAAAAACGTTGCCTGGTCTGATGAGTCTCGATTTCTGCTGCGACATTCGGCTGGTAGGGTCAGAATTTGGCGTCAACAACATGAAAGCATGGATCCATCCTGCCTTGTATCAACGGTTCAGGCTGGTGGTGGTGGTGTCATGGTGTGGGGAATATTTTCTTGGCACTCTTTGGGCCCCTTGGTACCAATTGAGCATCGTTGCAACGCCACAGCCTTCCTGAGTATTGTTGCTGACCATGTCCATCCCTTTATGACAACAATGTACCCAACTTCTGATGGCTACTTTCAGCAGGATAATGCGCCATGTCATAAAGCTGGAATCATCTCAGACTGGTTTCTTGAACATGACAATGAGTTCACTGTACTCAAATGGCCTCCACAGTCACCAGATCTCAATCCAATAGAGCATCTTTGGGATGTGGTGGAACGGGAGATTCGCATCATGGATGTGCAGCCGACAAATCTGCGGCAACTGTGTGATGCTATCATGTCAATATGGACCAAGCTCTCTGAGGAATGCTTCCAGCACCTTGTTGAATCTATGCCATGAAGAATTGAGGCAGTTCTGAAGGCAAAAGGGGGTCCAACCCGTTACTAGCATGGTGTACCTAATAAAGTGGCCGGTGAGTGTATATATATGATGTTTACTGCTTGTCCCTTATAACACTCATTTGTAGCATATGACCATCATGTCCTCCTTGGTTGCCAATTATCTTCTTGTTATTTGTAAAACAAATCTCCTCCTTTTAGATACTGCTATTACAGGTCATCATTTCACTTCAATGATTTACCTTTCTGTGTATCTAATATCAAGTGTCTGATGTTTTTCTCATTCCTTTATCATCCCAGAGTCAGTCATAGACTTTTTAAAGGCCTTTAATCATTTTTTATTATGTCTAGACTTAAATGAAAACATGCTTTCTCATCAGCTGACACACTTGACTGGTACTCACATGGACACATTATTTTCCTCTCAGGAATTTTCCCCCTTCTCCTCAGATAGTCTCCTTGGTGCTTACTGAATGACCGACACCTGATCCCGTAGAGGAACCTCAGAGATCTTCTTCCCAACCAAAACGACCTCCCTGTTTAATGAATAAATAACTTTTTCAGCCCGCTATGTCAGATCACAGGCAAACATGTTTTCAGTTAGTTCACGGCAGGAAGAGGCGACACAGATACTGCTGGGGAAATCCGATGAGTACAGAAATAACATTTACGGGGGAAGAGAACAGTGTAGTGGGTTTGTTCGAGCCCTCAAGACAAAAGCGAAGGGTGTGTATCTCATGTGGAATTAAAGTGAGAGGACAGAGTTTAGTTTAAATAGATGTTAAGTGTGCAGGAAGTCTTTTGTGGTGGAGACAGACTGATGTCTTACAGATATTCCCTATATGCTGCTCTTCAGTTTCAAACTGCCATGGTTTTATAGGTTGACAAAGTTTTTCAACTCAACCAAACTTCTATGAGCAGATTTTTCATCCTAAAGGTTCTGGTGTATTTTCTTGTTTACCTTGACATGTTTCAACTAAGTTTCTTTCAGTCTACCTCAGAGAGTTGTGATCTTGTTATGACTCGGCTATCAGAGGTTTTGTTGTCCTGACTGAATCATGCCTGAATTCATATTTTTCAGACATTTTTCCAACAGCATCCTCGCTATGTGACGGGGTAGTACACCTCCTCATTCCATCAAATACTGAAATGTTGTCTTTTCTTCTTCTTAGTCATAGATCGACCAAGGGGTCTACAGAGGGAGAGTTGTGCCTGATCAACTTGAAAAACATGAAAACATCTTCAGTGACGACCACTCAGTGTTTTTTAGAGTGCTGAGTAATTTTGGCCTGTTTGGATGTCCACATATTGGATATATGTATGTGTTTTGGCACAGAAGTCTCGAGGTGATGGGATGAAATATTTTGTTTGTTGAGGAGGTTCATGCATGAGCAGAACCCCCCGGGGCCCCCTTACTCAAACCAGCCCTACTCCTCATGTCACGACCTCCCCGTGACCCTCTTCACTTCTCACTTCCCGCTCCCCACTTTCCCACCGACATAATAACCGTCTCCTGATGGCCTGCGAGGCCTTTTTGATACGACCGCCGCCACCTTATTTAATCTAAACTCAACAGAGAGCTGAAGGTCGAAGCCCTTTCAGATGTTTTCCCTCTTTTCTTTCTCAAAACAAACCCGTCCCCGCTGTTTAGCCGCTACAATGAAAAGAATAAAAGGAAAGGCTTGTTCTCGAATAAAAATAAAGAGTTCGAGTTTAGACGTTGTTTAAACTGCAGGTGAATGCTGTTTAAAGGTCACTCCAGAGGTCCCTGTTAGAGTGACAGCCTTGTCAAATAAACATCACGCTAAGTGTTGGTGCTTGTCTCCTCATTTCCTCACAAAAGTTAAACATGCTGTGGTCATATTTTATGCTACTAGCTTGGACCTCTCTGGAGAATGTGTCATGCATGTTTAACTGAATTTTAATGACTTGCGAAACATATTTCCTGGAAGAAAAAAAAAAGAATTAGAGCCCTCGTTTTAATAAAGTAGTGTATAATTTAAATGCTTGAGAAATATCATCTTCGATCATGAAGCCAAAAGGAGAAAAAGCTCCAGAGATGCGCTTAAGTTTTCCCCTGATATGCTTTTAAGGCAAATGTGTCTATGAGTTATGTGCTGCCACCAAAGGGTACAGCAAGCCAACTGTAAGGACAACAATATTTATTATCCCTTTTGCATTATTCATAAAAGTATTGTCATGTAGAAATAAATAAATCATTGTCTCTACACTGTAGATGTTATTTTAAACCTGCACAGTATCATTCAGTGGAGTCAGTTTAATGCATATCCTCCTCTCCTCTTCCAGCCTTATTTATTGGTACTTTCAGCATGCAGACCTTTGCATTAAGCCCATATAAAGGCTGTGTTGGAGTATAATCATCAAGAGCAAGCATGGCTGCAGACTAAATCTTGATGCTCTGTGTTGACGCGCTGAGTGTGTCCATCCATGGAATAGATATCCTTGAAACAGCAAGTCAGAATCAGATGAAAATTTGGTCATCAGGTTTACAATTAATCAATCCCAATAATTGGAAATATTTCCATGGATCTACATGTTTTAATATGTTGTCTTAGCCTCAGAGACTAAGGGCCTGTGTCCACTAAAGGCAGAAAACAACCTCTGGCAACGCAATCCACTCTCACAAGAGTTTGTAGAGTTTTCTCTTAACTAATAAATTGACGAGTGTACATGGAAAGAATTTTTTTTTTTTTTTTTTTTTTTTTAATGAATTTCAAATGAAAGACTATGCTAATGTATTTTAATTCAACACATCAAGCCTCTTGGTCTCTATCAACACCACCACATTACTGGGTAATGGCTAGGTATGGGGATCGATAACTGGGTCCATTAAAAACCTGGTTAGCATTTTTTAAGATCTGAAAACCAGAAACATTTGGACATATTGGACTCCAGTTTGGTTTGGTCTACAGGCACTGACACTGTTCTGTTATGTATCAAAAAGGTTAATTTAAGCCCCCCTTAAAAATTTCAACCTCTTGTAAAACTTCAGTGTATAGTGATGCCTCTTAGAAACTAACAGGATTGATGATGATTTTCCAATGAATTATTATGCTTGCAGCCATTACTGCAGGTAAGGTGTCAGATAAGGTCATTCTGAAGAGATCATTCTTTTTCACATACACAGTAATTAATTAAATATTTGTTAAAAGACAGCACAGAGACTTTTTTTCAGGGTAAAGTGAGCAAATAGATTAGACTTAGCCTTTGTCTTTAAGCACAATCTGAAAGCTCCTCACTGGAGCTTCGCAGTAAATCAAGAAAACTTTATAGTAATTCTTTAAATCTGTCTCAGGTCCACCTTATTTCATTAGACATTCCAGCTTTGACTTTTGGTCTTGCGCAAGACCCAAACTCAGGTCCACAGGGTGCGAGCCATGTGTTTGTTTGACTGATGCTCTGCCTCCATCTGCCAACCAGGCAGACTTTGTTGTGCCAGAAACTCCTTCACCTGCTAAAGTAAAGGCTTTTGTAACCGAAACAATTAATTTCCTTCTAAATTAAGAAAAAAAACATTGCCTCTGAAACTGACTGACACTCAGTACAATGAGAATTTGTGTTTGGGTACACACTGTTTATAATCTTAATGACTTCTTTGAGAGCCATGGTGCTCTCTTTAATGTTATTTATCACCGATGTAAGTGCTCTTCCTGTTTGACGTTATAATAAATGTCTGCGAGTCATGAGACTTGGATGCAATCCTGGATTAAATGGTTCTACACGATGTTTGTTGGTAAAGTTTGAAGCCCAGCTCAATCAGTCAGACAGTGGTTAAGGCGAAGGTTGATGTAGCTCGAGCCCAAACATGCGGGTCACCATAAGTGCTGTAATCAAGAGGTGCTGACCAGTTGTGTGATTGCTGGGGTTGTTGTTGTTGTTGTTGGCACCCTTTTTTCCTCTCATTCTCCACTTCTTTCAGACCTGGATCTATATTTAGAGAGCAGGACTCTAATGTTAATGGGATGATAAATGAATCCAGAGAGGCCTAATTTCACGGGACAGGAAATCACTGGAGAAAAGCTGAACTGTAGAGGCTGTAATTATCCTCAGGGAGAGATCGCTCACAAACTACAACACAGGAAATGGATGGATCATGATTCATGGTAAGGTAACATGTTGTTCACTCAGTCTTCCTCACTGATACCACCTTCACGTGCCTGTGCCATTTTGAGGGCTTTCTCAGGGGATATTTCTTATGTTTTTATTTGATATACTTCTTACATGACCTCACCTCATTCTTCTTCTCAGGAGACATCGAACCACACACTGTTGGTCACTCACCACTGTTTCCTCTGCAGCTGCAGCCTCATTATATGACGTACATGCATATATAATGCTATAAGAAAACAGTGTTTGCAGAGTGATATATCGTCTAGCCTGTTTCATGTTGTTTTTTTGCACCCTGTGAGATTCTTTGCTCCGTGTGCTTCGACCTGCACGGTAAAATATATTGTCAGTTTGTGTTTGTGTGCACATTCAGAGGAATGTGGGAATAAAGATCGTGGTAGGGGGGGAACAGGGTCAGCTGCTTATACGGCCTTTAATTTCATCCTGCTTTTACAGCTGTACCAAGCAGCTGTGACATGAGCTTTTTATCAAACTCTATATGGAGCTACAGCAGAGCTTGGATAGGTAGAGGAATTCTTAAATCATTCGTGGACTAAATATAAAGTCTTGGATTTCTGCCCTGAAATACTACACAACTTTATTTCAGTAGTTCATGTGGTTTAATAAACTTATTTTCCCCTGAATTAAACCGTTGGACGTTTCAAAATTCTTACTTGGAGCTTGTTCTTGCAGGAATTTTCAGTTTGTGTCAATTTTAGAGACTCGTGGAAGAAGTAGTTTCATTTTTATCCCGTTTTATCCCTGATTTTGCCCTGTTATCCAAATCATCTAATCCTGCTGCTTTTTTTAACAGTCAAACAGGATATTTAAAGATTAAAGCCGCAAGTTTGCACTACACTGTACCAACAGACCTCTGCAGGGATGATTGAACGCTGCAGTCCTGACCGGCACGGATAAAGTGATGGAGGAGTGAAACTGTAATGACCTTTGTCTTTAAAGGTACTTCCTCTGTTGTCCTTTTTTGATGGTGGATCTGATGTTCAGCTCCCACTTGAGATTCTAGGTGATGGTCGCCAGACATCAGAGGTGGACATCAGCCAGAGAGTAACTGTAAATAATCTTCTATTATTCTCATAATCTGGGAAATAGTATCTTGTTAATTTATGTATTTATTTTCATTTGCGTGGTTTTATTCCACACATTAGTCTTGTTAATGTCTACAGCTGTTTTTGGGAAAGTGTTTTTTTTTTTTTTAATGAACCACTAGAGGGCGCTATTCTTCGCCATTTGGATGCGATCAGATTTCTTCTCACAAGTGTCAATCTTATCTCTGCCAGCTTTAGCCAGTTCTGCTCAACAGCTATGGTCGAGCTCTTCCTGCGTGTGTGTGTGCCTGTGTGTGTGTGTGTGTGTGTGTGTGTGTGTGTGTGTGTGTGTGTGTGTGTGTGTGTGTGTGTGTGTGACCCTCTCTGACCCGCACAGAGAGCTGTTTGGCCTTGTGTTACTCTGAAGTAAATATGAAAATAAAGCTTCTCACAGGAAAACCCTAATTAGCCTGTCACTCCTAACTCACCGTTCCGCTAACCCACTCCCCCTCCCCCACCTTACTCCTCGCTGGCAGTATTTCTCGCTTCTTGTCAGTGTTGGTCAGGAGTGTCAGATTTAATCTGGTGCAGGGGTCGAGTGAGCCCTGGGGTGCAAGGAAAACCCATCATTTTGAGTTTGTTTGTGTGTGCTAGTGTGTGTGTGTGTGATGGATAGAGCAGAAGGAGGGAAGGATAGAGCCGAGGAGAAGGAAACAACCTGACAAATTCAATAAAACACCTCTGAAGAGTGCCTGCTGCGTCTCAAGCTCCACTTTACCTTCACCGCAGAATAAATATGAGTTTGTCTAAATCCGCTGCACAGCGCATTACCGATGTGTATAATTGTCTCATTTTTTACGGACCGTTCTTCTGCTCTCTTGTTTCACAGAGAGAATCCAATCACAGGTGTCACCATCACTCACCGTGCTGCATGGAGCGGATGATGCAGGGATCTGGACGATTGATTGGTCGTTTGAGGGGTGATCGCATCGATTATCCATGAAACACCCCGACAGACAGTTTCTATCACTCACTCTCAAATAAAGCTTGCCTAAAACTGTTTGTGGGAGGAGAGCGTTTATCTCCGAGCGGCCTCTATTGACCACTTCCTCTGAGTGATGCTAAAAGTAGAGCCGTGATATTTGTCTTTGGGGTCTGAGCTTGTGGAGCTGCATATTTTTGGAAACCACATGGATCAACTACAGGGAATGGACACGCAATCACTTTTCCAGATATAAATATCATGGATGCAGGAAATGGATTGTCTTAAGTGACAGATTCTAATCTGCTGGTTGCCTAAATTTTCACTCAGTGCGTTTACATGCACAGTTTCATCAGACTAAGCTCATAGTTTTTTTTTTTTTGTCGAATCGGACTTCTCTTCTTGTCCGCGTATGCATGCAGCTGAGAAAATCGAATTATTGATGTGAACATGTCCTCCTCCCCAAAACTAGGGGGCGGTATAGATCTTTTCAGCGGCGCTGTTTACGACCTCATATATCTATCAACAACTGCAGCAGGTCCGTGCCAGACCTCAGCATGGACTGTCTATAGAATGGACAGCGTCTGCCTCCTCGATGGGTGAAGCCACTCCGAGCGTCATCTCGGCGACTCTCCCGCTGAATGCACACAACGCTACTGCGCAATGTTGGTTTCAGGAAATGGGGAAAAAATGTGGAATCACCGAGAGCTTTTTGGCTTCAAATCCATATACTGGCGGGAGGCGGAACCAAGTTGTCCATAGTTTATACAGTCTATGGTCAGAAGTGGCTACAACTGCTGCTGGGCATTTTCGAGCAAGAAGATGGAGCATCGTACAGCGCTGTTTTTGTCGTACGTGATGTAGGCGCTATTTTTTCTGCAGATGAGATGCATGCTGCTCCTCTTCTTTGGTGTTTTTTTTTTTCTCTGGGTTACGAAGGCGTGGGGCATGCGCACATGCATTGTCCAATCACTCTGACTACGCTGGTTACATGATAAAGACAATCAAATTCCAATCGCATTATCTGGGTGACTTAATGGGAGTTCTCCGACTCCAATCGGAGTTCTCAAACCCTGATTATAGTCAGACTAAAGTGTTAACATGCACTTAAGTTGTCCAGTCTTAATCGAAGTAAGGCAATAATTCAGTTTTCTTGAGTGTCATGTAAACTTACTGACGCTGTTTCACTAATGGTTATAAAAAAAAAATTAAAAAAAAAGTAGAAACCCTGATATAGCTTCAGTGCTGTGCGTGTCTGCTGTTTGCAACACCTTTACAAAGTTTGCTTGCATTGCAACATGCAAATATTTGAAAGCACAACCTTCATGGCTGAACGTTACAGGATTCCACATGTTGATTATCTACCTGGTAGAAAGTCAAACAAAAACAACGACAGTTCAAAGGATGTTTTTCTCTTGTTTAAGTCTTTTTCAGCCACTGTGCCATCACACTATTACGGACTCAGGTGGCCACATGTCTGTTGTAAAACGTACTTCTACTTCTGATATTGTTGTGAACCAGCCTGTGCAAGTGTGTAGAGATCACTTCGTACAGGGCAAGTAGGGATATGTTTTTAAAGTAGCAGGCGACTCTAATGCTGTTAAATTCTTGGACTTTCTTTGCAAAAGGTCAAAGGGTCATCAAGTGCTGGAAATTCACTGGTTTTGTCCTTAATTGCTCCAGCTTTGGGTTATCTCTGGAAAGTTTCTGCAGTATAGATTTACTGATGTTTAATATTTGCCTTTAGATGTTTGTTTTATACGACTCCTTGTTGTGATGATGACCATAAGTCACTCAAAAGATTCAACTTGGACACTCTGAACCTGACTTTTGCCGAAGTATGGCTGAAAAATTCAAACAAAAATCCTCAGAAAAAAAAAAAAAGAAAGACATGAAGGGATTTTGTGAACTAAGCACAAACATATTAATGTGGCTCTGTTTCTTGGCTCCCTGGAGGTCAAACGTCAGTGCTGGGGTCAGAGGCGCGGAGGCTTGGTGCCCTGCCCTGAGTGTCAGAGGGCGGGGGCACGACTCAGGATAATCAATGGGCACAAGCTGTCAAAAATCAGAACCAGCTTTCTGACACATGAGATCCACTCTAATCAGGGAAAAAGTGACATATATAAACTCTTTCTCAGCTTCATGTGAACTTAATTTCATGGTTTTAAGTGATTGCAAATTAAAAATCCACCCTTATTCCTCTGACATGACTCACCAGATTGACTTGTTTTCAACAGAACAGTAAAAATGTAATCACTATACATACAGTAAATACAAGCATCTAATATAGAATGATGAGCTGGGATCCTGATTCCTCATGGTAGATATCACAGCAGGATTGACTCTATTTCTCAGGGCAAAGATTCGTAATAAACAACACAGCTGGGGAGCAGGGACAAACTTTCTAATATACTTGTAATTTATTCGCATGAAACTCAGAACAATATTGTCACTGGCAGCATAAACACTTTTACACAATGATCATAGTCATTCATAGTAAAATTGACTATAAACATGAGCAGGGATTAATCAGTGAAGAGGGAATACCTTATCTCTGTAATTTTGTCTGATCACTCATAAATGTGACTTTATTAGATACCAGACTGTGAATATGAATGTATATAATACAACCATAATTTAGTTAAGAACTGATTCCTGGTTCACAAGCCTCTGTACACGTTTGTAGCTGGAAACGAGGTGTTTATGTTGCAGCTCTATTACCTCGCAAAGTGCACATCAGCATGGGCCTGTTCAGCAGCCCAGTTGGCAGGTGTTTGGAGTTAACTAGCTCAATAGTGAGAATATAACCTGTTTACTCAAATAGTACATGCTACAGAGCACCTAGGTATCTATCAGATGCTAATCCAGGCCCTTTGCACCGACAAAATGTGCACACATATCCATGGACTTGCATGTGGCAATTTTTTTTCCTTGAACTGGCACCTCGAGGCTCAGTCAGTACATGTGTTTTATGTAAAAGCATAACCTTTACAAAGAGAGACAGAGGTTACCCACTAAAGCTGTGGCTTATGACTCTGCTGAGCCACCACATACCACAGGAGATAATCACGATGAAGCCCACGCAGAGACTCGGTCTGCTACGGAGCGAGTGTCACACTTCACTCATATTGACTTGATTTTACCTCATCCAAAATAATCACATGTCCACGTCTCCTTATTTGGTGGTCATCGGCTTGTCATGTGTGGGGATTCATGCTGATTGCTGCTATGATCAAATCTTTGTTTTCTGTGGCATTCATAAATCCTGTGTTGGTTTTTAGAAGTCAGGACTTTAACATGTATCTACACACAGATTTAATAAGGATTCATGAATGAGACTGTGATTTTTTTTCTATTTAGCTGGACGATGACTGTTAGGAAATCCTCCTGCTGGTCTTTAGAAAGAGTGCAAGTTTAAATATAAGGTTGTCGTCTGTTTTGAAAGTGGACAATGCAGGACACTGAGTCCTGTTTTTATACTGAATCTAATTATCTGAGTTAACTTTTCAATTATTTCTGGTGCTTGACAGTTGCTTATGTTTTTAAAATATTCCACCCACTTAATGTTGCAGGAAAACTATTTAGCTGTGTGAGAAGAGAAGCTTTTGTAGATGTAAAATTAAATTTATACTTTTACACTGTCTGGATTTTCCAAAGGCTTCAATTTGTTTCTCTAAATAATTTTCTTTCAGAGGTTTTGTTTTCGCCTCCACCTGCGCATTTTGCTCAATGTGCATAAACTACCTTGAACTGTTGCTAATCAATGTTCACCCATAAAAAACCCGGTTGAGCGGCTCCCCGGGGTGAGGCGTGGCAGTGTCTTATTTATGAAATTCAATATGCGTGCAGAGAGAGTGGACTGCGGTCCTCGAGGGTATCAGTAATCGTCTGGAATAACTTCCAATTAATGAGCCAGATGGTATTTTCACAGTAACACCTGGGATGTCCAGGCGCTCAGCAGGCAGGAATTAATTCCACTTAGAGTAATATTTCAAAAAGTGTTATCCCCTACATCCCTGCCTCTTCTTTTTCTCCGCTGCTGCCTGCTTAGAGCTGTAATAAATACCCTTTGCCGCCTTCTAATAGAGCGAGTCTGATTTGCCTGCTCAGGCCCCTCTCCTGTTTCTGAGGGTGTTTTTAGTCCTCGGTAATCCTGCTGAAAGACATAACTGTCTGGGATGACTTCCAGGGACGCACAAGGGCAAAAATGGAAAAAGTAAAATTCCACGTGTTGGTCTGTTTATAACTTAAAATGCCACTCAGATTCCTGCAGCGCGGCGTGAGGGCTTGGGCCCAGGGCACAAGGCTAAATTATGTTAGTTAGGAAAACAGTGCAACATGACGGGATTGAGAAGGAATGTGAAAAAGCAGCAGCAGCCACCAGAAACTGAGCTCAACTGATCATATTTTGTCTCAAAATAATGACTAAGAATGACTTTGGTTACCACACATCAGTAAATGCATGCGTCACTTGTTTTGAACGAGTCTCTCAGGGGTAATTTGGATGGACTTAAACATTTTCGGTAAAGTACTGTGTGCCACTGACTGTTAATTTGATCCCTGCGTTATTGAGTTAAGTTTGATTGTTCAATTATATGGTGGCCTGAAGGGCCAGAGCAAAAAAATACACTTAAACACAACAAGTCAGAGAAAAACAATGAAAGAATAACCAACATTTGTATTTTATTTTGACAAATTCTACCTAGTTTTAGCACAAGATGTGAATATTGTGAAAATTTAACCATATTTTATAAAAATCACAACTGTTTTTATGACTTTTATGAAACTTAAATAATCATTTGAGTGCACATAAAGAAAAACAGTTTTTCTTTAATGTTCACTATTAGATATAAGTTAAATAAATCAAATCTGTCAACAAAGATTAAATACTGAGAAATGACCAGCCCAATACAAAGACGACATTAGCTTCCATGCCAAAAGACTACTTCAGTTTGGGTGGTAAGAAAATGTCAAAAACATTACAGAGCAGGCAAATAAAAGAGAAAATGACCCAGTGGAGCTCCAGACCACAGCACTGAGGTTCATGTCTTCACCCTCGGCTCTCAGCCTGAACAGTTTCAATGTGCAGTAAGCACAGAGTAATGCTTTACAAAGTTATGCAGGACTAAAACTGCTGATCCTTCAGTTTAACTTCCAGTTCATATAATTTATCTCTGGTCTTAAACCCACTGTGTACACGTCCTTTCGTAAATTCACTGCTGTGTTTACACTACGGTTGCAGTTTACTACCTAGCAACAAAAGCCAGACAGACCACCAGTACACAACACAATCTTCCCAAAGACTTCCTGCTGCACTATCACCTGAGTTTACCCCGACCTAACCCCAAGATTGTGCCGGAGATCTGGCAGGAAAATTTCCAGGTTTCAGGAACTTTCTGTGGGTGAAAACAGTTCAGGTGTGGACAAACTTGAGTCTGACTGTTTCGCTGTTTCTAAGAGACTTTGAATACATGAAGGGAATTTATTCAGAGTAAAGAATAAGTAACCTCTGATGAACAACTTTGAGTTATTTTGAGGTTTAATCACTGCCAGGAAAGGAAGTTCAGAGAAAACATTGAGAGAAACAGTGAATGATGAGCTGTCTGAAGCAGATTCAAACTGCACTTAACAAACCGTATTATTGTCATCATCATCATCATCATGATCCGTGCAAATTAAAGTTTTTTTCTCTCAGGGCATCAGAAAATGGCATAGATTACTTTTCCGCAGATGTCAACTGCATAATACTGCCATTATTCCAAAAGCGCAATCGTTAAATTTCCAGTGTAAAAGTATTTCAAATATCTACATTTACAACAAAAGCACTTGCCCCTGCTATGAACTTGAAATGCTTCATTACAAAAAAGAGGAAGAAGTGACTCAGAATAATAAAACATGGCATGTTTTGTCTGTGCTTCTTTGCAGCGACATTGGGTTTATTGTCAGAGCACAATGGGCGCGCTGCGACGAGCCGCTTTGATGATGGTAAATGAAATCAGAGCTCATTATGATGAGTTCGTTGATCACCAGTCAGCCTTTTTTTTTTTTTTGTCTCCCGCTCATGAGGATCAAAGTCGGCTGAAACACGTCTCTCCGGGAAGTTTTTGTGGTTTTCCGTCGACGTGTTTCCAGGGGTAAAGCTGCAGCCTGGGGGCTCGGTCGTCCATATGGAAGACATATGCACCCAGTTATTTGCTCATGTACAGACAGGGTGCCTGGCTGCCTTTGCTCTGTGATGTAATTAGTAGCTTTACTTGTCAAGAATGGAGCTACTGTTTATCTTTGTCACAGCCCGTCCATTAAATCATTATTAGCCGGCTAAATGCTGCAGGAGGAGTTTGGCTGCCTGCATGGCTGCTTCACTGAGTTATGACCAAATATCGCCTGGGCCTGACTGACCTGTAATTGATGGCTCTGGTTAAGCTTGGGCTGATCCATAAAGAGCAGTTTCAGCACTGTGGGTAGCGCAGGCTTGGAAACGCAGGAAATATGAGATAGAGGAGGCAGTGAGTCACAGGAGGACGCAGAAGTCCCCACATGAAAGCCAGAGCAGGCATTACATCGATCCATGTAATGTAATGTTGCTCGTGTCGACCCTGAACATACCGAGTATTACTTTTCTGGAGATTAATAAGAAAGAAAGCTCTCCCCAGACCCTTTTTATGGTTTCATTTTTATTATTGTGCAGCATTCAACATTTATTAAAACAATATAAACCCTCTGAACCTTTCCTTTTTTACAGGCGTATGACATGGTAACTAACTGCAGTCGAGCATAACAAGCAGAAATTTCACCCACTGTTCAAATCAACGGTCAAATAATTTTAAATCCTCTTTTATAATCTTCCACACTCATAAAATATTCCACCTTTAAATCACAGTGTGGCTCAGACCAAGATGAGGGAGCACTTTAACCAAAGACAGAGAGAGTTGGAGTGATTATATACTTCCTATGTCCATGTGACGAAAGGTTGAAACTGCCAAGAATTGAGAGCATCAGTAAGAGTGCGGTTTACATGGTGAGGCCTGAAACAGGAGGATAAACCAGAGTTCAGGAAGACAAACCAACTTTGGCATAAAAGACGCCAAAAGATGTAAACAGAAACGTGAACAAGGGACAAGTTATACTGCTGCATGGTGAGTCCAACATATCCAGTGAGGATGAAGTAGAAGGCCTATTAAAAATGACAGAGCAAATAAAGAAAAAAATACAGCTTCACTTTCCTCTAGGATAAAAAGATACATGTGAAAATGTTCTTTATCAGCTCATCTTTAAAAGTTCATATAGGGAATTTGTGACTGATAATGAAACGTATTAAAAGCATGGTTGACGATCTGAAAAGCAGTTGAAAAAATCTGAGCCGTTGAGGCAAATTTGAAAAAGTGTCCCACCCCCCCACACACAAACTTCTCCCCTCTGTGCTTCACAATAACTCCCCCCTGAACCTGTATCACCCTCCCCATGACGCTCCCCCTCTGGCAGAGCAAGACGCCGTCCAGCAGAAGATCCTAGGCTAGCTTCAAATAGGATTCACCATGTCGGATTGCAAGTGACTAGTGGCAGAGACTAATAAGAGCTTTCTCCACCGCTCTAAGGATGACCCGAGGTTTCCTCTAGTTTGATTCCTCGCCTGGTCACATTTTCACTTCGACTTTGCCCTTTCTTCTATTGGCTTGCGTTTTCTTTCCACTTTTGGCGGTGGGGCAAACAGAAGTGTTTTGTTTTTTTTTTGCGCCCTTCTCCATCACAGCTCCTATCGCTAAGCTGCTACGCTACTTTTAGCTGCTCAGAGCTCCGAGGAGGGCCGGAAGAGTGGGGTGGGGGGGGGGTTGAGTCGCAACTACGGGAGAAAGGTGTGTCGAATACAGCAAGGTGATTAGATGGAGTGTTGGAGTAGTAGATTGACCAATAAGAGCTGTCCAGGACGGATGACTCCCATTGGTCAATGTTTTTGCAGCCTTGCACCTGCTAGGGTGAACAGATTTTCTCCATTCTTTTTTCTCCTCACTTTGTGGAGATCGCACTACAGGACCATGATCGCCATAGAAACGAGGTTCATAATAATAATTAATCCATCCAATCGTCAACCATGCCTTTAACACGAACAGTGATATGTTTATGACCCACGGTAGCAAATAAGACTGGTGATACTTGTTCTGTCATTCTGATGACAGATTGTGTGATTTCAAAGGCTTTATAAAGAATGTAAGGGCAGCATGATAAGGGGAGATAGAGGGGACTGAGACGGCCTCAAACTTTAACGGACAGCAACTCAGGAAGCGTCTAGAAAAGTGGGTGAAATGCTGACGTCGGCCTGTTTGACATGTTGATTGTGTTCCTGTTCGCATGAAAACTTTGATGCCAGCAGTTAAAATGACTCATCTATGGATGCAAGATGTTCTTGTGGTTGATATTTGGTTTAATGCAGGTATTTTTGGATTCGTTAGATCCTACCACAACAGAATGAACGAGCACGTCTCCCCCATTAAGAGAGCTGTGACGCACGTTTACGCATAACGCAGAGCGCTGTTACTCCACCGTTGATTCAAACCTCCAGACGTTGCAACAAGATCAATCAGAATTTAATGTTCACCGGTGGAATAAGTTTCCCAAAAGATCCCACACAGTCAAAAGTTCACACAGTGGATAGTTTGGAGTGAGTGGTGATCCTTAAAATAAAGGATGACTTTTATGATCCCACACAGACTGGGACTCAGGTAACAGGAACTCAGACTCTGACTCTCCTGTGGTGACTTGGACTTGACTCATGCTTTAACGCTAAGGGCTTCAAACTCAAGTTAAAGTCGAAGTTTGGTGATTCTGCTACAAAGAGTTGTGTCCACTGATAAAACACAGCATGGCTTTAGTACAAAGCAGCCGCAGGAAATCCAACGCTCTTTCTTCTGGGATTATTTTGGCGCTGTAGCTGTGATCATTCAACCAAAGTGTCCTTTTCTAGTCTCTTTTCTTGTCATGTCTCTCTTGTCCTCTCTGTAATGAAAGCTTTAAAATCCCCCTTGACTTCTCAGCAAGGTAACCAGCTTCACCGGGACCTGCTGCTGTGTGGAAAAGTACTTGCACTGTGAGAAGAAAGAAATTAGATCAAGATTGCGCATGTCATGATGGAAAAATGCAGATTACTGACTGATTTCTTTATTGAAACAATGTGAGTTTGTTTGGCTGTGGTGTAAACAGATACAACAGTTTCTCCTCTAACATAATCCTGACAAAGTACTGTTCTGGGCCCGGCACCAGTAACCACAGGTGTTACTTTACGAGCCAAGACTCAGATCCTGATCATTATAATATTTAGTCAGACTACGCACAAATTCTGACTTTTTTGGTCATTTGAACTCCTTTTTTTCACTTTACTGTCAAAACATGAGACTGGAAAAGGAAAATATCGCAGATAAAGTTTTGACTATTAATTTGGACTTATATAAATGTTTGTACGTCAGGAGACACCAGATCAAACCAGCTCACAGTGCCATTGAAGAACCACACACACACAGATGAAACTGGAGTTTTAGTGCTGAGCTGTTGGAGAGATGTCCATCAAGGTTTTCAGGAAAAAAAAACAAAGAGAAGTATGCATAAAGTTTTACGCTTATATTTGAGTTTGGAACAAGGAGAAAGGTCAAAATGATCCGAAATGGAAAAACTATTGTAGCCAGAGTAAACATGTACTGACAAAATGTGAGAAGTTGAAGGGACTTGCACTTAAGTTTGCTGGAATTTCTTAAAACTTGTTGGTGTTTTGTGGAGAAAGGACAACAGGTTGACCTAAAAATCTGTACGACAATCTGCTCGTAGAATTTGGATGTTTGTTGTATGCAAACTGATGGCTGTGCGAGAGGAAGTGTCAGAGGATCTAGACTGGGAACACCGATGTTCATCTTCTATACAGTAAAAACTAAAAATTTAAGAAAACTCAAAATTTTAACACAAGCTTCTGTGTTAAAATTTTAACAGGAAGGGTCGATGTTTCAGCTTCTTGGGATCATGAACACCCGCAGTTACTTATACGACAACATTGCCTAATAGATAATCGTTTAACAGAATACAGAATGTTTCAGTGATAAACCGCTGTTTTAAAGAGTAAAAATAGTGGTTTATTCATCAAGTCATGATTATTAAACACAGGAGGTTGATCCTCTAGGGAGCAGGAGTTCATTCAGTGAGTTTTATGACAAGTTGTTCAACATTTTAAAGAACAGTTTTGACTGTCTACAACTAACATACTCATCCTCTGGGGAGCATGAATATCTTCTGAACATTTGGTCTGACCTTTTAGAGCCCTTTATTTAGATGATGTGGCAGAAGAGCCCAACTGATAGCTATTAGACGTCTAGTTTTTTTTTTAGACCTAATTTCAACTGTCTAGATTTTGTATATTTTTAGATGGAATTTAGAAGTTGCACTTTAACCAATTATTCTATAACTATGTATTTCAAAAAGCAACTGTGGGTTGCAAAACTGATCTCCAAGTGCTTAACCAAAGTAGTTACGATAGCTGTTGAGCAACAAACAGTGTAGACCTCTGCTGAGGCAAGTCTAAACTTGGTGTAAATTTAGACATAAAAAAACTGAGATTTTTAGACCAGTGATAGCCTGATTTTACGCCAGTTGTCTAGGCTACTAGACCTCCTTTCTATTGGACATACTTTTAGACCAAAAAATGCTCAGTGGGAGAGGTCATGGTGCAATAGAAACTTAGGACTTTGAATTTCTCCTGCTTATCTGATGAAAGAGTGCTGACCCTATTTATGCGTGAAGTCTTACTTTTCGTAGTACGATCTTTGTAACGAACAGGCAGCTATTCTTCCAAACTTCTAAAATAAAGTCAAATATTAAATTATTTGTGGGCGTTCACTGAACTCTCAGGAAACATCTGCCTTCACAGTGTGCGCACTTTTGTTTGTGTACTTGTGGCAGTTTGGGTATCCCTGCATTCGGCCGATTTGCCAGGAAGTCTGGCTCTGTGGGCAACACGCAGTGATGCATGCTGGGAGCCTGAGGCATGGAGATATTAATTAGCTCAGAGAAAACAATGGATGGCTTGTTAAGGGAGAGCAAAGAAAAAAAGACTTTTAAAGAGGGTCATTTTCATCTCAGCTAAACACATCACAGATCAATATCATAAATTAAGCCGGTATTTATTTGTGTTTTTTTATTGTTCGATGATAGAAAGAGTCCCTGCTCGTCATATTTATTGTGTTTAACAGTTTGAAAAGCTCATATTACATTTATGATGGAAGATGAGGCAGGAAATGGTGCTCTGTAAAGAGATCCCTGAACAAATAAACCAGCTTATTTGCCAAGTATCAAAGAGGCAGAGCTGCCAAGATGTGGCTCTCTGTCTCATGTCTTCATTACACCTTTCTAAATTATTTTCCAGCAGATCACCGGCTGAGCGTGCGCATCTCAGCATCAGGTTTCCATCAGGCAGAAAACATTAATTGAAATTCTGTGGGCAGTTGATCCAAAAACATCATCGTGTTTTCATCCGCCGACGAATTTAGATTGAGTTTTTTCATCTCGATTTTGTATCATTAATATTTCATTTTTGCTGTTGGGGATTCAGTGTGAAATGAGGCCATTATTATGCTGAATTATTACTGAATGAGATCGATTTTAAATAAATAATGTATTACCAAATGACAAGAAACAGAAGGGTTGAAACAAATCATTTGTTACAGAAAAAAAACATGGTTTTATATTTATTATTTATGAAAGTCATTTGAATAATCTCTCCTTTTATGAATAAAGGAGATAAATATTCTTTGTTTTTTGTTTCTCTAGAGCTCTAAAATAAGAAACATAGCACAGTCAATTTACTTTTTTTACTCCACAAACAACAACAAAAAAGATTTTGTATTGATATATCAGACATTTAAAGGTTTATATGAATATGGTTCTTGGCAAAAAACAGAAAGTTAAAGAGTAAATGATCCATTTATGTTAGAGTTAAGGTCATTGCCTGACTCTACACATCAAACGCGACTTTCCGGAGGGAAAAAAGACGCGTCCCGGGGTGAAAGCGAGAAGACTGACACAACAACAGACTGACTGTTTTTCAGTTCTGATTAGACACTAGTGTTGAGATGTCTGTCTGTCATGATAGCATGTACTGAGTCAGGGCCAGTACCAGATAAGCACATTAAACTATAATCCATAAATGTAAGGTAACAATTGAGACCTAATGGTGCTGTGACAGCAACTCAATTGAGTATGAGACAGTGAAAATACATATGGTATGTTGTATCTGAACAGGTTAGCTTACGAGCTAGTTATTTAGCACAGATGAAAGTTGAAACAAAGACATTTAGCAAACTGTTAAAGCACACAAACCATCGTCATATCAGAAATCTGATGCTATGACTCTCCACAAGTTGTCCTTCAGGTCGTTATCTTTGTAATATTTAAGTTTTTAATCAAAAAGTTCTCTGTTCTCCGACACGTAAACAATCAGCCGGTCGGCCATACCGGTGAATCTGATGTCGCAACAACACGCAATCTGATTGGTCAGAAGTGGACACACAGTATGCGAAACTTTAGATAATTCGACCATGATACAAAAAATAAATGCCGCAATATTGCAGGAAAGGAAAACATCGCTGATGTGAATGCTTGATTTGACAGGATACGGGTTCGAAAAAAAATATTGACATCTGAAATAATCGCATGAAAAAAACGCTCCCAGTGTATAAGGACATTTAGAGAAAAAAATCAAAGACAGGATGGTAGAAAGATGTAAGATAAAACCATAGAAGGAATGTCTGCTTAAGCACCTGAAAATTAACTGTAAACAATGTGATTAGTAATTATCTAGAATGTTCACAGGAGCGTTAATCTGAATTTGTGTCATGCAGAATCATCACTGTTCGGTAGCAGACGATGGATATTCTCTAAACAAGCACAGGCACCCAAAAGTTTCACTTTGTTGGACTTGGTAACTTTACATTATTTGTCTCAGTCGCACATATTTTCAAATCAGTCAGCAGGTTCATGTAAAAAGCTCTTTGAGAAACAGAATACCCTCATTTTGTTAACAAATAAGCTAGTCGAGCACTTTGTCCTAAATCCTGCTGAACTCGGACACCTGTTACACGTCTCACACCTTTTCTTTATTACCCTCATTGACACGTTTGAGCAGTAAGCAGGTAAAACGCAGCTTTACGGTGCACTAAAACCTCAAAAGATCACGGCAGGATGCAGGCGGTAGGATCCAAGCTGACGTCCCTCCATGACGAGGTGAGAGCTGTTCTCAAGAGGCGGCGTAATGAGCTGCCGCTGCAGCGGGCGAAGCTGCGATTTCCGCCCATTAAAACAGAAACCTTGAGTTCTCCTCGGCCGTCGTTAAGAGGCAGCTGTGTGTGCGAGGGTCAGTGCTGACACCGAGCTCCAACTCTGATAGCGTGTCTCCAGCTAATTGTGAGAACACTCATTATGTCAGATAAAGAAGAACATAAATCACAAGGCGAGGCATGACCTGCGGCTGGCCCTGCGTGTTTGGTTGGAAGAACTCTCAGGGGCCGACTCAGAGCCGCAAAGATCTCATTACGTCTTTGACTTGACAAAGAGCCAGCAGCATCTCTGACACAGCTGGGGAGAGCGGCTTTCATACACCGCCTCTGTTCTACGTGGCCGGATAAAAGAAACCTGAGACAGACAGCAAACCTGGCAGAGAGTGTGTGATTCTGGTGGCTGGAGATCCTGCCTACCCCACTGAAAACATCAATGATCTGCCTGAAAAGAGGCCTGTGAGCCAGACCAGAAACCAGGAGTGAAAAGAACCTGAACAACTATATTCGTGTTTGACTGTTGGACTTTAGCATCTGGATTTTAGGGGCTGAAGACTTTCAAATGCTCTTATATCTCTCTTTGTCGGATATGTCCTAACATTGACCTCAACTAAAATGCTAAATTTGTAAGTTCAGTTTTGACTGCTAACCTACTCCAGAGTGAGTTTACAGTTTCCATACATATGAGTATATGAGAAATATACTTTAGAAATAGAGGTCCTGGAGTTTTAATGAGTTTAAGTTCTTGAGTATTAATATCAAATAAACTCTAAGTCAACTAAAAGGAAGATCTGATGAGTACAGATATACTGTATCATCAGGGGTGTGTGCAGACTCTTTTGACATTAAAGACATTTACCCACTGTCCTCATTATCCACGTTACCTGCTTAATTCAAGTATTAAACAGCATTTATATTTCTGATCTTTGGTTTTTCTTTTTTGAAAAGAAGCAAATAGAGCGGTAACATGCGAATAGATATTTGCTTAAACTTTAAAAGTTAAGGTCAATCTTATTTTAGGATTTTTATTGTGGTACCCGGGGTGGCCAATGGGATCTTAAAGTGGGCAGTGCCACCCCTGGCTGCCTTTTTGGATATGCCCCTGTGTATCATATTTCCTCTTAAAACTCCAACCCTTATTTCATCCCCCTTCTCTGTTTCATTCTTTTCACCTGCCAGTCTTCTCTTTAACTTTTGCTCAGTAAAAAAGAGGAGATTAAATGCCATTTTTCCTAATGAAATATTCAGTGCATAAAGGTAGATCTTCAAGTTGCATTTTGGTACTATTCTTGGGCAAATAGGCTCCAAAACTTCTAAATAAAAATAAAAAAACAAATCAACAATCTTAGTTAAGAGAAAGTGAAATGCAGGCTGTGTAGATTTAAATAAAAGTTTATACATGAGTTGTGTCTTTGCTCAGCTTTTTTTCATGTTCACTCATGAATCAGTTTTTCCTTTCCTCTTCCATGCAACTTGTATTTTTAAAAAGTTTGACACACGGCATCAATCTTATCCTTCCAGCATAATTACAGCGAGTAATTTCAATCAGGGGAGACGGGTAAATGAATTAAAGATACATATTTATTACAGAGATGATTATTGCCAGTGTCTTTGGCACTTGAGGTCTAGAGGGAGACAGAGTGATTGAGTTATGTCTGGCCTGAGCAGCAGCAGCTGAATCTATCCTTCTGTGGAGTTCAGACATGATGGAGGTGATGGCTGTGGAGGTCAGCTGAGGCTGATGAGCCGATGGAGCTAAAGAAACAGGGAACACTGGCCAGTAAAAGGAGGGATTTCTGATGGTGTTGCCCAAGGCTGATGAGATGATGAAGCTGATGAAGCTTTAAGACTGAGCAGAGGAAGAAAAAGCTTTATTTACATAAGACAGCAGCGATGTGATAGGCTAATGATGAGGGTGTGGTGCAGTGCTATTGGGCAGATACATCCAGGTGATGTGACAAGAAGGTGAGACTTAAACATACAGAAAGTCTTACCGATCTTCTGATGGAACTTCATGTTTCAACATGAAAAATAAAGTTTAAGGAGTTTCCGGAAAACTGCAAAAACTCAAATCTAACTCATATCCACCCTCTCGCCATCCTCCTTTCCTTTCTTTTATCTTATTCACGAAACTCTTTGTGTTTTTTCCCCTCTTCTTATCCCCTTTGTTTTTCATCTTACCGGCTCTTCTTAGTGTTTACTACTTTTCATCCATTATTCTTTGTTTTCTCTTCCTTCTTTTGTTCTGTTCTTTCTCCTCAATCGTTGACTGCCCTTTTTTCCTTCCATCGGCTCTTCCCTGAATTCTCATTTTTTCCTTCAGTTTTCTTTTACGTTTGATTTAAAGCGATGAAATCAGTAAAGGTCCTGTGAGGCACTTTAAGCTGTCTTTATTCTGGCTCCCCCTCCTGGAAGAAACACCATTTATATCTGAATTGTTTTTGTTCTGTTCATACCTAAACTTATGTTTTTGAACAAGAAGTTCTCCCCTGCTTGGTTTTTATTGGTCGCTGTTTCACTCCATAAAACTTTTGACTCTGGAAAATATAAATAAAGGCCATTTCAGCTCCAAACAGACAATTTCAGACATATAAAATTAACCTTAAAGAAAAGTAAATTATATGCAAATTATCTTAATTTTTGGAGATTACATTGAGATACCAAAACGTTTTCTTGTAGGTAGAAGGATCTGTGAAGGTCTGTCCCAAGGTCTCTTGTCTGTGTAATTTCGAGGATGTTGTAGTTGGAGAGGGAGGGTCTCCGTTCAGCAGGAAATATTGATTTGAGGAAATGTTTGACCTTTGACAGCACACGACCAGTTTCCAGTTTCCCTTCAAACACTCCCCGTCTCTACTCTTCAGAGGAGCGTGCCTGATCTGTTACGTTACCGCAGGACTCAGACACACGCTGTTAGTCTAACACATGGCTAATTTTCTCCCTGACACATTAGCAGCCAACACAAATATTCACTTTCACTCTGCTGTGTGAGGTTAGATTGAAGACTAGAGGTTTGACAGCACAGACTGGAACATTTTACCACTACGCTGAACCACCAGAGTCGTCTGAATCAAGACTCCTTTCTCTTTCATTAGACATGAGAGACGTGACTATGTCCAGTATGATTCACAGCAATCAATGAATATAAACATTTAGAGAGAATTCCAGCGCTGAGAATCGAGGAGTACTTACATCTGTAAGCCCGGTAAACCAGCTCCATGGTGACTCAACCTCTGACCACCGAACCAAGCCCAAGTTTTTCGATGATTTTAAAATGGATATTTATTTTTCTGCTTTTACAAAAGACATGGGAATGATCATGATTTATAATGAAGCGTTGTGTGTGATGTTGAAGTCATAGAGAGTGAAAGAAGGCCGTGTGACTCAGAGTGATACCAGAGGCCAGCATTTGTAACAGTGTCTCCATGCCTCCTACGAATGAAGACTTACTGATTCACAATTTGACAACTTTAATCTCAGTTTAAGCTACAGAAAATAACTTGTCAAATCCAGAAAGAGAGCAGTTTTACTCAGTGATATATCATAGTGTGCACAGCTTAAGAATGGGAAATGACTGTAGCTAACAGCAGGGGTGTGTCCAGACTTTTTGACTGTGGTGGCCCACATCTTATTGTTTATTTTATTTAACCTTTAGCAAATCAGGAAGCTTAAATGGAGGTTGTAAATCACTTTTGCCAGAGAAGCCTGGCTAAGGTAGCATGACACAGTCAGCATTTCCAAAACAGAAATTCAAAGATATGTTGCATTTTCAAGAAAAAAAAAACACATGCCTTATCCCACTAAAATTTATTTAGAATTAGGGCAGTCAGAGTTAACAGCTTAAAAACACCCTATTAGCACCTTAATAATGTGGCTGTATCGTTAATCAGCTGACCTGAAAAGGTCTGATCAGAAGCCAGCCTACTGAAAATCATACTCTAGTGGTATTGGCATAGCACTAATGACAATAAATTCAGTTCCCTTTCTATAGGCCCCAGTTAACTTGTTAACCATGGCCTATCATGCGATTACAGAAGGGTATTCCCTTCTATAATCTTTGCCCTCTATAATTTTCTGACCAGGTTTTAAACATGTTTATTTTTTTAATGAAAAATGGGTCAATTTAACATGGATGCTGGTGGGGTGTCCTTTGTTTTGCAACCAGCCTCAAGTGGGCAATTTAGGAGCTACAGTTTTAGTGCTTATACAATGGCTAAAATGGCTCCATGTATTCCAAACATGATGACATTTGGCCTCAAAATCCAACTGCATAAGTAACATCCGACATGAGGAACAGTTTGCAGGCAAAAACCTTTTATGCTAAACAGAAAAGACATCTTTGGCCAGCGACAGCACCAAATTCAACATAACTGAAGTTATTTTTCAAGTAGGTATGATGTTTGCAAATGTCACAATTTTGAAGAAGGGCTTAAAAAATACAGAAATTCAGATTGTCAACAAAAAAAGTAATTAAATTATATATTTTCAACACTGTTTTTTTTAATCAAATATGGAAAGATTTAAGATTTATGTGCAAAGAGAACAGGGCTTTGTCAAAGTATCAAACCAAAGTTTACAAAGCTGTAAGCGCAGTTAGATTTTTCACTGATGATAATTGGCCGTCTGTACCTGACCTGTTTCGGCCTGGGAGTGGTGCCGTTTAGTGGCAGAGCATGACTAATGGAGCTCAGTTACTCATCCATCAAAGCATGAGAGCAGATGTCTGTAGACCACCATACAGCTCCGTGGTCCCAGGGCTGGTTAACGGACCTGTGCTGCAGCATGGGAAACACGACCATGTCTCAGCTCACTGTAAAACTATGCTAATTAGCCAAGCAATAAAAACACTCGGGCTAATTAACAAAGAAAAAGCATATAAAAGGAAAGAATGTCAAACAGGAGAGGAAGAGGAGGAGGAGGAGAAGGAGGCGGAGGAGGGGGGAGACTCAAACAGAGGCTCACAAAAAGACAGGAATGTAGAAAACCAAACAGCAGCTGAGGGTGTGCAGAGAATGCTTCCGTCCATCTGCAGGACTCTGCAGGATTTTATTTGTGCATGTGCGTGCGTGTGTGTGTGTGTGTGTGTGTGTGTGAACCTTTTTGTCTCACATGTGGTCTTTGCAGTCTGTTTTCATTTTTCAAAAAAGTCTGCACCATGCCAGAGATGTAGGATATTTTTTATGAAAAATAACTGGAAACAACTGAACACAAATAATAATAATAATAAAAACTATAATGAATGAGATCATTTATTTTATAGTAATAACTATAAAGAGCAATCACTTCCAGAATACACAACATTTTACATCAGTAAAAAGCCCCTCCAAGCTTTGTACAAATGTATGGTGCTTATTAGACTGTGCATGTAATGTAAATATAAATATAACTTCACAGCATCTATTCATGAAGACTCCCCAGAGGTCCTTGTTTTAAGTTTATCTTCATTTTCACTCTCTAAACAAGGATTTCATGCCATAAACTATGGCTATGAATAACTTTAAAGTTTCACAGCAGCTTGGTGGTTTTACTTTTCGATTCCAGAAACAAAAAGCACCAAAAATTCAAGACTCGTCTTCCAGCTGCAACAATGTGAGGCAGTAAAACTGACTGTAAAAAGCCAAAGCAGGAAGAACTTCTGGATTTCACAACATATGTCCCATGAGGGTATTTACAGGACTGGGCTGAAGGTCTGGTCTGGTTAAAAGTCTGTCTTTATCGGGGTTACAGAGCCTGACACAAACAGGTTTCTATAGAAGCCATATCCACGCAGGTGAAAACACTCAAGCACAGATTTAGTCTACTACTGCTGTATTTATGTGCTCATCGTAAGCTGCCAGTTTCTGAGTTGGGAAATCTATTGTCCAATTTTGATGTGTTCACGTTCTCAGGAAAGTTTGGTATCATGTTATCAAATAAAATGTTGATAATTATTGAAATATTGCTCTGGTTTGAATACCTGACTTGTTACTAAACAAATGTAAAAGCAAATAAGACCATCAGCGAAAAGATTTAAGGTTTTCATATCCTAATATTTTGATGCCTGAAACTGGTGTAAGAGTTTAGGTGTCAGCAAAGCAGCTAAAGAAACAATCCTGATTTTACAATTTCCAAAAAGTTCTATAGTGAATTAAAAGTGAAGTGAAATTCTATACCTATCATACTACTACTTATAAAATTAACTTTTCTGACATGTCTTGGTCAATCTATGTAGACAACAATTTAAACCACATTACAAATAATGTGTCAGCAAAAATGTTTATGCACAGCACACTAGTACGTAAAAATGTATTAACCATCAATGCAACGTCTTTTGTCTGTGATGTTGACGACTAATATGATGTCAAGTTAACAAGTTGAGCACCAAATTCTCTTCTGAGTTGTTGTTCGTTTTTCAGATTAGTCCCACACAGCATGAATTCAGGTTTCAGCTGGGGCATACACTATGTGAATTACAGCCACACCCAGGACCTAAACAGCTGTTCCCGTTCAGCTGGATGAATTTCTGGCATGTCAGAAATGTTGCTTTCACACAGTGAAATCAGGCCTAAAAGCCAATTTCTCAACTTCAGAGCGTTTTTAAACACCCCTGAATTACATGGTGGATTGCATTTGACAGCACCTTCATAACACGTCACAAGGTGAGGACAAATTAAAATACATGTAGATGTTCACCAAGCAGCCAATGTATGCATGTCAATACTGCAGCTTTGGCACAAACTAGACTTCTTACAGCTTCAACAGTTTCAGGTTTTCATGTCACATCAGAAAGGTGATTGCTAATCTTTGAAAAGAGAGAAAAAAAAATCTGTGCATAAAATGACTGCCGCTCAAATAAATTACCAACTCTTCAAATCCTTTAAGTAAAACAAAAGGTGCTTTTTTTTAATTGACAGTGCTGGTAGTCAATCATACTTTTTGCATGGGCAGCTTTACTGAAGATGTTTTCAACACTTTTTCTTTGTCTGGATGTAAAAATCACCATATGACTTTATCCCCCTTCAGTTATACTTGACTGTATGAGTCATTGTTGGTAGAAACACCTCTATATTTGTTCAGGTTTAACAGTTAAACTTTTCAAACACACCTGGGATCTGTTGTCATGAATTCACCTGTTTGCCTGCAGGTGTGGCCCTTTTAATGGTCTGTGTGTGTTTCCTGCTCTGTCAGCCACACAGCAGTGTTGGTGGATTTTAGCTTTTAAAAGAGGAGGAAAACAAAGAACTCATACAGGTGTGTGGTAGGAGATTTCCTCTCAACTCTAAAAAAACAGGGCCAAGTTGAGCCAAATATAAAGTATAATCTTCCTTTCAAAAATTGTAACTGTAGTGTATTTAAAGTGCACCTGAAATAAATGATTCATTGTTGGGGGGAAAAAAGTTAAACAAGAAAAACATGGCAAACAGTAGCAAAGTCTTTCCCTGAAAACAACCCCCTCTTTAAATGCAGACTTTTTCCAGTATGCTCTCCAGCCCGCCTGGGCTTCTGTTGAGTTGTTTCGGATCCTGTCATCTGAGTGTTTATTCTTTTTATTATAATGAAAATAAATGAACTAAAACCCAAACATTAGTCTTAATGAGCCCTAAACAGAGACAGAACAAACACAACCGTCAAAAACAAAGCTGGGCTTTCAGCAACGTACTTTCTTCCTTAAGAGGCATCACCATGAGCCAGCAGAGCAATTAAAAATAACAACACCAGAGACAGGTCGGCGCTTTGAGGATTTTGCTCCTTTAGTCAAAGTTAAGCACACTTCTTAATTCTTTTTTTTTTCTATTCCACTAGCAGCACACTAAAAAAATGTCTCTTACTTTGAAGGGATTTCCTACATTTGCTTTGACACCATATATATATTTAAGCCAGCTGACAACCTGAAAGCAGAAGGTCACAGCCTGTTTCTCTTAGAGCATTGTTCCAACTTTCTGTCTCCTCAGGATGGGCGTAGCTGCAGGCTGTCCTGATAAAGCTGGACTGGCTTCACCTTCAGTAGAAATATGGTCCAAGGTACATAAAAGTGAACTGAAGCCACAGTCTTTACAACTAGAGCTGGGCCTGCTATGTTTGCACTTTTCTGACCTTCACTTAAGACAGATCTGCTTCTGATTGTGGTCCACTCACTTTAAGTGACAGCTCAAATAATTGAGTTGATATCAGGAAGTAGTCTTATCCTTTCTTTTCATCAGGTAGTGACTATGTATCATTTGTGTCTTGATATACAGATGTTGCAAGTATGTATTAATTATTGGGTGTTTTTCATTAAAGCCACATATTTTTGAATTTGGGATTTTAGAAGACATAGTTACAAAAATGTCATCCAAGTCCTAATTCAGTGTATCAACACAGGTTTTAATTTCTGTGATTCTCAAATGGGAATTTGTGTGATTACGCTTTAGCATGACCTTGGGTACTTTAAGCAAGGTAAAGTAAAAATACAACAAAGAAATCAATAAAGCATTTAAAGATTATGGATGCTGATTGGATAAAACACTGGATGTATAAGTTACTAATTCACCTGTAAATGGGTAAATATGCCATAGTAAAGTTGAACTGGAGCAATATCCAAATGTACACCTGGACTTGCTTAAACATTGGCAATAAATAAACAAATAAAAGGTCTCAACAACCTACAATCTTAGATGCATTTAATAAAACTGAAAACAGTGATGCCACTTTTTTCATCTTGAACCCTTACATCCTTTTTTCTGCCAAAATGATACTGTTTACACACTGAATTAGTTACCTAAACTCTATTATGATGAGATAAAGTAGAAGGAGTTATAATGTTATATATTTAAAAAACAGAAACAGAATTTAAAGTCATTACTGATGGTTTTGCATTATTCTACATTATAAATCAAATCTTCTTAAAGAATTTCCTCAGTGCATTTAATACTTCAACATTACTGTAAGCTGATATGAATGCTTAGAATCCCCTTTGAGCATTCATATAAATTATAAGGGATGCATTTAAAGGATTATGTTGATATGTAAATTGTAGGTTTGTACAAAGTGTTACAGCACCCTTGGTGTTCATGTTCATGCACATGGATGCATGCAGGCACAAAAGATGCCACAATTTGGAGATTGAGGACGATTATTTCAGCACGTAACCACCTACTCTGTGCACTTTACACCAACATAATTACAGCAATTATTGTGGCCTGGAACATTTATAACAGTAGGATGAAGCCTCCAGGAGGTCCTCAGAAAAGGCCAAGTTTCCCTTTGCTGTGATGGTCAAACTGAGACAAACTATTATTTTTCAATTCATGTACATTCAGGAGCCAAAGCAAAGCTCATCAACAGGCCATGTGACCAATCAAGAGCCACCAAAAATGATCTGTTTCTAAAATAAAAAGGCCCTCACCACTTTGATTTTTAAAAATCTAGTCTTTTAGATCACTGTAAAGTCAACCAGAAAGTTTGTCTTAATTACTTTTTCAAACTGCTTTGTCATCAGTGTGATTTGATTTTCTAAGAAAAGGAAATGTTTCAGGTTTTTAAAACTTCTCAGTGTAGCAGCAACTACCAGCTGCCCCAGATTTGATTCCCAGAACTGCTGGACCTGTTCCAGTTATTTTGTACCACTTTGTACCAATTCAGAATCAAGGAGAGGTCGTCTCCTCAGTGACTGATTGTGTGCTTGTGTGTGTGTGCGTGTTAAAGTATGTGTTGTAGAGCTGCCCTGTCTGTGAGCCGGCCCCTGGGATCTCATGTAGTTACATAGTTGGAAAATTTGTGTCTGCATACTGTATCCATGTGTGTGTGCATGTGTGTGCATGTGTTTGTACCTGTGTGCCAGGTGGCCACCTGAGGCCCCGGGCTGAGGGAACACCTGCCTCCTCAGCGCCTGCAGCTTCTTTTTGTCCCATGTGTTTCGGCTTCATGTTGTTGTTGTGTAACAGGTACTGTAACACACTGCTGTACCTGTGTACTTCATAAACCTTAAAAACTCGGAGTGCTTTGTCACACATACAGATGAGCTCCGGAAAGAAAGAGTTTGACAAAATAATGACTGAGTAAAAGGCAGGCATTAGACTTAACAGATAAAACAATCCCAAACACACACACATCCTTACATTCATTACAATGTCACCATTGATTGATGTTACCATAGATCACAGAGGTCACAAGATCAATAAGCCACCATTCAATCTCTGGAAACCAGTCACATTTAATGGCGCCATTTAGTGTCTTTACATGATTCACAGCTCAAACATTGATTTATCTCAGACTGGTGTCCTTTAAAACCTGAATTTACACCCCCGTTTGAAACCCAATCAAAGCTACTGTCTCTTTAAGGCCCTGATTTGACCAGTGCTCTAGAAGCCTCCTCCACTGCTGCCATGCAACAAAATCCTTGTCAACATGTTTCTTGATTCAGATGAGAAGTAGAAATATGGCTTTATGTTTTGAAACCCAACATAACAGGATATTTCACTTTACTAAATTTCACATGTCCAATTTCACATGTGTCCCTCGGGATGTGCAGGACAAGATCAGTGGCATGTCGTGAAAGTTGAATTAAAAAACTAAGATGATCAGCAAGACTGTCAACAAATATGAGCAGGTACAGATGTTGGAAATATCTAGATTTTGGTTCTTTATTAGTTTTTTCTCTGTAGTGGTATACTGTGTGACTCAATTTCCAATTTCCATCCACAGAGTTGTCCTAACAGGCCTCCAAAACTGTTGTGTCTTAGTACTGCTACAGCCAATATCAGCTACTACTACCAAACACAGCTGCCAGTGCAGCTTCCTTATGCAAAGCAGCAAAAAAGTGGGTCAGGTTATTTTTTGTTCTTCTTTTTTTAATGTGCAGGTATTTTTCTAATGTGACTCATACGCAACATGCTTATCAATTATTAAAGGTTCAACACGACAAAGCAGAAAACCACTGCAACATAAGAAACTGACGGTGAAATTGACCTGAACAAGCCATGCTGAGGGCAGAAGAGCATTCAGAAATCCATCATCTATGGAGACCAGGTCAAGTGCACAGGCTGGCAAATTAAACATGATATTAGCAGCAAACCATTTGGAGGTAGTTTTGGCGCTGCCGGCAGGAGCTGAGTTCCAAATATCTCATAGATTTTCGGCGGGGATCAGACAATCAAACACAACAATAACAGTGAAATGTTTGGTGGTGGTTTTGGTGTTGTGGGCAGGTGAGGAGCACAGCTTGAAAAGAAAATGGCATCTTCATTAAGTTTGTGTGCAGACTGCATGATGTTTAGTTTGTTGAAACAGCTGCATCTATGAGGGGGCTCCTTGATCACTACTACTCCTTGAGTACAGTCTGAGCAATCTTTTAGTTAGGCTAAAAGTGTATCACTGCTGAGATCTTTAATATTTTTGTTTTCTTTTACACCAAGCTGTGTGATTTAATCTGAATAAAAAGTTTGACTTTGCTTTTATTCTGAACAGAGGAACAATACTCGTGGCTCTCCTCTCTGTAAAAAGCTCAAAGTTTTTTTGCAGTTGTGCAACAGCAAAAGAGACCATTTTGTAAGTATACTTTTTTTTCCCTCAGGTATGGGCCACAGCCCTGTATATGTCTGAATAATAGATTTAGCCAATTCCACCAGCCTTGAGTCAATCACAGTGCCATGCTCTATGTTTTCTCTGGCTCAGCTCCCTCCTTTTCATAGATCCCATTCAGCTCCGAGTCGTCTACAGCGAGAGAGCAGAGAGCGAGGAGTATGTTCGCTTCCACTCAGTCTTTATTTTTAGGTTTGAGTAGACTTACAGATGGCCTACATAAAACTGAATGGAGCTTCATTTTAACAGCGGGACCCAGAATTGGCTGGCGTGCCATTGTGTGGTCTCTATTATGGGAATATGGGGGAGTTTAGTAATACAGCCTGTCCCTTGCTGTCTGTGCACATGGCAGACATGATTTTCCGTGATGATTTCTGAAATGGGTTTGTCCTCAGGGTTTGTGGCGGTGTGCCATGAGGTTAAAGGCCAGTGCCTCTGAAGAGGTGGTCCAATTGTTTGGCGAGCGATGTAACGTCATGCTCCCCCAAAATGATTCATCTACCGCAGTCCTGTCCGCCAATTCCATCTGCTCAAGCCTTCAGCTAAATTGAAGAAGACAGGAATAAAAGTTTGAGGAGAAGGCGTTGAGAATTAAAGTGGAGATATTACAAGGGGGGGCTCTCCCCGAGAGATCAAATTAAGACGAGCCACATGAGACATTCTTAAGAGCGAGACGACAGGAAAATTAATCAGCAGAATGAAGGATTATGAATTAGAAGGTGTCAAAATGGTAATAGTCTGTTAAGTATGCAGGCTGTTCAGAGATCTCAGTGCAGTCTTGCAGCACATTTTGACCTCAGAGGTTTTGGATCATTTTTTAATATAACACATAGAAGTACATCCTGAAATCACAGACATCTATCAGCATTCATTACCTTTTATTTCCTTCTCCACTTTTTCTCTTACGCAGAAATCAGATCACATAAGTTTTCAATCAGTACTGCTCGCTATGCCAGACTAGAGAACCATACAGCATACGCTTGCTGTGACTTGGCCAAAGAAAGCTGAAGATCACTTGTCGTCTTTAGACCATTTGAAAATTTCTTTTTCCTCTTCCTGAAAGACACACAAGTAGGATAGAGACTTTGCACCTCATTCATCCTTATGATTGCTTCGCTGTCATTTAGGAGGTAGCAGGAACCCATCGTCCATCCTTTGATGACAGTATTCGCTTCTTGAAATGGTGCAAAACTTTCCTGGTGTTCTGGTTTAGCTAGCTAGAGGTAAGAGATCAAATATTTCCAGCAAAGACTTAGATTGGGGAAGAAAAAAAAAACATTCAGGCAAGGAATTACGGCCTGAGCCAGGCCACTTTAAAGAAGGACTTTATTTCCTCTATTTTGATGAATTTTACTGAAGGTAAATCACCAACTCATTAAACCAAGACCAGCAGTTGTACCTTACAGGACATTTCCATTCAAGTTACACTTCCCGTAAACCTTTTTCCAGGATGAAGCATATTGATTTTTTCCATCAAATGTAAGATATTTGTTCTGTGCCTCTTATTTTCTTCAAATCACATATAGTTGGAAGAGGAACAACCAAGCTTTGTAATTTATATGACCTTACTCCAGTTTGTCCAAGGCCAGAGGAACCAGAAGGACCTTTCATGTACTTCCTACAGTCAGTCGAGCCTGGAAATGACACTTTTGGGCAGATGAAATCCCCAACACTCCAGTTGTCTCAGGTGTGTCTCAGTCCCTGTTAATAGTTAGTCACATGAAACTTAAACGCTTGTTTATTCAGTGGTGTGAAACAGAACAAGAAACAGATTTTCTTTCAACCCACCTTGAATCAACAGGTCGAGGGGCTATGTAAACTAAATACAGATATCCAGCTCTAACCTGCTCAACACATCTCATTGTCCAGTCTCCAAAATGTTAAGTTTGTTAAAATAGCTTGAAACCCAGTGCTTGCAAATAGGTCTGATTACCTTAATTCAGAGAAATGTGATGTATCAGAGGATAAGGGGCGAGTTTTAAGGATTACATCAACACTGCCTCATGAAAATCTGCAGCTTTTACAGTCTTAAGAAGATCCTTTAAACAGCTGATCTACAGTAAGGCTCTGTTATCCTCTTTAATTTTACAGTAAGAGTTTGAACACGAGTATTTCCTAAGTCTTAGAGGTAAAAAAAAAAAACATTGATTACATCCTTATCTCTTGATGCTGTTACAAAGATTTAAAATCATCCAAGAAGAGACAGAGCCATAAAATCAACAGACAGAAAGGAAGCGTCTGACAGATGCATTTCCCTCAGACCAAAAACAGAGATAACAGGAGACTCACTATCAGTGGGAAGTCCAGTTTAAGATATTCCCACAGCCCAACTTCTGACAACAAGAAACATGTACAACAGGCAGCCAAAATAACCAGAAATAACCCAAATAACTCAGGACTCTGACTCTGAGGAAACTCCATATCAGGTACAAAACTTCACCCGTCTGTTAAGGTGGGTTTAAAAACAATCAGCATCCTCACTCTGCAGACTAACTGACTGGAATCAGGGATTTTTATCAGTGAGTTTCCATAACAACAGAATAAAAGGACCCCAAAAGGTCAAATATCTGTGTCTGTAAACTGCAGGTGCATCGGTTAAGAACATTTTGAAACACTTTAAATGTCAGAGAAAATGTGGCGTTTCTCTTTTGTCTTTATGGCTGCACAAAATTCAACAAAAAGGAACCTTTCAGTGTACTCGTGTATTTCATTCTTTAATATTTCATTGCAAATGTATTTTGATTACTCTCTGGATATTTGGTAATTAAAAAGGAACATGTTGAAATACCAGCTTAAATTTAAAAAGTAACAGAAGTGAAAAATAACAACTAGAAACCAAACATACTGTAGTTTCAATAGCTTAAGCTGTCAATTAACCCTGACTTTTTCACTGTATGTGTGCCATATTTAAAAAAAAAAAAACTAACATGACAGCATCTGTTATAGCTTTACACTATGCTCACTTGGATCAATTTTATGCACCTGGGAAATAATTCTGCTTTTTAGCAGGTGTTTTTGGGCTGTGGTGGTCTCGTCTCATCTGCAGAGCTAAAGTAGAAATGGTTTAGCTGCTGTTTTTGTTGTAACACCCTTTAAGAGCTTTTGCAGCAGACTGTGTTTTGTTCAGTGTTGTACATTGTAAAATCAAACTAGTTCCAATACACTGATGAGACTTTTCGCCTTAAAGGAATATTCCGGTGTAAAATTAAGTTAGGGTCAAACACACTGTAACACCAAGTTAGATACCCCTTTGAGAGATGAATGTTGCCGACTGCTTGCTTCTCTAGTTATACCAACTTTAGTAACGACCGCACAATAGCACCACTCTAAACCAAAAATAATGCTCAGAACAGCACCTAACTTCATCAACAGTACATATAGGGTCCCAGCCATAGTACTAGCCACCAAACATCTTTTTAGCTTTGCCTAATTTCTTTAGCAAAGAGACTAAATACAACTTACCTACTCTCTTCCAGCAGCCGCTTGTTTGTGGGGGGAGCCTAGACGAATCCATCATCGAGTGCAGCGGAGTTTCGCAGCTCAAGGAAGAACATTTATGATCGTTACTTTATAGAAATGCAATCAGACTGAGAAGCACTACCACGTCATATGGTGATTATTTGAGAAATAAGGGTTAGGGTTAGATATTTCATGAAAAGCAAAGAAAATCCTATCTCTGTGTGTTTAGCCCATCAAATTTGAAAAGTTAGAGGACCAATAACATTAATTTGTAAGCGCAATTTGGCAAAAGGTTCAGAATTTAACCCAAACACAGAGGAAATCTACCTCGTAGTTGTTGATTTGGGTGAGAAAGTTTATATATCCTCTAAAATAAAAGGGATAAGGCTGAAGAAACACCAAAGTGAAAAAAAATTAAGGCTAAAGAAACACCAAAGTAAGAGAAACAAATTCAAAAGTGAACTATTCCCCATTCTTGAAAAGCTACAGCTCTCTGAACTCATATAAGATTAAAGTCTGTTGGAATCTGCTCAATTTAATAATTAATCCAGAGAAAAGACTTGAACCCTTGCCTGTTGACACTGGCAAAAGTGCTAGTTTGGTGGATTTAAATGTGTTTGATTTTTTTAAACACTGCTTTTAACTTATTTGGAGAGCATAAAACTGGAGACTTTTTAAAAGGTTTCTTTATAACTTTAAAAAAACAAAATCGGATCGGAGATTTGCAGCAGCAGTAACTCCGACTCAGAGCTCAGCTGCACCTTCATTACTGCTGATGAAACAGGTTGTTCCAGTGGACCAAAGAACAGTCTGCTCCTGCCCTTTTCCAGGAAATTTCTTATTGTGTGTGAGATGGTGTGCTCTAAATGCTATGACAGGACTCTTAAGGTTGTTGATGCTGGAAGGTAAAAGGCGGTAAATTTGCCTGGGAGAAAGCGAGAGGGAAGAACAGAAAGTAGAGGAACGAGAGGAATCGGATCAGACAGCAGTGGAGGCAAAGCAAAGAGAGCGAGCAAAGATTGTCTGAGACGGACTTTTCTTGGCAGACTTTCCTGAATCACTGCACATTCCCGCAAGATTAATTGAAGCTGTTTCTGTTTTTGTTTCTCCAGTCTGTGAATTACCTCCAGTTTATAGAGAAACAGCTGTTCACCCACTTCCCCCAGACTTGGCCTGTGTGATTATGCGTCGAGTGACAACCAAGACAAACATCCAGGGCTCGCTGGAGCGGCTCAGACGCAGCCTTCACGCTTTTCTGATGTTCTTTCCATTTCACAAGCTGCTACTCATTTACATAATGATTAATAAAAAGACACAATCATTTACAGCGACAGAAATATTTATTAAATCTTTTTTTGTTGTTGTTTCAGTTAGTCATAGCTGCTCCAACACGTGTATTTACAAAGAAATGGCCTTTTTTGTAGAAAATCCTAGTGAGGGATTGAGCAGGAAACAGACTTGAGAATAGATTCATGAGTACATGGGAAGATGGGGCTCATAGGCACAAGGTACAGGTACTACAGAGTCAAAGAAATGTGCAGTTTTGTGGCACATCAGTGTCGAGTTTGGAAAAGAAAACAAAGCTGTGACTTCGCGAAAAAAAACTTCCCAATGCGAGATGCACCGTCAAAAACACACATCCTTTTTTTGACATACAGAGGATAAACAAAAGCTGCAAACCTGGGTGCTGTTTTCAGGCTACATGGTACCAAAATTGTACCATTGTTCATAATACCTGCCCTCTGACTGTACGCTCAATACTTGCATGACTGCCATTTTTTTCTGATGTCAGGCTGAGTTGGCTCAGATGCTTTTCCAGTCTCAAAATAGTGCTATTATAAATCTTATACATGAGGAGAATTCAGCCCGACTGTTTTTTGAAGTTCTGAGTTTACGTGACACACTAAAAACAGCTCTGGATGATACATGGAAGTAAGTCAACGTGTATGAAATGTGATGCCCTGACTTGTTTTGCCTTTCCTTAATATGACGGATTTTTTTTGTCCTTCAGCCGTGATAACCGCTGTGATTTCACCAGATCTGTGGTTGGTTCGTCTCTGCTTTGCTTTGGCTACGTGCTTTCTCGCTCATCAACAGAGAGGTGGACTTTCTGCGTCTTTCTTTCCATTATAAGCTTTGAAACCCTCCGACTGATTGACTCCACGCCTGACTCCACTCACTACGACTATTTGTTGGTGTGGTTCAGTGAAATAAGATCTGGCATCGACACATAATGTTTAATTATAAAATTAACCAATCATTTTGATAATCCGTGTCTGACTTCTTGTCTCCCTCGATCTGCCTCATGCTAATTGATGCATCGTGCTTCGGTATCCGGTGACAATAAAAGCCGCGCACATCTGAGTTGAGAAACACAACGCAGCAGAGCAGGCGGAGGCTGAGACATCAACTGAAGCGAAAACCTGTCTGCTCTGTGGTTGTGGTGGAGTGGAGATGGACCAAACATGGATCTGGTGGATCTTAGATGCAAGGATATGGCAGATAGTGGCCATGGTCAGTCATGTGTTTGTGACAGTTTTTATCCTGATAAATGGATAGTTTGAAAACCAGGTGGTCTTGGTTTTAAATAAACTATTAAATGACACTTAAAGGTGATCCTAACTGAGCAACTGTGGCCCCCTCTGGCAATATCCTGAACATAATTCCCTGACTGAAGAGAGTTTAGCAGCTGGAAACACATTTTAGTGAAAATTTAGAGTCAAAGAGCCGTATCTAAAATTGAAACAGCATGCATGAGAACACATTAGCAACAGCCGGACAGCAGCTTAGCATTTAATCAGTTCTTAGAAACATTACAGATCAAAAGTGTGAAATAAAAAGACAACACAGACTTCCTCAATGTTTTTGACCAGCTGATTGTAAAGTTGACCAATGTAAAGTCCTCCAATGATCTTCTGGATTAACTGTAATCATACTTTCCTTTTTTCTATCCTGAAGCTGATACTGATCAATTTGTATTATTAAAACAAAAGGATAACGCAAAATTAGCATCTGAGCTTCATGTACCGAGCGTGACATCAGAACAAAAATCACCAGCCTTTGTTCAATACTTTAGTCAAGATGATTTTAACCCTCACTGAGCTTCTACATCCTGCATCTTAAACAACATTTTAGATGCAACAACACAACAAACACGAGTGACTTCCAGAAAAAAATGAAGAAAGCGGATATTCTTGCTGACGGAGATCCACCTGTTCTCTCTTCAGGCCCTTTGACTCATGATTGTTGCTGACATGTTAGCACACACACCAACATTTATAGACGGAGGATGTGATGATGATCCTGTATTTTCATATAAAAGACATATAAAATGAAACAAAGCATTTTTAATATCAAACAGTAAGCTTTTTTTCTTGCTAAGAATATTAATGTGTCAGTTAAATCGCCCTTCAAAAGAGGTGTGAAAAAAGAGAAAGTATCTAACACTGTATGTTACAACAGGCTAATTGTTGGATACACAGTATCCATGAAACTAACAGATAGTTTTTTTTCTCATTGTGGCGTGGTTAGAAGAGACGATTGCAGTGACTGCGGACTCTTAATGTTGGCAGAAATAGAAAGCATCAGGGCTGGAGGGTGTGAGGACGAAACCATTTTAGATCAAGTAATAATTTGTGCCTTTAAATTGAACATTTTTCTTTGAAACTAATCAACATGCTGTTTGAAATACTGAGATTATTTTCCACAAGCACTCTCGGCCCAGACGCAGACACGCATTAGTCTTTGTTTGGCTTTACTCTTGGAACAGAGGGAGTCAAACTACGCAGCTGTGTCCCAGTTCAGAGGCTGCATCCTTCAAAGACCAGTTACGTCCCAGCAAGCTGAGGGCTGCACCATCTTAAATGACAACGGCTTCCTCCTTTTATCAAGCAATACCACAAGATGGCAGAGCAGCTGAGTAAAACCCTGTCTAATATTAGTATCTATTTTTTTTTTACTCAGTGGAATAATGAAGGATTTAGAGGTTAGAAAAAAATGTCCTGGAACTTAAAGCTCCTGTGAGAAACTTTAAGTTGGTATAAATTTTGGCGCCCCCTGTGGACAAAACAGTCTTTGCATGCACAGCTTGTGGCGTGATGGGAAATCCTCCATAGACCAGACAGTCTCATTTTAGAGAATCACTACACAGAAGCATTTTCAACAGACATCAGTAAACTATTTTTGCTTTTGGTTGAACGGAAATGTTTTCATGGACGGTTTAAAATGCAAACTTTTGAAATTAGGAGTGAAATCTCTGAAAAGCGCCACTTTGTAAACTGTAGCCAGCTATTTAACGCCATAAAACTTACTTCAACCACTGGTCTGGCCATGCATGTTTTTTAACAGCGTCAAATATGTGCTGATTTTTTTTAAACCCAACAGACAGACTTTCTGTTTTTAACAAGACTGTTCAAAACTTCATAAAGCCACAATTCAGACCCTGATGATGGGGTCCTTTGTCAGCTGGATCCTTCAAAAAATGCTACCCCTGTTTTGGGACACAGTTTTCCTTTTTACTTTTTAGTGGAGTCAAAAAAAGGGCTGTAATCTCATTAATCTTTCAGAAATAAATAATATCAGGGTAAGTATTAGGCCTATTTGTTTCAGTGAATAGGGACTCTGCCAGAGAGCAACAGTACTAGACGCAACAATGCAGAACCAGGGCGGGATTGTTGGTTATCCGTCTGTTATTGAGAGGGTTTAGATACATTCAAGAGTGAGTTTTATGCTACAGTGACATGAGCCGGTCTGGTGAGAAATACCTCGCAAGCATCGATAGCGGAGTGAGGAAAAGGGAAAGAAAAGATCATTCAACGCCATGGACGGCTGCTTTAAAGCGGGAAAAAAAGAGGACGGCGATGCAACGCTTTAAACTGGATGGCGCACTTTTCAAAACACAAACGAGAAAGACTGTTTATGATTCCAGAAAAAAGGAAATATCTATGCTCTGGATTGAAGATTCAGATGTTTTGTATAATGAAACTTGGTTCCCTAACATTGGCAAGGTCTCAAAAATAGTAGCTGTCTTATCTTCAGTTACTAATAGAAGATTTAGATGTGGACCAGTAGGCGGAAACGATATGTTTGCAGCATGTTCCTGATTTAAAACATGAGTACTGATCTCAGCAGGAGCCCTGCACGGCTCCACATCTCTCTCTCTACATCCTCTCTGGTCCACTTTGGACCTTTGAAGAGAACAGAACACCTCGTTCTGTTTATTCCAGCTCTCCTGGCGGTTGATAAGGATGTCACTTTTCACAACATCAAAGAGGGCCAGCAAACCTCACACACCCCTGCCCACCTACACACACACACACTGCTGTATGAGCCCGTCACTGAAACATCTTCAGCCACAGAAAACTTGAGCTGCTTTTAAAAAAATCATCTCTTCTCGCCTCAAGTTCGGCATTTTCGTATCCCTGAACTCTGTAGGAAATTTGCCTCTTTCTTTATGTACAACAGTTGTGTTATAACAGTGATTCACGAAAGCAATAGTGTAATAGCAAAACTACATTGGTGACATTTTTAATGACAGATTCAAAACACAAGCATTCTACGATTTCTACACCCTGATAGCACATCAGACGTTTTTTTTCCTTCCTGGACTTTTTTTTAAAAACAATTTAAAAAAATCATCAGCCATCAATGCAAGCAGATACATAAGTTGTCCTCAGTGTTTTTGTATGATTGTATCAAAGAAACTGTGTATGTTTGTAATATGAGCTAACTTAATGGGTAAGTTTTTTTTATTCTTTTTTTTAATTGCCGTTCTACCGGACTCGCAGACTAAACCAGAACAGAAAAAAGCACAAGGACTTCACAATAAATAGGAAAAATACATTTTGCCTGGCAAATATCCACTTCTACGCTCCATTCAAATATTTTACTGTACACCCGTGTTGGCTGCTACAATTGAATTATGTGATTATTAAAAACAAACACATTAATCATTCATTAAACCTCCTCTATCCAAACACTAAAAGATGAGTGCTTCTTTAAATTTTCTTTTTTACTCTCCTCCACATTCCTCCACAGTCTGAGTCGGTGCATCTGACTCCTTTTTAACCTGAGAGGAAGGTTAAGTCATCAAAGGCCTGCCCTCCTCACCCCAGCGCCCTTGGCAACAGTCTCTTAGCAACATCATCATTTTCCTTTCCTTTTTTTTTTTTTTTTCTTTTGGACCATGGGTGATGTGTCGCTCCTGGATCTTTTTCCTAATCTCCTCCACTCTTACATGAGATTTAATGTTGTTTCATGTGTGGGATTTGTGATGTTTTCCTGAACTTAAAAGATGTAAAAAAAAGTCTGTAAACTCTGAAGGGATCCTGCTGTGCTTCTTTGCAGAAACAGCTGAAAAGTATTCTGATTGTGTAACTGTGTGAGTGCGTCTAAAACATGTTTGTGTTCAATGTTTCATATCTGCATACTGTGAACTGTAGTGAGGCAAACAGGTAAGAGACTCCACCTCTTTCACCTCGGGGTGCCTGGATCATCAGCACCAACAGAAAGTCAAGAGTCACACGAGTTGGCAAGTCAAAAAACATTGAAAAGGCTTCAGCGCTGAAGTCCCTTCCTCTCTCTTATTCTCACATAGAGAGATTGTCAGTGTTTGTTTCTTTAAAAAAAGTGCTCCTTGAGGGGAGGGGTTGCAGGTAAGGGCGGCCTGGAGTCCAATCAGGACAGTCCTTTCCCTTAGGGATTCCCAGGGGCGCTATAATGACAAGATGGCAGCCAGGAAGATGAGGGCAGCACTCAGGAGGAGGACTGAAGTTTGGCGCAGACCAGCAGAGTTCACATCCCTCCGGGATGGCTCAGGAGACTCATGACCGATGCCATCTGATACAAAAGATTATAATAAAGATTAGAGTTCATACGCAGAACAACTCAGATTAAATATCACCATAAAGCCCTGTGAAGAATGAGTAGTTCTTATATTTGAAGGAAGACTGGTCACAGGATGGGAGCAGTCACTGCTAAAGTGGAGTCAGCAGGGGTGTGCCAAGGCTCTTTCACTGGAGTAGCTCAACTGGAGAGCTGAATGTGTTGGGGTGGTATAAAGCGTGTGTGTGTGTGTGTGCACACAAACAAAATGATTTTTTTTTATTAATCTGTTTCATACCCAACATAAATGTTAACCTAACACACTTACAAGGGTTGTCAATAAATATTCTAAATATGAATATGTATTTGAATATTAAAAAAATAGCTTGAAAACAACTGAGTGGGAAAAAGAAACGAAAAAAAAGGAAAAAAAAAAAAAACAGTGGCTGCTTTGCGAGTAAGCGCACTGTAACGACAGGTCAGGGACAAACACATGCAGTGAGACTCAACAAAAACCGTCCATAACACAGGCAGAGAGAGATAGCAGGATTTTCTGAGCCAAACTCGGACAGAGTAGTCTGGACTCCAACGAACTTTAGAAGCTCCTTTTGGAAATTCTTCGGATTTTGGGCAGACACGGTAAACGGAAAAAATGCCGAGCAAGATAAAGTTATATGCAAGCTGTGTAAGCTTGATATTCGAATATGTTCGAACCTTTGTGTTACTTTTAAAACGAGTATTCAAACGTCATTTTGGAGCAATTTTGACAGCCTTAACACTTCATTCTTGAAGGATACAACAAGAAGAAAATGTCCTGAGTGACTGTTCTACGTACAACAAGATATGTAAAGAAAATCAATGAGCATCCTGTTGCAAAAGCACAAAGAGTTGTTTTCCCATCAGTTTCATGTTTTTCTTTTTTTTGTTTTTCCACTGTGAATGCAGGAAATCTTCCAAACCTGTTGGATTTAATTTACAGTATGAAGCTTTGACAGCTCGTGACATTTTAGCGAGGCAAAAAATGAAGTCATGGAAAAACAAATCTTTGTTGTTTATTGAATTATGATGCTCAAAATCAAATAACATTTAAGGACATGCAAAGGGAAAGGATATGACTGTCAGAAACTGAATGCACACCCACAAACACACACAAACACTCAGTGTGTACGTCGTATTCCCACTGACCTCTGGGTTCTAGGGAGTTGTGACTGTTGTCCTCAAAATCGACCCCTTCCTGCACACTCCCGGTACTTTTCACACAATTGTCTGGAGAAAACAAAGAGGATGTGAAGATTAGAGACCCTGAATGTCACTCAAGCTCAGTCTGATCACAAACATGTACACAACCGCAATGAGAGCTGGACAGAGTAAACTTAACAGTCTGAGACTCACTTTGAGGCCTGACAAAGACTTTAAGTCGAAGGCAGCTCCGTCTTCCTCTGTCGTCTGTGATGGAGGCTGTGGGAACATAAGGCAGAGCTCAGGACAAAACACATTATAACTTCTCCATTTGAAAATACTTCCCTTGATCTAATCTGAAGTTGTAAGGCCGCGGTTTTGGCAGAAGTGACATGATGCTCAATGAAATTATGATGATTTATTCCATGTTTGGGAAAAAAAAGTTCTATAGTGTTTTAAATCAGAACCTTTTCAGCCCGACTTCAATTTCTATCATCCTAAGTTTTTAGACGAGCCACTCGTCACTTCATCATGACAGAAAAAAAGAGGATTTTTCACCATTCGACACCAAGACAACTGCTTCATGTTGCAAAAGCTGAACAGAACCATGAATTATAACATCTGTGTAAAGGCAAGAATAATTACTTTCACAATATTTCACATATTTTATCTCATGCTACTTTTCAGCACTTGTCTGAAACTTCAAAACATATTTAGTAAATCAGTAAAAAATCCTGATTGGAAAAGAACCGCACTGATCAAGACCACAAACTGCAGACAGAAACTGTTGAACTGAGGACTTCAACCCCATATGTAGCACACTGTCTTCAAACATCTCAACAACTTTGTCTTTGAAAAACGTTTTTTCACTTGCATGTTTAAATGAATCCAGCGAGTGGTTTGTTTGTGTGTGTGTGTGTGTGTGGATGTTTGTGGGCAAACTCAACAAGGTTAAAGTTTGTCACAAATGAAAGAGAGGTTGAATCTGCACTTGGCTATACCTATGTTGTTATCTACAGTGAAGTTAGATGTTTTGAATAGACGCCATCGCAGTCATGGGGGCATGCCAGCTTACAATGGTACATTAGATTGGTCTATACACTGCAGTGCCTGACCTAAGTGTTCTGTATATGCTCCACTGTTCACAAGCACGGTTTTGACTTGGAAGCTGAACAGAGTAAATGTGGAAAGGGAAGTCAAGAAGTAAAAAATAAGGATCTTAGAGAAGAAATGGCTATCATAATTCCATAATTTCCCAGTTTTGGATTAATAAAGTAATTCTGATTCTGAATATTGTATGTACGCAAGAAACAGACTTTTCGCCGTTCAGAAAACAGCTAGTTAGCCTCTTGCTAAACAGTCTGTTGATTGTTTGTTTTTGGTGTTTTGGTTACCTGATTGTACTTCAGGGCGGGGGTGTTCTCGGGTTGCTGGTCTATGTCAACACTTGACTGAGTGCGCCCTCTGATGACACAAGTTTTCCCTTTGACTGTCATGAGTATGGACTTCATAAAAGTCAAGGCCAAGTCACTTCAGGGGTTCATGACTCTATAATCTAATCTGTATCTTGGAAGGCAAAGATATTTCTGAGTGACTCCTGCGTTAGTATTGTAGTTTCAGCTCTGCATTCACATGCTCTTAGCAGCTTTACCTGAAAGCTCTCCACTCTCTAAATCTCCCTTCATTCATAAACATCAGCCCAGCAACAGGAAGGAACAAAGAGACAAGGTCGATTGTTGTTATCAGATGAGTTTCTTTCTTATCTCCTTTAAATACAGTCTGAAGAGCTTTATCTCCTTTCCTCTTGTCCTGATAAATAATTCTCAGTATTTTATGCTCCCAAGCATTTCAATGTCACCCTCATATTTCCAAGTCTAATTCAGCCAGAGGCAGTCATTTCAGCTGCTGTGACACAGGCGGTGATACTCACCTACCAAAAAAAATCTCATTTTCTCTGTCATTAAAAAATAAAAACCATAAAAACTTATTTTTGTGGCTTTGCTGAGATTGTTTTGGAGAGCTAAAAATCTAATTAGTTCTCAAATAGTACTGGGAAACGAGTCGCTAACAGATCACTGAGGATCTTTCCAAGTTCTCGAGCCAAGTTCCCCAAACCCACAAAACCCAGAGATGTTTGAGTGTTTGTCAGCTGGTGTTGTGTCAACATGTCTCTCTCTCCAGATTCGTCAATAAAGCAGCTTGGTTCATGAAAGTAAGGTTAAAAATATGGCAAAGTCAGCACAAATTTGGCATAGTTTTGGCACATACTGGGCTGATTTTATCTCAAAACATATGTGACAGAACTAGTCAGCTTTTTTGTATTAAGCTGTTGAACTTTCAGTGATAAATTATATCACCTGAGAGGATTTGGTATTAAGCTTGGCAGCTGTTATGGGTTTCAGAATTAGGCAAACATGTCTTTTGGTTTAGTCATATTTTAGTCATTTTTGCCCTTTCTTCATGAAAATGCAATCAGACCGAGACGCTAAGGCAGAAGAACTACCGTGTCTGCAGTGGAAAATGATTAATATGGTGATTGACAAAGAAATGATCGTAAATGTTCTTCCTTGAGCTGCGTCCCCCCGCAGCAGTCCGTAATGGACTGGCCTGAGGTCTCGCTACAAACAAGCAGCTGCTGGAGGAGAGTAGGTAAGTTGTGTTTAGTCTCTTTGTGTTTGGTGGCTAGTGCTGTGGCTTGGATCCTATATGTACTGTTGACAAAGTTAGGTGCTGTACTGAGCATTATTTGTGGCTATAGAGTGGCTTTTTAGTTGAGCACGTGGCTCTCTGTATTGCTATCGTACGGTCATTACTAAAGTTGGTATAACTAGAGAAGCAAGCGGTTGGCAACATTCATCTCTCGATGGGGTGTCTAACTCAGTGTTACGGTATGTTTGACCCTTAATTAATTTTACTCCGGAATATCCCTTTAAGTCACTTTTTTGTCTTCCCAGTAATTTCATTCATTCATCAGAAGTTTGAATCAAGGCTGTACCAGGAGCCCAAATCTGCAGTTTCAGCTCTAAACACCTTGATTTCTGAAATAGTCACCTGGCCTCACCTTTGACCCTTCACTTCTCCCCAAAGCAGACATGAGCACTCTTTATTCCACATCACTTAACTCGGACATCCAAACAACAAGCTGGTGAAGTTCAGAAACTACCCTATCAGCTTCATTTTTTGACAAGTCAGACCTCTGACTCTGAGAGCCAGAATGAGCTGGCTGTATGTGAGGATGTATGTCCCTGTGGTTTTTAGAGTATGTGCATCCATGCAAATACTGTCCAGACTTTGTCCGCAGACACTCTTCAGCACTTCCACCCAGACGCTTCGTGTGATGGATTCTGGCCGGGCAGTGGATTCCTGATAAAAGTAACCCGTGTCAGTGTTTCCACTGTCGCAGATGACTGGGGCTCTTCTTTCAAAAGGCTCTTTATCAGATACCATAGTGCTGTGAGAGCAGATAAAATCCTCTTTAAAACTTCACCATGAGAGGAATATTGGAAGTGAAGCTCAGAGGGAGGAAATAAACGAGAGAATCGGTGTCAATCATTCTGCTTCTGTCTGTGTCAGCGGGTATCCAGTAACTTACCTCACACTCCAACAGTGGCTCGAATAGACGGGAGAAGTCACTGTCTCACTTTCTGTCTGTGAACTTAACCGGCCCCAAAACCCTTTGACTACACTCTATCTTTCTGCCTCTCATTTTCCTTCTGTCTGTGTCTGCACGGCTGTCATTATCTCTTCCGGCTTTGTCTGATTCCTGAACTCTCTGACACTGACATTTTGAGGGACCTATACATCGAGAAACTTTAACTAAAGACACAGACGACATAAGAAAGACAGCGCTGACCAAAGCTATAGTCCAAGGTGTTTGAAGACTCAAATAAAATAACTCAGACTTGAGATGCAACTTCTGATTATTTTGGTTGTTAAATCATCTCTTAACGATTTTCTGGATTTAAGATAAATCTTTTTAGTTGATGCTTTGTTAGAAAGTAGAGAAATGATAGAAAAATGTTGAAATGTCAGTGTTTTCTCGTCATAAATTGTTTGCACAGAACTTTGAGATTTATTTAAATGTAATGTGTCTTACAAATAAAACTTATTATTACTGTCATAAAAATTTAGCCACAGAAAAAAACTGAAATGTTAGTTGTCAAAAGTCATGAAGCGAGACTTTCTGGAGGTCCACAAGGAAAATCTGCTATCTAATAACAGTGCATTGTATGCCATACAGATGTTTGCACACTTTTTCCTGCATTCTTGTGGGTGTCCAAATTGTTCTGATTACAAAGTCTCCAAATTTTGCCGCTTTAAATATCTCGAGGTTTCCTTATGCTCCTGCTTCACTGTCAAAGTCTGTTTTCTTGCTGTCTTGCACATTTGAAGGTGTATTAATACATATTTGGTAAGGTAATGTCAAAAAGTAATGGGCTCAGCAAAAAAAGACACGTGCACTGCTAAATCTCAAATCTTAGCAAGTGAGCAATGCCTGCAGACATTTTTTAAGTTCAAGTCATGCCTTCAGTCAAGCGATTTGCAGGTTTAGTTTTTGCCTCTCGCATTTTAAAATGAGATGTTTGTCTGAACTCATGCTGAAATGGCTCATACTTAGTGTAATTACATACTTTTCATATATACACTTGCTGAGATTTAAGTTTTGGAAGCGTGGGTAAAAATATTAACTTTTAGTGAAGTCATCAACATGCTGTCATAGTGCAGAAGTTTTAAAATAAGAACAAACAGTTGCTGAGCCTGAGCGGTGCGGCCATTCATAAAAAGACTCCGACAACAAACAGCCGTATAAATGAGATTAGACTGCAAAAAAAAGAAATCATGCATCAGCAGCAGTAAGAGAAGCTGCAGTTGTTGATCGTAAAAAGGCAAAATTAAAGCATAAAATCTTTGTTAAAACAACCTCAGCCTCGGGGGAAATAAAACACAGCCGCTATTGTTTCCTCTGAGTGAGCGCGGTGGAGGCAGAATAAAGCACCCTGAGGTGTCATATATCAGAACATCTCAGCAGGCATCATCTCTTTTATGTCACGCACAACTTTTTACTGCTGTGATGTGGGATTTTTGAAGGTTTTAAAATGGAGACCAGTAGTAGTTAATGTTTTTTTCCAGCGGGTTTTCGGTATTTTTGGGACACTATTTTGTCATGCTCTGCCACAAATACTTGTACGAGGCAGCTTCTTCTACAATAAGTGATGATTATTTAACTGGAAGTATCATTTTTCTTCCTTAAAATGTTCGTCTTGTCAGTTGAAATGATGTCCAAAGATGCAGCTGTAACAACAACTCTTCCCTCTCTACCTCTCTCTCTCTGATATTGTGTCACTCTCTTTACTCGTCTCTTTTTCTCACTCCCTTCCTTTTCTCATTCCTTCACAGACTCCAGCTCATACACATAATTACCCAACTGTCTCTCCTTCTCTCCCTCATGTCTGCCACTGAGGTCAGAGTCTGGGTTTTCTGTCCTCGAGCAACACAGCCGTGCTTCACCGTGACTGTAACTCCAGCTCTGCCTGCAACTCTACACTCAGCGTTCGCCAGGTCACCCGCCCGCTGACAATGTGACTATGGTGAAAAACCCTGCGGTCACACGCTCTGGCACATGTTACACGTTCAGTCATGTACCATAGAACATTCAGGACCGGTAACACGTATCAGAGATCTCCAGACAGGCTGGGACACCGTGTCAGGGCTGACTTTGAAGTGGTGAATTAGACAGATCCTGATATAAATACAGCAGGATCAGATGTTTTTCTTGTGATGATCTGTTTATCTTACAGAACAAAGCCTTTTGTCTCCACTTCAGCCGCGAGAAGCTAAAGGGAAACTGTTGGGGTACTGTGTTAGCGGGGTTCATGTCATTATCGATGTAGATCTGTACTGGCTGTACGGTATGGGACGGAGCGTTTGAAGCAAGAGGGCTTTACAGGGAGACAGTCATCTCTCTCACACGGGGAGAGCCAGACTCTCCACTGTCTCCTCTGAAAATTGGATTTCTATCCTCTGAGATTAGGATCAGGATCTCCCGCTCCACTGGGGCTCTATTAGAAAAACATGCCGCCCTCTGAGGCCACGAGAATCTCCCAGCACAGACCGCGTCGTCATCCTTTGACCTTTGACTTTTTGGGACCTGCCGCACAACTGATCCCACACCGAGGAGGCTTTTCCTCTGGGTGTTTCTCTGTCTGCCAGACGGCTAGGCCTCCAGCCAACCGCAGGTGTCATCCATTTGACGTGACCCCGCCCCCTTTTCCGCCCTGCCTGGGGGCGGGTGACGATCAACGAAAGGAAGGACAAAGACGTGTCTGTGCTCAATGAGACAAGCACACATGAACCCCCCCTTCAACCTGTCAAGAACATGGAAGTTTAACAGACTTCCAAATGTTGTATTTACAACACCGCTTCAAACTATCTCCTGTTTGATTAAACAAGACAGTCAACATAAAGACAATTATTTCAGCAAAAAAGACCGAATTAGGATGGAGTATTAGGGCCACATTACGAAAAAAAAAAAGTCGTTAATTTACAAAAATCGAGTCATTACTAATGAGAATAAAGTCATAATAAAGTAATTACTTACGAGAATAAAGTTGTAATAAAATCATGTCTTACGAAAATAAAGTCGTGATGGAGTAATTATGATACTGATGATAATGTGGTGCTGTTGTGCCAAAAGATTAAGTATCTCCTTGTCTAAAAAAACAATTTTGAAGTACATTTTCACCAAATGCTCCATGGCTCTCATTTCAACAACTGTCCTCTAAAACAACAGGTTAGATTATAAGGACTTTATTCTGACTTTACTTCTGTAAGTAATTACTTTGTTACGACTTTATTCTCGTAAGTAGTTACTTTATTATGACTTTATTCTTATTAGTAATTACTTTATTACAACTTTATTCTCGTTAGTAATGACTTAATTCTCGTGAGTTAATGACTTTAATTTATTTTGTCATAATGTGGCCCTAATACTCAATCATACGAAATAAACCAGCTTCAGTCTAAAAAATAGCAGAAGATATTACAACTAGCTAACAAAAGTTGACAACTGGTGGCGGAGACACGCCAAAAGCAGCTGAAAGAAGAATAAATGTACTGACATGTACAATGAAACTTTATAAATGACTATTTAAAAGCTCTTTCTTCAAATGCATCTTCATTATCAACAGAGGCTAAATGGCGTTTTAGTGTTCGCAGTCTCCCAAACTAACAGATATGATTTCTCTAAAATAAAGTTGGCAGCATAAATCAGTTGTATTAGAAAGAGATTAACATTTAAGTTTGTATTTATCTGTAAACATGACCCTGAAGCAGCTGGTCTTTCCAGAAATATCAGTGTCATCCGTGAGAGTTGTGATGATCAGGCCTTGGTATTTTCCTGGAGGTATCTTTGTACTTTGTTGTTTTATCCTTTCCTGGATTCTTTTGTTCTCATTTGTTTGCTCATCTTGGCTCAGATCTTCTGTTCTCAGGGGGAAAAAAAGGGTTTCAGAGAGCAAGGGTCGGATAGCTGAGTCACGAACCTGAGTCAGAAAGAGCTTGTCCATATGGCCTTAAACTGTTCAAGGCCATATGGACCATCTCTCTCTCTTTCTCTCCGTCTACAGACCATCAATCATCATCAGAAGTCCATATGAACATTATCTTCGCTCAGCCGCATCAACCTGAGCCAACTGGAGCAATGAGACAGAATTAGGCAACCAACAATTTTTCTTATCAGCATCCAGGGAAATCCAAAAACATCAGCAGTTCTCTGGCGTGGCTGACAAAACACCCCTGCTTCCCCGATCTAAACACAATCTCATTTAAAGCAACAGAGTCAAACAGACTCGCCAATTGTCATGGAAATCCAACAGAAACACGTAGTGAAGGGTCGTACATCACAATAAAACCCTTTAGCAAATATGTTTTCGACTCTCAAGAGGAACATCTCGGTGATGATGTGATCACAGATGCTCGCTTGGAGCTCCGTCCAAGATCACTGAGGCAAGGTTTGAGGAAAACAAATCCTCCAGTGACTGAAAGTCTATCATCAACCAAACCACTTAATTATACAAAATGATCCTTGCGGTCTTAAATTTCCACTGCACTCAAATTTAATTTCTATAGGAGGTCACTGAGGGTTTAAGGATGCAAGAGGTGTCCAGAGTACTAACAAGGAAATCATATAAATAACAGGGTTAATGCTATAGACTGTGTGTGTACTATGAGTGGGCATGGTGATGGTACCTCTGTTGGTGTTGTAGGATGACATCTTAGCCTGTGATGAAGTTTTTTGGAGCAAGAAGCAACCATATCTGCACCTTCTTCAATGAGGTGGCTATTTTATCATCAGTGAAAATCCACAGATCACATGCTGGGTCCTCCCACACAACAATATAACTGATTGTAGGCATTAAATGTGTTCGATCCAAGGTGAAATCACTCTAAACAGACCTCACATCGCAGGAAAATGTGACAAGATAATCTGAAATAATCACATGAATCTGGGGGACCAAAATCAGCCTTATTATCTTCATTATCTTTGAGTGTTTCCTCCTTTAAAGCCTAAACAAAAGACAGTTTTTTGGGGGGAAAAAACTCTTAAATTGTCTTTTGGATATCAAGAAAAAGAATACCTGAGATTCGCTGGATGAGGAGAAGTGTTTCTGTGAAATTACTTCAAGTTTTGTGCAGGTTTCTCATACACCCGCCCTGTATTTTCAAGGCGGGACTGAAAAGCTGAATGCAGAAAAAGCTTTCTGAAGACTTCCCCTTCCCACTATTAAGACTGCTTAGATTTGATACCTTTATTATGCACTTTGTGGCAAGATTGTATTCTGCTTTACCTGACTCTGCACTTTTCTGAGCACAAGTTCCTGTTTAATATGAAGTTCTTTTGACTGCTAGCTTAATACCAAATATCTACCATGCAGTGCAATGAATCTCATTTAGTCCTTCACTTCTGCCCCTGCAGGGCTCTGACTTTGCTTATGAAAACATGACTTCCCAGCTGTTTGTTTTCCAGCGTCTTCTCACGAGGAGGAGAAAGCTGAGCTCAGCCAGGCAGCAACAAAAGAAACTCCAGACCAGACCTCAACAGCAGAGTTATTTCTCTCCCTCTGGCTCGTATTTTGGTTTGGCCTTCATTCCAAGGACTTCAAAAACAAAAACCCATACCCCTGCTGCTGACTGTTTGCAAGATTCAAGTTGAAATTGATATCGATCTATAGATAAAAGTACAAGTTGAAGTTCAACATCATCGTAAATCTTTTTGAGCCAGAGCTGATATTAAACCTTACTCTCAGAAATGACACCAAAATAATGCCGCTTGGTTCTCTTATATTGGAAACAAGAACACTTCATCTTATTCAACCTTAAATGCCAAAGTTGTCGAACATAAATATTCAAACATAGCAGCTAAGAATGATTTACCAGAATAAAATGGTGTAAAACTGATAAAATATTGAAGCAATTGTAATTTTTTTTGCCTTTTTAATAAAAAAATAAAATAAAATAAAAATGTAAATAAACTTTAAAAGGCTCACTAGTGTCACATATTTTAAACTATATCACCACATAATAACGTCATGTAACAAAGGTTAGTCTATACTCACAGATGTAGTAATACTCTCTGCCAGGACGAAACTCAAAGCCTAAGGAGAAGGGTGTGAAGAGCTGGAATTTCTCGGAGAACTTTAGCGGTCCGTTCGGTGACAGAGGTCTGTTACACTCCCAGCGTTTGAAGCCTTTAGCCGTGTGGTCACAGGAGCTGTAGCCGTCGTAGTTCACCATATAGAGGACGTAACGCTCGGCCCGCTCATCAGACACCGGACCGATGTAGTGTGGGCAGTAGACGTCAAGGTAGTCGTTGATGCACACGTCGATGTGATAATCACCACGGTAAAACCTGAAAGAGAGAGAAGACGGTGGTTTGAGTATTCAGTTATACAGTTAAAAAAAAAAGTGGAAAATGCGTTCCTTTTGAACATCCCTTATTCACAAATCACTGATCTGGAGTGCGTTGCATAGACCAGTTGTATATTTTACTTGCAAGGATAATTTCTATCCTGTAGAAAACTCTGACAAGTCATTCTTTAATAGCGCAAGACTTATGTAGCTGAAACTTTGAACTGAGCTCCAAAATCTTATTAAAACGACAGAATTATGAATCTGGTAGAGTTATGATTCCCAAAGTACATCCTACGTAGAGGAGCTTGACCTGTCTTTACACGATGCAAATGTGCGGAGAATTTATGTTGTCTTTGCAAGAACCTGCTCTTTGTCTTCAACACATTTCACATCCTGATCCCCTCAAGCACTGCTTCTTAAAGTGTATATTGGTAGCAGCTGTGTAAGTAGGAAGATAGTATCTCAATGATTTGTTCAGGGACGCTCTCTCCATCAGGCTGTTTGATGAAGCATTCTCATAAGAGTTAGGAGTACTTCAACACCTGATGACAAGAGATGATTCTTTGGCTGCTTAAAGCGAGGCCAAATTGCAGCAGTAAAAGACTCATCCGGCGCTACAACTTCTGGGGTTTTGTTTACAGGATCTCATCATGCCAGTCTCAATCTTCCCAGCCTCTTTTGAGACTCAACCCAATCCCCCTGCAACACACCGGCCCCGGCGGAAACCTCTTACAACGCACTAGTCGGTCCTAAGCCATATATCAATGTTAGCGCTCAGCAGCGATGACTTATGCCGGCGCTGAAATTAAAGTCCCTCAGCGTTGCATGGCTAATCCCCCCGGTTAGCATGTGCCTTTAGCAGCTTGAAGAGGATCCCTGCGTAGAATGAGATTTTCATTAGTTTAATATGACAGCTTGATGTAGGAGCCCCTCGTGGAATCTGCGAGTCTGGGAAAATGAGGCCTGTTCTCAAGCTCAGCCTTGAAACAGCCCTCAGACCTTCCCCTTGTGTTTACAGTAAACTAAGTGGACAGGAGTAAAATGGGGGTAAAATAAAAGGGCAGTGGTGAGATATGTCAGGTATTCATTCCTTAGGAGGGTGATTGGAAACACATATTCCCACAGGCGCTCTGTAGGGTTGTGTTTGTGAGGCTTTTAGCAGAGACAGATTAGGCCTGGACAGCTGGCTGCTTATGTCTCTGTAGCTGCTAATGGCCTGCGGTTCAGTATCACTGACATACTGCGGATGTCTTCAATACCCCACCTCTGTTCATTGACACAGGCAGGGCTGTCAGGGGAGACAGGACAAGGACCGTGTTGGAGCATGCAGCGGACTGACGATTCGATATGGGTGAAGTCACCGGAGCCTCATGGGGGGGTTCCTATTGAGAAGTTTCTTTCACTAGATCAGATATTACTCTTGATACGCTCAGAGGAAACGGGAGAACAAGTCAGCTGATCTGAGGCCAGGTGAGACAAAGAGGGAGGTAGGGGGGTGTTGTGTTCCAGCTGTTGCTGCTCCATGTTGGGGCTTCAGGAGGCATGTTTAGCATAAAAGGAGGTGTGTGCTTGCCGCAGCCGTCTGGGGGTATCAGGTTGTTGTTACACGGATTGTAAATGTGCTGCAGGATTAGTGGCAGTCCTACTGGGTTTGCAGCACAGCAAATGAGTGAATGGTTGTGTTCATGTGATGAAGTTTGGACCGCCACGAACTTAAATTGGATAAATCCAGTTAGCTCTAGCTTTAGCGTTAGCCTTGCTTTTAGCTGGTAGCTAGCTAACAACTAACATGTGAGGACAGGTCTTGTAGAAAACATGGATAGAATCTCGGTAATGTCAACCATCTGTTTCCGAGGAGGTATTTTGAAGCCTTACATGGGCATTCAACTTGTTAGAAACACAGACTCAAACTAACTTCTGGCTTGTCTAGATACTAGCAAAGACTTGATGTCAAGGCCGGTAGCCAGACCAAGTTCAGGAGAAGTCTCTACAACTTAACTTGTAAAAGTTGGGCTGACTCAGAATCATTTTGTTGAAAATTTGTCCACTTTTAAGAGACAGCTGTGAATAATAGAGTGTTGATGTTTCACATCATAGCCAGAAAGTTTGAATCTCTTCTCTTTAATTATTGAGGTTGGAATTGTGAAACCTTAGCTCTTGTTTACTCTTCGACTATTTTTTTCGACCCTTTAGCCCCAGCCGTGCATTTTGGCTCCAGGCGAGCACAGCATGGCTTCCTTTAGCCTGAGCCGCAGAGCTTCTGGCTGATATTATGACTACCAGGGGTCAACCGGCACCATGGTATCATGTCCTCAGCCTGGAAGCACTGTGGGACAGGCTGCTTTGTCCTCTCATGTCTTTACAAAGCTCTTAATGTTAGCCTCAGTCGCACAAGTGTCAGCAGCTGTCAATCAGAGCAAAACCCGGAGGAAACGCTATGTATAGACAGGATTTTGAAGAGTTTTAACTGATGGCTTTGTGAGGGGAGGGGAAGGCGGGGAGTTAGTAAAAGCAACACAGACCTAGATATTTGCATGTACATCCACGATGGTGTGAGGAAAAATAAGTTAATTAATCGCACTTAAATAGTTGTATTTAGTAGAATGGCTTTGAGGCAGGGAGAGGAACAGCAAAGACCCCAGGAGGGGCAGAACACGGCAGCATCAGTGAGAAAACATTAGATGCTGATAAAGTCGGACAAAGCAAAAACAAAAGAAGGAGCTGTGAGGGAAGAAGCTAGAGTTACCGGGCTAAAGCACTTCAAACTGTACACCCTCTGTGATATTTGCTCATTAAAGGCAAGAGAGAATTGGCTAAGCTGTCAGCTGACAACGAGCAAAGTTATCCATTATGTTCCATTTCTAGCAAGCTGGCCCTGGTAGATGCTGTATCTTTAAAACACCCCAATAAAACAGTTTATACTGATACGAGAAATACAGTACCAAGTTTCAAGTATTTAAAAAAACGTACATTGTAAAGCATTTTTGGCGTCAACACCTTAAAATTAGTTTCCACTTTTTTCACCTCTGTACAAATCTGTACATTACTCACCATTCAACGCTTCAGTGCAGAACATTAAAACCGTATGTCAGTAGCCATTTTGGCGTCTGGCAAGACATTTTGTTCAGTAAATCTACTTGGAATTTTTAAAATCATGTTGCTGCTTTAGTCAGTGGATGTATTCCTCCTGCCAAAACTGTTGGCAGTCAGATGAGGGAGTTATCCACAAGTGGGCCTGCTTTTCCTCTGTGAATGGAAACTTGTTGCCTTCGGATTTCAACTTAATTTATCAGTCCATTCACCTCCAAAGATTTATATCTCAGACATTGTGCAAATAAATTAAAAGTCTTTTCATGGCTGAATACCACTGAATTAGATGAGACAATAGGAATGAGACAAACAGAAGATGAGAGAGTAGTGAAAAAAAATGAAAATCAGGTCAGGCTACAGAACAGAGAGGAATTAATCAAGCACCAGAAATGAAGAACTATTTTTTAACAATAAATCGTGGAGCCAAAGGAAACTTGGATGGACATGAGACTCTCTGGATAGTTTCTTTGTTTTTATATTCATTTTAATTAGAACAATAGTGGAAAAGAACGTGTGAAATATGAGTTTCGTTCTTTTTCACCCACATTGTTGGATAAAAATCAGGATTAACTGGGGAATACGTCTTTTAAGTTTTCGATGATGCACTGGTTCCATTGAGCCTCTGCAAGATTCACAATATTTTTCCTGTTATTTACTGCTTCACCACTTTAAACACGCAATACATCTGTGATCAAGATAGTAAAATTTATATTTGCATGTAGCTGCATTGTTGATCTTTATGACACAACCACAAACCCCATGCATCTCCGCCTGCAGATGTTAAGTATTGATCTGTGTCTCATTTTTTCCTTTAGAGTAGGTTGTTTTTCTTCATATTTTTGATCACATTACAATAAATGGCAATAACTTTTAGCTCTGCAAGGGGTCGAATGAGGCCAAACATATGCAGGAAAGACCATATTACCAAAAAGAAAATCTTAAATTAGGACCGTTAAAACAAAAGACCGTAAAATGTGCAGTGAGAACAGCCAAAAGATGGTCCAGATGTTCACCAGATGGGCCTATCTGGAGGGTTTTGAATGGCAGGAATGAAATATCGATAAGACAAGCAACCCTAAGCACGTAGCTTGACTCAAGATGTGGTAAAAAAAAAAAAGATGACATTCCAAATTTGTGTCTGCTTTTTTTTTTTTCTTTTGGACCACAGACTTTCTCCTTTTAATCCCTGCCCTCCTCACCCTGAGTGTGAGAAAGTGAGCCATAAACCCTCAGCGGCACAATTCACAATCCTCTGCTGCTTCCAGGGTCAATTCATGTTCATTACAAACAAGATTTATTCATCTGTTTTTCTAAATGGCTTTGTCGTTAGAGGCTATTTAGTGAGCCATTAAGCTTTTGCAGGGCTAATCGGAGCGATTTCAACAGTTGTGTTTTCTTTCTGGCATTTTCCTTAACAGCAGGATGTGTTTGACTCTGATTGAGGGGTCGTGAGTTTGAGAGCACCAAACAGAAACATCAGCGCGGTTCATCAGTTCAGTGTCAGTTACAAATGTGTCATAATGAGCCATTAACAAAATAAAAGCACCCAAATCCTGGATCCATGAGCCTTGGGGACTGATGAGCTCTGATTGGCTGAATTACTCACGGCCAGTTGGAGGGGCTTATCAATGAATCAGTAACCGGAGCTCTTAACAAAGCACACATCTCTGGATAATCCCTCTTTTCAGTGAGCTCCCCCACTTGTTTGCTTTCTTTATCCCCTTCTGGTGCATTATTGTGACTCTGCGGCCTGGCAGAGGTGAGGCATGGCACTGTTTACACAGAACGAGAGGAAAATAATATGTTGATAATACAACTAGAAGAGTGGAATACATGAGGGAGGTGAAGAAAAGAGGAGTGAAGTGACCAATTCAGGTAGAAAACAGACCTTTACAAGAAAAGGTGAAAGAAAGCGTGCAGAACAAGCAGCCAGTGTTGAAGTGCCCATTACAGCTCCTGCTGACATTTTCCTACTGTTCGGTGCACTAACAAGTGCATTAAAACTTTTACAAAGCTCTTACCAGGAAAAGAACTATTTGCAAATCATTGGCCTGTCCACTCTGTTTTCAATTCTCACTTTCTAGATGCTGTTTTTAAGGTTCTTCAAACACTTTCAAAGTGATTTTAACATTGTGGTGCGCAAAGACGGAACTACTTTTGTGGTTATTTTGTTGTGAGAAATGGCAAAGAGGGTGAAAAGAGAGGATTGAAAATGAAAGCTACAAGAAAAAGAATAAGAAACATGAGAGAAAGAGGTAAAAACAGAAACATTGATTCAGGAAAAGTTAATAGAAGTGATGAAGACCAACAAGGAGACAAAGATAAAGTTGTGACACTGATAAAAAAGTTCATAAAATCTGATTTTGACAGTTTGCACATTATCAAAGACTATTTTTAACTAATAGATGTGATTGTCTTCTGAAAACATGCACCCTTTTTATGTTTAACCCCAGCAACAGGTTAACATGTTAAAAGTCAGGGGGTTCTGGGAGTGGTTTTGAGACCATGTAGTGACATCCACTACAGAGTTATGTCTGAATTTTTAGTGAAGTGCTGCCTGAGGGCCACATATCCAGTATTTGTCTGTCATCCCTTTAGTTACAGAGATTTATGTGGATTGTCCAAATCTTCTAATGATGTGGTGCAGAAGAAAAAATCCCCAAATTCTGTGAATTTTTGAGAGGGACATTACTTTGAAATTGTTCATTTATGTTCTCACGCAATCTTTCGCAAAGCGGTAGAATTATTCCCATCTCTGGAGGGAGGGAGGGGCAGTATTTGCAACTTTTTCAGTGTTTTGTCATCCCAAACATTTTGGGTAGATACAACAAGATCTTTTAGTGTATACAAAGATTAAAATGGTGGCGACAGAGAGAACAAAGAAGGAGTAGAAAAGAGTTAAAGATAACGAGGAGAAGGAGCGGAAGGATAAATAGGCTGAGAAAGACAAAAGTTGCAGAAAAGTAAAGAAGAGGAGCAGAAAAAGATGGAGGGAGAAGAATTCAGAGGGAGTAAGAAAGAAGTGGGAAGGAGGAGAGGAGGATAAAGCCCCCCTGTTGTTTTCTTCATGAACACGGTTGGGTCAGGCGAGGGGCAGCTTCCCAGAGAGATCCACAAAGAACGCAAAGAGGAGATGCTTTTAGAGCGCGGAACACATGAAACTCTTATCTCAACACGCACACACACACACACACACACACACACACACACACACACACACACACACACACACACACACACACACACACACACAGACCACAGGGCTGGCTGCTCTACTTCAAGTCCCTCAATTTACTCCTACACAAACCACACCTTCAAAAGCTGCAGTTCCTCTTTACAGCCTCCAGGGGGAGCTATTTGAGGGGCCAAAAGGAGTCTAATGAGTCTGTGGTCATGTGACGTGATGTCACCAGATGGGGTCTGTCCGTGCTGCTGCCCTCGGGGTTGGGAGGTCTCGATCCCCCTCCCTCCACCTGTCCAATCAGTCAGAGCTTTTCGCCGTTGGGAAGTTAAAGCCATTATTACTTTTTTGGCTAATTATATACACACATCTGTCCATGGACTCACAAAAACACACACACACACACAGACATGCACGCACACAATGCATTTAAGTAATAATGTGTTTGCCAGGGGGGCTTGGGGCGTTGACAGCTTAGTGATGAGAAAATAGAGCCTGTTAAGTCAAGACAGTTCAGTGTTTCGGTGTTTTTTCTTTTCTGTTGGGAACAAAAGCAGAGGAGGTGAATAATTGGCCTCAGATTGAAAACACATTTCTGTTTGTGGGAAGCACCTCGAATCCTTAAACAGTAAAGCGGAGGCTAAAGAGAGGAAGCTGAGGCGGGAGGAGCGTCAGCCGACCGTCTGTTTACGGGGCCTGATGGTGGTCCTGACTGTGCCAATCACTCACTTGTACTTGGATGCAGCTGCAGCCCTGCTGTGTGCCAGGCTGACACGCACACACTCACACTCACACAAAGAAGAGGTGTTACGTAAAGCTTCATGTATATTCTAATCTCTGTCTGCTTGCTAATTAAGGTCTTGTTGTCTTTGTGCCAGAGCACAGGGAGTTCAGGTCCTCTGAAATATTAAAAACAACACAATCAGCTTTCTCATATCATTTTTTTTAACTTTAATTTGTGCTAACAGTGTTAGGAAGTTTCCTGGAAACAGCTTTGTAATTTAATTTGAATATTTTAAATATAGTGATCCAGAAATAGTCACAAGAGTCATATTTAAAAAGACAGCCAAAACTAGAGCAGAAAAGACTGAGACATCCTGATTTTTGTTCCCAAGTGGAGGGTCAAGCTACAGAGAAGCTGGAACCTACATTTCCCATGATGCAACCACAGTCTTTTATTACATCTTCTTCTCCTGGAATAAGCCAGCTTCTTTGGCGTTAAGTATTCTCTTTCCCCCTTAGAAAGTATCCAAGACCCGTCCAAAATCACTCTGAAGACATCTTAAAGCAGATGACCTCAGATCATCAGGTTTACTGCTGCAGACTTTAGATCTAAGAGAGCACTAAAGGACACGTGGTCACCTCTGCATAGCTAACTAACAATAACAGAGTTTACAAAGCTTAGTCACTGCAGTTACAGTTAATAATTTAGCATTATTTCATCACTCTGAATCCTGTACACGACTGTCTCCAACAGAGATAAGAAGGATTATATTTAATTCATTTGCTTCCATAACAAATAGATGCTCTGGCATGAGCCACAGCTTTGCCACCGAAGGTGATGGTGCTCATGGGAAACGCAATCATCAAAGAAAATCACTGAAGGTTTCCAAAAGGGGTCACTAGAATCAACAGAGTATGAAAACTCCTCACTGTACCTTTAAATAAAGGTAGTTATTATTATTATTATTGTTATTGCTGTTGTTATCATTTTAAAGGTTAATCTAAAGTTTTGTCATTAGTGTGGTATTTTTGTACTACTATTTTTTAGTTATAACTTATCTTTTCTTACTTCTTGTTATGTGTTTTTTTAGTTGTACACTATAATAATGTAAATCTTTTGGAAGAGTTTTTTTTTACTTTACAGTGTGTTATCATTTATTCTCATATAAGGCAAGTTGTGTTCTCTATATAAACCACAAAATCTGGGTTTTGTGAAAGTTTTTTTTTTTCATTTTGACACTTACTTATCGACACATATTTTAAAATTTGAAACTTCTGATTTAATAATGGCGTTCACATCATAATTTTTCACACTGATCTGCTTTTTCATTAATTGCAATAAGTTAAAGATTTTCTGTCAGTTGGGAGAATCTATTTTAAAAAAAACAAAAAACGATGTCAACTTTGGATTTTTCATGTATGTTTGCACAGGCAAAAGACTGAAAGGTTGAGTGGTGTGTTCCTTCAAGATGAATATTTGTGGTTCTGGTCCTCTCTGTCTGTCATGGACAGAGCAGGTTAATTACTGACAACGCTATTCTGGAGTCAGGGAGGTCAAAGCAGCAACAGCAGTATGGGGTTAGTGTCAGTCAACACACACATACACACACACACACACACACACACACACACACACACAGCAGGACTCTGTCATTCAGTCAGTGTTACACCCCATGGGGCCGACAGACTTAGTCATAAACCCCTGAAGTGTAGAACATGGTTGTTCAGGTTACCATGACGACAACTTACAACAATAAAATTTTCTGTGACCACTGAATCGATGCTTTCAACCAACACATAGCATTCATACCTGCACACATACACAAACACGCACACACACACACACACACACACACACACACACACACACACACACACACACACACACACACACACACACCCTAACCTCCTCTGGCAGCTTTAATGCCACATATAACTGCAGGAGGTCTGAAGCAGAACCTGATAGAAAAACCACACTAGAATGCATCCCGTCAGTCAGTAACAATCCTCAAAGCTTCAGATGTTCTGGATCTATTTTAGCACCTCTTGTTATAATCGTATGGCATACTGCACGAACATTATTATTAAAACATAAAAACACTGGAAACCCACGTTCACAAAGGAATTTCATTTTGCAAATTTGGGTCTTATGTACATAAATTAAGCAGCTGGGAAGTTTAAAATGATAAAACCTATGCTACAATAATTCCTGATACTACAGTTTGAATCAGATGTGACTTAAATCCAAATGATGGATTATGCATGTCGTTCTATAAACTAACTGTAAAAGTAAAAGCTCTGCAGTTTTTAACAAGTATAGGATACCCATGCTTCATTCGTCAGTGAGTGTTGACATTAGCAGGGGGGATACTTTTGTATTAAAACAGTGCAAACTATAACTGCACAGCCAAGTTAATACACTGATTTTTTAATCAAGATAAAGATGTATCACTACTAAGTTTTCATGTGTGATATCTATACTAACTCCCCTTTGCAACCCAAATTCCCAAAATTTAGGATGATGTGTAAAAGATTTTAAAAGCAGAATTTAAACACTATATTTGATTTTAAAAACAAAATAGTGTAAAGACAACATTTTAAATAGGAAAACTGGAAAATTTATTATTTTATGAAAAATATTTTCTCATGTCAAATTTGATGCCAATGGTACAGAGACATGTTGACTCTTCCTTAAATGGCCCATTATAAGATCATCAATAGCACCAAAAGACCATCAGCGTCAAAATGGATGAATTTAATATTGTAACTTTTAATGTCAGAAACAGGTGAGTGGGTAGGTGTCAACCAAACTGCTGTCAAGTTGGGACTGTAGGCAGGTCTGTTTAGCACCAGGACTATACTTTACTTCTGAGCACCATATTTAAAATGAGCATATACTTTTTGTTTTACTATTTAAATTGTGGCATTTGCACCTCCTTTCAACAAACATAGAGACAAAATCTGTTTCTAACAACATCTCACTAGTGTATGAGCTTTTTGGGGGGATCAGGGTTGTAAAAAAGGATTTTGTAGCTCATCACTTTGTGAAACTCTGACATGAACACTTTCCAATGGCAGAGCCTGGTTATAATTTCTGATGACTCAGCGTTGCTTAAGGCTGAGCAGCAGTGATTGGCACACGCGCCGTTACTGTGCGCACATCCATGTCAATAAATCTTGAGAAACTGAAACGTTTGAACTTTTACTGTTTCAAATCAAACTACTTTAAGAGTGATGTCCTTGTAGAGCACAGTCAGAGCGAGCAGTTGAAGGTATCCCAGGATGCCTTCCCCTGCAGAAGAGCAGCTCAGCGTGCTCGGCTGATATTGATCTGACACCTTAGACTCTGAGCTGAGGTCAGGGGTTAGTGACAGCCCATTATTCAGCCCCAGAGCCAGTGTTTGGTCAGTGTCTGAGTCCAGGTGACAGAGTGACCCCGTTGTCGTCTATCTTAGGAGCTGCTGAGGGACGGAGGGTGAAGTTTAAGAAGTCTCTTTGAAAAACTCAATTTCCCATGAAATGCTTCAAGCTTCATTCAATCCTGTATTTTCTTCTTGTTGACTTTGAGCTCTTCTTTGTGCTGAGGGTTATCTCCACCCTCTTTTTGCTCATTTATATCATATCTTTGGAGTTTATCGCTGCTGAGATTTGTGTCCCATTTTTACACCATGGCTTGTTTATAACTAATTTGGAAGAAGTCGTTGAAAGCTGTAGAAATTCCAACACTTCAACAAATTGTGAGAAATATTGCCTTTAGTGATCCAGTTTAACCAGACGTATTACACCTTTCTACCTTTAGGCTATGCAAATGAGCCAGTGTGCAAACATCAGGTGCTTTTAGTTTTTCAAATTAAGTCTCATCTGCACCTGAGTGTGAGCAAATACACTAAAGCAGGAAACACGCTCCAAGTGGATTTTGTTTCGGTTTGACCAAAGTCAGGAAAGGCCTGATTTTTAGATGTTTCTAAAGATTATCTGGTCCGATTTCTTCGTGGTGTGAGGTGTTTGACAATCTGCCCCAGAGATCATCGGGCCCCTACTGATCCGCCATTCTGACCCAGAAGACAGCCAAACATGTACTCAATGAGTTTATCAGTGAACAGGACAGGAAATTGATGCAACAATGAGGCCATGAAGGCAGCAGTAAACACAAAGAATAGATTTAGACGGGCGTCTGAAATACAAAAATCCTGAGTTTCCACCTGAAGCTGCTCCACAAACACAACCCTGATCCTCTCTCTGCAGGACCGAGACCCCAACCCCTGACCCTTCTCCCCAGGTTGATCCGAGCCCCCTGTGCTGCCCTATCACTTTACTGCACTCCAGGGAGCCCACAGCCCCGCCTACCCCCAACCCCAACACACTCTGAACCCACAACCATGGGAGGAGGGGGTTTGGCGGTGAGGAGAGGAACCCGCAACGTCTGGACTCAATCATTCGCCCCAAAACTGTCACACACACACACACATAAGCACATGCACACACACACACTCAAGAACACCAGCACTTATCCACCAGTGAGGTCTCACACACATCAAAGTGTGGTGGAGCTGACGTGGTGCAGTAATAGGCGTTCAGTGGGGAGATGGTGAAACGCCAAAAACTCAGACTTGGAAAAAATTTGTTGTGTTCTGAGAAGAGAGGCGGGAGAGAAGAAGGGATGAGAGAGGATTATGTTCAAGGTTTAAAACAGAGAACGAGGGAGAGGGGTAGAAAGTGGCAGAGAGTGATTGACTAGTGAGAGAAATGAAAGAAGAAGCCAAAATGGTTTGAGAAAATTTGAGGGATGTGGAGGAAGGGAGTGGGAGCGAGCACATCCTTGATTTAAACCTCCCTTAGGTCCTGTATCCCAGCAAGGAGGTCTGTGAGTGTGCTTGTTTGTGTGTGTGTGTGTGTGTGTGTGTGTGGGCGTCCTCAGTTATGAGACAGTTTATTTGTATGGCACAATATCACATACTTAGTCTCAATGGGTCCCATTAGGTTAACGGCTCCCAATGCAGTACCAGACTTAAAAAGAGAACCAAACAAAGCAGACATGAAAGAGCAAAAACTTCCAGATGTGAGAAATGCTTTTCATGTATCCTAATGGAAAAAAAAGGAAACCCAGAGCCACACACGGCAGGCGATCAGACCAGAGGGGAGTCTCTCAACAGGCTAATATGCCATATCAGGCAAGGGTCATGTGTTCAAGACAGGCAGCTGTGGGCATTTTCAGACTAATCCTGTAGCACAACGTCCAGAAAAACAGCATCTCATGGTGAAAAATTAGAGAAAGTCTGCTTAAACAACATGTCAGCTTTTCTCTACTTTTACCTCTATAATTTCTCTATAATTGCAGAGGTCGCTGTGACCAACATGTCACGGTGGTCCCTCAAGAATCTCCTGCAAAAACACTTGTTGTGTGAGTAGTTGGAGCTCTTTTTTAAACGGTGAATCACAAGAGATCTAAGGAAAAACAGACTTTGTTGGTACTTATTTTTTATTCCTCATTTCCATAGCATCCTCACTCACTGTGCTCTGTGCAAGAATAATAAAAATAAGTTGTAATATGTTCAGGGATGTTAAAATGTAAATATCAAATATTTAGCAGCGATCTCCGACTCAAAAAAAGATGAAACCAACATTTTAAACATGTTTTTGTCATGGTTAAAAGGACGGTATTGGTCTAAAAAGCAGTTTGTTCACATTGTAATGTTGAGGAAACATTGTTATAAGATAAGATCAGATAAAATGTTAGATTAATCTCTGTTTGTATGAAGCCTTTGCTGTGTTGTGATACCCCTGAGGAGAGGTCTGAGAGATCAGTCAGGAAACAATAAAAATATGGGATCAGCCACAAAAACGCTGCAGAAAATTGCCATAAAAATAAAATAAATCCGTAAGGAGGAAGCACTAAACCAGTCACACTCCAAAACAAATTCAAATTGGATTGGATAAAATTACATGTTCGTAAATCAATCTGCCTCATTAACTTTGAAACCAAAGCTGACTCAGTTGAATCCTCTGAATCGGGGAAAAATGCCTCTGTCAGATTCACAAAAGTCACTTTTGGTTTGCTCTCCATCTGCGCTCTCAGTTTGATAAGTCGGTTTCTAATTTAAAACATAAAAAATTATGACTGACTCTGCTGCCACTTTACGACAGAGCTGGTGACATTACATAAGGCTGCAGCCCGCTCTGTAACTTTGTTTAATTACAGCTTTTTATGGGGTAAGGGTCTTAGGTGGATACTAACCTTCAATGTGTTTCACATTGTTTTTATTACCATCAGAGGAAATAACCAAGACTAAGCTTAACGTGTATTAAAGACTCAGCGTATTAAACCACGAAGCACGCTCAGAAGTCTGTTAGTAAGCTGCTTTTTGATGATTTCACTGATCTCTGAGGAGGGAACTGAACTCAACATTTCAGGTCAAAAGACTGATTCAGGAAAATGCATGAGAAGTCTGAGTTTAACTTTGTTGAACTTAGATTTTTGTCTGTTACTTTGTAGGATTACAATATGTGTAATACATGAGCAGTGAATGGAAACATAGATCATAGAGCCAATAAAAGAGGTCTGAAGAGTCCAATATAAAAGGCTGCAGGAGGAGATCTACCCGCGAGGCACAGCTCTGTCCTAACATCCCGCTGCAGGCCCAGTAAAAACAGCACATGTAACATCATGTAAGGGCTAAACATAGAAGCGTCCTCGGAGTGCCCCGCATGCCAGCACCGAGCCGTACCACCTGGTTCCCTCAATCTGCCCTCACAGGGCCCCATCGCACCCCTCCGCCCCTCCCCTTGACACAGAACGTCTGTCAAAGACTCGTCCATCAGCCTGCAAACTATCGTGCTCGCTCAGATCTTCACATACCGCCTTAAGAGAGGCTCGGATTGGATTCACAACACGCCGCCTTTGTAAGTCCAGGGCTCAGATTCATATGCTCCACCTTAAGAGAGTGTATTTCTTATTCACACGCCTGTAGCATTCCAGTGTCAGCGCCGGCAGGAGCCGTGTTACTCCTTCACATACTCTGCGCAGTGCGAGGCGTTCACTGGCTGAAGAGATGCCTTGTCTTTTTCAGCTACACTTTCTCACTGCCACAGAGCTTATAGACCCACTCCGATGAAAATCATTTTTTTCTTGTTTTTTTATATGTTCATATGGCATTATTCTGATGCTACAGGACATATCATGAGAAAAAGAAGTGCAAGATTGCTTTTCTGAGTATTTTCTGGCAGACCTAAATGGCAGGTTCAGAAGCAGTGAGATTTCATATGTAACCAATCCAAGCTCCACCCCCGTAGCCGAGCTATGCACGCCACACTCTGCACATAGAGGAGAAATAGAGAGGATGATCGCAGAACAAGCGTGTGTGTTAGCGGATTGCAATGCTCGTAAGAAAGCTAATTATGATATTTACTTTCATCATGCCCCCAAAGATATTAGTGTCCTCCTGTGTTACTTGCCGCTTCTACTACACTGGCAACGTTAGGCTGTACTAATGTTAAGTGTACAGAGCTGCGCTGTCTCCCCCCATGACTCAGAGACGAGTTGCTAATGAGCAGATGAAGCTCTGATGAAGAAAAGTCCTTGAAAACGACACAGGTAATGCGATTTTTGGTAAAAACACAATTTAAAGACCAGTGAGAACATTGTAACTAGTAAAAAAAAAAGATCGGAGTGGAACTTTAAATGTACTTTACAGGTACTCCAAGATTACAAAACATTCACATCCATTCATCACCTGCAGACACACCCATCAACAAACTGTATGGAGAGAAAGAGACAGCAGGAGCTCAACATTTAAGGATGGTGACAGTGAGGGTTGTTCATTTGATTCCATGTCATCACCCATTCAACAGCGACTGAACTAAATATTTTAAACATTTTAACTAGTGTCCTTTGGGATGATAAAACTGTGGGCTGAACTATAACACTGGTAGACAGGTACATTATATAATATTAATCACCCAAGATAAGATCTCTAAGTTGTAGAGATTTTGCACATAATTTTGCACGATTAGCACAAACTGCTGAGTTATTATTTACTTGCTTATTTATGTTGGTTTTAAGCCTGTTTTTAACCTTGGTCTGTATCCAGAGGTTGTTTATTTGGGTTGTTTATTTGCATTTCTTTATGTATTGGCGTTTTTCTCCCTCTCTTGTGTCCTGACTGGGGAGCCTTGCGGTGCTTTTATCATGTGTTCTGTTCTGTGGTTGTTTTTATATTTGTACTGTAACTTGTATAAATGGACATCATCACTTTATTTCACTGCAGAACAAATCTACCTTCGGGTATTAACAAAATAACCTGAACCTGAACCTAATCTGAGGAAACCAAATAAAAGGAACACTGAAAAGTTAAAGCTGGTAAAAAAAAATCCTTCCTCCAGAGTGGAAACATCATTTTTAATCAGACTAGTGTTTTAGTGCCAGTAAAGCTTCGGCCTGTTAACATGCAGCTCTGTGTATTTGTAAAGGTTAGTCTTTCAATCACCTTAAGTGTGCAGTTTTCATCAGTTTTAGAGTGTTTTGTATCTTTAGCATTTACAAAATGATTCAACAGATACGCTTCTCTGACTTTCTTTCACTCTAAACGGCTCCAATAGTGATTCATCGATCATCCAGAGTAACGTAGATGTGTGTTTTTCCTGGACTTTATGATTCTCAGTAAAATATGTTTTCAGCACCTTGAAAGAAATTCCACCCCACCCACACATTGTACAAAATGAGAGGAACTAACCATGATCTGTGCACCGCTCATGCGTAGTTTCTGTGATTGTATCATCAGAACAAGTTGGTGATCGACATCTGAACTAGATCAATCTTTCTGGACTCAAACGGCATGCAACATTTGCAGTAGGGTTTAGAAGGCGGTAAAGTGGCTTAGCGAGGGTGTTGCACTTCCTGGATAAATAAAAGTTAAGAAAAAACGCACACATACAAACCCCTCCACTCTGCAGACACACACAGCCCACATTATTCTGAGCTAAAGGCCACAGAGACCTGCAGGTCTGCTCTGGGACAAAGCAGGCTGCTTGGACAGAGCGGACGAAGGCCAAAAGAAATACCACCAGCTGCTGTCCAACAGCTGATTAGCATTAAAGCAGAGCGAGCCCTCTCACATACAGAAACACAACGTCGAAATGTTCCAACAAAGTCACATCCACATTGAATCCATAATCGATGTTTTATCAACACCTGACACATATCCCCTCTCCTCTCTGAACTTCTCCGCTGACCCCAGATCAGCTATCAAGCCCCTTCTTTGCCGAGTGGAGCGTCACCTTGGCTGAGTCTGGGCCAGTTGTGAAATCATCAGATAGGAACCACATGTCAGCAGCTGCGTGTCAGTTTGAGGAAGGATTTACTGCCTGGATGTGATGATAGAGAGGGCCGTAAAGGAGGAATAGAGCCTCTGTTGATAGATCACCTAACCGCGGGCCGGTTTCCACCTCTATGAGAACACGACGGGCGGCTGCTTCGCCTCCACACCTCGCCAGAGAATAGTAGACATGAGACAGATGTGTATCTCTTTTCTGACGATCTTATAGTCTAGATTTTCTTTTTTATCACCATTCGGTCTGCAACGGTGCAGTTTTCACCTGGGTTAAATTAAGCTTTTTCTCTGCAACCCAATCCTCCCCTCTGCCCGTCATTATGGCCGTGTTTCAGGGAGCAGACTGCAGTGATTAGCCCCAGCCGCTGAACCGTGGGCCACCTCATTTAACACACCACTTGATGTAATTGTTATTGGAGTGGAGATACTAGCCTGCTGTTCAGACTTCAACACGCAACAACACTTCTCTCCTCACCGTCTCACCCTGACAGCTGCTGGCGACACTGTCAGCGCCTGTCCTTGTTTGTGGGTCAGAAGAAAAAAAAGAGAAATCAAGATCTGGCAAAAGAGACAGAGCTCTAACAGGGTATGAACTGTGTGGAAGGAGGCCAAAATACAGAACGAGTACAGGGTTTTCAGCCTGAAACAATCAGAGCAGTTCATCTGGGAATTTGACAAAATATGTGAGTGGTGAACATGGTCAGAAAGTAGATTTAGTTTTATATGTTCGACCTGGTTTAACTCGAATCACCGTATTTAACTTGTGGTCTGGAAACGGGGAGAAAGAGGGGAAAGTGATATGCAGGAGAGGAGCTGCAGGCTGGAATCAAACCCAGACTGCTGCCCGTTTGAGGCTTTACCTCCATGTATGGACAAGCGCTGTAAAACCGAAGAATACAAAGAATTCATTGAATGTACTCCTTTGGTTTCTAAATTAGTGACTTTTTTATTTGCTGATTAATGATCCCTGATAGCTTTGCCAACTATGACGCACGTTACTTCCTTAAAATTACCCATATTAATACTGATTTCATTACACTTGCAGATTAGCGGATCAGTGACAATGGGAGTTTAAAGACAAAGAGACAGAGAGAAAGAGAGAGAAATAAGGGTGAAAAAGAGAAAAGAGGGAGGGGAGAAAAAAATGTCAATGGTACATCTAAAGGAGGAAAGAGAGAAAGGAGCTCAAACAGTCAGAAATGTATTCAGTGGGAGTCAGTGGAGACGTAGTGGGGTGGAGGGTTGGATAAATATACTCCCCTTCACTGAATGACAGGCATCCTCATCTCTCATCTACCCCCTGGGGAGACAGAGGGAGCAGAGCAGGGCTGAACCTGCCATCTTAACCCTTCCTCTCTGCTCGTTTTACACTACCAACCGTCTATTCATCTCCCTGCCAGCTCTTCTTCCCTCGCTCTCGGGGCCACCACCCTAACCCTTCATCTGTAATCGCTTTAATACAACCCCTCACCTTCTGCCTCTCTCCGCTCTCTCCGTCCTTTCCCTGCTATTACTAACCTCTCCCCCCCTGCCCTAAATGGCATGTGACCGCCATTATTGCCCTGTGGAAAGAGCGGCGTCATCATGTGTGCCATCATTTTCATCCATAACCATTAGGAATGTTGTAAAAAGATACGACCACTCACACAGCGTCTTCAAATAATGGAGCGTAGGCACACTGCTGGACTGGAGCTGCTCGCCAGCATCAGCAGACGCTGTCATTACTTTTTACGACTTTGAGTACTTTGGCCCTTAATGTACATCCTTCCTGTCCTTCAGTGTTTGAGCGTGTGGAGGGAGGGCAGATTAGTGGTAGCAGAGACCGCTCAGTTATCAAAACAACCGCAGGTTCGATCTCTGCAATAATTAGCGGAGCGGCGTTTCACAGAGAAATCCAGGACCCGGTTATTTGAGCGGGGCGTGGCAGTAACTCAATCTACTGTGATCAGGTTTCAGCAGAATCACATCAGGGTGTAGTCCTGGTGTCCACTTGTCATGATGCACGAACCTCTTGTCAAATAGATCTAATAAAAGAAAAATGAACCTACCGTGTTTAACTGCATTTGTAAAGACTTTGGTTGGATCTGAAAGTGTGGAAGCTGAAAAGTTTCCTGAATGTAAACAGAGAAAAAAAATAACGGCAGCGCTTTTGAGAGTATATCTTTGTAATCTCTTTGAGCAGCAAAGTGTACTCAGAGGCTTTAAGGAGGTACAGCAGTCAGTTGAGCTGAATACTTACATCAGCAGCTTGCATTACCCACAATATTATGATGAAATACAGTGTTTACCGTGTTTAAAATCTTACTTCAGCAACTTTGCACAGCAGTATTTGCTGATAAGCACAACGAAAGCACAGCTGAGCTAGAGGAAGAGGAGGAGGAGGAGGAGGAAGAAGAGGAGGAGGGAAGTGTTGTTGGTTTTGGAGGGATAAAATCATTTCACCTGATGCTCATCGAGTTAGCTTTGAACACTGATGTAAAACATTCATTCATGAAAATTAAAACCCCTAAAAAGTATTGAAACTTGAATTCATTTGGCAGTTCTTGTTTTTGTCCTGCCTCACATGAATTATTACAACACTGTTTGCACCGTCATGTTTTTTTTTTTTTTTTACAGGGGTTTAATACACAGGTGATTTTGTGCCCATATTACCCAGCCTTTAAGCTTTTGGGTTTAACTCTAAAATATAGACCAAAATTGATCACAACTTTCTATGATATCCAAAAACAAACAAGAGTAATGATTTTTAGATTGTGACTATTGAAGCCTAAACCAGAGAGAGGTGTCAGCTGTGCAGCTGTAGAGACAGTCCTGTTTTATATTAAATGGATTATTCGACAGTCAAAAGTCAGCCTGATTACATTTTAATTTTTTTGTCTGAAGAAACCACTTGAGCATGTAAAGGACAAGATGAGCAAAGACTCTTTTGTCCACAGGAGGTGCCATAATCAAAACAAACCAAGAGTTCCTTACTGGAACTTTAAGTGCTTTCCAGATCCTGATCTAAACTATCAGATTAGCATTTTTGATCAGCTGGGAATCTGCAGTTTGAGTTGAGCATCTCACTCTGATCATGTAAACTGAACACAGTTCTCTGCAAACCAAGAGAAACCATGTATCTGGGATTCATCTGAATGTAACTGTAGTGTGATAAACAAGGCACAATGTGGGTCCCCAGCAGCAGCTTGAACTTTATTGCTGGAGTACAAACATGCACAGACAGCCAGAGAAACCACTACATACCAGTGTACAGTAAATCCTCAAAGTCAAAAGGGCAAAAACATAAACATTGGAAATTAGCAACCGCAATGTCAAAAGTCAGAAATGTGGAAGAAATTTTAAATTATAAAAGAGGAAGCAGTCCAACTTCCAATATTTGCAAAACAATCACTTGGCAAAGCAGAAGCAGTTAAGCTGCATTTGATTTGATATGACATCCAAAAAACTAAACATGCAAACACTACAGCCTTAGAGGAAAAGGCTGCTGCGCTGAAACCACAAACTCTGGACGTGAGAGTGAAAAAGCCAAAAAGATGACAGTGAAAGTGTTGAAGTCATCACTTTGGACCATCGGCCCATCGCCACGGTAAAGAACGTAGTTTTCTGCAGTTACGGGTCCTTTTTCCTGCTGTCTCAAAACACTTCATTTAAGACACTGCCCTGCCAGAGCTGTACAGGCAAGTGTTTGACAACACAGGAGCTGATTTAAAACATGATGTGACTTCTGTTAGTTTTATGACAGACATTTGGAGCTCTGGTGTTTGTCTCACTGCACGCTGGAATGATTCCTCTGCTTTTGAGTTTAAGCATGTAAAATTACATACACATCCGTTTTGTAGGCCTGCTGGACCAGGTTCAATGACAGAGGCTGCAGACATGTTGCAGTTATATACTTTACTTAAACTGACTGTAAAAAAAAAAAGGCTTGTACCTTCACTATCTTGACGAATAAAAGTTCATCAGTCTGAGCCATAACTACAAATATTTCATAAAGGCCATCCGTTTGACAATTTCAGAGTCTGAGGCAGCTGCAGCACCTTTCAAAAAGTATTACACATTGGAAGAAAGCTAAAACCTGCCTGTTAACATCAGCACAGTGAGTTGAAAGAGCACGGATGAATCATCTGCTAAAACTTGCCTCTGGGCTAAAATAGAGAACACTTGCGTGTTCCTCAGTCACCGATGGAGGAGGAACACACAAGTGTGACGAGTGATTCTGCTGATTGTCTGACCTTAAGACCAGCAACAAGCGAAAGAAGAACGTCTGCGTGTGTGAAATATCCAGTTTAGATTAGAGAGCCAGAGTTTAAAATCACCGTGAACATACTTCAATCAGGAAAAAAAGTACACACTAACACATGTTTAACACACACAGGACACATTCTGCCTTCAACGCCCACCTTGTGAGCACACACAGTCAACACTTCTCAGATAGTGTTTACCATCTGAACAGCCAATTACATGAACAGAGAGCTCTGAACAGCCAATTACATGACAAACACAGACACACAAACATTTAGACACATTTATTCTCACTCTTCGCTGCGCTGTCTGGATTAAATTAAGCAGAATCAAAGTCAACAACATAACTCAGATTTCTAAATTTGGCTCTTTAACTCTGTTAATAATCATTTATCAAATCCACTTGTAGAGCAGCTCTTTGGGGCCTCAGACTCTGTGAAAGTCCGACTGTGGTTTGGTTTTGCACACATCTGTCACTCAGAGCACATGCATTAATAACCCCTGAGGGTAAATTCATTTTTTACACCCTGTTACACATGCAGCACACATGGGGTAAAAATACATTAAAAAACAGGAACACGTGGACATGCACGACTACTAATAGAGAGACGTCATTGAGATGGCGGTGCACATGGACAGACCTGTGCAGCTCGGAGACTGGTGACTAATGTAAGGGGAGCTTGCACATTTCTAGCTATCGTCTCAATTTCCACTTTTGGTTCACAACAGAGTTTGATCTAGTGACCCTCTGGGGACATGTCCCTACAGAGTTCAGTCTGTGTTGATCAGACGTGTTCAGCCCCACAAGCCCCAACCTCTACGTTAGGGCTGGGCGATATGGCTTCAAATCAGTGTCATGATATATTGAACAGGTCATCTCAATAACGATAAATGGACGATAACTACTCCACAAGCTGCTCACCCCCTCCCACATTAACTTTGTCTACTTCAGCTGCTTTTTAACTTGAACTTTTGAACCGTCCTCCATCTCTTCACCTGTCTTCCCCTCTTTGTTACAGACTGGATCGGGTGGAGTCATGTCTCCGACATAGGACAGTGTGTTAAAGGAGTATGAGTCCATAGCCTTCCTACAAACATCCAAACCAACTTTTATTGATTCATTTATTTTTTGACACCGAATATAGTGACATGAGAAAAATGAGGTTAGTTACTGACGTAAATTTCAGTATCGGTACATTTTTGGTTTATCGCCCAGCCCTACTCTATGTCCCTGTATTACTTTTGTTTGGTAAAATAAAGTTGCTGAATCTTTATCGGCTTGTCCAAATGATGGGAAAACAGAGGTACTCCAAATGGTTCCTCATCCTTGGTGAGAAGTTCCTCAATGTCTAAAGATTTCCTCATTACAAGAGAGCTAGATGTCAACCTAGCATTTTAAAGGTTGAACTGAACCTAAATAATGATGCATGAAGAAGAAATGTGTTTACTTATTTCAGAGTAATCAAGCCAGATAAAGCAATTCTGCCTCTATCCCCACATTCATATTGGCTTTTGTATTCCAGTTTTGCTCGAAGGCGATGTAGGAAATCATCAGTGTGCTGAGAGTTAAGATGTCATCTCACACATTCAACCTGTCTGATGGCAGAGCCAGGTCATCTCAGCTGAGAAGAGGTCTCAGTTTAACACCTACAGGTCACAGAGTGCACCTTTAGCTGAATCTAACCCCACAGTAACCTGAACCTGGTCCTGCAGGCAGCTAATCCACCTTAACAAAGGCTCTGTGCTGTTCTGACAGGCTGAGTGATCATCAGTCAGGTAAAGCAAACTGCTCCAGCCTGACCGCTATACACACACAGGTGGCTTTACCGACCGTTCGCTGTGTTTGAGTAGGTGTGTATTTGTCTTTGGAGGTGGGATGAGGTCTCTGGAAACCCTTTTTATAAACAGCGTCTGACTGCATGGGTGTGTGTGGTAAAAGCGTGACATGTCCAGACCTGTTGGGTTTCATACGACGAGACGATCTGACAGTGAAACCGAGGCTGCGTCTGTCACACATAGACAGACCGATTAGGTCACCTTTTCTCTTTCAGACTCAAATCCCCATAATCCCTCAGATGATTAGGCTCAGGTTATGAGTGACAATACACACAGGGACAAAACTCCAAACAAAAAAAACATCATTTATGTAACATGTTATTCATTTTCAGAAAAGTGTCCTACTTCACAACAGTCAATAAACAAAACCAAACTAACATCAGAAAACGGGTCTAACTGCCAAAAGAGTAAAGTCAAAACTGTGATGCATCCTGGTATCAACATTTCTACCAATTACTGGTTCAACCTTCTTCCCCACAGGTTAAACTGACATGTACACAGCTGAAATTTTCCTCAAATAACACAAGTAACTAGACTTTTACAGCCAAAGCCAAAAGGCACTCGAGGAAGTTACGGTAAGTGTTCAAAGTGTGGGATCAGTAAAGGGTGAAATGGAAAGAGTACACAGCACAGGGTGTCGACTGTAAAACACAGTTAGCCTGAAGCACTTCAACCAAAAACATCCAGTCTATGTATCCAGTCCACAGAGAGCATGAGTGTTTTGGTTAAATGTGTGACCGTGTAAAATGGTAACTTCTACAAAGAGGCATTGGTGGCTGAATGCATGAAGTAGCAGTTTCGTTGTACTATGACAACCACTGATGCATTTGGTAGTAAACAGGGTTACAGGTTAAAACAAAACACCGGACATGACAAGATATTGTTGGCAGTACCCTTGCAGTAGCATTTAACATAAAATCATGTGTTTCCTATATCAACAGAATATTTAACAGCCTGTAAAAAAGACCTTCAATCAGTGTGGCTGCTTTGAGTTCTTACATGTCTAAGTTTGATAAAGTTTTTCTGTATATAGTCATTTAAACCTAACAGTCCTGAGCAGACCTATACAAAGCTGTAGTGTTGGCTGTCCACACTAAATGACCATGCTGCCCTCCAAAAATCTCCACCTCAAGCATGTTTTCAAAAACCTTCATTTGCAGCGACCTAAAGTTTACATGCGAACTCTGTTTACACTGAAGAAAAAAAAAAGTTAGAGTGGCCGGAGAAAAGTGTGTGCAGAGTAGGGGTGTCCTGATATGATATTGATATTGGATATCGGTCCCATGTCAGCAAAAAAAACACAAATATCGGATTATATCGGACTGCATCTAAAAATCTGTGATATCAGCACTCTGATACAAGCAGTCCATTCCAGACTCCGCTCCAGCACATCTATCTAGCAGGGCCCTGATCCAGCAAGTTGAGCCCACAAAATCACAACAACAGTGTGTACTAAGGTACTAAAAAAGTGGTAAGTAGTGACCATGTGGCAGCATTTTTTGTTGAATTCCGAAAAAGACATAGCAGCTGAGTGAAAAACTTGTGCCAATATCTGAACAATATCTGTATCGGTCAATACTGAAGGCTACAATATCGGTATCGTATTGGAAGTAAAAAGTTGTATCGGGACACCCCTAGTGCAGGGTATTTGTTCATGGTTATTCAGGACAACAAAGAGTACTCTGGGGCCTCATTTTTGGAACAAAATAACAGCGAATGTGTTTTTTTTTTTTAATCCTGTGGCAGGTGTCCACGATGTTCATTCATAATAAACAGAAGCTTTATTTGAGTGCATTGTTTCTGACTCTCACTACATTTAACGTGAAGAATATCTTACAAGAGGTCAAAGTCTTCCTCTACATATACCTAGAGGGTTTTACCAGGACCAAAGAGACACTAATGAACAAGTCAGAAATAAAGTCTCTGCGTGATAAATAATAATTTGGACTCTTAAGGAGGAGAGAGCCACGGGGCAGCTGGTGTGACATAAAAAGAAGTGAAGGGCCTTTTTTTCAGCAGGCTTGTTGAGATTCTCAAAGAGACACAGGTTAGCCAGAGGCAAACAAGCTAAGAAAACAACCAGAACAGACTTCAACAACCTACTGAGTGCAGAGCTTCTTTTCTTAACCTGTTTGAGGAATGGAAATGACACTCTCACACACACTCACACATGCACTGAGTGTCTGTGGCATTCCTGTGTGCCTGCTGGCTCTCGTCCCTCCACACTTGTCACCGGGCAGCGCAGCAGGGCTCTGCAGAGTGTGCCGGCCAGCCTGAAGAGCCTCTCACAGGCCTGTTAGCATGCAGATGGTGTCAGGTGACAAGAGCCCGAGCTGCAGGACACAGATGGAGGTTGGTGGCTGCTGCAGCCTGGAGACTCGAGGGTTTATTTCCAAAATGCTTCACGAACATCTTGACTCACTGGAGCTTTAAATATGACATACAGGATCCAGGCTTGGTGTCAAAGTGTTTTGTGTTCAACCACAACAGCCTGGAATAAATTATATATTTTTGTGCATTAAAATCTGAACAAAATAGCAATAAAATGTATTCAGTATTTATCCTTTAAAACATTTGCCCATTAAGGGTTTTGCGCAAAATCTGTGAAGCGTGGGACACATTTTTATACCGTCTGTTTTTACATAACCACTGATGGTGTGGCATATATCACACAAGCTGAATGAAAACAATCATCTGTGCATCCTCAGAGACAAAAAAGTAACACAATCATGAAGGAAGAATAAAAATTAACAGCCATAAAATTGAAAAGCTAAACGGGTTTACAATCACAGTTCAGTCTGTGTAATTGAAAAATCTTAATTTAGGGTTTGATAATTGTGCTGGTGCAAAATGTGGAAGTAATAATAACTGAGTATTCATGCTGTCTAATAATAATACAGACGGACAAACGGGGACACCTTGGAGGACAGAGCAACAGGAAGACAGACAGAAAGCAGCAGGAGAGTTGATGTGTGTGTGTGTGTGTGTGTGTGTGTGTGTGTGTGTGTGTGTGTGTGTGTGTGTGTGTGTGTGTGTCTTAATTGGAAGAAACAACATTGCTCTTTTCAGCCCGGCAGCAGATGCGGAGCAGGTTTTAGACAGACTGCACATGAGAGGAATGTAAATGACCCCCTGACCTTTCTACCTATGAGAGCGGGGTCCCTGCCTCCTCCCTCTGATCCTGTGATCATATCTGAAAAAACTACAGCATCATAATCCTCACTGTTTTGGTATCAGCACTGAATGCCAGCTATTGCAGTGACCCTGAAAGAACTTCACTACCCAGTTTGACTTTCTACAAAACATGATTACTCTCAATTTAGTCAGCCCCTGAACATTTCAAACTGTGACACTCCTCTATATTTTACCTCCTGCACCTGTTTCCTTTTAGCAGGGTGAGTAAAAATAAAAGCAACAAATATGAAAAATCCATTCAGACCTTTAAAATAAATGTATTATAATCACGAATGCACAACCTTCAGTAAGATTTGAAAAATGAAGTGCAGAACTTTGCAGTATTTTACCAGCACCCTTCGGTCATCAGACAGAAACTTCACACACTAAGTCTGGTGCATTTGATTTTGTTTTAACTGCAAATATAAACAATTGGTAACAAAGAGTCATCAAGGATGATGTGATAGTTTTTCAACCACTGAAAAAAGAAAAACTGTAAATCAAAGCAGTTTTACCAACAAATAAATGAGCTAAGGAGTTTTACAGACTACTGAAATGTGCTTTTCAGGAGGTCAGGATGTGAGGGTCTAGTTTGAGCCACATATCACAAAGAATGGCAGTATTTTAGAGGAAGGGTGACTTACTCTTACACATTAACAATTAATCCAAAATGTGCAATTGGAAAAGTGTGAGAAGGCTTCAAGAACCGCAGATATTCAGGAAAGATCCAACCAACCAGAGCACATGCAGTGAACGGATGTGAAAAACAGATATAATGACCGTCCAGAGTTTAAGAATCAGTCTTCAAATATAACTGTCAAAGATTGAATTCTGTTTTAAATGTGCTGAAGAAATGAAGATGGATCAAGAAGAGTACAAAGACTTTGAGAAATTTACAAAAGCAGAGAGGAAGTGTGAAGGTACGGTTCCGTAGAGAGGTTGGCATACCAAAGTCAAGAAATAGACTCTCACCCAGTGCTGTGAAGGACAGAAGTCCAGTTCAATTTCCTAATCAAACTGTTGGAGCAGCTCAGCTTTACTGTTAAGGCACTGTTTCATGCCATCTACACCTTAAAATATATAGACTGTCCCAGATTGAGGCAGTTTTACCAGTAAGTTAAATGTGTTTTGGTAAGTAGGAGAGGCAAGATGTCAGTACAGTAACTCCACAGCATAGACTCCACAAGCTCCATCGCCAGCTGACATTTCAGAGCTTCACTATTTGTAAGTTGAGGATACAGGGATACATCATTCATCCTGGTGTACAGTAAGCCGTTGTGATATATATTGACATAACAAATGTACATCAAAAAGCATAAAAAGGTAACCCAGTAAAAGAAGTCCAAACCATCTGTTTGACAATGACCTTCGACTCCACTGATCTCATCTACTAACTCTTCAGACCACATTCTCAGACTGGGATGTTGAAGCAATCATCAAAAAGAGCAGCATCCAGATGTAATGCTAGAGGGATACCTACAGTGTAATATTTATTTATGAGTTTGGCCACCGAACAAGCCGGGCCTGAGAATAAACCGGTTCCTGCGCTATCAAAGTCATATCACATATTTAAGAGATTAAACTTCCTCTTGAAAACCAAAGTCCAGATTCTGGCACCTGCACTCGAGTGTCTGCTTTCGTGTCCAAGTGCCGCACTCGCTCTCAGATGGGCTCCCCGGCTGAGCAGAGGCACAAAGTGGATCCAAGAGGAGGCTGAGACCCCTCCTCTGAAGGGTCACAAAGCAGCTGTGCTCGGCTGGCTTCATCACTCAAGGAGAGAACAGAGGAAAGGAAGAAAGAAGGAAAGGAGGGAGGAGATAATAGACGAAGGAACAGAGGTAATCGACTTCTTGGTGGCTCATGCACGAAAACATTTGTCAACTTTATGTTTATGTCTTATGTATTAAGCACAGAATTTACACTCTTACAGTATATTGAATATGTATACGGAGCAGTGTATGTATAGTCTACTCTGCATGGCACAGTACGTCTTGTCATGCCTTTGTATATTGTATGCAGGCTCCTGTTTAGATTACGCCATATGTTTCAGCGTAAACTGTTGTCAGAGAGTCCCTGTGGCACAGTCATTAAGACAAATTCTTGCCCATTTCATGTTTCCTGGTGATAAAGTGATTCTTTAATCATTCGATCCCCGCTGCTCTGGCACTTTGTATACATTTCATTGTTCTCAAAAGTAACGCAGATCAAAAAAGATGGAATATCACGGCGTAGATAATTAAATCTGGAAAAGCTGTACGTCTTACTAACGCTTAATGAATCTGTGAGACGCTCTCGAATTCAGAAATTCTTCTCGGCACTGTCTCAGCCTGTATTTGTCTTCATAAAGAGGAATTTCCCCTGTTTAGAATAAATATTCACCTCTCTGCTTCCTCTCTGTGCGGCGATGATCTGACACCGGAGATGAAAGCTCATACTCACATTCACACACACACACAATCACGCGCTCACATAGCTCCGGGCTGTTCTGCTTCTCATTAACACTGCAGTAAAGTTCACAGATGTATGCATACAAAGGGACACACACACACACACATCCTGAGACACTTGTGCACACACACACACACACACACACACACACACAAACCAAATACTGGCAAAGCGAGGCTTCGTTCGGCAGGCTCAGACAGCATGCATATCACACAGTATCTGACACAATTCTCTGCTTCTGACACACATTACAGAGGGCTGCGTTCAATCACTCACTAACCCCCTCTCACAAACACTCGCAGGCTCTGCCAGTTCTGCCTCTGGGCCTCTCGTCATGACTGAAACACTCACTGCCTCGCCGTAAATGGATGAGAGCATCAGGGTGGCCCTGCGGTCAGTGGGACCGCCCCACAAATGACAAGTCACACATTTGGTGCCAACAACGGCCGATATGTGCATCTGTGGCTGCGTTAAGTGGATGGTGTTGACAGTGAACGCGGCACAATAGGATGATATTACAGTCGATGAGTTTTTAAACGGCCCCGGGTGGATTTCTGCAGCAGAGAGTCACCGTTTGTCTCAAGGATGCTCTGAAACAGCAGATAGAAGAAAGGAAATGTGCCTTAAAGGCTTCAAGTGTAATTAAAACCAATGATTCAGCACCATGTGGATGACAACACACACACGGATTCATGGACTGAGATGTACACAAAAGTAGAAAAATACTTAAAGGGGATGAAATCATAGACTGTATATATTATGGACAACTTGGTTCTGCCAAGGATTTGAAGCCAAAAAGCTCTCGGTAATTCCGCGTTTCCTCTCCATTTCCTGAAACCAACATTGCGCAGTAGCATTGTACGCATTCGGCGGGAGAGTCGCCGAGAGTCTCTGTGATGACGCTCCGCTCAAACAGCATATCCCCCAGGTGAGCTACACAATCTTTGTACGCCCATAGGCTGTATCAGGTGTCAATCACAGAAAATATGAACCTCCTAATAACTTTTAAAAATGGAGCTGTACAGAAAAAAAAGAGGACTTGAGCACAAACCAGTCTTACAATAACTACATGTCAACATCGCAAACAGGGTGGAAAAAAATGTATGTTCTATGTAATATATTTCTAAAGTTTGTCTACAGTTCCATAAGTTTTGCTGGCAGAGGGACCAGACTGTGCTGTTCTCGGAGCGAGGAGGTAGATGGCGTCCATTCTATTACAGTCTATGGATGAAATGCACAAAAGAATGTGACAAAGCGAAGTTACAAATGTTGTTTGGCGCAACAACAAAGCTCAGTGAGATCAGTTTGGTTGAAACGTAATCCCTGTTTGATGTCGCTCCCACAGAAAACAAGAGGTTGGATCGAGAAATATCTTGACTTTATCAAATCTGTAAAGCACATAAACTGGACAATTATGAACACAACTTAAGTTTTCATGCTAAATTTACTTCTTCTAGATTACTCTCCAAAACAGACCGCATCTTTAAGCTTGAGCGACTTTTATTGGGGTATTAATAACAACTTTATATGATTATCAAAAATTTAAGGAGAACATGAAACACAGAATGCTTTTTCTGGGGGGTCTGCTGCTCTGCGAAGTGTAACTCAATAACCAAGTCAAAAATAGTATTTTTGGCATCCCTCCTCCGGCCTGTCTCTGGCATTTTTGGGGCAGGAAACTTGCTGCACCATCTCTAATTTAATCCATGAGGAGCCAGCTTCCGTTTCCATTCGGCTGAAAATCACCAAAGTGCCAAGCATAAGGTTTTTTTTAGTGTGACAGCTGCGATACGTCTGACTGTACCCCCTTGGAGTATAGGACAGTAGCGAGTTAAAGGCAGAGGAGAAGGAGGGAGGGCTGGCGAGGGATGATGGGTGGATTCTTCACTGAGGCTCTAATCCGCCTGGGCTCAGAAGAAGGTGTCGGCCTGGAGAGAGGGCCTGTCAGCACCCTGGGACTCCTTCCTTTCCCCTTTATCCCTCTTTGTCTTTCCCTCCATCCCTGTCTCTTCTGCATTCCCACATTCCTCTGATAAAATGGCAGGTAGAGAGGAAGAAGAGGCAGGGAGAGAGCTGAAGGGGCAGCTGTGGCTCGGGGCAGCAGAGGTGCGCTGGGTAAAGCCCACCGCTGAAGCCCTGATAAGCGTATCTCCCTCCCTCATGTGTGCCAGACAAAACCCATTTGTTTCCCATCTGTTCCCCTGATTTGGGCCTGACAGCCTGGGGTGAGCTGTGGAGGACCTGCGACAGAGTGATGGTGAAGATGGAGGGGGAAAAAGCAGGATAAAGGCGGAGAAGAGGGGATCATGCCTTTCATTTCTAACACCTTGTTTGGCACGAGGCTTTTCGTCCATCCATCACACGCAATATCAGACACCATGAACTTTGATGGGGTCAAAGGTGTCTGCTCTGAGTTTTTTAACTGCACCTCACAAGTACTCATCTGGTGTCCCAAAGCTACTTCAAGGTGAAAGATCTGAAAGTGCAAATTACTTTAGATTGATTTGACCTAGCATGGCCTACACGAACCATGATTTGTTTGAAGACAACTGTCTTTGCCTATAGTGAACCCCTTTCCACCTATGGGACGCAAAAACATAAAAGATAAACAACTGTATTGGCAACTTTAAAAACCAGTCATGAGCCAATTTGGACAGGGATTTTAGAGTTGTTTACTGTAAAATTTGGTGAGTTGGAGACACATTAAAGAGCATTTTTGTTGTCTAAAGCTGAGATCTATCCAAAACTGCTGTAAAGCATGCAGCTGCCCTTGTGCATAAACAAGACAGGGTGAGGCAGACCAGTCTAGCAGCACCCCTTTTTACAGATTTTTTCCCTCATAAGATTTAAACCATGAATTTAAAGACACAAATGTCACACTTTTCAGTTAAGTAAGCATTTTCAATGGATGGTTGGATTCTCCATTTAATGACAAGTGCCATTAGAGAGAGAGGGAGGGAATGAAGACAGTGAAGTTGGGGCTGAAGTTCACCTCCAAGTAAATTTTAAGAGACTGCCTGTTGCTCAGATGAAGTGAGTTTGCAGGTCAATATTTTTCATCATAGAGCAGTTCTGCAGAGGACTTAGTGTAACTGTAGCCGAGGCAACTTTCAAAAGAACCAAGACCTCTTTAATGTCTTACAGGAGTGACTGCAGGGTACAAGGACTAATAAGGAGGAAAGAAGTGTGTGGTCCTGCATTAGCTCCACTGGCAGAGCGTAGCACTGCTTCAGCCAGGGTGGCGGTGCTGAGAGTTGTGCGCTGGCGTTGTCTCCCAAGTGGAACTACCGGCGCTAAAAATGTATGCACGCATGATACGGTGAGGCACTTTGGATAAAAGCACTCGCTAAATGGTGCAGAGGAACAAAAGAGAAAGAAGAGACAGGAGAGCACGCCTGCAGTTTGTAAATGAACTCTTTCTCTCAGTGTTCCTCCTTCATCCTGTTGTGTGTGGATGTAGGTCTCTCATCCCTCATAATCCCTTCCCCAAACACCGATGAGTAAGTCCTGACACACAGCCCCACTGCCTGCTGCTGGGGATTTACTACCTAAATAAACACTGCACACACACACACACAAAAACAGAGAGGCATAAAAAATAAATTGAAGCAATAAATTTACTCTGTCATACTTTACCAGGGCTGGGTATTGGACATTTTCAGATTCTAGTGCTTATACAAACCTGAGGATCAGTTTGCAGTCGAGAGGTGAGACTTTTTGTTATTATCTTGAGAAAAACAAAAAACTTGTTTTTCTAGAAATATCTTTCCTACTATTTACCGAGTTCTGATAATAACGAAAGTGTAAACCTTCCAGCCTATTTACTTTTTTTGTATCCCTAAAGATGAAGTACATTACACCGATACTGTCACTATAACAATTAGCACTAGAAGTAGATAAAATGACTTTACTGTAAGTTTGTGATGTTTCAGAGTAGGTCAGTGTAGCTAATATATTACTTTGTTTTACCATTAGCATTAACAGTCGACAAATGCATGTGAAAACCTCTGCCGTTGAAAATGAGCCCATTTGGAAGTGCAAGATCAGCAGTTCCTGAAGTGTCCACTTGAGGCTGGCACCAAAAACCCTGGAAGCCTCATACACACTTATTCTAAACGGCTCACCTATACAACAAAAACAATTGTATTCACAGGCCGCAGCAGAGACAATTTTGATATGAGTGGCTCATTTTTATATCCACACACTTAGCAGGGGGTGAATTTTATCATAAAAATTAGTTTTTAAGATGTTAAGCTAAAGTTTTACTAAATTAAAGACACAGCTGACTTGAAAGACACTGTAGCTGTTAGCAGCGAGGCTAAAGGCTACCTCAACTTCATCTCTATGTACCTGCATGGTTGACCAAAAATAAGGTTGGATCAGCATTCAAAACTCAGCGCTGTTTGAAAGCTAGTAAGAGTCTGCATTTCAAGAATGATATCATAATAGCATTCCTTTCAAAGAGGTTTTAAAACTTATTAACCGTGTTATAGAGACCACATTCATGGTTTGTACAGTCTATGGTCAGGCTAATGCTAACATCACTGGCAGCAGATTAAAGCAGCAGTAGCTGTTTAGCGTCATAGCTGCAATGGTCAGTGTGTCGGTATTACTAATCAGCATCTCTGAAGATGTGTTCCTTAAATGTTTTTTTACCTTTGACCAGTAATATGCACTCTTATGCTAACGAAGGCAATTTGTGCAATTTGTGTTAGCTCAAACTCTCACTAAAGCAATGGCATTTGTCGTCAAACCACATCCTCTACTGTACAACTACAGTGTTTCACCTCTTTACAGAGCAGATAACTGACTGTAAAACTGAAGTCGTTCATAATCTCTTGCAAACAGCTAAATCCAATTTGATTTCATAAGAGGATTTTGTTTCAATAAGTGGAAACTGATGCTGGATGTGATAAATGATAAAACCTTGATAAACCTAAATCCTACATAAAAACTGACGGAGAAATCGCACATCTGACAGGATGTTTGTAGCCAGCTTTGCATACGAGTGGGATAATCTGTTGAGTAATCTGTACTACAGACATATTTATCTGCACCGAAAAAAGAAGTGAAGCGAATACTTTCCATTATTCCCGCAGAAAAGTAGCTGTTGGCAGCAAACCTACATTCACTCAAGCATCCCTCAGCCTTTCTGCACCTGAGATGTCACACCGCGTTAAAGAACTTAATTAGCTTCAGTCTCAGTGGATTCTGAATGGTGCATCAGCTCAATGCTTGTCTAGAGGCCAACATTAATTCAAGGGTGAGACCGGGTCTAAAACAAAGTTAAAATCTAATCTAAGACTATAAAAAGTTTTATGTTCCTCATAATGTGATACAAGGAGCCTGAGAGACGAAGCGATCCCAGGAGGTTAGGGTTTCCTCTTGCACTTTTACTTCCTTCTTCCTCTGTAGTCTTTCCTCCTCGCCTACTTTCCTCTAATGACCATGCTGTTTGCTGGCACATAGCCCATGTTGATCTATAACCGTCCATCTGGCCTTTGCATGTGTAAGTGTGTGTGTGTGCCTCTGATGAGGCTATGATGAATCTATAGTCGCACATGAGGAATGCATTTATGTGTAAGCCTGTACAAGCATCTGAGTGTGTTTTCTGTTTTTCCGGCACACCTGCTCCTCATTCAACAGTGCACGGCCTGTTAGCTCCTCTCAACACTGTGTTGTGCTGTTAGCCAGCGTGGCGTTGCTAATCAGCAGTGTTTCAGGGTTAGCTGGAGGCTACCGTGCTGCTGTCTCTGCATTTGTGTGGGGCTGAGAGGAATGTGGCACAGATGTTCACTGTGTGGACTTCGGTGTTGGACTGCATGTGCATTTGGCTCAGACTGTCACTGAACTAACCTGTGCTACCATGTGAAAGTCTAATGAGTGTGTGAGATTCAATTGATGTTACACCTATTTGCTTGTTAGTCATACTTTTGATGTACTGTAAGACAAATTTTATGCGGCTTTCAGAATTGATACTAAATAGTCATTTTTAATTAACTTAATTTTATAAATTTGTGCTGAAAAGTACTTGTTTTTTTGTTTCCTTAAAAGGGATATTCTGGCGTAAAATTAATTTAGGGTCAAACACATCGTAACACCGAGTTGGACAACCCTTTGAGAGATGAATGTTGCTGACTGCTTGTTTCTTCAGTTATTCCAACTTCAGTAACGACCGCACGACAGCAATACACAGTGGTCTGAGGAGCCATACACAAACGTTAACCGAAACGCCACTCTATAGCCACAAATAATGCTCAGAACAGCACCTAACTTCATCAACAGTACATACAGGGTCCCAGCCATAGTACTAGCCACCAAAAATCTTTTTAGCTTTGCCTGATTTCTATAGCAAAGAGACCAAACACAACTCACCCAGTCTCTTCCAGCAGCCGCTTGTTTGTACGGAGACCTCATATGAGTCCATCACGGACGAAAGTGGGGTGGCGCAGCTCAAGGAAGAACATTTATGATCAATAAGTAATAGTCATCATATTAATCATTTTGCACTGCAGACGCGGTAGTTTTTTTCGCCTCAGCGTCTGATTGTATTTTCATGAAGAGATGTGTTATGGTGTGTTTGACTAACTTAATTTTACGCCGGAATATCCCTTTAAATGTTGAAAGACAGTGGTTTTTGTGCCTGTGCAGTAATTTCCACAACACCACTGGTCTTCATCAGTGACTGTTTAAGTCTAACTTTTTCCATTACAACCGAACATCAAACTTACAAAGACTGAAATGTTAAACACATCAGTGTGCGGTTGCTTCAATTTGAAGTTTGGTGTCAATAGCTGTCTTCAAGTTGTCCCCCCAGCCAATGTGAGTCACTTAGCTTGGCATCTCTGCGTCCGCCCTCTTGCCAAAAGTTGTCAAATTAGGCTCCAAAATATCACAACGGCATTGGCAAAAATGCCAAACTCAGAGGCCTCAAGCCTGTAGTCTGACAAAAAGAAAGTACTTCATGATTTTACATCCACTTACTGTTCAGGCTGGGTCTTTGACTGGGAAGGAACAGACCAATTAAACAACTATAATCTAAAATAATCTCTCGGGTATGTTAATTTTGGTTGATTGTTTTTGAAAGTATATTTTATAATTACTTTCATGTGTGTCTTGAAAAGTGGGAAATTTTGACTTACTTATTTCCACGTAAATCAAAACCAAGTGTAATTTTTAACCACTCCTCCACATCTTCTACATTTTTAGGACTCAAAACCTTGCTGTATAACAGGAATCAGAACACCAGGGTCTACTCTCGTAAGCCCACCCACTCACCCTTGCCTGTCATCTTGGTTTGTCATTCGACGGTGTTGCTCCAATCAGAGGTTGATGATCTGGAAAACGCTGCAGTTTAATCACATTCAGGGCATGCTGCTGCTGTAGTTCGTATGATGAATGGCACATCTGGTGTGTGCTACAGGCGTCGAATGACATGACACAAGGTGACACGGCTGGTGTGTGTTGCCCTTTAGCTAGTGGCATGTTTTGAAAGCCTTAAGGGACCTGTTGAATGGTTACGAAATAGAAGCGCTCTTCCTGGTGCACAAGGTAAGCTGCATACTCACTCCTCTCCAATACGGTCACAAATATATTGACGAAGAATGCTTCATGCTTGAGTTGAGGGACTAAGACAGAAACTCTTTTTTAGAAAATGTGTTTGCACTGGCAGGATGACAGAGCTGGTAGGATTTTGACTCTGCATGTGGAAAGAGTGATGATTTTTTGCTGATGGAGGGTTTACATGACCACTTAAAATCAGATTAGGTTTGCAAAAAATGGCCCATTAGGGATTAAAAGAACTCATATAAACACTTTGATCAGAATTAAACAGCCAGGGCGCCAGCTTGGCCTGTTACACCCTCGATGGTTATAGTCCTCGGGCAGGCGGCCTGGGTTCAGTTCCGACCAGTGGCTCTTTTTCTCTTTCGTGGTTTCCTCTCTATGGATGCCACTATCTCCTCTAAATAAATGCAATAAAGACTAAAAATGCTGAACTTGACTATCTAATCAGTTAAAGTTGTTATGTTATTCCATGTTAGTCGGTACTGTGTCTTCAGTGTCTTGGTCATGGGGCAGGAATCAAACAACGAGAAGTGACATTGAAGCCACAGGCCACTGCTTACACAAGCTGCAGCTCGCTCAGCTTTCCAAGAAGGGAGCACACAACCCACTTCAGCAGAGAGACAATGGGGGCCATAACTCATCCTCCCTGAAAGGATACTTATTATGACAGCAGACCCATTAGCTAAATGGAGAAAGAGCATGTGCAGCATGTAGCTCCGGCTATATAAATCTGCATCTCTCACCCTGACCTCTAGCAGTCATTCCCCGGAGGAGTCAACCTGGGATAATTCCAGACGCCCCGATGATGGCCTTACCCGGGTCAGGTCACCGTAAATCTCAGGCTCATCAAGACCGAGTGACACTTGGGAACGTCCCTTTTCTTTCCTGCAACATGGTGTCAGTGTTCGAGAGGTGTGTCAAGGACTTTGTCATGACCAAAAAGTGCTTAGCATGGCAGCTGGTGAGCAGGAAGTGACCGCAGTCACGTGTCCACACTTCTAGTTTTCCACTCAGGATATTTATGTGTCTCTCAGTGGGCCTTCAGCAAACAGACAGAAAGGGATTAACTGCTGTGGCTAATAGCCGTGTTAGCTAACGAGTCACACGTGCAGGAGGGTTACAGAGTGACTTCCCCTCCATGCTTGAAAACAGATGAGAGCTGTGACCACACAGCAAACACCAGGATGGAAATGAAGGCCTTCTGCTAGGCTTGGGGAGAAGTGTTGGTCGAATATAACGGTCTTAAATCAAACTCTGCAGCAGACTTGATCCGGCTCTAAGAAGTTAGACCACAACAATCCGAAAATTATGGCCCAGAGATGAACAGACATGAGCTAGAAGCTTATCCTGACGCAGTGATGATGGAAACAGATCTGAAAAAGTGTAGACTGAGGAGGGTTTGAGATGGGAAAAGGCTGCGCTAAAAGTGTGTACACTGACTTCTGTTCATTTCATCTATTTAAACGACTCAGACAGGAACTTGCAGATGTTTGCACAGCACTTCACAGCTCAGGCCCTTTATTTGCTCAGTGACAGGAGGATTTTAATTGACTGTAACCATTAGACCGAAGAGCGGTTTGATTTAAATCACCTCAGCAAATATTAAGTTGAACCTCATGTTTAAAATATGATTTGATAGATTTACCTGCGGTCATGATTGAAGATGGTAAAAAAAAACTGTTATGAAGTACTTTCAAATATGTGACATAGAAAATGAAAAACCGACTTAATGTTATCTTAAATGGAAAATACAATAAAACTGAGACAATGAACCAACATTTTCACTCTGGCTTTACAATAATTTATTATCCACAGTCCTCCTAGACATGTGACTTGTCATAAGTGTGACTTTTTTTTACTTTACTGATCATGAAGAACAGCCAAAATCTTATTATCCCATCAGTAAGCCAAATGTAAAAAATCCTCTTAATCCAATATTACTTGAAATCACCTCTGCTAGCAGATTTTCAACACTGCCCACATGTCCTATTACAAGCAGAGACATCAGAGGGGCATTAACCTCAGCAAATTAAGTACAACACAGTGTTTTTAAAAAAATAACAATTAGATCATTTTACACAGTTTTTAACATTATCAACAAAACCTGCTTTTTAATCTTTGTGATGTTAAATGTTGTTGAAAATATGCGTGTTGCTGGGCTTAACTCCTGTTGATGTGGATCAGCTTGGTTGGAAATGTGTTGTAATGTGTAAATTTGTGTAATGGTTGAAAATGTCACAAGCAACACTAGTCTTTATGAGGTATAGCTATTACGCACCAGAGAGTGATGTTTCGGACCATTACTGACTAAAATTACCCAGAATTATATGCTAGACGTTTATTTATGACTTAACGGTATAAAAAAAGAGGTGTCTTGAGACTGTTGTGTAGTTGGGAGGATGATAGGACAATCAAGTGTATCATACTGTATTATATAGGGCCAAGATTAGTAGACTAGTCACGATGACGTCGACTATCAACATCATCAGTGACTTATTTAATGATCATTGCCAGGTTTTTTTTTTTTTTTTTTTTTTTTTAAAGCTTTGTTTTTCTCTCAAAACCGCCGCTGTACCTTCTGCTGTCTTGTCTCACTTGTCTCTGTCTGTCCTTCATGCACATGAGCAGTAGTGGTAATCCAGGTCAGCCAGAAAAGATATGCCCAAACAGAATCATAGCTAGGCAACAACAGAGCTGAAAAGTTTGGGAGAGAGAAGCATGTGCAATGCAAAATCTGCAACACAGATCTTGCCTTCCGACGGCAATAAAAAAACACGTTGTGGCTGATTCAGTTTCTGATGAAGAGGGACAGTCGTATCTGTAAGCTAATTGGCTAGTTGGCTGCTAACATCAACGTCAACAGTGAGCTTCTCACAGGATTAGAGCGGCTACATACCGGTCCAATAAGCTGCAATTCGTGCATGATCTGATAATGACTAATAAAAATAATAATTGGTGACTCGTCGATTATCAATATAGGTTTGGGACTGATTGTGTTGTTTGGTGTATTATCTAATTCTCAGAGTCATCACAGACACTGTGCAGACATGCTACCATCAGTCTCTACAGAACCACTAACGACCCACAAACAAACAACCCTTGTGTGACCACAGGTCAATGATGGGACCATCCTGCTCCGCCTCCTTATTGATGTCCAGTGTTTTATCGATATCAGCTGTCTGGACAAGTCACCAACACTGGCAGGAATCCTGTCCCTTCAAAGAGCGTCATTGACGGATGTATTGAACTGTTTGGGGGCGTTTCCTCTGATCTGCTTTGTTTGGGTGTGTGTGTTTGTTCATGTGTGTGTTTGTACTGGTGATCTTAAGAGCACAAGGGGAGGATGGGATACAGGAGGAGGCAGAGACACTGTGATAAGGTCAGGCCCCTCTCACATCTCAGTGTGCTGATAAAGCAGGACACACACTCACGCACACTCTCACACACAATCAGACAGCCGTACCGAGGCATCAAAGACTGATAACACACCTCTGCATTATCTTCCTGTGGCTTTGTCTCGGGGTACGCCGTACTCCTAACACAGGACAGCGTGAGGCTTCAAAAAGCAAATCCATCTTTGACCTTTTACAAAAGATCAGACACATTCTCCTGATGAAAAGTTTTGCTTAAAAACAAGATTTTTATCATCTGACTTACATGGAATCAAACGGATCGCTAATATAAACACCAGGAAATCCACGTAAAGCTGATTTTCAAAGAATTTTAATCATCTTTTCTCATTTAATTCTTTTTTTGCCTTCAGATCTTCTGAGGCATCTTATCCTGAAATTTACCTGAAAGCTTAAACATGTGTGAAATGAAACGATGCATGACATACACAACAGCGTGCCTCATTTTGAATTCAGTCTTCAGCCTTTATATGTTGGAAATGTTGTTTTCTTCTCCCCATATTGGGTTTTTAGTCAGCAAACAAACTTTTTCCAATGCAATGTTTGCACTAAAAGAAGATTACAGAAACTAAGTCAGACTATTTGTCTCCGTGGTGCAAACCCAGCAACAGAAACACAGACGAGGTAAACTGAAAAATCCAGACAATAGTCTTATCCCTCATCCAGTACAAAGCCCATTCAGTGAACTCTTTCATCTGTGCAAACAGGGCAGGAGGGAACAGAAAACATTTGATCAAGTCAAAGTTAATCTTCCAACAGTTTGAACTCACCGCATTTTCTAACAAAGGGACCCCACAGAGGACCGGGCCTGAAAGTCACACATTTTCTGGTGTCTCTTGGTGTTTAATCCATCTTTTTTTAGCAGTTACATAGAAGTCTCCTTTTCCCCTCTGTTTCCTTTCATTACCTACGGATGATCAGAAACTAGCGTGAAAACTCCATTTATCAAAAACGGTTAGCACAGTTTTTTGGAGTAATGTTGAACCAGGAGTATCAAGTAATGTAGTTGTGCGCTTGGTCCAACAATCACATATGAACTTCATGTGAGGAGCTTCAGATTTCCTCAGACTGCAGAAGACATGTTAGATCCTTTAGTGCTGGCTTAAGTTGTCAGCACATCTCTAAACAGACAGGAAAAGAAATTCCTCTGGACTCAAATTCATCTCTGGGACAGCCAAGAGGGTTTTTATTCTGGAAATCAATACTTTTGAAAAACCAATTGAGTCAAAAAGATTATCTTAAAAAGTGTAATCTGTGAAAACTGCACTGTACAACCAGCTTTTTTTTGTGCTTTTTTTTGTTTGTATTTTGGTTGATGCAGCTGTTGTCTGACACTCATTCTTAGATAAGGTTTAAAGAGCCTCTCAAGTGCCTTTGGGGAAACCTTACCCGGAGGAAAAGTACTCGCCCTGGATGTGTCGATAAGGACATAAGCTTTAGTTTTTAAAGGGCATAAAGTAAACAACAGCACTGAGCTCGACCCCTCTGGGCCCCGACTGGCACACTGGGCAGCAGAGCCACCCGATCCTGGAGCCTGGCGGGGCCTCACCGCCGTAAATCAAGAGGCATCGGAGACGCTGAGCTCGCGGGTGAAACGAAGACGAGACCACAACGAGACAGACAGGAACGCTGATGTGTGTCTCTGATAACACACACACACACACACACGGATCTCTGCGTTTCCCTCAGCGTTCACACTCAGCTCACAATAGAGCCCCACAAACAGTCGAACAAGAGGAGATCACAGGACGGCTGACATAGTTGTGTACACACTAATTAGGCACACTCGCACAACCACAATGGGCTTTTTCACAGCCTGCATGCACAAATCACACACTCGCTCACACACACACACACAGTATGAGTATCAGGGTCGGGATCCCTGCCATGTTTGCTATGATACTCTCTCTGATCTGGGGTGAGGAGTTCTCTGCCCCCGCTAATATAAAAGAAAGGAGACAGGCAGGTTTTTGAGAAGGTGGCAGCCCTTCTTGGACTGTTTGACAGTCGCAGTGTGAATGAAGGATGCTGTGTTTTGTTCCGGCTCTGTATGAACAGGCGTTTTGTTTGCCAGATGACATTTAGACAATGGCTGCGAGACGGGTGGGAGGAGGGAAGGGGTGGTGGGTGTTGGCAGCGATCATATGAGCGACGTCTGAAGCTTTTGTGGACAGTTGAAGAAGAGAAGAGGTCAAGAGGTCAGGACCGAGTGACCTTTGCTGACATGAAGGCAGAAAATAATGAGAGGATGGTGGCAGAGATGAAGCCTCTGCTGGTTTTTTTTGTGATTTTTACTTCAACATTGTTTGGCCATCAATCAGCTGGGTAGCCTGCAGTCCTGCTGCGCCGATCTGCTGCTAAATGTCTGTTTTGTAAAGTTTGTTGTGACTCCGCTGGGCAGAAGTTGCTGCACAAAGCTCAAGTTTGGAGGAAAAATGCAACGAACATCGAGAGCTGTCCTACTTGCAGACAAAGAAGCCTCATCGTGCATCGGGTTGACCTTTCTCATAGTTGAACGATCACAATTACCACTGTTTTACATACATGATGTGTTCGATAAGTCATTATTATTTTGACACTTTTGCTACTGACAAGATGAGCCAAATCCCTGCAGGAATAACAGATGGAAAAGACGCATAAAAATACATTTATTTTCCCTGTGCCCCTCATGGGAGTGAAACCGTTCAATAATAATTCTCTCTGCTGGCAATTTTAGCATTAAACTACAGGACAATTTAGGCGCAAAGCATGATTTTGTAGGAGATGCTGTCAAGCCATGTTGAAAGGTGAAAGTCTTCAGCTTCACTCTGAGGTTAGGAGAAAAGTCGGTCATCATAGTGAGAGCTGAGACGTGATAATCATTCCAATATGGGGATAATGGCACACATTTCAGACAGCCACTCCTGGAAGGCATTCATATTTTTTGCACTTGGTTGCACACATGAAATGACGTACTGCATGAAGAAATGAAGAGGTGAGCAGCTTGGAAAGAGTGTTGGAGGGGACAGGGGTGTTGAAGAGAGAGAGGGAAGGAAGGGGGGGAGACAGGTAGAGCAGCACCTGGAGATAAAGGAGAGACTACACTCTGATCCTCGTCTTTATCTCTGTGTGGATGTTTTGACTGAGATGCTGAGTGGGGTCCGAGCTCCAGCCATGTGCATCAAATCAAGACCTAATCTGACATCCATCGCCACTTCACATGTACTGTTCAGACTGTGTGAGTGTGTGTGTGTGTGTGTGTGTGTTTGATGATCTCAAGTATGTTTGTCTACCTGAGTCATCACCTGTGGCGGCTACCCGGGACACAACAAAATTGGCCTGATTGGAATAACCTGTGTGTTTGCACTGTGCAGAAGTAAGTGTGTCTATGTGTGTTAGTGTGATGACCCTGTGTGTGTGTGTTCATCTCGGTGATTACCCTCTGGTTCAGAGATAAGAGGACAAACAGCCAGCAGGAATTCACTCAACACACTCAGCCAGAGACTGACGCCTCTGCACAGAGGAGGGGCTGCAATCAGCTGTGAAACTGCGTGAGATGAACTTCAGGATTAAAACAGTTTTTTGTAAAACGAAGAACACATAATGAGACAAATATGTGGAAAAAAAAGTTGAAAAAGTTGCTTATTTCTGGAATTGAAGTGTGAGGATTGCAAATAGAAGACACAAATAGCCTGGTTTTACTTAACAACACCTGCACCCTCTCAACTCTGACAGAGCTGTTCGTCATACTTTAAAATGTTTGTTAAACCTGTTCAAAAAAGTTATTTCCTAATAACCAGTTTGTCTTTAGCTGAACTATTTCCAAAAAAAGATGCTCTTAAATTTATTGAAGTTACAGGTTGTTAATTATTCGTGTGTTGGGAAGCATTAGAGCACATTCCAAGGTAAAACAGCATAATTTGTAGCCTATTAGCTAAATTGCTTCTGGTGCAGCTGAGCACAAATCTTCAAGTAATGAATCTATCGAGGATCACAGATTAGATCATTTGTTGCATACGGTATTTGCCGAAAAAAGATCCCGGTGCGTTTCTCTGCATCACAACAACAGTGACTCAACACAAACCTGATTCAACAAAAGATGAAGGGGTAACACTTTAATTGACGCCTATCTCTATAACGCATTATAAATGTATGTATAATGTGTTATAATCATGTTATAGCACTGTATAACTATAGTTATAAATGATCATAATGCTTTATAGCAATAATCATAACACATCATAAATCATTTCATCATGACTTACAAGGTCAGGTATTATAATGTGTTATAACTGTTAACAACTCACTGATAATGTCCACATAGATAATAATGCATTATACATATATTTATGACGTGTTATAATTTGCTTATTAACTTGTATAACTATCATTATAAACACTCATTAATTATCATAAGGCTTTATAACAATAAGCATAACACATAATAATACCTGACCTTGCTTTATAATGTGTTATGATTACTGTTATCAAGCATTATGATCATTTATGAGTGTTTATAAATATAGTTATACAGTGCTATAACGTGATTATAACGCATTTTATATATATCTATAATGCGTTATAGAGATAGCCGTCAATTTAAGTGTTTCCGAAGTATATACTTAGTACAAGAGTGAGGTTATTTTAAAACAGTTAAAAACTTCTCACAGTGCCTTTAAAATCCACACCGCCTCAGCGCTGCATTACTCTTTAATTCGTCCCCTATCTGAAGCCTCTGCCCTGCACATGTACCCGTGAAACAAGCCCATAAGAAGTCTCTCTCGTACAGTACAAATGTGACTGCTTGCACTCACTCTGACCTCTCTCTTCATTCTTTCGTTCTCCCTAAAGGGGGAAAAGTTAAACCCTGTCCATCAAAAAGGGTCCAGAGCAGCCCACACAGAGCATAAAGCTTGGCCTTCATCCCCCCCCTGATTTAAACACCTCATCAAGCCGGCCTTACACCTCACCCTGAAATAGACGCCTTCTATAGATAGTAAATAAAATAAACAGTTGTGTCTCCGTCTGCCTCTGCTGCTGCTGCCCGCTCAAAGAGAAGACTTCAGAGCTATCAGCTGCTGCGAGGCTGCGGTTAAAGGGAATCACATGTTTGGCCTGACATTAGAAAGCTCTGTCAGATGAGGAGAAAGAAAGACGTGAAGGAATAAGTGAGAGAGTGGAGGGGGGGGACTGGTTGCACTGGTTACCTTCCAGCTTGACTTCAGCTTCCTGCAGGGGTGAGCTCAGAGCAGCTACATGAGGTAAAGAGAAACAGATCTTTATGACAGGTTTTACAGTGTGTAAAATATGGGCTGCTGATAAGGCGCCCTGTGGTTGCAAACCGAAGAAAAAGAGCAGAAAAGAAAAGAGGCCGGTTTTATTTTGGGGTTAGTTTACCCATTAATTTCACTCCAGTCTCTTAAAGGTCCATTAAGGCAAGAGGAGTAGAGCAGGCTGACATCCATCACCTCTGCTGCTTCAGAGCCCAGAGAAACACACCCTAAAGAAGGCTAATGAAAGACCTGCTAATGCTGTGTGTTGGTGCACGCACGAGCCCTGCACCTTCTTTTGTGTACAATCCTATCAATGTCACAAAGGTTACGCTCCCTCAAGATAACCCGCCGAGATCGCTGTGTGCTCCGGCTGATCTTTTTTCACTCCTCTCTTTTTGTGATTAGGTGTCAGCAGAATTTCCTTGGTGTGCAGACGACGGCTTTCATGTTAGGGGTTTCTCATGGTCTCATGCCCCAGCGAGCCGCCCATTTAAACGCCATGTAAAGCGGCTGCATTGCAAAGTACACAATGTGTGTTTGTAGTCCAGTGGCACAAGCATGAATCCATAGTTATCGGAGTACAATGACATTCACGCCTGCGTTTTCTCGTATCTCTGTGCAGAGAGTAAAAGCCTTTTGTCTTTCGGTTTTAGAGGTTTTAAGTGTGGATCATGAATAGTTTAATGTGGAAGGCTTATTTTCTCACTTACAGTAGCCCGATAACTCAAGTTGGATTTGAGAGCTTGTAAAAATCTCTGCTTAAACAGATCGAGCAGTAAAATAATTTCAAAAATCTGGTCTCACTGTCTTTCAGCTCCTCTGATTGAAAACATGTCTTTGTATTTTGGGAGAATAGAGTGAAAAAAGCTTGAGTGGGGACAGATGTGATAGAACTGGCAGGGTGCAGTTTGGAAATGACAAAGAGTCTCTGGAAATGGGATTTGTCTTGGGTTGACTGCGGTTTGGTTGGTATGTACTTTCCGTTTTACACAAACTTGCCATTTAGTGGCGTAAACATCCTGAAAAGATCTGTGCCACTGTGGGGCTCCGGGGACCGCGCTCAGTGTCTATCATGCTCCACCTGCACTTGCAGTTCTTGTTTTTTAAGTTACTCGGTCGTTCACCTGGGCATTTTTGAAATCAGCTGCAAATCATAGAAGACCAAAGTTAACCAATCTGCAGGGACCCGTATCCGAAAAACCAAACTACAAAAAACACCAACGACCCTTTTTTAAGATCGTATTTGAGGCATGCACGAGGGTTTATGAGCACCAAATCATATCAGGACCAGGAATCAGACTTTGACTGGTATAATGAGAAGTGAATTGTAAAAGATGATCATGTAAAATAGTTTTTGAGCCACAACCTACACAAGCAATATCATTGGCATTTCTGGCCTCACGTTCCTGTCGCTCAAGTAGCAAAACATACTTGCCAGTTTAAAATAGCTCAGAGCAAATTATTGCACAAACAAAAGGTCAAATTTGAGAAATCCACAATCATCTGGTGACACCCAGGGGTTATTTCATGATACCTTTTGGGGTGGAGACCTTAGTCTTTGGATCTGTTTTGAAATGATCCACGTATCCTTCGACAATCTAACCTATAAAGAGTCAGTTTGACCCAGATTGAAAGGCAAGTGTGTAGACCTCTCGTCCTTTGTCCAAAACTTACTAAACTGTCCTTATTTTCACTTTCTTTTCTCATCAGATGTCTCTCTTCTTGGGAAACACTTAGACGATATTAAAAAAAAATGTAGATCTGTTCAAATGTGCAATAATTCAACACATTTTCTTCCAAGTAGCTGACTTATTAAAGAGCGTCTGTCAGCGTCTGTCTCAAAAAACAGAGCACTAATTCAGTGTAAAAGTTTTTGTGCTAAATCTCTAGGTTTGGATGTAGTTACTGGTACTTTTTCCCTGAATTGTTGTTTTATCTCTAAACGGGTTTGCCAGAATAATCATTTTGCAAGAGTCAATGAAAATAAAGCTCTCTAGTTCTGTTTATCTCTAAAACAAAGAGAGGAATGAGGGGAAAGAACCGTTTCCATATCCTTCCAGAGTTGTAAAAATCTTGCCTCAGAGGAGTGTAAACAGCTGTAAAATGTGTCGGCATGAGATATAATCAAACTGTTCGGCGTGGTTTGTTTTCACACCAGTACAGGCTTTTATGGTTTTTTAATGCAGTGCCATTGTGGGTCTGAACACAGCCTCTCCCATAGTATTCGTGGCATTCTGGATGAGGCCTAAAATGTAAATGTGATTGTGATTTACCATGGGAACTTCGTGGCATTCTTCTTGTTTTGGAGGACTGTGAAAGGAACCGGACTTGAGCCAGCTGAAAAGAACAGTGAGCTCTAACAGCCAAAGAAGCGGTTGCAGTGAAGCTACACTGAAAACGCCATATAAATCTTAGCTTTTTAGAGTCCAACTTAAACCCTGAATGCACACACACACCAAACACACACACACAGACACACACATGCACAGCAGCTGTTTGAAACTGATATGTAAATGGTTCAAACGGGGTCGGTTTAGTGCCAGAGTGCGCACACTGTCCTCTGAAAAAAAAAAGCTGTTTCTAATGAAGACCAGCTCAGAAAACTCATTTATGTCTCCAAAACTGTAAGTGAACACCAGCCTGCCAGCTTCACAGTGTGTGTGCAGTGTGTGTGAAATGTGTGTGTGTAGCATGTGTGAAAGAGAGAGAGGAGGGAGGTGGTGGTGCACAGTGAAAGACAATAAATAAGAGAGAGAGAGAGAGAGAGGGACAAGTCTAACTGTCAAAGGCAAAAAGCCGTACCAGCGCTAAAACACACTTTGGGCGAAAACGTCAGAGAGAAAACAGGAGGAAGGGGAACTGAGGAAGACTGTCGGGGAGCGTTACAGGCAGCGCACGAGTGAAAATGGACTAAGAGACGTGAACAGACCGAACCTGCAGCAGCAGAGGAGACAGAAGCTCATCTACTGTAGCAGCAGCTTGGAGATGATGGTGTCAAGGGGGTGAGAGCGGGATTTCCTGGGATGTGATGCCACAGGGTGGAGACCTCCACAACAGAGCTGACCCCTGTCCGCCCAAACCTTCCTGATCCTTATCATGGTCCAGACTTGAAGTAGCTCACTGGTGAATAATTGTTTAAGTCCCACTCCGATCGTCTTTTATACTACTACAAGTGTTCTCAGTGGTCTTTAAATTGTGATTATTAAGTTTTTACCAAAAATCACATTACCAAGGGCTTTTCTTCTGCAGAGCTCCAGTAGATCATTAGCAATTCGCCTCTGAGTTGTGGGCAGAGACAGTGCTTCTCCGCACACTCGTCTTCACGTTAGCTTGTAGCCTAACATTGCCGGTGCAGTAGAAGTAGCAGGTAACATAGACGCTATTCAGCTCTCAGACACTAATGTCTTTAGGGACACGATAAAAGCTAATATCATACCTAGCTTTCTTACGAGCATTGGGAACTGCTAACGCACACGCTTGTTCTGTGATCGTCCTCTGTGTTTCTCCTCTAGATGCTGAGTGTTGCCTGCATAGCGCGGCCCCGGGGGTGGAGCTTGGATTGGTTACGTATAAAATCTCACTGTTTCCGAGCCTGCTGTTTGGGTCTGCCAGAGATTCACAGAGATTTGAATGAAGAAATACTCTGAAAAGCAATTTCACATTTAGTTTTCTCATGATATGTCCTGAAGCATCAGAAAAATGCTATAAGAACATATTAAAAAAAACAAGAAAAACATGATTTTCATCAAAGTGGGTCTTTAAACAAACCTCAGAGTCAGACTTACACACAAACACACACACACACGAGTCTAGAGAGAAACTGCTCAATCTTTCTGCCTCTTAATTAGACCGATTAGTGACATTTTGACAAAACCGGCACCTTATCAAAATCAGCCCACACAACGCCGATATCACCATTGACTTTCCTTCATGAAGCCTGAATGACAGCAAATCAAATTTCACAGAGTCAGTAGCTGGTGTTTAAATACTAAAAACTCTGTTATGATGTGAAAAATTCTGCAGTTTTATACTGCCTCTGACAGAAATATCAGCAAGATCTTCAGGCGAATCCGAGCAGACGTTTATGTGTGCCATCTTGTGTAGCAGGCATAACTGCGGTAGCAACTCAGCGTCTCCTGATGTCTGCAGACTGAAATCTACAGCAGCTCACATTAAGACTTCCATAATAAAAACACAGTCAAGTCAACTGCTTATTTACATGATTGGTACCTTACAGGCTCGAATAACCTTTTCACCCACTTGGCCGTCTACTTGGTGCTCTTTGGGTCACTCTATGCCATGTTGTAAAAAAGGTTATGCTGAAATGCCGTGTGGATGGCCTCATGTTTAAGGTCAGCGGCTGTTATTTTACCATTTTCACAATCTGCTATTATGTTGAGAAAGCTGACTCTCAGAAAGAAAAGAAGTGAAAGCAGACCTCTCCAGCAGTATGAGGCTGAGAACAACACTTTTCGAGCGAAGTTTACAGATCTTTTCCTCCTCCATTAACATATTTTTGTGTTTACTTCATTGGATCAGGAGGGTTTCGTGTTTGAAACTCTAAGGCTGCCGTAACAACCAAACACAAACATGTGAAGCTCTGCTGCTACTTGTTTATTTATCTCCTTCTCTTGGTTTTCCTGCATGCTCCAGCTCAGTCAGCACATGCTAAGTGTAGGCCGAGGCCAAACACCCGCAGGGAGCAACCCTGTCCTCGACATGGCCGCCTTACACATCATGTGGCCTCTTTTCCACCTCCCACTTAACCCTCACCACACACACAAATATGCTCCCTGCCGCCCCAAACACACAAAATAGGCTGAAACCAAACAAACATGCCGAGCTTGTGAGGAAATGTGAATAAATGCTGAGAAGTCGGACAAAAATGGTCGGAACGCTGAAGCCGAAGCAGGCCGAGGAGATGCTGGCAACACACCAAGGCGCGCACACTCACACACACCCTCAGGTCTGCAGCAGAGCGAGGTGTCAGAGCCCGTTAGAGGCCTTTGGCTGGACGCAGCTCCAGAACAAGCTGGACAAAAGCGTTGCCTGTCTCCCCTCATTAAGTGATTTAAGATCCCGTGTTCCCCCGACTCCTTTCATCGCCGTCCAAAGTGAACACACTCAAAAAAGCCCAACAAGACTGCCAGGACCTGCTGACATGAATGGGGTGAAGAGGGGCAGGAAAGCCAAGTTCATGGCGGAGGACCAGGGTCTAAAGCTGAGCTACACTAGCCATGCCTATTAGTCCTGCACACAGATGGAGGAGGGGGGGGGGCTTGAATGAGCCGGGGTACGAGCGAGGCCTGGTCCTCGGGTGGGAAACAGCAGCTACTTAATCCATTAACAGTTCTTCCTCTGCAGACACAGAAGAAGCAACGTTTTCCCATGAAGCTTCAGTTTAGCAGAAATGTGCCGTTTCCACATTCCTGGCTAACAAGGCAGCGCTATCGAGGGAGGCGGGAGACGACAGAAAGATGGAGGAGCTGGATGGAACATTAGAGCTGCATCCAAAATCAACCTCATGAGAGCGCCGCTTTGGTTGAGTCGTGTCATAATAATGAGTGATTAAAGCAGGCTATCATATATCGCACAGTTACAAGGATTTGCTATGAAAACTCCATCACTGCCTGCGGTCAGGCTCTGGATTTGTCAGCAGTACAGAGGAGAACCTCAGGTTTCAGCAGCTGCTGCTGAAAAAAAACTCTGAACAGTAACATTTTCAATTTAAAAAGAGAAATTATCCTGAAATTTCTCCTGTGACAAACTATCAGGTTTCTCTTGAAACACGGGATCAAAAGGTGGTATCATAAAGTGGGTTTTACCCTATTTTGTGCCGAATTCTGATGTCTTAAACCAGGTGAAAGTAGCTTTCACACTGTTGAGTCACTTGATTTAATAAAAAACATCAGCTTAAAGTAATAAGACGGTAAAAAGCTGCTTCAAGGCGCAATGTACTGTAGGATTTTGCATTTTTTGTCAAAAATCTGTCTTTTAGCGAGTCAGTTTGTGTTTTAATCCCTAAAAGTGTCTTTTTAAGTTGCATTACATGTCTGTTTTTGTTACTTGCTTCGGGACTAGAGCTAAAATCAGCATTCTTGCTCACTCCCACATATTTGCATCCAGTATTTTTGCACTACTGCTCGTAAAAGGCTCTGTATCAGTGCAATCTGGAATATCTGCTAGAGGAAGGTAGAGATTTCTGTAAAAGCATCTATCTTAGTCTAGTGTTAAGTAATCTAAATATAAGTACACCTTTTGGTACTTTGTAATGCTGTGCTGTCACTTTTAGTACATAAAACCATGCTCTGCAGACTTGAGACTTTGACATTCTCCTGTGACAAACTATCAGGTTTCTCTTGAAACGTGGAATCAAAAGGTGGTATCACAACGTGGGTTTTACCCTATTTTGTGCCGAATTCTGATGTCTAAAACCAGGTGAAAGTAGCTCTCACACTGTTGAGTCACTTGATTTAATAAATAACATCGGCTTAAAGTAATAAGACAGTAAAAAGCTGCTTCAAGGCTCAATGTACTGTAGGATTTTGCATTTATTGTCAAAAATCTGTCTTTTAGCGAGTCAATTTGCGTTTTAATCCCTGAAAGTGTCTTTTTAAGGTGCATTACATGTGCGTTTTTGTTACTTGCTTCAGAACTAGAGCTAAAATCAGCATTCTTGCTCACTCCCACATAAACGTCCAGTATTTTTGCACTACTGCTCGTAAAAAAGCTCTGTATCGGTGCAATCTGGAATATCTGCTAGAGGAAGGTAGAGATTTCTGTAAAAGCATCTATCTTAGTCTAGTGTTAAATAATCTAAATATAAGTACACCTTTTGGTACTTTGTAATGCTGTGCTGTCACTTTTAGTACATAAAACCACGCTCTGCAGACTTTAGACTTTGAAATTTTTCCTGTGACAAACTATCAGGTTTCTCTTGAAATGTGGGATCAAAAGGTGGGATCACAAAGTGGGTTTTACCCTATTTTGTGCCGAATTCTGGTGTCTAAAACCAGGTGAAAGTAGCTTTCACACTGTTGAGTCACTTGATTTAATAAATAACATCGGCTTAAAGTAATAAGACAGTAAAAAGCTGCTTCAAGGCTCAATGTACTGTAGGATTTTGCATTTATTGTCAAAAATCTGTCTTTTAGCGAGTCACTTTGTGTTTTAATCCCTAAAAGTGTCTTTTTAAGTTGCATTACATGTCTGTTTTTGTTACTTGAGCTAAAATCAGCATTCTTGCTCACTCTCACATATTTGCGTCCAGTATTTTTGCACCACTGCTCGTAAAAGCGCTCTGTATCAGTGCAAGAAATGATCACTAAGCCAAATAAAGTGTCTGGTGCAGAAAGAGTAAAGCAGACTGCCAAAATTTTTACCTGAAGCCACTGAAAACATGATACTTTAAAAACACTTTCAGGTTCAAATCCCACAAAAAAATTCAGGCTCCTCATCTTCTGTGTTGATGAGGATCCGAAATTAGTGACACTTGTACTCGTAAATGTACATCTCACAGCTTAGAAATGCTCCTTTTCTGGGTCATTATGTCATCTGGAAGTGTTCAGAGTGAAGCTTAAAGGACGCCTGCTCAGATCTGCCACCGAGCATGATCTGCACGTTCAGAAAGACTCTCTGCTGCCGCTTTGATGAGCAAAAAAAAAATGTGTTTGATGTCAGTCAACTCTCTTAAACAGGCGGAGGGGATCCCCTTACTGTTAAGAAACCTGTAATTCAAACTACTCTGATAAAGTGCAGCGCCGCAGAGGCCAAGACATCTCAAACTGGTCCCTTAAGAGAAGGAGCCTAATTGGGGAGTGAGTGTTGTGATGTGAACAGTATAGGGGATGCAGAAAATGGACTTTCTGGATTTGAGTTAAAAAAAAAGGAGACTTTAAAAGCAGCCAAGGTCCAATTAGTGCGGTATACGGTGTGGGATCCAAACATTTGTTTACAAGAGGCTGTTTTTTTTCCTCAAACTCCCTCTCAGGGACGGGGAACCCTGGTCGGGTTCCACGGCGGCTCCACAACAGAGTGGGTGTGGCTACACCGCACAAACCTCGGGGCCTTTTGACATTACACTGCGTAACCATGAGGTCAGAGGAAGGCTCTTTCTTCCAAGGCACAAAGGAGTGATTTTTCACTCACCCCGTGAGAACAGCGGCGAATAATGAACCCTCGGGCCCCTGGTATCACGTTCGGTTTCACACGCGTCAACTCCATTCTGGAGCGGAACAAAGGGGGCAGTAGGAGAAACATTTGTGGGGAGGGAACAGTGCGCCCAGGGCATGGCATGCAGGGTGAGTCTGATGCATTTTATAGGTATTTCATTTGCATCGATACTCGTGAGATTAGCAGGCGATTGTTTCTTTTAGTCATGCGGAGAACAGAACAATGAAAGCTACCAAGCAAGCATGTGCAGATAAATGTGAAGGCATTGTTTAGGCTGAAACTTATCTGAATTTTATGGTGAGGAAAGTCTTTAGACTTGGTATGAGCAATTTTATTGTCCTAACTGTGGCTTGATGCTCTGCCAGAGGAAAGAGCTTTCAAACCAGTGGAGGAACAAAGTCTCTACATGAGAACATGTCCACTCATGGAAAGAGTCATCTAAGAAATCAGGGAATGAAACATTATGTTGATAACAAGAGCAGAATTAATCTCAAGGCAAATTTAATAACTTTATAGCTGAAGATACATTAATATAACCTCTACCTTACATCAATATTACACCCTGTACCACAATACTTAATCACAGACACAGTTTTGTTGCGGCAAGGTCGCATTAATATCAAGATTCAGCAACAAAGATTCCGTTTTTTTTTAATTCTGAGCATTAAGATTAAGAAAATATAAATAAGTTAAAGTAAACAACACTGGGCCCGATATTACAGGTATGAAGACTAAAGCTGAAGTCAGCTCCGTCTCTGAACATGCAGTGACGGCTGCGTAATCCCTGTCTGGGTAGGTATTGATGGCTGTCAGTGTATTTTAATCCACCATTTTTTAATGCTAACTCTGGACTGAGTGGACTTCTTTACTTCGGTCTAAATTAAGGCTGAAAACCGTTCCGAGTTCAGCCAGTTTAAGGTTTCAGATCTTGTCAGATTTGAATAAAATACTTAAAATACTTTAAATACCTGTACCAAGAGTGTTCAAAGTTGCATAAATTGGCAAAAAATGACAACAATCCTTCTAACAGGTCAAGTATCAACTTGTATAATTAACTGGTCAAAATTAACTTTGATTAACATCTTGTTTCTATTTAAAATGTATTGAAACTGTTTGAATAGAAACCATATTTTTCAAAGGTAAGGCTGTTAATTTTAAACGCAAAGTGACTTTTATGTTCTAACTGTTAAGTCATGTTAGCAAGATGTCTGCGCTTCAAGTAAGTGGACTTCTGCTTTACATAGATCTGGAATATCTGCTAGAGGAAAGTAGAGATTTCTCTAAAAGCATCTATCTTAGTCTAGTGTAAAATAATCTAAATATAAGTACACCTTTTGATACTTTGTAATGCTGTGCTGTCACTTTTAGTACATAAAACCATGCTCTGCAGACTTTAGCATCTTCATGAAAGCCTTTTTTTTCACTTCTGCACCTTTTGGTCTACTGCTGCTGCAAAACCTTTGAACTTCCACACACGAGACCTTTTTTTGAGTCAAAGAGAGAGCAGATTCCTCGCCTACTCAGAATTCATCTAGATTATGAACAGTCTGAATCGGAAAAAAAATAAATAAACATCTAAGATGCACATTTCATTGGTAATGCATGAATTTATTGCTGGACTGGGACTAAACCTGCAACTTTCCAGTTCTAAGACACTTTGTAACCAGCACCGGGCCGCCCGCTCTGTGTCATCTGCTCCGTTAAACTATAAAGCTGTTGGGAAAGGCCAGACGGATTAGGCTGCAGTTACACTGACATGAAAAGCTGCTCTTAATTCAAAAGCTCTCATGGCTGATTAATCACAAATTATGATCAAACAGCTGACTTACAGGATAAACATATGACACCCCACTCACAAGCCTGCGTCTGCATCTGTGTGAGTGACTGTATATGTGTGTGTGTGTGTGATCACACTGTCTCCCCAAAGTCTGCAGACTCATTTTCCACAGTAGATTAAATGTGTGTCTGCGCCCACAAAGCACACCGCCAAATTAAAGTCACCAAAGTGCTGACATTCATCTGAGCAGGATCACCAGCAACAAAATATTTGAAGAAGTAAGTCCACACTCACAAAAAAAACTGTCCAAATTCAGGGGAAAGACCCAACACATTTGTCCTGTTCAGAAGACTGACTCAACACGCCAGTTCGTAATCAAGTGCAGACAGGGAAGTGGCACTGCAGTTCTGTAAACTTAGAACAAAGGCCTGCTGGTTGTATATTTGCATGTTAGGGGTTAGTTGAGTGATCACATGTGAGAGTGGAGAGATAGATTTTACAGGGTGCAGGACAAAGAATAAAAGTCAGAGTGGCTTTAATCACTTTTCCTTAATCTGATAGCGAAGCAGCGTGAGCGGGCGGCCGGATGAAAACCATCTGGACGGTGAAGTTTGCAGAGCTGAACCAGGGAGCAGTTCACCTGACGTGACGAGGTCGGTTTGCAAGTGAGAAATTATTTTAAAAATAGCACAATTTTTTTTTTTTCATTTATCTATAATCCACGACAAAAAAACATGATTAAAATTCGGACCTTTGCCCAGTTTTTTGAGGATTTTTTTGCTGTTAAGCATTTTTTAACCAGATTAAGGAGATTTTTAGAAGTGTACGAACAAATACAGGTTTTATTTTTTTTATTCTGATACTGTAAAAAAAAATCTGAATAAATTCTGATTACGTAAAAACTCAGTGGTACTTGATTGAATGATATCTAAGTGTATTTTTTTCGTGATGAGACATTAAATTTCTTCAATCACTGTACCAATTTTTTTTGCATTTTTAACTAATTTCTGAGGGTTTTCGGCGCCTTAATAGGCGATTAGGTGGAAATTAAATTTTTGTTGTCGTAAAAAATACATTTTGAATCACTGCAGAAAATTTGGTCGAACAAAATACACTTTTCTGAAATAAAACGTAACAATTCAAACATGCAGCGCTTCAAAGTCTAATAAATTTTTCCTCTAAAAAGAAAATTTCTGAATATTTGGATAAAAATGCACGCGCTGCAATATTCTTCATCGAGTCAGGGGAATTTATGGGCTTTTAATCCTATTTGGGTTCACTTCATCGTGTTACGGAGGTCTTAACCTTATTAGAGTTTCTTGGAAAGAAAAAAAAACAGATTTGGGGGATTTCAGTTCATTTACATGAAACACAACCTTTATTAAAAACAAACAAAAAAAATTATTAAGCTTTATTAAAATTGTCTGGGTGGCTCAAAACTGGAACTTTAGAATAGCAGTTTTAAGTTGTGGTGCTATCACAAAGACTACGGGGGATTATCTCATATCTGCAGAGTAAGTGCTTTGACATGAAAAACTATTGAACATACAGAATAATTTGTAGTACAGTTTGACTTTTAACCAGTATTTTACACTCTTTGCAAGCAAAGGACAAAAAGGTTCTTAATTCTCTGCCTTGAAGGAGGGAATACGAAGCGCTGGAAGACATAATTAGCAAGCAAGGAGGCATGAAAGAGAGCAGCACACTCGGCTGGCTGTAACCTCTAACATTTACAGTGTGGCAGACCCACAGTGCGAGCCACGGAGAACAGCGGCCATACAGATAGTGATTTATTCAGATAGTTGTTGGCATTTTCAGTTTACATCCCCCAGAAAGCGGGCGGGTTCTGCAGCTTGGATTCAACATGCTGCATTAAGAGCTTTGCTTCCTTCAGGCAAAAGCAATTCTAGGTTACTTCTACCCTGGTGTATCTGGCACAGTTTTGGTGATCTACACTCAGTGGGCCAATGGAAGCACAGCTGCTCCACGCCTCATTGGCTGCCGCGGGGTGATGGGTTAACCCTGATTGGAGACTCTCCGAGAGGACACACCCCTGTATTTTGGGGGTGTTTGGACTGATTAGCATATTTTACACTTTTACTGCAGTGTGGAGGATTTGTAACCTCATTTTTACATTTTTGGCTGCAAATGACAAAAAGATGATAACACCGAATTTAAAAAAGGCCTCTTGGTGATGGCCTCTTGATTCAGCCTCAAGAGTTGAACTCCAAACTCTTAATTCAACAATTAACCATTGCAATGCAGAGTTTATACTCTGCAGGGTCTTTGCTGTACTGTCAAACAATGAGAAATGATGTGATTTCTGAACAGGGAAAAGTGAAGGCGTGTGTCAAACACTGGTGCAGAACCATAGCACCACATCTCCCACTCCACTGCTGGGTTGCTGGGCAAATTTAGCAACAGGCCTGCCTCTATACAGGAGTGGCTTGGATGGTAAATGCGTGTGACGTCTTAGCCGGCGTGTTTCTCTAACCCCCTTGTGTATCGCGTGTCTAGACCTCACCAGCGCTACTTCTGGAAAGGACCATGTGACGCAGAGGAAAGTCACAGGACTCTAATGTCCACACTTAGGGCCCATGTTTTTTTTTTTTCTCCTTCTTCTTCTTCTTCTTCATCTACGATCAATTCCTTCTTTTTATTCCAGCCTGTAATCATACAGGCTCAAATAAGTGAAACTGAGGGGAAGTGACAGAGGTGGAACCCGGCGCCAGCGACACACGGCTGCATCAAAGCGAGTTCAACCCTGCAAAGGCCGGCTAGCTTTGAAAAGATTTTTTCTGTCAGTTTTGAAGGTAGAACTGCAGTCATGAGACTTAATATCAGCTTAATGTTCAAAGGGATGGCTGCGACACCCAAAAAGGAATGATAAGCTACATAGTAATGGAATAATGAAATAATGAAAGTCACAGCAAGAAGTCTGCTGCTCTAGTTTTTATCAAAGTATTTTTTTTCCTCATGTAGAAAAAGTGATTAAATAAAAATATATTACAATTTAACCACTTAAAAAAAAAACTGGATAATTGTAGGTCAGACTGTGACGGAGTATCAACATATTAGAGAATAAATGTAAAAATCAAACACCACATATTCATACAAATGACCTTGATATGCATTAACAAAGCATACATTTAAGTAAATATACAGAAATTTGCATTATGTGCATGTCTTATAAGATATGTTTAATAATTAATTAAACCATGATTTGAATAGTTAAATAATTATGCTAAAAAAAAAAAGAAAAAATTATAGAAATGTGTTCCAATTTTGAGAAAATTTGACAAACAGTGAATTATTATGAATTATCATTACAGTGAAAAATATAAAAATTGTGTTCAAGCTGTGGAATATGTAAAATAGTATGTAATAAATATGGGTTGTAAAAAAAAAAAAGAGAGAAAAAGTTTTTAAAAATAATTACAAACGTGAATACATACGTGAACACGAAACACAATTTTTCAGCGAAATTCATATCTACACGCCTGCCATCAATTACACTATTTACCAACTTTTTCCTCCCAAACTCCCACACTGCAGTCGAGAAAAGTCCACCCACAAAAAAGAGAAAAGTAATTAGTGAACTTTTAGTGACCGAGCTTTTGCTACTTACAAAAGTCCACTAAAAGTTAATAGTCACCTCCATGCAGAGACAGAAATATGAGCAGTGAGCCATAAAGACTTCTGATGGAAACCTAAGCAGCCGGCACACTCAGGAAACAAATAAAACATCTTTATGAGTCGGATTTTATGATGTTAATAGGCACAGTCCCAGTCCAGTGGCCTCTAAGTGCTCCGCTGGACAGGTCTGTGTTTCAGACAGCCACTACTGTCTGCTCCGCCACGCACAAACTACTGCACAACTCGCTGTCTGCATTACACTGGCTGCTGGATAATTAAAAGAACACTTCCACAAATTACAATAAATTTCCATTAGCTGGCTCTAATGCACATTTTGCATATTAAGGCACAACTAATTGATACACAACAAATACTCAAAGCTGGAGTCGTCTAGTCTGGCACTTTGGTTTGGAGCTGGGGTGATAACAGGGCGAAAAAAACTCCATAATAAAACGGTGAATTACAAAACATATTTGAAAAAATGTTTTGTCAATTAGACAAAATTGTTACATATTCCCCATAATTAACATTTTTCATACATTTTTGTGTTGAAAAGCGATTATTTTTGGCATAATTCTACTTAAGTACAAGAGGTGAGGTTTTTTTTTTTTTTATCAAGATTATTTAAAAAACTAACCTAAACTGATAACAAACACTACAAACTCATCATTTACTGACTCTTATTTTTTTTCTGAGTTTTTGAAATTATTTTTTACCAAATTTACCTTTTTTTCTGTTGTTTTTTTTTTTCTTAATTTTTTTTTATTCTTTTTTAGTAAATTGCATTTTTATTCAGTACAGCTGTGGAAACATACATAGAAAATGTCATTTGACCAGTGCATTTGATTTCAGTCCTTTGCATCGTGTACTTAATAAAAGATATTTTAACCTACACGTCTTTGGATTTAACGTCCAGCTAATCTTTTTTAGTTTAATGCTTAATCCTGGACATGTGCACATTTCCTGCTGTCTCTATTGAAATTTTCTGTCTTTTTTTTTATCCATGTAAAAATGTTTGTGCCACTAAAATAAAACTGAAGGCAAGATTTGGTGGTTTACCCCGTTTCTTATCCAGTTTTTTACTCTCCTCAGAGTTTGCTCATCTCTTCAGCACAGGATGGGACGGGCTCTCGGTGCCCTTGTCTCCTTTGTTGAACAGACAATAACAGGCTTGTTGGGCCATTAGTTTCTCTTTGAAGGCGCTTGTCTAGGTGCGATATCCACCCTGTCACCGCTGATATGGCAGAGTTGGCCTCAGGATCCTCTACAGGAAAGGACGGATAAAGACTGATACAAAGACTAGACTGAAAACTTCCTGATATCGAATTATCTCTGTTTTACACCTGGATCAAGTGCAACCTTAAAACCCGCAATAAGGAGGCAAAAAAAGGCGAGAAGCTCCTTGAAGCCTTGATTCATGAAAGCGTAGTACTCTGCTAAAGTAGAGCAATCTGATTGGGCGGAGAGAGGAGCTCTGTGATTGGCTGCGGCGGTGACATATTCTGTGTCGACTCAGCACTGGGACCTGTTACGCCAGATGCCCTCCTCTCGTCCCCTGCAATGTTTGCAGCCCCACGCACGCGATCCCTCGCTTCGCTTGGCTGCACCCTCTCATCGCATTACTTCTGCTATTCTAACTCCTCCATCAATTATGCACTAGAATAACTCCGGGCCCTGATGGAGCCAAGACATAAAAGGGGATCATCGGCGCGAGCGCTCCCAGCGTCTGCCCGCGTGTTCCCATCGTGCTGCTGCTGTGACCGGTGATACGGGCGCCAAGGTAGCCGCCAGCACAGGCAGCATGGAGAGCAAACAGCGACAGAGACATCACCAAATCTTATGTTTGCAGCTAATCATGCAGCTGGACAGCTGTGACCAAACTTCTAACAGCATCAGATTTTACTTTGTCTTTTCTAAAAAAAAAAAAAACCCTGTTGCAGAGAATTTGGGTCAAACTATTCAACGAACACCAAGTTGATTCACTTTGACTCATTTTCAGTACAAACAGGTCCAAAAAGTAATTCTTCTTGTTGCACTTATATTTTAACATCTGTCAGGAGAAAATAAGTTGGCTTAACTTTATTTCTTTAAATGATTTACTGAATAAAATTAAAGCAGCACAGCAGCCATTGTACAGATATTTGAACGAGTTGAAGTGTCGTCATTCGTCACTGTTTGTCATATGCGGAGTTTTATCTGAAAAATCTGAAATTTTCATGCTCTTATCGAGTATCTGCGACTAATTTTAAGATCAGATCATGTTTTATAGTCATCTGATTTTTATCACATTTCAGGAAATCTTGGAAACAGCGTTTATGCACAATACTGGCCAATGTAATTCTAACATTCATGCAGAAAGCACAACTTTTCACCTCTTTGTAGAAGGTAATTACAACATGCATACGTACGCTTTATGATAAAATGAGGCAAATCTGCTGCAGATTCACAGTGACCATCTAATCTGCAGCAAATCGTGTTTTTCCGAGAAACGAATCAGGACAAAATGTTCTTACAACAGTGCAGAGACAATTTTCAATCAGAATCTAAAAAATTAAAGTATTTTTGTCAAATGCATTGATTTGTATCTGTTTCTTGGACTTTCGGGATGCAAAACACATCATTTCACCAGAATCACAGAGATAAAGAATGATAAGACGAATGAAATGTGAATTTTTAACTCCTATTCCACTGATTTGTTCACGATTTTTTGAAACCTGACTCAAAGAATTCAATGACAGGTACAAGAGACTTCCCTTTCAGATATAAATGAGCTTCTAAGAAGGAGAGTTTTTTTTTTGCAGAAGTTGAGTGTCAGGTCTGAAAAGATCAGAAAACACTCAAGTGGCATCCCAGGATTCGTAACCTACTTTTTATTCCTTGAATCAAAATGGAGTCGATTTTGGAAAATGGCTGCCTGAGCTCCACACTCCGCCACACAGCACAGAGAAAAGGCGAAAGGAAGGAGGAAGAAGTCAGCCACGTCTACGGAAAGTGTTCACATTTAAGCCGTCGAAGAATTCAACTAATGGCTGCACAATTCGAACTTAAGTAGTGATAAAATACCTCAGACGATTTAATCACGCTTGTTCATCAGCACAGAAATACAGGCTAGGAAAGAATTTGGAGGAAAGAACAGACGACACAACGGCGACCCCTCTATTAGAGTCATGGCGGTCCTGACCTGGATTTCTCCTGCTTGCGTGTGAAGGTTCGTCCAGGCTCTATCGTGAGATCACAAACGGCTTTTTTAATATTTCATGGGTCCCAAAGCACCAAGTGCGCTGAAATCCAACAGGAGGAAACACTTTGAGTCTCAACGGGCCGGAGAGCCACACAAAAGGTCCCGCAAAGTCACACTAAGTTCATGAAACAACAACTGCTCTTCACATGCGCGTAAATAAAATTCGTGTTTTTAATATTTTCCGCCGCAGGGGTCTGAAACTGGATGAGCAAGCTCAAACTTCTCTTCTGTTGTGGTAACAGAAAAACAGCTTCAAACTATCATCAGATAAACTCAAATGATCACACCAGACATTTGAACTGGAGCAACAAAAGCAATTAAGAGCGCAGGGAGTGTTAAAATCTGCTCACAAAAGCAGATTTTTCTTCATCAGACATGTTTTGGGTTGTCTCTGAGGCCGCTCACGGAGCTCCATCATTCTGTGAATCACACATGATTCACAAACCTACGCTGGAAAAGAAGTGCGCTCACATGTCAGCTTCGCCTAATTTCTTCCAAGAAACACAAAAAGCAAAAAGTCAGCAGCCATTTAGAATCAGGAAACACGGTCCTGATGAGGAGGTGCACATACTTCATGTTTCAGGCCTCCCTCCAAAGCCGCACTGACCCACATACACTTCCAGAAACCTTTACTGAGTTTGGCCTCCACTGTCAGAAGGATCACATTTGCTTTTTATCAAGAAGAGATTTCAAGCCAATTTACATTTCAGCCTTAATGGTATATGATTTCAATCTAGTGGAGAGCCAATTTTCTCTTAACAGTCATTTGTCTTGAACCAGCAGAGACGGAAAAGTCGCTCCTGTCAGAAGCGAAACACAATAAAACTACTGACATGAGAGTAAATGAGTCAAAACTGCAAAAACAACACTGAACTTTTCTGATTAATCATGATTAATGAGTATGAGGAGCGGCTTTTTGCTTTTATTAATCCAAACAAGGAAGAAAATCGCACTGATAAGCCAGCTGATGGAAATTTTTCTGTCAAAATGTAACTTTTTTTTTATATAATGAATCCTTAAAGAACAAAAAAGGAGAAAAAAAATCATGTGTGACATTTTTCAAAAACAGAAACCTTAATTAAGATTTAGTCATTTTGAGCTGCAGCTTAAAATATGCTATATTCTGTATATGTGCACAGAGCATTATTCATATCCCAAGCAAAGTTCACCTCCATTGAAGTGAATCCCTTTATATAAACTCACACTGCAAAAAAAAAACACTATTTACCTAAATTTGTTCAATATGTTGAATTTTTTTGTTTACTAAACCTGCACCAGACAAGAAAAACAGACATATGATGTGATTCACACCGTTTCCACTTCAAACCTCATTTCAAAAGATTTCTACTGTTAGTCATAGTCGCATGATAATTAAACAATCGTGGATGTGATCTAAAATAAAAGTATTTTCATCACTTTTTTTTTTTTTGACAATGTAATGAAGTTGAGAACAAAAATGCAAAATAAAACAAAACTGGTAGTTTAAAATTTCACTTTCCTCTACAAAAAAGACAAAAAAAGTTTACCATACAACAGGTTTTTACATGACTTTACAAAGACCCTTTCAAAAACATTCTACTTTTTGTCCTTTTTTACCTCGTACTTTGCATATTCCCCCTGAAAGCATTAAGAAAAAGCAGACATGTCCCTTGGATGTGCACAAGCGAGACCAAAAAAAGCCAAATGTGGAGGCAATTTTAAATTTTCTGGGGAAAAAAAGCACAAATAGAGGCCAATACCTACCCTAGAACCAAGAAAATAGACCACATTACAGTTAAAACCTCGAGGCTGGTTGATTCATGTCAGAAACAGGTTGAGAGAAAATCTTTGACAAACAAAAACGAGACTTAACTTATCAAATTGTAGTTTTTAGTAACAGATTTTTTTTTACAGTGCAAACATGACATGACAAACGGGAAACCGAACAGCACTCTTGCTTCTGCAGAGTTAACTTTACTTGAAACCTAGTCAAAAGTCTTGAAAGAGTCCACAAACTCACGTTTCATGACTTTAACGTGTTGAGTAGACTTTGGAGGACCAAACACCAGCTTCACTATCTTTGATACCGCCTGATGCCCCACAATCAGCAGCGGCCTCTCCCGCTCTGTTAGCAGCTTAGTGGCTCTTTAGGTCCTTTTTGTGGCAGTTTTTAGAAGCTTTACTGCAGTCATTAGGAGCTAAGGCTGATTAATGTGAATGGTCAGGCAGGCCCTGGCTTTCTGGGGGAAGAACAGAGAGGGGTGAAGGGTCCCACAGGAAGTGTTTTGTGTCTCCACACAAAGGGAGGGCTGACCTCTTAAGCCCCTTAGAGCCTCTTTGCTAATACCCTCACCGGTGCCTACAAAGACACAGGGGATGCCATTTCACCACTCACATTTAACCAGCACACACACACAAAAAAAGCCCACTAAGATTAAAACGGCAGAAAAGTGAACCTCTGTGCAGCGGAGTGAGACTGTGAGATTAGGCCTGAAGAGTCCCCCGCTAATCCATTGACTGTCGCGCATATCAAACACAGTGTGCCAAACCAGCACACTATCTGATCCTGATCCCATGAATCTCACTGAGTTATTTTAGTGGAGTCCTACAGATTTCGTTTTCTGAAACATTCAGAAACACAGAGAGAGAGAGAGATTAGTTTACCTGTTTCCATTTTTAATGTTTAAGACTTTTCTGGATTCAGGTGTGGGTTTCTCTTATTCTGTGCATCTCTTGTCAAGATTGATGCTCTTAAAGTGTTTTTGGCACTTCACTGAAATATTAAACCAAAAAACCTGCTGTCAGATTTCTCTGTACTTCAAAACTCGAATCCCAGCAAGTGCCTCCGTTGAAATAAAATGTAATCACTTGAAGAAATGTCTTGAGAAAATGCTGCTTGCTGTATACGCAGAGAGGTCTACCTTATAACAAACCACTGAAGCCTAACTTTTGGGTTGTAATGTCTTAGTGTCTCCACACACCAAGCACAAGTAAAATCATTTGAATTGAATTGCATGTAAAGTCAATGCAAAGACGCGATAAGACGCTCCTACAACTCTGCCGGCGCTTATGAAAACAACAAATGAAAACGAAAAACATTGTTCACTGGTTTCTAAAATGGAGGACAAATTGATCGTGTCGGTGTGTGGGTGCCCCGAATTATACGATACCTTTTCTTTCAATAACCGAAACCAGAATAAAAAGGAGCTTCCCTGGAGGCAAGTAAGTGAGAAGGTCAGATTACCTGGTAAATTGTACAAACCTTGGTCTATCACTTGATCCCGCCGGTTGAATTGGCAGGGATTCTGTTGAAATTACCATTGACGCTCAAATGAAGCGAGTAAATGCTATTCAGTCACATGCCCAGATTCGCGTGAATTAAGCAAGTAGATGATTTTTTACTCAAGCTTGATTTGAGCGCCCCATTGGAATAATGTGAAATAGCTTTGTTTCTGGACCTGTCTAGTCAATGTGACTTAACTTTTGTGCAAGGAGATATTATGGCAAGAAATTGAATTCACGCACTTGTTAATATCTCATTTTTTTAATATAGATCAGGTTGGAGGTCAAGAAACTAGTTGAGTGATATTTTACTCTAACTCTGTTCAAAACACTTTATTCTTGACAATCCCAACCAGTCAAAGTCTTGTTAAATCCTTTCATATTGGAAAGACTTTAAGTTTTATAATCTTGTTTTAGTTGGTTAGGTCCAGAGTGCAACAAGCTCAAGAAAATCCTACTGAAACGATCACTCAGGACATTTGTTCCTGAGTTCTTCTTGACCAAAAGTTTTGTCTCATGCTGCACTTGACCTTATTCTGTCTTCATTTGAGTTACTTGCACTCAATTATGCAAAGAATTTTTAAAAAAGTAGATAAGTTGAAGGCCTGGTGTACTGTTTATTAACATTAGAAACTGGGTCAAAATGCCAGACAGGTCATTTAATTTGCTAAAGGGAGAAAAATTAACCCCAAGATCTGTACTGACAAAGGTTATGTCTTCTAAAAACTTCATCAATCTGAAAAGTCTGTTTTAAAAAACTTCAAATATATAACAATAGTGAAAACAATCCGTGTGCACACTGGAGTTTGCACGCCAGCCCAATAGTTCGCAGTATAACTTTGTGAAGAAAGACCAACATGCACCTGATTATCAACATAGATGTGAGCACAGACAAATCCTCTCCAGGTGTGAGTGGGGCAGAGATGTCACCCTGTTGTGGTCATCGTGTGGCTTGGTTATACGTGATGGCAAAAGGAGTGGAGATTTGTCGAGATTCAAGACTGAAATCTGGTTTTGAAAGTTTGCTTTTCTGTATGAAAAGATCAGATTTACACTCCTGTTTTGTGGCTGTTTATGTTTTCAAGCCGCTGACTGAGACCTTAAGAAAATACTCAAGAAAACTACAAAATTAGTTTCATTTCCTTGTTTGATTCCAACAAGAGGAGTTGAAGTAATCAAACTAAAGTTATCATGTTGGCAAGCTTACTTTTTTTTCAGTTTAAATAGCATCAAAAACTTTCAGACAAGAAGTCTGGTACCTGAAACAAACTCAGCCAAACAACAGACAGCTCAGAGAATAAATATTGTTACTCTGAACATGTGCTGTGTCAGAATCTGTGAGGAATTTTCGCCGTAAACCAATAAACTTGCCACACTTATTAGTCACCCTTCATTACTACTTCCTGTCAATCATGCCCGACAGCCTGAGGGTCTGGACTTATTAGTCAGAGCGTAAAGGAGGGCAGGGGCCGCTCCTCTCTGCAGGCAGGGTCGTAGAGAGCACGAGGAATGACGGGCGTCTCCGCAGGACAACTGCCACCCCCCACACCCCCCACAACAGTAATCTTATTTCATGAAAGTCACAGCCGAAGTGACCTGAAGGTTCAGTCTGATGAGGCACTTTTAGTAAAGTACAGGTGATTAAAGCAGAGTGAGTGGTGGGACACTGAACATGATATGAGAGAGTGAGTAAGGCAGATCTCCTATCTGAGTGCTGCTCTTTCATTTCATGCTCTGAGAGAGCGGAGTGCTGTAAGGAGGCTTAATGCTCCTGCACTTTGTAATAAAATGAAAGGTAAACCTCAGATAAGAAGCCTCTCATCCTCACTTTATTGATAGTTTCTGAACCCGCCCTGCAGGAAATCACATTCACTCAGCTCTCTTTGATGCCTTTCAGATTGACACTTCCTCAGGGGTGGAAACACCACTTCTGACCCCACCCAGGGACTCTGCGGCCTGGACGCTGTTCCTCTGTCGTAGCCTCTGGCCTCTGTTGCGGAAGTTTCTCTCACCCCCGCAACTGTGCTGTCCCGCCTGTTATAATCTCCTTGCCCCGCCTCAGATAACATATGCATACTCTCTACAACCGCGTCCCCCTCTCCCGTCTCCTCCTCATCCTCCTCTGTCCCTCTGCTCAGCTAAAACCTGACTATGGGCCGCTGAGTACCAGAGAAACAATAGCGGCCTTTCAGGCGCTCTGTGCCGGTGCTGGGAGAGGGGCTGCGGTCCTGAGACCCAGTCAATATTTGGACGTGGTTGCCTTTTTGTGTCCGTTTTTAATCCAAGCGGAACCGAGCGGCAGGGAGCCGGGAAAAGGCTGAGAGGGGAAAGCGAGGGTAAACAAGGGGAACAATGCAAACGGGGCAACTCACAATACCACTGGGAAACTATCACAACATCAGCTCGCCACCGAGTGAAAAATAGAGTATTGTTTCTTTAAGTGGAGATTAAAAAGAGTGCAGTGTAAGAAAAAGCAAACAGTGGAGGTCAGTCTGTGAGGGAGAGAAATGCACGCACTCCAAGTGTCAAGTTGGAGAGCTTACTCCAATTTCTTGGGTCTTATTTCAACCAAAAACAATCACATATGTGCAGAAACTGAAAAGGCGAAGAAAAAAAATGGATCATCAAAGACGCCTTTTAAAGTCAACAACCACACTTCTGTCAAACATGAAATCAGGCCAATGAAAAGATTCTTTGATTGTCTTATGGAGAAATATGTTGCATCTGCTGGGGAAAGCTTTGGAGGGGCATTATCAGGGATTAAAGGAAACCCCCGGGGTGACAGAGCTCTCCCTGAACGCTGGAATCCCTCTCTCCCCAGCTGTCAGGTCGTTAGTCCCACCCAATGAGCTTCTTTGATGACGAGGGGTATCAGTTTCCATGGCGTCCGAGACACAAACAGCTCGAGAGATTAAGCAGGGAACCCGGCCCTGATTCTCTGCTGATCCCACCTATCAGCAACAAATAAACACCTTGGGCCACGGCAGCGCCTGCCTGCGTACCATATGGACCCGGGTGGGTTTTAATGAAGCAGCTAAAGAGCTGGTGAGCCGGGAATTCACTAATAGCTCCTTGTCAGAGCAGCAGTAAGTACCCCACTCGTACGCTTTATTCTATCATTCGGTTACCGACACAGACGGCGGAGCTGACAAGGAACATCTGTGGCTCATTTTTCTTACATGAGCCCTTTCCTCAACCAAGTGCCTCCGTTTTTATTTTCTGGGCTTTGCTTTTTACTCCCAGATGACAGTTTTCTCCCTGGTGCCACTTTCTTATGAGACAAACTTGGGAATGGGTTAAGAAGCTGGAACCAACTGTGTTACGGTTGATGGCTAAAACATCCTTGTTCATAAAGACGACAATGAGTTGTGAATTTGATTTTGAATATACAGCTTTATCCGGCTGCAGCAGTAAGTTTCACATACTGTCACTGTCACTGTCTGCTGTTAAATCTATTTAAAAACTGCTTGGCTTTGACTGCATTCACATAAGGCTTACATAATAAAGGGTTGACAAAGCTCAGAGTTTACACCTCCAAAACTAATCTTCAAATATCATCAGATATTCATCAAGTATTGAAGTTCAAAAGGACGAGACCTTTACAGAATGTTTCAATAAATAAGTCAGAGTGGTGAAATATTTCATCTATATCAGGAAGTGATCCTCTGTGGAACTGGATGATTAGGTTTTGAGCTTGTAATTTATTTTATTCAATATTCAACATTAACTTTCATACAGTAAACTTGGAAAGCATTTCAAAGGATCGTTAACAGAGAAATTTCTTCCCCGAAGGTTTACAAAACTGGATTACAAGAACGAGACTTTACAGTGTATCTACGACTGACGGGCAAGTCACACCAGATGATAGAAAAAAAGTGAGGCGCTCTACTGGAATAGACAAACATGATTCCTCTTCAATAAGGATACTTTGTGGACAAGAGTTAACGCAAAATCACAAACCAAAGACAGCGTCAGATAAGACATTACCAGAAACAGGTGGTGACTGGGAAGTAAGTCAGTCAGACTTGTTCGTGAAGTTCAGTAAGTAACCTCATCTGTCCTTAACTTGACCCTAATAAAAATCTGAACTTTTCATTAATATCACAAAAATTACATGAACTTTCGGGTCACAGTAACCGCAGGGTGAAAATGTGACATCTTGAAAGCCCTGACTCAAATCTTTTACAGTTTTACAGCCATTGCTGGTCTTATTGTAGTGTTAGACTAGATATGTGGAAAAACACTTTACTAATGTTTTTCTGTTGTTTCTTGGTTCAATTCAGGGATTAAAAAAAGATTTTGATCTTCCACAGCACTCCTTTAAAGACAGAGGAGGATTTGGGCCACTAAAAAGACAAAAAAATGAATTTTACTCAAACTTTTCAGTTTAAAATCGTGATTTTGACTTTTTCATAAATTACTATTTTCTCAAAATTTAGATTTCAACTCACATTTTTGACAGTAATCTGAGAATTTTAAGATCGAAGTCAAAATTCTCAGGTTTTTTTCTTATTCTGCCTTTAAATTCAGATTTACGATGTCAGAATTTCATAGATTTTAATCTCAGAATTCTGAAAAATCTCAAAATCCTGACTTGTTAAACTCAAAAATTCACTTATTTTCAGAATTCAGACTTTTCTGAAAATTTCTTAGTTCAAATACAGAATTCTGACTTTAAACTCAGAATTCTCGGGGTGTTATATCTGAATTCTGGCTTCAAACTAAGAGTTATGAGAAAACAGGAAATTTTTGAGAAAATGTCAGAGTCTTAAAAAAAACCTGACCTTATTTTTTTTTTAAGTGGCCTTAATCCTCTTTTAAATTTCAAGTAGATTGAAGATTCTTCTTTATCATAACTGTGAGTGAGACACGGCTCCAAACTGTTCGATTGATTATACACAACACTAACTTTTTCCTCAACATATTTTTCAATCACTTTCTGTAAAGCTATCCACAAACTTTCAGAAACTGCCAACAATATCCCTCCATGATGACCATATGCATCATGACAATACAACACTCCTCAAAGGTTTCAGTTTTCTTCTCTTAGTTTTACTCCTAATCAACATTTCACTTCCACACTTCTTAAATCTGTGTCATGTACCTGCTCAGTGCACAGACTAATGGAGTGACTCTGAGGAGAACAATGCAAAACGACTTCACTGCATCCTCTGCTGGCACAATTATCTGAAGCCTTCCTGCTTCTATTTGGGGAAATCTGGCACCAAAAATAAAAACGACTTTCAGCGTCTTCTACATCATGTGTATCTCAGCAGTTTCTCTCTGACAAGACTCCTCCATTCTGGAGTTTCGTTTAATTTCATTAAGTAGCTTATACGGGTGAGTAAAGCTACTCGCTGTCACTGTGGAGGCTTTTCAAACTCCAGGCGAAACTGAACCATCCTCAGGGCTGTAAATCCCTCCTCCGGCGCTGCTCACAGTCCTGCTCGTCTGAGTCTAATCAGCAACAAGCATCAGCGCAGGAGGATGTTTCTCCGAGATGAAAGCAAAGCAAACACGGACGCATGTTGGTCTAAATTACAAGACAGTTTCTTTCTTTCAGCCCATTTGAAACAAAAGGAAAACAGAAAAATGTCACCGCATTTCCATTTTTCACGACTCACTTCCCTTTTCAATTCCAGAGCTCCTGTAGGGGATTTCATGAATGGCTGAGTATGGACTGCTGCTCCGGATGCCATTTCTCCCACTTTGGTCAAATATGCAGCAGAGGAGGCAGGAGGGAGGGGGGGCGGCTCATCTGGAAGTTGGGACTGTACCACAGCAGGTTCCCAGCGCTCCAATACTGAGTATGGTTACATTAAACAGCAGGGATCCGGGGCCCGAAAGCTTGTATGGAATACTGTAAGGTTCTGGTGAGGGTCATGGGGCCCCAGGCTCTTAACATGGCCCTCTCTTACATTCTACAGCCGGGGTCAGGTTTAGATTAAAGTCATGAATGAGAAAAGGAGACAGTCATTTAGAGTTACTCATTTATTTAGCCTCTATTCTGCTGAGACAAAGCCCACGCGGGGTGCCTGTGCCGGGCCGTCACCGGGGCCCCATGGCCGGCGGTGCTGCCCCGGTTTTGACCCTGACAACGGTCCCCTCTGCGCTGCTTAACCCGAAACTTGCCTGCTTACTACCGAGTGTGTGACCTCAGCATGTGTGGATCTCTCACAAGACCGAGCGCCACGCTGGGCCTTGGCCGCAGCTGAAATACCCCTGTGTACCCCGGCATTGTCTGCCCCAGCGTGGGCCGGGAGGGGGGCAGTGGGGTGGAGCAGGGTAGGAGGACTGGGGAGCATGGCAACCAAGAAACCAGACTTGGGAAGTGGGAACGGTTTGGAAGCCAACAGGGAAAAAAAAACTCAACAACCTGCAGCCTGTGAGCGGGACAGAGAGCTGTTATCAGATGCAGATATCAAGTCTGTTAGCGGGGCAGGAACTCCATCAGCCTCTGATCTCACACCAGAGCATTTGCATTTGTATCATTAACATCCTGTCAGTTCAACTCCTTTGATGCCCCACTAACCAGTTTCGTGAGAAAATGAACTTCTTTTTCGAACCGGACTTGCTCTGAAACTTTAGCCTGGACTCTTCTTCTGCCTTACTGAAACAAAGTGACACACACTTTACTTTTATGAGCTCAAGGGCTGAGAGAGAGAAGTCTGAGTCACCACAGCTGCCCTCAAACATGCATAAGGGCAGACAAAGTGAGATAATGTTACTTTAGAATTCAGATTTGCTTATCAGGGAGGACTTTTTTATGCAAATGTGCGACTCAAAGCCTTAAACTACAAATTCTAGGGTCACCCATCTAAAAGAAAACAACATTTCTGCACTTTCTCAGCAAAGCACTGTTTCAGATTGGAGTCTTAAACAACGCCACCTCAAAATCTGACCAAAATATCTGCCAAGTCTGCAGGGATGAATCTCCATTTGGCACGGAATCAAGTGTCATTTCTAGTCGACAGCAGCAGACTTGAAGCGACTCAGCGTTATTCAAAACACAGCAGCTAAGATGAACATTTCTCCTCTGCGCTTCTAAACCTTCATGTGATTCGTTTCAGACCCTAAACGCAGAGCAAAACACCAAGCACTGGTGCGTAATAGCGCATAATGGTGCGCAATAGCGGTGGGGAAGAGATGAGATGTTGTTCCTCTGTCAGCGGTGATTTATGCTACATGGGTTATTACAAAGATGATTCCGATCTGGAGGAGTATTAAACTCTAATCATCACCACGATCAATCAACGGAGACAACATATAAAGGTTGCAATCAAGCGGGGACATGAGAAATATTCATCAACCTCCAGGTTTGCCAGAGAAAAGCGAATTCAAAGCAAATGTTTCATCGCTCAACTCTAAATTAAACCAAAAACAAGCTGTTTAATTTTTAATATTTACAGTCAGATTCTGCTTTTCTGAACAGACTGGAGCACATTTGTTGCTCTGTGTTGAGCTGACAGAGTGTGGAGAGTGTACTACATCCACTCTGTCGACAATTTCACGCCAGCAAAGCCAGATGAATTGGAGCTACAACCAGGCAACGTCAAGGGTGAAGGGTCCCCTGTGTGTGTCCCTGCAGAAACCGGAGAAGAAGCCAAGGGGAAGCGGGTCGGGCTACATACCTGGGGTTAGTCCGGTTCCAGAAGACAGCGTAGCGGTCGGACACCACCTTGGAAGCCGGGTCCTGGCCGAACACACACATCCCAATGATGAGGATGAGGAAGAGGATCATTTCCACCTGCGGCATGTTTGCTGTGAACTCCGGAGACACCAAATCGATTACAGTCCAGGATCAGGTTTAAGGACTCTGCTGGATTCAGAAGCGAAGTGTTGAGACTTTTACGCGTTTTATTCCCGCACAGATGTAGCTTCCCTCCTCTGCGTTTAGAAGAAATAAAAGCTTGAATCTTAGAGCAGAGCAGTTCAGTGACTTTGCATCAAACGCAAACTCTCTCCTTGCTTTAATTCAAAGCAGTTCAGAGTGAAATAGACGTATCTCAGTCTGACCCACGTCCTATCTTCCCCGGCTCAACTCCGCGCAGGGCAGCGAACACTTTCTCCAACTCGCCGTGAATTTCCAAGAGAGGAGGCAGCGCCGCAAACGCTGTTCTAAACGACTAAAGCGCGTAAATGTTCCACAATGCAAAGATTTACTGCTGTAGAAACACAGTCCTTGAGCCGTCGCCCCTCGGCAGTGGACCTCTGCTCCAGTCTCCTCTTCGAAAAAGACAAGGAGGAAGAAGACTCAAAGCGGCAGCTCCGGCTGATCCCGCGGCGGCTGTCCGAGCACCTCTGCCCCCTCCAAAGAATGACACACGCTGTAAATCAAACGTCTCCACTGCGCGTAAACGCACTCAATCTCCGGGTGAAATGTCCCCGGACGAACACTGTTATCAACGTGCGACCAGACCAAGTCAGCAGCGCTGTGGCTCCTGCAGCCATGCTCTCCCGGACCAACCCCCCTCCTCCACCAACCCGCTCTCCCCCCTTCTCTCTCTCTCTCTCTCTCTTCCCTCCTCCCTCCTACTGTGCCAGCCGGAGCACACTGTAAAAAGTGTTGCCTGCGTAACTGAGGCGTTCAGGCTGTTGAACTAAACTAAACTATTTGGGATCGTGTTTTTAAATTGAATTAACTTTTCTGCGATTTATAGTTTTACTTTATTTTTAGTCTTACTTTCTGTATAGTTTTACATTCCAGTAAATTTGTAAACTGGCACGCAAAGGGCAGCTCCTGGTTCGTTCAGGTTGTATAGTGAGCGCACAGCCGCTGCAGCGCGGTTTGTTATTGCGCACATTTTTTGCAGCGTACAGTTTCACGGTTGCTCTCTGTCTCATTGGCTTTGGATTTTGAATGACGGGCGTTTCGCTTACAAAAACAACGTCCCTCCTCCTTGGGGGGTATCTGAGCTTCCCAGGCCCGGCAGGCAGATCTCAGATCAGGCCAGAGTCGTGCTGCACCACCACCAGCTCCTTTTCACGGGGGAACTCAGAATTTTATCCTGTCAAAGTTTATCAATAACATTTCTACAGCTAAACTTTATTACAATCTGCAACAGCATCCAACTTTTTAAAACTACAGAGATGTCCACAGATGTAACTATTGCTCCAAAACACATTTTAAAACTATATAAATGCAGAAGTGCTGCGTTTCTTTTATTGTAATTGCAGAATGATCAATACTTTTAATCAGCTGTGCATTTGTACATCAACATCCAGACTGTGGATCAGTCCGTGCTGTGCATTGCTGTTGGATCATGACTCACGGCGCCACGTAGCGGTGGTTAGAAGAACTACATCTTGAGGAGGCGATCTGTTTTTTAAGGAATTTAATACACAGCTCCTTACAGAGAGCACATCTTCATTTCTCTTGTGTTTGTGAGGAATTTTTCAGAGTATTTGGACTCCTAAATCCCTCCAGGTGAAGATGAGGACTGTGGATGAGTGATTAGTGCAGACACAGACTGAAGCCTGCTGCTTGAGCTGATCCTCCTCCTAACAAGTGAACCACTGAGAGATGTGGAGTGAAGGCTCAGCAGCAGCAGGACTGTAAACTTTACAGAGACACTGAACAGTCAAACTGTGGCTTCTATTCACAAACACGCTGATTTATTCCACCTTCACGGGTACACTGGACATCATCATGCTGCTTCACAGCTCCTGTCTCCATCTGTTAAGCCTCTTTGACACACTGTGTAGACTTTTCTCGAAACTATTGGGTAGAGACACAAAACAGCTTCTGTCAAGAAAAAAATTATCATTCTTGATGGATCATCGAAATGACCATTTACAGGATGGGGCGAATAATAGAAATAGAAAGAGTTTCTGGTAGATGAATCATCAGATGCTGATTTTAAGACATCAAAATTCTATATCATTTCAAATGCTACATTATTTTAATGCATTATATTTAACATCAAATGCTTCAGGGGTTTTATTACAAATATTTGATATATTTTATATTATTTTTGGTATATAGATAAATGACTTTATAAGGCATTTAAATCAAATGTTGTATATATATAGATAGATAGATAGATAGATAGATAGATAGATAGATAGATAGATAGATAGATAGATAGATAGATAGATAGATAGATAGATAGATAGATACAGACCGACAAAATAGTAATGGACATTGTAGTCGTAGACAAACAGCAGAGTAAAGCCATTGTGGTATATGTCGCCATCCCAAGTGATACCAACATCAGAAAGAAGGAACACGAGAAACTAGAGCAGTACCAAGGGCTCAAAGAGGAGATAAAGAAGGCCTGAAAGGTGAAGGCAACAGTGGTGCCTGTGGTCATCGGGGCACTCGGGGCAGTAACCCCCACACTGGAGAAGTGGCTCCAACAGATCCCTGGGGAAACATCACTCCAGAAGAGTGCAGTCCTAGGAAGCAGGACCCTCAAGCTCCTCAAGGACCCGGGCTTGAAGAGACCAAATACCGCCCAAGGTGGGTGAGAGAAGAGTTCATATATATATATATATATATATATATATATATATATATATATATATATATATATATATATATATAATATACAATGCTTTCTTCTCCCTGACAGGGAGAAACCAGTTCAGTGGCTGATATTGCCGCCTTTGAGGCACGCTGTAACAAAATCAGTGAAATATAACATGCATAATGGAACTTTTAATGCACACTGCAGAGTCACAGGAGTTTATGTCTCAAGTAGAAATAAGTTCAACCCCACTAATCTTCTTTGTCACTTGCAGCATTAACCTGGAATCAAGATCTGTGAACACTGTCTGGATAAGCTGAACTTTGTTATTTAAGGTTGGATGGGTTTCTGCAATTCATTTAAATTAAATGGAGTTTCATGCACACATGTGGGCATCATGGGTAATGTGCAGTATGTTGTGCTAGTTTTTCATGTGCTTTGGGGTCATCTCTGTTTACATGTGAATTCTGTATTTTCATATTAAATTTTACCTAAATGTATCTTACTGTGCTATATTAATTCATATCATGCTGTATTATATCAAGTTGTATTGCCTCATATTGTTTCCTGCTGTAATGTTAAATACCACATTGATCATGCTGTATCATATCCTACTGTGCCTTATCAGAGAGTACCATGCTGTATCTTATCTTGCTGTATTGTATTTTATCCTGCAGTATTGCCTTGTATTGTATCATGTCGTATTTAGTATTGCACCATGTATCATATTGAATCTTCTTGTGCTGTGATGAACTATGGTGCTGTATCGGAGAGTGTCATGCGGTACCATATCCATTTATAATTTCTATAACTTATATGTCATCATCTATTGAAAATTATGTTTAACTTCATGACTTATCCACATTACTGGCTATATAACTGAAACAAGTAAAGAGGACATCACCTCATGGAAAAAAGTTGTTTGACATGCTTTTATTTTGATTTCTTTCTTTCTTGCCTAAAGTTATGCTTTTATTTTGAAGTATAGTGGTCGATCATAGATTACAGAACTGAGTGAAAACTATTCAAAGAACAGTCAGATGGTGAACATGCTGAATTAATTAGTAACTTTAAGAGGCAGAAGCTCTTAAGCTGCATTTGGATTTGCAAAAAAATGGAGTTTCAGGTTTTTAAAGGGCTGAATCATCTCTTAGAGATCTGCTTTAGGTCAGTTTACAGACAGTCTGCTGCTTCTTCTTTGTCTCTCCTGTTTAATGGCGTGTGACGACCAGTGTTAAAGACTTCAGCTGTGACCTTGTGGTATTACTGTTTGCTTATTTTTAGTGTAATATCAATACGTCATATTTACAGATAGTTACCATCAATACTTTTCTATAATGACAGCCCTAGTTGTGATGTATTGCATCATGCTGTACTGTATCGTATCAGTGGTATTGTTTTGTATTAAACTGTATGTATTGGATCTCATTATACTTTATAAAACTCTACAAAAATCTATCAATATATATGGATTAATTAGGTTTCTTTTTTTTTTACTATTTTTTCATTTGCGAAACTTAATCACTGGCACAACAGCCTCTGTGCCACAGTTCAAATAACTGAAGATTGGTTGTGTGCTCTTTGTTTTCTCCTCTAATATCAGTGTCTGTCTTTCAGTCTGTTTGATTAGTTTTAAAAAGAGAACGTAATGGATGAATATATGAAATTAGGTCAAAGTAAAAGTCTATAACCATTTTTATTTGCTTTAATATTGAATATAATTTCATTTAAATTCCAAGGGGTGAAATAATCTGGATTTATGAAGAACCTCTCTGTTCATTGAACATCATAAAAACCAGCTGTGGGTGCCTAAGCTTACCTAAAGAACATGTAAATAACAGTGACCTGCACCTGCGGTAAAACATGAGTCCTAAAACCACTGATGAGGAAAATGAACGCACGGTGGACGGATTCATGACCAGCTCCCTGTGGTCTTTGTTTACAGTAAATCCACCTCACACTGTGTTTGTTTGGGTGTCAGTGTGAGGTCATTGTGCGTGTTTGTGTGCATGTATTCATGTTTTTTTGTGTTCTGTAAATGCATAAACCTCGACGTTTGAGTGCGTCCTGTGTGCGTGCATCTTTTGTGCATATGTGTATGTGAGTGTGCGTGCATGTCAGGCTGATCAGCCACCTCGGCCAGACTAATCCACAAGCTATAATCACCTCATCTCCGCAGCTAAAGTGCCTGTCCTACTTCATTTAGGCCTGATGTACGTCTGTGTTCCCCAAGACAATGGAGTCATTATAAATTAGGGTCAGTGGGGCTGCAGCACGACACACAGCAGTGCATCCTAATGCGAATCATGGCCTTATGAGTCCACTGTCACACACATGGAGGAATCAGATCTTTATGTGGAGAGTACGTCACCCACAGTGGGCTGGGGTGGGGGGTGCAGATATGACAGTTTCTTTTTTTCTGCGCTGTATGAATGCAGTCTGTCATCAATCTGCACCATCAAAGTGCGCCTGAGTGTTGATGATGTGACAGCGGCATTACACCACCTCAGACCTTCTCCATTAGCAGTTCATAAACACATTCACGTTCAGCTCTGCAAAACACAACACTATTTCAATAAATCCATTTTGCAATGAAAATTACATTCATACTTTTCTGTATGCATATCAAATATCTGTTGATACCATTTCAGTTGTTTCTATTCTCATGGTTTATTTTAGTTTTAGTTCAGGAAAAAGCTTCTCAAGCTGTAAGTCATTTAAGGTTCCACACAGTGATACTGTAATGTAATCTTTGGAAAACACTTTTAAAGACCTACTTTAGGGTTAAGAAGAGAAATGTTTTTAAAATGACATGAAGTAAATGCTAAAGGAAACAGTCGGAGCTATATGAAAGAAAACCTCTAACACCATGAACATTTTTCTCATATTTAATATTTTTGACCTTGCCTGAAAAAGAATGAATTTCTTCAAAAAGTCAGTCTAAGAGTATGATTTGGGGTTTTTAAGGCAACTAGTTGGTTTGTATTTTCTATGTGTCAATATAAAGTGGTGCCTGAGTTGTCCTGGAAATATTGCTCAGCGCACTACCAGGTGTCTCATTTTGAACCTGCAGATAACCAGCTGTTCACCATGAGGAGCACAGTTGCAGTAACCATGGGGACAAGAAGACAAATATATAAAAAAAGCTGTAGCTTTAAAATATGTACAAATAGAAATAAATCACTCACCTACTATCACAAATGCAGAAATGTATCTAGTCTGAGTTCAATTTTTTTCACTTTTTGTTCATTTAAACTGAAAACCAAAAAAGGTAAAAGTGAGCCCCTCTCTCTGGTGTCTGAACTGTGTGTATAAAACCACCATTAGGTAACATAATTTCTGTCTTGTTTAGGTGCATTCTCTTCTAATTCTTAATTAGCTAATGCCTTACAAGTAAAGCAGTATGACGATTATCTTTTACTTCATATCCCAGAGAAAGCATAACAGTTTATGCCAGGCACTAAAAGATACTCTTAAAAACATCTGGGACTGTAACATTAATAAATAAAAGTACTGATTCAGTTTATCATGAGAACACCCCATCATTCTATCCTAAAAAAAGACATATAAATATAAATCAAACAGCTACATTTTTGCAATGGCAGACCTGGTCTACCATAAATCAAAGATTTCACAGAGATTTAAACTATTTCACCCATTTCGATGGATGTGCTGTGTTCTGTCTTATGTTAATCAAATCTAAAGCAGTACTCTGCCTACTTTGACTTAAATTTTTGTCAATAAAAATATTGAAATAACTTATTTACCAAATATTTTTAACTCCTTGGTGGCATTTTATGAATCAATAAAGCTGAATTTATTCGCAAGAAAACTGATTCGGCATTCTCTTTTCAGGTAGTAAGTGCCCGTGTCCATTTACAGCACTTTTTTTTTGTTTTTTGTACGGGCAGTGCCCACAGCCTCCACAAGAGCTCTTTTCACTGGCACTTACTGTCCCAAGTTATGAAACATCTCTCTTTGCAGTGACCATGAAGTCTATTTTGATCTGCTTTGTATGTTTTGTATTTGATTTTGGTTAAGAAGTTGAAAAAAAAAAAGTTAAAATGATTAAAAACTCCAGACCTGAAACTGTACCCTCAAAATAACAAGTGCTGGTAGTTTTGCCTCTGTATATTAACTTGCTTCAACAAGTTAATATCAGAAGTCACTTCTTGTTTTTAATTGGTCAGTGAAGAGAAATTGCATGAAATAGCATTTGACTGTATTCCAGCTGTTTAAGTACTTTGTGCTGAGAGCTCTGTGAGCACAGCGACTAAAACAAACACAGCGAAGGTTGTTTTTCTGCTGAGGACACTGAACAGTAATGACACTACAGGAGCTGAATAGATTTGGCTTTGTAAACTGTAGAATGTAGATGCTTCCAGCAGAAAAAAAATGCTGTTAGTGGACACAGGCCCTTAAGTTGCTAGTTTATGTTCTTAAGAGGTCAAGCCAGGCTGTCACTTCAATTTTATAAATTGAATCAAGTCCTGGGAGTGGTTCTGGACACTCGACATCTAACAATCACCTCATTTTCAAAAGGTTTTTAGGAAAATGTAAAACGTTTTTCTTGGAATAGGTTGTGAGTCAGACACGGATTGGTTTTGACAGTCATTTTATTTCCTATCTATCGCTCCCACTCTCACCGTCCATTTAACTTCATTTTTACTTTCATCACTTCTCTCTTCCTTTGTTTTGAGTTGGCTTGTAATGCTTTCACCGTCTCCTCATGGAAAAGTAAATGTTTATCTGTCCCCCAGGGGAGCGGTTTATTCCTCCGTCTCTCTTTCTCTTCATCGCTCTGTCTCAAAGTCTCGTGTAAGTCGTTCCAGCTGACCCTGCAGGCAGTCCGTACAGGACGTGGATGTTGAAGTTAGAGGAAGAATAGACCTTTAATAAAAGATTTGGACGTGGTGAAAAATACACAAATGAAGGTGAAATAGGAGTTGAGGGAGAGGAGGGTGAGGAAGATGCTCGATGACAGGCTGACTGAGAGCCAGAGACACGTGGGAGGTCCAACCTATTCCTGTTGAATCTGCACTTGTGGGTCTGTGTGTGGCACCTGGTTGAACTCTTTTTGTATACATGACCTCTGCAAACACAAATACACAAACTCACACTTGCACACAAAAGCCTGGGAGTGTGTGTAAGCTCACACAAGGATAAACACACACACACAGACACGCATACACTCACACCTCAGATGTTTTCCTGGATAAAAAACTTCACTCCATGTTTTCTCAGTCCTGTTAGCCTGTGTGTAGGTAAGTGCTGTCTGTGACCCGTGGAGCCGGCCCTGCTTAAACTCATTCAGACTGAGGGCTGCTGACACTGGAATGTTTGCTATGTTAGCAGAGGGAGGTACTAGCTAGATCTGTTCATTTATACCAGTGGTGTACACAGAGGGGGGTAAGGTGCCCCTAATTTTAGCTGTAAGCAGTTGTCTTTGTCATATTAGCACAGGTTCAGGCTCTGGGTTCCTGAAAGAACTTGTGAATTAAACTGAAATTAATACTGATGTCTCTGTTTATGCTGTAAAAACAAGCCAAACCACCAGCGTGTGGGTTGATTATTTTACTTTATAGTATTTCACTGGCCTGTCACCGGCTTTGTCTACAAGCGTTGGAAAAATGGACTCAAACTTCAGTGCTCCTCGCAGGGGCTTTAACCCCAACCCTAACTATGCCTCCACATACAATACTTTCGAGTCCTTGATCATTCTCAGTCCCAGGTTTTCCAATAGCAACATTTTGTCACCGTCACTGAAATCCAATTCAGGCCCACAATGACCCTTTTAGTATCTGAATGAGATGGATAGATCTTTCCTCCACGGCTGGCTTTAGACAGCTTATGGACCTTACCTTGTCTTAAAACCATGGGGGCTCAAACACAAAAGACTCCTCTAAAGAATTTCTAACATTATGAACCTCTAGTAGATCCCATAAGACCGCTAGACCACACACTTAATGTCACTAGTAATGATTTTAACAGTGACAGTAACGCAGATATGAGATCCTTCACCCATGGCTTTTTCTTGTGGGTCCTATTGTGGTCTGACTTTGCTTGACATATCATAAAAACATAAGTATTTATGGCCACGCCCCTGATCACTGAGGGTGGCAAAACTGGCCCTAAACTAGTCCCAATTGCTCCAAGTGTTTACAGAAGTATTGGATGTTAAAAGTGATCGTTCTGAACGACAGGGCTGAAATGCTGCTAAAAGCCATCTGCATTGACTAATAGGAGAAATAGAAGGGTCAGAAAGTGCAAGACTGGAGCACCAGTTTTGAGTAAGTGTCAAAAGTCAAAGAAACAAAATCGAAAAAGAAAACTGAAGTCAAAAGTGTGACTTTTGGTGCCTTTGCAGGCAGAACAAAGGTCAATCTGATCAACAAATATGCACTCAAGTATCGATTGCACACTTTCAGAAAACAACACGCTCCCTATGATTGACCAATCTTTTATGGTCAACACAGATGCTATTTTCAGCCATAACCCGTCCCTGTATTCCCTGCCCTGTTGTTGTTACATGTTTGAACTTGTATGAACCAACGCCCAATCATTTGTGGGGACTCAAAGGTGACCACCTCCATTCCCTTTTCGACTCTGTTGTTTTTGAATATGCGTCACTGAATCCGTGTACAGCACTGACTCAGACCCAGAAAGAGCCATGATTGTGGGTGACCGCTCCGGGACTGAATGAACTGGTGCTATCCCAATCGAAGGCAAACCTGCCCCCAAGGGGGTCACACACACAGCGGCGCGCTCATCTGCTCATTGATTGGCCTTTATTGCCTGTTCAATCAATCCGCTCACTCTCATTCTCATAACACAATTTGGTCCATCTGAAATTAGCTTATTTCTGAAGCCGTAAGAGTTCGGATTTGATTAGGGTGAGGAATAAAAGACAGGATGATAAATGTACATATATTGAGCTACATTTTGTTCCTGGTACCCGGGTTGTAGACCCCCGTTTGAAAGCTGAATGACGTCCTGTACAGTGTGAGGGACCTGTAAACAAAAGCTGAATCAGCTCACTGAGAGATGAGGCTTTGAAGTGGCTCTTTCAGTTAATCTCTATCAAAGAGATTAATTATACACACAGCACTTACACCTTTTGGTCCTTCAAATGAAAAGGTCTGGAAATTAGCCCCACTAGCTTTTGTTCATTAGCCTTTGATGTGAAGTATTTCCAGCAGAAGTGGCCACTTGATCAGAACAGGAAATCTGGGAGCTGTGAATCAGATCAGCACAGCAAACTCACTGCAAGCGTGGTACAAATTGATCTGATGCCAATCATCCAAAAGACTCATCAGCTCATGTCTCTCTGGCAGGAGTGTGGGGGGGTTTATGCATCAGTGGGGAAAGGTCTCACCCTGACAGGGTCACTGCTGGGCTGGGGGGCAGGGGGTTAGAGGTTTTGTCAGGGCAGGGGGGGAATACACAGTCTGGCTCTGCTTCCTACAGATATCCAACCCCCCTCTGGGAGGATCTGTGTGAAAATGAAACAGACACTTTTCAATAAAGCTGGTGGCCTTTAAACAGGTTTGGAAAATAAATGAGCTGTGCTGCGGTCAGCCTGAGGAAAAGGAGCCAAAATCAAAATGAAATATCTAATAATATGAACAAAGATTACAGGTTAGAGCACGCGACCAAAACACCAAGTATCACAAATAAACTCCTGAGATACACAGAGTTGGTGTCATGATACGATACTTCTCTGTTTCAAACATAAATGAGACAAAAAAAAAGAGAAATAAACTGATCTACTTGGATCAACTCATCCGCTGATCATTGTGGATGTCAGTTAAGCTCATGACTAATGTTTAGCTTTGTCTATAAAGTGCATGAACATTTTCCTTCAGCCCAAGTTCACTTATTTCAATCATTACTTTGATTGATCAGTGGTCCTAAACCCCAAATAAGATGTTTGGTTATCAAAATAAAAGTCTCTGCAAAATTTCAAATATTCTGAAAAAAAAAACACTGATTGGAGTTCTTATTGTAGTTAAAGAGTTACAGAGTTTACTAGAGCTCAGAGCTTTGAATTTCTAAGATCTTTGCTAAAAAATTACAAGAGTAATTCTCCAAGAAAGGTTTAAGAAAAAAGTGAATCAAATGCACTGTGAGTAGTTTTATTTTGAAATCGTCTCACTCTTATACTGATGCCTCTTAATGGCTCTCAGTTATTTCTTATCACTGTACAGAAGCTGTGGACACATACAGGACGACTGCACATTGTGGATGCAAAAATAAGACGCGTGATCATCCGCAAAAGGTTAGGTTAGCTACGAATTTTGCTGCCAAACAAAAGTATCTTGGTCCTGAGGTTGTTTTTATCTGCATCAAATATGTTCATATACATATTTACCCTAAAATATTTGCGAATTATTGTGTGACTACAAAAAGATCTATTTTTAAAAAGCACTACTGAGGTGCATTTACAGGACAGACACATCCAGACTGTAGTCCTCACAGCTACAGCTCCACCTCTGTGTGCCCTGTAATAAAACCTCTGTAAATACAGTCTGTTAATAAAATTTTGACATTTGTATAATCAAGGGTGAAATCAGTCCAACTGCCGCACACTTTTTCCAGATGTGTGGGGACGTTTTCAGAGTAGGATGAGAGGTTATTTTATCTGGACAAGCTGAAGGGAGGAAGCTGAGTTACAGATGGTGACACTGGTATCACATCTGTTGAGTCTGGGCTTCATAATAAACTGGAAAAAAGAGCATTTCTCCTCTTGGCTTGCCATATAACTGAGGGATAAGTGAACTCAGTCAGCAGGTAAGAGCAGCTCTGGAGATGAAGTGCAGCAGGCGACAGCTCCTTCATTTTGTAATTAGACGCATACAAAAAGGTCGATTCTTCATGCTCAATGTGAAAAGTTACAGGGTGTGTTTTTGCTGGAATAACAAAAGAGCAATATAACTGAACCATAACTCAAGCAGTAAAAGAGCTGCATCACAAACGACATAGAGGAAGTCCCCATCCACATCTGGCTGAAATACTGTGAAGCTGCGTGTTGTTGTGTCTCTGCTTCATTTGCAGCAAAACATCCCTTTTGTATTTTAAATCTAGTCCAGCGTTTTATGAAACTCAGTGAACTTAACATTCAAAGTATAACGAGGGAAATAACTTTATCCTCCTGTTAGAGTCATTGTGGTTGACATGTGTGGGAAGATAAAAAACTTGCAAACGCACATATGAAGACATAACGTTTTTTTTATGACTTTCTTTGGTCGTCATTCGCATGCATTTGATTAATACTTTGTGCAATCGTCCTCTTGTCTCAGTGCATACAGTCAGTACAGCTCATGTGATCTGACAGGATGAACTGCACAGAGTTCACTCAGATTCCTTATTGATTCAATGTATGCAGTAATAAGATTTAAACATGATATTGATTGGACAAAAGAACGTGAAATGATGGAAGGATTGTATTTTTTCTCTTCTTATTTTTTATTTTAAAGCTTCTATTAGGACTTTTAACTGATACTTTAGTGATTGCTATTTGTGGACTGCAGGTAAATGATACCAAAGTGATATGCAAGGTTGGGCTAACAGTAGCAGAGCTAGCACCAGGAGCCTTCATTCTACAGGTCAATGTCCACATGCATGTAGGGGTTACACATCACTCTGGTTGAGCAGCTATATACCAGTCCAACCTCACAGACAACCTTGTCACAGTTGAAAAAAAAGTGGAGAACCCAAATGACAAAGAATGTAACAGCTTTAAAACACTATAATACAAAACTAAGAAAACTTACTTCAAAGAAAAGTCCAAAACCAGAAACTCTAATAAGATGAAATTCACCTGATGAAAAGCGGAGTTAAAAAACAACACAAAGAAACAGGCACGGGCAAGTCACAAATAAAGACCCAATGAACAAACAATGAGGGGGTGAAACACTAAACAGCAACTGGGGCGATTAAACAGGTGTAAAACATGGCACAGGTGACATCAAACTAGAAACTAAAATTAGAGTTGACTCAGTCGGGAATGAGATGACAAAATAAAACAGGAAACATTCGAAGCATGCAACAGGATGTAGGTAAAGACCAAAAATAAATGAAGAACAACATTAACTTAAAACAGACGGGATCAAGACAAGACGTGAAACACAAAATAAGACAAACATACAACAGTATCTCTATTTTCTATTTTTATTGTGCTTGTTTTCATCCAGGTAGTAGAACATCATTGCATTAAGGCAGCAGCTATTAAGCAGAGCTCCAGCCCTGACTAGTGGCAGGTAGCTGCACTTGAAACATGTGACTGCACTTTGGGCCTTTAACAATAAAAATACAACCCAACAGTGTTTGATTGTTTGGTACAGCTGAAAGCCAACTCTGCATGTAGTTTTCAAAATTTGCACAAACCTAGGGTGACCATATTCTGAATCCCCAAAAAGAGGACACGACTATGCGGGGGGCAGAGTCACAGAGTCCTATGAGGTTAATTTTGAGAGTTTTTCGGGTTGGATCGAGTGTCTTTTACACACTTCTAAATCGGTTAGTCCATGTGACACAAACCTCGAAACATCCATACGAAACTGTGGACGTTTGAAGGATTTTACAAACTTCCCCTGACAAAGCCGGACTATGCTGGACAGCCCCCCAAAAAGGGGACATGTCCAGGTAAAACAGGATGTAAGGTCACCCTACACAAACCAGAAGTGTAAATAAAACTGAAGTTAAAGCTCTGAAATTTTAGAAGGAATTCATGTGACCACTGCAGTTTATTGTGGACAACAGAAATGATCTTATTTTGAGGCAACAGATTTTAACATTGAAATACCCCTGAGGTCAGAGATAGCCTCTTAAAGACACTGTTCCTCAGTTTGATGTGAAAAAATTAGACTGACCTGCACCAAAAGCATCTGTTTTATGCAGACACAATGCCTGTCACAAATTCTTCACAGCTGTACATAATTCATGTATAAATCATTTAAAAAACATTCAGGTTGTATTGTGTCTGTCATGCATATTTCTTTATTGAACATGCATCAATAGAGCTCTACCTCTGATTGCAAAACGCTAGATAAGTAAAGAAGAAAAATACTGCTTTCATTTCCCCTCAGGAATTTATCAAACTACAAATTTTAGAAACAACAAAGTCCCCTAGTGCGGATGGAAGAATAATTTAACCAAATCTACTGCGCACCAAATCTGTCATTGCAGCCCCACTCTTCCTCATTTGGATATCTCTGGCTTCCAAAGTTTGGCACAGCACCAAAATTCCTGCGGAGCATCCTGCGAGCTACCAAATCATCATGAAACTGTCAAACAGCCAACAGGAAGCAGCTGCCAGGCATAGCACTGGTGGCATTTTGGTGATTGGTGGGACATGTGGTAACGTCTGCATGTGGGCGATATTGACAATGTCACTCCAAAGATCACCTGAAAGCAGTCCTCAACATTTACTGACATTTCTCTGCAGTAAGTTAAAATAATTAGATGTCTGACGGGCAGTTTGTTTGCCGAGATGTAGTTTTTATTTTTGTGTAATTTTAGAAATAGGCAGAGTTGTGCGAATATTAAACCGTGCATAAAAATAAATATTTGTTTGTGTGTTATCTTTAACAGCGCTGTGATCCTGATAATATGAACATTATGTGTCTTCAAACTTCCAGCTGAAATATCTCTTGTATTAAACTTTCACATTCAATTTTAATCTTGTAATTTCCAGCAAAAGTTATCTCATTTCAGGTCCAAACTTTTGATTTAACAGCACACTCAAACAGCCTCTTACTAAACTAAATCAAGAATTTCTCTGCTCCGCGTTGGGCACACATGCATATCTTGTAGATGTTATTGCACTGCAGCCGCTTCACAACTCTCTGCTTCTCCTAATTAGCAGACAGCCTGTGGAGAAGAGCGGGGCTGAGGTGACTCGGCATCGGCTGTGGCTGGTAATGATGGATCACAGCCGTCTGTGCCAGCCCAGCAGAGTAGTACAGCCTCGATGGAAAGAGGGAGAGAGAGAGAGAGAGAGAGAGAGAGATATGCTAAAATATCAGCATGTGATCCACAGAATTGGTCTGTTCCCGAGTCAGGAATTCCTGTCAGACTTCTACAGAGTTTTAAACACAACAAAAAAAAAGGGATGAAATTTATATTGGTTTATTGCTTTTAACTGGTTAGGAATTCTTCTTTCAAACTATAAAAACTTCTATAAAGCATGACAAGTCTGGCACATGCAAAGTGCTGCTTGGTGATGCATCTTGACAGGAGTTATTATCCCCTATAACAACATTTCGAATCCATTTTGCACATAAATAAATAAAATCAAAGTAAAGGTAGTGAGATGGGCTTACTAATCTCACAATACTGAAGAAGTGAATATCATGATCATGTCAATCAGACACCTGTCACTGAGTGGAAACTAGTAGGTAATATGTTTACATTCAGTTCTTAAAGATAATATGCGTTGAAAACAGGTGAGTGATTTATTCATTTTCCTATCCATTATGAAAAGTGACAGCACAAAATTCATCACATGTAGAGGATTTTATAGAAAAAGAAAACAGAGTCATCCAATCCTGCAGACAAAAAAAAAAAGCAAGGACAGTTTCACTTACTGAAGCCCTTTTCAGGCAAATTTCCTGATATTCAGAAAAATATTGAGAAATTTCAGGAAATGAAATGATAAAAATGATAAGAAGTTTATTTTCAGATATGCTTCAAGTGTACTTTTACAAACCAAATTCGACCAATTTAGTCCCAAGAAGTTTACTTGTAAGTTCACTGGTAGTATACTTTGGGAAGTATACTAAAATGAACTTTATTATACTTCATAAAATGTACTTGAGGTATATTTTTTATGGTGAGAGAACACATCTTACTGATGATTATTAATGAACAAGTTTCCTGGTAAGAGTGAGTCATGTAATATTTCGAGCACATAATACATCACAAATGAGCCAAATGCAACACACAACCTTAAATCAGTCATAGTGAAAGGAGCAGGCATGATATTGTAAGAGCCACACAAGCACTGGAGCACACATTAGTAGATAAAAGCTGGAGCTGGTCCATTTTTCTCTTGTTAAAACATAATTAAAGAAAGACGAGGGAACAAGCTGGTAACATGTTAGGATGATGAAACTGCTCGAGCAAGATATGCACTTTGTACATTGTTGTTTTTAGATAGTGTCCACAGTGTTTGTGACCCTCAGCAGATAACAGCCTCCAAAACAGCTGTGATTATTCAAGACTGCATACCTTTTAAAATATTTCTGTAAAAATTACTCTCATTATAGAATGGGGACATGGTTTGAAGCTGCATAGCCACAGTTCCCCAAATAATTTGAGAACAATAAATCACATCTATAGTATAACATAAATTAAATCATATGAACCTATTGTTTTTCTGATACAGAAACATTATCAGCCATTTGTCAGTAGCTTACCCACTCCTGGTAGCTTTGTTGCTTCCCCCCTCTGCTCCTCAACTTGCTCTGATGCCGCAGTATTATCATCTGATGCAGCTCTCTTTCTCTTGAACATAAAATCTGTTTTTTTCCCTGCATTTTGTTTTATTTCTTCACCAAGATTGAAGCAGCTTTCTCCTTAAAAATTCCCTCCTTCCGCAAAAGGCGGAAGACGATCCCCAGCGTCCAATCAAAAGTGCGCCCTGAGCGCACTTGAGTTTGTTTGTTTGTTTCCGGAAGCAAATATGACTCACTCGCGAGCGGCATGGTCCTGTTGGATTTCTACGGTCACAATGCAGAGTGCAGACTGACATACGGCGGCACGGTAAGCAAATGTAGCCTTCATACATTACAGGGCGGAAAGTTTGCGTACAGCCTCGTACCGGCTGTAAACTGCTGTTCATGTCTTCCTGGTACGGTGTACCGCTGCGTACCGGCTTAGTAACACCCCTGCCAATAAGTCCAGAAGAGTTGTCAGTACCTTGTCGTGTTAATATTTGGTTTAGTCTTTGTGTGGTACAGTTTTAACCTGCATTCATGGATGCAGTGATGAACTGTATTCACAAGAAGTGAGCCCATGCAGTGATTTCCACTACAGAGTCACATCTGTTTTTTTATGCTGCCAGTGCTGCCTTGTCCCTTATGGTCAGAGATTTCTCCACTCTTTGAATCTGTCACTGGTATCATATGATGGCAAGGTCCTTAAATTCTTTACAAATTTACTCATAGGAATGTTATTCTGAAAATTACTTCTGAATTATTTGGTTATGTAGTCTCTCACAAAGTGGTGGAGCTCTTTCCATCTGCTTTTTGAGAGTTTCAGTTTCTTTGGTATTTTTTATCCAAATAAACCTAATCAGCTTGGAGGTGTTTCTCCAGGTTTTTTTTTTTAAATTCCTTGTGGATGTAAAGCGCTTTTTTATTTTCCATGATTTTCTTTCTGACATGTGTTGCTGATATTTTTCATAAATGATTTAAAAAAAAATCCTGTTTCAAAATTTGGTATGCTGTCCTCACAGCTTTTAATGTTTTACACAGAGTCCCAGCTTTTGTAGGATTAGGGTTGTAACTGCTGTTCTCTCCAAAGCTTCGAGTCCAGATATGGTTGAAGCGTTGCAGCTCTGATATGCCTCCCTGCTTGTTGTGAGAGGTTTAAAAGTGCGTAACAAAGACTTTAATTTTATGTATAACTCAACAAAAGACAAACACACCAGAGGTACGAAGGCTGCATTCAGTAGATCATGAATTTTCCAGTTTTTGCTCAAGGTCTCTTCAGCAGTGAGTGACACATTGATCACCGTTAAGATGAAACTTGGGTTTTCAAGTCTCAGGATGCCCTTAGCAGCTATCAGATCACCCTGCTGCCATAAATGGACACCTCGCTCTCATTCATTGTCTTTATTTCCGCGCACAGAGGCTCATCCCTCAGCAGTCTCCTTGAAGGCAGATTTAGCCCGTAAAGGTGATGTATTTGTTTAGTTAATCTTCTTTACAACCCTGAAAGCCCTCGCTGGTGGATTGTCAGTGAGGATTATTGGCTAAATCTGCTTGGAGAGGAAGCAGGGTCACATTTTTGTGGAAGAAGAGAAATCTTTGCGGTTTTCATCTGTCTTTTGAGGGGAGGAGGTTGCATTCAGTGTTTGGGTTTGTGATGTGTTCAGCAACTTTGACTCCTTATTGAACGAGATATAAAGATATCTCCAACCCTAAAGTGAAGAAAAAAGTCAGAAGAAATACGTTCTCTATGTTTGCACAAGCTGACACTTTGACATTGATGCGCAAGGAGAGTAAGTTATTATAAGTATGTATTTTTGTCATATAATGGTGATTCATAACCTTGATTCAGTGCTGGTAGCAACAGTCCAAGGTGATGCAGGCTTCAAAGCATTGAGGTGCCTTGTTTTTTGTACTATGCCGGTTTTAGGTGATCCAGAAACCAAGGACTCAATCTAAACAGTCTTCAAAGGCGGCTTTGTGGGAGAACACGGTAGCAGCGGCATTTGACCCCTTAGCTCATCCTATACAGAAAAATGGACAAGGTCACGATACGAGCCAGTAGCTGTTTTCTTCTGTTGAATGACTTTTTTTTTAAGAGTACCGATCTAAAGAACCATAACCTCATGAAGAACAGTACAAGCGTCCGTATCATCAGCTGTAGAAATAGAGATGAACCAGAACAATGTTGCAATATTATCATAAGAAAACAATGAGTATTTGTATTCATGACACATTTACATACACTTGCTGTGATGAAACTGAAATATAAGAGAATAAACGTGACCATGAACCAGCACCCAGCCCCACGCAGATCAAAATAACTCAGCTCCATCACTGTTTGCCATGAGGTACTGAAACAATATATTCTAATTTTATTCATTGACCAAATTGGCAGATGAAATACAAACCATATTCATAAAGTGGCAATAAGAGGCAGAGGCAATACCAATCTAATGGCTGTGCTAGCAGCAGGGTTTATTGTTTCACTGCAGTGATAGACTCTCAATGACAAACTGTTGTTTACAATTAGCCTTAATGTCAACAGGAAATCATAAAATTATTCTGAGAGATGAAATGCTAACGGTCCCTGTCTGGGAATTTTTGCATTTTTCTGAAATTTAAAGTTTCTCTCTGTCTCATGAGCTCTGGATAATCACCACAACCCCCCAAAAGAGTCACTTCAAAGTGCGATTTGACACTAAGTGAGGTTTTCAAAACTTTAGTTCCTGAGAAGTTTTTCTCACTGGGCTGGCAGCACAGTGGGTTTGAGAGCTGAGGTAAGAAAATGACTGAGAGAACCAAAACAGGAAAGTTAGGGGCAGACTCAAACTCACAGTATTGCTCAGTAATATTGCGAGGGTATGCAGCTCTGCAGATTAGTTCAAAGATAAACGGGTGAGATCCTCAAAAACACTTTTGATTTACAAGAGGAAAGTAATGAGCATGCTCCACAGCATAGTATGTGTGTTTGTCATAATGATTTCAAAATAAAATGCAATTTTTTTTATCTGTTAAGAGGACTTAAAACCACGGAGCAACAGTCCAATTTTGCTTCTAGGTGGCACCATAGACTGTACATACTATGGACAACTTGGTTCCAACTTCAGCTAGTATACAGATTTGAAGCCGAAAATCTCTTGGTAATTTTGAGTTTTCTCTCCACTTTCTGAAACCAACATTGCGCAGTAGCATTGTACGCATTTAGCGGGAGAGTCGCTGTGATGACACTCGGCTCAAACAGCGTATCCCCTGGGTGAGCTACACAATCGTCGTACGCCCATAGGCTGTATCAAGTGTCAATCATAGAAAACACGAACCTCCTAATAACTTTTAAAAACAGAGCTGCACAGAAAAAAAGAGGACCTCTTACAATAACTACATGTCAACATCATAAGCAGTGGGGAAAAAAAAATTATGTTCTGTGTTACAAAGCTCTAAAGTTTGTCCACAACTTCATAGGGATTGCTGGAGGAGGCAGGATTTATGACCTATACTGCGGCCTGTCACCGGAGTGTGCTGTTCTCGGAATGGCTTCACCCAGCGAGGAGGCAGACGGCGTCCATTCTTTATACAGTCCATGGGTAGCCCAGGTAAGACACCTCAGACATTGTCTTGAGTTCAGGAGTGAGTGAAACACCAGCAATGCATCAGTTACCAAGCTCATTTACGCTCTACATAAGATAAACATAAAAGAAGACAGAGCCATTCCTCCATACTGTGCATTCATCTTATTTGCATTTCTGCTCTTTTTCTATAACCACACATTGTAGTTCCACTAAAATTCATGGGGGCAGTGTTGAGCAGTGAGGTCAATAGTTCAAACAAAACTCTAGGATATACTTCAAAACAAATACTTCTCTATCTTTATGTTGTGAAGTGTGTTTTTGCTTCTCAAACTACCCCTGTCTCCAACACAAACAGGCAGAGTTATGAATCATATCTGTGGCTGCATATTCTGAACTAAACCAGGTGATATGTGGTATTTAGACTGATTGAAAAGCAATTTATTTAAGCTTGAAATGACACGTTTGAATATTTTCAGTTTTTTGTGTTCATGCCACAGTTATCTGAGTTACACAGAAAAAAAAAACCTTTGAGTTTGTGTGTAATGAGGCCATATTATCTCTTTCTTAATTAGCAATTTGCACTTTATCAAGACTTTTTCAGATGTGCTTGTACTCCACAACTGTGTGCTTATTGTGTTGTGTGTGTGTTTGTGTTCAAGGTAGCATGTTTTTACAACCTTGCTTTAGCATGTCATCCTATTAGCTGCAGCTTTAACCCAACAAAGAGTGTAAAAATAAGAAGGGACTGGTTTGAAGATAAGTAAACCAATCTGTTTTGCCTCTGTGACACTCGATGAAGCTTTTTATATCAGCACCTCCTCCAAAACCATCTTCCTGTGTAAGTGCGACAGATAAGAAGGGAGTAGATGAAAGATGATGATGATTAAAATAATACGCCTCTTATCATGGTGCAGAAAGCCTCTCTGTGCCCGCTGAAGAGGCCGTTCTTCAGACGGTCGATATTGCCTCAGTGTTAAAAATGAAAAGTATTGATCTCCTTTACCTCAAGCCGCTCAGCTGATTGAGCCTGAGAAAACCTGTAACAGCTGCCAACGCTCACAAGCCGGGCCCTGAGAATGATAGAGCAGACAGAACCCCTCAGAGTCCATCTGCGTTTCCTGTCGATATGATTTCAGGGAGGAGAGCTAAGTCACTCGTGCTGTCCAATCCTGTAAGTCACACGATAACGGCTTTATCTTGTAGACGCTGCCGTCCTCTGTCACACCTGGACTTCCCCTGGTTTCAGACAGACCTGCGTGTGATTTTGGGCCCCAACGTGACCCCGGGTTTACAGATGCATTTGTACCCAGAGCTGGTTGAGGTGTCTAAAAGCCGCTCATTCCCACAGTAATCAGTCTGGGAACAGCCGCAGGCTTTCAGTCACGGCCCCGGACACAGTTTGTCATTGAGCAAAAGGTAACATAGTGACAGACTGAGGTTTGTGTCCTCCTGCACCACAGTCTCTTTCAGACACGCCTGCACACTGAGCTCACAGCTGGACGATTAGATTAGTGTGACCTGTAATCGAATGACAGGCCCCAGTGACACACACACACACACATATACACACAACAGTGGGGGATTTCTGCCCTGCTCCCTGTATCACAACATCACATGCACATACCAGCACACTCTGTTTTGTCGGGTAAATCTCAAACCTGAATACAAACATGCATCTCCCAGGTGAATACTTCACATCCTTCTGTGTGTGTCTGTATCTATGTATGTGTGTGTGCATGTGTGGGTAGGGGGGTATGCAGCAAGGTGAGATAATGAGGAAAGCATGGAAGGAGACAGTGGCAGAGATCATCCGCTCCATGCTGATGAGGGACATTGATGCTACTTTCAGTCTGTTTGTGTCAGACAGACAGGGACTAAACACAGACTTACAAACGGCATTTCCCCTGTTTTCTGTTTCATATTCTGAAAAATAAACATGTTCAAAATGAGATTTAAACAATATACATTTAAATGATGATTTTTTTAAAGGACTTAAAAACTCCCTGAACACAGTGTTTTCCATCATTGACCAGATATAAAGATGGACAAAGTGTCACCACCTTCTGTAAAAAAGTGATGCCAAAGTACAGAAGCTTGTAAAACACAAAAGGCCAATAGCTTGCAGTGTAACTCAGTAATAAAACACCAATCTTTTCATGTTGTCACAAAATCAATTTATTGGGTTGAAGCTGAACTTTTATAGAAACACATAAGTGAGGAGGGCAGGGTTGAACCACCTGTGCATATTCTCATAAGGATTATTACTTGTAAAGGGAACATTAACTTAAAGTTAGGGTCATCATACGTCCTCTTTTACCCAGACATGTCCTCTTTTTGGGGGGCTGTCTGGGCTTGTCCAGCTTTGTCCAGGGAAGTTTATGAAATCCTTCAAATGTACGTGGTTTTGCACAGGAGTTTTTAGTTTGTGTTACGTGGACTTGCTGAGTTAGAGGCGTGTAACAGACACTCGATCCGACCCGAAAAACTCCCAAAATTAACTTTATGCGACTTCGTGCGACTCCGTGACTCTGCCCCTGCGTAATCGAGTCCTCTTTTTGGGAAGTCAGCATATGATTACCCTACTTAAAGTGAATGCAGTCAGTTTTATATATTTTTGGTGCACACCATTTCCCATATTTTCATTTTCATTTTCATTTACTCACCTAAAACAGGGGAAAAAAAACACGAGAGTGATAAAGTGATGTTTCTTCAACAACCAACAAGACATGAATGAGATATAGTAATCAATGTATGAAGATTTAAAATAAGAATTCCCTTCAATATCTGGTCACAACATCTTCAACTTTAAACATCTTCAAACTTATTTCCAGCATTTAGCAAGAGTTTCCTCTGGAGAGATGAATAATGATCCACAAACACTTATTGGACCTGGTACAGTCATAACCCAGGCTCAACAGCATCATTTCAGACATGAGCAACATGTGGCGCCTGCGTCAGGAGTATTCAGGTTTGCACTAATGCACATCAGATGAACAGCATACCGCTTCATTGACATCAGTCTCAGTAAATTGCAGCTTAATTGGAAAATTGCAGTGACTCAAAGTTTTGCACCAGTTAGTAATTTACAACAGCCTCGGTAAATATGTTGCATGTTGTCAATCTGTCGGTTAGCAGCTCAGACTGAAATGATGATGGAGTGAACATTAATGCATGTTATCTAATTAGGAGGGAAGGAGGTGGAGGGAGGAAAGCAGGAGAGAGCAGAGGTTACCAGGATGAAGAACGATAGAGGAGGAGCAGTGAGAAGTAAGAGTGTATACAGAGAACGAGGGGGTGGGAAATGTGTACAGTAGAAATGGACAAGACGGAGGAGGGGGAGATTAAATGGTGTAAGAAGAGAAGGAGCAGCAGATTAAATAAGGGAGTGGTCTGGTGAAATTCGAGCTGGATAGTGGAGGGCAAATAAAAGCAAGACAGGGGAGAGAAAAGAGAAACATAAGATTGAAGAATGGGAACGGCAGAAGAAAAGTAGAGGAGGAGAGGGAAGAAAAGAGCGATGAGGAGGAGATGAGTGACAAGGAGAAGGAGGAGTGTTCAGTTGGCACGGAGGCTCCAGGCTGTATCGTCCGCCCTGCCTGCAGGTCAGGGAGGCCACAGCTGAATCCACAGATGTTCCTCTGTCAGGACGATCTGACGCTGACCTCCTCCCTGAAAGAGGAGGCGATTTATCACAGAGCCCATAAATCAGCATGTCTGACCTCCCCTACACACAGCTCGTGCCCTGAACTGTTTACACTGCCGCCCTGATAATCCATTATGTGGCAACTGACAGAAGCAGCAGCAGCAGATACACTGATGATACACTGATGATACACCTACCTGGAAAGTTTCATTAAACATGCATTTAACAGCAAATATGGAGGGACAGCAAAGAAGCATTTCCATCTTTGGACTTGTGATTACTTTGATTTTCTCTGAGACCTTTTAAAGCTTTTCTCTCTGAGGTGCTAAAAGCAAAAAACAACATGCTAAAATACAACATCTATTCAAACAGTGATAATGCAGGTAAAACAGCTATACAAAGCAAAAGCTAGCCATTTTAATCACTGTTTAATGGTACTACCCCTAAATGGTGCACTATAAGCCGTACACAAACCTGTTTTTTTTCTTTAACATGTGAATGTTGTGTGTTCTTCGCTAATAGATCCTCAAGTTGAGGTCTCCTTTATTCTCCATATTCACTCAGATAAAGTTGAAGCTCTCTGCCTCTGGTCAGTATTTATTTTGTCCATACTTTGGCACATATTCTGGAGGCTTGTAGTTTATGGGGGCAGTGTTGAGCTGTGTAGCAAATAGTTCAAGACAAACAAGCAAAACATAAAAAGGAGAAAAGTGGGAAATGGCTGAACTTTTCAACTACGACGATTTAAGCTGAGAAGAAAAATTTAATGTTACCTCACTACTGACAAATTTTGGCCTTTTGAATATGCACTCTTTAAGATAAAGAAGCACAAATTACCCTTTTCAATGTACGTACTTCGAGGACAGCCCAATTTCTGTTCCGCTTCAGCCAGTTTCTTGAAAAGAGGGGTCAAGCTTTGGGTTATAAATTTACTGCTGACAAGGCACTTCTCCCAATTTACATCAAAAGAAAAAAAAAGTTGAAGCTAAAAGCAGCATTAAACAGACACTCGCACCTCTGTTTGTGACAAATATTAAGGTGTACAAAAAAGTCAACTTAAAAAGTCTGATACCATTAATATAGAGTTATTACTTCTTCTGAAAAAAAGGAAAAAAAACAATTACTTTTAGGATTGAGGGAGAATGTGGTTTGGTGGAAATTTTACAAATAATAGCAGAAACCATCAAGGTTATTTTCCCCCCAAAACTTTAACTTAAATCTTTAAGCGTTGTGGATTGATCAACATGAATATTCAACAAACTTCTGCTTGAAGACTTTTGAGAATTCCAGTCAATGAAGGAAGTCAGAGAGGAGGCTCAAAGTGCCAAAGCAGACTTATCATGAAGTGATGATAAATATTCAATCCCAATAGAATGTCTATTTATTGTGGTTACTCAGCTCACAGAATATCTAAAAATAATCACAGACCATTTATCCTGAGAAGTTTTATCTCAAGTGTGTTTTAAGTCCTGGTGCTGCAGAGGCTCGGCTTCAGGATGAAGATTCTGGGTTTTATGATGCAAGAACTTTTACTAAAATATTGCCCCTGACAGTCCAGTTTTATCATCCATAAAGAGGCAATAAAAACAACAACAAAGTTTTTTCAGTATTATGAAAATCTTTTCCAGAAACTCTTTATTCCCTCTGACTTCGTTAAGAGAGACTAAATCTGAACATGACTTCTTTTGTCTGTTTGTAGAGTTGTTCATATTTGTGATTCTGTCAAACTGCGTAGTTGAATGTACTGTACTAAGTATGTAAAAGCTCGTGAAGCATGTAATCTGAGATCATGAGATCAGAAAAGCAAAAAGAAAACCACAGGTTTCCTCTTAGTGTCTTTAACAGGTCTCTTTGTGGTGGTTTAGATAATCTTAGGGTGACCGTAGGTCCTCTTTTACCAGGACATGTCCTCTTTTGGGGGGCTTTTCGGCCTTTCCGGGGGTAGTTTCTAAAATCCTTTAAATGTCCGGGGTTTTGTATGGAAGCCTATTTTCCGCCAGTGGAAAAAACGCATGCACTGTCTTTGGGAATTCAGAATATGTGTTAAACTGAGTTCGAAGCACATAAAAAACACTTGACCTGACCCGAAAAACCATCAAAATTTTGCATGCGAGCACAACTCCGTCCTGTGTAGTAGTGTCTTCTTTTTGGGGATTCAGAATATGGTCAACCTATCTAATCTCAAACAGCTAATCTACTGTAATTGTCTTAAAACCAAAGGATGAAAACATTCACTAATCGCATCTGCTGATCTCATTTACTCCTCTCATGTAATCATCTTATTGACTTATCTCATTTACTCATCATATTTACTGATCTGGCTTACTCCTCTTGTTTATTTGTCTCATTTACTCCAATCCTTTGCCTGTAAGTACTTGTCATGTATTTATCTCATGTACTCACTCACTCATGGGACACACCAACCCCCTTGGTTTGTGTCCCCTTAGCTGGATGATAATTTTCGATATGCGGGGGGAAATGTGTCTGTTTATGATGTAGAAACAGATGTTTAAGTTTGCAGCTGCAGAAACAGGAAATGTATTTTAAATACTCCATTAATTCTTTGTATTTTCTTCTTTTCCAACTTCTTGTTCAGATAACTTTCAACTAATTTGAAAGCTTTGTTGAATAGTTTAAACTTTCTCTGTTTGTTTTTAAAATCCCACACTTTATTTCATGTAAAAAGGTGCTGATACATACCAGATCCAGATAACAAATATTTAAACTTAAAAATATTTATTTCCATTGATAAAGTTAATTTGAGAACTTTTCTGTCTTGCTTCACTGTCGTCCTCCAGCTCTGAATGGCCATCTGTAGTAAATGTCTTGTGACTGTTGGTTTTGCCTGAAGGTGAGCTGTTGTTGGTTTACTTTAAGCTCAGCGCTGTTGTTCACACACCAACACTGACCTCTGGACTTGGTTTTTCATATTCAAACTATTTCTTTAAGTTTGTGCCCATCCTATTTGGATTTGAGAAAGAGGTTTGACTGCTTTTATTACTTCACACAAAAAAAGTTGTTTACGTCTGTGTGGATGAAATCCTCGGCTGTGATGATCACATCAGTCACTTCAGGATGTCTCTATTTCCTCTGTGAGCTCTCGAATGACAGCAGATATCCATCCACCTGAGGAAGGCTGACAGCAGAGACAGAGACACCCCTGTATGAGCTGTAGCGCCCCCTGCTGTCTGTCTCTCAACAGCACAGGTTGGCATGAGGTCACAGGATAATGAACTGTAATCAGATAATCACCGTGAGATATGTGGAATCCAGTTAGCTCATATCAGCAGACACAGGGGCTGAATTCAGATGAGGGGAATCAAATCATAACCACACACGCTGTGGGGCAGCTCATGTGGGCAGAAGGAGATGCATACACATGAAACATTGACACAAAAAACAGAGTACACCCTGGCACCAGAGTTAGGATGGAGCTCCCACCTTATTTACAGAGAAGTCAGTGCCCCAACTTCACTCGATGTCCTCTCCTGATCAGGAAAACATGCCAAACTCTAAAGACCAAATCAATATCACATTTTCATAAGATGAAATGTTACAACAAATGAAATACTTATGGTATCTGTTTTAACAGTGCACAGATATCGAGCTGCGCCTTAAAAAGCTCAGCTGCACATAATTTTTTCTCTGGTGCTGTGGTCAGGATCAAACAGGTGCTGCTGAAGGTGGACTCTCACACTGTCAACAGAAGGCAAACATCATAAGCCATAGATGCAAACATTCTTGATACCTTAAGTTGTGTTCAACAGACAACAACGTCCAACTTAGACTTTCTTCAGTGCGTTTTTTGAAGACCTCTGAAGACTAATGTCTTAATTGGGTGATTATCACATACATCTTTCGGTGCACTTGGACACATCTTCAGTGAAGTACCTGGGGTCATAGGGGGTTTTGGGTCTTTAAACTTCATACCACCTTCACTCAGGCGACCCAACCAGAGGTGATCTATTCCCAGCCTGTGTCCAAGTAGCATTTGCCCACTCCCTGTCCCTCTTAATCCACAGCCATCTTGAGGCCTTCTCTGCAGCTTCTGAGGCTCTACTGATGGCTTTCCTTTTCTGTACTCTTGTGATGCCCAGGAGGCTGTCGGCCTTGCAAATAGATCTTCCTGCAAAGCCCCTGCTCCCCACTTCAATGGGCAAACACCGGGTATGCCTGCGACAATCCTGTGTTAGCTCTGCCTATTTCCCCCTTTTTCTTTCCCTGGCCTCTTCCATCCTTTCTTCCCAGCCAGGGTACCCTAAGCTCAAGCATGACCACCTGCTTTGATTTTTCTGAGAGCACCACAATGTCTGGTCTGTGGCTCGTCTCTGTGATGACTCCTGGGAACCAGAGCTGTTTACCCAGGTCAATTCTCATCTATCATTTGTCGTTCCTAGGATGCCTGCTTGAGCTTTTAGCTGGGATGAGATGTGAGATGTTCTCCCGCTCGAATGAGTGTTATCTGGCATGTTGATGGTTGAAGGTGTTTGCTCAGGTCGATGGCGCTGCAGATGGACTCAGCAACCACCTTCAGCACCTGGTCGTGGCGTCACCAGTATTGACCTTTGTCAAGTGCCTTGGGGCAACTGCTGATTATGTGTTTAAGAGTTCCTCTTCCTTGGCTCAAAGGGCATGCTGCTCTTTCAGTTTTGCCCCAGCAGAACAGATTAGATAGGTAGAGCAGGATGTCATACATAGACTGAATGAGAAACTTGATGCAGTTAGGTTCAGCTGTCCACAGACTATGAGTAGCTTCTTCTCATCTTGTCCATGCACCCTGCTGCCTCAGTCCCACCATCTGGCTTGCCTGTAACTCCTCGATCCCAGCTCTCACCTCCTTTTGGATGTTTTAATCCTAGTTTAACACAGATCGGTAAACCAAAAACTTGTCAGAGAAAAAAAAGACATAAAAAAGGCAAAACGTTTCTTTGTTACAAAAACAGCACATAGCTAGAAAATGACAGTGTTTTCATCACTGGACATACATCCCATTGGCCTCTTGCTAACATGTTTTGTTGATTGTTTTGACATGTAATTGGTCAATCAGGCAATGACTCTTTTTAGATTTTTCTGGGATGAGGATAGCAGCGCAGTGAAACAGACCAATCAAGCTGTAACCATATCTGGTACTAACACATCTTAAATTCTTCTTTTAATCCAAGATCACCATGCTAACTTGCTGACTGGTCAGGACCACTGTCAGTTTATAGTTGGGACCTGGTAATGCTACAAGTTTTAGCTGTAAATAGAGTTAAAAACTGTAAATATCACCTGCAAATTTTCTTTGTGGGCTGTTAAGGTCCTCAGCTAAAAGCAGATGTAAACAATTGAAACAGTGATGTTACAGTAATAAAGCTAAGAGGGGAAGATGTGCATTTACAGTAACAGCTATAGAGCCTCTGCATTCAGGTCCTTAAAGCATATATTTGGAAATAGCCTTGATCACCCCCTCTCTGCTCCTGTTAACTTCCCCTAACATGTCAGAGAATCAATGTTGTTGCATCTCTTATGTGCACTATTGACAAGGTGTCAGTTAACGGTTGGCACTAGTGTTGCATGGTCGGCAGATTCTTCCTCGAGCAAATTAAAAGAAAAACAGTCTATTTACTGTATTTTCTTTCTTTTGTCTTGAGTTGGACTGGTACTTTCTATCGGGCCAATTCACATGTTAAATAATCTGAGGTGGAACTCTAAAGGAAAAGATGAAAACAGACATTTTACCCTCATAATCAGAGGTCATACAGTTCATGTTATCATCTGTTGGGAAACATGAGGAACCACACCAGACTTCATGCTAATCCTGCCGAGCACTGTCAAGATTTCCTGCACAGGATCAAAATGTTTGAACGCCTTTGGCCCCTGAGAAAAATGGATTATACTTAATCTTTAGCGTGAAAAAGTCATGTTTGTACCAGCATTATGGTATTACCTCTCACACCTCTCACTGCTGTTTGTAATGAGCTAAATCTGCTCCTGCTTCTACTGCTGGTCCCACAGTGTGAGCTGAATTCCTCAAACACAGTGTATTGTGTAATTTAATGTCGCTTTACCCCGCGTCACCAAGGCCTGTAGCGCTAACTTCATGAGGAGTCCACATTCCTCAGGCTGAGCTCTCCTCGGACATGCAGACAGGGGTCCTCATTAGCACTGACCTCCTGTTAATAGCTCTTAATTTCACATGAGCGTGGTGACCTTCAGCACATAAAGGTCAGAGGTTGAGACCCAGCTCTCGTTAGCTCCGTGAGAGGACAGCGGCCATATTTTATACTTCAGTGACTGAACCCAAAGCTGTGACTCGCTCTAATTTCAAAAGGGTCTTTTCTCCCCGAGAGTTTACCCAACCCTAACACTCAGCTTTGTTTAGAGCCGCGGAGATTTCAGACGCAGGGGCGCTACCCCAAGCCTGAGCCGGGCGCTTTGAGAGGATGACGTACTGCTTTCTTTTCTTCTTATTTATTGGTTCCCTCCATTAACCCTTTGAAACCCTCCCCTTCAGAGAACCACGCTATAGTTTATTCACGGTAGCTGCTCATTTAACAGATAATGATTTGTTGGTCATTATCTAAATCAGAGTAGAATATCTTAAAACTTTTAAATAGACTTACTTTCTAGCTTTTCCGAATACATTTTTAGGACTGTAGTGTTTCCTTCTCTCAGCGTTTGGCTCTTAGTCACATTGAGTAGCTATATTTACAGTTTTACAAGACTCCTGCCCACTCAAACATCAGAGTAACACTAAAATTTGAGCAAAGCTAAAAGTGTGTTGAGACCAATTTGAGGAAAAGTTTTCTTCGCAGTAACTGCTGAAGTTAAGTAGCAGCTAAGTTTGTTTTTATCAGCTCTGGTTAAAAATAACATCCTTGAAGATTTGACAGAAAAACAAACATAATCACATGGCACACTGGTGATTATTAAGCTATTTCTGTCCAGTTGGTAATGATGCAAGTGGGTGAGAGTACACCAAAATCAGTCCACGATTTCCCAAATACAAGCCCAAGTACATGAATGGAAACTTCTATTTTAGGTACCTGGGAAAAGATGTTTTTTTTAGAGTATAAAGCTGCCGTCTTTTGATCCTTGGCTTACAGCGGACAAATCTTTGAGTAAAACCACACACGAATAAGTGTTCAAACAGATGCAATCCTGAAGTGGACGTTCTCTCATTAAAATAATAATCCCAGGTCAGGTGAGGTACAGGTACCGTGTGATGTCCGTCTTGTTTTCTGGATTTGTAAGAACATCCTGAGAGAGTATTCGTTGGACGATATGATTATTTTGGAAGCCGGCTGGGGTTTTTCCACATGATGTCATCAAAAGGCTCATGGGTGTAACAGCAAATTCAGCAAAGGTGGAGCTTTTCACATCCAAATATGACAAAGAATGTAAATGCAAAGATTGAGTTTCTGAAAACAAGCAAGAAGCAGAGCACAGGGTTTGGTCAAATAAACCTGTGCTTGGGATTTATTGATGTTCCCGCTGTGATTTGATCACAGGGAAGTCAGATAAAGTTCAGCAGAGACAGAGAAGGAGAGAATGACCGAACTGAAGTCAAGTCAAGCTTCACTATAAAACTCAACTCTATAAACAGAGTGAGTTTGTCTGTTTAGGGTAAAACTGGGAAGGAAAAATAACAATGCTGGACCCACATAATCTAAAGAAAGCATTGTACTTTTATGCTCCAGTTGGTTGTTACTTTGCAATTAAGATTTTAACACAAAACATAAAATTAGCTTGTAAAAGCTCTGTTAATTTCAGTCTTTAATGTCCCAGTAGGGAAATTTGCCTTGCCCAGTAAAACAGAGTCATCCATTAGTAAAACTCAATAAAAAATATAAGTTATAAAGAGGAAGACATCATGGCAGTAAAAACTAATTAAAACTTGTAAAACCAATAAATGTTTTAAAACTAAAATAACAGGAGAGTGACTATCTTGCTTGTAAAAACATAGGGTGCAAATTAATTGCTGTAGTGCAAATTATGTGATTTTATTGCTCATACTAAAACAGGATGTTTAGGGCTGCAGGGAGGCAAAAGCTCCACTCTGGAGGAGGCACTTGAAACTATTTCGGGGTGTCAGTGGAAACTGTGTTTGCCTCTCCTCAAACTTTGCATCAAAAATGTCAGTTTGTTGATACCAAGGGATAATCCCGTTAGCTGAGGTCAGAGTAAGTATTGTTGACGAGGGATGGTGGACTCAATATTGTATCTCTGTAATAAAACAGTGATTACATTGCTGATAAAATACATTAATATCAGAGGACAGTTGTCCACGCTTTTGTTTCAGAAAGTTTGTGTTTGCCTCAACTGAATGTCACTAAATTATCATTTCCATGTGTCTGCTGTAGGGTTGCCACAAAATCAGATTTTCACCTCCTGACTTTTGTGGTCAAAAAATATCACAACAGCAGTATTATTGCAATATTTATAGAAATCTTGAAAATCAAACATCACAAGCACTTAAACTGAGAATATGCAAGGAAAGGCTGGGGCAACAGAATACGTAATAAACTTAACTAATAGATACAGTTATCATTATCCATTTGGATTAAGGCTGCACGATATTGGAAAAAAATAATATTGCGATTTTTTCAACCCTGCGATATATATTGCGATATTAAAAATACAGTATTTTCACCAGATGACCTGAATAGCACTTAATGTTATGCTGCACTGCTGAAATCTTGAGGACAGTTAATCTGCTCTGATCTTACCTCTTTTTGTGAATGTTAGTAGAACGGCTTCTGTCTGTCTCAGAGATATTTTTAGCTTTTATTGTGCTGGGACGTTATTGTGGCAACAGAAGAACACAGAAGACGTGTTTTGGTCGACATCATCCTTCTTTTAAACGAAATAATTCCAGATAACTGACTTTCCTTTTCTTTTTGGCAACAAATCTTCATTTTCGGTGGTTTTCGCTTGTTCGTTGTTCATTTTGCAATCGTTGTTGTTGTTGTTAGCGGTGTTGTGCCGAGAAACGCATGTCCTCCGAGAATTGCATGCACCTCGCAAAACGCGCACTGCTTATAGTAGAGTGGTCCACGGAAATGTACAATTTAAAACCCATACAGTTCTTATTTGTTGGGCTTTACAGTCAGTAAAGTTCCGAAAGTAATTCTCAGCGGACACACGTCTCCCTCCATGTGCAGAACATGTGCAGGGGTGGGTTTTCTCCTCCCTGATTTTGATTGACAGCTGGCAGGGTAGTCTGATTGGCAACTGAGAAGTGAGTCTGATTGGCAACTGAGTTAAGGACGAAGGCGATTGGTGGATCGCTGCACAGCACATGCAGAGTCACATGGAGTGTATCTCAGTCGGTTACCCTTGAAATTAAATGAGTTCATTCACCTCCAATATCGCAGGCTCTGCGATGTGACTATCGCACACACGTACATCGCGATGACGATAGTCAAACGATATATCGTTCAGGCCTAATTTGGATTATATTCAAACTAGCCCTGTGACCAAAATGTCTCTGTAGAAGAATCTGTTGTTAAACTGTGTTTTAATTTAACTTTTACTACTTTTGGTAGATCATATTTTACAGAACAGACTGAAAACTGTTACAAAAAGGAAAAACAGGAAGTATAAATGTTCAACTAATTAGTAACCTGAAGAAGTCAAAGCTCTGATGTTGTTTTGGGAGTCAAAAGAAATCGTTGAATATCAGTTTTTAATAGGGCCCAATAATTCAGCCCTGGTTTCTGTCAAGTGTAAGGTTTTATTTCAGAAAAATTAAATAAGGCTGAAAAGGAGACTCTAACAATACCCCACTTAATATCGAATAATAAAGAGAAATAGTTTAAACTTCTTCTACAAAGCTGTCTGACCAACATTTAACTTCAAGCGCTGCTGCAGAGTTAGTGTGTTTCTGTGTGTCCACGACAAAGATAAAAAGTATTTTCAATGTGATTTCAGTTTGTTTTAACTATTTTTTTCTCACTAACAAAACAGTTTTAGGCCATTATTATGTTTCAAGCCTTGTTTTTATTTCTTTTTCAACGTACGCAGAATAATTTTGCATATTAGTTTTTATTAGCAATAATAGTCTCTCTTTGGATAAGGTGATATCAACTATGTGAGTTCAGGCAAAATCCTTATCCTGTTGTCATTTAACAACATCATCATCTGCTGTCAATCATCTGATCTGACACTTACCAACTCACAATGTTTTAAAACATTAACAAAAACACAACAGAGGTATTCTCCTCTGGTCTTGTTTGCTTTTGAAGGTCATAAGAACACGTTAATATCAGTTCCAATCTGTTTCTCAATCAGTTAGAAACTCCTTATTGTGCCTTTAAGACGAACCAAATACTCAAACAACATCACTTTACTGCCTCAGGGCCCATCAACAAAGACGTCAACCAAAGCAAACATATTGAGTTTTGTACTAAAGCTTTAATGATAAACAAAGATTCACACATACATGCACACACACACTAAGATGTCATCATACTGGGTATTGATGCTGACAGTGGATGTGAGGCTCAGCTGGTGATTTGAAGAGAGACGGCACACTGTTCAAAGACTGATAGGGAGCATGGTTTTGCATACGCAGAGCTGATATTAGCTGTGCCTGCTAACACCTCAACACAGCAGGCTATTAACACCACTAATGATTTTTGTAAATGCAAGGGGTAAGATCGTTAAATATTGTGACAAACAATGTTTGCTCTATTTAATGAGAATGCATAAAACATCGTTTTATTGTTGTTTTCTTTTTGCCTCAAACTGTTCCCATGACGAGAGAGAAAATAGGATCAGATGGTTTGTAATTAAAGACAAAAAAATAGATAAAGATATGAGATGGGAAATATTCAGCTGATGGGGATTAATAACTGATAACAGGCCAGAAACAGTCTTCAAATCGATTGACACCCTTATTTTGAAAATTAAGAATGAAACCTGCAGCTCCCTTGGCTTAAATTAATGATTCCTAATATAATGTAAACAAGACATCTTTTGTGTGTAATTGAAAAGAAGCACTGTGTCTCCGGGTGGGATTATTGGATTAGAGTTAGACCTACTCACGACAGGGTGTATACTGTGAAGGAAAAGTGATGATACTCATTTACAAAATCCTGCACAGATGTTTGCCACTGGCAGGAGGATTGCTGCTCTTCTCATCCACTTTGTTTGACATTTGCTGACTTTCTGTATCAAGTTATGCTCTAAGGTCATTCAGACCTGCTCTGAAGAGGATACTCTTTAAAACTGTGCCAGAAATAATCAGTGACTTTGCACCAAAAAGCATACCAAAATGCTGTGTGGAGTTCCCCAAGGCTTTATGCTGGGTCCTTCTCATTTTTCAGTAACATGTTTCCATTCTGCCAAATTATACAAAGCAAAATATCAATTATTATTGAGTTGTCCAACCTATATGATAGGTGGTTAATAGGTGGTTTGTTTCTTCCATCTTTAATGTTATGGATGATGTTCGTATATTTTGATAAGTTGTGTGAGTGTGTAATTCAAATTAACAATGAACTGTGCTAAAAGAACAGCGTCTGGTCTGCTAAACCTACAGTGAATCTTTACTGACAACAAACTTACACCTCCATTAACACAAATGAACTTTAAATAGTCCCAGTTTGTTTGGGAGTTTATGTATTTGAAAAAAAGGTTTCATTTAGGGTGACTATACATCCTCTTTTACCCAGACATGCCCTCGTTTTTGGGGACTGTCCGGCTTTGTCCGGGGAAGTTTATAAGATCCTTCAAATGTCCACGGTTTTGAACACAAGTTTCGATTTTGTGTCACGTGGACTTACTGAGTTAGAAGGACGTAAAAGACACTCAATCCAACTCAAAAAACTCTCAAAATTGACTTTGTGTGACTCTGTCCCCGCGTAGTCATGTCCTCTTTTGGGAAGTCAGAATATAGTCACCCTATTTCATTCACAACACAATTGTACTGTCTTGCGTCAAACAGGATCAAAACCCCTTTGTCCTTAGAAAATATCTTTTGTTGTGGTCAAGCATCAAAAAAATTGTCCATAATAGCTGTGCGAGATGAGTATGAATGGAATTGCTCGACATTGATGGACACTTTAAATAGCACGGCTATGAAGTGGAAGACTGTTGTGTAAATAAGTGAATGAACAAAATTATAGTTATAAAAGTTTTACATTCTGTGATGAAGATGAGACAATAGCGAGCTAAAATTATATCATTCACTGATGAGGAAAAACTTAGACAAGTATAATAATATTCATCCATAAAAGGAAAATTATAGTATGATGCTTTCACTTAATAAATCTATTATAAAGAATGAATATGCACTTGTTGATTGGGAATTTCCATCCTCTATTCCTGTTGGCTCATTTTGTCACGCCTGAAAACGTTATTTTATGTTTTGTTTTTGATGTTTTGTTGCTGTTGAGTGCCTGACCAACTCTTCATTTCCTTCAGCTGTATTTTTATGATAGAAACCGCTTACAAATCATGACACTCACTCACCAAGTGACTGTGCATCAGAGAGACGGTGATTAAGCCAATACATAAATAATGGGAAAATATACAAAGGCAGTAAAAATTCAATAAGAAGATCAATTCCATGTGAGATCAGTGAAAACATTTGTGAAGTGAAAGGCTTGTCATGAATTAAATTAGTCTGCATCTTCTGGGAACAATAAAAACATTTATTTTTTTGTTTCATTTACATCTTTCCTTTCTTTGCAAGTATTTCCAGCCATTATGCAAAATAATGGCCGAACCTCATGGAACTGATTATGATGTGCTGCAGGGAAGTATGCAAGTGAAGGAAATCAGAAAAGCACATGAGCTAAGGAATTCTCTCAGACGGGAACAAAAGCTTTGAGACTAACTGTGGGCACAAAACAGCACTGCAAATCTCTGCTGCTTTATGAGGTATTTAACATAGTTTGGGGTCAAACCATAAAGTGGAAAAATGGTAATGACATTAAACAATTTCCCCTGCTTCTAACATTAACTGTGTGTGGCCGGCATAGTGAAAGTCTGAGAAAGAAGACGCGCCTAAAACTTATTTATGACCTGCACGCAGACACAAACTCAAACTAGTCTTTTTTTTTTACTAATCAGTCCTCTGCAGGTCAAACTCTAAAATATTGAACAGCCAGTTCAGCCTATGCTATGGTTAAAACACCATGGCAAAGGCTGGAGGAACGTACAAAAGGTTACAGTAATGACCTTTTTATATAACAGGTAACAGATTTTTCTAAATGAAGGTGTGAATACTGCAGAATGAAAAATAATGGAGCATTTTTATGAGAGAAAGTGTTCGTTAGTGCATGCATATGCTTTATTATGCTCTTCCAACTTCTTTTCGCTGTTGTATGTTCACTCTTCTGCCCTTAACAAGCACCATCATTACAGTGATACTTAATGAGCTGCGTCACATGCATGTAAGACTAATGAGCAGGAAGCCACAGGTATATCACAGTCCCCTCTGGCTGCAGAGAAGATGCTGGAAGCACTCATGTGCCCGCACAGACCTCTCTCCAGGTCTGTATGTGCATGCACATGAGTAATGAGTGACCTCCACCTCTCGGCAGTCAGCATATTTTTCTTATTGATAATCCTGCTGGTTCTCCACAGGCCCCAGTGTGCAGGGGGTGTGGGGATTTGAAGCCGGCTTTGTTGGGTCCGTGCCAGTGTTGCTCACATGCCTCCCAAACCGGAGTATCCTTGGGCTCACTCGCATGTTATTCACGGCAGGTATGTGTTTACATCCCATGATCCCTGCGCTGCACTCATCCCTGAGTATACCATTCACAGCCTCACATGTCAGCTTTAGGAATGTAGGCCTTCAATAATTTATTTTTTGTTTACAGCAAAACGGTATTCTGTGCAGTGAGCAGCTCCGACTCTGTTGTGGTGGGTGTGACATTGACGTCTCACATTGAGAGTTGGACTGCACTGAAAGGGGTGCTGTGAGCCTTTGGGGCATTACGGAGTTTTTGCATCCCATGCAGCCTACAGTCCAGTGGCAACTTAAGCAACCCAAGCTAACACACTTACCAATGACATGTAACTTATACAACCTAGTTTCAAAAACACTGAAACATCCCTTTAACCCTCAGTTCCTACTATGTCCGTTTAGAGGACATTTGTCATTTTTTTCATCTTTATTTTGAGCTGACAGGCAGGTTTTTAAAGATTGAGGCATAAAATTTGGTGAGAGTTCATATTTTTCTTCATATATATATATAAAAAGATTATTTTATGAGTGCATATCTGCATGTCCATTTTGGGGACAAAGTAGGCTGGATGGAGCTAAAATACAGAAATTGGTACGACAAAAAGAATTTAAATGCACCAAAATTGGTTTTACTTCTCATCATTGACATGGCCCAGACTCTTTTTATTTATTTATTTTTTATTAGAATATAAAAAAAATAATCTAGGTCATTTTTTATGGGAAATATAGTGATTTTTGTGGGGGTTTTTTTTACCCCCCCCCAAAAAAAATAGCAGGGATATGGTGTACAAAAACTGGCAAAAAAAAAAGGGTGTAACATTGAATTTCCTATTTATTTATTTTTTTAATGGTCAGGGCTGAGGTTGTTTCAGAGATATGAGTTGAAAAAAGTAAAAAAATAATATTAAAAAAAGATTATTTTATGAGTACATATCTGCATGTCCATTTTGGGGACAAAGTAGGCTGGATGGAGCTAAAATACAGAAATTGGCACGACAAAAAGAGTTTAAATGCACCAAAATTGGTTTTACTTCTCATCATTGACATGGCTCAGATTCTTTTTATTAAAATTAAAAAAAATCCTCTAGGTCATTTTGTATGGGAAATATAGTGATTTTGTGTTTTTTACCATTAAAAGTAGCAGTGACATGGTGTACAAAAATGGGCATAAAAAGGGTGTGATGGTCAGGGCTGAAGTTGTTAAAGAGATATGAGTTGAAAAAAGTAAAAAATAATGTTATAAAATGATTATTTTATGAGTATTTATCTGCATGTCCGTTTTGGGGACAAAGAAGGATGGATGGAGCTTAAAATGAACAGGAGCAGAGGGTTAACTTCAAGTACAGCCTCTTCTTCTGTATAATGTAGTTCCCCTGAAAGAACCCACCACAGTCTCCTCCACAGCTGCAAATGTACTGCTCAGCACCCTGCACAAACACAGATACTGTATGAGTGTATATATCAAGATTATTACTCATATTTTGTGGTTCATAAATATATCCCGCTGTGCCCTTTTGTACCATGAGATCCTGTTGTCCTTCCACCTTTGGTGTCATTATTATATTCTGTGAAACCCTATTAGGTTTCAGGTCTGTGCCAATATAAACTCTTAGACAGTTGTTGGTGGCTGAAGCAATCCTGATCATCATAATATCATGTTCCCTGAGGGGAAACAAAGCGAACTCGATCTCATTTTTGGTCTCTTTGTTTTATTATTAGAGGTTGGATTCATTTTTTCAGGCACTGACTGTTAAAACACACACTGTCCTGAAAGAGAGATGCTGGTCAGGAAAAACTTTAATCCTACAGACGTGGAGTCAAACAAAGTCTGGACTTTTTTTTCTTGTCTTTGCATTAAATTTAGATGTGAAAGATTCACAATCAGCTGTGTGTGAGTAGTTTTAGATTACTGCAATTCTGTTTAAAGGAAGGAAGCGTTGGTGAGTCCATTTTTGTACCTCCCCTGAACAAAGCAGTATTTTCTTATCTTGCCTTCCACATACTTCAGGAGTGTGTTTTGACAAAAAATCTCATCCTGCTGTACTATTTATTGTGGTATTGTAAAAACAGGACTGTTTCTTTAGACACCTGCTTCCTCACACCAGTTTCAGGCATAAAAATGAATTACATACAAATCATGTTTCCTGTCCTCGATGGTCTTGTCTTTTTTTTTGCTTTTGGATATCATAAAAAACCATCAATATGAACATCAGTCTATTTCACGAACATCAAAAAACTCCTCACTGGAGCTTTAATCTGACTGCTTAGCACCCTGTGCCTCATTTAGCATCCATATTGTGTGCCGCTTAACTAGCAAAACACAGGCGAATACACCTTCATTCAGTTGCACTTCAGTTTGTGTGTTTTAGATTATTTCAAAAAAAGGCCTTGATGGTTTAACTCTGATGAAGGGTCTGAGTTACAGATAGTGAAACAAGTCTAATCCACCTTTTTGATTTCCCACATGCAGACAGATGAAACTCTGTCCCCAGAGTTTTTCTTTTTTTTTTTTGATGGTGACTAATCTTACCGAGCATCCCTTCAAACTTTGTGCAGAGAAAGTACCGAAAGGAATTTATCACTCCAAGATTGCATTCGGAGGCAATGAACCATTCACCCTAAATGCATAAGATATTTTTTGCCATAGGAATTTTCTTTAATCCATGATGACCCCTTCAGAATGTAAAACAAGATCGAAACAGAAACAGTGAGTACGTGGACAGAGTATGATGGTGCATAGAGGTCAGGGTTTACACCTGCATTTTTATACATGCTTTTATCTCAGTCTGTTACTATATGACTTTTCTTTTGTTAAGTTTTGACAGTTTGATTTCCAACATACCAAGACCGATTATCAACCCCTGAACACCATATATGTACAGTATGTGCCCATAGTGGCCAGTCCAGTGGGGCTTGCTTTCCCACAGTGCAAAGTGATATTCAAAGGGCATTTCCTTGTGTATTAAAAAGGGTTGGAGTCAGCTAAACTTTAACCAGAAGAAATATTAATTCCCTGTGTTAAACTTTGTTTTTTGAGCCACAGTAACAAAATAACAAAAGAGTCAAACAAGTTTCCTTCTTTCACTTTTCATCATTGCTGCAGGCTGCATGTAATCTCCCCGGTTGTCCCACTGGATGTGAGTGTTGTAGCAGGATATCACAGTGATATCAGGTAACCTGCAGAATTGAATGCAGCACCGTGACTTTCAGGCTGTGTTTATCCAGTGGTGTGTCTTTTTTGAAGGACACTGACAAAGACAGTCAAAACTGTGATTTTGGAGTGATTAGATGCTCTCTAAATCTACCAGCACAGATTCGTCAGCCAAATCCCAATTCTTCTGCTGCTGCCTGTGTTCTTGACCTCATGGTCACGCCCTTGTTGATGTTCAGAGTGAGCCATGTTGCAGCCGTGTTGCGTCTTTTGTGTTAAAACAGCTGCATTCACATGAGAAATGTCCTTCACTTGATTATTCTCTTTAGTCCTGTTCCTTATCCGGTTTCTTTTAGTCCTCTCTCAGGTGACCTTTCTTTAAATTGGGACTCCGCTGGCCTCATCGTCCCAGAAGCCCATGCAAAGAAGGCAATCTAACCCGGCACAGGAAACCAGTCAGCCTGTTATTGCTGGCAGCCAAAAGAGCGACTGTGTTTTAATATTCATCCACCAAACCCCTTGTACCACATAAACCGGGGCACAGAGGGGCAATATTAGACTTTACCCACAGTTCCAAAAACCACTAACACCCTCGGGCAGGAAGGAGAAGGTAAATAGACGAACAGATTGGCAGGGAGGACGGTATCAGCGGTGCAAATGCAGAAAGTGAGCTGCTACATCGGTGAAAGAGGAGAGAGGATTTCAAACTTTCCTTTGAGAGAGAAGTGAAAAGAAAGGTTCTGTTCATGATTATTAGATTCACTGTGAAGCCAGATGATGATAAAGTCAACAGTTTTCCTTGAAGGCATTGTTAAAGACATACATATAAATGAATATTTAAACTTAATGTCTCTATTCAATTTAATATCTGTCAGTATGTGCTTTTTCCTGATATGTCGGCTTGAGAAGAAAAGAAGTTTTGCTGGGGAAATAATTCCATCCATTTACGTATTTGGGGGATTTTTATATCTTTTCACTTGCCATATGACATAGTGCATAACTAATGCGTTTCTGTGTAAATCCCTCTTGTGAGCCTCGTAGTATACATAATCACATTTCAACAGACGGGCCGGGCTGAGAAGGCGGCCAGAAGCAACACTCCCAGAGGAGGCTTGGGATTCAGTTTTTGGTTCATGGAAACTTTGGCTTTTTGTTCGAGTCAAACCTGTGAGCTTTGGAGGATCACAGAAACACAGGGTGGAAATGTGCTAACATAGGGGGGAAAGTTTGATGAATTCATAATCAGCCATTATCCTGTGATAATTCTATCCGAGCTTCATCACCGTTTTCACATTTCCAGCTTTAAAGTGACAGCTGGAGTCTGTCCGTCACTTCCAGAGCAGAGGCCTGGGATCCAGAGCAGAGCTGCAGTTAATCCTACTGGGCTGACAAATTGGCTCTTATCTCTCCTCGGAGGAATCAACATGTCAGATCTCACAGATAGTGCTTGTGCAATGAAATGCTACAGTGCACACCGTTTAAACACATAAAGCCATTAGCGTGTCATGTCGGAAATTTGCAGGTCCCTGGCTCCTATAAACCCAGTTTCAGCCGAGCATTTGGGATCAGCAGCTCTGGAAGCATAAAACAGATCTCTGACATGGACCCTGTCACCAGCTAATATGTCAGTTGTGTTTTTTTTTTAATCCTGCTCTTAACACAAGGGAAAACACTCAAGCCATTCAGCTTTAACAGACCCTTGAGAAAGTTCTTTTGCAGAAACAGCTTCTTGTCTAGTTCAGCAGGAGGCCAGCATTATTGGATAATCCCAGAAACATAAAAATATAGTGTTACCCGGTGTAAATGATAAAGAGTACAACCTTTATATGCTTTTAGTTTTGCTCGCACATAAAAAGTCATTCTGCTCAGGTGTAGGCAAAGGTGCAGAAGCACGCCGCCTTCGTAAACTCAGCTAGGTTACTGCAGGGGCATTCATGCACGTCTCAGCCAATAAAAAAACACAAAGCTGTTTCGAGGTGTCCTGAAGGCCCAGTGTCACAGGGAGTATCTGGTGTCAGGTACGCTGCACATGCTCAGCCGGTCTCCTTTTATAGAAAGCCCAGATGTTTATTAGGAGATTTATAAGCAGCTGTACTGCGGTCTGGAGCTGCCGCTGTGTAGCAGAGCATAGCTGTGAGCCCGGCTCTCTGTTATTGCAGGTTGCTAATTCTTTCAGGAGCGTGCAGTTTGAAGAGGAGGTATATAGAGCTGAGAGGAGTAACAGCACCCAGGAGGCTGATAATGTCAAAAGCAGCCTTGATCAAACCTGCACTGAGACATAGAGAGGCTTTTCTATTGTTGTTTATTCTGAAGTAGGTACACGAGGTATTGAATATGCTGCTAGTTGCCTGTCTGTTCATCTGTGTGTGAACAAGCACCCTCCTGAGTCCTTTTATCTCCGTGATTCTGTTTGTGAAAGTGATAGAAAGAAGAGAAAAGCGGCAGAAAGAAAGAGATGAATGGGGAGATATACAGAGGGAATAGGTTTGAACTTTTAAAACACGGTATATTGTTATATACAGTACAGTGGTTTAGACGAAGAAAGGAGCACAGGGACCTTTGTGTTTGTTCGAGGGATATCAAAGCTTTTACTGTTTGAGTCCGAGCTTGTGTGAAAAATCAAATACAAAGTTAATAGCTGTGAAAGAAGCAGTGCGGCTCTGTAGACCAGCGAACATACATTTTAAAATGTCAGCTCCAGTACTTTTAAGCTGCACAAATCCCAACTGTAACACAAACACAGATGTAACAGGTAAAATTATCATGCTTTTTTTTAATTAAAGGTATTATTTACCAAAGCTAAGGGTCTTGACCACTGGTACAAAGTCTAAGTCAAATCTTAACCGTGTCATGTCGAAGTGTCTAGATCTGAGTCGTACATTTCCCTGAAGGCTGGCTGTTCAAAGCTTTGTGAATGTGTAGTTAATTTCTTTTTGTATGTTTCAGCAACAAAAAAGTGTAAGAACCTATTGCTATGTAAGTATATGTTTTAAATTACTCACCTAAATGTCCTCATTTAAAAATCAAACAGAGACCAAGACTACGTTTACACGTGCCCAGCTATTTTCATATACGAACATTTAACCCTCTCTGTTTACAAAAAAAAAAAAAAACTGAGTGCACACCACTATGTTTTCAGAAAAAAAGTTTTTGTTTACACAAACCTGTGTATATGTGCCATCAAGAGCATATCAAACATGTGGGAGGCAGTGTAACGAGAAGGTCAAGCCCACGTTAGACAATCAGAATCCCGCATAGCAGCAACAACAACAACAACAACAACAACAACAACAACAACAACGTCGTCCCTTCCTTCTTTCCTGCGCACAATCTGCTGTTGGCTACTCAAATCTCAGTTTTCCTCTGTTTAAATGGAGTTTCCCAAAATCTCCACTCTGGCCGGAGTTTTTAAAAAGCTTCATTTTCAGGGGTGAATTCTCTGTTTGCTTCTAAATGAAGGGTGCAAATGATGGTTAATGTCTTCGTTTTTAAAAATAACCAGGTAGGCTACGTATAAACAGGGCCTCAAAAGAAAACACCTGGAGAAACATGTCATGACTAATTAAGTTAATTTGCAACAGGTTAGTGTCATAACGAGCAATTAAAGGGTATTCACAAGAGAGACCGCGTTTCAGAAGTAAAAATAGGAAGAGGTTAATCATCCCATGATAGACTGTGTGAGCAGAAAGTTCAACAACAGTTTTCCTCTGCAAAAAAAGCAAAGATTTTGTAGATTTCATCATCTACAGAACATAATGACATGTAAAGAATCAGGGAACCTGGGACAATCTCTGTAGAGGAAAGAATAAACAAAAAAAACAAATATCTTCAGACCCTGAGGTGACACTTCATTTAAAGCAAATATAACTCTGCAACGGAATTCACTGCATGGACTCAAAATCACATCCATCCAAAAACCTTTGACTGAACACTGTTTGAGGGAAACACATATAAAGATTCTGAAGAGAAGCATTAAGATTACTTATAAAGAAGAGAGTCGGAAAACAGATGAAAAAGAGCAACTGGTGGCAGATAGAGGAATTATCTTCTCCCCGGGTATCTGTCCATGTAATGACTATGTGAAGAGAATCTGTGACACCGGGTGGTGTTTCTGGCAGGGACCGAGGCTGACTGTCATGGACCAGCTGGACAATCAAAAAGACAAATGCAGGGAGTCTTTTTATTCCACTCCTGCTAATGCTGCATGTATCTCTCCATGTCTTTGACTCACATGAAGTTCACTCAGATGAATCCAATCGATAGAAAGAAGCAGAGAGAAGTGGGAAGCAAAAGTTGCATGGTTTAGTCTCTTGTTACAGTGAAGTATAAAAACTGTCATTTGGGGAAAAAACGACACATACAGACAAACAGGCTGAGATCAGGTTGTCTGATTATGATATAATACATAATAAGTAGTCATTTAAAAAAAGGAGAGCATGAAGAACGAGAACATTACTCCTTGACAGGATATGATCCTCATCTAATCTCCTCATAGCCAGCGGTAAAAGAATAAGTTAGGACATGTGACATATTATACCTCCTGACCTTAGTAAAAATTGAGGGCTGTGTTTTTATTACTCATCTGAGGTTGAGTGAATGAAAAGCGTCATAACAGTTTCACAACAAACTCAGTTTGTCAGACAGCAATTTCTGGGATGAATTGTGTATATGATATTGATGAATTTTCTCTTTTCTCATTTCAGCTCAGTTTGCCAAATGTCAAACATCTGTATTTCAACTCTAAAGTGTGCTTAGGATCTATGATTCAAAGGCGACAGGACAGCAGATAATATGGTTTTAGGTTAGAGTTAGAAAGTCCGAGCCCGGCACCGCCAATTCACCTTAGTAAACAAGTCTGGATCGCTCAGTTCATTTCGTTTTTCCTTAGGGGTGTTAGTAACTGTCACAGATGAAAGTACCACTGGAAGTGACTGCACAGACTCACAACCAATCAGATTAAAGAACATATAGTGTACACAACCAATGGTATGCAGAGGAAAGAAACACCTTTCCTGTATGTTCAGCCGTTCAATTTTGTTTGAAAATACATCATCTGGTTTGTTTAAAACAGACACCATTGCAGGAGCTACCATCATGGTTATTTATGAATACAAAGAAGCTGTGTGCAGGCAGGAGGGTTATGATGGTGGTTAGAGGACTGGCACCTGACTGTACAGTTTTATTGTTTTTTGTACATCCAATAGCATTACTGTGGTACTAAAGTTATAAACATGTTAAATCTATTGTTCCTGAGATCCACTTTTTTGGCAAATATTGAAAAAGTTCTTATTAACCCGAGAACACTATTGATAAAATAAGTAACACCATCACTATCCTTAGCACAACAATAGCTGCAGGAGAGAGAACCGACATATGGCAGATTTTGAGTGAGTAAAAATGACCAGCTGATTAAAATATTTCTTATCACCATATAAATTCCCTTGAAAATCACTAGTTTGTGATAGTTATTAATAACCACTGCACTAAATTAAGACAGCATGCACATTCCAGGACCACTCTTACTGACCTTATTCACCTACATGTAACTGTCAAATCCACCCGAACCTGTGCCTGTAGGTAAAAGCGGGTTTTGGTTTAGGGAAACAAATATGCCTTCAAGGATCTCAAAGGCAATGCTGATGCTACCCAGGGACCCATGATACTCAGACAAATGCAACATCATGAAAATCATGTTAACATGTTTGGTTGGGTGAAAATCACCCGGGGATAGTGTTCTTGGCATCTCAGGAAAAATCATATACTGTATATTGATCAACTTTTTTTTTAGTTCTTATGTCTCACCCCTTAATGATGGAAGAATAAGGTTTATTTTTACAGGAGTAATTCACAGCCCAGCTCTTCGTCTCCCTCTTTTGTATTGATTTTTCTCGCTCCCTCTCCCTTCCAGTAGTCCAGCTGCAGTCCCAGTATATCACCCTCTTATTTGACCGTGCAGGGGCAGCTTCCTGCTCACTCCCCTTGCGACACACCTGCCTTTCATAGAAAAGTGCTTTCATTCATTTGTGGTATTAATAGCATCTGGCTCACTTGCAGCTCTCTATGCAGTCCAAGAAATATGAAGTAAATATAAACATGTCCCACAAAGGTGTACCAGTACCAGAGTCTGGGCAATACACACCACAGGCAGTAAAGTGATTTATTTTCAGACTGAGGCTGAATTATTGATTACATTAGTCCAAAAGAGTGGCAGTGCACCGATCAACAGCAAGTCCTTTAGGTTCCATTAGCTCCTCTGTTCAATATGACCGGCTCTTTAGCAGTGCATTCAAATGGCAGTAATGCCTCATCAGGCCTCATCAGAGCCATATCCCCTTTAACTCCATTCACTTTATATGAGCCTTTATCAAACATAACAGCACGGCTGACAGAATAACAGCTGAATGCATCATTAAGGTCAAATAAAGTTTAATGTTATTGAACTGAAACAGTAAATGTAGTTTGTGTAAAGGAGTAGGCTACAGTAGTTCGGTTAATGCCCTCCAAAGTGCACATAGACCTGAGTCATAGCCTCAGTGGTGCCCTCAAAGACTTTCCCCACACTATCACTGCAGAGAGAAATCTTCAAAACTGGGTGTTTATTACTTCAAATACAGCATAACAAACCTTTTTATATATAACAGGAGGAAAAGTGAAAGACTGAGACTGAAGCATGAGTACTAGAATGTTCTTGCTCTGAAAACTTTGCAATTGAACTGAAGTTTCTGTGAACAGCATCTGTTTGCTTGTACTGAGATGTCCGTCATGATTGGAGCCAAGTTGGTCATTTCAGAGCTTTCAGTCTCTCCGGTCATAATTATGACTCGAATTTTAACAGGAACAGTATTTACAAGTCAAACCACTAATTATGGCGTCTCCCTTATGACATGAATATGTCATGAGCAGCTCCGCTTCACAACTTCAAACTTGTTAAATTCATTTTCATACTGTGGTTTTTCTCTGGGATCCATGTCTGGTCCAGACTGGTCATATCTGTGGTGGACTTTCAGATTTATTTTATTACCTCTATTATTAGAAAATGACCAGCAGGGTATTCTTCTGTCAGAGTCAGATCTAATGCGGTAGCTGCTGTGATTTACAGGAGGTTCCTAATTAAGCTGCCAGGCCTGCCTCTGTGTGAGGAAGATCAGTGATGTCTGCTCTGATATTTCGGTGAACTTGCAGTATAAGAAGAGTGTACCTCTCTTTTTTTGGGAGGTCACATGACTTGACACAGGTGCTTAATGAACTTCTACTTGTTCCTGTGACACTGCAATAATTTGTTGTTGTTTATTGATGCATTTGTAACAACCACATACCGCAAACATCCACAGATCTGTATATGGATTGTTTTCCAGTTTTACAACACTTTTCATGTATTACCCTCAGTTTCCACCGCATCTGGGAGGGCTACGAAAAGGCCGTATCTGCCAATCGTAACCATTCAAGTTAACGTGTCAATTTCCACCGGCTTCTTTCTGTTCCACTGCAGATCGCCCGACTCTGCAGCTGATTGCAAGAGTTCTATTTTTTCTGGACGCTGGAGCATGCTGGATAAATTCAACAAAGATTAACCTGTGCTGGTAAGGAAGTTGGCCCTGATACAAAATAAAACATCCAGCTTCTTTTCAAAATAAAACACTACGTGTTTCAGGCAGATCATATTTTACACCATGCAAACAGGTGGGGACGAACAAGTGAAAGGTTTTTAGTCAGCATTTCACCCCAATAACACCATGGATGAGGAGGTGCTGATGAGACAACTTGTTATTGCGTGATTGCACGTGAATCCGCGTGTTCTTGTGACCACGAAATTCACCTCACAAACGGATCTGGTAGAAATTGGCAGACTGCGAAAATCACAGCTGGTCCGGAGCAGAGCCATTCCAAATGCGGTGGAAATTCAGAGTTACAGTTTTTAATGCACATTTAACTGATGAGAATTTTTCCTCTTATACCACTGCCTTTATAAAAGCCTGAAAAAGGATGGACAGCCGTTCACATTTCAATCCAGCGGGGTCAATAATGCAGCTGCTTAAAAAGTGAAGGGCAAGATATTTTTATGATCAAATTAAAGGTGGGTGCAATCATCCACACAGACTGGTAAAACCATCTCTCCTTACTTAAAGTTCACAGTCAAGTCCTGACACTGAAAGTTAATCTTCCTTTTAAGTAAACCAAGACCACCTTTTCACCAAAATGCCATGATATAAGCATCCACTTGCAGAAACAGTGATTTTTTTTTAATACGCTGCTGTAAGCTAGTTCATTTTTGTTGTCAATAAGTAATGACACCAAAAACAGTTAAAGATAAATGGCTACCTCGAAATATAAAAATAGCACCTTTGACTCTAAAACTCCATGGCATTTCCCCATGGGACTCTATGGGGACTGACTTGTGATTGAGTGACCATTAAAGGAACTTTAGTTTTTGGCACGCTGTCATCTTTTTAATTTTGTTTTGCTTTTGGAGACAGATGCAGATGTTTTCAGCCTCAGTGTGCATGTCAGTGCATGGCGCTCAGAGAGACTGTGTGCCACGAGTGTGCTCAGCAGGACCGCCTCAGCCTTTTCCTTGGACCACTGACTGTGAATATCACAGCGGCCATAAAATCTTCTGGCTATCAATGAGATGAAAAAGAGCAGAGAAAGGACAGCTGGGGCACTGTGGACTGCAGTTCCAGTTCACTTTTCAATATAAACCCCTCAGATAGAGCCATGGTAGCTTTAGGTGGTGATCAGGTTATCTTAAAGTCACAACAGTCCTAAAAAAAGAGAGGGGGAAAAAAAAAAAAAAAGGTCATTCGAGAGTTTGTTATATTGTCCAGCACAGATACGCTCAACCATTTGGTCCCATCTAAAAAAAATATTCCTTTTAATGAGAGTGACCCCCTCTTCTTGAGGATAATGAAAAGGGTTTGAGGGCTCAGGTGTCACAGCTGCACACTAACTGAAACACAAAGCATCAATTCAACAAGGCAGGAGTGCAGAACACAGCTCATCTTGTCAGTGTGTCATCTTAATTGCATGGATGGATGAGATTTTTGAGATGGGCACAGGAAAATGAGACCCCAATTTGAGTCTTTGTTTGGCTCTTTTATAATATTGTACCAATGCATCTGCATTCTGTAATTACATATTTGTGAGGCAGTTTCCCTTGTTACTGTAGAGAGCAAATATAATTTATTCTCACTTTTTGTTGTTGATAATTATTTGTCCTTTTGTGTATGCATTTCTTTCTTTCAGTGTTAGTGTTGGGGATTTTTTCTATGCTTTAGGGTGTGGTAATTTCAATAGGCACATCTCTATGACAGCAACTTGAGAATATGTGGCTGTTGACTGTTTAAGAAACACTTCAAGGAGTCTTTAGAACTCTTTAAATCCATTTTGAAATCGTTTTCTTTATTGCTGCAAAGAGGAATTAAATTTCTAAATGATATCACCGTTATGGACAGAAATTATACCCCTGTCACCAAGTAAATCCATGAGCCAGCAACAAGTTAGCTTTAGCTACCATTATTTAAAGGTCAAAGTTATTCCCTCATGGCCTCTTCTACTTTTTTACTGTAAACAGTCTGTGTAAGAACAGCCCAAAGCAGTGAATGTGTTTTGAAAGTTTATTCTTGGTCAATAAAAACGCAGCACAGTTAACACTTTTTTATGTTTTTCAAAGAAATATGTTTATTGCATTACTACAACTGAAACTGGACTTCAGGAATACATGCAAACATGTAGTCTGACTTAAAGGGATATTCCGGCTAAAATGAAGTTAGGGTCAAACACACCATAACACCAAGTTAGACAACCTGTCAAGAGATGAATGTTGCTGACCACTTGCTTCTCTAGTTATACCAACTTTAGTAACAACAGCACAATAGGCCTACGTCTCCACGCGCAAACCTCAACCAAAAACCCACTCTATAGCCACAAATAATGCTCAGAACAGCACCTAACTTCATCAACAGGACATATAGGGTCTTAGTCGCAGCACTAGCCACCAAACATCTTCCTAGCTTTGCCTGGTTTCTTTAGCAAAGAGACTAAACAGAACTCACCCACTCTCTTCCAGCAGCCGCTTGTTTGTGGGGGAGCCATGACGAGTCGATCACCAAGTGCAGCAGATCATTTTCATTAAGTAATAATCATCGCATTAATCATTTCGCACTGCAGACGCGGTAGTTCCTCTGCCTTAGTGTCTTGGTCTGATTGCATTTCCATGAAGTAATGATCACAAATGTTCTTCCTTGAGCTGCGAAACTCCAGTAGTGGAGGTGAATGTGCTTCTGTTGATGATTCAGTTGTTGCTCAGTGCTTGTAAACTTGGACAAGGACAAAGCTATAATTGAGCTCAACTTAAATGTACAGAATGAAACTCCAGACACTGAAATCTTACGTTTAAATCGTAGAACTGGACAGTACATGGGTCAAATCCATGCAGTTTCATTCAGAATAAGGTGGGCTAACATAAACTTACTCAGATTTGATGTAGTTTTATCAGGTTTTCAGTAAACCTGTTACCTTGACTAGAATCTGAGTGTACAAATTAATCTCAGCACCAGCAGGTTCAGATGACTCATCAAAGACACTTTCAGGGGGAAAATAAAAATGATGTAAAGGAGGTGATAAACAGCAGTTTGCCCAGAGTCACAGAATAAAACACAGAAAGAATTTTTATATTCAAGATTGTGAATTTACAACAAGTCACAGATTTAAAGAGGCCTTCATTGTTCCTTGGAAACAGGACAAAAGGATCAGAGAAGTCAGGGTACGTCATAACTTAACTTAAGCTTTGAAACACTTAACTCCATCTGAAGGCTTGAGTCAGTGCCTTGTAGTCGTGACTCAGATCACTGGACTAAAGCTGGCTACAGAACTCAATTTAGATATCAGGGTCAAAGTCACAGGGACTTAACTGGACAGTAAGCAGAGTGTGTGTAACCTAGTAAATAAGAAATATTGCCAAATCTGGCAAACATTCGATAGTTACAATCCAAAAGCTACCAGGAGAGGGTTGCCAAAGAGCAGAGTTAGTCTGCAGCATTCAGTCCCACATGGTGTGGTCCTGCACAATCCAACAGAGAGCCACAGCAGCTTTCCTCTGAGGGCCGTAACTCCTGCCAAAGAAGAGGCAGCCAGGCCCTGAAAATTATTAGAGAGTAGATGTCAAAAGTTAAGCGTAGCATCTGCTTTTAGAAATGTAACCGTCTGATGCTTCGACCATTCGCAAAGTTGAAATTCTGGCTACAGATGTTTTTGAAATGCTGTCGGAGAAACTGAAAAAAGGCAGTCAAAAAGACATATCACAGACAAAATGTGAAATAATAACTGTTTATTTTTAATCCATTCATTTGAATTCTTTAAAGTCAACAAAAGCAGAAAAACGATGGTGGATCCTGCTGAAACTGTGCACACTGCTTATTTGTGGGCGGCAGTAACTCAGGAGGTAGAGTGGTCGTCCAATAACCGAAAGGTTGGCGTTTTGATTCCCCCCCGATCCCGAGTCTGTCTGTTGTGTCCTTGGGCAAGACACTTAACCCACCTTGCCCCCAAGATGGAAACTTGGCCGCCAAGTTTCCATCAGGTAGTTTACCACCACCAGGGTGTGACTGTGTGAGCGAATGGATAATGTATCCAATGTAAAGTGCTTTGAGGGTCTCTGATAAAGCATTATATGAAATCTGATGCATTATTATTATTTGTTTTAATCTGGCCCAGTTAATAATATAATGGTCTTATATAGTTTGATTATACCGTAACACACCATGCATGCTACACTCATTGTAAGTACCCATGATGTCTGAAGTTGGTGCAAAAGAAATTCCAATTTGCCCAAAGTTGAATGAGTAAGGTCACATGCCCTTTGAGCTGTATGAGTCATATGATAGCTCTCTTAAATGAGTGAATTTGAGCAATAACTGAGCTAGTGTTTCAGCTGTAAAATTTTAAAAGGAGGGTATAAAGAGGAATGAAGAAACCAGACACTGAATGATGGAAAACTCTCAGCAGAATGAGACAAACTGAGTGAATATAGGAGAGGAGGGGTGGAAGGTAGAGAGAAACCAAGGGTACCGTCACACAGTTTAAGGTTATTTCTCATGGGAGAGAAGGAAACTCGCTTTAGACCTGGAGACAAAAGAGTGAAAAATGTGTGGAAGTGTGTGGTCCTCCAAGTCAGGCAGCAGGTGCTGGTTTGGTCCCTGCTCCAGTGAGCTGCGTCTGGGTGTCTGGGTGGCGCCACTCCCAGCTGGGGCACGACAACTTCTGGAGTGTGTGTGTGTGTTTGTGTGTGAGGTTAGAGGAGGTGAGCTGCCATGTGGACGGGGTGATTAGATTAGCAGCATCTGAGGCCTGGGTGCTTGGCCGGGTGTCTGTCACAGGGTCTGGCCTCGTCTCTCACTGTATATTCGGCTGCTCTGTGATTAGCTGTTGATGGGGAAGTCACCCTAAACTTAGACCGGAGCCAACTTTTCTTCTGGGTAAACAAGTAAACAAGGTGACCGTGTTCCACATTTGCCAACATGTTTCTGCTCGTCCAAAGTTAATGAGCTCACAGCCGAGCGGTTCTTGGCTGGTTTTGATCTCTCTGATAGGTGAACAAACAGAAGGATTGGCTGGTAAGCTGGCACTCCTCTCAGATTTATCTCTGTGGGTGTTGTACTGACTAAAAACACCTTTGATCAAATAAGGTGAATGGGAAAGACACGCAAATGGGCCCCTGCAGAGGATATAGTCGACTAGAAAAATGAGCTAAAGGCTTGGCTTTAGATGTGTTCAGATTTAAACTAAAACCAGCAGGAGAACTAGGATGTTTCAAAAGAGTAAGAATAAAAAGAATTTTATTGATCCCCGAAGGGAAATTCAATTGTCTGTCGTCTCATTTGTCATGTCTCTATAAGTCATCTACTTTTTACAGATAGGTTGTAAAGTTGGATGGTTGTTTGTACAAAAGATCTTCTGAATCTTTCTGTCCGGCAGCGAAGATGGAGTAGCCGTCCACCACCATCGGCCCTTTGGTCTATCAAGGTGTTGTGAAGTGGGTGATCCATGTTTTTTGGAATAGTCTCCACCTTCCTCAGTGTAGATCTCTCCACCACATCCTCCACTGAGTCCAGCTTGAGTCCAACCATCTTTGTGTTTGATGCTTCCTCCCCAGCAGACAGAACATAGTAGACTCCACAGACTGATAAAACATCTGCAGCATCTCACTACAGATGTCTACTGATCAGAGTTTTCTCAGGCAAAAGAGGCAGCTCTGCCCCTTTCTGTAGATGAAGTCTATATTCTTAGACCAGTCCAACTTATCATTCAAGTGTACACCTAGTTATTTATATGATGTTCATGTGTTTATATGGTTTCATGGTTTCTGGTATAAAATTAAAACACAGAAAACAAGCTATGATTTTTTTTATGTTTTATGATAGGAAAGGCAAAACAAAGTCATCATCATGTCAATCATATTAACCCATTTTCCAAATAAAGTTACTTCTGGGGAGTGGAAAAAAAATTGGCTAATGACCAAAATGCTGAACTAGAGATCCCAGACAGACACCAGACTCTGAACACTAGGTTTAGGGTCCAAATTGATGCTTGGCTACAGCTGGCACTATTTATAAAGTGGCAGCAAGGCTGATGTGCCAAACCATGTCATACTGTTTAAATCCTGTTATAATTGGAGACTCCACCCTGGTCTTAGTGAGACAGATATTGCACGATTTAAATCGTGTTTTGGCTCATACTATTGATGGAAGTGTCCTTGCTCTCAACTAACTTAGACCGGTTTGCTCTAAAACTTTTTGTACAAAGTTTAAAAATGTAGGGGAAAGCTCTGAAGAGAGGGTCTACCTCAAAAGTTGCCTAAAATAAAGATTAAAATTAAATACATAAGAACTTTGAGGCAAATTTCATTTCTCCTGACGAGCAGCAGAAGTCAGCCCCAGTGACTGGAGAAAAGAAGGGACAGAACAGCAGCCAAAAAAGTGATGCCAAAGCTTTAAGTCTTTATTTGTCCCAGTAAATCATAGCAATCTGTTCTGAAATGTGTCAGGTAAAAGAGAGAGAACTGCATACAGCACACAAAAACACAGTACATGGATCTCTTTGGCTGCTGCAGTCTGTAGGACTGTTGCTGTTTGTATCCACCAATCACAAAAGCTTACAGAATAGCTAAAGTGAACACTGATTTACCTTACAATCTGCTCTAAAACGCTAAATAGCTTCTATCCAAATTCTCTCCTCAGATGCTTTTCACTTGTGTCCTTTTCTTGTCTTTGCACGCTGGTCGTCAGCAAATCGCTCCTTATCATAAAAGATGACCAGAGGCCTGGCATCCATATTCAGCGTCCCTCTGTCTTGAATAATCTCTTTAAAAGCCTCTCCCTGTGAGTGATACTCGTCTCCTTCTCTCTCTCTGTCTTGTCTCTGCTTGGTTTGGCTGGTGCTGCTGACAGCCGGGGTACCCAGGTGTGGTGCTGAAGGTACCCAGCTGTGAGGCCACCAGCCCAGGCATGACTCAGAACAGCATCCTCCTGTCATCCCGTCAGTCACGGCTGACAGAGGCCTCAGCGGGAGGGGCGGCACTGAATGTGACGTTTGTCTGTTTGAAATGTGAGAGGTCATGTGATCGAGTGTGTGTGTGTGTTTGTGTGTACACGGCATTGGCTGTGTATCTGAGGGTGCATCCAGGATGTTGCTGATGTGACTCAGTGGAGAACAGTAGCATCATCACCCAGAGAGGTGTGTGTGTGTCTCCAGACCTGCAGCGCATTATGGCTGTGAAGTACACAAGTGAAGTGTAACCAGGGATGGAGAGTGCTTGGTCACTCTCAGTGGGACTCTCTCTCCTGCTCTCGCCTGCGAGAAGGAAGATCAGCCCTGTGTCTTTGATTTTACTGAATGTTACTGCAGAGTATGAGCCCACATAACAAATGCTCAACTGCGTCTACAATCCAACAGATTGGCCTTTTTTTTTTTTGCTATGTACTGTGGTTGGTAACAAAGAAGAACTGCACAAATCCCATGAGAATTTTGTGTGTCTAACTGGTTTACACCATAAAAAGTTTGGAAACAAACAAATAAATGAACAGTGGGTGTTCTCATTTACAGTAAAATCCACTCATTTTGTTAGACTGGCTGCTCTTCTGCAAGAGTGTTTGCAGAGAGGATTCAGAGTCTGTACAATTCCAATTCCTTGGAAACAAAAGAAATCTTGGATGATCTATGTACTGATTTTAGTGACAAAGGGAGATTTCTTTAGTTAGCTAACTAGACTCAGGCCGAATCCCAAAGCGACCCCTACACTCCTGTCCTTCACTACTGAGTGTCACTCGTAATGAAGTTACACTCCCAGCTGTGGAGTGCTCCTCAATTGAAATAAGAGGGTATAAACAAGACGGGCGGGTACGGGACGCCCTCATTATCCTACCGGAGAATGGAAAGTTTCATTACCATGACAACATAAAGACACGTCTTGTGCATGGTAGCGTTTCTTTTTTAAGTAAATGGGCATCATGTGCAGTTCTGAGCCACACCCGCTGCCTTGTTTTCAATGTCCCGTTGTCTGGTTAAAAACCTCTTTCTTTCATACATTCAGACGGAAACTCTGATTCACTAACACTGATCACACAACTTATACAGAAATCAGTACATGGTCACCTTAGGTCAGACAAATATAATGCCATATGCATGCTGAGAGCACACTCATTAATGGTTTCATTCAGAATATTAGACTTTACTGCAACAAAGCAGTTACTGAGGCTCAGGCTATTAGAACTAAATGTCAATCTAATTACAGTCAAATACGGTTCTTTATGTGTCCAGGTTACCTGGGAGCAAGACGGTCTTCACTGTGTGAGGCAGCAGAGGTTTCAGGAGGAGAGGTCTTTGTGTATTCCCCTTGTTATCTTTAAGCTTCATTCAGAAAAATATAAGAGGAAAAGGTTCAATGTATCTTGGATTGAAAAGGAACTTTTCGATTATAGATGTTCAGATTGGTTATGACTTTTCCTTTTCACAATGTTCAAAGTGTTGTTAAATTATGCCATGCTGTGGTTCATGTTGGACTGTTCTGAAACAAATCACTCCTTGTTGGGATAGAAATTCAAACCCGGACAAACCAACCAGTCCAACATCAAGAGGCCCGAAAAAAATGTCAACACAAAAATCCTCAATCCTGTTGCTGATGGTCTCATTTGCTTTTGTTAACCATAAAAATGCATCAATACAAAATTGAGTCTATTGAATAAATGCAATAAAAGAAGGTTTTTCTCCTTCTGAAAAATAAAGTATTGAGTACAGACAACCGAGACCTTCCTTTTATCATCATATCAGAACAGGATGGTTCCTTATTTGCTGATTATATAAAGCATTTCTGATATAAAGAAAAGGTGCATGAATACATCAATACTCATCCTTATTCACACAGTCTGAATCAATAGTTTAATCTCAGACACACAGTGTGGCACATCGATTCAGTCACTGAAATGTTATACTCTTAGAAAAAAGCATAACACAAAAATGTCAGGATTTCATCTTAAGATTGAGTTTCCTCTAAGTCAACCCATGCTTCACTTTAATGCACTTATGATGTGGTAATGACATGTAGTGATTCATTTACAGCTAAAATGCTGAACATCAGTAGTAAATCTATAAAGCTGAGTGAACATAACCCCATATAGTTTTAACACAACACCAAACCAGAGGGGACCCAACTTTACTGGAGACTACAAGGAGTAAGCCCACTGTCAGTACAGCTAATTACAGAAGAGCTTAATTAGACATATGAGAAATTTAATTTGAAGAGTGGAAAAGCATGGGAGGATTTTTTCATCATATTTCAGCACTGATGAGTTTTAACTTTAAGAATCAATCAAAACTAGAAAAAAACTCAATGTGAATGTCACTCCAAACTTCAGATTTTATTTTTACAGTCAACTTTGATTAAAACTACAGGACTCTTGAAGTTCAAAGTGAAAGAAACTCAGCTCTCTCTCTCTCTCTCTTTCTCTCTCTCTTGTTCGTCATTCTTCCTTTCACTGCATGGATTGACTTCAGTCAAACACCACAGAGAAAGGATGGGGGGTCAATGGGAAATTGATTTCTTTCACTGTAGATGTGTAGACTGTAGATGAGGTGAGCTCTCTGCTTTTGTAACTCCATCAAAGAGTCTGAGGTCACCTGAGGAGGATCAAAAGGTGAGGAAATAGGGACTAAGGGACGGCAACATAATGGAGAATTTGACATTAACATGAATTGAAAAAAGTTTCTTAAAGTGTGTACAGCAACATTGCGTTTCTCTCTTTATAAAATATGTCCAGTCTTCCCACATTAGTTCAGAACGGCAAAGAAGCATCATTAGCTGTTGATAAGTGTAAAGTCAAAGTTTTTTAATCATTACAGGTCATTAATCTTGACCTGTTATTGTCTCATTCATGTAACGTATAGGTATATAGTAATCAGTAATAATTCTGTGCAAGTTTGTTACAAGACAATAATTAACATGCTCCTTAATCTCTAATTAACCATTATGAAGTCTAATTAATGTTAATAAAAAATCGTGTTAATGTTTTTGACAGCTGTATAAACTTGAAGCAGTTTTCAGACAAAATGAATTATAACCAAAATAAATGTATTCATCATGCTGTAGTTAACACTTATAACAGTTTATTAGCACCATATACAGTCTTATAAGTGGTTTACGGGCTGTCTATAAATGTGTAGGTCTAGTATATGCAAAAAGCATTTTTCAGCTGCTGCCAGAAATGCTTCATTTTGGCTTCTTTTCTAATGATATTATTTTTGACACACCTTTACATCTGAAGCTAGCTGTTAGCTCCCACCTTGCATGTTTTCAAAGACATGGGAAAAAACATTTGGATTAGGTTAGAGTTTGCACACTACCAGATCAGACTGTGTTGAATATTGGTAGTGTAATTGATCTTTGAATGTGGAAAACCCTGAAAACCACCAGGCCAATGTCATGTTTGTGGATAAGCTGGAAACTTAAGGTTAATATAATATTTACTTCAGTTTAGTCTGTGGATTTTTTGTTGTGTTTCATGGGCTGGTTTATATGAGATGAGGCTGCGCTGCCTACAGACGGGTTTGGTGCGTGTGTGTGTTTATTTTTTCTCACTGAACAACTCTCAGGAAATGTAATTAACAGCTGAGATTCATCCTGTAGCAGAAAAACAAACTTGCAGACCCCTTTCATTGAGACTGATTTGGGTCGTCGAGGACATAGACTCATTAACCATCCCTGATTTCACTTTGTCAGTTGATTAATGATCGTGAAAAGTTAACTGTTACTTCTTGGGAGGTTATTTCCAAGTGGCAGGGTGCTGTCCATGTGTTCATCCCCGTCCACAAAGGCACCAACATGTTGCCTCCTACAGGGACAGAAATCAGTGTTTGTTTGAAAATCTGGTGACGATCATGGTGTGTGGGAATTTTGGCGAAGGCTCCTGTTGCTAATGAAAGTCATCTGTTGGACTGAGATAACCCTCCCGACGTCTGCTGCCGCTTCTACATGAGAAGGACACAGAAAAGTGGAATGAGCGAGGGTTTGACTTAGAAAAAGACTTAAGTGAGTTAAAATTCAAGCCTTGAGCTGGAAATAACGTGTTGTTCAGTCTGTGGTTTGAGTCATGACAGTCTGGCAATCTTGGTGTTTGTGTTGTATGTTTACTTCCCACACTGTTGTTGACATTCAGCTAATTAAACCTGAAACATCAGCAGTGGTGCAATGTAAGTCCAGAAACAACATAGCTGCAGGATAGAAGAGAATACTTAGATGCTTTTAAGTACCTTAAAGCTTCTACAAGAGTTTTTAACTGACTGTCAAACTGATTAAAATTAACTTTGTTTCTCTTTATGATCTATTAAAGCAATCCTGACCATCAGCAACAAAGCCTTTTTTGTCTTTACTCTAATGATGGCAAATATTCACAATAAGAGACACACTGGGTTGTCTGTCTGCGCCCTGTCTTTTGGGAAAACAAATCATCAGCAGGACCCCCGTTGAGTTCAATCGCGGACCTTGAGTCACCATCTCTGTTATGAAGCCAAGTTTCTGTTGCGTTATGGGAAATAATGACTAAACCAAATGTTCTATCAATGCTGAAGCTTTATATTAAAGTCGGAGTAAATCACTTAATAAAGCCGATTTGTGACAAAAACTAAAGTTTCTTTGACATGAAAGAGTCTTCTATCATCTGTTCAATGACGTGGGCGGAGTAAGGGACCACTACTGTTAAGTCACATATGCTAAATTTTAACACATCAGTATTTTATTTTTCCAAGAGACTGTTGTTGTCAACACTGGTGTTAGTGAAAGTCCTAGTTCATAGTATACAGTGATGAAAAAAATAAGATTGGTCATATTTCCAAGAATCAGAGGGGTTCTGAGTTCTGTCTGATCTGCAAATCTAGGAATTAAAATCTGTTATAAGACTGACAGATTTTTTTATAAACATTTCACAAAACACAACAATGTTTACCTGAAAACAAAATATATTAATTAGAAAACAAATACTCTAAAAACTAAAATATTCTTGAAACACAAAAAATTCTGAAATCACCAATTTTGAGATTAAAAAATATTTTATTTTGTGTTTTTATTCACATTTTCTCAAACATTCATCGAATTTAAAAATATCTGTGTTTTGTAAAATGTTTTTAGGCTTATTTTTTTTAAGTTTTTGTGCCATTGACCATCAGGGCCACCATAGTTTGAATAAAAGATCAATCAGATAAGCATCCTGGCTGCCCTACCATTTGACTAACTCTGAGAAAGAATATTAAAATCTACTCGGATTCATTCAGCCAAGAAATCTTTCCTCGCTAATTTAACCTCCTTCAAAGCTTTAGTTGACTAGTTTTGTACCATTAATGTGAACCAGGAACCTTTACAGCCATGACTTTTGACCTTTACTCTCATTTTTAATTCAATCACTTTTTAGGATGGTAGACTTTATACGAGTTATCACAACACTTGACCTGACTTCTAAGTTAAACTGCTGCTCAATTACAACTTATAATTTGAAACTCAAGACAACATTATAAAGGACTATCTAAAAAGCACTTCCCAAGGCAGAGTCCTAATATTCTCCACAAAGTTAAGCCTTCTTTTCAGCTACAGTTACAGTCCGCTCTCTGGGTTGAATTCTAGCTGTCTTTACGGTTTTCTAAGAAGTGGATGTTTAAAAGTGGGATCAGGTGGTGGCCTGTCTCTCTAAGAAGCCAATTTCTGTGTCCTCTTGTGGCCTTTGTCCTGTCATTATTGTCTGGACGCAGGTGTTTCTTTTCCCCTCCTGCCTCAGTATATGAGGAAATATGGGAGGGTGTGTCTCTGCTAAGATAACAGTTTGACCACTGCTGCTACCCTTACGATCTCTTTAAAATTCCCACTGTACCCTGATTGATCAATTATAGTAAATGAGTGTCTTATGAGTAAGGCAAAAAGTTCTCAAGTTTAGAGTTACAGTTTGGTTTCTTTGAGAAGTACTTGTACCGCACACACATACACACAAAAAATCTCATTTCACTGATTTGCATTCCTTGTTCCCTTCCATGTCACTATCTTCGGTTTCACTGCCGTAAGGTAATCTTTTAATAAGAAAATAAGCTATTTAAATCACTATTTCAAATGCAGTTTTAAGAGATCTCAGGATAGAGAAAAAGCCTTTGGCCAACATCTGGTTTGCGGCACATGTCTTTAAACTTTAAAAGCACCGGGGTATGCTTCTTAAATAAGACCTGCAGATCTTTTTATATCTTATTTTTGCGGCAGAGAATAGAAAAACAGGCTCCATCTTTGTGTGGGTAGGAAGCTGCACTTCCTCCCCATTGGCGCTCCCCCCCTGCAGGTGACGACGCATGGGTCCATCTTTGACGTGGGTGCTCTGTGCGCCCCAGATCTTCAGGCAAGTTGGAGGAATAATGGAGACGAGGTGAACCACAGGGTGACGCAGAGAGGAGGAGTGTCACCTTGTTGTGTTTCGCCTTATTATAACCTGACCCACGGGCAGCAGATGCCTACCGGGTGAAACTCAGGAGGTGGTGACTGACACTCACACAAACAAACACACGCGTACATGTATCTCTGATCATGAATGGAAAGTGTTTGTGCGTGCACGTATTTGTGTGTAGGGGTGAGGGTCGAGTGAGTAGATAAGAGGCCTGAAAGTAGGCACTGAGAATGTTATACTGTAGCTGCAAAAAAGAAAGGATTGAACTCTAAAATCGGTTTCTTTAACTCATCGTTATTGAAGTGTGGCACCTGCTGTCTCACTTTGCAGTCCTAATACCTCGACTGTCTTGAAAAATCTCAATGCAAGCAAAAGACTTTAGATGGTTCCTGAGCTCTGACTGCTCTTCTTTATCTCCTCTAGACTTTTCATGTCTGTTGAGCTTCCTCCAACAACACAAGTGCAGTACTGTGACAGGCATTTTAAAACTATATATGCAAATAAAAATAAAGCTCTTTCATGCTCATAAGCCGTCATCGATAATTAATAAAGAGGGAGGAATATGAATGATGGTACCTACTGCAGTGATATCTTGTCATACCATTACCTATAAATGCTTGATTCATTCTCCCCAACAAGAGAGTAAAGCTGTTAACAGTGCACACTCTCTGCCTTATGAACTGCATTATTGATAACTCTTATTATAAGGCTAGGCGAAAAGGGAAAAAGTTCATCACAATATATATTTTTCTCATCAGTCACCACCTCCTGAGTTTCACCTGGTGGGCATCTGCTGCCCGTGGGTCAGGTTATAATAAGGCGAAACACAACAGGGTGACACTCCTCCTCTCTGCGTCCTCCTGCCCTTCAGTGATTCCTCCCGATGTCACCCTGTGGTTCACCTCGTCTCCATTATTCCTCCAAATTTAACAGTGCTTATTGGGAGCATGTCGATTGCAATACAATAAGCTACTGCATCTGTGAGGTCTTTGTGTCTCTTTGACGTTTTGTTGTAAAGCGTTGCGCTAGAGAAAGCAGACTGAATGGTCGGCTGTTTAGTAACCTTTTGCATTTCGCGTGCTCTGCTGTTTCGCACTGCTTCAGGTGGTGAAAAAGATTTGAGGTATACTCCGACTTTGCGAGAACATGTACTCAACATAATTTGCAGTGTACATTACTCTGCTTCATGTTCAACCTCAAAAAAACAAAGTACCTCCACACCACCGACGTTTTCATGCCAGTGTTGTTGACAATGTTGCACTCATTGTCTTTTTTTCTCACCAGCAGTGCTGTCGGCTTCACGTGTAGCTGCAGTCTGCTATTACGCAGTTGTTTGCTACTTGGTTCTAATTCAGGACATGATTGGTTCAGCGTGAAGCGGACCTGGATCAACTCTTCTTTTATTTTCCTTTACCTGAAGCAGACCTTGTTTGGCACGGATGAGATGGTCTTTAAATCAGACGTATTCACTCGATAAAGTAGTGCAAAAAGGTAGAAATGTGTGTTTACTTGCTGATTAAAACATGTAAAAGTTTTTTAGTTAACATTTTTGCTTTTTAAATGTTAGAGAACTTGTAAAGTATCCAAAACTTTTTTTTTCTTACTTTTTCCAACCCCTGCAGCTTATTTCCCATCTCTAGAAAACATATCCATCTTTCATGCACTCAAGTGTCCTGGCTCGGGATATCCGCTAAGATAATAAATGTGAAAGCAGTTGCCCAAGTAATAAGAGCTTCACAAGGACTTTTGGAAGGTGAAATTATCTCTGATTATATGGGTGTGGAGCCGGCTTTAAAAGCAGAATGACATTCATCTGGCCTGGAGAGCAACCATGAATGAAGAATGGGAAAAACGCCAGGCACAAATCCCTTAAAATACCTGAAAACCCTCCTTCTTCCCTCCTCTCTAATCTCTGAAGCGCACCCTCAAACAACAATAATTTATGACCCTTGAATCCCCCCCTTCACACACACACAAGAAACACACATTCGCACTTGTAAATGCACGAGCACAACAGTCATACATGCACATTTTGGAGTCACTTGGCCGTATTTCTCGCTATTAATCTCCCCCTGCATGCCTCCTCTCTCCAAACAGCAGCTGTGTATGAATGACAACCAGCTTGCGTGCTGTGGTAAGACGGCGGCTCTGAGCCTGGAGGCCTCAGAGCTTTATCTCTGGTCTGAGAGAGAAATTCAGCAGCAGTGCTGATAAACCCAGACCTTAAAAGCATGCATGTGCACGCTGATCTGCACACTAATTTAAGCACGCATGGTCATGGCAACATAATGGAATAAATTCACCATGTCTGTGCCGGCTGGGATTTTAAAGTAACATCCGTGGCGGAGAGCATGAGACAACACAAAGATAATAACACCTTTCGTCCTCTTCTCTCCTGGTGATTTACGAGCAGGTTGGGGACTCTCAAAGGGCCACAGTGCGCTTGTTTGACAGCGCTGTTTTATTTCCATTAGACTGTCAAAGCCGGAGAGGACTCTGGACATGTGCTCACACACTCTGAGACCACAAAAAAATGGGGTAAATATTCATTTCCGTAAAGAAAACTGAGTGCCGTGTCTTGACATGATGATGAATAGCATATGAAACAGCCGTGCTGCCATTTCCAGTCCCCCAGCAAACCCTGAATGGGAAATTTACATTCTGTCCACTCATGCACTAACACTGGGGTCCACATGAATTGTTGCACCCGAATGAGAAAATGGAAGAAAATAGAAGTTGCTCTCATTTCTTCTGCCAGCATCACATGCCTTTAACCTGTTTGAATATCTTTCTCCAGCCAAAGCAAGCAGCTGAGAGGATTAACTGCAGCGGGGCCGGTCCCCTCTGCCTTCACATTTCCTCAGGTGCTTGTAGGTAATTGCATCTCTAGCTGGTCCTTTTATGTGAGTAATAAGAGACTCCAGTAATTTCCGACCCTCTCCTGCTCCCTGACACTCATTTATGAGGGATACAGCCGCTCCTCGTCTCAGGTCATGTGATTTAGAAAGTAACGGAAACAGAGCAGACTGTGCAGGTCTAGAGAGGACCCGGTGGACAACAGGACCGGCCAACACTAGCAGGATGCGGAACCTGGTTCATGAGGTGTTGCTGGACCGAGACAACAGGTTTGCGCTCATGAGGTCACGTCGGGCTGGCTTGTGGTTACAGAAGTTTGGTGTCTGAGATTGTTCGTACATGACTTTTCCACCTTGCTGGTATGTAGTAATGAAGTTAAAGGCTCCCCTGATAAACACACGAGAGACCCTTTTCCTATGAAGGGGTGTTTTTTTTTTCCTGAACACTTCTTATAGAGGAGTCCATCAGGTGCAGCTGCATCCAAATACCTTCTACTGAGATTCCTGGTAAAATAATGTCCGATTAATACTTTTCAGAATCAAGAGCAGGGGATGTGTGGCTGTAAAGGAGAGAAAACTGTCATGATTCATGTGTCACACATGCGCCACAGAAAGGTTACCTGCCTTTGCCATAAATACCTCCAAATGTCAGATAAGTAAAAATAGGTTTTAAGGTGAATCTGAATGATCATTGGGTAAATTGATAGCTGCAGTATAGGTCATAAATCCCGCCTCTTCCAGCAATCTCTTTGGCGCTGTGAACAAACTTTAGAAATTAATTACACAGAGTATAAATTTTTCTCCCCCCTGCTTGCAATGTTGACATGTAGTTATTGTACTACTGGTTTGTGCTCAAGTCCTCTTTTTTCTGTATAGCTTCATTTTTTTTAAAATTATTAAGAGGTTCATGTTTTCTATGATTGACACTTGATAAAACCTATGGGCGTACGAAGATTGCGTAGCTCCCCCGGGGAATACACTGTTTGAGTCGAGCGTCGTCACAGGGACTCTCGGTGACTCTCCTGCCAAATGTGTACAATGCTACTGTGCAAGTGGTGGAGTGCTTACAACGCTACTGGACAGTGTTGGTTTCAGGAAGTGGAGAAAAATCACGGAAATACCGAGAGCTTTTCGGCTTTAAATCAGTATACTGGCGGAAGGCGGAACCAAGTTGTCCATAGTATATACAGTCTATTGTTTTGGCATGCTGCAAGAGTGTCATTATTTTCCGCCTTATGTACTTGTCAGTTTAACATCCAGGTCCCACATTGTATATACAGCAAATGTACACAGAGGGGCCTTGGGGTATGCAGATTTTAAAATGAGGTGTGGTCATTGAAAAAAGTAGCATGTTGCTGTCTTAAGAATGCAGAAACCTTTTGCACATGAGACCAACAAAGACCATGAAGTAGCACATCTCTGATATTTAGAGAGCACATTAACGAGACAGTCCGATGGTACAAGAGTTCAAAACATGTATTCCTCTGCTTTTACACACAGGAACTCACTGCAAAACTCCCACTCCCACACTACTTAGGAAGTACCTTTTTTTTTTCCTGATACAGTGAATGTGAACAATGCCAGAATTTTTCCCTTACTTCCACACACCGTGAAGCAGTATGCTGCCGATCTCAGATGACTAGAATAAAGACACCCTCATCTCTATCTCCTCATAGACTTTCTCACTTTAGCCATGCAGGTGTCAAATTCTTCAGACAAAATGTCACGAAGCTCTCCGTACTATCGAGTAGGAGTTACTATACTACTACACTACTACTATAAGAGTAGGAGTGTTTTTGGTAAGATTTCATACTAATGTTCATCTGTCCAGACCATGTGAGTGAAATTCAGAGCTTTTAAAACGCTCACAGGAAGATGCAGATGTTTTACTTTAGGCCTGAACTGATTCATTTTTCATGTGTTAATCCCAGTTTTAGCGTGTCTCTGTTCTGCCTCTCTGTTTTATATTCCACTCAGAGAAAAGACATGTCTCCTGTCACGTCTCATACTCCAGAACATTGTGTTGTGACATAATATACACATATGTCTCCTTCTAATCAGTGCTCTGACATTCTCCTGCTGCTCCATAATGACATTTCGGCACAAAGACGCTCGTCACTCGACTCTGAAAACAACTCAAGGACTGTCAGATTTCGTCCTGATATTTTCATTTCTGCTACAGCCTCTTTACTACAGAGGAACTGCAGATGTGTGCTTTGTTTTCTGAGTGAAAACATACAGCAGAAGGAAACAAAAGTAAAAATTTCAATCTGTCCAAAAATCAATACAGGAGGGGCTTCAACACTGAATAAAACATTGGAGTGAGGAAACAATGTCAGCTCTTGACAGCAGTCACTGGGAAATAAACAAAGGGAATTACTCTTGTATAATTTTTTTTAATTCGTTTTGTCAGATGACAATGTCACGAAGAAAAATACACCCCGGCAACAATCAAATCCCTCAGCATGTGCCACAGAAACCCATTTTCTTAATTAGTTATCAGCCAATAAAACAGCAGCGAGATCGAAGAGCACCAAACACAAAGAGACAAATGTTTTTTTGTGACGGCAGCTACAGTGAGAGACAGTTAACTGAGACAAAGGAGGAGGGAAAAAAGTGTCTGCAGAGTGTTCAAAGGTCCCCAGGAGTGTCCAATTAGACAAATACCAGGCTGAGCACGTTTAGAGCGAACAGCCTGACACCCAGCCGCCCCAACACCAGGATATAAGAGAAAAGGTGTGAAACAAACAGCCAATTAATGTAATTGGATTTCTTTTTACAATGCAGGTGCTAAAGCCCTAATTTATCCTTTCATGTTTGTTTCTATCTAAAATCAAATTTAGCAAAAATCTCGGTGTTTCATTAAGATACTGAGGCCATTGTGCCAGAGTCACCTTTAATTTTCCGAATATTACAACTTTTGTCGGCTGAAAAATAACATTCAGTAGTGCTGTGCATAAGATCTTCTTTTTCTGGAGGATTTTATCATTTAAAAGTCTCGCACCATTGAACTTTGACTTTGTTGGAAACATTTTTGAATTCCAAATCAAGATGGTATGGTGTTTTCTGTTACAGCACAAATATGTGATGTAATATTGAAGTCTTGAGAAATCTTAAATGGATCAATATTTCAAATCTTTTGGCTTCACCATCACACATCCAAGTTTAAATTTTCATTTATTCAGTTTTTGCCAGTACTTCAACAAACCCATTGATGCAGTATTGGATTATATATGTATGTATATGTACATATATACATTTTGTCTATGGTTACCCCACTCTGCTGTGGGAGTCACCTCACAGGCTGTTCTGCTTTGCTGGAAGCACAGATGAACCAGTAAGGAGAGTCTATGATTCTTGCATCAGAATTTCAGTAAATCTCGCTCCTAAACTACAGTTTTACATTTTATGCATTTGTCTGAGATTTGAGCAGCTTACATCTACTTTCTTAGACTTTGACAAAATACGTTTACCTCGTGATCGGAAACTTTGCATACATGAAGTATATGGACACCAAACTTTGTAACTTTGCCATTTATGCTGTAAATGTGGAAAAGCATGATACCCCCTTTAAGTTTTAAAAAGCCAAAACTGTAAACATAATCTTATTGTTAATTTCTCTATTCAATGAGAACCCGGTGTCTTTCCGACGAACAGCAATCTTCTTGTTTTTGAATGTCTGAAAGGAGTAAATGTGTCATTCACTCCAGATTTTACTGCTGTATCTAAAGGAACTTTGTGCATAAAAACAAAAGCAAATGTACAGAGTATAAAATTCAATTCCCTGTTTCTTAAGGGGCGAAGTTCTCTGAGAGCATTTTTTTTACATTTGTAGGGTCGTGACTATTTATAAAAGACAAGCTCATAGCTGTTACCAAGGAGTTTTTACACAAGCTGCACAGAAAAAAACATTTTTACTGTGTGCTGTGGATAATATATTGAAGGGCAAGACTGTAACAATATCTCTTATACAAGTGGTTCCTTTTGAGCAAAGACAGACTATTATTATTTAAATGTTTTAGGATGGACAGCTCTCAGATATTTCTAGTAAGCTCAGCTCACTGTACAGTAATAATGTGTTGTAAAGTGCTGACATAAAGCAGTTTGTCCACCATCAGTATGAAATGTTTGGATCAGAGTTCCTTTATTAACCTTTATGGGTCAGCTCCATGAATCAATATAAAATATAAAAACGCTGAGTAGATTAAATCAAACAGCGGGACGCAGCTGTCAGCTTCCATCATTTCCTGTGGGTCTGAAAGCGCCGGGGAAATCACTGCTGGGAAAACCACAGCAGTGTCTGCCGAGTCTCTGCATGTGGGTTTAAACCGTGTCAAAACAGCAAACAAAGAGGGAAAAAACACGAGGCTGAAGCATGACCTTTACATGTCAAAACAACCCCTGACATGTGAGGAATAATTCAGAAATACAACTCTCAGCGGGGGATCCAGTTACTCCTGAAAATTAGATCTGCAGATATGAAATTTTATCAGGCAGTAATAAAGTACAGTCCAGACTCCAGGTAATGTGAATTCAGAATAAAAGTAGGAGTGTGTGGAGGGTGTAAAGAAGTGTCTTTGTCTGTGAAGACCCTGCAGTAAAGGATTAAGATGACTAAGTCACTGACACGTACAATTTGCAAAGGTCAGGAGGTTTATTTATAATATAATCAGAAATAACTTGAATGAATATAGAATATTCCAGCTGTGACTGTAAAACGTTTGCTGTATATGAATATCTCAGCTAGAAAGAGGGGGGATTGGACACAACTGCGGACTAAGGGGGTTCTTAAAGTTACCCACTGAAAACACAAGCGATAGAAAAATAAAGGTCTGAATGTGCAAGTTTCCTAAACACAGGCAAGCAAAAAACAAAACCACTGCTGATCTGAACCAAACTCTTACAAAAATCTAGAATTACTTCTTAAATGAAAAACTACAATACAGAGAGTGTCTACAGGCTACAGCCCCATCCAAAACAGAAACACATTAGTCTTTATATAAAGTATGACGTACTCTAATGGACATGCTGCCACAGCTTGAAGGACTACAGATATACAATAGATTCTCTCACAATCTCTGAGGAAGAGACAATGAGTCAGCAACATGCGCTGGAGCTCAAGGACTTCTATCACCTTCCCACACCTGATCTCACTCAAGCCAATCAGATACTCAGAGTGCTGATGATGTGAATATATTTTTTTTTTTTCAAATAAATGGATAAACAGAAAAGACAAACATCTTCTTTCTACCATGCCCTGGGGTTTTATGATCAAGGCTACATCCAGACATATGTACTTTTTTTCTCCATTTGAAGAAAATGATTTGTCTACAACACTGGTGTTTTCAAATGTTTCTCTGTCGGTTGAAAACATGTTAGACCAGTTGGTATCAATAATTTGTGATCGGTCTATACAAGAACACTACACATACACAAATGCAGTATTTTCTTGAGCGAGCGGCAGATGGAAACAGTGTACCTCTTCCTTATATATAAGAATAATTAGAGTGCCCATATTCTGAATTCCCAAAAAGAGGACATGACTACACAGGGCAGAGTCATGGAGTTAAGTGTAGTAAATTTTGAAAGTTTTTCGGCCAGTTCGAGTGTTTTTTACGCGTGTCTAACTCAGTGCAAAACCTCCGACATTGGAAGGATTTTATTAACTCCCCCGGACAAGGTCGGACAAGCCGGACAGCTCCCAAAAAAGAGGACAAGTCCGGGTTAAAGAGAATGCATGGTCACCCTAATAATAATAATAATGATAATTAACTAAAAAACTATTTGATTATTGAGTGTGATATATTACTGATGTAGAGAGGCATGGCTTTCTTGTAAACATTCAGCTCAAACCAACTGGTAGCCCACCATCTTGACGATTCCCCAAACTGTTACTCTTGCCTTCTACACAACATCCAAGCAATGTTTTAAAGTTTTCCTCCTTGGAAGACATTTTTGAAAAACTGTGTAGATGTGTGGACTGGTCAAAATACAGAAGAAAAAAGAGAGGAGGAAACCAAAACTAAACCTTGACAGACGAAGACAAGTAGTTGAAAAACAACATAAATCCTATTAGCCATTTGCAAAGGTGTTTTATCAATTGTTTTGGTATGATATAGGTCAACTGGGAGACAACCTATAGTAAAATGTTGAAGCTGAAATGTTGCCACATGAAGGCAGACATGTCAGTGATTTGGTTCTTGACTGAAATTTATAAACTGGGACAAGGACAGTAGTCCAATTAAATCACCTAATCCGGGCTGTAACTGAGGCTTGACCAAACTGTGAATATAACTATACAGACTGACACCAGAAAATGAGAATAAAGACACAAGGAAAGGAAAGAATAAGAGAGAAAACACCCACAACAGCTACTTTAGAACAACAGAGACGGTTAGTCAATTGTCTCCACACCTCCAAAGTCACAGAGCTCGTTAGCATTTCAAAGAAAGCCTCAGAGAACAACATCTGAAATAAACTTAGACATCCTCAAGTCAACCCAGGACATCTCCTTCTTTATGAACTTTGCTTAGCTTGGGACAATTTACTCACATGTACACTCTCTTTCTGACCAAGGAGATGAAACCTTCCACAGATTCTATACCAAGATGGCTTTTCACGTTAGTGTGTTGTTTGATCAGATGATCTCCAGCCAAGACTCACAGATTTTTAAGATATTTCATAGAATATTCTGTGTATGAATGAATCTTTTTGCAGAGTAAGAAGGAAAATGTTCATGTTCACCCACGGTAAGCTTGCCTAGGGCTTCTTTAGCACAGACGTGGGCTCTTTTCTCTCTGTGAGCAGAAACTGACTGACAAATTCTGTGCAGATCAATTTAAGAGTCAACACAAAGTCCAGGCGGAGCGGGTGATAGACACACATGGTTCAATGGAGGCTGAGGAGAGGGCAATTTGGTTTGATATAAGATTGATAATGTGCCAAAGGGGAGACGGCAGCCTATCAATCAGAGGCTCTGCCCTTGAATTGTCTGTCATACCCCGATCCCAAACAAGGCCTATACAAAGATAGAGGCATACTGGTTAAAGATACCAGATCAGTTCTCACCCAGTTACAGATTGTCCATCATGGCACTTGAGCCTGCCTGGTCATGCTGTTATGGGATCATATCTACAAAAGTACAGTCCAAGATGCTAGGATGATTCTGCATTTTTTTTTTTAAACCGGCGTGACCTTTCCCTTCGAAATGATGTGATAAAACTTGAATGTTTCTCATGGGGATAAAGACAGAGAGGAGGTCAAACATCATTGTCTTTTTTTAGAGAAGATCACAGCTTTAAAAAAAAAACATGATTTAAGTATAAAATAATACGGAGTCATTGACAACGTTTGAAGAGACTGTCAGCACCATAGACTGTGTAGTCATGGATGTGATCTCAATGATGTTCCTGTTGGTTTCTGAAGAGGCTTTTTGAAGCCATTTTATAAACACTGACCCATCCTTACTCAAAGACAACGTAGAAATGGGTGAAGAGGTGGTGCTTAATTGTGGTATTGTTCAAACAATATAAAGCAGTGCAATGTAATACAAGCACAGCATTAAAAAGTTCCACCTGATCTACATCTAGCCTCTCCTTTTTAACTTAAAGAGAAAATAAAAGTAATGAGCACAGACAAAAGCAAACATGGCCAAAGTGTGCGTCTAATTTTAAAGGCACAAGAATGAGACAAAATCAACAACAATATAGAGATTACCTCTTAGTCCACAGGGGGCGCCAATGTCATCACAGGCAGAATGTTCCTTCATGAAGGTATAAAAGAACTTGATTATTTGGTAAAGATGGATGCCATACCCCAGTGAGTATTTTAAGAGTATTGTAACAAAAGGGGGACAGTCTCGCGCTTCAGCTTGACAAGCACTACAAGATCGGTACGTCCCAGAGTGGGAGGAATCATTCTAAAGAGGAAAGATCCAGAGCAGACAATGAGTTTGAGTAGTTTTATTGGCAAGTTAAGTGACGTTTCACCACTACAGGTGTCTTCTGACATCGACTCCGAAGAAGACACCTGTAGTGTTGAAACATCGGTTAACTTTGTCAATGAAACAACTCAAACACATCGTGTGCTCTGGATCTTTCCTCTTCAGAACCATCAGAGTATTGAATTGTATTTTATCCTGAGCAAATCTTCTCTTTTTTTTTTTTTATTTAATGGCCTCTCGAAAGGGTTTCTTTATCTTTCCAACAAACATTTTGACGAGAGTGCCCTTTATAACTAACAGGCCACTTTAGTGCATCCAAGACACTGCAGGAGGATGTGGTCATAACTCATCAGCCGTACAAATGCGGTTGTTGTGACATTTAGGACATGTTTAATTCCCAAGAATCAACGACAAGGCTGAGCCTCACATCCAGACTGTTTCCCCTTGCTGGAGAACATCACAGACGCTCACCTCCCTGACTTCACTTCTGCTTGTTTACAGAAACTCAACCCAACATGAAGGTGGGAAAGCAAGAGGGACATATTAAGAGAACTATTACGAAAGCAGCTGTCATCTGATGGGAAGTAACAACACTTAAACAACACTTCACTAAGACCCATTAGATCCTACATAACTCTGAAGGGAGCAACATGGAGCATCAAATCTGTGCCCCGATTTGTCAAACCAATGAGCAACAGAGCCATTAGCAGTGATGGCGAAAGGCAGCACTGCCTCTCCAGCCTAATGGCAAAAGCCAATGTAATGTTACATTAGCATTGGATTTAATAAAGACGAGTTGTTGAAAGCATTGCCATGTGCCAATTACTTCAAGGCCTGCTGGTCAGCTCACTGTAATTTAAAGTCATTTTGCAGCCAGCAGGGACAATCATTAAGTGAGAACTACCATTGGACCTCTCCAGATTACTGTCTCCATCTATGCAGTCTGACAAGCAACATGTCTTCTAATTCACTTTCTTTCGACTTTTAAGCATTCGAACCAGCTTTATGTGCTTTTTTCCACCCTGAATTAAAACAAATTGAACTCTAGCTGAACACGTGTTTGCCTTCCGAGAGCCCACAATGACGTAAAACGCTGGAATTAAGCGCCACAGTGGTCCGGAGTCCATTCCTGTCTCACACATTATACTCTCTGCGTGACTCTTCCTGCTCCGGCCTTCATCTCTCCATCTCTGTAATTTATCCCTTAATGTGTTTTCTTCACTGCTTTTTCCTCCCTCTGCTCACTCCTCTCTTTATGTTTCCTTCCTGCCTCTTTATTCTCCTTCTCCACGTCAGCACCCTATACTTGCCCTTATCCTATTTTCTGTCCCACTGTCTTGCTCTTTCAAACGCTCAATATCCACTCCCTCTACTTGCTTTCTTGCCTCTGATCATCTGATTTCCTTCTCCCTATTTTTTCGTCTCACCTCTCTTACTTGGGTCTGACATTAATCTCCTGCTGAGAGATCCTAATTACCGTGTCCACTCTGGTTGTGTGGCTCTCGACCCTCACTGCCTCAGGGTGTGGCATAGAGAATCATCAGAGAGGGAATGTAGTGATTACTGGTGGGATATATTGTATCTGTTTTCACACCTGTTGTTCATTTAGTATGTTGTGGATGAAGACGATCAGGACTTGGACAAATAATCTGGTCATCACCCATTAGAAATTAACATCACAAGATTGTTGTGGGGGCCTAAACCACCACCTCGTGTTGGTATTTCTTTGTCTTTGGGTTTTAACACAGTAAGTTTGTTGCAGTTTAGAAAAATCACATTGCACACTTTTTTTGTTGAAATACATTCACTTTTATTGCGTTTATGGCAGATGTTTTCTAATTTGGGCGCACACAATTTAGTTCATAAACTGCCACATGGTTTAATTTTCTACATCATGATTTAATTTGAGTTCAGGTCATTTCAAAGCAATACTTTTCTTTTTGTTTGTCCTTGTTTGAGCTCACCTGACAAAAGGCTGTCTGCAGCTCCAAAATGGCCTCTTAAGTCTACCCACAGGAAGTGGGACAGACCATCAAGGAGAAGCTCGGACTTCTGATTCTTTATAGAACTTTTGTCTTTATTCTTTCAGTCAGAACACAGTATTTAGTTTTTTTCTGTAAAAAGTCGGTTTGGATAATTTGATGGTGTTTTTCTGTGTTTGTTAGATGTTTAGTTTTTAGTCACCCTAGTTTCCCCCTTGTGTTTATGTTGGACTAGTCCTTTGTCTATTTAAACCCAGACATGTATCACTTAGCAGGTCTGTTTGATTATGTTTGTTAGGTTCTAACGTCAGCTTGTTTTGCTAAGTTGACCTCTTTTAGTGTGGGGCCCAGATTTTGTTGATTTTCTTCCACATTAAGTTGGATATTTTGTTATTGATTTCTGCTTTTTTTGAGTAAAATCGAAGGATCAAGATCTCTGAAGGATCACACCTTTGTCCTTTGCCTGGTTGCTTGGTCCCTTACAATTGTGACGCAGATAAAAAAATATATACATAAATAACCCCAATTTTAAGTGCCTTTCCTTTAAAACTTACTCCCAGAAGATTGGTTGCACAGGGTCTTTAAACCCATATGTGTTTGTTAACAAGTAAAATTGTCCAAAGATGAGTCATGTCAATAAAGAGTGATATAGTAACAACTTTGGCCTGATGTGGCAAAAAGTAAACTATACACCAAGTTTGAACGACCAGAATACCAAAAGGTATAACTTTGGTGGTGATGACTGGGTAACGAGAATAGAGACTGAGACTAAAATCACCTTCATTCACAGGTTGTCTTGGCTCACCTTCAGGGACAAGGTGAAGACCTCTATCTAAAAAAATATCTCTGCCGATGGGGGATCTGGTTTTTGGATCCAATTAGGACACTTTCCTGCTGAGGCATGTCAGGCATGTCCACATGTGAAAGGACCCCAATGCAGATTTAGAGTATGGGCATGGTTTTGTACTTTTTATCTGCTCCGGATATCCCACACGAGAGACCTGAGGCTTGACTGGGCTTTTTTGTTAGCCTGCTGCTACGGGGGTTACAGATCTGATGGTAGGATAGAAACCAACCAAAAACTGTGAAAGCTTGTAACACCTACTACTTCAGCAAAGAGGCCAAGAACTTTTCACGTTTTTTTATTTATATTTACACCAAAGCCTCATTCTTGGACAGAGATATCAAAGATGAGTTTTACTCAAAATCTACAGCCAGGAATAATCCAAAAATGCACATTTTCATTTCATGAAATCTAAAATGTTTGGTGCCCTAGTCCTTTTTCTTGAGTTTTTTTCAATGTCTTTTTCGTCTTTACTTGTAGTTGCATCATTTCACCACTTTTTTACAGGATGTTATGAGCAAACTTTTCAAATTTTTCTTACGCCATGGTACCACCACCAAATTCGAGAAAATGGAAAAATGGAAATCCTTCACCACTCTGACTCTAAAAATCCGACCTTCAGCCAAAATAAATAAGTACCGTACCCTCCTCCTCCGATCTCGACCCCCACCAGAACCACCACCTCATCATTCAACACCCCCTGAGGTTTGCACTACATGATGTGAGTCCTGCAATACATCTTCATGTACTTTATATGAGAATACACAAGCTACAGAGACATGAACCATTCTGAATGTCAGCACAGCAGGTGACGATCTGAACAGGATATGAAGCTTCCACTAACCATCTCTATATATAACAAAAACAGGGGTGAATCTTTGAAATCTGTGGCTTTAAGACCAGCGATGAACAAAACCAGTCAGAACGGCAGATGTTCACAAGTTCATCGGAAAAAAAAGGAGTTGAACCAGTGATTATTTTCATGATGGATTCAGCTAATGTTATCATTCGGGTGGTAACAAAGACCTTTTAAAAATAAATATATCTTTTAATTAAAAAATAATAATGAAAGTGACTCTTAAAACTTAAGTTGCTAAATGCTCAGGACTGAAACACCTTTTTTTCTTGACCCACACTCCAAAAGCAAACTAGAATAGCTGGAGGTCATAGATGTGAACAAAAAGACACATATAACATTCACATTCAGAGCCTTGGAGCAGAGTAGTTAGTACTGGCCATTGTCACAATTTGTATTATTATTATTATTATATTTTTTTTCCCTGTGCATATATTCATGAGAGATTGAAGGGGAGACAGGAAAGGATAGGGGGTATATTGACGGGTCAAGGGTCAATTAAGTAGCAACCCACCATCTTGAGAAATGAAGTCAACGTGGAAGTACTAAAAGCTGCAGTTCCTTGAGTGTCCCCTTGAGACCAACAGCAAAAACCTTGGAAGTCACATACACACCCATCAATTAAAGTCCATTTTATAGCAAAAAAACATAGTTAAAGTCTGAAACAAAACCAACTTTTGGTCTGAATAGATTATTTTCTATTAGTTTTTAAGATAATAGATGCTAAAAAGTATGCTTTATTAGGTTCATGGGGGGCTTGATTGACAGATGGGCACACCAGAGCTGTTAGCCAGGAGGCTAATGGACTAACATGTCAACAATAGGAGCTCTCACTGAAAACCATGTACACATTTTACACCGTCTGTGGTCTTACAGTCAGTTACTATCCTTATAAACACTGGAAATCAGATAAATATTTATCACTTTTTGAGCTTCTTCAATGATGGTAAGGTAAAACTGCTGGCCTAATCTAAAACAACCCTGATAACAGGGTGACATCATGGTTTCAAGAGGATTAAATCATGCCTTATTAAAAAACAATTATTTCTTATTGGTAATAATGTTAGAACAAACACAGTCAATCCCTAGTAATTAGACATTCAATATTGACAGTATTATCCTTAGGATTACAGTATCAGAGTTTCATTAAATAAGCCTGACATCAGAGGAAAGTGTATATCTGAAACATCTAATCAGTTGTTAAAACACAGGAAGTTGCCAGTTAACTTCTGCTTCATAAACTACTTTTTGATTGGCTCAAAGCTGCGACAACTCAGAAACAATCAAGGTTGATTCTGTGGCTTCTTCTCAGCACTTTCTGTCATTTAAGCTTCTGTGTTTTCACCACAACAACTGAATGACCTTGTACGGTTTGAATTCATGATAAACACTGAAGTTGATTCCATATGGACAGCACAATAACAACTCCAAACACCTCCATTGGGCTGGATATAAAAGGTTGTTTCAGGCCTGTTTTAGCCTTGGAGCTGTTGTGCGCTTAACACACTTTAAACTGCCTCCCCTCCCGGCACAGACCTCAGTGTCAAACAGCGTTATTTGCACTGCAAGGCCGACCTAACGCTGTGACTTTTCTGGGGGACTGTATTGTTGGAGGCGGTGTTAAATGGAAAATGTAGATTGCAGCAGGCTGGTGTCTCGGCCCCAAGGACTGAACCATTTCTATTCCTCACAGGCCTGTGGGAGGGCTGTCATGTATGGGGGACATATTCTGGCTTTTATTGTTGTTTTTGAATGGATTCACAGAGAGATTGGAAACCTTGAAAAAGGGGATTCTCTGCTCAGAGAAAAAAAAAGGCTTTCAGAGCCTCGCAGGTTTTGGTGTTCTGAGGGAAATGGATGCATCGATTTAACCAGGCCCGGCTGAATTCCAGCTACGGTCCCAGTGGTCTGTCCTTCTGCCGCTGCTTTCATCTGCATTTCCCCTCTCTGGCTGCATCTGCATGCTTTCCGAGTGAAATTAGCCCAATTTGACGACTGATGTGCTGCTGGGACCCCGCTGATAGCTGCCAACCAGCTCACCTAGAAGCAAACCGCTGAGATGGGAAGCAGCAGGCTTCCTTCCCAGCAGATAAAAACACAAACATGAATTGTTATTATTGTTATTATCCTATCTCACGTCTCTTAAATCGTCCCAAAATATTCAGCCACCTCCCCCTGTGGGTTGTCAATAGAAGAGCAGAGAGCCTGCAAATCTGTCTGTTTATATACATCACATCAAGAGCAAATATTAATGCCCAATTTCCTAGCAGTGGGCCATCCCATAATGCATTTATCCTCTGCAAATAGCAATGTCACGCTAACTCCAGGGAGAGGCGTCAGCTGAAATGTTATGAATAACTTGATCAAATTACACAGTGGGAGCAGGAGGGGAATAATAAGGCTGGTGCTGTGGGTCTTGGCAGTCCTAAAGGGCCCAGCCAGGTGAAGGCACCCAGCCAGACACCATGCCTGGAACTAAATGAAGCTGTTAGCAAATGCTACAGGTCGCTCTGAGGCACTCACTGCGCTCCCTCAGGGCCGCCATCTGCTGACACATGAAATACCAAGACAAAAAGGAAGAAAAGTGTTTTTATACTTTTGAGGAGAAGTTGGAGATTGTAGTCAATTCACCTTTTGAGTGAACTTTAAGACGGGGGCTAAGCGTATTTATAGCTCTTGTTTTTTTTTTTTTATTCTAAGCAGCCTTCATTCAGAGCATAATTTGACTGACTGACACTGCAGATATAAACATCACTTAATACTTATAATATTATAACTTCACTATTACAATAGTCCTGTAAGATTTCATTTACCTAACATAATGACTTTAATTTCCACCAACTTTATTCACCTGACTTAATGATTTTATTCTTGAGAAATTATGACTTCATTACAACTTTATTCTTGTAATATTATGAACTTACTAAAGTTTTATTCTGGTAACTTTATCACATGTTAGATAATATCTTTGTTCTTGTAATATTATGACTGTACTATGACTTTTTGTCTAGTAATAGTACACCTACATATCTTTTTTCCACTACATAACAACTTTACATTTTTACAACTTTATTCTCAAAACATTTATCTTTCTTGAAACTTAAAAAATACTTTTCAATGTGGCCCTAATACTCTGTCGTAACTGTGGCTGCAAACAAACATGCTAGAAGCACTGCATGTCTGTCTACTAACACTTTGCATCCACCAACTTTTATAGAGTCGCTGACATCAGTCACTGCGGTTTATCCTGTGTTTTAGCTAGAGCTGGTCTTGTAAGCCAGGTCGGACCTGATTAGTCTTCCTGTGGATGTTTGGGAGAAAACCCCTGAATTAAGACGTACGTATTCATTTCCCCTTATTTAATATTATTTGAATAATAAAACTATTGGTACATGTTAAAAAATGCTCTTAAGCCCAGAGCTTTGGAAGTAAAACTTTGGGCAGAAACAATAAATAAAAGTCTGTCTAACCTTTTTATTTTGAGAACACTGCATTTCAGTCATATGAAACCATAAAGACATCCAGAGGCCAGGCTTAATAAAGTGCTGTTGTACTTCTTTTTTTTTATCTTGAATGAAAAAGCTGCACTCAGTCATTATGTTACAGCAAAATGATTCCCTCCATCTTTTTTTTTTTTCCTCACACTAATTCAATTATAAATCCAATATCTTTTCTCTCTATGCCAAATGTCAAGCTGTGCCTGAGTTATTCCTGACTACGTGCAGAATCAGTTGATTTTGGCCGGAAAAATGTGAACCGAGGCATGCTGGGATACGACTGGCTCAGCTGTGTTTCTGCATTCAGATTGATCAGGAGATTAGACACCCCCTAAGTCTGACCTAAAACAAGGACAGATACTGTACATAAACCTCTATCATTCTCAATTGTACCGTTCTCACAGATCTCTCACCGATAGCAATGAAATAACAAACAACCTCTTCTACAGTTTAGAAACACTTTCCTAAAATGAGCCGAGACAATATTTAGAGAAGGCAGAAGTGTTTCTGAACAAGTGGGCTGTGTATGAGAGGAATGATTTGTGTTGAAGCAGATCCAACAGCCTGTTTAAAAGCTTTAAAGGGGAGTGGTCCGTGTGCTCAGTTATCAAAGAGCACTTTAATTTCCTCTGAATCATCGTCGGACGATTGTGCAGCACTGCCCATCAAAGCCACCCATTAATCATCAAAGACATTTGCAGAGGATTTGGGTAATTGTCTGGGTTATACCTCACTAATCACTGTCCTTTATAACACATACAGCGGGTGAAAAGACGCTCAGAATTAGTCTGAAGAAGCTTTGGACCTTAGTAACATGAGGTTCTTTTTTTTTTTTTCATTTCATATGCATGTATGGCATGCTTTAATAAAAATAGCTATGACCCTGTGTGATTTTGTTAGGACCAAAATATCTTGACAGCTGTTTGATGGATGGTATTAACATTTAGTTAGAGATATCCATGGCCCTCAAATGATGAATCCTTTTTGCCTCTCAATCCTTTGACTTTTTCTAAGGAGCACCATTTCCAAACCTTGGAAAGCCTTTGCCCACTGGAGTTTATTTGTCTTATTTATAGTAAATATTGTTTTATTCAGCATAATTTAAAACCAAATGCTTATTTGAAGATATTACCCTTCAAAAATAAGACCAGAACTGCTTGCAATATTTGAAAAAAAAACTGTCGATGGAATAAGAAAAAATGTTCTCCTAATGTTGTTAAAATAGGAGAATGTGTTATTTCCAGAACTTGATAAGGAAGAAATGTTTTCTTATTCTACCAGCATCTCTTTTAACTCACTACAAGCAGTCCAGGTCTTAATTATGATGTGTAATACCTCCAAAGAGAACTTTTTTTTTTCTAGACTTCTCAGCTAAAGGAGCTTGAATAAAGCCTAATAAGATGTGCTTTATTATAAATGGGAAATTTAAAAAAAACACAAACTTTGCAGGGCAGTGATACTTCCAACTTACCTTGGGGGATTCTGAGACATTTGCATAACAGGTGGGCTGTATCATCCCTCCAGTCTATTAAAGACTTTCATCTCTGTTCACTTGTGTTTTCCCCCAGTTGGATGATTTGCATCCATGGGACCCAACCGGGCCAAACACCTGTCCACATTCATGTAAAAGTTTTGAGCTTTACTTTAGTCCTTTTTTTTTTTAAACAGTGTTTTATTTATTCTTTGTAAATGGGTCACTACTCTTATGGTCCATTTGGAGTCTAACACAGTGGGTAACATCACTTACAAAGCCACCATGGGGTTGTATGTCAGTTTTGGGGCTTGTGTCCACCAAAAGCATTTCTTGTGCAGGCAGTGCCCATAATCCAGTTTTAGAGCACTTCTCATGTGCACCTAGACTTTGTCAGCTTAAACTCACAGCATCATCTCCTTGGTAGAGACCAATAAGCTCATTTAAGTGGCAAAAAATTATTACCAAGTGTTGAGTTATGTATTGAAATCATAGACTGTATATACTATGGACGACTTGGTTTTGTCTTCCACTAGAATACGGATTAGAAGCCAAAAAGCTCTCGGTGTATCTGCAGTTTTTCTCCATTTCCTGACACCAACATTGCATAGTCACGTTATACGCACTTCACCACTTGCGCAGTAGCATTGTACGCATTCGGCGGGAGAATTGCTGGGATAACGCTTGGCTCAAATAGCGTATCCCCTGCGTGAGCCACGCAATCTTCATACGCCCATAGGCTGTATCAAGTGTCAATCATAGAAAATATGAACCCCCTAATAACTATAATAATGTAATAAATTTCTGAAGTTAGTTCATAGCTCCATAGGGATTGCTAGAGGAGGCGGGATTTATGACCTATACTGCAGCCCGTCACCAGAGGGTGCTGTTCTCGGAGTGGCTTCACCCAGGGAGGAGGAAGACAGAGTCCATTCTATATACAGTCTATGGCTAAAACTAACAGCATCATCTAGTTGGTAGAGACCAATAAGCTCATTTAAGTAGTTAAAAAATATTACCTAATGTTGAGTTATGTGTTAAAATCCATGTTGACATCAGCAGGAGAAAGACTCTTTAGCTAACTAACAGAGTGACACACATTACACTATGAGGTCTAAGTCTAACTTATAATATTTAACAGCAGGTGTGCTCTAGAAGAAAATATGTTATTCGTATAAGGATTCAGAGTCTGACCGCTCTTATCACAGAGTTTCCTAAGCCCTTAGTTCAACCACTTTAAGTCCTGACCCCAGACCACAAAGTAACCCTAGCCAAATACTCAGTGGTAAACAAAAAGGGTGAAGGCAAATGTTTCTAGACCTAACTTTTCCCCACACTGTGATAAAATGAGTATGGGAGGCCAATTTCAAAAGGAAATATAACTCTGGGATTACTAAAGTATTTATTGAAACTTAAATCATGGAGGAGAGTGAGGAAAATTGTGACCCCAGGCTTAAAAATTACTGAACCCAGCCTTGACCGGATCAGTGTCATGAAGTACTGAGGGATTTTGGTTGATTGCCTTATGTATTATTTGTCCTCATTATTTGTAATAAATGTGCTGCCTTACATTTTTATGCACCTGTGGCCTCATCCTTAATTAGTGTCTTTGTATTTTAATGATTTATCCAGTTAATTTGGAAGTCAGATGGGATGAAATCTCAGATCTTCAATCCCAGGAGATCAGGTGCAACACTAACCTTGACTTCTTCACCTTTACATTCAGCCAATAGCGTGTCGGCTTTGTAAATTATCTGTGTACAGGTGTGAGGAGCAGGAAAGACAATAAAGGAGTCACATAAAGACTTCCTCTCCCTCCTTATTGTTTAAAACTCTGTCAGCCTGAATGTGTCCGTCTCCTCATTGTTATTCATGAGTCGCCCTGACATGTGTGAGGATTCTTTATTGCTACTCTGCCATTCTGGCTGCAATGACTCTGTGATGAGGCTCTTAAGCCTGTAGTCAAGTTCAAAGAGTAATTTTCCTGAGTGTTATTTCAATGGAGGGAAATGGTTTCTCATCATCGGCCTTTCCCTCCCAATAACACCGAGCTGCCGAGCTGCTGGGCATGTGCATGTAACTCAAAGAATCGTGATGAGGGGGAGTCTGTCTGACACACATGATAACACACCCACACATACGAGAGATTCATGCAGGCTGGCAGCAGCTCCAGATAAAGCCCGAGCGTCCTGTTGGTTTGTCATTGGCCTGTCTGTTTAGACAGTCAGCAGTCTGGTTATGACAACCACATGAAACCTCATGCAGTTGGCATATATGTATATTATGCTACACTACACAAGCCTAAACAATCAGTTGTCAGGTTTGACAGTCCCAGTATAAGAAAATATCAGGATAAGTTCACTTTTTTCCTGTATTTTCAAACAGTTTTATTTTAGAGAGAGGTGTATGCGACTACCCACTGAGCAACAGACGGCTATTAGACGTCTATTTTTTTTTTGTAGATCTACCTTCAACCGTCTAGATTCTGTATATTTTTAGATGGAATTTAGACATTGCACTTTAACCCATTATTCAATAACAGTGGTATGTTAGTTAAGTATTATTGCATTGAACATTTACACTTTTGAACAGGTTTCATTCAGTTCTGCTAATACCCACTGAACATTTTTTTGGTCTAAAAGAGGTCCAATAGACGTCTAAATGTAGCCTAGATAGCTGGTCTAAAATCAGGCTACCACAGGTCTAAAAATGAACGTTTTTTAGACATCTAAATTTAGACCAAGTTTAGACAAGCCGTCTAACAGAGGTCTACACTGTATATTGCTCAACAGCTATCATAATTACTTTGGTTAAGTACTTGGAGATCAGTTATGTAACTTACAGTTGCTTTGTGAAATAAATAGTTATCAAAAAAAGGGTTAAAGTGCAATGTCTAAAGTCCGCTAAAAATATACAGAATGTAGACGATTGAAATTAGGTCTACAAAAAAACTATACGTCTAATAGCCGTCTATTGCTCAGTGGGATGTTTCTTCTTTATCGGCTTTCTGCTTTATGGCAGGTGGCACCAGCTGCTTGAGAACCCCTTGTTATGAACCAGTTATTTCCAGGGTACTACCACAATCAGGTGTATTTTTGCACAATAACATGACTGCAATTTTTTTTTTTTTTAAAGAGCGTCCTCTTCAATACTGGTATATTGTGACACCTCCAGTGCCAATGCAGGTGAAACCACACTCACTTAGATAAGCGATTACAACTTTCATTTAGCTATGTTATTTTTAAATTATTGGATTTAACAAACAAACAACCTTACATTAACTCATAAAATGTTACAACACTGGCAGAGACAGTGTACTCTGTTTTGCAGACTTGTTTGAATACACAGACTATTTTAACCCATTCCTGCAGAAATTCACACCCCTTTTGAGCCCAGTGTATAATTCTTACTGTGCTAATTAAGCCCTATGGTCCGATCATGACTTCATATATATGGAGGTTTATAGTCCTCTAATTGGATGCATGACCCTTTATCACATGCCAATCTCCATGATCTCCCCTCAGTTCCCTGCTCGACCCGTTGTCCCGTGTTATCAAAGAAAAGATACGATTCTGGACGCGCCCCTGTATTCATGTCACAAATAATTTCTCGCAGAGGTGAAACATGCTAGCCGGTCTCATTAAGCTTTAAGCATTAAGAGAACCTAGAGAGTGAACAGTCCAAAACCATGGCAACATGATGGAGTATCATTGGTAGGACTAAAGAGCAAGCGTCCTGAGGCTCTTTAATTGAATGTAATAGTTCACGCAACTGGGTATATTTAAGGAAGCTGCTATTAACACATCATATGACACCAGATTATGACTTGTGCAGCAACAACCCTGACAGTGACACAGTTGTTGGTGAACACAAATACAGACAGTAAGTACAATATTAAAGATGTGTCATTAAAGTAATTGTGTGTTCACAACATCAACAGTTTTGCAGTTTTTCTCCTTATTAAGACACACATGCACACTCAGAGTTCACCCCTCTCTGACCAACCAATCTGTGGGTGTTTAATTGATACAGAAATCTCAAATGATGGCAGAGAAGAGAGAAAATGCAGTGACGCAGAAATTCAAAAGACAGGGAGAAAGAAAATGGAAAGCATGTCTATGAAATCACATAATTGCACTGCAGGGAATTTTAATCAATTAAAACCGCAGAGCTAATTAAAGGCGGCATTGTGTTTACTGACTCAGAGCGCTGTGCTCAGGGGGGAACACACACCCGCACACACACACATGAACTAACACACTAACTCCCTGTTGACTCAAATGTCACCAGAATACTGAACCATGTACTTAAACGTCAAGGGTTCAATTCTGAGTCACAGCTTTTTGTCCTCTCAGCTTCTGTCTATTAAAGATTGTGAATGGAAAAAAGGAACATTTGGTTCAAGTGAAATGAACAGTGATGCATACTTATGACGTACAAAAGCAAATGAAACCATAACTGACAAGATTTACGTACATTATGTGAACTGTAATTTTTTAATGCCTGTAGCTGCTCTGAGGGGGTAGGTATGCAGAAGAAACAGTATTTGTTTCTTTTCCAAAAGCAAATATTCACCCTGAGTAATATATTTCACTGTACGACGGAGTATTAGGGCCACATTAAGAAAAAAAAAACAAGAAGACTTCTAGATTTAAGTCGTTAATTTACGAGAATAAAGTCATTACTAATGAGAATAAAGTTGTAATAAAATTATTACTTACGAGAATAAAGGCATAATAAAGTCCCTATATTCTAACCTGTTGTTTAAGATGACAGTTGTTAAAATGAGAGCCATGAAGCATTTCGTGAAAATGTACTTTTATAAAGGTTTCTCAAACAAGGAAATACTTAATCTTTTGGCACATCAGTACCACATTATCATAAGTATCATAATGATTTTTTTACAGCTTTATTCACGTTAGTAATTACTTTATTCTTATTAGTAATGACATTATTCTGGTAAATTAATGACTTTAATCTCGATGTTATAAATTTCTCTTTTTCTTAATGTGGCCCTGATACTCCATGGAATCACTGTATGAAGACAACAGGGGGAGATTTTATTGTCAATTAACACTAATCATACAAATCAGCAAACCTAGGGTTACCGATTTGTCCACAGGGGGCGCCAAAGTCAACATAAGCATGAGGTTCTCTCCTGGGATTTGAACAGCTGTTAACTGTCTCCAAAATGAGCTTTCATGAGTTGTAAACTGGTCTGCTTAGTCTACCATTCTTTAAAATATGAATACATTTTGATGAAGATGTTCATTTTACCATATTTATGCCCAACGATAGCTGTGCATATGCTATAATTCAAATAAGTTGTCAAGACTATCATTGGAGGCAGCAGCATAGCTATTTACATATTGGCTCAGGTCTGATAAGGGTTGCATATAACCACATAAAGGCAACATGGCACGACAAAAGTGTTAGACTCAAGGTCTCAAACCACACCAATTAACAAGTGATGTCATGGAGTTTACATCCACTTCTTATATACAGCCTATTGCATAAATACACCTAAAGCACTATATCCTATTTGCATGGCTGTGGACACCAGGATCCATTCATGAGCTCAAAGCCCAGTCACGCTTTCCCTGTCAGTGCCGAGCTAAGAGAGCTGACCCTCTTGAGCTGCTGGGCGCTGAATGTCTAATGGTGTTTGACAGTGTCCAAATGGACTCCCATACAGTTCAGAAAAGGTCATTTACATCATTTAGTGCTACTGATGAGATGAATAATAAATGAATTACTGCCCTGATGGGAGCAGCAGGAGAAAAAAACAGGGTTTGATTGAGACAGGAAGCTCTGTTGTTGGCCATGAACAAAGGCGATGCAAACAGGTGCTGTGTTTACTGCACGCGCTCACTGAGGGGCCTCTCTCCAGCTGTAACGTTTTCATGACATCCTTCACAGTGGTCGTAATTTCATTACCCAGCATCCAAGCTCTATACATGCTTGACTAGTCGAGGGGAGAAAGGAAATCAATGGGCGCCATTACTACACTTCTCAGCTGAGGCGTAATGGATATGCACACAGCCAGTATGTACGTATGTGTGTGTCTGTGTGTGTGTGTTGCAGTGTTAAACAAACCTCATTTACTCTTGACTAATGAAGATTTAAGGACCCACCGTTTGTCTTTTTCTGAGCAGCTGTCAGGGGTTGATTACATCTTCACATCACAGAGGAGTCTTCGCCAGAGTACAACGGTGTCATCTTATGTTTCATGCTTGTCTCCTCCGCGGGGCAACCCCCTGACCCCGCAGGTTGATGGGACAGAGACAGAGGAGGTGGAGAAGGAGAGGGGAGGTGTTAGGGGGAGGAAGTGGAGGGGTCACTGGAGTGGATCGGGCCACGTCGGGCCACCAGACTCCTCCATCTGCTATCAGAACTACGCCTGTCTGCTCGGTAATTAAAATTAATTACCAAAAATTAACTGCAGGCCTGCTCCCTCTCAGTCCTGTCACATGCACAGATTAAACAGCACACATATCTTGAAAATAGTGTGCAGATATCAGCGAACTCTTCAGACACTACACTCCTCGATAAACCGCCTCTTCCTCTGTTGTTTTCAGTGCAGCTCATCATGATGTCAGCGAGTTGCCTTGGTGGTTTTCTTGTTTGTTTTTTCAAGGCTTATCAAATTCCTGCCAAGGGGCAGACAATTTGTCTTTTTATTCCGAGACATCACTTTGCATCTCTCATTTTCAGAGACGGTGGGAGACTGTCTTCGCCTGTCCTGGTGGCAGCAGTCGTACTCGTGTCCCGCTGTGATGTATGGATTAGCAAAAGCCATCTTGACAATCAGCAGCACAGCTGAGAGAGCAGAAATCCTTGTGTATCCACTCACCACATGCTGGGCTGTGGGAAAAAAAGGAAAGCTCCATAAAGTTCTGACAATAAGAATAAAATTTTGAGCCATCTTCAAAGAGGCTAAATTGAAATTATTTTCCTCTGATGTGATTCTAAAAAAGGCAAAATCCTCTTAAACCTTTTTTGTAGCAAAGATCTTGTTTCCTTGTACTCTTATTGTAGTAAAATAACAGGAAAGGACAAGGTAATGCTCATGCTCTGTTAACAAACCTCCATCCCAAATCTTTTGCTCTATAGAAAAATGAAAAAGATTACCACGTGGTTGTGAAGGTTGCCGTCATAACCGAAACAGCATTTCCAACTTCAACAGATCCAAGCTTTCGTTTTTTGTCTACGGAAGCTAACCAGGTGCGGACAGAACCCAAACCCAGTACAGACAACATAAAGAATCTCTTCTACACTATAGCTATGTGCTTTATCTAATAAGGTCTGTAAAGAGTCCTGCAGTCAAGGGTCACCCTTGACTTCGGCCTTCTTCATTTGATATTTTATGACTGGAGTTAGGTAGTGCTTTAAGAAAGCAGAAATTTGCTCCTTTCCATCTCTTTCCTCCTTAAAAAAGATTGTTGTTGTAATTATTTCCTCCGGCCTTGACTATTGTAATGAACTCTATTGAGGCGTCATTATGCACAAACTCCAAGAACTACAGTTTATTCAAAATGCTGCTGCCAGGCTTCAAACGCACAGCGTGAGAGTGAATGCTACCACGTAACACCAGTCTTCACTGTCCTTCACGGTCTGCCTGTGAGATCAGGATCTTATTGCATCTATTTAAGCTTCAGTCTACATCCATGAACTGCTGACCCACCCTTCCACAAGCCTGACGGTGGCCTGAGGTCTTCAAACAGGGTCCTGCTAGTGGTTCCTTAAGTCCGACTGGTCACAAAAGGTGAACGAGCATTTGCATTTTGGGCCCTAGAGCAGTGAAACCCCCTGCCTGGAGATGTCTGGAGGCAAAGTCGGTTTCCTCTTATAAATCTTTTTTCTAAAATTCTCATGGCTGGCCTTCTCTAAACTGTTGTCTTGGTTTTTTACTTTTGATCGTTGTCATTATTATAGCACTGGATCTTAGCAAATGTATTATTTGCTTTCACATCTTGCATCTTTTCTGTTGATTGCTCTAATATTGTTTTGTTTTGATTGTTATTGGCCCATTTTTTTAAGTTGTTAACTGTTTTGCTGTATAAATAAAGTTTCTGTCCATGCTGTTGAAAGTCAGAATTATCATCACCTACCAAATGGCTCAGCACCTTTTGCCCCAACACCCTGACCCTGAAACAGGACAAGCAGAAAGCATGATTTTCTTCAAGATATGGGATTGTTCTTCAGATTACTCTACCAGATTATCCTCTCTTGAGTGTGACTGATTTTTCCCCTCTGATCTGCATGGAGACAATCTTGAAATCATAAATATCAGACATGTTCAATATTCCCCATGACATATCCTCTTGTCTGGGGAGATCCCTGAGGATGCCTGTGAATGCACTCTGTCCATTGTCACAGGAAGGGAAGCAGCACAACAAGTGGCGCCATGGCAACAACAGTAAACTGGAGGCACAAATAAAGATGGGCATCAGGAACAGAGAATCCACCTGTTGATGCACGTTCAATATGTATATAGAACAACTAAAATGTCACGAGAAGCGTTGAGAAGAAATTGCAAGAGCAATGGAAGGAACAGGAAGGCGAGTTGCCTGCAACGCAGTGTTGTTTTTGGCAGGCATTTTAGATTTAGTTTTAGTCTTAGTCATTTTGACGAAATGCTTCTTCGTTTTAGTCCCATTTTAGTCATTTCTATCCTTGATAGTTTTCGTCTAGTTTTAGTCCGACGAAAACTCAAAAGGTTTTCGTCTAGTTTTAGTCGATGAAATCCTTTTGAGGTTCGTGGTGTTCTTTCCCGACAGTTTGAAGCCGCAGCATGAGGAAGCTGTGGCTCCACAACTGTCGTCTGTCTCGTCTCCCTGTCCCGTGTTTTATTGTCACTTTTATTTTATTGTCACTTGGACTGTATCTGAAGTAGGACCAAAAATCATCCCTCTTTTTTCGAGCACCGCTGCTGTGCCTGCCGCTACGGTGTGTGTTTGCGCGTGCCTCGTCCACCTGCCGCGTATGTGTACGTGTATGAGTGTGTGCGCGCAGCTATGCGCGAGCGAGGCTTTTGGTGCGTGTGTGATGGGGGCGTGACTGTTAGGACAAAAAAAAGCATGTTTTGAAACTTTGTTCGTCCACCTAATAACAATTTATTCTCGTCTCGTTCTCGTCTGACGAAAATGAATATAATTTTCGTCACATTTTAGTCTTTACAGAGCTTTGGTGACGTTCGTCTTAGTCTCATTTTCGTCAAGGAAAAAAGGGGTCTGACGTCGTCATTTAAGTTTTTGTCCTGCCTGACGAAAACAACACTGCTGCAATGGTTTACTCCTGTGGTCCGCCATGTTTTCTAAAGTTACATTTTACCACCAGAGATTTAGGACGTCCTCACTCGAGGACGGCCCCGTATTGTCTTGGCGTCTGCACCAAAACGTGTATCGCTGTTTACACATCGTATTGTACATAGGCTTAGTGCATTTACATGACAATGCAAAATCCTGTAGTACATACGCCCGGCCGAGATGGATTCCACGACAACAAGTTGTGCACGCGTAAAATGCTGCGTCTCTGCATGAGCACTTGTTGCTGTTGTTGCCGTAGCTGTTGTTGCTGTTCTAAATGTTGGTATCAAAGTCGTAGCAATATTTGTAGTTGCTGGAACATGAACAAAATCACCCAAGCTACCGCCATTGTTGTTGTTGCTGTGTGTGTGACAACGTGGGTTGGGGGGCGAGGAGGAGTAGGGGTGCTATAAGGTCACCGTCTTTTCCGGACTTATCTATTTATACCAACTTCGGCGTGAAGATGAATACCCAGACCACCTGTAGACCCGTTTTCAAAAAAGATGCGGAGTCATGGACAAATACGCGTCTCCGTGTGTCAATATCACCAGATCAATAGTTTATTTTACCGGTGTCTTACAAAGTCGTACTCGTGTAAAGACCACATTAGCAACAGTTGGGTCTGTGGCTGCTGGTGGAAACAGTCCTTATGTTGGTGGTGTGCTCTCTTCACCGCACCACACTCTATACTAACCCAACAGTTAAATCTGTCATCATTTGTCATTGTGTGTGGGGTCACTTGACTTTCACAAAATCAGTTAGGATTTTCAAACTCTTTCAGCGTGTGTGCCAGGCTCAAGCCTAACTTTCCAATCATTGACTGTATAAATCACGTCACTCCCTGGTTTCTGTTACAGAGTCATGAAGCCTGACCACAGTGGTGACCACACTTTTAATTTTTAGGCAACACCATACCCCTAATTATGCTAAATCATAAGCTTAATATCTTCAAAACCTTAAGTTAAATGTAGATTCTTGCTTTACATACTAGGATGAAGTCATACATGAATAATCTACTTTGCTTTTCATTTACTGCTCAGCCTACAGTGTTTTATCAGACAAAATCACAGCCGATGAGTGAGAACTCAGTAAACAAATGCATTAATTCTAGTTTAAACTGGTGCGTGCTGTCGTTCTCTAAGCTCTACAATAAAAATCATATTAAGCAAACCATTTTTAATTTATAAATGCTAGTCTAATAGCCCATGCATCGTTAGTTTATTACTCCATTAGAGTGACAGGCATGAGTCATTTTAATAACTCCCACTAATTATAGCAGATATTTATGGTGTTTATTATTTACAACCATTAAAGTGTGTCACATGATCACAAATTATGGAGGGGAGACTAAGTAGAGGATAACCATAAAGCAGAGCCAGTTTCCAGACTTTTCCAGGAAAACTATAACTTGTAAATTGAAGAGCTTGGGTCCATACCTTCATCCTGGCAAATGTCCCCTTGATGAATCAGCAGAGATGCACAAAATAAATCCACTCAGAGGACAGTCTGTGAGGTGGCTGTGGTGTCTCATCGTGCTGCTGTTATGTAGATTTTAGCAGATCAGCTTTAATGGGTGATATCTTGTCATATAAGGCTGGTTGTTGGTAAGTGGACCATATGTTAGTAATTCAAGTGTGCATGAAAACATGAGGCTGTATTTATGTTAAACAGTGTGAGAAAACTGGTATCAAGAACAGCTTACTTCATTACAACATGTCATGTATGTCTCCACTATTCAGTTGATTTATTACCTCAGAAAACACTTTCCTTTGTTCTACAAGTCTTAGTTATACCAGGTCTTCATATCTTCAAGTGTCTCTTTGTGCTGTATGATTATTCTTTAATGAAAGTAGAGCCCCCACAACTGTTGGTGCGAAAGCTACATTTTTTAATATATATTTTTTTTATTATTTGTCATTTTTTCATTTTTGGCTTTATATCACCTGTGCATTTGCAACACATTGGCTGTCAATGCACAGGAATTTCTTTCTTTCTTTCTTTTTTCCTTCCTTCCTTTCTTCCTTCCTTCCTTCCTTTCCTTCTTCCTTTGCTTTTGTATACGCAGTCCAAGACCTCCTGGCCACCATCCCTCACAGTTAATGCAAACCAAAAAAAAAAATTATATTTACAGCATGTAACTCCTATAACACATGAGAAGTTTCATCCTTAAGCAGATATTGGATAATAAATACTGTAAATTAAATAACACACTTACTAAGTATATGTAATAGAAGTCACTTATTAGAGGTGGGTGCAGAGTGACTGTCTGTGTGCGTAAAAAAAAAATTGTACTCGAGTGAATTTTAATCACAAAAGTCACACAGCATCGGTACTTGACTGTAAAAATGACTCATTTTTGGTTTGAAGAAAATCGTACTTTTCAATTAATTGCACCGACTGCTAAACAACTTGACATTTTGATTAAGACAGAAGAAACATTTGAGTGGTGTATTATGAAGGCCAAGAGGTGTGAGCCCACTGAAGAAACTGGATAAATGCAGTGAAATCCACCTGCCTCTAACTGCGTGTCCCTGTGCTCTTCACCAGCATTCAAGGCTGCTGACAGCTTTAGCCCACAGTCTAAATCAATACAGCAGGTTCTTTGAGCAGCACACACACACACACACACACATACAACACCTGCAGTTAGAGGATAACCTTGAGACAGATCCCACGATGGTGAGGAGAGAATGGAAAGAGTAAGGGATGAGAAAGAAAGAGAGTTTGACTTTCTCTCCTGGCTGTCTTGCCTCCAGGCTGCAGACTTCCTTATAGAATAGCTGGTGGATTATGACTGTGAGGAATCCTTCAGGTACTAAAAGAGGGATAATGTATGGTGAATAGGTGATCATGCAGACTAGAATCCTGACTCAGTACTGTCTGTCATTTCTTTGCTCTCAGATCAGAGTTTTGTGAACATTTAATCAAGTTTATACAAAGTTTCATCTCTATAGGAGGAGCTGCACACAACAGGAGTACACTCTAAGGCAGACCTGGGCATTTTACGGCCCGGATGTCCCTGTCTGGCCCTTCGTGAGGTCTGTCAATCAAATCATCAACATGCTATATAAGTGTGTTGCTTTTATTTTGAAAACCTAGCCGTTGTTTTATTTCCGTTTGGACACTTGTGCGTACATCCTAGATCTGTGAACAGAGACAAGTTTCAACATCGGCAAAATATACATGGATGCCTCATAGTTGCCAAGTCCACTTACTATAGAAGACTTTAGGCTTGTTTCTCTCACAAGTCGCTAGTAAAACTCGTAAGTCACGGGTGCGCTTTTTTGGAGCTTGATTTTAACTTTGCTTATTTGGCCTCCTGATTTGAAGTTGAAGTTGTGTTGGTTCAGTCCTCCAACACAGTTCAGGTTTCTCCCCATATAAAAATTAATTGCCCACCCCTGCTCTATGGTATATCACTGGATGTTTGTGCTTAAATGCTCTAGGAAGTCAATCTAAACGTGTGTACTGAAGCTTTTATTTACTCAGATTTGTACCTTTAACTCGTACAAAAGAGCCACATATATTCTCAGACAAAGCTGTTAACCTTCTGTGATGACAGTTCAAGAATTTTATATCTATTCACTCCTTGAAGTGCTTCACTTGTACCTCACCTAACGCTGTCTCCAAAGGAATGAAAAGGGCTCTTACTGCTTTAACTGTTTACAGGTTGTTTCATCTCATGGTTACGAATGATATCCCATAATTCAGAGCTTCTACCTATGTACAAGCACAGTATGAATCAGCTGAAGTTTCATGACAACAATACAAACAGAGGACAAACAGTAAAGCTAAACAGATAGAGCACATCAGACTTAGAGTTTCGGGGGGAAAAAAAGGTGTGAAGGAAATAAAAAAATATGTGATTTTGACGAGTGGCCTCAGAGCCAAAAAGGACCAAAATCCTGTACTGGAAATACTTCGTCCTACTGTTCTTTTCAGGGAAGAGAGAGATGTGCAGCTGAAAGTGAGGGATCTAGTTGACCATGAATAGATAGTCTTAATTGTTTCCTTGGAGACAGGTAGAAAGTGCCCAGGAGTTCAAGCTCTGACATCCACGCTCTCCTCATTACTGCAGCACCTGACATCCTGAGCAGGCAAAAAGAAAAAAAAAAACTCTCTGGTGACTCTTTTCACCTTTAAAACTGGTCGCTATGTCAAACTGACAGACAGAAACAGTGTCTTTTTTATCCTTTTGTGTTTTTGTTCGATGACTGAATCAACAGTAATGATCTCTCTGCTGTAAGACGGGTTTATGTCCGAGAGCTTGGAGTGCAGCTCAAGGCTGTCAACACCTGTGCATCTGTTGTTGCCGTATGTAACACTATACACAAAGAAATATTGATTCAGTTCTGAGCTGTAGAAGCTAAACTCTTCAGCTGCTGCTGAAAACATACAACAAGCTGTTATCCTGTTAACTTTAATATGGAGAGAAAGAGAGTGGAGATGGACAGATAGTTCAAATACCTAAGATGGAGGTTCAGCATATACAACCCTGATTTACAGTGAGTTCAGAGGCTGTGTAAAAGGCTGAAAAACGAAAAAGGTTTTTGAACTGGAGTTGTTAATGTTAAATATTGTCCTTTTCTTGTCTGATGTACAATTTCAGCCCCTCAATAGCTTCCCATTGAGACTGTGGGCTTAGAATCTGGACTCTTCTACTACAGAGCCATACTGTTGCAATAAATGCAGAATTTGGTTTAGCATTGTTGCTATACATGCAAGGTCTTTGATAACACTATAGCTACCAACGGGAACATGGGCTGATAAAAACTGGGTGGTTCTTCTCTCTAGAGTGGAGGACATGGTGTCCATGGTTTCCTAAAAGACTGTCAAATTCTGATTCATCAGACCAGAAGACAGTTTTCCTCTTAGTCCATATTAGACAGGTTCAGAAAGGTGACCAGTGGTCCTACATCAAATGCCTGTTTTGAACAGTGCACTGATAACAGGCTGGATGGTCCCTCCAGTCTTTGTAACACAGGGCTCGACGGTGCGACTGTTTCACTTCCATCTGCTACAAAAAATAGATGTGTGCGAATTAAAAAATGTATTTAGAGGCATACAATTATTAAAAAGATGTAGACATTCATTTTGGACCATCATTTTGTTTGTTGTCTTGTTTGCAAGGAGCGAGGATATTCTTAACAATCAGCCTCTATAGCAAACCAATATGACAAGGTGGTGGCCAATAATCATTCAAATCTGGTAATTTTTCTGCTTACTTTGACAAGTAAAAGCATATGATGACCCAAAAACAGAGACTATTACTGCCCTGAAGCTGGCTGAACTTTTAAAGTAAGGTCAGTGTTTTTTTTTTTTTCCTGATTTAACCAGTTAATTAAATTATTTTTTCTTTTACAGGTCAGCCATTTTTCTTGTTCCATCTCCGAAGATAAAATCATGCAACACTCACCCTCAGTATTCCCTAATATTCCAGACCTGCGGCGCCTCGCCACTCTCCTCTGCCAGCTTCCTTGTGTCCATGGCAACGTTTCAGTTTAGTATTGATTTTGCCATTTGAACACTTTGCAGATCTTGTTATGCCTTATTATTGCTGGAGCGAGATGTCCTTCTGCAGCTATTGGACTGTGCTTTGGGTTTGGAGCCGCGTAGGCTCCATTAAGAGGAGGCTTCAGCCTATTTGGGCCCCAATGAAACACTCTAATGGAGCCATTAGGGCAGGTATATTAGTCACACATGCGCTTGCTTTGAGTTACACATTCTGTGAAGAGAAACAGAAAAAGAAGAAAGAGCAGAAAAAAAAGAAATGTGAATGTGGATAAACTTTGTAGAGAGCTGTGGCTATGAGGCTGTTCATGTTCACATGCATTAATGCTACAGTGCTTATTAATGCAGAGATAAGTGAACCTGAACCACTGAATCATTAAGAAGGCTTTGTTACAAATAGAGTTGAAAGTTATTGAACTATAGCGAGAGAAGGAAAGGAACTATATAAACAACAACGGACATAGAATCATAATTGAATAAAGGGAGTCTTAGGAAGTGATTCAGGCAGCCTCTGCTCCTTCAGGGATGCTTACCAAAGAGCAGGCTCAGTCAAGGCGAAAAGCCAAATCTGCTTTTATTCTCTGCTTGTTTTAAGAAATGCTGTGGTAAGGAGGGACAGGACGGTTGAAATCAAAGATGAGGATAACAGTACAGAGGAGCTGAGGTCTTGATTTCTGGCCTGCCTGAAGTAACACTATGTTACATTAATACATGAAATAAGCACATCTTTTATGTGCTTTTTTCTAAAAGAGCACTGATTGACCAACTCCTCTAATCTGACACAAACATACCTTTCAAAAAGTTCTCTGATCCTTTTTAAGGTAAAACCTGTCGAGCCTTCTCATCTCCCAGGTTTGAAGGATGTAGGATATGATGTAAAAAAAAAAATGTCATATCTATATTCCCACTGAGCATTTTTTGGTCTAAAAGAGGTCCAATAGACGTCTTAATGTAGCCGAGATGACTGGTCTAAAATCAGGCTACCACAGGTCTAAAAATGAAAGGTTTTTAGACATCAATATTGAGACCAAGTTTAGACCAAATCTAAATCTGGGCTTTATCTTTACTACACTGTATATTGCTCAACGGTTTTCATTATTATTAGGTCTAAAAAATTAGGTCTAAAAAAAAAGAACTAGACGTCTAATAGTCGTCTATTGCTCAGTAGGCTATATGTATATATTTACATAGATGTTCAAGCTGTTGTTTTCACTCATTCAGCTATTGCAAAAAATGATTTTTGGTATTTTGATGTGCAGTTGTAGCAACTCAACGTTAGAGATCTGCCATGTTTAGAGTTTGTAAATTGAATAAATGGAAAAAAATAAAATGTCAAATTTAGACCTACATTTTAAAAACAGATACTTGTCATCTCTAAACATGAAAACTTGTGCTTTTCTTTTGTAGCTATGGTCATTGTACACATGCTGTTTTCAGGAGTTCTATTTCGCATTAGGTCGTATTTGTACTCATGCCCCTTTTTAAGACATCACAGTCCAAATTTAGCAATATTTTTGGTGTAATGATCCTCAGGTCAACATTAATTTACTGTTGATGCTTATAAGATTTGCTTGCATAATTTATGAAATGTCTTCCCCAGGTAGAAGGAAATATGAACCAAGTGGGAAATCATTGAAATGACAGTCAGAATGTCAGAGCTGATCCCTCTGCGGTCCTCATGGCTCTCATCTCTGAGCGCGCTCCTTCATTTTTCTTTCGTCGCCTGTCAATAGTGCAGTGGGGTCTCTGTCCCCCATTGGCTGCTTTTAGAGGCTCTGTTTTGATTTCTTCACACGAAATACCACTCCATCTTTAAAGGCCCATGGGTGGCGTTCCCCCACTCTGACCTTTCGGTGCCAGTCAATAAAATGAACGCTGCTTTCATCAGGAAGACCCACAGGAAAAAAATTAATGCTTCATTTGCTGCTGCACATTTGCTATAAAACCATTGATTCTGGGCAGATTCGTGGACAATATTCTGCTGCTATTGGTACAACTCTGGCGCCATGACAATATGTTTTTGTCGAATATTGCAGCAGTAAGCTCTGAGCTGGATTCTAATGGTATATCCAATTAGAGGACTGCTTTGTGTTTGTGACAACAGAGCAAACACAACACATTCAACATGAAAGTAGTTTAGATCTTATGCTGAATTATCACAAACTGGAAGTATAAATAGCCTCAATTACTTTCTTCTGTCCTTTCCAATATTTTCTATCCCATTCAGCCAATTAGCTTGAAAAGCTCCCAAAGTGTCCTTATCCCTGCTGTCATTTCCTTTATGTTTGAATCCTAAAACATCATAACAAAAGAAAAACACAGCAAATCAAAGCCCAAGCGCTTTTGAAAGACATATGGCCACGAGAAGAGACATGCACCAACAAAAAAAAAAAGAATAGTTTTATCCATCATTAACAGTACCATATCTCAGGAGTACAAAAGAGGATCAGGGCCACATGAAGAGAAAAACAATAATCACAGGAAGGAGATTGTAGTTGAAACTTTGAGATTGAAGCCAAACTTTCGAGATTAAAAAATTAACGTGTCAATAACGTTGAAATGTCGAGATTTAAAATTGAAATTTTGAGATTACAAAATGTTTAAATGTTGTGAATGATGTTGGAATTTCAACATTAAAAAATACATCAAAATTTTGAGATTGAAGTAGAAATTTCGAGATTAAAGTCGACACGAATAAAGTTGAAATTTTGACTCTTTTAAATTTTGACTTTAATCTCTAAACGGAAATTTTAAAAATCTCCCTCCTGTAATTATTTTTTTCTCTTATTGTGGCCCTCATCCTCTTTCGTACAGGAGGACCTCAGACTGAACTCTGGATTTGCAGAATTTAATTTATGTGACAGCACTAAAAAAAAAAAAGTCTTGCTCTTGTATTCAAAAACTAAACAAAGTGACAGCATTTAAGTCTGCTGGACTCTTTATCCAAAGTCTCAAGGTGAAGTGCTAACAACAGAAAATGCTCAACATTGAAACTCTAATTAGCCTTTTAACCACAACCCCAGTAGAGAGGACAGGATGGAATAGGAAATGAAGGAATAACCTGTAGGAAAGAATAAAGTTTGGATCAAACCAACTCCAGAACTTTAGCACACGGATCACTGGGGTGTATTAACTGAAACTGCAAAAGTCTGGCATCTAACTTTCTCACAAACTCAGTATTGGTGTCATTTGTAAGAAGTGAATCCACATCATCATTGACACTGGTTACAGCTGGACCTGTCTGACCCACATCTGTCTGATAATGTTCCTAAATGCACTGATGTTAGCAGTCTGAACGCTCACATTACCGCGCTCTTTGTAGACAGCTGGCTGCTGCTCCTGACTGATGGGCCGTCCTCATGAGGGTGACCACTGAATGATAAAGAGCTTGACAGGGTTTTAATTAATGGTGTCTATCCAAGGTCAGAGTCATCATGTCAGTGAGCCGTGGCCCTGCATGTGATTGATCACTTTCTGCCCTCACACTCACACAGTCACATGCCCGGTCAGCTGACACTCATTGATCTAGTTCTGTGGCCTGTGACAACACTCCAGATACCAGATCCAGCCAGCCGTTGAAATGTCCAACCACTCATTGTTATTCTTCTCAGACCTTACCCGTTCATTCAGCCATCTATTCTTTTACCTATTAGCTTTCTTCTTTGTTTTTAAATTGATCAGGAGAAATTTTCATTAATGCCTTTAACAAAAAGAAAACTAATCCTCACATTAAATGTAGGAACAAGGGATCTGAGAAATAGACCATCAAAACAGATAATGAATGTTGGATCCAAGGTTCTTTTTTGGCCTTGGAAATAGTAGCATGACTTTTTGAAAACTATTTCACGTGTAGGAAAGTAGGGTGACCATATGTCCTCTTCTTCCCAAACATGTCCTCTTTTTGGGGGGCTGTCCAACCTTCTCCAGCTTTGTCTGGGGGAGTTTATAAAATCCTTCAAATGTCTGGGATTTAGTATGGAAGTTTTGAGTTTGTGTAGCATGGACTAGCGTAAAAAACCTGGCGTAAAAAAACCTTCCACCTGGCGTGGTCGTGTCATCTTTTGAGGGATTCAGAATATGGTCACCCTAAAGAAAGTGAAAGCAATTCAAGTGATGCTTCATACCTGACAGCAGCAAAGTAACAAGACCCTGTAAAAGCAGGAGAACCTCCGACAAACCAACAAAAACAGAGAAGAAAAAGGGAAAGGTTTAGTTTGGTGGTAATAGAAAGATGAGTCAGATAATGTGTCGCTGAATGAGTTCCTGAGTATGTCTGGGTTTTGTTGTTGAAGTTGATTTGTGAAAGGTTTGGACGAGGTTGAAGAGGACTGAGATTCTACTCACTCTGCAACCCATAAATCCATCCACTCTTCACTGTTCCTTACATTTTTCTGCATCTATTCATCCATTAGTACATTTATTAACTACATTGCCAAGCCATATACCCAATCTAGTAATCATCCTTCTCCCGATCTATATATTCATTCTCATCCATTCATCTACTTTTGTACAAACTCTACCATCCACCAATCTATCTGTCCATCCATCTATGCTAAACCGCTAGTTCATAGACTCATTGCACATCCATCCATCAATCCATCAACATCAATTTTTTCCTTGTTTTTCAGATATTTCCTCTGAAATCAGTCACCCTCCCCTCCATACAAGTACCCCCTCATTACTGGAACTCTGTATCTTACAAATCTGTTTCATCACCTTTAGCTGTTTATCTGAAAATACCAGGTACAGCCTAAAAATGGCCTCAAAGAGCATCAACAGCAGAAAAGTGTTTACATCCAAACTGGAGGAGTACAGGTCAGGTACTTGTTGCTCCCTTTTTGTTTCTGGGGGACGTCTAACGGGGAAGTAAGTGAAGTAGACCCTCATCAGGCATAGCTGCCAAATGGCTAGCTTGGTAGATTTCAGGACAACAGAGGGGTGACGACCTGAAATTGTGGCTGGACATTTAAGAAGCTTCAATCCAAGAGGAGGAAATTGTACAGGACATAAATGTTTCATATTAAGAAGATATACTGTATAAGAGAAGGCCTTGATAGAGCAAAGAGAAGGGTTCACCACAAGTTCACAACCATTGATAACCATTGTTTGGACAGATAAAACTGAGATTAACCTGTCAACCTGGAGTGATGGGAAGAAGAAAACTCAGAGATAGCTTAGAGCCACCCCTCGCTATGAGTCATAACGCACCATTTAAAACAAAAACAGCATCCAACTGCATTGGGTGACTTGGGAAGTTTTTAAGATGTGTCAGAAGTGCTCCAATAAAACATACGAGGATAAACTGTCTGCTTCAGCAAAATCCAGCAACATTTATAGGCCAGTGCTACATAGAACAGATGGACAGTGACTCAAAACACGCTGCAAAAGTAACTCCAGAGTTTTTCCGAGAAAAGGAGGAGGAATATTGTGCAAGGGCAAAGTTAATATCCCAAACTGAAGCAATCAACCATCCATTTCACTTTCTCAAATGAACACAAGTAAAGAAAGCTGCAGGTTGCAATTGTTGGAGTAAAGCGCAAAGATTACAACAGATATTGTGTCTGTATTTCTGGATTTAACTTCTGGTAAATATAGAGTCAATGTTTTATATTTAGATTCTTCTTTAAAGCTCTTATCAAAACACAATAAATGAAATATTCCCATCATGAGGCTAAAAGGAAGGGGAAAAGTATTAGCTTCCTAACCTCAGGTCTCCTACGAGTCCATGTACTCTAACAGTAAAGCTACAGTTTATGTGTGCCTGTCTGTATATCTGGACCTCGGATCGAGCGATCAGAAGAAAAGCTTCTCTGCATGCTGATTGCCTGCTCTCTGTCCCTACAGTTCATCACTTTGCAGTCCGTGACTCTCTGTCACAGCGCGGCTCCAGCTGACCGTCGAAGTAGTGACCCCTGAAACTGTCAAGCATTAATCACAGTGAGACGACACGCAGGGAGCCGCGGTGGACGAGAAATGAAAGAAGCTGGAGGTCCATCGGTTAGGCAGCAGCAGGTTCATCTGAAGGTATTGATGCTGCTGCTGCAGGAGGAGCAATAACTGCTGTCTGTATGCAGGAAGATCAATGGTGCAATATGATCGATTATAGGGATAAAGGCTCCCCGATTAGTATGTTTACAATGAGTCACCATGATACACATCCGCCTAAAGAGTTTTCTCATGAATGTTGATGATAAAGAAATAATATAGGACTTTCACTGAGGGTTAAAAGAAGTTAGTGTAGAGACACTTGGTCTAACAAAGCCTTATAGTGAAGATGTAGCCATGACCACAATACTGTTTTCTAGTTGGTGCATGTGTGTTATTAAACAGTTACTACTTTCAGTGCAGAGCAGATATTGTACAGCTTGAAGGTTCCTGTAAGAGTGAGAAGATTAAAAATGTGGTGATTGTGACATGTTTTAGCTTTTTATTGGAATTTCTGAAGTTGTTTTCTTTTTTTGTTTGGAGTCTTGGGCAGCTCCCTCCTGCACTGGCCTCACCTGCACCTTCACACCTGCGCCATATTACTGCAGCACCTTTAAGCCCTGCTAGATTATCCCACTTCTGATGGGTTATGTTATCTTGGTCAGTCTTTAGAGTTCTCTCGTGAATTTACAATATTTTTGATCTTTCCTGCTTGTTTGTGTTTTACTTCTGACAATTTTAGCTTTCCTCCATCTTTTCCAGTGCCTCCATGAGCCTCCTGTGCTCCTGCCCAAATCTCTGCCACAGTCTCACTCACCAGCCTCCTACTCAAGCCCTCACTCACATCTCCAGCCTTTGCCTCTCCTCAGATTCCCTTATACACCCTGGACCCTGGATCCTTCCCTTGTGCCCATTTTTATGAGGTCCACTCTAAAACTCAAATTTTCTGGTAGGTCTATAATGCGATAGACATTTCTGTCATGATTAGGGACTAAATTCTCAGTTCTTCATTCAGTGTAAATTGTGGTTTTTAATTTTGAATATCTGCTTCCATCTAATTTTTTTTTTTTTTTTGTGCAATTTCTTAAAAATAAAATGTGTTCTCCCTTTACAAAGTCATTCAAAAATGTTGGTCAATATTAGTTTTCAATATAATCTACAAAAGCACAAATCTCACCGGACATTGCACTTCTTTCCGAGAAGCTGTTAAGATTAGCTTTTATTTGTCGATTTTCTTTTTCTTTTTCTACACTTTAGTTTTAGCATTCATTAAAAATTATAAAATGTTTTCCTGCTGCAATTTAGGATAAAAATGAAGCACAAATTGATTGAGATCAAGCTGATTAATTTCAAGTTTTGTGAAAGCCGGTGCATCATGATGCTTGCACAAAACCCACATAGTGTTAGATATTTTCCACGTAGTTCTTACTGATCTAACAAAGAGGGCGATTAGCTGTACTATTCACAGCACTCTCCATTAAAGAAACAGCAAGCTGGGATAATAAATACCTGCAGCCACAGGCGTCAACTTCAGCACCTTAATGAAATTCCTGCTATTCTGTCAGCAAATGACAACTGTCCAATTTTAACCTGGACCATAACCGTGGAGCACTTTAACAAGTTCAGAATAAAACAAGTTCTTTAGATTTAAGTCATGGGAAAAAAAAATCAAAGTTAGCCCTTTCTTTTCTGTTATTTTTACCTAATACATCTTAAGTACTCTTGCACTTTCAGATGTTGTAATTTTCACAAGCAAATCAGAGTTTTCTCAACCTTTCGTACCCTCCTGTCTTGACATGATTATGACTTGTTTTAACTATAAACACAATAAAGAATTTTGCTCTTGTGTGTCCAAGTAATTCAACACAAACTTACCGTTTCGGGGGACTTGACCTTAGTGTCAGTGGGAGCTAAATCTCCGTAAAAACACTGAATTCTTTGCAGCTTTAAGCACAGCTGGTGTGGAGCTGAAACGCAATAAAGTGGTTTGAGAAATGTGTGAGCTGCTTGAGACAGAGTTGCGTGGTTGCTGCTACAGCCGAGGCAACACAGGGGAAGTTTTATACGGGATCAAATGTTGAACTTAGTCTAAGTTCATTTCTCCAGACAGCAGCTTTTTGGAGAGACACAGGGAAGAGTTTTAAAGATCTTCACTGCGGTGTATTTTTTAACAAATATATTGATCCCGTCTTGAATTGCTCCCCCTGTTTAACTGCATTATTTATTTTTTCTCACGCTCTAAAATTGTTCCCTCTTCATTTTTATTTTCTTTACCTTTAGCTAGAAAGATGAGAAACTGAAGTTGAATAAAACTAACACATCTCTAAACTGTCCAATTCTTGCAGTCCAGCTTAAGAAAAGACTCTTTGAGCTTTAATCAAAGTGAAAATATTACACACTTAAAAAAAAGCAATTGTGAAGGAAAAGACAGTCATAAGTATAGAGGAACGTACCTGTTGATAGTGTCGATCTCTGAGGCGTCAGGATTTGCAGCAACAGCTGTTGAATTCAATGTTAAGCCTCAAACACCCTCTAGTGGACAGATTTTACCGAACACACACTCCTTTCAGGTCCATCTGGTTAATTTGACATTTAGCTGTTCCTTTGAGCTGGAACTGTTTTAACAATTTTAGCTTGTTTTTACCTGTTTGTGACCAATCCTCATCAAAGATCTGAAATGAGACAGTTGAGGAGAAGACAGTCAGACTCAGTGTCGTCTTTTACATCTCTTCTTCTCTTCTTTGACCTTTTCTTAACTGTTGGTTTTGTTAAACTTTACCTCTAAGTTAATCTCTCTCTCTTTCTCTCTGCCCTTTTTTTTCTTCAGGTGAAAGCAGGAAGCCCTAAAATAAATCCTTAAAAAAAAAAAACAGTCAAGACTCTGTTGTGGAAATCACTGCTTGGCCTCAAAAACAAATATCGGTGAACAGTTTGTAAGTGTATCCACAAATGCGGGTAAAAACAGTATAATTGAAGAAGGAAATCCAGAAACTGCAGACCTCTCTGGACTTAAGTCTATTTAAGGTGCACTGAGGTGAAGCTGAAACCTTTCCTGTGGTCTAAGTTTATAATTTCTTTTGGTACATGAAACTGCTTTAAAAATTATTTCTTTTTTTCTGTCAAGAGAGACTTATTCATAAGTGAATGGTTTATTTTACTGAATTTAGAAATGGATTCTGAATGAGCCCCATTCACGGATCTTGACCCCTCAATGGAGCCGAGACACTTGTGTTTGTGGTGTTGAAGGAAGGATGCAGGAAGTGATGAACAGAGGACATCGGGACTACTAAACCTGGACATTGATGATAAGGAGAGGAGGCAGATAGAGTGGAGGAGGGTTGAAATTATCCACACTGACAAGGCAAACTGAAGGAGTAGAGAGGGAGAGGAAAAGTTTGGAAGCAGCAGGATGATCATTTCCTAGAGGTGAACAGCTGAAAAAGTAATCGAGTTAGTCTGAAAACACTGAGATATTAAGATAAATCAGCGTCAACCTCTGCTGGTACTTATATTCCTGTTTCGTATTATCCAAAGCGGACACAAGTTTAGCTACTGTTACTTTCAAACTCAGACTGAACTGTTTTCTTCTCTTTAGCCCTGTGTTTACTCAGAGCTTTAATTCAAGGTCTCAGACACATTAAATCCTTGTGTTATCTCTTTTCTCCATTGACCTTAATTACCCTACCTACCCTCCTTGTTTAATGACAAAGGAAATTACCCACATGTAAGTAATTCCTGTGATTCCACTAAAGCCAACCGAGTGAAAAATACAAACTGAATTAAATTGAGCAGACGCCACTTTTAATAAAACGCCCGTGGCTGATAAAGACAGTGGAAACTGAACTGTTGTCAGAGGTCAATTTAGGATGATTTGATTGTTATTCAATCCTATCCTATTATAATGTGTTATAACGGTTAACAACTCACTGACAATGCCCACATAGATAATGCAATGCATCTGTTGTTAACAGTTATAACACATTATAATACTTGACCTTGTAAGTCATGATAAAATGCTTTATAATGTGTTATGATTATTGCTATAAAGCATTGTGATCATTTATGAGTGTTTATAACTATAGTTATATAGTGTTATAACGTGATAATAATGTATTATATATTTATAATGTGTTACAGGGATAGGCGTCAAATTAAGTGTTACCAAAAAATTATTTTGTTTTATTAAATATTTGATTCATAAATTATGATTTTGTGAAAATATAACTCATTGTCCCACCTGGTTTAGAAATGGTGTTACGCATTAATAACGTCCCGCATTTCAGAACATGTCAAAACAACACAAGACACAGAAACACTTCAGTAAAGGACATTTACCTCATTACATTTTAGACTTCAGTCGTTGTTTGTAAACTCAATTTTTATAGCAAATATTTAAAGCGTACATCTCACATAGTCTCTCGCTACAGAGTTAAGCATGTTTCAGCAAAACCAAAATGAGAAACCTCAAGTGCAAATTCTCTTTGGTCAATCCAGGTGTTTTTAAAGAGGTATGAAGTCTGCAATGGTCTCCCACTGAGCAATAGACGGCTATTAGACGTCTAGTCTTTTTTTTTAGACCTAATTACAACCGTCTAGATTCTGTATATTTTTAGACGGAATTCAGACGTTGCACTTAAACCCATTATTCGATAACTATTTATTTCAAAAAGCAACTGTGAAATACATAACTGATCTCAAAGTACTTCACCAAAATAATTATGAAAGCTGTTGAGCAATATACAGTGTAGAATAGATATAGCCCAGATTTAGACTTGGTCTAAACTTGATTTGAATTTGGACATCTAAAAAACTTTTTTTTAGACCTGTGGTAGCCTGATTTTACACCAGTCGTCTAGGCTACATTTAGACGTCTATTAGACCTCTTTTAGACCAAAAAAAGCTCAGTGGTCTGACGCAGACAGTGCTTCCGGAGGAGGAGGAGACGGAGCTCCAGAGCTGATACAGGCTGCAGGCTGACCTGAGCTGGACTATTTCAGAACAATGCAGCTGCTGTCAAGTATGAAAAAGACGATTTAATCCAATCCTTTAAACTAAGTGTTTGAAAACGAAGCTTCCTGTGATTATAAATATGTTGGAAGCATTTACACAGTTTATGCCTTTTTTATTGTATTGATATACTAGTGATTAAAGGATGTAGATTATTTAAATCTTACCAGATTAAATGTAATATGATGATTATCCTCAACTCCCTGAATTAGTACCAATCCTTAAACAAACACAAAAATAACATTAATCTTAATATTCTTGTGGTTTAACTTTTCAGACTTTCACTACATCTTTCCCAGACTGTCCTCCAGACTCCAGTGGCAGGTGTCCCATCTGATGTTTCTTGCAATGAGTACTGTTGACGAATCCTTTCCCGCACACCTTGCAGGTGTGCTTCCACTCTCCTGTGTGGATCCGTCTGTGGTGCTTGAGCCCGTTGGCCTGAGTGAACCTCCGTCCGCAGATGGTGCAGCCGAACAGCTTCACCCTCGTGTGGATCATGCTGTGCAGCTTCAGATTACTTGGGTTGCTGAACTTTTTATCACACTGATCACAGGTGTAGGGCTTCACCCCCGTGTGGACACTCATGTGATATTTGAGGCTGACCGTGCGGCGGAATTTTTTGCCACAAATGTCGCAGGCCGGCTGCTGGCCCGGTTTCCTCCCGGTGTGAATCCTCATGTGGTTCTGGAGCGCGCTGGCGTGGCTGCAGCGTTTGCCGCAGGTCTCGCAGACGAACGACCTTTCTCCTGTGTGGGTCAGCATGTGGTGCTTCAGGGCGCTGCGGTGGCTGCAGCCTTTACCGCAAACCTCACAGGTGAAGAGTTTCTCTCCAGCGTGTTTGCTCAGGTGGTTTCTGAGGACACTCAAATCGCTGCATCCCACACCAAGAGTGTCACAGCAGCCTTTCTTTTGTATGTGAGTCACTCGATGAGTAGCCAGGGATGAGGAGGAGAGGAAACTGTCCCCACACATTTCACAAACAAAATCTCTGCTCCCTGAGTGTAGATTCTCATGATCTGCCAAACTCTGCCTGCACTGAAACGTCTCTGGACAGAGCGAGCAGATAAAGGTTTTCTTTAAGGCGCTGCACCTGTGCCTCTGCAGCGCCGAGAGCCCACTGAACTTGTTCTCACACAGAGTACACGTGTGGGTGTATGGGATGTTCAGGCTGTGTCGACGCATGTGTCTGTCATAGGTCGACTTGTGTGCGAACTCCGTCCCACACTCGGAGCATTTGTACAGCTTTTCCCCGGTGTGACGTCTTAAATGTCCGTGCAACCCTCGAAGGACAGAGAAGCGTTTCCCGCATTCGGAGCAGAGATGAGGTTTGGTGTGAGTCAGGCGGTGTCTCTCCATCAAACACTTCAGAGTGAACGTTTTGTCACAAGAAGGACATATAAATGGTCCTGTGCTCCTCTTATTTTTGGATGTGTTAGTTAAAACCTGTGTTTCCCCTTGGACCACATCTGCTCTGGGGTCCAACACCGAGTTTGGCTCGATTAGGACAGCTTCATCTTCAGCTTCAGACAGAGACCCGGAGTTACTCTCCTCTGTGGCTGCATCAGCTAAAACATAGAAAATAACTTAATTAGCTGAAAATGCCGAGCTAACACCAACAAGGAATAACGCTTACAATAAATTAAAGACATCACAACACTGTTTGTTTTCCCCCCAGAAAAAAAACTGAAAGGAAACATTTGTCATCTTAAAAACAAAGAGAAAAACTTTGCAACCAATTAAAATCTATTTGCTGTCTTACATTTTTGTGTTTCTGACAAAATTCAGAAGTAAACAAGTCTGTTTTTTTTAAAGGGGGTAACTGGCGAGGGCAGGAACAACTAAAAATACCAAGAAACCCTGTATTCTGTGACGAGCATCAAACTAACTGCTGTGTAAGTCTGACTCAGCTGTCACTTTATATCTGAAATGTGAGTGCTCCTTTGAACTTGCAGGGAAAAGCTCCCATTTGTGCTTTAATAAGCCGCTTGAATTCAACATATACAGTAAATCAGTGCATCAGGCCGTCTGATGTAGTTTGGCACTCTCACCGCTACCTGACCGTATTGTGCTCTTTTGACCTCAGAGATTTGATACAGTGACAGCTGCAACAAAAACAGAGGGTTCAGTCATGACACTAAAACATCTGAGAAGGGCCTTGTGGAAGGATTTTGGGTTCTGCAACACAGATAGCAAAATACTAGACAATAAATCTGCAGACTCATCTATGAGGCAGCAGAGGAGGCACCACAAGAGGAGTGAAGAGCGGAGCCTGTTACAACACCAGGATATATCAAAAGGAGAGCTGCACTTAGTCCTAACCGAGTCACAAACTTGTATTTTTGGCAAATCATATGTATTTTTAAATTGTCCTTTATTCATAGTTATTGAAAGTCTTATTTCCATTATGTTGTGCGGCTGTTAATATAACCACAAAGTTCAGTGATACGATACGTTAACGACTTCAAGCACGATATAAATTAACTCTGTCAACTAGATAAGCATCAGGTAACAGATCATATGTTATCTTTATCTTCTTGAGTGTTAGGCCTTGTCATTGTCTCAGTAAAATGCCTTCTTTAATTCCTAATAGCTACTGCTTTGGATCAGATTTTCTATCCCCAGGGTCTTTGAGTAAAACTGCATTTTTAACACTGGATCACTTACATTTAGAAAACACTCCACTATTGCAGTGAAGATCTTATACACTACTTTTAAAATGTGTTTCATGAACATTTTGTTTGCTTTAAAGCTCAAACTCTTTCCTTTTGTCCCTTATAGGTTCTGTTATAACAGATAATATGAGCTGTTTGAGTGTTTTGAAAAGTGTGAGCAACTCCACACTTTCAGCCTTTCATGCAAGATATAAGTTATACAGCGAGGTTAACTTTCTGTGTAGAGAAGTGGTTACCAGGTTCAGTCACTGATTCTGAGTCTGCAGCCTCTGTTGGTACTTCAGGTTGTTGCTGCCCTGAAAAAATAATAAACCTAAAATTAGACCAGTGAATTCATCACAGAAAGCAAAATTGTTTAGTTGTTTCATGTTTGGAGTGGAGTTAAACGAGGTAGGGGAAGGGGAATACTGAGCCGAATTAGTCAACTCTACAGCCATTACTATGTCTGCCAGATGATCTGAGGCATTTGGTGCATAAAATGACAACAAACTAGGACGTAAAATTATCAAAATTCAGAGTAGATCAGTGGCTTGTACGTCAATGACCTGATTAGCAGATCAGTTTGCAGCAGGAGGAGGACCAGGGATGTGATGTGTCCAAGTATAACTGTCTGACAGCAAAGTGAGGTGTTGTCAAATTTTAAAAGACAGCATACACTGAGAATGTTGCTCTGATTAAAGTTTGTTAAAAACAGCTGAAGTACATGTTAAAGCCGACCCTTTCTGTAGGTCATAGCTCAGCTTCTGTACCAGCCTGATTTCCACCAAAGGGGCTTAGAGTAGTGGTTCTCAAGTCCAGTCCTCGAGGCCCGCTGTCCTGCATGTTTTTGGATGTTTCCCTGCTCCAACATACCTGATACAAATGATCAGCTCGTTATCAAGCTCTGTAATGGCTTAATAACGAGCTGATCATTTGAATCACCTGTCGCTGATACACTTACCATTAGCAAGTAGCTCAAACAATCCCAATTTAAAATATCTGGACTGTTCCTTTATTGTTTTAAAATAAGTGAAAAAATGATGACCCTGCTCTGCTGTTTTGCAGAGTAAGAATTTCATAATTTAACTAAGAGTAAGTGTTTGATCTGCTGGTGTGTACATATGCAGAAGTTACCAGGTTCAATCACTGAATGTGAGTCTGCAGCTTCCTTTGAGACTCCAGGATGTTGTGCACCTGGAAAAAGGGAGTAAAATCAGCATCAGTGAATTCACTACAAAAACAACATGCAAAGATTTTCTTTAGAGTTGACTCGGTGAGGGGTCTACTGTGTCAGACCTTATAAAGGTATCAATCACCACTGTGACAACTGACCAAAGACAGTGATTTAAAGTGATTACATACCTCTGTGATATTTGTGGTCACTCTCTGGTGGAGTTGGTTTCAGGCTCCTCTTTCTGTTAGAACAAGAGCGTCTCAGGTCTGTAAAATATGAACAGAAACATCACATGCTGTTAAGACCAGAGAGAGAACTTTATTGTGTAAACTCAAAGACCCATTTACAGTCTCTAAAGCTGACTTACGCTTCTTAGAACTGGTCACTCGCCCTGCACTTGCTGCTTTTGGCTCCGTACTCTGTTTATCCTTGTCATTCAGCCCATTGTCAGCTTCACAAAGAGACACTTTCAACAGCATCAGGATTTTCTCCACTGCTTCTTTGGTCCAAGCTGCCATGAGGGATGTAAACTGGGTCTATGAAGTCAAGTGGGAGAGAGAATGGTGGAGAACATTTTTAGCTGAATAGAAACAAAGTCTCATGAATTATGTTCTCCCTGTTTTCATATAAAAAACTGGAAGAATAATCACAGTTGCTTCATATAGGGGAGAGTGAGGTAAGTTGAGCCAAAGGGTAAGTTGAGCCATCCCCTGTTGCTTGAAAATGGTAAAAGAAATTGATCATGTGACCAAATATTTAGGAGATGGTCATCAATTCATGGAGTCTGTGAAAGTTAGAAGCACGTGTGTTAAAAGGGTTAGAAATTTATGTCCAAAAATCATTTTTCACTCTTGAAAGTGAATTTAGTCTGTCATACGTTTTATTAGAATTGTGTTCAGACCAAAAAAGATAATTTTAAATCTGTTTTATACATCAGTTGTGGTATCGATGAGCTACAACACGAGGTCAAAAGCCAAGCATAAAAGTCCACCATTTTATCTTAGAGGACTCAACTTACCCCATACACGGGGTAAGTTGACCACAGGAGACCACTTTTTTGGCATGCTATATCATCAAGACAGTTATGTTTATACTCATTCTGTTGATTTGCAGGGATGAACAACATCTTGAATTATATGCAGATACACTAGTTAGAGACAAAACTATGATTGCCTTGATGTAGTGATCTGAAATATAAAAAATGGCTCATCTTACCCCACTCTCCCCATTCTTAAATTAACACCTATGTATAGAATAGAGTGCTCTTTTTTGTCATTGTATGTGGGTCTGTCACCGTTATCGTCTTGTGGAGCTGTTGTCTGTCCTCCTGTGGGGTCACTTGGCTCTCCTGCTCCTCGCTCTTCACACCCCCTAAAGTCTCGGGGAGTGTGGCCGGACTGGAGCGCTTCCTCTCGGCTGTATTTTTAAGGTTAGCCGAGCTCAGGTCCAGAAGTCTGCGAAGCTCCGTCACAGCAGCCTCCGCCACCGTCTCCATGACAACAGATATCTGACTTTCTAACGTCTCCAGGCTTAACATGTTGGAGAGTAACATCTCGGTCTAAAAGAGTTAGAAATATGTCCTGGATTTTAATCTTTTTCCTCTGCTCTTGGAAAGTTGTTAAACTGTCCTGTTGTTCATGTTTGTCTATGTTCTTCTTCGTCTAAAATCTTCTCCTTCTTTAGTTGAATCTTTTGACACCGCCATCTAGTGGCCCGGAGTGGTCAGTGCCCTGACTCGGTTAGCAGTCAGAATAAACTCCCCCAAATAGACAGCGGTAATAAAACAAATATCTACTGAACTCTATTTTTGATTCTGTTTAAAAAAGCACAGCAAGACCTCTTCCAGTCTCGACGAGGACAGAATAACACATTTGAACACTCATCACCATTACCCTTTTCTAAATTGCCCGCATTACTTCAGATTTACTGATAGTAGTCCTAATGGTCAATTGCCCTGTAATGTCAAAATGAAAAAACATTTATGTGAATTAAAAAAATCATTAAAAAAATCATTTAGAATTAAACTGAGCCTGAAAATATTTTGTTAAGAATTAAAACGAGGCAAAATGTTTAATATTTAATAAAAATAAAAAAATCTTATGACATAAAATATTCATGATTGTTTCATAGGAAAGAAAAAACTTCCAAATACACAGAAGTATTTCATAACAAATAAAAACGTCTCACAAAAATATTTCATTAAACACAAAATAATTCCAAAAGCAATACACCTGTTTGTATTAATATTGTGACTTCCAATAGAATACCATTTGCACTTTTTAATGTTTTTTTAAATCATTTTTATCATGTTTTTTAAAATTTTATCTTATTGTAGTATTATTATTATTATTAGTAGTAGTAGTAGTAGTAGTAGTAGTAGTAGTAGCAGCAGTAGTTGTTGTAGTAGTAGTAGTATTTATTAATTTATTTATCTATTTTTTGTGAAAGGTAATTTCCCTTCTTGAAAAGGATCACTCCATATGCAATGGTTGTATATCTTGCTAAATACTTTTTGGAAATGTTTCAAGGTTTCATAAAATATTTTCAGATTTAGGATCTTTTTTTTCTTTTTATTTCAAAATTCTTATTATTCAGTGTTCCTTTAAATCCTTTTAGAATTAGTGTATTGTTTTTTGTTTGGGGGGATTTGGTGTTTAGAGAAACCCTGCATCTGCCTTTATATACACATGGTTGGTTTACAGCTATAAGTGTTCCCTTAAAATTGATGTGCAGCTGTACTGCAGACCATGATCTTGAATACACTCTGTATGACTATAGACTTCACCAGCAGCCAGTCCATGAGCTGTGTTGTGGGTTGACCAAACTCTTGTTCCTGCTGAACTGAGCCAGTGTGTTAGATCAAACTGCTGTCAGCTCAGAAGGCACAAGAGGAAGGTCAGATGTTTCCTCAGAAGGAGGTCAGGAGACTCTCAGCAGGGCCCTCTGCTGCTTCCATTCAAGGAAAATTAGATGAGACAGCTGTTGAATGAAATACAGTTGAATTGAATTTCCATGCAGTAACACACTTGGCCTTTAAAACCCTGAAATGGCACATGTAATGTATGCCCACCCTTCACGATCCATATCTGTTTGTAATGAAGAAAAACCTAGGCAAAACACAATTCATTTCACAAAGAGTCTGCTGGGAAACAAAGTCAAATTAGTTTCCTTAATGTGGCTAACAATAGCAGAGCTGGCACCACCAGCCCTACATCCTCCTCGCAGGTTCACATCCACATGCCTGGTTACAGATTACTCTGGTTGAGTGGAAATAGTCCAGTTTGACCAGACATAGCAGCGATTAACAGGACATACAGTCCTGTATACTGGAAGGTGGATGTGCTGAAGCTCAAAAACAACATGACTGGCATTTTCGGTCTATATAAGAATAAGAATATTGATAACTTGTCTGTTTCTGGTGGCAACGTACAATGTCTAGATGACTCAATGTGCGCATTGATTCAAAAATTAATGTTGAGGTATATTTATTATTTTATAACCAATTTTATGAATAGTGCAAAAATGCAATAGGGGGCTCGTTTCAAGGGAGTTATTGAGATTTCAGGCTGTTATTGATTGTTAATACTTCCCAATGAAAGACCAAATTAACGACAACATGTAACATCCAAGTATCAAGCCCTGTCGACAGTGCTGTTTTAACCCTTTAATGCCTGGTACCACAAATTATGGCTAGAAAACTCAAATTTTTTGGAGCTGAAATGTTAATTTAACTTACTGCTGAAAACCAAAAAAATCTAAATATCCTTAAAATTTTACAAATTTATTCATTTCCTTGTTTGATACATCAGATGTTTTTGGAAACTGATTAACCACAAGAGCACATTTTTATCATTTATCGGACTGTGTTAAGGTGTTTTTTTTAGTCATTTGTTGATCATATTGATTGATAGAAGTATTATAAAAGTACGTATCAAATAAAATACAAAAGGCAATAAAGCATTAAATACCTCAGTAATGCGCTTACAAAGCAGTGTGCTGTATTTTGATGAGAGGAGTTATTTTCAGCCACAGATTCATTCAAAAATTAAAAACATATAGGTACAGAAAAGGGTGGTTTGAGGCAAAAACATAGCTATTGTGAGTTTTTATGATAATCTAGAAACATGTGATTTGTTGTTTTTTTAGCCCAGTGTCAAGAAGGAGGAAATATCAGACTTAGGATGAAATCACACTCTTTCCTAATGTGATTACTAAGTTTTAGCGCATGTTAATTCGTGCCCCAATATCTAGTAGTTTCTTCCGCAAAAGTATATATAATTACATCATTTTTCATGCATCTCCATCATCTCTGTACAAGTGAAGAACTTAGCCACTGTGAACAAAATATTAAGACTCCCTGTTCAGCAGTCGACTAAGCTCTGCACCTGATCAGACACAGATACACACAACCTACCACACACTAACGCACCCCTCGTGCCTCAGGAAAGTTGTCTTTTCACAATCATCCACAGGATGGCAGCCTGAAAAACTCCTCTTTTACAAATACGATAAAAATAAGACCAAAGCAGGCAGATAGATCCAAAGTCAGGTGTGTGTGTTTGTGTCCTCCTCTGGCTCCTGTAAAGCAGCAGCAGACACCATGGCAGTGTAGTAATCCCTGGCAATGTGATTTTTACATTCTGTCCCAAATCATCATGCCAGAGACCCACATAACCACGGCAAGATCACCACCCTGTCCTCCAGAAAAACTCTTCTCTTCTCTCGTCACATCCCTCCTCTTTCTCTTGCTTCTTTTTCCTCTCGTGTTCCAGTCGGTCCAGTCCTCCCTCCCCCACTCTCCTCCTCTCTCCTCTCTCTCTCCCCCCTCTCTCTCAGGCTCCCATGCTCGGTTTAACTTTGGGTATTTCCCTCATTAACTGCTACGCCTATATCAGGAACTCCGGAGAGGCCCGAGGAAGTCTGCCTCTGGAATAAAAGTGACAGGGTGCTCTTCTGATAGTAACTCATGATAATAACTCCCCACTCCCTGCTGGGTGGGACGCTCTCACGGCAGGTGTGAGAGCGCTCTGAGATTTCACAGGCATTGATTGGCTTGTATTTCCTCTGAGCTGTCACTTTTTCAATGAAGGACTGAATTCAGATTCAAAGCTAGGTTCCCAGAATTCTTGAATGAAAAACTCATCAGAAACCCATATTTCACTAGAAGTCAATAACCCCAAATTGGTTTTAAAATAGTCTCTAAAAAGTTGCCTTAGTTAAGTTTTACAGAGGGTTAGCTCCTTTAAGAAGCTTTGTAGGAGAACCAAAGAAAACAGAGTCAAACTTTAGAGCCATAATTAAACTTAAATGTCCCTTTAGGCCCTGGTGTCACTGTCGTTGTTCAACTCCAGTCCAGTTGGTGGCGATCATGCTCTGCTAAAGTGGCTTGCTGCGTCCGAACTGCCCGCTCGGATACTACATGCTACTGCTACGTGCTACTGCTAGATCCTACTCCTACATACTAAAAACGTTGGCCCAATTCGGACACACTAGACGAGCGGTGGGGAAAGACGACCCCCGCAGGCAGAGAGTAGGTACTGCGCCCGTGCAGACAGTGGTAACTGAAGCCCCTCATCTGCGGGCCTGGCTGTAGTACTGCAGCTGTGCAGTTTAATGATGGAATAAGTGAGCTTTACCTCCATGATGTCGCCACTTGCTCATAAAATGATTACTTGGACAAATATGACACCAGGACATGACAAAGAGATACAACCGCACATTTTTTAGGACAGTGTGTGAAGTTACATGAAACTTACATCTGTACTGCTGCGGCCCCGCCTGCTGCTGCTGCTGCTCCGACATGGTGCGCGCTGCTGTGGCCAGCCGGCGTTCGCGACACTTTTAAATCAGCTGGTGGCGCTAGCATCACATGCGCTTCTACAACTTTTAAGAGGACGAAGAAGAAGCCCGCGGTGCATTTTGGGTCAGTAGCATGCCCGTAGGATGCACCGAGACCAACCTACAATGTGGGCGTGTCTAGCATCTGAAGTAGTATCTGAAGTAGCATGCTACTCGCTCCGGTGGCCAATTCGGACATGCTAGATACTACTTCGACTACTACTTCGACTACTACTTGGCAATTCGGACGCAGCTCCTGTCTGTTTACAGTCAGAGAACAGCCAGGTACAACCATGTGGTGCCTTTTATTTGATCTCGAGTTTTTGTCCTTAGGAAATCTTCAAAATGAAACAGGAGATCACCACAAAGAAATCTTTAATAAAACAGATAATAAAACAGAGCTCACTTTCTTCCTTCTTCTTTCTATTTTATTTCTTAACGTTTCTTAGAACCTCTCTCAAACAAAAGTTTTTCAATCTAATGCAAATCTGTTGATAATCGAGCAAAGTTGCTATTATTGTGAATAAGCTAGCTGTTCGCAAATGCTGTTTCCTTTTTGGAGTTGACCGATAGTCTTCCTCTTTGGCCTACAAATGACTCTACAGTCAAGTGTAATGTTGAAAAAACGTGTAATCATAACTGTGAAAAGTTATTCCTTGAGCCCTGTTCTCTGCTGTCCGCCTGTTGGCACAGGAATACGCCGCACAGTGCTCCGGCATCGCTGAATGAATGAATGAATGAATATAATTGACCGGAGCGTATGGGAAGCTTGACCTGACCAAGATGGCGGCCGCATTTCTCGCTGCGCAGCACCCCCAGCGGGGTCTACCCTTTTATGAGTGCTGCGTCCGAACTGCCCGCTCGGATACTACATGCTACTGCTACGTGCTACTGCTAGATCCTACTCCTACATACTAAACACGTTGGCCCAATTCGGACACACTAGACGAGCGGTGGGGAAAGACGACCCCCGCAGGCAGAGAGTAGGTACTGCGCCCGTGCAGACAGTGGTAACTGAAGCCCCTCATCTGCGGGCCTGGCTGTAGTACTGCAGCTGTGCAGTTTAATGATGGAATAAGTGAGCTTTACCTCCATGATGTCGCCACATATTTGCTCATAAAATGATTACTTGGGCAAATATGACACCATGACATGACAAAGAGATACAACCGCACATTTTTTAGGACAGTGTGTGAAGTTACATGAAACTTACATCTGTACTGCTGCGGTCCCGCGACATGGTGCGCGCTGTTGTGGCCAGCCGGCGTTCGCGATACATTTAAATAGGCAGAGCAGCTGGTGGCGCTAGCATCACATGCGCTTCTACAACTTTTAAGAGGACGAAGAAGAAGCCCGTGGTGCATTTTGGGTCAGTAGCATGCCCGTAGGATGCACCGAGACCAACCTACAATGTGGGCGTGTCTAGTATCTGAAGTAGTATCTGAAGTAGCATGCTACTCGCTCCGGTGGCCAATTCGGACATGCTAGATACTACTTCGACTTCTACTTCGACTACTACTTGGCAATTCGGACGCAGCTTATTGCTGCGTCCGAACTGCCCGCTCGGATACTACATGCTACTGCTACGTGCTACTGCTAGATCCTACTCCTACATACTAAAAACGTTGGCCCAATTCGGACACACTAGACGAGCGGTGGGGAAAGACGACCCCCGCAGGCAGAGAGTAGGTACTGCGCTCGTGCAGACAGTGGTAACTGAAGCCCCTCATCTGCGGGCCTGGCTGTAGTACTGCAGCTGTGCAGTTTAATGATGGAATAAGTGAGCTTTACCTCCATGATGTCGCCACTTGCTCATAAAATGATTACTTGGGCAAATATGACACCATGACATGACAAAGAGATACAACCGCACATTTTTTAGGACAGTGTGTGAAGTTACATGAAACTTACATCTGTACTGTCCCGCCTGCTGCTGCTGCTCCGACATGGTGCGCGCTGCTGTGGCCAGCCGGCGTTCGCGACACTTTTAAATAGGCAGAGCAGCTGGTGGCGCTAGCATCACATGCGCTTCTACAACTTTTAAGAGGACGAAGAAGAAGCCCGCGGTGCATTTTGGGTCAGTAGCATGCCCGTAGGATGCACCGAGACCAACCTACAATGTGGGCGTGTCTAGCATCTGAAGTAGTATCTGAAGTAGCATGCTACTCGCTCCGGTGGCCAATTCGGACATGCTAGATACTACTTCGACTACTACTTCGACTACTACTTGGCAATTCGGACGCAGCTTATGTCTATGGTGCAGCCTACGGACATGCTACAGACCCAAAATGCACCGCGGGCTTCTTCTTCGTCCTCTTAAAAGTTGTAGAAGCGCATGTGATGCTAGCACCACCAGCATAGATACGTCGCGAACGCCGGCTGGCTACAGCAGCGCGCGCCATGGCGGTTTCATGTAACTTCACACACTGTCCTAAAAAATGTGCGGTTGTATCTCTTTGTCATGTCATGGTGTCATATTTGCCCAAGTAATCATTTTATGAGCAAATATGTGGCGACATCATGGAGGTAAAGCTCACTTATTCCATCATTAAACTAGACAGCTGCAGTACTACAGCCAGGCCAGCAGATGAGGGGATTCCGTTACTACTGTCTGCACGGGCGCAGTACCTACTCTCTGCCTGCGGGGGTCGTCTTTCCCCATCGCTTATCTAGTGTGTCCGAATTGGGCCAACGTGTTTAGTATGTAGGAGTAGGATCTAGCAGTAGTATCCGAGCGGGCAATTCGGACACAGCAAGTGTTACGTCTATCAGCCCTGCGATATGAGCTGCGTCACCCCGCTGCAGTTGGTAATGGACTCGTCCGAGATCTCCTTACAAACAAGTGGCTGCTGGAAGAGAGTGGGTGAGTTGTGTTTAGTCTCTTTGCTAAAGAAATAAGGCAAAGTTAAAAAGATATTTGATGGCTGGGACCCTATATGTACTGTTGATGAAGTTAGGTGCTGTTCTGAGCATTATTTGTGGCTATAGAGTGGCGTTTTGGTTGAGGTTTGTCTATGGCTCCTCAGACTGCTGTGTAATGCTATCCTCTTAAGTTGGTACAACTAGAAAAGCAAGCGGTCGGTAACATTCATCTCTCAAGAGGGTGTCTAACTTGGTGTTACGGTGTGTTTGACCCTGAATTAATTTTACGCCGGAATATCCCTTTAAGTCTATCACCTAGTTTAGCTCATTTTGAGAGCGCTCTTTGCTAGGAGGACCTAAGCTAACCTCAGCTCAACCCATCTTTGACTGATAGGCTGAGTCCTTCCTCAATGTTAGTCAGCACTGAGGTCAGAAAGGTGCTTGTTAGGTTTAGATTGATGCAAGATGATGTTTAGTTGTAAATAAAATCAATCATTTAGGTAAAGAGCTTTCAAAGTTCAAGACTTTTCTCTTCATACATCACTTTTGGACATGGAGGCGGATGATTGATGACAAACAGAAAGAAGTGCATGAAATCAAACCACAGCCACATCCCAGAAATACTTTAGAAATTTCATCACTAAGCGTAATCCATCAGAACCTCTGAATGCAATGAGGCCAAGAGACACCGTGAGCTGTCAGAGAAACCCTGTATCCTAACACAGCCTGTTATTTGTAACTGCTGATAGAGCAAGTAGCAGATCCAGGGAAAAAGTTTTAACTGGGCAGAGGACTTCAATTTTGAACACACTCTGATTTGATTTATTTGGGGGTGAAATAAGAACGAAAATATCTTCAGTGCGGGAGGACTGTCTCTGAGGTGGATCAGTGAGGGATTTGCAGTATTTTTTTCAGACATGTTTGAGTTATATTTTATGAGCAGGATTGACCCCAACGACTTATGTATCATACAGTGGAGCCCACAGCTCATTTGAAAAACAGACAAGTAGAATCACAATGCAAAAAAAATAAAATAAAACAGGGGTCAGGCCGGGCTGTTGGTTAATCTGGTATTTTAAATATCATTTTTAAACAACATTTAATTACTTTCTTTCCCTTGCTGGAAAAAAAGACATTTATGATGTTCAAGTCATCTCAGTTCACTTTAATAACTTGAAGAGGTGGTCTTATTAGAGGATGTAACATGATGTCTAACGACTTACAAGCTAATGCATCTGGCATCTGTAGACTATACAATTACAAAAACATGTTTGCAGTTTAAGTTATTACTTGTCTTTCTTATACATTAAAGTCATGTGTCTTATATTATGTTCATGGCTGCTCACTGTCTTTCAGAGACTTTGGAAACAGTGCTGCTGCCCATCTGGACCACAGTCTTGACTTCTGATTATATAAATGTTAAATGAATGTATTAAATTAAGACCAGACAAATAATCAAATACAGCCCAAGCTGAGTTTTCTGAACATTTAAACCAGATGACTGAAGCAGACAACCACTCCAGTTCAATTTTTGTCCATTAGTTTAGACTTTCCTAAACCAAACTGTTTCCCTGTGGAGTTTAGGAACAGAAAATCAACAGGAAGTGTGAGCAAGAAGTTTGAAACTTGAATTTAACAGCAGGAAATAGCTTTAAATAGCTTGTTTATATAGCTATTTTTCATACACTTACAGGAATATCTGTCAACTGATCAAGTTATTTTGAACTATTTAGCAATATTACCAGAAATAAAAAGACATTCAGGGAGGCTGAGTCTCTCAGACGGAAATATGCAGGGACAGACTGTGCAAGCAAATAGTTCAACAATTCCAGAATAATGTTCCAAGGATGAAATTGCAAACAAATGAAGGATTGAAAAAATCCAGATATATTTCTGTACAAAACGGGCCCCCAATTCACATTGTATTAGAAACTGACATGACTCTGGAGTGGAAACCACCGCACTGGCTCAAATTCACTACTAAAAATCAGGATAACACTCCAACATGCACAGGAGAAACCATCTGTAGACATGATACAGAAATGCCAGCGACTCTTCTGGGCCCAAGCCTGTTAAAATCGGCCGATGCAAATTGAAAACATTTTCTGTGGTCTGATAAATAAAGTTTGACATTCTTTTGAGAATGCAATATAAAGAAGAGAATCATGTCAGCATGCACTTAAAAAACAAACAGCATCTGTGATGGTACAGAGTGAGTGCTAATGGCACGGACAGTTAATACATCAAGGAAGGCACCATTAATGCTGAACAGTACAGACCGGTTTCAGATACACTTCCATTTAGACACATCCTGTTACTATAAGATGATGTGCCAACTCCTATTGAACTGGGGTGGTGAAATTGAGACAAAAGATCTGAGTTACTGCTGTGCTTAGGCTGTGTTTTTTGCCTTTTGTTGTTTTTGATCTTCAGTTATTGAACTGTAGTCCCAGTTGTAAATAAACTTCCCCATAAGGCAGCTAGTGATGATTTATGGATTAATAAACTGTGTTATCTTTCAGTCTTATGTTATTTCAACAAATGCGTAACAATAATAATACAATCATTAATATATGACACCCTGTGATGGCAGGTGCAGTGCTGGTTGCGTGTGAGGGCATGATCCTGCAGCGCTGATAGGAAACTCAGGTTATATCAGTTAAAGCCTGAGGCTAATTAAAAGATATTTTTCATAAAGAGTGCAGCAGGCTGAGGTTCAGATTGTTGTTGTTGTGTACTTTTGGAGCATTAAAACTTAGTGCCAACAGAGAAATATCTCTCCTGAGTCAATCAGTGTTGATTTATAGTTTGTTGACGGCTGCTCTCCACAGCTGCCTCTTTAACCTGTCACTCAGCACAGTCTCACACGCCACATAAATGATTTTCACATTAAAGTTTTATTTCTTTCTCAATCCCAGAGAAACACGGAGTTCAGAGTTTGAGTTCCTTCAAGTTAAAGTGACCACAATGTGCTCAGACTCTCACTATACTCTAACATGATCCTGCTGTGTGCTGACTTGTTATCGGTGCGTGTGACTGCTGGAGCTGACTTAATGGGAATCACACTACAACAACACGCTCGATCCTGTGTGCTGGGGTTTCACTTTTTACATGTTTGATCCACAGAGGCGTGACATACCATGCTTGATCTGAGCATGTGACCCCCGCCAGCTGTTCAGCCACCCTACCTCTGACCTCCAGACCCCTGCAAGTCCAAGCCAAATCATGCTTGACTTGGTGGGGCCTTTATTTGAAAGTGGAGACAGGGGGACTGAGGGACCGTGTTAGTGGTATTAGAGGAACATGGTGGAAGAAAAGGTTCAAATTCCTGGACTGACATGGCACATTTTTTGTTGAAAAAACGGGCCAACCCAGAATTGCAAGAAAACTGCAGTTCTTCTGGTGGCCACTTGAGGCTGTTAAGACCCAAAAGAAACCCTCAAGAGACCCTGTTAGCTTTCATAATAAAATAGCCATTCTTAAAGCAGAATGTAATATTTTTACAGTTCGAAATAAAATTGTCTCTATTCGTCATGTCTTCATAACTGAGAACTGTCAGCAGTTGATTTTCTATGACCCATTATTTCCAGACCAAGGACTCTATTTTCGTGCCCCGCCAACGTCGTGACGCAGGCGCGGCATGAGTCAGGTTCTCTGCGCTGACAAGGCGTTCCCAAGCACAATTTGGTATTTTGGTTTCAGGAGAGGCCGGGAGTTAGTTTGACTCAACATCTGTAATTCGATGACATGTTTTTTTTTCATGATGGATGGTGTCACTGAGACTATGTCCGTGTGATCTTTGCTGTGTTAATAAAGCTTCTACTTAAAATATTACTTATTTTGAGACGATCATAGTTTAGAAGTTCAAAGATCCCCTTTAAAAAACAGATGCGCAGTTCCAGCTTGCACGCAGCAATTTAATCCTGCTGTGAATAAAAACCATATTCAATTAAAAGCAGAGCGAGAGAGGAGATTAGCTACAGTAACAGTGCATTAGGAGGTAGCTTAGAGTAGTGCCAGCTGCCTAGCCAGTTGAGGTACGGAGTGAAAGGAAGCTACATAGCAGCTCATTATTGTTTCATAATCACCACTTTATTGTCTCATCTCCTTACTCTCCTACTTTCTCATTATTCTATAAGTGCTTGACCATGTTGCATACCGCAGCACCAGTGTAGGGCAATACATCCTCATACCAAGTCTGCACAAGACAAACAGGTCTATCACATGGTTGTGAAATGGAAGCAGTTTGGTTGGTTTTTGACAGAAAAACTACCTTGTTGTTATGAAAAGAAAATAAGTATACTAATAATGTGAGTCAGATAACTCTTTTCTTTCAGGTTTATCATTTCAGTCTCACCTTGAGTCAAAAACTATGGGACCATTTGATATCTAGATAATTTAAGATTATGGATGGTTTTTATAACCTGAGGTGAAGTAATACAGGCAGCACAGAAGAAAAGATACTGATTACTGTACGTGTTAGGATGGTAACAGAAACCATCATCAGCTACAGTGGCTGATTCAAAGGAACATTCAGATGGGTTTCTTTTACTACTGCTGACAGCCAGCATGTCTCAGTCATATGTGGGTAAAGCTTTTATCTTAAGGAGCTGAGTCACTAAGGAGCATTTTCCCTTTTTCATTTGCCTCCAGTCTTTATGGACGGCTAGGCAAGAACCGTGCTGATTCAACGCTCTGTTTTGCAAAACAAACTTACAAAATTGATCTTTAGATGTGTTTAAATACAATTTCCCATGACTATCTGGAATATCATCACTTGGTTGTATTTTACCTCCATTATTGTCTTTAGAATCGATGAAAAATGGCATGCACTGATGTTTTGGTTTAGCATTTCAGCAAGTTAGGAAACAATACAAAAAAGTCTATGAGGCCAAATTTTTAACTCAAGCATCTAAATGTTGATTTGAGAGAGAGGGTTTTTTATGGATACCAGTGAGTTTAGCATCATAAAATATTTGCTGTTGTATTCTTTAGATTTAAAATCAAGATTTTCAATATTGATATTGACTTACTGTTTGTTGTGTCCTGATGCCGTGGCCCAGTGACCCTGCCCGTCTGCAGCTACCCAGCCATCCTATCTGCAGGAAGAAGGAAGACGGAGTTGGCAGAGACTGACGCTGGTCTCTCTTTTATAGATCAGGCTTTACGAGCTGACGTACTGTTATTTGTACATTAGGCTTGACCCCACTCCAGGACAATTCAAAGGACAGTTTGTTGGTCTGTTCCTCATCAGCACAAAGCGGCTCATTCAGCCTCAGTCTGAATGTAGGAAGTCCTGTTGTGTCTCTATTCAGTTCAAACAACAAAGCTAGACTGGGATGACATAAAACATGCCGGTGAGGAAGAAAAAAAAAAAAGATCTATTGAGGAACATTTTTTATGAAGTATAAAGAAAAATGCAGTATGGTTAAGTTTTGATTAGATGTGAAGGTTTGCAGAGCAATTTGAAGAGTTGACTTTAGGACACATCCACAATGAATTTAAAGGTGGATTTTTGATGTAAGATCTAATTATTTTCATAGTTTTTAATCCATTCAATTACAACCCATGTCCTCTGGGTGGGGCAATTCTCATCCCAGAAGAGCCAGCTCCCTAAAGGATACAATAATCTTGTTTCAAAACACAGAGGCTGGATTTTTAACTCCTGTGCAAGCTTTAAACCAATCTTTTTTGCTTAGTTGTACAATGCAGTTCATGTGCGAGTGAATGATTGCCCCAGATATGTTTCTCAAGTTCAATTTTTGTCTGTAGTTTGTTACTGTATCTGTGCTTATCAGCTGCACAAAACCTCCCCAAAATGATCTGGGTGGGGTGCACATGTGAACACAAAATGCAAAAATTTTCATGCCATCCTCATCCAAAAATTTCCCTGCCAAACAAAACAGGATATTCAAGATGACCCAGAGGCAGTGAGGAGATGATGTTTTTTTTCACATAAATGATTTTCTGTCAAGCTTTTACTTTTGCATTAGGAAAATTATTTTACTATGACTCACTTTGGAGTGAGTCATATGAAGAAATGATTTGAATATCGCTTAAGTTACTTGAGAAACTTATTTTATGACAAATTAATTTAAAAAAAATGATTTGACAATAACTTTATTCTTATGAAATCTGACATGTGAGAGAGTGAAAGACTGTTGGATTTACAGTGAATCCCTTTGTCACACTGTTTTATTATCTGAGCTGATACAAAACAACATACAGTAATTGCTTAACTCAAATTAAAGGACCAGCCCTTTTTTTTTCAAAGGTATATCAAGGACAAATCCTGTCTTATATTCCAGCTAATACAGTAATATATCCAAGTTTGTTCTGGATAATATTTGTATTTTTAAAAGATGACACAAATACACCAAAAACAGACGCCTATAACCAAACACAGGCTCAGTTTGGAGGGAGGATGTAAAATCAGAGCAGGAAAAAGGCAGTTCCTCAAACATTCAGCAGATGGCACCATTGCTGTACTTTGCTTTACAAACTCATAAGCAGACAAGTGTCCAAATTTCACCAATGCACATGTTTACCAACAGGTTTCACATGAAATCTCCCCTCTTTTGGAAAATATCAGCAACAGAGAAACTGTGTAAATCTCAGCACAGCGGTCTTTGGGCCCTTTTTTTTGGATGTATAGATCTTATGGTACATATGTCAGTTAAGAGTGTGGGAACTCCCCCTTTGTCTCTTTCTGGCTCTCCTCCCTCTCCTCATCTCTCTGCCCTGCAACAGTCCTGAGCTGCAAACCTCCTCAGGGACCATCTGAGACTCATCAGGACCCCTCAGAGGACAAGCAGATGTGGTTTCATCTCTCCATGACTCCTGAGCTTTTGAGCGACCTTTGCACAAAGCCACGGATCTCTCTCTTTTTTTTGGATCAGATCTGGTTCTGGGTTTTCAAAATTTAGGATCAAGATCTTGTTTTCATCTTAAAAATCCTGGATCATGAGGATGTGCCAGCTCTTGCAGCTGACGGTTGTACTTGTGGGACTCTGTCAGGCCCACAGCGCTCCCCCTACAACAGTGTCTCACAATGCAGGTATGGTCCCTGTGGCCCAGGTGAGGATGCTATCCCTGGGTCTGGCTCACCTGCTGCAGGGTGTGAAAGAGAGCGCCAAGTGGCTGGAGCAGCAGGGGGAGCAGGTGGAGGCAGAGTTGGACGGGGCTGTGAGGGGTGTGGAGAGTCTTCGTAAGCAGAATTTTCAGGCAGGACGGACTCGCAGGCAGGTGAGGAAAAAATCCAGTTTTATGAAGATGATCCAGTTTGCAAAGCAGAGCAGACTTCTCCCAGTGAAACCCCCAAAAATGTCAAAATATCTTGCATCATAAAATTGACCACACCAGTACTCCAAAAAAGTATTTTCTTCAAGTATATTCATTTTTTTAAAAATCCTTTTCTGACCAATCTTCACATTCAGCAACATTTTTAACATTTTGTCAGATACACTATTCACTGTCTGGATAATGCACTTTAAACTGCACAAATATGTATAAAAGTTGTGATTTGAATAGTTCTACTTTTAATTTCAGTAATAGAGGCATTAGTTAAAGTCTGCACAAACACACTCAAGGTTGATAGGGATCTCTGTTGAACTACATGAATATGCTCACATGCCCAGAGGCTCCTTGATGTCTACTGCTATGATTTCCTCACTATTCATCCAAAAATGGAGGTGTTTTATTTCAGATTAAAATCAAAATAATTCATCTGCAAAATCTGTCATAAACGATGAAAACAAAAGTCTGTTGAGGATTCACATTACACATATTACAGGACGGTGGTGATATGACCATAACTTCATTGTGAAAATGAGTCTAAAAAAAAACATCATGGAGAACAATTGATCAGTACATTCAGCCACTTTGACAGATGAACAATGCAGTGATTTTCTGTCTTGAGGTGAGGAAGGACCTGCAGATTCTCAGAGCCAGGGGGGACCGGCTGTGGAGGACTGTCAAAGATCTGCAGAAAGGACTGGAGGATCTGGAGTTGGAGCATGGAGACATACAGCAGCAGATGGACCGGATCTTCCAGCAGATGAAGAGTCTGAGTGAGCCGAGGTCAAGGGGCAAATCGCAGCTGGACATCAGCTCTGTGAAGGTAGGAAAAGAAAGATCTAATGTTCTGATAAAAAGCAGGCCTTTTTATGACGCCAGCCTTTTTCATTTATTTTACATGGGTTTTTATTTATTTTTGTTCAGGATGTCATTGCCAAACAAGCCAGGCAGCTCAACAGTTTGACATCAGCAGTTTCAGCCCAAGACGGAATGATTGACAGACGACAGAAACATATTGAACACCTGGAAAAACAGGTGTGTAACACTGACCTCCAGCACCTTTGTCACTTACACCCCAGGCCTTAAGTTATTTTTCTGATATTATGCAACTTGGGACGTCTGGGTACAGACTGTACACTGTCTCATACAGGAGACATATAAAGATGACACAAAACAATATAACAGAACACCGTACGATATGATATAATACTGTAGGATACGAATCGATACAGTGCAGTACCATACAATTCAAAAAGACGAGTTAAGATCAGACATAAGAAAATATATATACAGTACAATATGACATGATATGATATGATATGATACAGTTTGATATGCTAAGATACCATTTTGGTTGATCATTTTATGGTACGATAGAATATGATAACTTTGATGATACCATAACCTACTTTACTAATAATTAGTGAAACAATATGATACGTCTTATAACATGTGAAGCCACACAGTTTGGGTACACATCTGTGGTAAGTAGTTAACAAAAGTTTAATTGTTTCAGAGACCATTTCAAACAAAATCTTCAATTATCAGGAATTAATGGACACAATGAAGTAGAAGATGTTTCCTTGCACATATAGAGCTAATGTTATGCTAGCAAGAGTCCAAGTCCCGAGCAAAGTGACTGGTGATTATGGCTGCAGCCTGAAGTTATGTCACTAAGCTGAAGGTGGACACTTATGGCCAAACACGCATAAACACACATAAACTGTATTTAAATATAATAAAGTTACAGTCAAATTTAAACTTTAATTTGGAGCAACATTTTATTTATAACTGAGCCTCATGTGGCCATTTGAGGAACTACATATCTATTTTGGTTTCATTCATGTACACTAGTCTTAGGGTTAACCAAGGCTTAATACTAGTTCATTTTTACATTAAGCGCTTTTCTCTGTGTGTTTGTTTTAGGTGTCTAAAAGGCTTCCAGCAGCACTGAGGGCAGAGTCTGACTCTGACACTGTCTGAGGAGCACAGCTGTATCAACACAGCCTCTCCAAACCAATCACATCACAAGTTACAAAATACATGTCCCAAAACTCACAAAAAGATGTGTCAGTCAACTAATATGTGTCTAATTTTAATGAATAATTTCAATTACAAGGGCTCTAAAAGCTGTGTTGTAGCTATTGTTATGGTGTGTGTGTGAAAGAGGCTCAAAAATAAAGCTCTCCTGTTCTTGAGTCATCATGTTGTGGCTCTGACTTCCTCAATATTGTGACTGATGATGGTGAAACACCACACACACCCAAATAAACACTCTGGAGTAAAGAAACTTTCACATACCAACAACAAACCAAGCTCAAAATTTCAGAATTAAAAAAAAACTAAGATTTCTGCTTGTGTAGAATAGATTAAAAATAGGTCAAAGGTAGTCATGTTAAACTATAAAATTAAGATATGACTGAGAATATGCCCTGATTTGTTGAATAAATAGCATTTGTACCCAAGATCAACTCATAGTGAGTTTTTAAAGGAGATGATTGGGATCAGGAAAAACCTTATTGCAACATATCTGCTTTTAAAATCACATTTTGGTTGAAACTTTTCACCACTGCACATATTATACTCAGATTTAGGTGATTTAGGTGCAAATGCTTAAATACTTTCATCATGGGTATCTTTGTTAAACTCTGACAGTTGTAGTTCATGCACAGTTAAGTATATGTAAGAGGAACTCTTTCAGCATCAAACCTGAACCATCATCTTTGCTCCCTCAAAGCTGGTACAAAGCCAAGTATGACAAAGGTCATGTGTTTTATCTCTGAGGACTGAGCTGATATTCAATGGCGTCTAGTCGCTGTCTTGACGGCCGACTTGCAGGCAGTCTGATCCCTCTGGTGTTCCCAAACAAACCTCCAACAACTCGAACTCTGTCCTACTTAGAGGAAAAACAATAACAAAGAACCAGGGGAGAAAAAAGAGGAAGAAAGTCAGAGGTGGACGAGGAATAGAGTTATTCTCAGGGAATAATCATAATAATGAAACAAAAGAAAGATTTAAAAAGAACAATAGAGGGAATTAAAGATGATAGAAAACAAGTTTGTCTGCAAAAAACAACAGGAGGTATAACACAAAGCAACTCAAAGGCATACAAATCATAACTTTACTGTACTTTCAGTAAATGGGAGAGGATGAATGAAACTTGGTGGAGTGTAAGGTCCAGCAGGTGTGTCAGAGCTGCAACAGCACCCTCTAGAGGTCAGAAGAAGACACGAACATCTTTCTGTGACAATGACTTTCCAAGTATCTGGAAAGTCATCTTTATGCCAGTACATCATATTTAGTATCTCCTAAAGCTTCCAGTGTACACAGTTACAACCATAGACTGTATAAAGAATGTTATATTGACATGTTATGTTGACATGTAGTTATTGTAAGACTGGTTTATGCCCAAGTTTTTTTTTTTTCTTTACAGCTCCGTTTTTAAAAGTTATTAGGGGGTTCATGTTTTCTATGCTTGACACCTGGTACAGCCTATGGGCGTTCAGGGATTGCGTAGCTCACCCGGGGGGATATGCTTTTTGAGCCGAGCGTCATCACAGGGACTCTCGGCGACTGCGCGGCCGAAGGCGCGCATCGCTACTGCGCAGCTCTGGCTTCGAGGAAGTGGAGAAAAACCCGGAATTACCGAGAGCTTTTTGGCTTCAAATCAGTATACAGGTGGAAGGCGGAACCAAGTTGTCCGTAGTATATACAGTCTACGGTTACAACACAGTACATTGGTGAGTTTTAACACAAGTGACTATTTTTTATGAGTTTTGACTAAACTTGTTTTAAAAAATCAAGCAGACACAATAAAACCTTTACTGGCAGGAGAATTTTCCATTTTCATTGATGGTATGATAAGTATGAGAAGCAAATCTGTGTATCCATAAATTCACTTTCAGCTAACTGATAAAAGGAGGACATGTGCATCCTTACTAATATCTATATGAAAGTGAAATAACCACATTTACAGCCTCACTTTTACTCTGTCTCTTTTTCAGGGTCAAATTCAAGTCAGATCACTCTGCATCTCTGATAAGGTGATACGAAATATTCAATATTTGATTGATTAAAATGTACTGTTCTCGAGGGGGAGATCTCAAGTAATATATGAGAGAACAAAAAAAATGAAGGAAGGATAAACTATCTGTACATTTTATTGAACAAGATGATCACGTGTTTGTCTTTGTGGAAACTCTAAACCTGTAAAATAATCATTAACTAAAGCAGCTATTTGCCTCGATAAGAATCGTTTCAGTGTAAACATAGAAAAAAGAAGATGTACACGGATTATTTCCTTTTCTAGACTGAAGTGTAACATGTCTGTGTCATTTCTTATCATTTCCCCTCTTGTTTCCTGTCATCCTCTTACGTGAAAGGTGTAACGTGCTGCACTGAATGCGTAGCCTACTTATTAAAGAGGAAATGTGTGACTGAATGTAGGTGCAAAAGATATTGATCATTATCATCTTCATCAATACAAATTTATTAAGACTAAATCCTGTACACAAATTAACACTCATTAACTCTAACCTTACCATGGACATGGGCCTGGCTTTAACAAAAACTGTAACCCAAACCTTTACCCTAAACCCCAATCCTAACCCTTGCCCAAACCTTAACCTGGTTAAACCTAACCCTAAAACAAAGCTCAACCCTAAACCTAACCCTAACCTGAATGCCAAACCTCACCCCAAACCCTAATCCTAACCCATACCCATACCCAAACCTTAAACTGCTTAACCCTAATCCTAAAAGTAAGCCAGGCTCTGGCCTTCAACCTAACCCTGAAAATGACCCTAACCCTCAACCTAACCTTAACCTGAATGCTGAATCCTCACCCCAAACCTTCATCCTGAGGCCAGGCTCTTGCCTTCAACCCCAACCCTAACCCTAACCCTAACCCTAACCCTACACTTATAACCTCAACTTTAAGTTCTAACCCCTAACCCTAACATTACAATTCTGTGTTAAAAAATTTCCAAGCTCTGCATCTGGCCATCTTATTTTACTGTAGAGGTGGTAAGTGTTCCTGTAATACTTTGGTCTCTACAGGATGCACTATTTCCTTTTTATGTAACTTTGAATTCTTTTTCTTGCTTCTACAAGTGGACAATAGTGTGGAGTTGAATGTAAGTGAACATTTTTGGTTTACTTTTTGTTTTGTCCTTTCTTAAAATGCATATCTCCTTTTCTTAAAACTCACTTCCTGAAGGTAACAGTGAGACAACAAATTATGGACTCTGTAAAAAGTTAAAAGTAGAAACAATACAGAAAAGAAACTAAAAAAGGGACAATTTTTTCCAATTGGGAGAAACTGTTTCGCATGTCAACAAAGAAGCTCATAGAAGAAAGAGATGTTGAAAAGTAATTTTTTTACCCCAAAATTCCCTTAGACATTTCTATCCAACCTCAAATTATTCTGCAATCTGTCTGGTTGTTGCAGGGAATGATGCAACAGATGGAGGGAGGCAGAGAGAGGGAGGGAGGGAGGGAGAGAGAGAGAGAGAGGAAGTGGTGAGGATGCTCGACAGTCATTTCAGCACTTCAGTTCTCATCTCACCTCAGTCTGTTACAGAGTTTATGCCGCACAAGGTTGAGGAGTGAACTGTGTTAAAAGCCTGCCGCCATCGTCGCCCTCACACAACCATGTCTGATAAGGTAAGGAGACAGAGACCTTCCTTGTTTTCCTTGAGCACTTAATAACTTTATAGAATAGGGATAGCACTACCTGTCTAACTTTCACATCTAGGTTTGTATCAACAGCACTCAGCTGGACCTCTAGTTTTTTGATAATTTTTTTCATTTCCCATAATAAAAGCTCAGCAATGACGAATTCGGTGTGAAACAGCCTGTCTCGGTTGTCGGTGACAGTCAGGAGGAAGAAGATCTGTTGATGGTATCACAAGAGGAAACCAACAGCACTTCCTCAGTCAGACTGAGAGTAAAATTTAAGAGTTTGGAGTCATTTTATCATTTACATAAATTCAAAACAGTTTCAGCATGTAAGTTGTCAAAGGGAGTGCAGCTTTAAATATTAATATGTCTTTACCTGGTTCAGATAGGTTACATAATAATACAAGGCCTCTACAGGGACTCATTGATATCACTGACCTGCGTTTAATGTTCAGGTGTTGATCCAACTGTAAGATCGCTTTCTTGAGGTTTTTATGTAGTGTGGTAAAATTATGTTGCTTTGAACCAAAAAGTATTTTTAATTTTCAGTCTGTTGTAAATGAGTCATAATTAAGAAAGTTGTTCAATTGGCCAAAATTTCTGTTATTGAACTATTGTTCCATGCGTCTAGCAGCTGTGTTTGAATCATTTTATCTGTCTGATAGATTTTAGTTTTGGGTTGGGTTTTTTATTTATTTTTTGGTTAGGGACCAGTCAAAACTCAAGTGGCTAAGCAGAAGTTAGCTACAAAGCCAGTTTACATCTGTGGTCCGTGGGCAGGGAGGATATTTCAGGGAGACCTGTGGAGGTAGAGTTACAGTGATCAAGTGGACTGAAGATAAATGTATGGACCAATTTTATCAAGTGGGATGGAGCCCAAGTCATCTAACCACAAGTGACTCAGGGCTGACATCATAAATATCATAAAAAAGGTTTCTTAAATCAGGTCTTAGCTGATGACTACTGCCAGCTTTCTGACTAGTTTTCCACTGTAATAACTGAAGTTGCCCACTTGTTTTTAATCTTTCTTTCTTGGCTCCAAAACACTCACATCAGCCAAGTCTTCATTTAACAGGAGAACATTTTGTTGCATTTTTTTCATTGATTTGGAAAATTAAAAAAAAATCTTACTCAGATCTTGTATGGGATTATAACTGTTTATCCACTGGAGCCATTTCAATGTAGATTTGTGTGTCATCTGGTTAGTTATGTTGAATTATTTTGTTGTTTTCAACTATCTGAGCAGTCGGAAGCATTTAGATGTAAAACGTAGGAGGCCCCAGGATGAAGCCTGGGGGAACTCCTTACATAATTTTTGTCTGGTCAGATGTGAAGATGCCTTTAGACAGGAGGTAGTCTCTGTTCTCTTGAAAAGATTCAAACCAGTTAAGTACTGTGCCACATAGTCCAAAACCAGTCAGTCGAGTTGTAGATTGTGGTCAATGGCATAAAAAGCAGAACTGAGAAGACACTCAGTCATTTGTGGTACTGAGTCATTTCTTTTGGGCATTAAATTGTTATTATGAAATATAGACCAATAACCCTTTCATAAAAAAAATAATTTGGAAGAAAATAACATAACAGCGGGACACAAAGTCATTTTTTTATGGTATGCTAAATCATTATAAAAATAGTTAAAGATAATGTACTGTGAGCAGGTGATTACAGAATATAGAGTTCCCACAGGATAAGACTCTGAAGGCCTCCTGCAAAAATTAAAGGGAGGAGGAGCTAAAATTCTGAGGTGGTTTGTGTAAAGTTAAAGGTCAGCAACATAGGAAGGGACCAGACTTTCTAAGGCCTTAAAAGATATTAATAATATCTGAAACTTGCTACTGTATGTGTGCTAAACAGGAGTGATATAATCTGTGTTTGGTGCCAGTTAATTTTCTTGCTGCTGCAATTGCTCGAGTGAATAAGTGTGATACATTCTGAGGATTTTGACTCAAACAGGTATAGAGATAGTAGCGATGTTTTGAAGTTAAAGCATCAACAATATTTTCTGGATTCACAGAACACAAGACAATATTCTATTTTTGTGATATTCCCTTATTTGCAAAATAGAAGTTGATTTGACAACTGTCCTCATCTGCTCATTAAAGGTTCAGTTTTTTAAAAAATCCACCCAAATTTCTTGCTGCCAGTGTCACATATGGAGATAGATCACCACGGTCCTGTGAAACCTGGTTCCTTGTTTTTTGTTGGCCAAAAACTAAAATGGAACTCATCCATGTAATCGGTCTAACTATGCAGTGTTAACCAACGCACTTGCAAATGCTTAATCCGGCATGTTTTCGCTTTCACTGAGCTGTTATATCACTTTGTTTGTTTATCTGTAGAGTACTGCAGAGGAAACCAGAAATAACCAGTTACAGATGTCACAGGAATAACCACAATCATTATTCCAACCATTAATCACAGTTTTTGTTGCTGAAAACCCCAATTAATCTCAAACAGATTTGTCTATCTTGTCTTCAGCTGTAACTGATGTCTCAAAACCGTGAGGTAGATCCTTGAGAAACAAACTCTCTTGCCATGACACTTATGAAAATTGTTTCATTTTCTCCTGTCAGACCACAAAACCACTTCCTGAAGCAGTTCTTAAAATAAACAGGGGGCTTGTCTGTGAGGATATGTGCAGGATTTGCAAGTTCACCCCCTTTCCTGCCTTACTGGCTGATTGACAGATTGTTTTTATCAATATTTCTAAATGAATGAATCTATCTGAAAATATGAAAAGCTATTTGCAGAGTTTTTTAAAGCCCATTGTGCATTCATTGGGATTATTTAGAGTGGTGTTGCATTGTAAGGTACAGGTTTCAGAGCACTCAAGTCTATATTTTGTAAATCTATGTATTAATTTACATTCATTTAAACAGATAAATACAGGATCATGGAGTCTGGGGCTTAAGATGTCAAATTAGTTTATTATTTAAGAGTGACTAACATTAGCAGAGCTAGCACCACCAGCCACGTGTTCTTCTTTTATGCTGATACATGAATACTGGTGCTTGTCGTCAATATCGTGTTACAGTGTTGGCATAACACATGACTGGCATGTTGGGCCTCTGTCACATCCACCCATCTCCAACCACATTCAAATACTGATGACAGAGGCCACTATGCAGATACATTACACATAGGCCTGTTGTCTCATAATTACAGTTCCAATAGGGACTGTCCTGGGCATGCTGGGACTTCTGCTATAAATAAACACCGTCAGTTATTTATGTGATACAGTAGAATTCAATCAATAGTGGTCTTTGTATTTTAGAGTAATGTTCCTGCCTCTGTAAAGATTTGAGGATTACATATGCAGACCCTGAGGCACTGAGTCCACTGGTGTTCTGTTATAAAACAGGGGAATTTGGCATGTAACAGTTTCTCAATCCTTCTTAATTAGGATCAAGGGTTGTTGTGAAGGATTCTGGAGCTAAAGACTCTCTCAAACGTTAGTGGTCCCTCAGAACTCAGCAGAGCCTCAGAGAGAAAGGTCTGCATACTTCATAGCTCTGTAAGTCTTATGGAGGTTTTAAGTTGTAAAAATTGTAAAAAAGAGAAACTTTGGAGGAGGTCTCTGAAGCACAAGAGTGCTAATACAGCTTGTGTGAACCGCCTAGGCTGTGCAGTTTTTACATCAGCTGACATGTTTTGCATCGGCTCTCATGCAAATGCTGAACGTTGTGTAACTTTCTCTCTTCTTCCTCATCTACAGGAGCGGTGTACCTGGAAAATGCTGTTTCAGTAGAGCCCATTGAAGGTAAATCACAGCATCTGGTTATTTGTCACTGAGTGGAAACAAGGAACTAACTCAGCATCACAGTTGGAGGAAGGACGTCTGAGCTTCCCTCCGATCGAGTTCTCTCCGCGATAAAGATGTCGACTACTTCCATCACTGACAGTATGAGAAGAGGAACCTTGGCCTCTAAAATGTCAAAGGATCATAAAAAGGTAAGCAAATACTCTTATCAATCGTCATTGACGGAAACACTTAAAAGATGCTGATCCTCTGTTTAGACCACAATGATGCAGACCATTGAAGAAAACCATAAAGCTTGGTATCAAAACTAACTGTATCCGATTCGAGTTAGTCTAATGTCAAATCACAAAAAAGAAAATGCAGATTAACTCATTTACCTATCTAAAGTAATGCTGCATTTTAAGGAAACTTCATAGATGTAAATATCCCCAGGATACTCAAAAGTCTAATATTCGTTCAGTTAAAGTTATTTAGCAGGTTTAAAATAAAAAACTGGTGATTTCCTTTTTCAAATCTGTTATTTCTCTCCTGCCTCTATTAGCCCACACCCGCCGCTCTGAAAGGGGCCATCCAGCTGGGCATTGGTTACGCGGTAGGAAACCTCAGCTCCAAACCAGACCGAGATGTTCTCATGCAGGACTTCTCTGTGGTGGAAAGTGTTTATTTACCCAGGTATGCGCTCATTACTAAAATAGTTTAGACATAGCGTATGTACATTCATAATGTTTGAATAGCACATTTGAATATTTCCGAACTGTTACTTTTTGGCCCATTTCTCACTCTATTTGGACATTTAAACAATTTAGTTTACTCTGGTGAGGTCTTATTTGTACATCTGCCCAATTCAAAAGTGAAGAATTTATCTCCTTGTAAGTTTGAGAACATGCCAGCAGAAGCGTGAGGAAAAAGCAATGTCTCCAAGCTCAATTTTAACACTTTAGGCTATTGTTTAGCCTTTGATGGGGAGGGCTGCAGAAGACGGACAGGAAATGTAAATCACATATTTCACTGTAAACCATGAATAAAAATGGGACCAGCACAGACCGTTGTGGCACACCATTTTGTAGATTTAAAAAACTAGAACATAAAAAAATAAATTTAAACACAGGAAAGCTGGCTGATAAAAGATGGGAAATATCAGGGTAGTGCGTGAGGAATTGCATGCAGCCAAAGATTGTGAACCAGTGACTGTTGTTGTCTCTGTTGACATGGCATGCTTTACCTGCTGAGCTACAGCAGTAGAAGCAAACAATATTTTGTTATGTTTTCTCAAAAAGGGAAGTTACTATTGGAAGATTACACGTTGACTGCTTTTGGTTTAGTAGAAAACCACATTTAAGCAATAGTTCTTTTCTGAGCAGACATTTTTATTTGCAATAGAAGGAAAAGTACAGGTCTTACCAAAACATTAGTGATGGCTATAGATCAGCATGCAGATAACCTAAATTTAAGATGAAAAATTGACCCAGTAATGGATTCCCCTTTTACTTTCCCCATTCTGACCTGAACCTATTGTCTAGCTCACAAATAGCTCACATAAGGGCTTCCTGTTTTGAGTGATTTTGATGCAGCGAAACATTCTGTTTGTTTTCCAGTGAGGGCAGCAACCTGACTCCAGCCCATCACTTCCCAGATTTCCGTCTGAAAACCTACGCTCCGCTGGCCTTCCGTTACTTCAGAGAGCTGTTTGGCATCAAACCGGACGACTATCTGGTAAGACTCAAGATTTACATCCCTCTGATACAACACCATTTGACGTAAGTTTCAGCGGATTTGATTGACACACTTGTTCTTGCTAAGACCGTTGCGTCACTCTGTCTTTCAGTACTCCATCTGTAATGAGCCTCTGATCGAGCTGTCCAACCCTGGAGCCAGCAGTTCCTGGTTCTACCTCACCAGTGATGATGAGTTCATTATTAAGACGGTGCAGCACAAAGAGGCCGAGTTCCTTCAGAAGCTGCTTCCAGGTTACTACATGGTGAGCCCCTGTCCTTATCAAGATCTCTACATTTCCATAACATGACTTAAAGAGATTTCTCTTCAAAAAGCACCCAAATACATTTCATGACGCACACAAAAAAATCATAAAATACCAAAGTATTTCACAAGAAGCAAAAGTTTATTAAAAACACAGGAATATTTCACAAAGTTATCAAGAAAATACAAAAAAAACACAAAAACATTTCACAAAAGTCAAATCATGCTATAAGATTTTTTTGAACTGGAAAGATGTCATAAAATATAGAAGCATTTCACAAAATATGAAGGTATTTTATAAACAAGAATATTTGCAAAACAGACAAAATATTAAGTTGGTCACAAAAGCATGTTATGGATGCTGAAAACATTTCTTCAAAACACAAAAACACTCATTGAAACAAAAAAAAAGTTGCCAAAACAAACAAAAAATTACAAAATGTACAAAATATTCTGTATTCAACTCAACTCAACTCAACTTTATTTGTTAAGCACTTTCAAACAACCACAGCTGAACAAAGTGCTGTACATAACTAGACAAAACAACAAAATAAAAAACAATCAAAAAACAATTAAAACAATGGATAAAATAAAAGCAGAATTAAAAGTAAAATACAGTTTCAATGGTTTTAAAAACTAATTTAAAAACATAGAAACAAATAACTAAAAAAAAAAAAAACCATAAAACACTAAAACAGGAGCCGAGTTGCATGTATTGTGTGAAAGGCTTTTGTTTTGTTACTAGTTTTATGTTTTTTTGCATTTTTAGTTTACTTTTGTGTTACCTGAATACTATAGAGGTTTTTAAATTTTTAAATATGTTAAGTTTAGCGATACATTTTTGCTTCAATCATTTTTTTTTTATGTTAAGGAAATGTTTGTGCCTTTGACCTTCAGGGCCACCATATAAAAGAATGTTTATTAAACCTTTGAGAAGTTATTTTGTTTGTAATGTCAAATCTGTCGTTGTTTATAACTTTATCGGCCTGACCTATTTTCTCATAACATTTCTTGTCCTTATTTTTCTGTTGCAGAATCTAAATCAGAACCCAAGGACATTGCTGCCAAAGTTTTACGGTCTTTACTGCATCCAGTGCGGCGGCACCACTGTCCGTGTAGTGGTGATGAACAACATACTTCCACGCGCCCTGAAGATGCACTACAAGTACGACCTGAAGGGTTCTTCGTACAAACGGCGTGCCTCACGGAAAGAGCGGTCCAAGGCCTGTCCTACGTTCAAAGACCTGGACTTCCAAGAGATGCATGAGGGACTGCACTTTGATCATGAAACCTACACCGCTCTGATGAAGACCCTCCAGAGAGACTGTCGGGTATGTTTTTCAAAGCCCTTTTATTTGTCCGCTGTGGGCCAGGATTTTGTTGTTCTAAAATCTCCTGATTACTTTATGGACCTTTCATGAATTCTTTTTTCTTTTGCAAGAAAATATTTCAAGATAAATTTAACTCTAATCCAAAGCCAGGTCAGGTCAAGTCACTGCAAGACTGCAAAACATTTGGTTGACATACTTAAATACTGTGCGGTGAGAAGAATACAAAACTTGATATAAAATCCAAAAATCCACAGCTAGAAAGACTCTTCAGGAAAACCAGTCTAACCATCCACAAAGACATCTCAACAACTCAGTTGTCACTCTATAAGGACTCAATTTCTCATGCCAAATCTCAATACTACTCTGGACTCATCTGCTCTAATGCTGGTAACCCCAAGTCTCTCTTCTCTATCTACAACCGTATCATTCAACCCCCGGACTGCTTTCCTCCCCACATGTATTCCTCAGACACCTGCGACTCTCTCCTCAGTTTTTTTAATAACAAAATCAGTAAGATCCATCAGAACCTGGGCTCCACATCCTCACCAACCTTTTTCCACCTTTATACTCCCTAACCCCTCAGAAATCGCTGACCTAATATCCAAATCCAAACCTTCATCCTGCCAGCTGGACCCCCTCCTCACTACTCTGGTCAAATCCTGTCTGCCCTCTCTGCTCCCACTCATTTCAGCCATCATCCACTCCTCTCTGTCAACTGGAACTGTTCCCACCCACTTCAAATCTGCAGCCATCAGTCCCACCCTGAAAAAACCTGGTTCAGACCCCAACGACTTCAATAACCTCCGCCCCATTTCCCACCTCCCCTTCATTTCCAAAATTCTAGAAAAAACGGTTGCCTCTCAACTCCACACCCATCTCACTCACAACAGTCTCTACGAACAGTTCCAGTCCAGTTTCCTTCCCCTCCATCGCACTGAAACAGCCCTCGTCAAAATCACTGACGACCTCCTCATGGCAGCTGACTCCGGTTTAATCTCCATCCTCCGTAAATTTGGCATACATTTTCATTGCTTCGCGGATGACACCCAGCTCTACCTCTCCAGCAAACCCGACGCCTCTCTTCTACCCTCCTCCCTCACCCACTGCCTCTCAGAAATTAAATCGTGGTTCACGTCAAACTTCCTCAAACTCAACTCCGATAAAACAGAACTCCTCCTGGTCGGTACCATCACCGGTAACATCACCTGGTTTGCATATTTCCACCTACGAAACATCAACCGCCTCCGTCCGTCACTCACTCCTCACACCACAGCTATCCTGGTCCACAGCCTTGTTACCTCCCGCATAGACTTCTGCAACTCACTCCTCCTCGGTGCCCCTCACAAATCCCTCCATAAACTTCAACTTGTCCAAAACTCTGCAGCCCGCATCATCACCAGAACCCAGTTTTTATTTATTTTAACTATGTTTCTAACTGTGTTTTATGCCCTGTACAGTGTCCTTGAGTGTTCAGAAAGGCACTTTTAAATAAAATGTATTATTATTATTATTATAAAGTTTGGGAATAGAGTGTGCAAAATGTCTTGCTGCAAATGATTGAAGCAAACCAGCAACTGCTGTGACAGGGACTATCCCCTCTTTATCTGGGACACTCACTTTAACCACCAATAAACCAGCACACCTAAAAGGTCATTTTACATACAGTATGTGAAATTTGTCTCAGAAAAGTGTTGTGAGTCATCATCTCAAGACGCTTTTCAAGGAAACAAGAGCAGGTCTAGACCACGCTCATTGTTTGATGATCAAGAACCAACCTAAGATGGGTTTTGGCCCATCTCAACTAACATGAGTTACAGTGGCAAGGAAAAACTTCCTTTTAACAGGCAGAAACCTTGGGCAGGACCCGACTCATGTTAGACAGCCACCATGCCGCTGCTGGGTTGGGGAGGAGTTGTCATACATGGTAGTGTAAGATGGCTTGGTTGACTGAAAAGGTCGTAAACATCCAGCCTTTCATTTACGAATTATCAGGAGAAGACTTAGTTGATGGAAAGTCAAGTGGTCTTTTTTGTGGGTATCAACACATTTTTGCTCCTTAGAGAGTCCAAGGTGACAACTTTCAATGCCTATTTTGTATTTCCCATTATACAAATTACTATTAGGTTAAGTTATGATGTTGAGTATTTCAACAACACAGTCTGAGCTAAGCCAGCGATCCCACCACCCCTCTGCCCTTTCATAACATTATGCAATCATGAGAACATATTTCTACAGCATACACCCTTCGCCTGGCCTCTAGCTGTTGATGTATGATGACCTCATTAGCACCAGTCTATCTCATTAGACTGAAACAACAGTGGCCCCTTGATGGAGTATTAAAACCGAAGCACCTGACTCATATTATCGGGCTGAGAAGTTGGACTCTTGAGCACAAACTGGCCTATCTGGGTGCGATATGCTCCCGTTACGCCTCAGTGTAATAATTTTGTTCTCATGTTAGGTAATGTGGCACCGTGCAAAGGCCTCTTTGTTTATAAAGGTTTGTTTGTGTCAGAAGGATTTGAATTTATAATGTACTGTACTTCAGTTTTCAAATCCGGTTTTTCAGCCTCTTTATGCAACAAAACTACAGCTTGTAAAAGAAAAGGGCTAAAAATAGAACACCTATTTTCATGCAGGTCTTTTTGTAGATTAAATCAGATTAATATTAATAGATTGAGACTAGAAACTTGCTGTTTTTTATGTTGAAATTGTCTGAATTTTTCAATGGAAACAAACATAAACAGCTTATAGTAAGCACTTATTAGCTGGTTTCAATGTCTGAGCCCACCATACCTAACTTGACTGCTTAAACAAGCTTGGAGTAAAGTGATTTGATTCCAACTTTAAAGTTCACCTCTTGAATATTTGACAGCTTGAAGTGTATACCAGTCATTCAAAAATACATCCATGACGCTATGAGCTATGTGCTAATGCTCAGTTTGTAGAGCTAATAGACTTACAACTTGGTTTAGGTTAATTCAATTCACCATCTTTCAATCAATATCATAACCCAGAATCTGTGTCTTTTTAACGGTTCATTACAAATCCTCCCTAAAACATATTAATGTCTAAGATGACCATGTATATTAGGTTTTAATGTGTGTGGAATAATGAATCTGTACACAACTTTAACCCTAATATTTACCTTTTACAAGTAAAATCCTCACACACCTTTGAATCTAGAATTGTTAATTTTTACAAACACTTAGAGTATATTTTCACTCTCTTTCCAACCTGTATCCTGAGCTAATTTGGACATATATTTGGTTTTTGTGTTAATGTTTAGGGTGTAAGCTTCTGGTTTTACCGCCGTAAACCAGCCGAACCCAGAATGGAGGGGAGCCAGCATCCCTGTCAGCTGAAGCCTTCTCTTCCTCCTCCTTCTTCTTCTCCTTCTTCTCCTTCTTCTCCTCCTTCTCCTCCTTCTCCTCCTTCTCCTTCTTCTCCTACTTCTCCTCCTTCTCCTCCTCCTCCTTCTTCTCCTTCTTCTCCTCCTTCTCCTTCTTCTCCTTCTTCTCCTACTTCTCCTCCTTCTCCTTCTTCTCCTTCTTCTCCTACTTCTCCTCCTTCTCCTCCTTCTCCTTCTTCTCCTCCTTCTCCTCCTCCTCCTTCTTCTCCTTCTTCTCTCCTCCTCCTCCTTCTTCTCCTTCTTCTCCTACTTCTCCTTCTTCTCCTCCTCCTCCTCCTTCTTCTCCTTCTTCTCCTCCTTCTCCTCCTTCTCCTTCTTCTCCTTCTTCTCCTACTTCTCCTTCTTCTCCTCCTTCTCCTCCTCCTCCTTCTTCTCCTTCTTCTCCTCCTTCTCCTCCTTCTCCTTCTTCTCCTACTTCTCCTCCTTCTCCTCCTCCTCCTTCTTCTCCTTCTTCTCCTCCTTCTTCTCCTCCTTCTCCTTCTTCTCCTACTTCTCCTTCTTCTCCTCCTTCTCCTCCTCCTCCTTCTTCTCCTCCTTCTCCTTCTTCTCCTACTTCTCCTTCTCCTCCTACTTCTCCTTCTCCTCCTTCTCCTTCTTCTCCTCCTTCTCCTTCTTCTCCTTCTTCTCCTACTTCTCCTCCTTCTCCTCCTTCTCCTCCTCCTCCTTCTTCTCCTTCTTCTCCTCCTTCTCCTTCTTCTCCTTCTTCTCCTCCTTCTCCTTCTTCTCCTTCTTCTCCTCCTTCTCCTTCTTCTCCTTCTGCTCCTCCTTCCCCTCCTTCTCCTACTTCTCCTCCTTCTCCTCCTTCTCCTCCTCCTCCTTCTTCTCCTTCTTCTCCTACTTCTCCTTCTTCTCCTACTTCTCCTCCTTCTCCTTCTTCTCCTTCTTCTCCTTCTCTTCCTTCTCCTCCGTCTTCAGCTTACTCTGGTTCTTTATGTGAAAAAAAATGACAAACAATAAGTACAGAAATATCAACTCTAAATATCCAAAAACATCAAGTCTGGACCACCGCAGCATATTTCCTTCATGAACCACCAAACAATTCACAAATAAATGTGTCCTTACCTTTGACAACGGATTGCTGAGGAATTTCCAGAGCCGCTTGCTCTTCTTTGGTTTTGGCTCAGCTGTGATACTCTGAGAAACGTCTTCTTCACTGGAGGTGCCGCTCTGTTTTTGCTCTGCTGCACTGCTGTCAGACTGGACCTCATTCATATTTTTGAGAGGGGCTGGCTGGATTTTCTTTCTTCTCATCCATTGTAGGAATGTCCTCCTCTCGTTCTTCTCACCCTTGCTCTCTGCTGGGGTGTCCTTCTCATTTTTGTCAGAAATGATCCTCCTCAGAAGACCTCTGAAGTTGAATTTAAAAGACTTCTTAGAGGCAGCAGGAGCAGGGACATCGGAGGCTTCTGTTTCTTCATCTGCCTCTGTTTCTTCTGGGGGTGATGAATCCCCATCCTCATCATTTGCGGGTCCGGGGAGACAGCTCTTCACCTTTATCTTGAGGACCTTCACAGATTTATCTGTTTGGTTTTTTCTCTCACACAAGTAATACCCATCACAACTGGTACGTGTGGAGTCCAAACTGAGGGAGCCCCAAGTCAAACTGTCTGACTTCATCTCGTCTGACCAGTCTGACCAGAAGTCTTCGTCCTGAAGAAGATCGTCACAGTACATCGGGTCAGTACCTCCAGAAGACCACACGGAGGTGCCCACATCTTCAGAGGTGGCATCTGTGTACTCCAACAGCTCATTACTCTTCAGAAACTCAACAGGATCCTCAAAAATCATGGAAACAGTGCGGTGTATAAACTCTGCCAGGTGCACCGGGATCTTGGGAGGGATGGGGATATCTTCCATTCTCTCAGGTTGAATTTCCATTTCGCTCAAATAAGACAAGTTTGTCTTTCCAAATGAAACAATTCTCTTGATCTCAGGAACTCACAATTTCTGGATCTCTCTATCTGTTGCTCTCTGGATCTCTCAGTCGATCAATTTCACGGTTTCTGAATCTTCAGATCCGTCGATCTCACGATCTCTCTCGCTCCTTCTCCACCTCTCTCCTTCTCTCTCTCTTGCTCCTTCTCCACCTCGCTCCTTCTCTCTCTCTCTATTGATGTCCTTCTTCTCTCTGGTTCAAATCTCTCTCTCTCTCAATGGGTTGCTAGTAGTTCTCTCTCCGGCTCACAAGTTAACAAGTTAACAGGTGTGTGTTTCGAGGTGAAACAATCTCTGCTGTGGTGGTTCCTGCCTTTTATAATCTCAGTCACACCTGGCAACACATGATTTTTAAATGATAACACATCTTTGTTATTCCCGGTAACTATATCAAACCAAAACAGTCACTGGTTGCTATTCAAAAATTGCATTGTAAAAGGTACTATTGACGGCAATGTCAGCAATCAATAGCTTTTTTTGTTTTTGTTTAAGCCCAATATTTACCATGTATTATTTTTATAAGGGGGTTTACAGCACATTGAGGGGCTTTGCCAGCTGTGACATTTAATCTAATGCTAAAATAAAAACACAGAAATGAGGAAATTTAACACTGACGTTTTAAATGATAATAATTTATAAATGGTAAATAGATAGTTTGTTATTGTTTAATCATCACATGGACCTATCAGGGGCTGCCTTTCCCTGTTGTCCGGGTAACAGTGTAAACAAGTCCAGACTGTTGTAGGAAGGAACTGCGAGTGATTCACGCAACAGGGTGGCCCAGCAAGGCTAGATTAAATGTGTGTCAGGAGCACTTTGTAAATGGTTAATATTTGGTTTTTAAACCATAAGCCATAATCATTACTCAGATGGTTATTGTAAAGTTGAAAGTGATGTTTGTAATACTTTGTAAATGATAAATAAGTGGTTTATAAACCACCTATAAACATTACTTAAATGGTTGTTGTAAAGTTAGGGTTAGAGTTCAGGTTAGGTTTTTAAAATTGTAATATTTACAATTTATTAATGGTCTATATGCAATATAAAAATGATGATTAAACATTAATAAACTGTCTGCTTATTATTTATAAATGTGATAAATGTCAGTTGGCTGTAAGTCAATATATACTCCTCACAGATGAATCCAGGCTGAAAGAAATATATAAAGCCATTTGAATAGTAAAGATCTGCTTTATACAGCCCTGCCATCATCTCCCAGATACTGCTGTTCAGATCTCTATTGTGAGGCTCGCGTTTTGCAAAGAAAGACGACACATTGAACTACAGTAGCTAGCCTCTGAAAAGGACAAAGATGATGACTTTCCAACAATCGCTTGCTTTCACTTTTCTTTTGTTTCACCCTGTCCTCAAAGTATGGTCACTTCTGCTTCTAAATAAAATAAGTGAAACTTATCTAGACAGCCATACTCACATGCTCATAATCAGGAAGCATACTTGTTTACATAAATTTACACTGGGACATACAATATCAGAATGTCTCTTTAAAACAACTAGTTTTCACACCTCAATGTTTTACAGGCTGATGGGTAAATCTGCTGGGCATCTCATCCATACTTAACTTATCATTTGATCGTTAAGTTTTTGTCACTTCTCAGGTCCTGGAGAGCTTTAAGATCATGGACTACAGCCTCCTGTTGGGGATTCACGTTTTGAACAGAAAGCCGCTGAGCAGGGGAAGCAGATGTGACAGCAGGAAAGGACAAAAGGTTCTTTACTCCACAGCGTTAGAGTCCATCCAAGCCAACGTGAGGGACCCTGATCCAGTGAACGACGATGAAACGTGAGACTGTTTCTTTGCATATGTTCTTTTTAAGATCATGTTTCAGCCTGACTGTCCGCCATAAAGCCACCAAACAGACTGGTCTCAGAAGGCGGGAAGTTAAATTATGGTGTGATGCCTAATTAGTATAAAAACATACTGATTATTAAAATAGATTTTTGTCTTTCTTCACATCAAGTCACAGGGCTTCCTTATACTTTCTCTTTTGGTGCTTCAAAGAAACTGATTTCCCACTTTCTAATTTCCCGAAACATTTGCATATATGTCTGCAGTGGGGTTGCTTTAAAACCAATTGGTGTTTAAATTTTCTTGAAGGCTGAAAAGATTGAGATTATGAGCATTTATATATTATTGGGTTATAAGACCATTAAGACTTGTACTTAAGCTATGATTCTTTTCAATATGTCATCTTGTAACACATGTTGCAGGCTGGGTACCAGTCTTTAAACCATAGACTGTATATAAGATGGACGCCGTCTGTCTCCTCGCCGGGTGAAGCCACTCCGAGAACAGCACCCCCTAGAGCATGGCTGCAGTACAAGTCATAAACCCCACTTCTGCCAGCAAAGTGAATGTAGCGGCGGACGGCCTTTAGAAATTAATTACACAGAAAATACACTTTTCTCAACCCCGACTGCGATGTTGACATGCAGTTATTATTAGACTGGTTTGTGTTCAGGTCTTTTTTTCTCTCTGCGGCTCCATTTAAAAAAGTTATTGGGAGTTATAAAAACAGGAAATTGCGTCATTGCCGCTTGTGCGTCGCTCTTTTTCGTTCATCGTTAAGACCAATCGGGTTTGCTAGCGGAGAAGAGGATTAAATTTTTCCATCGTTTTTCTCTTTTGTTGCATTGGAAAAATGAGTTGTTCTGCAGTAAACTGTGTTAACCGACATGTGACATGACCGCTGACACATTTCACATTATGTTAGGAGAAGTGGAACTTACTTATTCTTGGTCGCGACGAGCGGGGAAGCTATTAGCGTTACGAATAAAACGCTGGAAGGACATCCGTGGGGGGGGGCTTTTTGAGCGGAGCATCATCGCTCCGAGTCTCCCACCCAGCCAAAAACGTCTGCGTACAACGCTACTGCGCAGCTCTGTTTTCAAAAACCCGGAATTACCGAGAGGCTTCTTTTTGGCTTCAAATCCGTATACGGGCGGAAGGCGGAACCAGGCTGTCCATCTTATATACAGTCTATGCTTTAAACACTTAGAATCACTTTTTATAACAAAGTTTGGTTAAAAACTGATGCAATATTAAGATCTTAAATAGTTTGTCAAGTTTATTAGTTCATTTTGGCAGGGATGGTGTTCAGCCTTTTTAGTTCTATTAGAGTTAGCTCTAAGCTAATTTAGATATGCAATTCATAAGCATTTATTCACCCTGTCATAATGTGTGCTGGAGCTAGGACTGTTTCATCAAGAACTCTAATATTTATCTTTTTTTAATTTTAGATTTGGCGGAATTCCTGCCAAACACAAAGATGAACACCTTCTCATCTTTTTAGGGATCATCGACATCCTTCAGTCCTACAGGTGAGTTCACAGTTTCACTCACTCTCAAGCTTCTTGTCCATCGTGTAAGCTCTCAAAAATCACATTTGAGTCCCCATTTCAGTTTTTCCAGCCAATTATGAGTTCAAAACAAGTTGAAAAGTGGAAAATGAATCCATATTAAACCACATTCTTAATCAAAACAGCCAAAAAAATAACATAAAGGAATAATGAAGGACATGTTTGGGTTTAATTGAGGCTAAATAAAAAATTAAAACTGTACAAAACTAATTTTTTTAAAAGATGAAAAAAAAATCAAAATCTTTTATTTGCAGTTTTGATTTTCTTTTCTAGTTTGCTCTTTTCCTATTTTGTTTTAAAATTTAAAGACTCAAAACTTCACACTGAAAAAAGTAGACTTGTTCTGTAAGACTCCAAAGACAAACAGTGTACAGCCTGGATGATGAAACAGGTGATCTTAAGTGTTTTTAATGATTCATTTTTAGGTTTATTAAGAAGATGGAGCACTCCTGGAAAGCTCTTGTACATGATGGGGTATGTCACTTCGCATCCTGCTATCTACTTATGAGGTCTTCATGTTTGTATTTGTGTAAGAGTGTGTGCACGTTTGTGAGTATCTAACAGTTTTCTCTGCTTCTCAGGACACAGTGTCAGTCCACAGGCCCAGTTTTTACGCCGACAGATTTCTGAATTTCATGGGCTCCTCTGTATTTAAAAAGATCAATCGTAAGTAGCTGCAACAAACAAACAGCACTGAGCTCTATATTTTGCATATGCAATTTTTCATACATTCTCCTTTGCATGTGTCAGCTATCAGAGGAGCGTCTTCAAAGAGGAAGAGAACTTCCTTCTACGCTGTGAGGTCGGCCTCCCAGGAGTTACTGTCAGCACGCAGGGAGGAGAAGAAAGAGGAGAAGAAGGCACAAAGCATGGACAACCTGGATGGAAACTGTAAGCCTAAATATATCCTGTATAAGCAACACAATAATGACATTTTCATAACTTTGATTATTTCTTATTTCTGATTCTGGATCTTCTTTTTGCTATAGTTTACAACTCCTCCAAACAGCCTGATCTTCTGCCGAGACCTGCTGTCTCCTTTGAGTCCTCCAGTAAAGATGAGAAGGATTTAGGCAACAGGTAGTGTATGACTGCAGATCTTTGCTCGAAGCTCTGTAACATCACTTCCACTTCTCGTTAAAGAGTTGGACGAAGCAAGCTCACCTAGCAGGAGGAGTTAATATCACCATGATCCTTTCGTCTTGATATATTAATCACTAAACTTCACTGATGTAACAAACTCTATGGCTCTGTCTCAATATCTGCACTTTAACTCATGTTACAGTGAAGACAGACGAGCCTCCAGTTCAACAATCGCCCTGGAAGACCCTCTGCCCTCCCTTGACGTGAGCCAATCAGACTCTGAGCAGGACGACTACTTGGTATGAAACGGTTTATTTCATTAAATACACATTTTCAGTCACAGTTTGTTAAACGTTTGGACTGATGGTTTGCTATGGTTACCTTATTACCCACAATCTCTTTAAACAAATGAAAAATTACATTGTTGCTTATTACTCTTGTTTTTAGATGTAGAGATATTACATATTTCTCTTTTAAAGGTGCAGTGCATAGAATTTAGAGGCGTCTGGATGAACAGGCTTTGTTGAAACTGATGATAATACTCACATGTATGTTTGATGAGTGTATAATAGACTGAATACAGCAATTGTTTAACATTCATTAACCCAGAAGGAGCCTTTTACATCTCCATTAAGGCTGTCGTGATGATCATTTTACAACATTTATGAACAACTTAAAAAGGAAACACTATAGACAAGGGTTATGGTTAACATCTTGCAGTGCCATGTCTCTACAACAGACAAAGTAGTTTCATAAGTCAGTGACGGCACAAAATGTACTGGTTGGAAGATGAAGGAGAGAGTTATTGTTGTGTGCAAAATAATTCATATTGTTAGGTGTTTACAAAGGGAAATTTTTTGCAAATAGAAGATCATATGTCACATGCAAGGCCACCATCACTTCATGTACAGAAGGGGTGAGCAAATGACCATTATATGACCTTTAGATTATGCTAAATATTCCCATTACTACACACTGTACCTTTCAGTGGTAGTAAACACTATTGTCAATCCTGTATATCAAGAAGTTTATGAAAGCATTTTCCCAATCACGGCCAAGATTACAAGAGAAATTTGGAGGAGAAATATAAATTTGCTAAGTAAGACTAATTTGCCCTGTTTTACGCTAAACAAATGAGGTATGATTCACGTGTCTTCATACATTAAACCACCTCTCTGTCTCGTCATCTGTTTAATTTTTTTTCGCCGATTTTTGTGATAGTCTCTGAATTAAGAGTAGGATTAATACTTTGCTGTACTTGTATTTTGGGGTATTATTCACCATGAATTTAGGGGGTCACTGGGTGTTTCTGCATTTTCAGCGTCACACAGTCTCACCCAGGAGACCCAGCTGGAGTTGATCAGAGGTTTTTCTTCCCAGAATCCATAAACTGTAAGCAGCAAATAACATCCTTTGATTTTCTATGGGTTTCCTTGTTAATCTTGTTTTATAGATTCAAAGAAGTGCTCAGGGGTTCCTATGATCACTTTTATTTTAAATATATTGACTGACTGAAGGAATCCTCTGTGTATTAAGCACGTCTTATTTTGCATTTCACGCTTACTTCTTCCTGCATGCAGTTTGTTTCCACTCTGCATGCCTTTTCTTAAATCTTCCTCAATCTCTCTCCTTTGGTGACGGGAGGCCCCACTTGCATCTTGTGACGTCTGTATTTTATGACTCAGCATCCCTGCTCCCCTGTGCTCCTCCTAATTCAGTCTTTACGTCTGTGTCAGCCTGAGAAACCTCCATGAATCCCCTTTTCTACAGTACTTGTCTTATATAACCAGCAAATCCTCATTCAGGCTTATGTGAAGCTTTTCTTCAGCCCCCCATTAAGCAGTTTCGCTCCGCTCTGCAGACGTCTGAGTTAATCTAATCTTAAAGCCTCTGAGAGAAAACAGTGGATTCAAAAACTAAAAAATAGTGCAGGGGAAAGAGGAACATAGGGCTGAATTTGGATGCCCAGAGATGATCTATCTTTATGCTTGTAGATGTTTTCAACCCTTAACCCCAAAAGTAGAATTAAGTTCAGTCTGGATTATTAGGATTTAGGCTTTTTTGCTCCATTATTTTATTCTTAGTTTAACTTCTTATCACCAATGAACTAAACGACAGATAAACCCAAAGTGGTGTTTGCGCTTTATTTCATCTATATTGACCAGAGGCTTGTCCCTTTACAGCTTTGTCTTTACTTTGGACTTCATACCTGTAACACATGAAATGCATTACTCCTCTTCTGTTGCATGCTACTTTATCTTCACCTGCACTTTAGACAAACCTCAAAATGAAATGCAGTCTTTCCTCTTCCTGTGCTGTGAATTACTGGGCTGCTAATCCATGCAATTAGGGTGCTGCTACAAATAACAAGAAACACTACAGCAAATTCTACAATAAAGAGTGACATCTATAGTGCTGTTTAACATTTCGAATACACTGGAAATAAATCAGTATTCAAAAAAGCAATTATACAGATAGTGAGACAGTTTGCAAATGCACACAGATGTAAAAGGCTCTCTTCAGTCATGCATCCATGTTGCAAATATTTAGTCTTTATGACTCCTGACACCTCATACTGTCATCTGTTTTGCTTTACAGTGAGGAGACACAAGCGATTGTTCCTCTACTGCCTCCTGGACGTCTGTCCTGTGAACAGCATGGAGACATCAAGACTCCTCTTCAGAAAAGCTAAAACACAAAACTACAAGCATTTCAGGTTTCTCCACCACTTAGTGCCTCAGTGACTCTCTTCTTTGAAACTAAGCGTGCCAAATCACGGGTTCTTTTATAGAAATCTTGTTATGAGCAGAGGTGGATCCAGTCTGTGTTTATGTAGCTCTGATAGCGAAGTGCTGTGTTGATATTAAACACTATGATACTGTCTCTTTTTGAACACTTTGCTACTGAAAGTTTCAGTTTTAGTACTCTTTGACGTCTGATTTTCTGTGAAAATGTTATAAAAGAAAAAAACCCTCAGAGGCTGGATCTCTGAGGAAAGATGTTGCTTTATTAATCAATCAGCCACAGGAGGAAAAAAATATGTTGTTTTCCAATCATGTGATTGTTTAGAGCATTTTTGATGTTACAGTGGTTTCAGGAATCTGAATGAAAAATGTCGATTCAGCTGTCGAGACATTGACATGTGCATGTCTAAATACTGAGTATGTTTAGCAACATCTATGTAAAGCTGCTGTTAAGTTTCACTCTGCACTCTTCAATCTGACTTTGTGCTGAATAATAATTCATCTGTTCTCTGCCCAGAATCTGCTTGCACCATAACAAATACTATTGCTCCAGTTACTTCTACAAAATTTGTTTCATTGATATGATTCAACATTTTTACAAGAGTTTTAAGTCTTAACCCTTTTAATGCACCCCTCTGCCATAAATCTAACAGTCAAATTGACAAGGTTGGCAAAACTTACTCTTGTTTTTAGTCCTTTCAGTAAAAATGGATCAACTCTTGAGTCATGTCAGCAGTCTTTATTTGTCCATAGATGTTAATAATCTTTAAAAAATCACTGTTTTGATGAGATTTGTAAGTTTACAGCTGTATTGAAGCAATACTGTTGACTTCTGTGCAATAAATTTATAATGTTATTGAATGCTGATCGTCTTTGAGAACAATTATTGTGTCTACCAAACATTCTTATGGTATAAAATAAACACAGAAAGCTGCATGTTTTATTACTAGACAATAAAGACAGAAACCACAATAGACACTTAAGTGACAAATGTTCAGTGATTAGCTTGTAGGTAGTTTAATTCTGTTAAGGTTTGTAGGTGTCAATACAGTTCTGTAAAGTGTGTTATCCCTCATTCACAAAGTCATAATTCATTTAGACACAAGGGGGCGCAGCAAGGATTCAGTAGACTGAATAAAGAGGACAAGGTGGATGTGGTCCTTTGGTTTGTTTCTGCTCTACTGCACTAAAGTATCCTCTAAACTACTCTGCCAATCAAAGGCAAAGTGCAGTAACTACACATTTCAACAAAACTGAGTCAGGACAGGACAAGATTGGACTTTGCAACGTTTGTTTTATCATCTGACAAAGTTTCCTGGTTCAATTGAGTTTGCCGTAATTACAAATTTGGACAAATACCAAGTCAAACCTCAGTAACTGTGATTACTGCAGTCAAACTGTGAGACAGTACGGCTGCCAAACAAAGCCAAATCGGGATCTTTATTTACTCCAGTTTGGTTTTAAACAGTAATATAGCAGCGTACTACTGTACAAAGCCAAACTTCGGAAAGGGTTAGGATTTTCATTGCAATAAAATCATTAGAAATATCAAATTGGGTGATTTGTTCTTAAAGAAAATATAAGGAAATTTATGAATATATATACACTACATGTTACACAGCAATGACAAGTATCTACAATTTGGGGGGTCATGGATCACATCATGGAAATAGTTCTTGTCCATAAATATTTCTTCAATAAAAAAAGTCACATAAATGCATTCACACTGATCTACCTTCTACATCATTGTCTTGACAGCCAAAAAAGAAATATATATATGCATTCTTCTTTTATGGTTACTGTACTTATTAGTAGACTGATTAATTCTGGATGAAATCAAAGTCACAGAGAAGATAGACATGCAGAGTTTGTGCATCCATTCCATCCAGCATGAACCGAGCTTGTCTAATTTGATTTAGTTTTTAATAATCTGTTATATCTGTGTAATTGCCTAGATTTCCACATTGTTCAGCTTCATTCCTCAAATGTACCCTGAGCCCTACTCAGCAGTTGTTAACTTCCAACACTGAATGTTTTATTCATTCAACAGCACAGGCCTATACCTGCCGAGGGTTTGCAGCCACTCTTCCAGAGGAGTTTCTGATAATTGGGTTTCTCCGTCTTTTTTAACACCAAGCGTGGCCTCGTGTTGTAACCTAAACAGGTTAAACCAGTCTGGCAAAATTACAGCCTTCTGTTCCTTTTCTGCCATACTGTGAGTAATAAAAAAGAAGCAGTATAGAACAAAGGGCTGCAGTAGTAAGGCCATCAGAATCACCAACCCTGCAAACACTTGCATCAATATGTATAAATTGGCTTTCAATCATATCAATCAAATACCCAATTCTGTACGTTTGAGCAATTTCTTAGCACCAAAAAAGCACTATTTGAAACTCTGTTAATGTTTTTGCACTGTCTAGACTGGATAAATCTATGTGAACCTCAATAAATTTCACTAACATGGCCTAACTATTGCAGGATAATATCTTTTTTAAGTCTGTATTACAGCTTAAAAGTGATCTGAATGCAAAATATTTAAAAATTTAATAAAAATGGTCAAATGAATTGTATGTTATCATTGTCTTCTGTCCAAATGCATGATCAAGCATTTACATGGCCTGTAGTCTTTCACGAATGAAACACATTATATAGAAAATGGGAAATTTTAAATATCAGTGAAACGTTTGGGGGAACAATAGTGAGGTCATTTAGTGAGGAGTTGTATTTTGTTTATCTACTAATCGGGAAATAATGCATGAATGTGTTGTTTTCTGTGTTGTATAGTGTTATGGTGTCTAAATATTAATCCATTTTAAGAGGTCTACCATGCTGACTTCACTTCTGTTTCAGTGCTTTGTTCACTGAGGAGAGGAACAGGCACCGTGCCCTACAGGTCAGTTCCTGATTCACGCTTAACTGCCGGTCATAAACTGGGTCATCATGTCAAATTTAGGTTACAACATGAGTGACTCAAGGTAATGTCACCACCTGCCGCACCCAAAGGGCCTCACATGCGAAACTCAAGCCGTGCTGCAACCCTGAACACCTGCAGCTCCTAAACCACGCCCACATACCTGCGAGAACCAGGAAATCACTCAATTTGACGTGGGGGGAGCGAAAATACTCGTCCTAACGTTTTCCTGAGGAAACCTTTATCTTCCTCCAGACTCTCAAATCTACTGCTACATTTCTGGACGTACCTGTAGCCACATAAAACAGGAGACCAGCGAAGTTTCACTTGGTAAGTAGGTCGTGTATCGTTTGCCTTGAGTGTCGACATGTTTTCACCGTGCTTCGTTTCGCTCACTGCCATATAAGGGCATTGTACTAACGGCTACAACAGACATACGGACTTTCTCCAGTCGTTTAAGCTTCAAATGCTTATTATAACTCCAAGGTTTGCGGTTGTATCTCCTTTTACTTCATAGTTTAATATCAACAGAGACACAGTGTTAAATGGGGCCTTTAGCGTTTTCCATTCAGGCCTCAGCGTTGCCTTAACATGTATTGTAGTCGACTACCCCCCACTGTAAATACAAGAGGTGGGGCTGGGCTGGCATTGTCTACTATTGTTAACTAACTATTATGTGAATATGGCGTTTGTTTTAACCAGTCAGCAGATTAACTTAGCTCTAAAGGTGTAAAATCAGACCAATCATAGCTTTACATGAGTTACAAATCTGTTTACTACAAACAAAGTGTAGGCCTCATACCAAATAGTGGGGTTAGTTTTATTTTATCTTTACACTAGTGACAGAAGGGGTTATTGGTTACTCTAAACATGCAGCTGTTGTCAGTTTGTTTTCTAAACTTGATATAAATACTGGCTACAAAGACAGCCAGGCTCTAGTTTTATAATGTTCATCCAGAATTATAAAAACAGCTGCCAATTTATGCCAAAGAGTGAAGGCTAAATAAACACACTTTTCTGTAATGAGGATGCAGTATAACACAGCAGACGCTTATACTGCTCCCTCAAAAATGACCATGAAGTTAGATCAACAAGTCAGAAGCTGTCTCTTGAGTCTAGCTAAATTGAATCTAGATCAGTCAGTCTGTTGAAGCTTGGGCTACGAATAGTTTAAAGTTTTGCAGAAAAAAAAAAGGGTCATATCTTTGTTAAATTTTCATGACACGGAGCATAACAGTGATTCAGATTCAGTCCTATTGCACTTTCATAATGTCTTGTCAGCTTACATGGGAATGAAACTAACACTTAACACTTTGACCATAAATACTAGGATTATAAGCACATTTTCAGTGATAGTTTGACTGCACTTATGAACATTTTGTGACCTGGTCATACCCCCAGGCCAGATCCTATAGCATTGTTATGCCCCCAGCGTTATAGTAACTCATGAAACTGAAAACTGGTATCTGAAGCTGAAATGCATTAGAAACTCTGTCAAATTTGTGAATTTAGAATATTTTAAACACAGAGCTTTATGAAAATGGTCTTTAGCACATTTTCAATCAAAACCGAAACTCTTCACATCACATCCAGGAGTGAACAGTTAACTGGTAACACTTACCACAGTAAAACACACAGCTGTTGTGTGTTTGTGTTAGATAGTGTTGTGGGTGGGACATTAGGTGAGACAAAGCAGTGTAAGAATTATAAGCTGTTATATTAGCTGATGTGCACTCTTAAGTATAATTACCACATCTCATTGATATCACAATGTTGAACATATTTTCACAGTGAAGGGTTTTCTGGTTAAGGGGTTAACTCAGAGTCATAAAAATAGCAGATAAGTTCTATGTTATTAGATGAAAATAGCCTAAAAGTAACAAATAATAAGAAACTTTTTTATTCTTTACTTATTACATGTGCTTCAAAAGAAAACCGCATTAATGTGATGGTTGTTATTCTTGTTATTTTCATGTTGCATCATCAGAGAAATCCTATCGCAATGTTACATTTCTCAATTATCACAGTTTTCGTTGGTGGGATGATCCTCTCACAGTCCACGCATCCAAGTGTCCTTCAGCAAGACACTGAACCCTTACTGCTCCCAAAGGCATATGACTGTTTGATTTAATTTATTTGTGCATCATAAAAAAACATGACAATGAAGAACATGGAATACTAAAACATTATATAGGCAAGGTCAGACGCCCCAAAAGGCTTATGAAGACGCCTCCCTGAGACAAGAGATAAAATAAGAAGCAATCAGACAGTAAGAAGAAAGAACAGTCACATAGTTATATAATAATAAGACAAGATGTGTTTCAAAAACTATCAAATAAGTAAATATTCCAAATGCTTTTAGTGTAAATGGATGAATCTAGTGCTACATAAGGTTAACAGCCATCAAAGTAAGAATGTGAAACTGCTTTCTTTAGTGTTTCTACTGGTCTCATGAATAATTGGACTCAGCCTCATGAAACTCACTGTATTTAATTGCAGAACTGACCTCAAAACTCTGAAATACAAAACTGCAACAATCCTCAGTTTCCTGTTTCCCACAGAACAGCCAGTTTAGATGGAATTCAACAGGGAGCAGAATTGCATTCGTTATGCAAATTTGGCTGCGCTATCACTCCTTGGCTGGCAAAGTTTTATTCAGAGATTTCCAGAGAAAGAATTAAAATGCAGCAAAGAGAAGAGGCCTTTTTTTCTAATCCTTTTTTTGATCATGTCATCTTTTATGCCATCGTCTATTTGAACTCCACAGGTCACCTCATGTTGCCTGATGATCCAGATTACACCTGTGCGTGGCACGTGCACACACTCATTCTCTCCTCTGCTTTTTGTCAATCTCAGTCCCTCTCTCCTGCTCAACAGTCACCACAGATTTGTGACTGGCATGTGTCCCTCCATCTGGCTTGCACATGCATTGCATATGGACATTGCATAATGGCCCCGGGCCTTAATATTGCAGCACACAGTGCAACTCCAACACGTGGGGGAAGAAGTGAGAAGGGGCAGTGAAACAAACCGCTTATGTAAAAGCATTAAGATGAGCAAACAACTTCAGCCTCATTTGCTCAACCAGTGGAAGAAGAAGGCATTCCCAGGGTTCATTAAAAAGTGAAGGGACAAAGGTAGTCTTCAGAAAAGCGGATCTCTTCCCCTCTTTCATAATTTAAATCCAGCCTTTTAAAAACATTAAAGCGCCAACCTGTGTCCTCTTTAACACTGTCCACACTAGGATATTTGGATGAGTAGATTTCACACACACAACAACATCTACTTTGGAGTACTTCCAGCTGATCTTAAAAAGAATAAAGTCCTGAATTTTTTGAAGTGAACATCTGAAAAATAAAAACTGGAGATCACTGCAAAGTTTGAGAAGATTAAAATGCTTTGTGGTGTTAACCAATAAGCAGCAGCAGCAGCAGCAGCAGCAAAGCCTAAAAAAATCAAAGAAGCTTAATGTGTTGCTTAAATCTTGGAAAGGAAATGATTTAAAGCTGTCAAGCAGCCATCCATGCAAAAGACAAATCGACTGCTCAGCTGTTGTTGTGCAAGTTTAGTGCATTTCATGATGCAGTCAGAGAAGACAGAAGACAGAGGAGAAATTGTAGATTTGCAAAATATGACTTCACTTGGTTTTCAAAGTCTTGTGGCTCCCAGGAAACCAAAATGTACGGTATTATTGCCTCAGTATTTTAAACTAAATAGATAATATTAAACAGATTAACTGTTTAAGTTCAGAGGTGCTGTAAATGAATATGATTTACTTCCAGAAACATCAGGCCATATCCTGCTAACCATCGCAACAGCAGTAGTTTTCATCACAGAAGTTCAGTTGAGGTTCCCTTGCACGAGGACTTGAAATCATAAAATAAGAAGTGGAGCTTTGAGTGCATCATTAATAATCAAAAGTCTGACAGCTGAGTGGTATATTTTAAATCCAAGAGCAATTGTCAGAAGGGAATTTACTAAAAGCAAATGTGTAAATGTTAAGTGAGAAAAATTGACTTGAAAAAAATTGATTTCATGTCCGTTCTTTACATCTGCGTAATCCTGTATTTGTAATTAACTATATTTGTTGCTAAGATGCATACTCCATACTCCATATATTGTTAACAGTTAAATCATATTCCAATAATTTGAGGATACTTGATAAGTATCCTCAATCCTAAATCATATAGTAATACATCACAAAAAAATAAAGAATACCAAATACCACCAAAGGCCAAGTGGAGGGTTTGGTCTTAATCTACACTGAATCATAAGGGCTGGGCAGTAAAGCTAAAAATGTAATCACTTTAAAAAGTCTGGTATCAGTCACACAATTAATGTCAAATCATTGTTTCTTTCAAATTTGAAGGCTTGACTTCGCTCTAAGTGAAATGTGAAGTTAACGGATGGTTGATTTGCAAGTATCTCAGGTCGAATACTCTTAAATTTCTCATTTCGACCGTGCTGGTGGGAATCACCTCTTTTCAGTTAAATGTAGAGCTACATTTCTTATGTCTATGGAATGAAGCTTGAAAGTGGATGTCTAAATATCTGTGCATTCTTTTCTCATACAATGCTGAGAGTTTAATGCATATTATTGGTCAGTAGGTGATGTTTTTTATAGAGGTTGAAATCTTTTCTTGGATTTATCCTGGTCCAGAGGAGGTCCCTCCTGAAAAATCACAGTAAAAGTAAACCACAGCTTCAGAACTAATAACCCAGAGTTTACACTGATGTTACTTTGCTAACACAACACCCTGCTTTGTGGTGCAGGCAGGTGTACACAGGTGTGATTGTGCAGCTTTGCGTGTCGTGTGATTACTGTTAGGTATTGGATTATGATAAAACTGCCTGTGAATGTCACAGTGCGTTGTAAATTCAACACAGCTCAGTGGTTTGGTTTCCTCTGTGCTGTCAGGCTCTTAATCTGGGTTCTCTTTAACAAAGACAGCACGCAGGGTGAACTTAAACAACCCCTCCTCTTCTTTTCCTTTGTGCTTGTTGTTACCCAACGCTTTCAAAAATAGATGCTTGTTATTTTTGTGTCTCCCCCCGCCGTGCTCCTGGTATTTTTCAGCCCCCCTTACAGTGCTGAGGGATTTCTGATGCTCAGTGAAATCTGCAGCAGCTCTCGTGGCACGACCATCCAGAGCCATAATCCAGACGTCCAGGCTGCTGGACTATAAATCCTGTCCGGAGTTTGCATTGGTTGGCAACTCATCAAAAGGCTGTACAGATTATTTATTTATTTGAGTCCTCTCAGGACACGACTGCCTGCTGTCAGCTGGTGACTCAGGCAAGACAAGATGCAGACTTTTAATTGGTGTGGTGGCGTGATTTGAATGCCAAGGGTTGCACAAGTGTGGTAGTGAAAACTAGGAGTGTGCAAAACGGACAAAAAAATCTCAGTAATTTTTGGTAGTTTTTGCCGATGAAGAAGAATGACAGTATTTTTTATTCCTCAAAAATAATGTTAAAAAATTATTTGTGAAAGTCTTGTATTTTACTGGCTTGCTCTTACAAGTATATTAGATGTTAACGATATTGATAAAAACAAGTTATGAAGTAAGACTGGTTTTGTTGTGAGTCATTCAAATAAATGAATGAAAAATTCTGCGTAAGTTTGCAGAGTGTGATTTTGTTTTACGGGTCAGTCATGGTCACTCACCAACTCCTAAAGCTTTCATATCCTGCTCTCTCCCTCTCTGTCTCTCTCTCTCTCTCTCTGTGGTGATTAATTCCCAGATGGTCAAACAAATTAGTTTTCACACTGTCTTTAATATCATTCGATGTAGAAGCGCTTTTAGTCGGTTAAGTCGGGGATTCTCAATCTTTTCAACCTGTGACCCCTGAAATAACGACGACAGAGACTGGCTCTGTCCCTCGAGGTGGTTTAATGTTTTTGAGTTATATTTTAAATATAACTTTTGATTTTGTATGTTAATTTAAATATGTGAAGATAGTGATTTTTTTCTGTTAAGTATTTATTCCAAAGATGATATGCTTACAAGACAGGTTGGCACAGTGTAGCTATTTGCAAAGAGGTTTAAGGTCAGCGATGTCATGGACACTACATCCATCTAACATACATCCATCTCACAGACATGTTGTTATCAGTCTTTTGTCTGCAGTCTCTGTAACCCCACTTTGAGCAATGTTGAAGCAATTGTGCTTAAATTTAACTGATTTCTGAGTGTTTTGGACTACCGGTTAGTTGTGATTAAAATCTATTAATAGGACCAGGAAATGAGTTGCCTGAATGTCCCTGGTCTTCAAATTGGTGTCTTTTGAGCAACATCTGTCTTTTCAAAGCCAAACCATCTCCATGCAAGTGAAGATGATCAGTGTCTGGCAATTTAATCAAACAATTTCAATTTCACAGCTGGTGGCGTTGATGGTGTTTTTTTTCATCCCTTTCTAAATTCAGACATATCCAGACAGCTTCACTGGGTTGCCTTGTTATAATACGTGAACGGTGCACACTCAGTAGTCTGCCCAACTTGATCATATTCAGTAAATGTGTGTGGACTCTTAAAGCATGCTTCATTTTTTATTTGCTGAATGAACGTCATAATCTGTATTGGTATTTTACACATTGAGTCAACACTTCAGTTTTTATCTTAGATAATAATAGATATGATTTCAATTTGTGTTCCTGGATTTTTCATGCCCTGCCCACCCAGATTTTTCACTGGAATAGGAACTGAGATCCAAAGAAAGGCTGCGGATTGATTTTTATCAGGCACCTTAATGCTTTCAGCAGCGCTTTATAGCTCCCACTGTGCTATTTTTGGTCTGGAAATCGCCTTTGTCAGTAAATTTTACTATAATCTCCAGTTAGTTTTTCCTGGAGATAAGAGTGCTTGTTTTTTTTTTTTTGTTGTTGTTGTTGTTTTTTTGTCCGGAAGTCCACAAATTACTCAATATACATTTGCTTTTCAGACAGATTCATGTTAAACATTGCTACACTTTTCTGCGTTCGCTTGCATTTGAAATAACATTTAAAGATTAAAACAAACATTATTCAGTCATAACATCAGATATCTATATGATGTTAAAGCAACAGAAAAAAGACCAGATCGTAGAAGAAAAGCATTGAAAAATAGGGCAAATTTGATAGTGCGTAACAGCACACGCCAGTTTTGAAGTGCAGATTTGTTGAGGCTGAATTTTTTTCATGTAATTAATGAACCTCCACAGCATGAAGCTCCCTCGTGTTGGAGGATGTGAGGATGCTGTTGATGGGTCTCTCTGGATGTAAATGGTGAGAAGACTAAGCCTGGATGGGGGATTATAGAGGAAGGGGGCGGGGAGCATGCATGATCTGTCAGGGCTTAGTACCACAATTATCCCAGCGGCTGCAGCAGCAGCAGCAGCAGCAGTTGTGTTTGGTGGCACAGGCTGCGTTTTCATTAGTGTAATGTCAAAAGATGCTCCAGAATTATGTAAGAGTGACGTGCTGTCATCCCCTCTTGGTCCGCCCACTGCCTGGCAGGAACGTGGCCGTTTGTTTTCCTTTTATCCTCACGCGCTCAGAAAGCTAAAAGGACATCTGTCTGAGTCAGCGGTCGTGGACAGGACTCGTAGTAACCACACCACGGGGACCTCTCTGCTCTGGGTGCTGAAGCTTTGGCCGGTTGTCATGGAGAAACTGACGAACTGAGGCAGCGAGGGGGGACAAGTTTGTGTCTTGGAGGTGCAGAAGGAGCTGCTTAAAAGGATGAGCAATGGGAGTGTAGCAGCAGACAGAGCAGTGTGGTGTGTGTGATGCTGTAGCTGTTGAAGGAGAATTAGAAGATGAAGTTTAAGAAGTTCATCACCATCATGCAGGCGGCCATGGGGATCGTGCCCCTGAACAAACGAGAGCTTCTGCCACCGGGCAGGAAACTGTGGAGACCCCCGGGGTGAGTCAGACTAATGTGTCTCCATGTGCTGTCATCCTCAACACATGTAGAGTGTCAGAGAAGTGAAGTAGTTTTTGTGTTTTCAAACAATACACCTGTCTAGAAAATGAGTCAAGGAGGTAATTTCAATTATAAACACACCTTCTATAAAAAAGTTCCCCTTCATTTATTTTCTTTGATCCTCCAGAAGTTTTCACTAAAGGATTCATACTGTATCATGGACTGAGTGCTTTTACAGAAGGATATCTTATAAATGTTTATGTTGCAGATGTCTTCTTTGTTGTGGGTGTACCTGTTCGACTTTTTCAGTGCCTACAAATATAACCTGTTACGCAGCACAGTGACATGTACTGAAGTGTACGGTCCCTTTACATCGCATTGGTAGATAAAAACTGAGCCTAAAATACAACAGGAAAAAACATACTGTACTATCATCTAAAGTTCACGTAATATCTTGAGTTCTTCATTTTCCAATTCACACCACGATTTCTGTTAAAAGTTTAGGACTGACCTCTCACACTTCCCATAATGTACCATCAAAACAGTGTGATGAATAATTATTTGAGTGTACGTTGGTTTCATAGTGTCCTCTGGTATTTTAGCAATAACAGTCTCTTTTATCCAAAACCACGTTATGCTTTTTAAAATTGTTCAATCTATAAACATTATAAAAATTTCACTAAGAGTGTAATTACGCATGAAAGAAAGTGTGACGAATACTTTTTATCAGAGATAGAGTTACTATTCTGTATCAGCAGATATAAAAATTTGCAGTATTTCTTATTGTTCCTATCTATATATATGTCACTGCACTGTTTACAGAGTTTTAAATTTTGTGTCACAAGTAGAGTAAAAGTTTACCTGTATTGCCACATGTTTGGGTACCTTTGCAACAAAAAGGAAATTCCTCGGCAGCCATATTTGATTGTCCGTTATTATTTTTAGCACCGCACTGCAAACAGTACTGTGTATGTTATCGAGCACAGACTAACATTAGACATCCTGACACTTGGATAACATCGTGTATTTGTTTCACTGCTTTGTTTTATCAGCTATGCTTATTTACACATAACTTCACCACTTCTCTTGTAGCAGCCTTGGCTTGAAAACACGGCTGTAAATCTGTCCCTTTCAAAAACTTTGGTTCTTTTTGATAGTATCTAATGTTAAAATAAAGTGTTTTAAAGCACATGGAAAATATTGAAGTACCCAACATTTGGACAAACTTACAATCACAATCATGAATCTTTTCTTAACTTCTCTCCTCTTAGTTCACCACATTTTGCACAGGTTTTCATATGTACACACATCTTGTCACATTTGCTGCTTTTTCTAGAAATTTTCTTGACTGTAAAGTATTTTTTGAGATACTGTGATTAGTTAATGTGGAGAAATGTTTTGAAATCAGCACAGTATCCCAGATTATCATTCAGGTTCCTGAATTGAGCTTGATGTCAAATACCCACGTGGTACTATTATCATGATGTCATTAGGGTGGTGATAGTGAACTAGACTGGGACGCTTGTAGGAGAGGTGAAATGTGTTTTGTTGTACCCCACAGTCATGAAATAGTAAATTCATCAACCTGTTTTGTGGATAAGAGAATAGACGTTAAACATAAATGAATGCGTATGGGCTTATTTTAACTGCATCTTTAAAACCCGAAACAAACAATTCACAACAATGTAAGAAGAAAAAGTAAAATCAAATGTTTTTTCGGGTCAATAGAAGATCATCTCTTACAGTACAAAGTGGCCTGACCTCTCAGGTCATGTGGGACAGGTCTGTTCTCTGTCCTGAAAGAAGTGGCATTCAGTTTTTACGCTTCACGTATTGGTAGCAAACTCACAGAAAGCTGCTGAAATGCTCTAAATCAAAGTTTTATACACAATATGCAAAAAACGCAACACCAAAAGAAGTGTAGTAAATAAATACCAAAGAATGCATTTAGGCGAAGCGCTAATTGACTGATATTTCACGATCTATAATGTAGTGATTTATTGTGCATCCCTGACAAACTCTCACTGTTGTATTTTAATAATGTCACCATATTTTGATACTCTGCTTTTGCTACATTCATTTCTCTTTGCCCTGTTGTTTATGGCCTGATATGTCTTTCACATGTTTTCTTTTGTGATTTTTCAAACATTCTGACCTTCATATTGATTCTTTTGTGCTCTCATGTGAGCCTTATTGAATCATTTTGTTGCTGAAATCTGCTACATGCCTTGCCTCACACTTCACTCAGTAACAACAGAAGGACTGTGTTTTGAAATGCTTGAGTGCTCAGAGCGAGAGCTTGGTCCACAGGTGTTGCAGGCCTAATATGTTGATTTTACAGTAGAGAGTTGAAGCTGATTCTGTAGACCTGTAAGAGTTGCCAACTCTCTGCTGTTGTTCATACTAAAAGTAAGAATAACCCAACCATATGCTGCTTAGATTTTGGGCATTGTTTTATCTCATGTAAGTCCTCCAACTTTATAAAAGTGCATTACGTAACTGCTTGTGTGCACCATTAATGGGTGGTTGGAGATAAGTGTCCATACACACAGCAGTGAGTTTTTGGCCTCTAAAATCTGTAACTATCTCTCTTTCATGTTGGTGTGAAGTGATTTAATTGATAAATTACTTCATTTGTACCTGAAGGTACCCAGCCCTTCCTCATGTTTTCACATGCCAGTGCTGAATCTGTAACAGACGGCAGGTTTAGTCACGCAGAGCCAGTCCCTTTTCTTCACTCTGGCTGCAGTGTTGAATTAGACTCTGACTGTACGCAGTCAGACTGTCTGAATGTATCAGAAAGCCTCTTTAGTTTGTCAGGGAAAAAAAGAAAAAAGTTTTTCAAGCTCAGAGAGTGCCACGTGTCTGAACATGTTGTCAACAATCAGGTCAGAGATGCTGCTCTGGAAGTCAGACTGGAGATTATGGTATTATAGACAGTAGTATCAGCATGAGTCTGGTCCACTCTTGTTTTACTCTGAGCCATACAAGGGGGCGGAGCTTAATTCCGGGAAATGAGGTACTTTCTTTTTACAGTGTTTCAAGCTTTACTCATGTGATCCTTTTATAGTTCCCAAACAATCAACTCTTTATTTGTCCTTCTGATAGTGAGACAGTTGTTATCTTTAATCCATTTGAAAGGGTTTGGTTTTAATGTGGCATTACCTGTTGAATAAGATAAAGTAGAATATAGATGAGAAGAAAATACATCTCTCACTGATTTCAAGTAATTGTACAGACATCCAGTATGTTGTGTCCGATGATTTAATCTGCCTGGTCATCTTTCAAGAATAAGTCCAAATATTCAAGGCTCCAACACTAACAGTGGAGAGAGGACACTGGAATGCAAGGGATCATTGATTCTTGCGCCAGATGAATCCCTTATTAATAGGCTTCAACATGCCCTAAAACAAAATAAAAAAATCCAACTTTGTACAGACATCAAATGAGAAATGTGGTTATTGCCTTTCTCACACTGGACTCACAGTTTTAGGAAACTTGGTTGGACTATGAGCTAACTGAGATCCACTGTAGCGTATATTAAGTTGTATACTAACCACTTTAAAATACCTTTATAATAATCTTAATACTGTACCAGCAGTTGCTCACTGTGTTTAATGTTCATTAAAACTGTCATCAATGCTAGCATGTTCAGCTATCAGAGCAGACAAGGTAAAAATAACCTGCCACATATCAGCATGTTGGTGTTTTTATTCAAAATATTTAACTTCGCAAGTGAGATCAATATGTGGATTCATTTGGTCTATTTAGTGCGAGTCATTCCGTTCTCATTGCAGCAGACAGTTATGAATACATACTGTTTAATAATGGCAATGTTTAGAGCAGTGTTTTTCAGGCCTTTTCCATTAATTTATTGTGGTTGGAGAATTTATATGCTGAAACAGGAATGACTGCAAATGAAAATAAGAGTCTTAAATCTTTGTTAGAGTTTTATTACAGTATTACTGTAAGGACAAGCTGGAAGTAATTTAGATTTACTGCTGCTTTTTTTTAATCTCAGTAGACTCAATAGAGAATGATCTGCCACAGCAGATAACAACAAATCCTTATATTTGGTCTCCTTTATTTGGTTGTTTCAAATGCAAAGAAATCATGTTGCCTCCTGGATTTCCTTTAAAATGTGTAATTTGTGTGATCAAACTGAGACTAGTATGTTTTACATTTCTTTCTCTGTGTTCACAGGGACCAGCCTGGTACTGACCAGACCAGCACTGATCTGCTCAAGTCTGGCCGCAAGTTCTGCTGGTCCAGAGAAGCCCAGTACCTGTATCTGCGCCGCCTCTCATCTCGCAGCTACTCGGCTATTATGATGGTAAGTTTTATTTCTGTTCATAATAGGTTTTGGTTTTGGGGAGTTGTGGTCCTGTTGACCTCCTGAACTCTGTGGTCCTGAACTCAAACTTTAGCAACTTTGAATACTTGAATTTGTTAAAAAAACAAACAAACATTAGTATCATCTACTGTTATGTTGTTTTTATTGGCTGTGTGTTTTTATGGCCTCTGAGGCTTTGGTGGTTTTCATGCTTTTATACCAGTTGGACGGTTGTGCTTCTGTCTTGATGGAATTTCATGAATTTTAATCTTGTAAAAAAAAAACTCATTTATAATCCCATCAGTGAAAGAGCTTAAAAAATACATGCATGTACTTTTTCTTTTTTCCCCCCATTTGGTTTTTGATAATGTTTATCCACAATATCCAAAAATAGTTGGTAAGCTGTAAACTAGGCAGCTTCTCCCCCTCAACAATGAGCGTTTTGAAATTTCAGGTTGAGTGATTCACTCCAACTCTGACTTCTTTCCTCTTTCCTTATTTGGATGAAATTTCTTTGTAGTGAGTCCTCCTGCATCCTGGATAGTGATTAACCACAGCGACGTGTCATGTCCTGGATGCTTCATTGTTTTAATGACTTACTCTCACAAATTATTCAGGCCAGTGAAGCTGCTTTGCATTAGGATGGCCTATTTTGAGGCATATTCTGCATATTTCAGTGGATGTAAAAGCACTGTATCAACCTTAATCTTTTCAGCCGTTTCTTTGTTATTACTGATTTCTGAAGACATTTCTACTCTCAGTTGAACATTTTTGGATAAAGTCATGCCCTCTGTGCCTCCAGGATGTTTTGTTCCATTTCTAAAATGGTGGCTTTGGGTTCGAAATGAATACGTTTTCTGAAGTATAAAGGATTTGGAAGATTTCAGGGTCAGTTGTAGTCCTCATCAGATATTTCCTGTGTTGCCAAATACTGGATATGGTCAGGCTTACATGGATAGTATTACACACAGGAACACACACAAGCTCTCAAACAATAGGTTATTGTGGGGCAGCTGCACATACTTTTCTGCTTGTTTTTTTTTCCTGGTTCTTTGCTTTAGCTGGTCACATATAAGAGCCTTTACATTTTTGTCATAGCTTGTTAAATAAGCTAAATGTTTGGAGTTTTGTTAGTTTTACTTTCTTACTGTCATTTCAGATAAATGTTAATGCTGAGCACACAGTGATGATTTCAACAATAGTACTTGTAACTTTCTTGTAACACTTCATGGAAGAGCCTTTCCTGTCTACACAACAATCCCTCTGCTCGCAAAGGCATGCCTAACAGGACATTTTTTTCTCTCTTTGGTGTTGACGCATGTGACTGACCTGCAAAGCCTTGACCCCATCAACACCTTTTAGGATAAATTGGAGCCCTTGATTTAAACCAGGGGCTGTCACTTATTACAGGACACCAGTTATGCTCTTGTGGGTCATTTGTGGCTTAAATCTTAGAAGCCAGGTTTCATACTCTGGAAAAAAAAAGTAAAAAATACAACAACCATAACCTGTCACTAGGGATGTCCTAACTCAATTACCAGATCAGAGTTAATATGATTTTGCATTTTAGTCAAACATCTCACCATAATAAACTGAGTCGATTTGGGGCAGACACTAGTAACTTCAAACCAGCAAACTCCAGACTTTATAAGTGAAGGTATATACCCTCAAGAAAGCCAAGAAATCATCAAACATCACAATGGTTGTGGGCTTATAAATCACTTTGGACAACCCATCTATTATCATGGTAGAGAGTGGAAGTTTTTGCCGTCTTTCTGCATGAAACAAGCTCACATCTTTTTTTTTTTTTGTCATTTTCATTACAAAGCAAAAAGTGTTATTATTATTGTTATGTTTGACATCGACATTTTTGTCCATCCAAGGACTTGTAGTGTTTTTGTCACACAGTGAATATTGACATGATATAATATAATAATGGGTAGTCAGGTCTTAAAAATTGGAAAGAAAAAAATGACCCTGAAAAAAATCAGCCCACTTGCCCAGAGTCCCTGAGGGTTAAAAAAAAGTTTTATTTGGATTGTGTTCAAAAAAAGATGATAAGGAGAGTCGTTTCAGACACTTAAAAAAAATAAAAAATAAACCCTATTCTTTATTTGATTTACATTATTGCGGTTTTTGTTGTGGAGTGAACAAACAAAATAATTCTAAACAAACAGTGTTGATAAAAAAGGATAGATACCAAATCATTTATTTTGTCTTAATTAGCTGAGTGGGTTTCCTCATAGGGTCTTTGTTTTGTATCCTGAGTGCTTTGGGTATTTATAACTCACCTAATTAGAAGTGCAATGAATGCAAAAATATGCATCTATTACCAATACATTCCAAACAAGTTTCCCTGTTATGGTCGGATGCTTCCTTTCGACTGTCTTTGAAGCATGTTGTGCAGTGTTTCATGTGTTTTTGTGTTGTCTGTGTGTCTGGAAGCCTCACAGCGTGCTTCCCAACAATCAAACGGGAATTTTGGACGATTCCATGTCAGGTGCCACAGAGGTGAAAGACCCTTTCATAGATGTGTTAGTAATGTTATGAACCGTTTATTATAGATTAAAAACTAAATAAAACGTTTTCTAAGGTCAAAAGAAGCTTGGTTTTGACTTGTGTGAAATGAAGGATTTTTATTGTAGTTGTTTTAAAATATACCCTCCACCCTTTACTCCTTTTTGGTACGACCTGAAGCGAAGCTAGGAGTCGTCGGCGCTAATTTTCTTGTGAATGCTGATTCTTTACGTGTTTAGAGAGTGAGGAGAGACGTTAACAGCGAAGAAGAGGAGACTTTTTACTCTTTAACACTGTTTATCTTCCATTATCATCTATCCTGAGCTGACTTGGACCCAAAGAAATCTTAATACTTATAGATTTTTTTTAAACCTTTGGTACCACCCCGGGATAGTTCAAAGTGCGTGATGCCAGTAAACGGAGGGGGTCTGCTCTCTTTGAGTAGATATGCCACCCAGTATTTCACAGTAAGTACCTCCATTGTTAAAAGAAGGGAGGGAGATTACTATTTTTGTCTTGTTTAAGTGTTTTGTCTGCGTTTTGAAGTAGAAGTAGAACTTTTTAAGTGTCCGTAACTCCAGTTGAAGCCTGTTGCATCCCGCTGCACCTGCTGTGATAGCTGTGAGCTAGTTACAACAGTGGATCATTTTAGTTTGTAGAAACAGGTCCAAAGTTCATAATAAATCCTCATTTCCAAATGGTTCATATCAATTTATGCCAGAACTAATCGTCTGTTTGTTTCTGGGTGTGCTGTGTTTCACTGCATTAGTCTCTTATATCCTTGTTGCTTCGACTTTGCCAGTTATAACTCTGTCTCATGGAGCAACGGCTGGTGGTTGTAGTCAAGCAGAAAAAAATGGACACGAGTGGAAACATAATTATCTGTTATTTGAAGTGTAAATATTAATAATTGAGGCTTATTTTTTGGAAGGTTGTGCTGTGGTTTGTTGTTCTGTCCCGTGCCTGAAGTTGTAATGCAGGTATTTGACCGCTAGGGGTCAGACTAACTCAATTTTTCTGTTGACAGCCTCCATAAACAAAAACACTGAAACTACCGAATGGAGTGTTATTGAGATTAATGTTACAACAATACAAAAAATAAAGAAAGTTAAAAATAAAAAACAAAAAAACCGTTGAATTTCACAAATTCCCAACTGGAATTATGTAAAGATAGGGGAAAATGTTTAAAATATTATACTAACACAGGGCACCTGTTAGTTAATTTGTTATGAACAAAATTTTGTTAGTTAAAACTTGCATGCTATGTTGAGTATTAAAACAGTGCCACATTTTGTAGTTATTTTACATGCTCAAAATTTTATCTCTCATTTTTATTTCAAATGTAGGCACCACTGTGGATTTTTTGAGGGTTCATCACTAATCATTAATCCCATAATCCTCAAAATTCATCTCTTATATTAACTGTGACTTTGCATTATGAAATCAACCCACACATTCTTATTCTTGTTTTTGAAAAAAAAGTCATCTCATCCTCTAAATAATTAGTTTTCTAACTCACGACCTGTGAGGATGACCCAGTATTTCAGCCTCCCTCCTCATTAGTGAGAATGTGTTTGTGTTTTGTTATATAATGGCTGACACTCAGGAGGCTCGGACTTATCCGACAGGCTGGCCTATGAGCAGCCATCATAATCATATCACATAGCACAAGAAGTCCGTCTGATTAAAACTGCTCTGACCTTGCCTCGAGCTCTTCCACTGGCCTCTGCCAAATCTGACTTTCATGAGTTAATGTTTCCTCTGTTTGCACGAAGTCCTCTCCTCTTCTGCTGTAGGTTTCTGTTTTCTTTTTTGGGGGAAAGTAATGTTCAACAAAGCACACCAATAGTTTTTTTCCCTCTTATTTTCAACTGCACAGCAAAAAGTGCAAAATACACTTGACCTTGCTCTCACACATTCCCTTACACTGCCCAGACAGTTTGTCTTTTGTAGTCTGAGTTTGTGGTGTAATCTGATAAGATCAATATACTTGGATAGTGACAACTTATACTGTAAATTCACAGTATAATACTGTGTAAATACATAGATCTAACACACTGATCAAATGGTTTCATTGTGAACACCATAGACTTTATATACTATGGACAACTTGGTTCCACCTTCTGCCTGTATTCGGATTTGAAGCCAAAAAGCTCTCGTTAATTCTGCGTTTTTTCTCCATTTCCTGAAACCAACACTGTGCTGTAGCGCCGAGAGTGAGCGACGCAATCTTCATACGCCAATAGGCTGTATTAGGTTTCAGTCATAGAAAACATGAACCCAGTAATAACTTTTAAAAACAGAGCTGCACAGAAAAAAAGAGGACTTGAACACAAACCAGTCTTACAATAACTACATGTCAACATCGCAAGAAGGGGGGGGGGGGGGGGGGATAGATTTTCTGTGTAATAAACTTCTTAAGTTTGTCCACAGCCCCATAAGGTTTTCTGGTGGAGGCGGGATTTATGACCTATACTGCAGCCCGTCAACAGGGGGTGCTGTTCTTGGAGTGTCTTCACCCAGCAAGGAGGCAGACACTGTCCATTCTATATACAGTCTATGGTGAACACTAAATACGCTGAGGCTGAAAACAAAGTAGAGCACGATGTGTTAACTTAGAATTTTCTTACCTTTCAGATGTAAATTAAAAAGTACAGAGATACATGGTGGTATTATTTGGTACCTGCCTCCATCACCAAATAAATAAGTCAATTTAAATGTCAAAAAAGGCTTAAACACAATCTAATGCAGCTTATTAATACTTTTGCTTACTGTAGTGCATCCTAAAATACATGATGAGACACTGGCTGAATAATAGCCAAATTAAAAACACAACTAAAAACTGCACACTGTGAAACATCAGTTTATTATTTTTGCTTTTCTAAACCCATAAACTCACCTCTCCTTCATTTGGGATAGGCAGGAGCTGGAGACAGTCTTTAAATTTATTTTTAACATCGATTTATTTTGGTTGATTGGGGTTTAGTTGTTATTTACAGCCTTGATTTCTTAGCTGATCCAGCACAGAAAAAGATACTCCTTGTCACTCACTGGGGTATTTATTTCTTCAGTCTTTTTTTAATCAACTGGTGGGAGACGGTAGCACCGACAGAAGGCATGCTAGCACTGTGGATTTGTTCTCACATGTAGTATTGATCTTTTTTTTCAATAATAGTGATAGTTTCATCAGCAGGTGCTAATCAATAGGACATAAATGTTTTATTTTCACATCTTATGAGCCGCAGGACAAGAAAGCACTAATTCCACTTTACTGTACAAGTTTTGGAGTTCAGGAGCTGCAGCTTTGTTTTGTTTGCTGGCAGGATTGAGGTTGTTTGTGAAACTGGCCTACATGAGCAAAGACTTCTTCTGAGGATAAGACTTTGCTACTAAATGGAGCCACTTTTTCATGCACGGGCTAAGATGTTTGTGTCCATAGCTGGTTTGACCCTGTATTGGGTGGTTATTTCAGAGTTTTGTAACCATGACAGTTTTAAAGTATATTGAAGACACTGTCCAAAGTTACCTTCAACCAGAACAAGGTGAAAGAAAGAAGAGCGAATTACAGATAAACAAGTCTGATAGAAGTGCAAGACTATGATCCCCGTTTCGTTCTTGTCTTTGTTATTTTTTGCAGTATTTGTCCTGTTTTTATGCGCATTTGGCTCTTTGCGGTCTCCTGCTGCTGCTGCTGCTGGTCATCTGGTTTCCCCTGTGGGCCAGAAGATCAAAAAAGTGGGTTATGATGGGTGAGCTGCCAGTCTGAATCGTGCCCCCGTTTCACTAAGCCTGGCCATGAGATGTCAGCGGCACACAGATTTGACTTTCCACTTTATACTAAACCCAAAAAAAAAATCCCCATTACTTAAAATCCCAGCCATTGTGCTTCTCAGCGAGTCAAATTTTCACTCTGAGCATGTTTTAGGGGGAGTTTCTTTCTTTGGCGTGAGAGTCATCTCCAAAACTTGGAAGAACGTCCGGTGTATCTAAAGTGCTCCGCAGTCATCAGACCCAAAGTGCGAGGGTTGATTTGTTGTTGGGTTTATGGATGAACACTCGGGATGTTTAATCACCGCATGCCTGTGCAGGAGTTGGTGTGTCTGAATGTTTACACTGTCTGCAGACGGTGGGATTTGTACTGAATGTAGGCCAGCAGAATCCCTCTTACGTCAAAGGCAGGCAGGCGGGCAGATGCAGGAAGAGAGCTGCTGGTGGTTGTGCAGCTGTGACCATGGAGGAGGCTGTGGCGCACATCAGTCTGCCAGAGCACCGCTGGCGGTGAGCAGGGAGAGACGCAGATAGGAAGAGACGCAGAACATCCGCGATGAAGACCGTCCTCAGCCTGCACAGGAAATGGGCCCACGCGGTCAAGACCATACGTATCCTCCAGGGACTCGTGAGTTTGATTCTGATACCGTTGCACAGATTTGAGAGGGCAAGTGGCACGGTCAGGCAGCTGGACCTGACAGGACTTCTGTAGCGGACCTGAAAGCTTTGTTTATTCTTTTTTTAATCAGATGTTAATCCGTTGATTTAAGCGTATTTGGGCTGGATTTTATTTTACAAAACAAGAGAGCACTAATTCAGAAAAGTGGTGTCAAGTGTTACAAGTTGATTATTTTGGATCTAGATTGATAATAATATATTAATAGGCTGATGTAGGAAGTCCATATCAGAACAGACTTATATTTTTGCATAGAAATGAGATATTGACTATCGAGACTTTAAAACAGTGTTTAATGGTAAAAGATGATTCATTTATAAGTTTTTACTTCATGTAGACTTACTGTAAAGTCCTATCAAAGAATTGATTTTTTTTTTTTACTGACTGGGAAACTTTTTACAGTGAATGGGGTAAAGTTAAAGATAGGTAAAAAGTGAAACTTATACTTAAGTTTAATTCTGGTTTTGATTATTTGCACTGGGTTGAAAGGTTATTTCTCAAAACCTCATAACAGAAAGCAAAGTGAAATAAAGTATGACTTGAAACAAAAACCTAGATGATGTCATGCTATTGGAAATATAAACTTGCATGTCCTTGAAGAGAAATGAGTTTTCCTCCGTGTCTTTAGTCTCTGGAAATCAACTTAATCCTGGTAAATATGAATAAATTTGATGTCAAAATTATGAATAAGCGACAAAGGTGATGGATGGGCTGAATCATTTTTAAATTACTTAACAGGAAACAACAAAATTAGTTTAAATCTTGTACAACTGCAGAATTAATATAAGATAAATTGCACCATTAGTTTGGATGTTTCTTTTTTTGTTTGTTTTTGTCTGAAATTTAATCTGACAAAATTTAGAGGTTTTTTTCACTATCAAGATTGCTGGAAGGACTAATTTAATAAGTGATTAGTCCCTTGTTAGCAGCTCACTGTGACCAAAGTGTTAAAAATAAAAACTATACTCAGATTTCATCCTCTTACTTTCTTCATTGACACCTTTTTGAGGTCATTTATTGTCTGAAAACAAAACTTCATGACTTCAGTTTAGCCCACTTTAATTCTTGTTTGTCTGTACTATCAATCAGAAACAGTTGTTAAATTGATTCACAGTCACAGCGGTCGTTAGTAACAGTCAAACACTTTGCTGAGTTGTTTAGATTTTAGTTATTAATGGCTTGAAGTGTCTCGTGTGTAACAGGTGTTTGTCTCAAACTTGTCGGCTGGCTGTGTAGTGGAACGGTCTGTTAGAAATCAATTCATCCCAGATTATTTTTAACCGCCGGTTAAAAAAGGAGCCAAGTGATGTTTAAGTGTTCTCATCGATATTTCATCAGCCTGAGCCAAAAGTTCCTTGTTGTAAACATCCAGCTGAGGCCCCTCATTGTTCTTCAGCGAGCTCCTGGTTGTGTAATGGCAACATGAACCGACACCGTCCTTACATCATGTGTTACATTATTAATCTGTTCCTGGAATAAAACTAACCGTGGTAATCTAACCTTTCTCTCCACAGAACCCGGTCATGGAGGAGACCGTGTGGGAGCAGTACACCGTGACCCTGCAGAGGGTGAGTCCATCTGCACCGAAACATGCCAGGGCTCATCTCATTTACACTGTTTACATTTTAGTCATAAACCCCAGAGCATCAGAGGGAAAGCATTGAAATATTAGTCTGATGTGTCGCAGTCAGCTAAAGAAGAGCAGACAAAATACTGATGAAACACATTCAGCGTCGATACGAGCGAGAGTAAACTTCTGCAGGGGTGTAAAAGCTGTTTTTAATTTCAGAATTACAACAAATGAGTAGTCTTTCCAGGTGAGCTATGAAACAACTTAAAAAAGAACACTACAAGATCCATAATGTTGTTAAAAAGATTAATATGTGACCGTAAAACTAGTCGTTCATCAAGAGTAGAGAGCAAAAGAAGAAATAAATGGAGGCGCCACAGTATGACAACATAAAAAAAAACACATTAGGTAGCACTGATGTAACTCTGAATCATTGCACACACTGTTAAATGACCAGATAGTGTCATTTAAGTGCTGATTGTCTTTTAAACTTTATAAGGTGGTAACAAACACAGCTATAAGTGAATGAATGCTCCTTGTAAAGGAACATACTTATAGGTGGCTGTATCTGTTCAGTAGCAGTCTGTTGCCTGGTGAGTAAATGCAGTCGTGTCTAAACTTAAACCAGGTGTCAAGATGACGTTTTTACAAAGACCACAAGCAGGGTCCATCACCCAGAAGAACCTCTGTCAGTGTGACCAAACATGAAAACAGTACCTACAGTTGTCTACAGCACAAAGGGTTGGGGAGGTGCTGGTTTTGATTTACCTGCAGCCAAAGTCAAGTTTCCTCTTGGAGTTTACCATGTGTGTCTCTGCTCTGCCCTCCATCACCACCATGATGCTAGTGATGGTTCGAGGGTCCTTTTAGCACTTAATGAAGACATATGCTCTATGTGTGTGTTCAAAGTCACAAAGTTGCGCCGACCTCATGTTTATGTTATTCCCATGCATGTGTGTGAATGTTCAGAGACAATGCTGAAGGATATAAACTGATTAAAAAGAAGAAATAGTAAAACCATTATTCGGCATTTTTAATAAAGTAAAAATTCGTCTCGTAGAATTTTGTCAGACTTTGTTCACCTGAAGTGTTTTCTGAAGCTGTGAAGTGATGATAAAAATAATACCAGGAAACTTATATCTTATGAATTTTGATAATTTGGCATCTCAATTTGACATGCTTTGAAGGAGAAGAAGAAGAAGATGCAGCAGTGACTGTAAAGATTATTTCAGCTCAGCCTTCTTCCTTATCAGCTAACATTGGTTTTTGAGAAGGTAAAGGTTTTGTACAGACCATGAGTTGTCTCAATGTGCGATAAGAAATGGTGAGAGCTCAACACCTGCTTTTGAGATGCACTTCTATCTTTGAAAGCAGTGATACAGCAACTCTATTTACATCCCCTTTACATACTTGGTTGTATCTGTGGTGGATCACCCGATCAGCCAAGAGAAGCAGGTTTTCCTTGTTTGAGTTAAACACGTTTGTGTCTGTATGAGCAGAGCAAACAAGCTGAGCTTCGGTAATCATCCTGATGAGCTCATTGTCTCTTGCTGTGCTTCTCTAAAGCCAGAAAAGCAGATTCCGGGGAAAAGGTCCCTCTGCTGCAGTCTTGTGACCTCTGACTCTCAACCGCTCTGCAGCCAGCTGTCAGACTCGGACTATCCCCTACATTTACTATCCAGCCTCTTTAACCGTTAGCCTGTTTGTTAAACTAGCTTCGCTTTAGGATCTGTTGCCTCTGTCTCTAAGATGTTTGTTACAGCAGTATGGATGATGTGGAGTGCAGTGGTACCCTTAAAATCAGCAGTCAAAAACAGGAATTGACCCCAAAAAAAACGTAATCAGAAGGGGATATTGTGTTTTTACCGTGCACGTGTTTTGATTTGAGTGCACACAACAGAGATTTTCTTCCTGCAGCCACAGAGAACGATCAAAAAGTCGTGTCTGACTCTGTTGTTTATTGCTCTGACCCGTGCTCACAAACCAAAAAGCACCACCTCCCTGTGTCAGAGCAGGTGTCAGTCAGTGTGTACAATGAAAGAAAATCGTGGCAAGCTTGAGCTCTTTCTCTGCCAAATTTGAAGTCGTGAAGGTACAGAGTTGCAGGCTTTCGCATCTCCCCTTCAACAGATCAACAGATCTAAGTTGTTTGTCAATTGATTACTCAGGTGTCTTCGGTCCAAAAGGATTCAAAGGAGCAGACACTGGCTGTCTGACTCATCATCAAATAGCAGAATAACTCCTGACCCTCGTTGAAGCTCTCAGTTAAATCACAATAAGAAGGGAAAGAAACGAGACAAAGCGACTGTGTCATCATTCCTACTAAAAGCACAAAGCTGTAAAGTTGGAGTCGTCACTGTTGATCGTATAACCAGCTAACGTCTTGTCAGATGTTCTCATACATGATATAAAAGGCAGCTAATGTAGCTGAGGCTTTATTTGACTTTTGAGGCTTTATTTTACAGTTCTCACCTGGTGTTTGTATACTGGGACGAGGACAGTTGTCCAGTTAAATTACCTGGTTGAGTTTTGACCAAACTGTTCACATAAAAATACTGTTTTGTGTAACCTCTAGCACCAAGAGTTTCAAGATTTTCCTTTTTCTGCAACCAGCTAATAGATCAGAACTTTGTTGATAAAGACTTTGAATCTCCTCTTTATCAAGGGGCAGCTCCAGGACACACACACACACACACACACACACACACACACACACACACACACACACACACACACACACACACACACACACACACACACACACACACACACACACACTTGTGAACCCCTTCATACATCATTAATCCCATGCCTCTTTTGAAAAATGTATCACAAGATCGCACTCGCAGGTTTCTTGGCTGTACAGTCCGGTACTAATCTTGAGCGCGTTGCTCACTTTTGGAGGAATATTCCCGGGTTTGAGTCGGTGGAAGAACCGTCTGTTCTGTAAACAAATATAAAAATAGTCTTTGGCCCTCAGGGTTATAAAACCTTTTCAAAATCTGGTCATGTCAAAGAGGCTTCCTCATCAGACCTTACAAAACAGGCTATGGTCATAAGAACTAGATAGCGGAAATCTGCTTACGCTCGTGTTTTTTATTGAACATTTTGATTCCTCCGAGATTTTTGTCAATGAAAGGATCTTTAAGACAAAGAAAAAAGAGGCTGTTCATGTCTTGTTCATGTCCTGTGCGCCTCTGTTTGTTCCTCTGTTTTCACTTTCTCCCTCCCTCTGCCTCCACCACCATCTGCCAGAGACAGAGGGGTGAATAGTGTGCTTTTTTTTTTTTTTTTCCTTTTTTAAGTACAGATGGGAGGGAGGGGATAAAGAGACAGGGTCATCAAATCTCTGACCTAATCTCATCTGGACAAACTGGAGCAGAGAGGCAGGTAGAATCACACTAAGCAGAAACACTTCTCCAAAGACGTAAGGCGCCTCTAAAAACGGAGAAATTAACAAGTTCTGACTGCGTGCACAGATCAGCGCAAATCTTGTAATGATATTTGCACTAAGGATCAGCATAGTTGGTTTCACACACGAAGATTACAAATGATTGTCATGGAGGCGCTAAAATACTGCACCATCATACATGACTCCCCTATGCACAGCAGTAATCACAATCAGAGTCAAAATCCCTGTAATCGCCCCACACAATACGCATACAGCCATGATAATACTGTTTGAGCTCACACACACAACAGGGATTACAGGACCTCTCGCTCTCCATCAATCACACGCTGTAAAACCCAAATGATAAAGATTCAACTTCATTTCTGTGTTTCCTTATTTTTGTTTTCAGGATCCAAAGATGGGCTTTGGGATCGCCGTGTCAGGGGGACGGGACAATCCGAACGAAGACAGCGGGGAGACGTCCATCGTGGTCTCTGACGTCCTGCAGGGAGGACCTGCTGACGGCTTGTTGTTGTGCGTGTTACTGTTGGCATTTATTTAGAATAAATCCCTGAACTACATCACACTGTAAAATCAGAGGACACTAAGAGACTATAGAGCAGTTTCATGTTAGCAGCTTAATGTTACACATGCACAGACTAACAGACTTGTATTTGTGACCTTATTTTCTTTTATTTCAGTGTGTAAATGACCATTAAAAAAAAAAAAAAACACACACAAACCCACTCCAGCGGTCAGCTCCAACAGGACTGTAATGGCTAAACTTAATCCTCAGGGGCCAATCATCCGGTCAAAGTGCAACACTTAAAGTGATTATTTCTGCTGCTGAAAGTCCCAGATTTGTATTTAAGTGGATGAGAACATTGGTAAGGATAGATAAAGTGATAGACCTCTTTGTTTAAGGGAAGAAGCTTTGGAAACCAGAACAGTTTGTAAATTGCTCTGAGTTGTTTTTCCTTGTTCAACACAAAAGCAGCTGGTCTGCCTCTGCCTGAATATGTCAGTGGTTTTGTTTGATTATGTGGCAGATATTTTAGTTGGATCTAAAATAATCATTTGTGTATTGAACTAAATGTAAGATCATTGAAAAACATCTAAAAAAGAGAAATGAAGCCAGAGTATGTGATATACAAAAGTGGAGAGCCTTAAATGTTCTCATGAGTTTGTGACTGACAGGAGGGGGCGTCTTGTAATCAGGGTCGCCCTATATTCAGGTCATTATGGTAAATCCCCACTGTTACAAAAACACACGATAGCATTTGATCAAGGCTGTTGAGACCGACAACAAACTCATGACTCATTTGATAAATGACTTTATTGGATTCATCAACTTTTATGTGACAACTGCTAACATGGATTAGCTCTGAAAAAGTCTCATATCTGTCCAACAAGTTGAAGATTTGTTTTCTTCTTTCAAGCATTGACACGATTGGAAACACTCCAGCCATAAACTGAAGCTTTTAATAAAAATATATAAATATGAGTCATAAAATCCAGTCCAAAAACATGCCCATACTTTTTGCTAGGACCATACCCTGGATATAGATTTACATCCTTTCTTAACGCTCATTGGCCAAAAAAAGCCACTGACATTGACTTCTGTAAAAACATATTGGATTCATATTTTTTCCAGATTTTTTTTTCATATATCTCTTAATTAACTTCTGTTCTATTCAAAACTAGTAAATGTTTCATTAAGAATCCAAATTTTAACCTTTTAAGGACCCATTTAAAACATAAAGTCACTAATATGGGGAAAAAATTGGAGGAAAATGACTGATTTTTATTAGATTCATTTTCTACCATTTCAGTTCACATTTACTAGTTTTGATCAAAGCAAAAGTTACTTAAGAGATATATGAAAAAAGTGTCCATCAATATAAACATCTGCACAAAAAATCATCCCATTTGCTGCAGTAAAAAAAAGTTACATGGAAATTAGTGGCTAAATTTTGCCCCTAGTGGCTGATTTTAGCCACAGCGTTACACAAAGGTTGAGTGTTGTCGTTTTTTTTTTAAAGTTAAGCAGGTTAACTCACATCTATGTGTTTGTTTTCTAGTGAGAATGACCGAGTGATACAGGTGAACGCCATCCCCATGGAGGGAGCCATCCACTCCTTCGCTGTGCAGACTCTGAGGAAGTGTGGCAAAGTCGCCAAAGTTGTGAGTTAGACCTGAGTTTAAATTGTTGTTTGGATATGATTGTTTTGATACCCTGTAAATAATGAAAGGTGGGTCTAAAATTGGCTCCCTTTTCTTGTTCAGGATTTCCTTTTTGTTGATAAGATACCACAGAGACACACAGTGAATTAAAAGAATCAAAATTAGGGGTTTCATTTGTTGTTATGATATTCTGACCTTTATGTCTGTTTACTTTCATCAACAGACGGTCAAGAGGCCGAGGAAAGTTCCGGTAAATCTCCTGAACCGCCCTCCATCACCTGATGACAGAGTCTTCAACACCGACTACAACGATGACTATAACTACGACCAGGACCGCCGCAGTGTGTACAGCGGGCGGAGCGGTGGAGGGCGAGACCACAGCATGGAGAGGGAGCGCGGCGGAGGAGGCTACATGGATTCTGGCTACCAAACGCGTGAGCGTGACTATGACAGGGACTATGACCGGCGGGAACGTGGCAGGAGCACAGAGAGAGACCTGAGTCCAGACCGGCAGTACAGAAGAGACGGCAGCAGAGGGCGCATGTTGGACAAAGAACGCAGTCCAGATCGACGCTACAAGAGCGACCACATGCTGGACCGTGACTACAGCCCAGACAGGAGGTACCCGAGGGACCACAGTCCTGATCGGCGCTACCGCAGCGAGCGAGCGCTGGACAGGGAGTACAGCCCAGACAGACGGTACCGCAGTGAGCGGACGCTGGACCGCACTAACAGTCCGGACCTGCGCCACAGACGGGACAGCCCAGCGCGGGGCCACGGGCGAGACCACAGCTTCGAAAGAGGACGGGAACGCGCCCCCTCTGAGCCGAGAAGATATGACGAGCCGATAAGGCGGAGTGGGAGCAGAGACCGCCTGGACCGCACACCATCACCTGCAGCAATGCCCATCCCTCTGCCCCGCCCAGCCCGGGACCTGGAGCCCCTGGAGAAACCTCTGAACGTGCTGCTGCTGAAGAACCGGCCCAACGAAGGTGAAGTACAACAAACTCTGACATCAGTTTTTAAGAGAGGGTCTTAGACTGGGTCAGACTGTTAGTAAAGGGCTGTTCGCTGTTAGCAAACAGAAGAAAGACCATTGATAGAAGTAACCCAGGAGAGTGTGAAGGGGAGATCTATGATATAATGACAATGATGGTTACAAACTCTGCATCTGTGCTGATACTCAAAGTGATTTATTCTGTCATTCACAGAGTACGGTCTTCGTCTGGGCAGTCAGCTTTTCATCAAAGAGATGACCAGCACAGGACTGGCCAGCAGAGATGGGAACCTGCAAGAGGGGGACATTATATTAAAGGTAAACTCAAGGCTTTGTGGGGTTTTAAAGAAAACGAGTAGCCTATTTTCAGTGATTACAGTCCAATCCAGAATATGAGATTCATCCAAGCTTTAACTGTCCTGCCAATTCAGAACAAATGTTATCTCAAGAGGTTTCACAAAAAGAGCCGGTCTAAACCATACCCTGAATTAGATGTATGAAGACACAGCATCAAGATAAGATAAGATTCGCTCCCGTCTTGTAGGATCAGACCCACTCTTATTCCATCCTAATCCACCACAAGCAAAACTTTGAAGCATTTAGCAAGTTACAGCAGTGAGGAAAGACTTGAACAGGCAGAGACCTTAAGCAGAACTAGACTCATGTTAGACCGTCATCGCTGCGCCTGTTTTGGGATTGGAAAGATGTAGAGGCAGACATAGAGAGAATGAGAGAGACGGATACTTGACAAGACTTGCGCCAGCCCCCTTACAAACTCACTTACATCCTTTCAGCCATCACTCCAGAAGTTTAATTTTGATTTGATTTGATCTTTATTTGTGTTGAATAAATCCAAAAACATGCCAGAAAAGAAGATACAAACGTGTCTTCATAGCAGATATATCCAAAACCAGACACACTGTTGATGCGTTCAAAGAGGGGCAGAAGGAAATAAGAGCTTATGTACTCCTGCCCCTTCTTTAGATTATGAAACCATGAAAGTGTTTTTCCCATGTCTTAACAGTCACAGGAATAGCAAATTAAAAAAATAAAAATAAAAATAAAAAATCCTCAAATTTACTGTTCTAGCTCCTCACTTTTAGAGTTGTCTGTGAGTAATTGTTTATAACTGCATTTGAATTTGAGAAAAGTACTTTTTTCCACTCATACAGGCTGTTACCCCACAAGTTGAGTTGCAGGTTGACACTTTAAGTGCACCACTGTTTATTTAAATGCGTGTTAACAAACAAACGAGGAAGAAAAGGGTTAAAAAGCAATGCTGTTAATCTGGTCAGCTTTGCTTTGTACCAGGTGCACTTTGCCTTTAGTGCTTATCCGGGGTCACTCGCTTGTTTGAGCACCATCTTCTGGATACAATACTGTAGTACTGAAAGACACCTCTCTGAACTTTATGCTGCCGTATTGGTCACAGTGATCATTAGCACTTGGCCCTTTTTTTTATATGGATTGAATTTTATGGCTAAAGTTTGTTCACTGTGGTTTGGTCTTTGCTTTGAATAATCCTACTCTTGCTTGTTCATTGACTAGATTTCTAAAAGTTAAAGTTACTCAGAAGTATGTTTGAATGTATGTGTGTATAATCACATATAAAAGTCTGTTTTTGTTGACGTAGTGCAATTAAGAGATGTTTCTTCTTATGATGAAAATGAAACGGCTGGAGACCAACTGTGACCAACCAACTCTTTCTTCTTTGCAGTACTTTTCAAATACTGAAGTTCTCTGGAGTCTTTCATGTGGTTAGTGCTCCGATAAGGAGCTGACTTCATCCTCTCGCTTATTTCTCTTCTCTCTCTCACTTTCTCTCTCTCTCTCTGTGTCTGTCAGATTAACGGCACAGTGACAGAAAACCTCTCACTGACTGATGCTGGAAAGCTGATCGAGAAGTCTCGGGGGAAGCTGCAGCTGGTGGTGCAGAGAGACAGACGGCAGGTGTTGATCCGAGTCCCCCCGATGGTCGACAGCGACTCTGAGCTCGATGGTGAGAGACCCTTGAATCTGAAAAGCAGCAGGTCCTATCCAGTGTAAAGACAAAGCTGGCTACCACCATCATCATCATACAAACCCACCGCATATATGAACTTCATTTAATCAACTCTATGGAAACTTTTCTGCTGCTGTTGTTGTATTTGTCCATCAACTCTGTTTTCATTCATACAATAAACGTTTTACTCACACATCAGCACTTTTTGAATATTTAATGTGTTTCACAAACGAGCACTCTGGGCTAAACAGAGATCCACATCATTACTGACTACTGCCATCACTCTTTATACCTGTTTTTAGTGTCACATGACCACATGTGGTACTCTGATTGGTCAGGGCCAATCGAGACAAGTGGTGTGAGTGGATTGTTCACTGACTAAATGTTTACAGGGAGGAGGGGAAATAGCTGGAAGACTTGTGACCCACTTTGTCCGCTTTTGGGAGTGTGAGTGTGTGTGAGAGAGTGTGTGTGACTGCTTGTGTGAAGTGCTCACTCCCCTCAGGCAGGGTGATCTAATCCCTCGTCATAATCCTGCCATTGGATATGACAGAATTTTCATTATATTAAGGTTCGCACCGCAGCAGCCCTCTGGTTCCTGCCATCCAGGATCCCTCTGTGAAAAGATCTCTGAAAACAATAGGAACTGAGTGCGTGCGTGTGAGCGAGAGGGGCCTGGATTTTCAGCTGTGCACGGTTCAGATCACCTGTATCATCCATCCAGCTGTGGCAAAATAATTGGAAATGCAAACTCATCTTTTTTTCTACTTTTCAAAGTTGAAATGTCTTGTTAGTTTTCACAGGTTTGTCACGATCAGAGCTGTTTCATTCACATAATTACTCTGCTAATTTACCTTTTGAGTTACATAACCTTCATTTGTATGGTTCCTCTATTGTGCTTGTTCTCTGCATCCATGACCTGTAGGCTGTTTTGAATTATGTAACCAAAAAAAACACAGGTGCGTCAAGGAGAAATGAAGCATTTTACTCTTTGAGGCAAGTTTTAATATTCATCATTACCGTGGTTCAGATGTTCTTGTTGTTGTTGTGTTGCAGATATCTCCGAAATAGAGTCGTACCGCTCCTACTCTCCACAGGATGACAGGCGGGGGCATCATTCCGACCTTTCCTCCCACTCCTCCAATGAGAGGCTTAGAGAAAAGCCCAGGTAAGATGGCATTTCATCTTGCTGCAAGGGACAAAATTTCTTTTCAACATTTTAAGATTTAATTACTTGATTTGAGCCGCAAAGATTTGAGGAGAATATTTAGACGATCAAAGCCAAAACCAGTCTAGTGCTACTTACACATCTCCAGTGATTTTTTTATCTCTGTGTTAAATACAGCAGAAAAATGGGGATAATGCTGGATTATGTTGATTTGTGCTTTATGAAGCTTAGCCAGTCCTCCACATTAAATTAATGAGGAGGAGTTTCTCTTTACTCACTATGTACTACAACAACTGCCGGTATATTAATCTTCATCGACCATTTTGCTTTGTGCATGTTGACAAAATTTTCATCCATCAGAACAAACTTTTCAAGGTGTTACTGTCATTTCACATTCACATATGCATGAAACTCTCAAAGTTCAGGTGGTATTACATAGGGGTCGGAGAAAAAATCAATACAGCATAGTATCGCGATATTTTGTCTGGTGATATATATCGTATCGTCTCATAAACCAAGTATCGATTATTCAAATTAATTGCTAATATGAAGTCAAATCTATGATAATGGAAAAATAAAACCATCTGTTTGTCCAGTGAGGTTGGCAGAGGTGACATCATGGAGCAGGAGAAAATTAGTACGACAAATATATATGTAAGGTTTGCAAGATGTGCTACATGAAAGTAAAATACAGTGTAAATAAGACAAACATGAAGGAAAGACAAATGCTAAATTAGCTAAACAGTTAAGAAATTGTATAAATCGCAGTATATTGTACTGCAATACTCACTGTAATGCAAAATGTTTAAAATCGCAATAATATTGTATTATGTCCCAAGTATCGTGATAATATCGTAATAGTGATTTCCACTCCTAGTGTCGCAAATGAGCTTGGACATGGGAAGTGAAATTTACTGCCTCATAAAAATCACTTTGAAGCTTGTTCAGTGTTTGAGGGTTGCTTGAAAATTTTAAACTTTGATGGTACAAATTAGAACCTGAAATCCAGATTGTTGCTTTTTAATTTGAAGTTATCAGCAGGTGTTTTGCTTGAATAAACTCTTTCTGGAGAATTACCTCACATTTGTTAAACAACATAAAAAGATCTTTGCAAAGGAGGTGTTAAATGTGATTTGGTGTTTTTATCACAGGGAAGATCCACCCAACAGGCTGGCAAAAATGGGAGCCATGCCAACCCCGTTCAGACCACCTGACAGAGCTGCGGAGGACACGCCCCCTTTGCCAGCTGAGAGGGAGGAGCCACGATCAGAAACACCACCAGGTAAATATGTGTTTAATTCTAAATATTAAAGCTTTGATCATTTACCGGAATGGAGTTGAAGAAAATGTTTGTTCTCTTCTGTTTCAGTGGTCCCAGCTCATGCTGTAGCTCCAAAGGTTCATGCTCCTCCAAAGGTGCCACTAAAGCCAAGCATAGAAGACCAGGAAATATACGGGTCTGTATCTCACAGCCACTTCTTCAGGTTGCACTTTGCTCTTATCGACCAACCTCAGATTGCTTTGTGTGCCTTAGTTTTTGTGCAATTATGTGTAATGATATCTCCTTTTATTCTCCAGGCCGAACACACTGATGGTTCGATTCCAGAAAGGTGACAGTGTGGGACTGAGGCTGGCCGGGGGTAATGACGTCGGTATCTTCATCGCAGGCGTTCAGGAGGACAGTGCAGCTGAGCAGGAAGGTCTCCGTACAGGAGACCAGATCATGAAGGTGAGACTCCTTCAAATTCACATGCAGAGAAATGCTGAAAAAAAAAGGAAAGACAGGGAGCTTAGCTGTGAGGAGAGGCTGTATGAATTCACTGAACTGTAGAACGGAAATGAACACAAAAAGCTTAAGAGAGGAAAAATGAGAACAATGTAAGAACTGTTTCTTTTAAGACAAAAATGAAAGCCAGAGGCAGGATTAGGATCTTCTTGTTAATTTGCTGAGCATTGAACAGATTATTGTTGGCTGTCTCAGGGTTCAGCAGTTCAAGATGAGCTTAACAAGTAATCAGCCTTTTATTATCTCAAGTGCCAGAGTTCTGCTAGCTCATTCCTAATCCTTTGTTTATAAATGTCCAGATCACGGGTTATTTTCGGCTTTCTACACTGTTGCAATCTGTCTTATGGTGTTTACTTCCTGTGCGTGTAATTCAGGTAAACAACATGGATTTCAGAGGCATGGTGCGGGAGGACGCCGTCCTTTACCTGCTGGAGGTTCCCAAAGGAGAGGATGTTACTATTCTAGCTCAGAGCAAACCTGAAGGTATTGTAACCTGCAGACAATGGCTGCTTATAAAAAGAAACGAACATTTTACAAAATTATGCAAACAAAACATAAATACAGAAACACATTCAGTTATGTACTGTGCACCAAAAACCAGCATAAGAGCAGAGATGATTTGTAGTCTGTGTTGTACTTCCTTTTTGTTTAGACAAGTTTGACTCTGAGCCTGCTCAGTAACATTCCTGATTCTTATCCCAATAAGAGTGATGAAATCATCTCAAAGAAGTTTTAACTCGTTTTAGGGGTCCAGGTACATTTAACTAGGGTGACCAAATTCTGACTTCCCAAAAAGAGGACACAACTACACAGAGGCAGACTCACAGAGTCATACGAATTTAATTTTGAGAGTTTTTCGGGCCAAATCGAGTGTCTTTTATGCGCTTCTAACTCAGTAAGTCCACATGACACAAAATTGAAACACTCCTACAAAACCGCAGACATTTGAAGGATTTTATAAACTTCCCCGGAGAAACCCAGACAGCCCCCAAAAAGGAGGACATGTCCATGTAAAAGAGGACGAATGGTCACCCTAATTTAACTGTCAGCTGTGTCACACCAACAGCAAAACAGATGGCAGTGTCATGATGTGTGTAAAGCGTAGACTGTATAATACATAGACAGGAAGTCACCAGTTTGGATCTGAAGAGGAGTTCTGAAGCCCATTAACAGGAGTTGTCACATTGGAAATGCTGACTCGACCAAACTTTCAGTCAACCTCATCAGAGGCTAAGAGAGAAAGTTTTGGAGTGGGCCTTTACTCAGCAAAACTCGTATCTGTAATATCTTTGAAACAAATGCATTATTAAAAATATCTCTCTTTGTTTTTGAGTAAGTGTGTATGTGGTTTCCAAGCTTCTGCAACCAGCCTCTGGTGGGCATTCATGGAACTGCAGCACGTCTGCATCAGCTTCATTTTTTGAAGACCAGAAGTTGCTTCTCAAAATTAGCTGTTTTGTCTTTTTCATAGAATTTAGCAGAGATAAACTGTATTTTATCGAGCCAAGTTGTAGATCCACTTTGAGATCAGTGTGGTTCAGTAATGTTGTCAATAGAAAATAAATTCATGTGTTACTTAATAACTGGATAGTTACAGCAATGAAGATGTCGTCATTTGTTTTCTATTTCAGTGTACAAGGACATCCTAGCATCAGGGAGAGGCGACTCTTTTTTCATCAGGACTCACTTTGAGTACGAGAAAGAGGCTCCTCAGAGCCTTCCCTTCGGCAGAGGAGAAATCTTCAAAGTGACGGACACACTGTATGATGGGAAACTTGGCAACTGGCTGGCAATCCGCTCTGACAAAGACAACCAGCTGCTGGAAAAAGGAATCATCCCCAACAAGAGCAGGTCTTTAACAGAAGATTTAGAAGTGACAGATTTGCATTCATCAGGAGTAATTATGAAACAAATAGGGTGTTTAGAGTTACTCAAGTTTAGATTTATACAAGATAAAGTTTCAAAAGGGAGACAGGGTTGGATTTTAGTCCAACTGTTGTTAAATATACTTTGTTGTTCTGTGTTACAGAGCAGAACAAATGGCCAATGTGCAGAACGCAGCTCGGGCAGCATCAGGCAATGACAGAGGAGACTTCTGGAGGCTGAGAGGTCAAAGGGCAGCAAAGAAGAAAGACTTACGCAAGAGCCGGGAGGATCTTAGTGCAGCTCCAGTCACCACACGATTCCCCGCCTATGAGAGAGTGGTGTTGCGTGAAGGTACCTGAAAGAATTTGCCTTCTGATCTTTCAAACACAAAAAGGTTTTGGCTTTGTGTATTTTCCTGTTGACATGAAAGTGAATTCCACTCTGTTCTGTCTCTCATAGCTGGTTTCAGAAGACCTGTGGTTATATTTGGGCCCATTTCTGATGCTGTGAATGACAAACTGGGCAACGACCTTCCCAACGAGTTTGTCGTCGCCAGTAAGTGCTCCAATAATAACTAGCTTTTTATATTTTTTCACTGTTCAAAACTGTGTTTGAAAGTTAAGGAGTAAATCCTTAAAAATGTCCTTTGATTTCTTCTCACAGAAACAGAGCCGAAAGATGCAGGAAGTGAGAAATCCTCTGGAGTTGTGAGACTAAACACCATCAGACAAATCATTGAACAGGTTTGCTACACTCCCCTGAACTGCTGCTTTGTAAAGCAACACCATGAACTCAACCTAACAGCCTCTCTTTTCGTTTTCCCTCAGGACCGCCACGCTCTGTTGGACGTGACTCCCAAAGCCGTTGATACTTTGAACTACACCCAGTGGTATCCCATCGTCATCTTTTTGAACCCAGACAGCAAGCAGGGCGTGAAGACCATGAGGAACCGCCTCCTGCCTGGATCCAACCGCAGCGCACGCAAACTGTACGAGCAGGCTGTCAAGCTAAGGAAAACCTGCTCACACCTTTTCACTGGTAGGTATCACCATCAGGTTTCCACGGTAACTGCGATATTGTAAGTGTAGAAAATGTCATAGATAGGAAAGGTTTAAACATTTTAAGATCACTTTTTTGCTTCACTTTTTATGTAGACACTAAAGATTTGAATACACCAACCAAAGTTTTGCATTTGCTTCTGTACAAATTAAGCTGAAGATAATGAAGATGATTGATCTTTACCCGCCACTTTAAATGGATAAAGCTTTGAACATGTTATACTCGAAAAAAATTAACATTTTTATTCCTTGTTTTTGTTTCGTACACTTTTAGCATCGATTGATCTGAACTCATCTAATGATGCGTGGTATGGCAGCGTGAAAGACAGCATTCAGGAGCAGCAGGACAGAGCTGTGTGGGTGTGTGAGGGCAAGGTGAGTTGCCACTTTTCTCTATATTGCTTTGTAAGAGTTTGACTGAAATGTGCGAATGTTATAAAAATTACTTGCGGTTTAATTTGCCACTCTCTCTTCTCAGCTGGATGGTTCCGAGGAAGACCTAGACCTCCACGATGACCGCATGTCCTACCTGTCAGCGATGAGTGCGGACTACCTGAGCATGGACAGCCGCCTGACCAGCGACTATGAAGACACGGCGGATGAGGGAGGGACTTATACCGACAACGAGCTGGACGAGACATTGGACGAGCCGCAGCCTGTGTCAGCTATCAGCCGATCGTCGGAGCCTGTGATGCCAGACGAGGTGAGAACAACTGCTGATACTGATACACTGTGATGGGTGTGCTGCAGCTGGTGAATCAGGTGGACCTGCAGGTTCAGACTTATCACAGAGTTTGAATCTGTAAACCCAACAAACTACAGTTTCCTTGTACAGTATTTCACTATCTTGATCTTAATCTAGAGTTGCTTAAAGAGTTCCTCTGCAGGGTTCCTGATCCCTGGTTTCATACATATGTTTACAGTCTCTTCTAACTTCCACATCGTTACTAATCTGACCCTGACAGCACGAGTTTGTGTGTTTTTGTGTCTGGTGTTCATATGTGTGTGTGTGTGTGTTTGTGTTTGTGTGTAGAAGCCTCACCCTGAACCCCGGGCTCGTGTGAGGTCAGGCAGTAGAGAGTTGCTGAACAGAGAGCCCAGCCCTCCCCCGTCTTTTGTCCCTGAACCTCCAAAGGTGAGATCCTCACCCCTAACCCTAACCCTCCCATAAACTCCTCATAACATCACTCCGTCTAACCTCACTCTCTGATTCTTGCAGCTTTAAAAAAAAAACTTTTAAGACTGATGTTCTCCTTCGCCACAGGTACGAGCTCAGACTCGGACTGATTCATCACGGAGCTACGACTCCCACTCCAGCAGCACCATCAGCAGCGACGCAGCAGGTGGGAGCAAACCGGCTCCACCTCCTGTGGCTCTGAAGCCCAGTCTCGCTCGCTTAAATCAGCCATCAGAGGAGCAGCAGAGCCCGGGGGTGGAGGAGGAGGACCCTGCCTCCAAATCCTTCCTGGGAAAGGTTAGTATCATTTTTATTTTGAAGCTTTTTTTCCAAGAATGTTTCCTCTGCTTCGACCTAATTAAGCAGATGTTTCTTCATTAACGATACTCTATGACAGCTTGGCTCTTTCTTTGGCATCGTGATTGTTTTTTTGTATTAGAGAGGCTTTGATACTCAGTCCAGTCATTTTCTATAATGCTTTCCTTCTTTGCTCTCGTTGCTTCAAATCTGAAATAGAGACAAGGTGACCAGGTAAATGAACGTGTCATTTTGTCCCTCAGATGTTTGCATCCCTTCACTGAGTCAACCATCATTCTTCGTTGGTCTACACAGTGTCCTGTCATCTTCATGTTATTACATTAATGCATCCAAACATGACACAGTCACTTTTTATCATTCATGTTGATGTGCGATTTTTCTTTAATCTTCACGACAGAGAGTTCTTTAACAATTTATTTTTCTCCTAGATCAAAGCTTTTGAGAAGATGGACCACTTGGCACGAGCTCAGAGGATGTTGGAGCTGCAGGAGGCAGAAAATGCTCGAGTCAGTACTGGTTTTTCTTCTCTGTTTTTGTTTTTGTCGATAGGGTTACATGATTTTGGTGGTTCAGAGAATAAGGACAGAATACAATAATTATAGTTTGTACAGAATAAATCAAGTTTAAAGGAGAGTTGGTTGTGGGATTTGCCAAGTCTGAGATACTTGATGAGTCAAAATAGGAACTTAGACAAAACAAAATTAGAAAATCTGAATATTTCAGAATAACTAATAATCAGATTTTATTTTATTTTCAGAATTTACATACAACCACACATCATTTCAATTCAGATAAGGTAGAAAATGACAAGAAAAGGATAAAACAAGAAAACAAAAAGGGTAAACAAAGAAAAACCCCAATGACAACAACACAACAATGTGTCGTCAATTAGACAAATATGTGTCCTTGTACTTATAAAAAAGTATTTTTTATCACCAGTCATCTCAGTCTGGGACCTCCTAAACCACTGCTTCTCCTCCGTATAGTTTCACTTAGATCTTTTGGCAAGTAATCCATAAGGGGCCGCCATGTGTCCATAAAGATATCATCATTCCCAGAATGACTATGTTTTCTGTTACCTGTGATTAAAACAAAAAGTCTTCTCTGTATTTCTGTAGAATATAATAAGGGGGAAAAAATCAAGAGACCACTGCAAAATTATATTTGACTTTAAAATAAAGTTTTCTCATTTTTTAATAAACTCACAGGTCAAGATAACAAAAAGATGCTGTGGTTTTTCAGACTGTGAATAATGCAGAGTAAAATCACGCACATATTAATTTTTAAGTAAAAACTGTTACTCATGTTTGAACCTTAAAAGAGTTCAGAAATCAATAGTTGGTGCTCAGCTCTGCTTTGTACGGACAGCTTTCATGTTCTGACATGCTTTCTACCACTGTTTCATATTGCTGATGGGAATCAATATACCACTTTGATGCAACAGTTCAGGCCTCACAGCTTTCCTTGCTCAAAATAAAGTATGTCTATGTTGAAATTCAACCGAAAAGAATCGCTTCCATGCAGAGATGCTGTAGTACTGTAGCAGCTTCTGATGCAGATCACAGAAAAAACAATTTTTGGTGTGATTTATTTCAGATTTGAACTGTAACAAAGAGCAGTACAGTGAAAGCCCTCTGTCTTACGAGTTCAGCTGTCTTGTTTTATTTAAGTTTTCTGACATATCTGGGTCTGCTCTTTTCTCTCCCAACAGCTGGAAATCGCCCAGAAGCATCCGGACATCTACGCTGTCCCGGTAAAACTGACAAAGCCCAACCTCAACCGTCCTCAGCCAATAGGGTAAAGAGCCATATGCATATATTTAATAATAATAATAATAATAATAATAATAATAATAATAATAATAATACATTTTATTTGTAAAGCGCTTTTCAAAAACACAAAGATTATATATGAAGACATAATCGTTTATTTACCTCTAAAAACTGATGGATCATTGATGTCTGTCTGTCTGGTCAGTTCCAGCTCCAACCCCGAGCAGCAGGCTCCTTTCAGGCCACATTACTCAGAGAGCAGAGGACACGAGGACGACGAGGCCGAGTACCGCCGACAGCTGGCTGAACAGACCAAGAGAGGATACTACAACCCCCAGAAATACAAAGACACTGAGCTGTAGGCGGGGAGAACCAGGAAACGACATCATCCAAGACAAAGGACTGGACTCGTTTTGTAGTAGTATGAATCCTGCTGATATGGTAACCTTAACTCACTGCTGTACATTATACTCCGCACAAGTTTGTACAAAAATCCTACACTTTCCAGGCCACACAAACACACATACTAGTTTACATTCACACAACTCCTCGACAAAAATACACCTGATTTGTGTATATATCCTCTTTCGTGTCTGCAAAGGCTTTTGTTACATGGAGGGCTTCACTTTCTCCATCAACTCAGACCCTAATAGTTTTTGTCTCTTACTCATCACCATCGCTTCTCTCCTTTTGTTGGATCACAATCATGCATCTATCGGCTTACCAATGAGTGAACAAAGTGACCAGCAGAGGGAGGTAGTATGATTCTCGTTGAATTGTTGGGCCTGTCTGTAACTCACAACTATCAATACCGTCACCCATGCTCATCAACTGCGCAGGTAGCTGGCAGAGTGTCGTTGCAGATGGATGGTAACCTTCACGTAGGAAAACAGTGTGAACCTTTTTCCCTCTGGTGTCTTCCCAAGAAAAAAGACTGCGCCTTATTTACTGATGCAACCTCTATTCCAAACTCTCCGGTAAATATATCTGTCACGTCAAACAGGAAGATGCTTCCATGTTACTGTAATGCGATGGTTAAACACAGCTGCAAGTAGGAATGGTACCGTCGAGTGTGTAGATAACTTCTGCTGTTTAGTGTCACCCACCCTACGCTTGTTTCAGGCACATTCATACATCATCAGCTCCAAAACCATCATTCATATATTTAAAACAGGGTGTGCATTTGTTCTCTCATACATAATAGTCTCCATCCTTTAACTCTCCTGCCAAGTTTTCTTTGATTTAGCTAACTTATTGGGCGTTTATATTTACTTTAAATCATTAAATGTGTGTGCATTGTGGGAAGCGGCATATTGACAAGTGCCTTGTATTTCCTAAATTAGCTCTAATAGAAACTAAAAGTAATACCAGACAAAGAGAAAAGAAAATGAAGGTGAAAAAAAAAGTTCTTTTTGTCCTAATTATTAACAGGTTTATTTGACTGTTTGTCCTTATGTGAATTTGATGCTCTTCTAACATTAGTGAGGTTGTGCAGGTTCCCCTTAAATATCCTGTTGGCACAAGATGTCACACATTTTACTGATTATGCATATGAGTGTGTGAGGAAGCTGGATTAAAGGCTCCAGCAGAGCATTTCCAGCAGTTTATATTTCTTTTTATCAGCTTCCAACCAGAGACAATCACATTGTTGTGGTGTGTCTGTTTTTATACTGAATATCTACTGAACTCTGTCTAGTCCTTGTTCACAGGAGCATCTGGAATGTGGTGAAGACAATCATGTTGTTTGATCAACTTTCTTTTTAATGTTTGTCAGTCTGTGATTTTTTCTCCCTTTTTTTTTAGTTTGTGATCTTAGTGTTACAGAAAATATTCAAATAAATCTGTTTTTTACATGAAATCTTTTAAGTGTTCGAGTTTTTCTTCAGTTCTTGGAGCTTTGAGGGATCAAAACATCGACAATATGCCTGGTTTGAACATGTAAAAGACAATATTTCCAGCTGTTTACAAAACTTGAACATGATAGTTTTTAATCATGGAGGATGCTGACTTGACTCAGCCTGCTCACCTGATCTAAACTAGAGTGACCATATTCTGAATTCCCAAAAAGAGGGCACGACTGCAAGGGGGAAGACTCACGGAGTCACGTGTATTAAATTTTGAGAGTTTTTCAGGTCGGGTCGAGAGTTTTTTACATGCTTCCAACTCAGTTAGTCCACGTAACAAAAACTCAAAACTTAAACACAAATACCCGGACATTTGAAGGATTTTATGAACTCTCCTGGACAAAGCTGGACAGGCCCCAAAGAAGAGGGCACACTCGGGTTAACGTGCAGAAAAGATCCAAGATTTAGACGTCAGTATTGGACCTCTTTTCGACGTTCAATTGACGTCCACATTCGACTGAAATTTTGATAATGTCAACGTCCGATTTGGACGTCGAAATGACGTCAGAATTGGACGTCGAAATGACATCCGAAAAAGACGTCAAAAAGACTTTATTTCTGCACCTTCAGGAGACCTAATGTTGACATAGAAAAATTACGTTATATAGACGTCATTTTGACGTCACATTGCGCAGTGGGGCATAGAGCCTATTAAGTCCTTAAAGGATCAGTGTTTAGGGAGGAGACTAAGATTTAGTCCTTATCTCCGACTCAATGTATATTTTAAGCTTTTAATCATCAATTTAATGATTGTTAAGAACTCTATTCTCTGGGTTCAAACACAAAATGTAATGTGGTTTTCTAGCTTTGTCGACTCATTCATTAAAATTTGACCCAACACGTCAGAGTTCACAGACCACCAAGTTTATTCATCTGATTTGTACATGCATTCTCCTTTTAACATGACTTTGAAGTTGAAAAGTTCTTTATCACCTGGGCGGCCCTGACTTTTATAGGTCCAACATCTTAATTAGAGTACATTCAGATATTACAGCTATTTAACCAAAGATAATATTGACTCTGTTTGCCACCTAAATATGCACAAGAAAAATCCACAAGTTGTCTTTGGTCAAACAAAATACGCCACATAAACACTCAGCCTTATTGAGATAATCTGCCTTCTGTCATACAGCGGATGTACATGTTTACATGACAGTTTACTGTACAGATTAAGGCAAGTCAAGTGATATCAAACAGGACACAGAGAGGGGAAAGGGATTTCAATCAACTGAAAGATGGGTGGAGCGTAGCAAAGATGGTGAAGGAGAGTGAGAAGTGTGTGTTCAGATGTAGACAGGTTGCTCCTGTGCTGTCAGCAGACGGTACATGGCTGCAGGCATCGTCTTCATGTGGATCTGGAGCAGAAAGAAGACAAATTATGCAAATTCAAAAGCAGGAACACAAAAACAACACAAGCAGATTTGTCAAAAGATGATTATTGTTACGATGTTTCTCGAGCTTTCCTTTTCGATTACGCAATAATCAGAGGATCTCCAACAGCAATCAGGCTGATGAAAGCTTAAAGATCACTCATATAAGGTGCTGCTTGGACTTTTATTTTCATGTATTTTCAAACTCAGTATCTCATCCCACCTCTCCCATGGCGTTAGAGAGAATCTGGACGATCTTCTCATGAGGCGTCGCCACCACACTCTGACCGTTGATCTCAATAATGCGATGACCGACACGCACGCCTCCTCTCTCAGCGATGCCTCCTCTCATCAGGCTGCAGATCTGAAACATACAGTCAAAACTCTGAGCCCAACACTTTAAAGTGGAAATGAATCCTCAGACCTCATATCGTGAGCTGCTCTGTGTCTGTTGCTTGGAAACGGAGAAAAATAAGAGAATCATCACTAAAAATAACAGGAGTAAGGGTTGTTTCCAGCCCCTCTCAGAGAATGGATGGAATAAGCAGTATTGATAATAAAGATGGATAGATTACTCGTATAGGTCACTCACTAGTCTTATGGTTTGTAACTATACTCACGATGCCGTTCTGGACGCTGAAGCCGAGCTGGTATCTGAGGTCCGGCCTGCGGATGAGCACCATAGTGACAGGAGGACACCTGACGATGTTCATCTTGATCCTGGACTGAGACTTTAGACCCTGAGGGATGACCATTCACAGACCTTAAAGTGTGGTCCTGTTAACTGTTAGTGTTAATGTCACATCACTGCATGTGCGCTCTCTGATACAGACTTGTAAACTCCAAATCAGACACTTCCTGTAGTAGTTTTAGCAGACTTGACTTTTGGATTTCTCTAGGTTTCGCAGTAAACCTGGAGACATGAGGGGCGTGGTTTCTTCATGGGAATATATTGTGGCAGTTTTCAAAGTGTTTAAAGTTTTTTTTTTCAGCTGATTATTTACAAAGATCAACAAAAATGCCTTCATGACTTTTTCAATTAAAGCTCCCATGAGGAACTTTTGGTTGGTGTCATCTTTGGCGCCCTCTGTGGACACAGCTGTCTTTGCTGAACTTATCCTCTACATACTTGAATCTGCCCCTGCTGATTCTTGGTGGTTGAATATATTATTCCTTGTGAATATATTAGGTTTGTCACCATGTTCACCACCCACTGAGCAATTTTTGGTCTAAAAGAGGTCTAATAGACGTTTAAATGTAGTCTAGACGACTGGTCTAAAATCAGGCTACCACAGGTCTAAAAATGAAAGTTTTTTAGACATCTAAATTTAGACCAAGTTTAGACTAAATCTAACTCTAGGCTACATCTATAATATCATAATTATTTTGGTAAAGTACTTGGAGATCAGTTATGCAACTCACAGTTGCTTTTTGAAACGATAGTTATCAAATAATGGGTTTATGCGCAACGTCTGAATTCGGTCTAAAAATATACAGAATCTAGACGGTTGAAATTAGGTCTAAAAAAATAGACGTCTAATAGCCGTCTATTGCTCAGTGGGAGGTGTGACAGCTAGAAAACTCCTCCCCCCTCAGTGACCCCTAACTTGTCTAGATACTGTATGATGTCTAGATAATGAATAAACTGATGAATCTTGGACTTACGGACACACATATTACACGCCTAGCGCCTTTTTAGAGTCTACTACTTAGCTTTATGGTGGACCTTGTTGTATTATTGAAGCAAGTTTTTGTGGCACAAATCCACTGAAATGCCCTAGATGCTCCAAAAACATCACAGCCACCAGAAGAGGCTGATTCAGTGTTACAGTGTCACCAAAGATCTGGACATATCCCCTGAAAATCATATGACTACAATCCAGCTGCTTGCTGGTGTCAGGGCATGAAAATAAAACCCAGAAGAGCGCTTTAGAGGAAACTCTTCTGAACAGGACAGGAGCGCGCAGAAAGGCACTGACAGGAAACAGGTATCAGTCAAATAAAGGTCTGGCACTGATCAGGAAGCGGAGGCGTACCTTGATGATGCTCTGGCAGGTGTTAAGCGGTAAGCCCACCAGACTCGTCCCGTTTATGGTCATGATCTGGTCTCCAATGTTGAGGCGGCCGGACTTCTCAGCCGGACCTGCGTGCATCATGCTGGCGATGATGACAGTCGGAAGGATGGACCCCCAACCAGACTCCACAATCACCACACCCAGAATCTCTCCTTTCTGCTTCTCAATGTAAACCTGCAAGGACACATTTCAGACTCATCACTTACTCAACTTTTCGCTCTTCTACTCATCCTATAGTCCACTTTTTCTTCATGTGTAGGACTTCCTTCTTCCTCATGCAGGATTGATGTATAAACCTCTTTTTGTAAAGTAGCATGTAGAGTAAGGCTGGGTCCATTTTTAGCTCTTAACAGCCAAATGCACAATTCGGAGAAATAGGATAGGACAGCCGGCATTTAGGGCAGCGTGGGAGGGAGGAGAGACTGAGGTCAGAGCAGGTTTAGCGCCTCAAATTCACCTTCATACTTGGGTGACATTTTTGTGAGTCTGTCACACAGCTGTGACTCTAAAACAGCTGTTCATCCAAAGCACTGAGGGGCAAACTAACGGAGCAGACTGAGCAGAAAATTAGAGGCACTGGTTCATCTCTGTTTGGACATTAACATCATGACATGACCGGACCTGAAGGCCTGTGCTGTTATTTGCATGTACAAAAGGTCAATCACTCTACAAAGAGAACCATCCAGTCAAAGTGCAGGAGGAGTTGATTTTCTTTGGACAGAATCAACTGAATTTTAAGGTCAGAGTTAAGAACTCCTGCTCCCCTGCTGGCTCACTTACGTCTCTGCAGTTCTCAGACTTGGAGAAGTGGATGAGGTCGTCATTGTACATGTCCTGAGTGTTGAGCAGGTCGCTGTACTCCCTCTGGCTCAGGTCCTCGGGGTCGATGCCATTGGCCCTGAGGAACTCCTGGTAGGCGACGCTGAAAGACTGGCCGATGGACTGAGCGATCAGCTGAGCCTGAAAGAAAGAGGAGAGGGAGAGAGCGAGTATAAATTTGATCGCCCTGGTGGGATTTTGTCTGCACTTGTTCGCTGTTTGTGAGTTTGGCTGGGGTTATTTATTTGGATCCATTTAACCCTATCAATGTAGAAACTATTCTTCCAAGCATCTGCACATGCAAATACAAGCTCTTTACTGCAGCTTTAATCGGTAGCATGATAAAATATCTAATAATGTTCCTCTAACAGTATTTCCTCCTCTGTGTGAGGCTAGTAGTTCTCTTTTTTTGGCCCAAATTTGGACAGTAAATGACAGCTCTGACTCAGGCTGAGAAAGGCCCAATAAAGCATTCGCCAAAACCCAAATCAGGATTCAGTAACAAGATGTGAGCCATTTTACGGCCCACATAACCTAAAGTAGCGCCATAACTGAGATACAAGAGCCAAAAGTAAGTGGATCTGCTTGAGCCTTTAATTGTTCAATCCATTATGAGCTGTGACTTTTTAAGACATTAGGATATCTTTTGCTAAAACTTCATATCTTTGCTCATTTTAGGGTTTTCTTTTTGGTTTGTTCAGTCAGACTTGATGTTTTTGGCCTTTTGACTTACAGATGGGATCGAGGACTGAGAGTCAAATCTGGGGCTGATATATTATAGAACTAGTTTGTACATTTGGTACATTATCTCTGATAATGAGTTTAGCTAATACAGTAACCCATAGTATTTTTTTAGAATATATATTAAAACAGTGGTTCTCAACTGGTGGGTCCCGACCCAAAAGTGGATCACGGACACGTTCTGGATGGGTCGCCAACAGCTGGTCAAAAAAAGTAAATATTTAATGCGCATCTGATGTTTGACGTGAACTAGCTTATTTTGAAAACTAGCTTATTTTGAGAGGCACGCATTATGTTGTGGTCCTCCTCGGTTTCTTATTAATGTGGCCTGAATGCAGTAAAATTACATGTTTTTTTATTCTTTTTTGTCCGTGCTGTTGCATGGTCCTCCTCAGGTTTTTCTGAATATGCTCTGACTGCAGAAATACAAACAGGTCAGATTTTTCATTTTGCTGGTCCCATTGTGTGAAGTTTGATATTTGATATTTTCTATACACGCAACTTTGGTAGTTGTCATCCTCAGTTCATGTGCTCTGAAATGCACTTTACTCAATAAAATAGGTGTATTTATGTAAAAAATTTGAGTCTTGAAAGTTTTTTCAATTTTTTTTATAAGAAATAAATTTGCTTGGTTTGAATTTTATAAAAGTGGGTCGCAACTTAAGGACCACGGGAAAATGTGGGTCCCAGAGTGAGACCAGTTGAGAAACACTGCATTAAAACACTTTCATAACAACATCAAGTATGAGATAGAAAAAATAAACAAGCGTGGAGTCAGACTTGGCTTGTCCGTGATTCAGATCATCTAAAAAGCAGCACTTAAAAAGTTTCCAAAAAGTTTGCTGATCTTTCACTTATCCTGAAAAATCAAGATTTTCTGGTTTCATTCACTGCCGATCAGTAAAACCCTAAAGAAGCCTCCAAAAAAGGACATCTATATGCTAATATTAAACAAAATTCAAAAACTCACATCCTCAGATTCAAAGACGTGGCAGATCATCCTGTACAGTCGTCTGTCGTCATGGCTCATGGTGGTTTGCTCTGCAGCGTGGTCCAGGTTTTCCTGCGCGCTCCGGGACCGGACCATCTTCCCCCGAGCCATCAGCACCACCATGTTACCGATGTCGGCTATGTAAGAGATCGTCCTCAGGGGGAGGTCCATCAAAGACTCCTGGTGGTCCAAACAAGACTCTCAATACTTCTTGAAACACAGAGCTGTACTTTGTGCGACTACTGCGTTGTGATCATCAGTTGCTGCTAAATGGAAACTTTTTTAAATGAGGTTTGGTTAGGGAAATTTGTCGCTTGTTTTTAACCCTCTTCTTTCACCTCTTCTTGTAAAATGACAAATTTCCAAGAGGGGTTTAAAGATTTTAGGAGTGCGTGTTATTTTCTCACCTGAGTGTCTGCATTGAGGACTTTGATCCTCTGCGTGGACATGAACAGATCGACTTCAGCTGTAGAGGGAGCCTCACTGTCAGGGCTCTAAACAGAAAAATAGAGAAGAGATGAATGAGACAGAAATTAAGAGTCTACACAGGCCAGAATAGGAGGAAAAATGCTTTTATTCGTCAACATTTCTTAACTTATTCTTGCTTTTCATAAATTTCTAATGACATGAATCATCTTTTATATAAAACTTCTACATAACAAGACAACAATAAAACAAGCAAACTAAACGTACCTTCTTCCTGTTCTTCGCCTGCTTCTGGGCCGCCTGGAGGGATCAGAAAAACACAATAAAACCCAGAAAAAGTTAGATCAAGAAAACCCAATCCTCTCATTTACTGCCTGCTTTCCGACTGACAAATTAAGGGACAAAGACGCCTTAGAGGTGTGTGTTTGTGTGTGTGTGTGTGTATGTGTGGGAAGCAGTGATGTTACTGTCTATCACATCTGACATCAGCAGGCTGCCAGAGGCCTTCACAGCAAACAGTATCAAAAGTTTCTCCTTCATCAATGTGACACAAACGACCCCCTGAGAACAGACGGGCAGCCTGGTGCGTTTGTGGCCGACGCCTCGTTACAGCTCCGGGTTTGATGTCTCTGAATGTTTGCTGGTGCCGCTGTTTGTTCTCTGCTCTGTCTCTGTGCTGTTTGGAGGTTAAACATCCAAACACTCTGATGTAGAGGAACAGATTAAAATCGGTAAAAAACTGGCCAAAGCTTTTACCTAAACAATGTGATTCAGACTGAATATACAACATTTTTAGGCTTAAAAAGTTCAAACTTGTCTTGAAAATGTATTTTGAAGGTTTATGTAATTACTTCAGGACAGTCTAGTATTGGGTAACTATCGTCAAAACAAGGAAATGTGCTTTTTGATCCGACTTTATTATCTTATCCATCTTATTACTACTGAATCAGGATTAATTTCCAAAGCAGCGAAATTCAACTGTCTGTTGTCTCTCATAATATGTCTCTAACAGTTATCTTTTATTTACACAAGAGTTATGAAGCTGTTGGTACACGGCAGTTCTTTTAGATGTACTGATTCCCTAGAATCAATTCACTAAAAAGATTCGTTCAAAAGATTCATTCACCGAATCACAGAATCATTCAGTGTTAGGTGGGAGGAGCCTGCGACTACGACTTCCTGATCTGATACACAGCTGAACGGTTCAGGTTTCAGTTCAGTTCAGTTCAAAGCTCCTAGGACCTGGAGACCAGAGTGTTGTGGCTGTGTTGCTTTAAAAAACAGGTTTGTAAAAATGAACTTGTTTTAAGTGTACTGTCAAATGGTATGCTATTTATCTGGTCTACTTGATAAATTAGGCTCAATTATTAATTAAAAAAAGTTTGTTTTGTCTGAGGTCCATTTGTCACTCTCCATTTTTAAAAGTCATCTTAAAACCCATTTTTATTCATTGGCTTTTAACCCTGCATGAGACTCGGCTCCTGTTTTAGTGTTTTATGGTTTGGTTTTAGTTATTTGTTTCTATGTTTTTAAATTAGTTTTTAAAAACATTGAAACTATATTTTACTTTTAATTCTGCTTTTATTTTATCCATTGTTTTAATTGTTTTTTGATTTTTTTTTTATCTTGTTGTTTTGTCTAGTTATGTACAGCACTTTGTTCAGCTGTGGTTGTTTTAAAGTGCTTAACAAATAAAGTTGAGTTGAGTTGAGGTACACTTGAACACAACGTCAAGAGTTTGCTACAGTCGGTGAGTCTCACTCTCTTCTCATTACTGCTATTAAGACAATGGGGAACAATGGTCGCCATGAAAGTGTAACCCTCAGACAAAAATGATTCCAGAGAGTGTAGTTCACTGCGTGACTCATTAACCAAGTGAACCTTGCTCGATCACTTGAGGAACTGATTCGGCTCAGTATCTTCACTTGAAAGATTCGGTTTTGTTGAACGAATCGTTCGCGAATGACACAACACTATAATACAGGGTGGGCCAAAAAGTCAAACTCACAGTGCATCATGACCTCAACATCGGGCTTAATCATCTGACAGCTCAGCTGATCAGCAAACGTCCAAGTGAGCACTCAGTTGAAACTACTTTGGCCTGCAGAGTCTTCCTGTTTCTGTAAACCACTACTGGACCTGAATACAACCCTGTGGAGGTCTGCGGGGGTCTTTGCTGCTGCGCTCCCTGCCTCAAGCTTTTGCATGTTGTGAGAAACTTTTGCGATGAGTTTGTCACTCACACATGTTGTGAAGACACAACACAACCCCATCATCTTCCTACTGGTGATACTCTGATCTGGACCAACCTGCTGACACTCTCTCTGCTAACGTGTTGTTTTTCACTGCTGTCAGAAAAATTATCATAAGCGTCGCTGTAGTTCAGACCCTCACAGGCGCTCTCTGAGCCGGCAGTCGACACGTCATTGTTTCTGTTTTCAGCCTCGCCACTGACCGCCTCCTCAGGCTGCCGTCACGTCGTCATCATGAGCTGCAGTGTGACTCCTGACCTGTGCTGGACGTCACTGTGTGTACATCACTCTGTCACCTCCAGTGTTTCATCTCAGTTTATTTTCAGCACACTTCTTGAATCATAACCGTCTTTCTATGCCGCTGTGGACAGTCGAGCCTGTGGAGCTCAGTCTGCTGATTTCATTTTATATATTCAGTCCTTTGTTTGACTCTAGTGTTGCTCTTTTATGACCTAATAAATAAGTGTTTTAAGTTGGAAAAAGTCTTGTTAACTCACTTTCTATGATCAATCCTCAATGGCAATTATAAGGGACACATTTTTTATCTTGTGTTTTAAGATTTGGAAAATTTTCTTTTTCTTTTTTTGATTATTCAGTCAGAAAATACAAGTTCATTGTTTTTATTTCCATTTTGTTAATCTCCGGAGTCTTGATAGCAAACACGTCGATGTGTTTTTCATCCAGTCCAGCGCAATCTGCTCCTGAGTCCAAACCCCTGGTCACAGACTGACCCTGATGCTGATCTCATTAAATGAATCCGGGATCAGCCAGATGTGAGCGAACCTCATTAAACAGTTTTCTGCTCTGTTCTGAGGTAAGCTGATATTGATGCGGCTTCTGATATCAAATCCTCACATCACCACTGTTGAGCGTGTCCACAATCTGTCAGAAAAACGGACAGAAATTCACATCGCTGCCCTTTTATGACATTTAAAGGCAAGCAAGAATATCTATGACATGACTGACAATTCTTTGATCGTAATGATAAGTGCCTGATAGCTCTGCAAGGAGCAGGTGTCAACCAAAAAGCAGCAGAAACAGCCCTCTTTTTATGCTTTCGACTTCGAATAGTCACAATAAATGAAACATTTGGCTACCAAAAGTCAGTACGACGGAGTATTAGGACCACATTAAGGAAAAAAAATTGAAGACTTAGAGATTAAAGATTTTCTGACATTTTCAGATTTATTGTGGAGTTGATTTTCAGATTTCAGATTTGATTGTTCTTTACAAATATACAAAAACATTCTTCTTCTCCAAGGTGTAGGCTGAAGCCCAGGGCTTATTTTGCCTACCCTTATCATTACTAATGAGAATAAAGTCGTGATAAAATCATAACTTAAGGTAATAAAGTCATGCTAAAATCATTACTTACAAGAATAAAGTCGGACTTAAATTATTATGAGTATAAAGTTGTACTAAAATCATTACTTACAAGAATAAAGTCCTTATATTTTAACCTGTTGTTTAAGATGACAGTTGTTGAAATTAGAGCCATGGAGCATTTCATAAAAATGTACTTCAATTTAGGTTTCCCAAACAAGGAGATACTTAATCTATTGGCACATTAGCACCACAGTATCATAAATAGCCTATCATAACAATTTTATTCCGACTTTATTCTCGTAAGTAATGATTTTGGTACGACTTTATTCTACAAAGTAATTCCTTTATTACGACTTTATTCTCATAAGTGATGACTTTATTCTCGTAAGTTAAGGACTTGTATCTCGAAGTCTTAAATTTTTTTTTTTCTTGATGTGGCCCCAATTCTCCGTTGTATTTAAGCATGTAGAGGACATAATAAATTTGTCAGCAGGGGGCGCCAAAACTGACTGAAAGAACTGAAATTTCCTCACAGGAGCTTTAAGCATTTTTTAGTCCTACTTCCTGTCCAAAACACTTCCTAAATAAAGCTGTGAGTTGTTATGAGCTGCAAGTTGTTATGAGGATTTTTATATATGTACAAGGCTTTAAAAATGTGCTTATGATGCATTAAAAGAGGCAGGTTCACATCAAGTGTGAGGGTGAAGAGGTATTACTGCTCCTCTCATTAGATCACTTCCCTGTATCAGCCTCACTGTGAGTCACATCAGAGCAGACTCCTGTCAGACACACTTGTGCGTCCCCCTCCTCATTACATAGTCTCTAACCTTCTCCCTCCCTGTAGGTTCTTCAGACCTTAACCGAGGCGATGTCCTGAAACTGTCAGTCAGCCGTCCGCGGAGCACGGCTTTGGCTCGGTTCTCTTCCTTTTCCAGTCGAGGACTCTCTTCCCTCGTCTCTGCAAAATGGCAACCCCTTCTTCCAGCTCAACGCCCCAGCTAACAGTGTGCTGTGTGTGAACACCAGGTTCTTACTGTAAGCCATCTACTTCACTCTATCCGCCCTCAACTTTTTTTCTTCTTCTCATGCGATCAGTAGAAACAGCCCACATGAAACTGTTCCCGATACAGGCCACGTATCCACTGCTCTGCTTTGTTTAATCTGTGTTTTTCCTTCGCGTGATGTACATTTGACATTATGCGCTGCGACTGGAGCAGAGAGCCGAGTCTTCAGTCTCCAGTGCTTCAGAGCCTTGATGACGAGTTTATATAACATCCAGTGGCGCTGAGGAGAAAAGCCTGTATGACTGCGGATCAGGAGCAGTGATCTGTGCATGATGCATTGTGCAGAAACCCCGGGACTCTTTGCCCGCTGACTGTGCTGGCTGATTTTAACTTTAAAAGACCCGAATATGAAATGAACCTCAGTTACATCACTTGTATGTCAAAGAGTGCCACAAAATATAACTCCCAAACAAAGGAGCCACTGCTTTGATCCCTGACATCCTTGAAGTTTAGACCCAGAGTAAGGAGTTAAAGAAGCTTAAAGACTGAAAATATTATACCACACTGTCACTCCAAAGAGTTCAGTCTTCAAACTTCATGAAATGCTGCTGACATCAGAAATATGTGAAATAGAGTTTTCTAGATTTAAGACAAAACTCCCAAATTCAGCCTGATGTCTAAAATCAGCTGACCAGCAGGGGGGGCTACCAGTGGAGTCTCCATCTGCTGACCTTAAAAAGACGGCAGGTTTCAGGTACATCAACAGTCAGTGCGTTTACATGGATTCAAGAAGTCATGAGTCTTAACCCAGTTTTGATCATGATGTTAACATGAACACAAAGAAACCTGGTTATTCATATCCTTCTATATGTGATCAACAGCAGCCACAGACACACTGGAAAGCCCAACACAATCACAGACAGGTGATTATTGTGCCCGTGTTTTGGTGCTTTCTTCCATCCAGATATATTTAACTCTTTTATTACTAAAAGACAAAAATCTGCTTTGTCACTGCACAAGAAGTAAGACGCTCTCTTTGCTTTCTCCATGTTTGCTTTGTTAACTCATCCAGTTGGCTGATGCCATGTCTGCACAGGAACTTAGCAGCTGTTAAAAACTGGGCCAAGACCTGTGCCAGGATATACTCAGTTCTCCGGGAAAATCTGTTGTCGGGGGTAAATCTTAAATCAGGATGTGATTTTTACACGCAGGAACACAAAAATTGGGTATTCATAAGAGATAATCTAAACCAAGATACCAAAGTCCATGGAAACACACTCATTGACTTATTCACAAAAAAAGGGAACATCTACTTCTAATAAAAAAAATTTTTTGGCAGAAACCAGAGGCTTTGTGTCCAAGATCATGTATGAAAAAGGTGTAAACTCCTCTTACCCGGACTCGGTTCATGGCCTCCTGAGCCTGCTGCATGCGGGCGCTCTTTGTGGGCGTTCTCTCTGACAGCAGGTGGGTGCAGCCCAGGTAGGTGGCTGCGAAGATGATCCCGTCAATAAGGTCTTCAGGGTCACATGGTCCTGGGACTGCATGGAATAAACACGTTTATGTCACTATCTGTTTTAATTTTATGTTAGCTAGCAAACAATGCGATGTTTATTACAATACATGTGAACATCGGTGATATGGTTCAGTAAGTGACCTTCTAAACTGGGATTTTCAGCCTGTTACTCATATGCTGCGTTCCAGTTGTACTCAGAAGTCAGGATTTCTAAGCTCTGAGTCGGAAATTCATCTGGAACGCCCCCCTGAAGTCAGATTTCCAACTCGGGAGGTCGGACAATCCTCACCGACCCCGACTTGACGATAACGTCATAATCCAAAATGGCAACCCAGGGCATCGGCAGCAAAGATTTACAGTAAAAGCTCTCTTAATGTATTATTTATTAGCACTTCTGTTTTGTTTTTGTGAAATTAAATTCGTAGTATATGTTGTACTGCCCAAGGTCTAACTGTGAACACGGTGCTATGGTGTTTGGAGAATAAAATACTGTGCTGTGTGTTGTTTACAACTGGTATTGTTAACAACAATCGCTGACAATGGCTAAAAACAGCTAACAACGGGTAGGCGTCCATCTTGGTTTTCCAACTTGTTAACTGGAACGCCGTCAACTTGGATGTAACGTCATTCCCAGCTCCAACATCTGACTTCTGAGGTAACTGGAACACAGTACTAGACTGTGTATACCATAGTATGATTCAGCGGAAAGTTGTTATTATACTGTGTCGCTATTTAAATAATAACACCTGTGAGTTTACCATCATTCGCCTCAATCTTGGGGCAGGTTGAGAAATCTTACTCTTATACCGCAATTTATTTCCGATGTATCTATAAATGGTAAACTGTAATAACAAGATTCAGGGAAAAAAATAAATGAATTAATGAGGCGACTAGATTGAGGCTCATAACCCTGATGACATCTGTACAGAATTGGATCATATGTTAAAATGGCAACGTAAACATTAGCGCTTCCAAAGTCATCATCTATGAAATACTCATTGTGCTGATGAAAACTTTTCTCATTTTCTGAAGATGGCTGCTGTGGGAATATGGTCTATGAACTGTGATATACAGGCTCCATTTCAACATTTGCCCAAAACTGAATCACAACAAAAGACATAAAATCAGAAAAAGAGTTAAAAACTTAAATCCAAGCAGAAAATGTAAAAAATGAAAAAGGAAAGGACAATCTTTTCAGGGACAAGTACTCACCGTCCACAAATGTCGGGAACTGAGGCAGAGATCTGCGAATCTGGGAAGGTGAAGAGAAGACAAACTACATGAACATCTTTATTATTTCTGCTCACATACTGCAGGTCTCTCCTAACTCATTGAAATTCTGGTAGACTTTTACTGCTGTCAGCCGTTTAGCTGCTGGCAGATAAACACCTCTTAAAAGATGCCCGCCTGCCTTTCCAGGATTTATCATCCCTGATGAAAAGGATCCAGTGAGCTTTTTTTAGTCTGTCCTCAGCCTTTAGCTTGTTTACTTTTAGACGAATTGGCCTCTTTAAAAGAAAGCTGAATTAGCCATAGGAGGTTCTTGTTCGTAGCAAGACCAAAGACATGGAGACAACTGCCTTTTGTTTTAATTGGTGCAGCAGAAAACCCCAAAAACGTATGATATACTAGGAGGTTCTGCTATTGACTAGGAGTGTCTTTTCTTCTTTATTTGAAAAGGGGGGAGGTTTATGAGCTCTCACCTCCTGGACAGACGGCGGCTGGGGTGGCGTCACCGGCTGGACTTGTGGTCGTGGCTGCTGAGGTGGAAGCTGCTGGCGCTGCTGCTGCTGTTGGTGCTGATGTTGACGCTGTTGTTGATGCTGATTGGGTGCCATCTGTGGGTACGTTTGTGGCTGTGTGTACGACTGTGTCGGCCTGGTGGTGTCCCTCTGCTGTGGGTGCTGGCCCTGGTGGTGGTGGTGGTGGTGGTGTTGGTGGTTGTGTTGGGCCTGCTGTTGGTGATAATGTTGAGGAGGAAGTGCTCTGGCTGAGTCAGCTCTCAGCGGACTGACCGGTTCCCGAACCGGAGGTGATGCATATCGGGATGGAGACTCAGACGCTGACTGTGAGGGGGAGTGAGGAGAAGACTAAGAGAAGGAAAGAGAGGAGAGAAGAATGGCATTTAGTTTTAATCACTGCTTTGTCACTGCAATGCACCTACAGCAGCACCTTCCTCCTACTATACATGATTCAGGGTTTTGGGCGCTGATCCAGGAACAGAAAATGAAATGAGAGAGAGGGGTGTAAATCTTGAGTTTGCTCTCTTCCCGAAAGCAATGAAGTCTAATTTAATCATGGCAACAGTGTGCTGCAAGCCCCCGAGGCAATGTCACTCATCAGCACAGATTTAAAGGTACAGTCAAACACTGTAGGGAAATAAAGTGAAATATACCTCATAAACATCACTTACACACTTTTTAAATGTTCCTTTTAAAATTAAAAAAATAACATACCTAACCTTTTAATGCCTGAAACCACAAATTATGGCCAGAAAATTCAATTTTTTTTGGAGCTGAAATGTTTATTTCACTTACGACTGAAAACGAAAAAATGTAAAATGTCCTTAAAATTTAACAAATATATTTATTTATCTCGTTTGATACATAAATCTGTAAACCACAAGAGGACATTTTTATCATTTATCGGACTGTATTCAGGTGTTTTTTAAGTAATTTGTTGATCATATTGATTTGATAGAAGTATCATAAAAGTATGTATCAAATATGATGCAAAAGGCATTAAAGGGCTAATGATAAAGAGAGACATATAGATGTTTTTTGTCATGTTTTTGCTTCTGTGACCAATACGTGTAAGTGTTTTTTTCCCCTCACTCTCAATGCATGCCAAACTTTTAGTCAAGGGCCTCAAGTTTGCTCATCGTAGATAAAAGGAGCGTGTCCCTGCTGATATTTCAGGAGGAGGACAGAAATGTCTCAGCAAATATTGAAGCAAACCTGTTGCATAATCTTTGAAGTGATATAACTACAGGTAAATCAGGATATCGCTCAGGCAGGAGCAGTAGAGAGAGACCTGAAAGAAGCAAAATCTGTCCCTACATGTCTGTCCTCTGCTGAGTCTGATCAAAACTCTCAAATTTATGTGCGACTTAGTGCTACATTCACATTAATATATTATGTTCCCTTTTTTGAAACAGTTACTTCAGGCCTCGTGACAATGAGGTGATTTCTTTCCATATAGGAAAATTAGGTGACAGTGGTTCTTACGTGTCCAGCTGTAGTCTGTAGTGGGTAAAGGTCCTCAGTGGGGCTGCTCTCCTGCCTCATCACCCAGATCGGCTCCACCGGCTGGTCAGGCGTGTAGGGCGAGCGTACCGCCTTAATCTTCACCTCCTCTATCGCCTCTTTAATGTCTTTAATGGCCAGGCTGATGGCGTCTCCTGATCCTCTCGTATCCTCCTCTCCTTGATGATCCACGGAGTTCCTCTCCTCCTGGGCGTCACCTGAGATGCTCTGCCCGGACGAGGGGCTCTTGGCCTGGGGTTCTCCTGGTCTCTGTGCCTGCCTGCGGCTTTTGGGGACAGGACTTTGATTACCGCCGTCCCCCTCGCCGTCAGACTGTCCATCATAGTGGTGCAGTCGGCAGCCAACGGAGCGATCTAGAGGGGGGTGATGGGAAATGCGGTCTCTGCCCTGCCTTGGGGCATAATGGGGGCCCTTAGGAGGCGGGGATGGAGCCCCTTTTTGTACATTCTCCTGTCTATGGCTGGTAAAGGTCTCTTGGCGGGACTCCTGACGGGTTTCGTGAGGTTCAGCTCTCCAACCTGATTGCCTGCGAGGTTCTCGGTGCGACTCGGGGTAGGAGGTCTTAAGAGGCTCAGGGAAAGATTTTGGATGTGATTTTGGCTCTGGGTAAGACTCGTAGACTGGCTCTTGGTAGGTTTTTTGGTGGGACTCTGAATAAAAGTCTGCATAGGTTTTCGGATACGATTCAGAGCCGGATGTGAAGTGAGACAGCGAGCAGGATTCAGAGCAATCCTCGTCGTCCTCCTCGGGTAGGAGGTCATTGTCGGGCAGGGGGCTCATACTCGCATCCTCGCTGAAGTGGTCCAGCTGGGGGAAAGGTGGGACATCGGGAGAGGAGGGAGGAGTTGGTGAGTGGAGCGGGGGCGGGCTGTGCAGAGGTCCATCCATGCTGAGCGAAGCGGCGCTCTCAGTGTCGGAGCAAAGATCAGTGATTTCACTTCCCTGAGCTGCGATGTCCTCCGCTACGTCCTCCATCACCTCATCCTGATCCTCTTCCACCCTCTCTGCACGCTCCTCTGCACCATCATCCACGGGCTGCATGTCCTCGTGACTGCAGCTGGAGTGAGCCGTGGTGGAGAGGTGGTCTTCGTCATCCTCGGCTTGCTCTTGTTCTTCGTGTTTATACTTCACTTCTTCTGCCTCCTCCTCTTCACACTCCACCTTCCTCCCCTGGATCCCCTGGTCCTCCTCCGCTTCAGCAGGAGGGGTGTCTTGAGGGTGGGGTTGTTGGTTTGGAATAGCAGAACCAGGTGAGAGGTGGGTGGGGGTGACAACAGCTATGGGAGTCTGGTGAGAAGAAACCCTGTCTTGTGATTGGTCCATTACGGGATCATCTGACATGCGTTGCTGCACGTCTCCTGGACTCTCTCTGTCCTCCACTGGTGAAGCATCCTGGGTCTCTCTGACTGGCTGCCTCTGTCTGTGACCCCTAAGCCTAGGGTTGGGGTCCCCGTGGCGGCGATAACGGGCGACACCGGGGCGGGGCTGCTGTGCAGGACGAGGCTCGCCATCTCGGCACTCAGCCCCTTCCTGCCTTGGGGACACCGCCTCAGGGGACAAACCAGGACTTTGAGCCTGGCTCTGGCCCTGCCCCTGTCCTGATGGAGGCCGTCTGCGATGTCGCGGTGGTCCACGTCCCGCGGGAGGATGGTGGTGGTGGTGAGGAGGGTGTTGGTGATGATGATGGTGGTGATGAGGATTCGGTTCCCCATCCTGGTTGAGCATCTGACACGGCCTCCAAGAGCGGCGGACAGGAGGGTCCCCAGGTGAGGTCCCGTTAGGCTGCCTGCTCCTCTGGGGCGCCTTCTGCTCCTCAATCACGTCCCCTGATGCCTCTCCCTGATACTTCTGGCTCATGGTTGAGTCGTGATCTAACATCAATTTTCAGAACATGCTCCTCTTGGCTCCGAGAAAAATTCAACTCACGGCAACAACCTGAGAGAAACAGAGAGATGAAATAAACAGGAAGCTTTTAATAACACACATTATTTATTCATTTCACACAGCGAGATGCAAATATGAAGCACATGAAGAAAATATAGAAGCATGTATGTGGGTGTGGTAACCAGCTTGTCTATAACCACACTCAGAAATCACTTCAGAGACGATACAACTAGGGGTGGGAGAAAAAAATCGATTTACTTAAGTATCGCGATTTTTTGTTTTACAATATTCAAATTGATTTTTATGTTCAATAAACAATTTTTTGTTCGAATTTAAGAATAGATCTTAAAAACTGACTTACATGTGATGTGTATTTTTTCTGGGAAATATGGTTCCTGGAACAGTCAGTAAACAATCATAATCATTCAACTGTTTCACTGGTGTTAAAAGATAAAGCAGACTAAAACCGAGAAAATCGACAATATTATAGAATCACAATTTAAATCGAAACTACATCCAAAAAATCGTTGAAGAATCGAATCAAAAGAAAAGCATACCGTCCCGGTCCTACTAATTATTGGCTGTTAAAAATCTGATATCAGTCATCATAATAATAAAACACGCAGATGATAAGAAACTGAAAGTCCTCGTTAGTATAGTGGACAGTATCACCACCTGTCACGCGGAAGACCGGGATTCAATTCCCCGACGGGGAGAAAGGTCTTGCGTGGCTCGTTGGTCTAGGGGTATGATTCTCGCTTCGGGTGCGAGAGGTCCCGGGTTCAAATCCCGGACGAGCCCATAACTATAGGCGGCATAGTGGCATAGTGGTGTAGTGGTTAGCACTGTCACCTCACACCCAGAGGGTCCTGGGTTTGAATCCCAGTCAGGGCATTTCTTAGAGAATTTCCCAGTTTGGGATCAATAAAGTATATCTATCTATCTATCTAAATGCGAAGTGTAATGTTATTTGATCCACAAGTGATCTAAGAAAAAAATCTGTTGCCATGGGAGAGCTACAAACAGTCACATTTTCTAACAGCATAAATAAGTCATTTTAAATCAATAAAACCATCCTTGGATCAATACTTGGTGTCGACTTGTTTGTATATTTAGGTGCTAACTGAGTCCCAAACAGGATCATGTTCAGCCCCATGCCTCCTTTCACTCACACACTCATATCATACATGGTCAGGCATCTTTCTCATACTCGTATCAGTTTGAAGCAGAGGCAGGTGCTTGAAGAAAAGGTAGGAGCTTGTCACAACTCATTATAGCACACAGTGATGGTAAGTTTTCCATTAATCTGCAGATCCCACTCAGTCCTGTGGGTCTGAACATATCATGGACCAATCGTGACCCGTTACACTACTCATAATTGGGGGATTAGATAAAACACAACCCCCTTCAGAGTGGATCTTTGTTGCTAAGTCTCACCCAGCATACATACCTGCTCACTATACATTACTCCTGCTTTCAGCCATGACTGTATTACAGTTCTTAGTATCTGTAAAGTGATGAGCATTAAAAAAATAGGAGCAGTTTGCTGGCTTCCTCTCTTCAGCTCTGTTTAAAATTGCTGCAGTTTTTATGAAGTGAACTGCTCTCATCAAGTTTGCAGCTCTTTAGCTTCACAAGACTAAAGCTAATTAACCCAACATCTCTCCAACCTGATATATGCACACTTACTACACACACAAACAAACACAAACACACTCAGGAAATATTGCAGTGATGCTGCTGAGTATCAGGCTGGGAACTCCCTGCCTCTATATTGCTAATAGCAGAGTCCCAAATCCTCTGGGATTCATCTGGGTGTGTACTACACTTTAATCTGCACCACGTTCATCTGTACAGCAGCAGCTGGCAGATGGCACAAAACAAGAAGAGAGAAGAGGACGAAGAGGAGGAGGAGGAGGAGGAGGAGTGGGAGGGAAGGGCAAGAGGACAAGGAAGGATATCTTTGGTATCAGATAAGACCTGGTGGAGGGATGAATAAGGCCACCATATGAATAATAAATGTCCTCTGTGTTAGAGAAGCCCCGGTTTTGATATTTATTTAACATGACAAGGCTATCGGGGTTTCCATCAGTTATCTCTGATCATGGCCTTCAGCGAGCTGGAGGTCAACGAGCTGAGAAAGGACACAGGAACGCAGTCCTCGTGGCTGTTTCAGGAACAGTCAACTGATAAAGAGAAGGACTAATGTGTCGTTCTGAAGGCCTGTATTTCTCATTACTGCTACTCCATATGTTTTATGTTCGCTGCTCTCTTAAATAATTCATCTCTTCAAAACGATCCATACATGTGTAACCGCACGCATGAAATATCCACATTTCTCTATCCTTAACTCAGATAAATGGCTGCAGAACATCATCCATTGACTCCCTTAAAATGATCTTGATCAGGATCCAGACATCACTGTTGTTTTTCAGCTGAATTTGTAATTAGATCGAGTCAATCATGTCAGAGAGGGTAAATCCGAATTTTTTTAACATCACTTGCCGTCCTTTTATGCAGGTAACATAGATTTTGCCTGGCATTGTGGTTAAGAAATAGGCACCAAACTGAGAATAAGGACAAAAGAGCACAATCTTGTTCTTTTCTCAGAGATGGTTGTCTAATTTAGATAACCGATGTCTGGCTGTAATGGCCGTAACAAAATCTTTTAGGGCAAATGTGCCTGAATGAAGAATGTCCACCTGAGTGGAATTTGTATTATATTGCTTTAGAGTCATTGAAAGTTAGCCCCTTAAAAAAACAATATGTTTGCAAGAGGATGTTTTGAAGCTAGTTTTCTTGTTGTATGACTGAAAATAGTTCAACCAAACTTTATTCATCACAGCTAAATACAAGATTCAAAGTCTGTGGACAACAATGTTGGTTTAGTTTACCAATTATAGTTGACAACAGAGGAGGCATCAGCACCATCTTAAGGTCCTCCATTATCGTTTACGAGTCTGTGCTTAGTACTCATTACTTTGGTCACGTTTAACCAGATACAGCCTCTATACTATTGATCTCCGCTTTCTAAATGAAAACACTAGTAAACCACACCACACTATGAGATGTGGTCTATACTTAAGCTTAAGCCGTAAAGCATTTTAACATCATAGCAGTCATTACTAACTGGAGCTAGTGGCTGGTGGTTAAAATAGAACTATGAATTCTGACAAACCAACTTGTCGAAAAATAAGAAAACACTCAGAAAAGTCAGACGCTGCCAAACTGTGCTACACTACCAGCAGCCAACAACAACTTGAGACCAGCATTTCAGACTTACACTGAGAGACAATAATAATACTATTATAATAATAAGTTTAACAGGCATTCTGTTGTCTTGTAAGGCCATTTGGTTGACGACATTGACACATTCCTATTTTTCACAATGCAGGACATAGATGTTGTTGGTTTTGATTGCAGTGTTGTGTGCAACATTATATTACTGTTTTTTTACGACTGTTCTGGTACAAATCTGAGCCTTTCAGCAGCAAAAACAAGCATTTTAAGTACGCACATAAACTTTGACCAGGGATATTTTCCTTCAAAGATAATATTGCTGCCATGAGAGCCTTTTCTGTAGCTGCAGTGAATTAGTGGAATTAAACCAAATGTTTGAGCCCCACAGCCTTTTGGATACAAAAAACACAAAAATAGAGCCTAGGTACATAAAAAATAACCAAACAACTTATTTGTGCAACTTATTTTGTGTTTTTTCAAGTGGAGAAATTTTCTGGTTACTGTGAAAAATGGTTGCATAACATCACTTTTACAGCTCTATAGGTTTGTGCAGAGTATACTCTATCTGTCGCATTCATGCGTGACTCTAAGTTAATTTATGACAAGGCCCCCCCTTACTGACAGTTACAGCGGCTTGCCTTGAATCAACACGTTTCATATTGGCTTAAGCAGAAGGTTTACTGATGGGGTTGTCATTTTATACGTGCAGCGATATAAATCCTCGTCCTTTAGAAATCGAAGTCATGTACACGGAGAAGACACTGGGGTCAGAGGTTAATGCTGATCCCTGTAATCTGAGCCTGGATCACAACTGTCAGGGAGTAAACACAAAGAAGTGCAACAGGAGTGAGGGCGGACTCCCTGGGAAGCTAAGTTCCCTCCCTGCCAGGAGTTTAGGACTGGTTGGCATTAGGTTGGGTGACTCGGAGGGATGGGCGGGGTCAGGGTGAAAGGGTTGCCCAGGTCACAGATGGCCCTGGCAGCACGGCTCTGTAACGTTCAGGCCTGCAGAGCTGCGAGCCGAGCGCTGTACTCCCATCTGTCAGGCTGCAGTGAAAGCCGCGGGGTGGAGGATTTACCAGCCCATTAACTTGCTGATCTTATACTAAGAGACAAACACACTCTGGCAACAACGCATGAAGTGTACGCACTTTCACGAAGACTTTCACTGATTACTTCTGTTGACTAGCCTTAAACTTCCTCCACTACATGACTAAAATAAGCCCTCAAAGAAAATTTAAGGGAAAAATTTAACATTTTTGACTGAATCTAGTCCACCCTCTAATAGCTGCAAACTTACTTCAAAATAAACTTTATCTTTTCTCTGAGCTGCTTTCACAAGATTCAATTCACAAAGAATCTTAAAAACTTTTATTTCTGCCCTTTTTAAAGCAAGTCTGTATTTTTTATTATGTTTAATTACTCAGTGAAGTACTTGAAATTGCCTCTGATTACAAAATGTGATGAATAAATATAGCTGCCCTGTCTTGTTTTCATCTGATTGGTATATTCTGAACCAAGAGCCCATCTTCATCTCCTAGATCTCCACGCAGTTTCACAAATATGATGATATATTGGGTCAGACAAAATAATGTTCTTTGAATATTGATCTCTTACCAATGTGCCAATATCAATCAGTTTAAATCATTAAAAATATGGCAATACCAGCGATAAATTGGTATCTGTAAGCAGAACATTTAAAGCAGAGACAAATCTTGGCTTGCTTCAGAAATGTTGTTATCACATGATTTGTTCTGCAGAGCACGCCCACACTCAGAGTTCAAAATACTCTCAGCGCGGTCTGCAGTTTCTGCACCAGGATTGCTAGACTGTGTCTATATTTGTTCTCTAGAAAATTCTGTGTTTCAGTGTTGGCTTTGGTTCTTTTCATCTTTCTCTTATTTTAAGCATGTTTCAATGACTTTGATCATGATGGTGTGTCCTTTCACTACCTAATAATCCTCTTAAGTTTTGTAACTGAAGCTATATATAAAATTTCAAATAATATTACAAACAATGTCAAAACTAGAGTGGTTAAAACTAGATTGTGACTCCTCCTCGACAGTCAAATTACTTGAGGAAATTAACAGACCACTAGATAAGAAACTGTTTTGTGGTCTTATGAGAGATGCGTAAAATCGGATTCTAAAAAAAACTGCATCAACTTCTTGCATTCAAAATCTTCACAGTATTCATTTAGCATTCATCCCGGTACACTTACTGGACTCATTGGTGAATCATTTCGACTCTGATTCTGGTCGAGACTGTTTTATCTGCAGCCATAACTTCACTGTGAAACTGTGTAATGAAGAAGTTAACAGACCAAGACTTACTGCACTTTTGTGCTGCAGAGATCTGGTGAAAGCAGCATTAAAGGAAGCTCTCTGAAATGTAAGACCGACTGCATCATGCGGGTGCAATTTTGCACTACTTTACAATCTTACCTACTCATCTGCCCTGGTGCATACAAGTCTGGGCTCAAATTTTGTCCAAATTCAAGCCATAACCCTTGACTACATAAAAATAATGTTTATTGATCACTAAGGAAAAATGTAATCATAACCCTGTCTTGTATACCTAACAGTTTGGATAATCTGCCTCATTTTATATAATGCGACTGAATAATTTAGTATTAATGTTCTGGTTCAGGACAGTTAGTTGAAGAAAACACCAATTAAAGGCTTTATATTCAATTGACAAACCAGAAAATAGAGAAAACAACAGCTTGTATTTGTCGGTTTAAGACTGAATTTATCATCAGTTGCATCTGTCCGCTCTTTGGAGGAATCTCCTCATCTTTCTATTTTTGACAGCATGAATCATCCTCTTACATATCCCCCTCTCTCTCTCCTTACACTCACAATCATACACTTACACACACACACACACACACACACACACACACCTACAAACATACGGTCTATGTTGGGTTTCATCAATAGTCGTGTTACTTACATAGTGTTTACATGAAGACTACGCCACTGCTCCAAGGGGATACCATTAATCCATGAACAAGTGCCAAACTGCCAAGTCGTGCTTTTATTTTGAAGGCTTACTTGCTTCTCAAATCTCCTCTCATGGCCTTGACTGGTTCTGTGTTAAGAAGGTAGAGAAACCTTTCTTTTTTTAAAGGTTGGTGACTATTGTAAATCTATCTGCATCCTGTTCCTTCAAAATGCACTGAAAGGAAACAATCTATTAATGATAAAGGCGTTACTCAAGAAAAGAAACACGCAAATGTTGATATCACACAGGATTTCTATGTATCCTATGTAGAGCATAGCCTGACACCTCTTCACATAAGGGCAGCAAACTGTCACCTGTCTAAATGTTTCCCTTTTACCCTTATATGAGTCTAAATGAAATCTCCGCAGGTGTCGAGTCCGCCATGAGCGAAAACGACTCGAACAAATTCCTGCCCCACACCAAACCCGGTGTCCCCCTCTCACGAGCTGCCGGGTGGGACATCCACTCGTGTAAGCCTACCTGCATGTCAGAGGAGGAGAGGCCCGGGTCCGGATGCTGCAGCAGTCCTCATCGCCCCCTTGTTCCCGTGCCTGCTCGGCTGGCTCGGTTTGAGTCTGTTTTGTCCCTCCAGACAACTTGCTGGGATTAAAGCGGAGAGCTCAGCCCCTCCTCCTGCACCGTGACATCAGAGCGGATTAGCGATGCACAAAGCGCCTTTACAAACAGTGCTGATGCTGCTGGTGGTGCAGAGCAGACACAAACGGTGCTTTACGGCCATGAGTGAACCCTCATCCCTCCCACTCCATCAGCTGCCTGCAGAGAGCTGCTGGGGCTCTGCCCGCCTGCTGCAACGCCGAGCTCTTATATTCCCACGGTCTGTCGGGGGTGTCGCTGTTATCTGCTGTTGGATCTTTCTCATGTAATGAACTCCTCAAGCTCCTCAAGCACCTGAAGGGCTGGAGGGAAGAAGTGAGTGCAACCCTGCTGGTACTGTAACTCCAATCGTGTTTCCACGTGTTTGACGGCAGTTTGGGGGACATAGCTTGTTTGGTCACATTTGCAGAAGTTTAAAGGGATATTCCGGTGTAAAATTAATTTGGGGTCAGACACACCGTAACACCGAGTTAGACACCCCCTCGAGAGATGAATGTTGCTGACCACCTGCTTCTCGAGTTATACCAACTTTAGTAAGGACCACAGACAGCAATACACAGCGGTCTGATGAGCCACACACAAACCTCAACCAAAACGCCACTCTATAGCCACAAGTAATGCTCAGAACAGCACCTAACTTCATCAACAGTACATATAGGGTCTCAGCCACAGCACTAGCTACCAAACATCTTTTTAATTTAGCCTAATTTCTTTAGCAAAGAGACAAAACACAGCTAAGCCAGCTGCCGCTTGTTTATAGCGAGACCTCAGGCCAGTCCATTACGGGCTGCAGCGGGGTGACGCAGCTCAAGGAAGAACATTTATGATCATTTCTTTATCATTTCCTTGAAGTAATAATCACCATATTAATTATTTCGCACTGCAGACGTGGTAGTTCTTCTGCCTTAGCGTCTCGGTCTGATTGCATTTGAATGAAGTAATGATCATAAATGTTCTTCCTTGAGCTGCGTCCCCCGCTGCAGTCCGTAATGGACTGGCCTGAGGTCTCGCTACAACCAAGCGGCAGCTGGCCGAGTTGTGTTTAGCCTCTTTGCTAAAGAAATTAGGCTAAATTAAAAAGATGTTTGGCGGCTAGTGCTGTGGCTAGGACCCTATATGTACTGTTGATGAAGTTAGGTGCTGTCCTGAGCATTATTTGTGGCTAAAGAGTGGCGTTTTGGTTGAGGTTTGTGTGTTTCCATAGACTGCTGTGTATTGCAATTGTGCGGTCATTACTAAAGTTGGTATAAATAGAGAAGCAAGCAGTTGGCAGTATTCATCTCTCGAGGGGGTGTCTAACTCAGTGTTACAGTGTGTTTGACCCTAACTTAATTTTACGCCAGAATATCCCTTTAATCTGGCTGAAATTTAATAAAACTAACTATTAGTTTTAAAAAGGGCAGTTCAGGAGAGTGTGTTGAATGTGGGTTTTACCATAAGTAGTAATAATAATAAAAAAGGTTTGGGTGGATAATATACAGATGGATGAGTTGAATCCAAACTGCAACTTCCAGGCATGATAAATAACACCAACCCTTAAGTGTCCACTTGAAGTTGGCTGCAGAGCACCAGAGAACACACATGTATTCAAAAAAGGCCGTCTTTGCAACTTCTGCTAATAGCCTTTAAAACTAGTCTATGGTTACACCCTTGGCTTTATGTAAAAATGAACTGCACAACAGTTCCCTCTAAGGTGAGGCCAAACATTTAGTGCTCCCCCTACTGCCTGGCTGCTGTAAAGGTCATATAGTACACTTTCTTCATGTTGACCTTTGGTACAAGGTTAGGGGCTGTGTCCACTGTCTCTATCTGCTTTTTTATTTATTTATTTATTTTTTTGGAGCTGCTCTCTCGGAGCTCTCAGCTGACAATAGGAGAACTTTTGTTACAGGTCAGGTAGGTGAGTTGTTATTTTTTACTTATATGAAGAAGTAAGCTCCTGTTGCTAAAAAAAATTAGATTCCTAGAGAGTAGAAAAACTGATTGAAAAAGATCTCAGTACCACAGTGAGAAGTAATTCATTCATCTATATCTTTGTTATTTCAATCAACTGGTACTTCATGCATGTTTGTTTGTGACCACTTTTTGTAGTTGCTGCTCTAGTGGCTGAATGTAAATGCAGCAAACTGGTCTTTTTTTCACCTAAGTGATTTAATCTTGAGCATTTAAGTATTTGGAAGCTTTGATAAGCTCAGACATTACACATGGAAATGCAAATATGTGTGAAAAGGTTCTCTCGCTGTTGATTTTTTTGCATATCTGTGTAAAAATTCCTCAAAACCCCATAATTCCAGGCCTAGTATTCTTGCTTTTTGGCAGACTTGTATTATAGAAGATACAGTAACTATTCATAGCTGATACACAATGTACAGACTGGAGTGTGAAGCAGGGGGGCGGTGTTTGCAGGGCTCCTGGCACGATAATCCGGCCCCATTTCTGTGTCATGAAAGGCCTGGTGGAGCAGATCAACAGGGCCTGTGTCTGCACATTGTTGAGCCCTGGTAACGCATTCTCACCTAAGTCACGTGCGCCCTTCCGCCGGAGCACCCGTTACCGTGACAACAATATGTGACGGAGGATGGTGATGGTGTGAAGTGGTATCCATGGCATCGGATCTTTTATTGCAGCCACATTTTTTTTTTTAACCCACACAATCAAGCCAGCACTGCTCTGTAAAGTACTGGCTGTGAACTTTTGAGTAAAAGTGGAGGCGTGGGCAACACAACACACAAGTCCAGAGCCAATCAGAATGCTCCCAAGTGTGGAGAGCAGTTTGCAGAATCAGGTCACCAGAGTGTATCTGAGGTAGTGTTATCATTCTGCTTCCGGCATTAAATCATGTCAAACAAACCTATATTTCGTGCTGTGAGTGAAATGCACTGCCGCCCTACTTCTAGAGACATCAATAATTTGTCACCGTCTCTGCATACATGAAGGCATACATGTTCTGTGTTCAGATGCATATACCATGCAGTGAGAATAGACTGAACCCATTTTGAATTAATGCACATAAATGTTTCATATTAGCTCTTCACAGAGTCATTTCCTCTCACGCAAGAAATGCATGCATGGCCTCAATCCAAAATGCACCCTACACTTTCTTGTTTATGAGACAGTCAGGCTTCATTTATACCTACTTATGCTTTGAGATGGCCTGTGGGTGGCGCTTTTAAGCTGGAACGTATCAGTCCCCTACATTTTTACTAACCACTGGAAGTTTCACCAAGTTAAGGGCATTGTTTCCTCCCAGGAGTAGACTGATATTTGTCAGACAGTTAAAAAATTACTTCTTTTTTTTTTCCTTTCCTTTTTTAATTTTTTTTTATTTTTATTTTTTAAGGGTGATTGTTTGTATTTATTTTAATTATATGAAAAATACTATCAAAATAAAGTCTGACTGATTGTTTTATTTATTTATTTATTCCCTATTCCTCCTCACTTTGGCCATTTACTCAGATGCAAACTGTGTAAGTGTGAGGAATTAGATTTTTATTCTCATGTTATCCCTTACTGATCAAGAAGGAAAACCATAAGCCACAACAGGACTTGTTTTCAGTAACAAGAGCATTTTTTATAACCAGTGGCTGAAGAAGAGGCAGGGGGGAAAGGGGTTTAAGGTCCTCCCAGGAAATTTGGGGAGTCCAACATTTATGCAGCATTTCATGCTGAAATATAATAATGCCAAAAAACAAAACAAAACAAAAAAGTCTAACTTATTAACATGCATAGTACAGCCATTTGAAAAATATCTCAGCAACAGAGCAGAGGTGGAGCAGGAGCCCTCAGGCGGATCATCCAGAGGCAGAAGATGAACCGAACAGTCCCACTTACTCTGATAGGAAAATAAGTTCAGGATTTCCTCAAGTAAACTGCCTTGGAAGTAACTGACAGTTTTAAAATATATGGTTTTATTTTGCGATACGATACTCATCTAAGTTGAATTGGATGATGTAAAAAAAAAATAGTGTTATTCAGGTTACACCTTCATAGTTCAAATGACCTTCACAGTTCTTTTTACAAACTATTAAATGCTCCAGCAGATGGTGCAAAAACACAGTATTTCACACAGGTGTCCTCTTAAAATAAGAGATTTTCCATATCCTCTCATGTCAGTAGCAAATTTGAAATCGAAAAATTCAAGTGTAAAAAAAAAACATTGAGGAAAATCAGTTCTAGTATATTGATGAAAACAGCCTTTAAAGCTTCTTGTTTGGGTTTCTTGGACTGAGGCGGTGGTCTGAGATGTTCCCAGAGGAGAGAGAGAGAGGGGTGGAGGGCCAGAGGGGACGAAATCTTCTTGGTACTCTGGCAGAGAGTCACATACCGAGGCAGAGATGTCATTACTATTAAATGGTTTATTATGGTCATGTAACGGTAGTTAAGCCTGATGAACAGTTCCACTGGCTGATTTTAACAGAGTTTAATGACAAGAAGATCTGCAGCTTCTCACTTGGAGAGGAGTCTGGTTTATTGAAGTTCCAGATTTTGGGTTTAAGCAGAGCAAATTACTGTAAAAGAAGTGCATATAAATGTAAAGTGCATCTAGAAGCTGTAGTAGAATGAAGAAATGTAAGTGTTTCTTTAATTGAAAGTGGATACAAAGCAACAAAGAAAACATGATTTTCTGGTTAGAATCAAACAAAACTTCTCATTTCAAAGTTTTCTTGCATCTTTGGTTATGTTCCTTTGCTAACTTTCTTTACATGCCTTCTAGTCTGGTGTACCATAAATGCACATAACAAAGAAATTACATAAGCAATTAGTCTATTTAATCTTGCTGTAACTTTCTTTTGAGCATTCAAAGAAAAAAAGATCTTCTGGTCCCTCATGTCACTTACCTGTGTCTGTTGTATGGTCCAATAAAGCATGTCAACACATTGTTTAAACTCAAACTGCACTTGTGTTATTTCTCCTGGGATTGCATCTAAATGTGAACACTTGATCGTGTTGATTCTGGCACTCTTGAGTTGTTTATTGAAGCCTGGTCTCGTTTAGAGCGAAAGAGAAAACCAGATGAGTGATAGGAATTTGTCTGGAATTGAGAAAACGCAGACACCTCCAAATTCAATCAAAGCCAAAGTGACTGCTGCCACTCTGCTTTCCGATGACTTTTGCACAGCACACTTTTCCTCTTGAGGTGACTCGATCCTCTGTGTTTCTTGAAGAGAAAGTTTACTCAACTGCTTTCAGACTTCCTGGACACAATCAGGAGATAATTTAGGCCCACATCTGCACTGAGAGCTCTCAGCACCTTATTAAAAGACGAGGACTGACCATGAACAACTGCAGAGAGGGAGAAAAAGACAGAGGGCAGAGACAGAAGGTCTAACAGATGGATCGCAAATGTGGATGCAAGAGCTCAGAATAATAAAATTAAAGCAAAGTGTCCAAAATCCTGCATACTGCATTCATTTCTCTCCATTTTTTGAAACCTTTTTTTTATGCATTGTTGGTAAAGTAAAGGTTTCCACAGGAAGACATGCTAACTCATCCTCAGAGGACAATTTTATTCAAGTGAGACTAGTGGAAACAGCATGAGAGGAACTATAGGCTTTTACTGACTGCACATGTCGGATTATGGCTTAAAAAATATGGACTGCCTACATGCTGTCAAAGGCTGAAACCACATCAGATACAGCAGATAGATTCAAGAGGTTTTGACTCCGCAGGTTTGTTGGAGTTTAGATCATCTGTGTATTTAGGCCTCTCCTTAAACAGAGAAGCCCCATGATGCCTCTCTCAGATGGGGCTTCAAAGGCAGACGAAGAAAAACATGCAGGAAAACGAAATATGTTGATCAAATATGCTAAATACAAGTGAGTGAGAACATGCAACACATATGTGACTGATAAAAAGAGTGACGGCCTTTGTTACAATGAAGGGCTTTGATTGTAGGTGTTGGACATGGTTGAATTCAGTGCTGTACATGTGATGCACATGTGTTGGTACTGCAGTGTGAGGAAGTTTACAGCAAGGAGTCTCTATTTTCCATAATTTCTTCATGCACTTAATGTAGTTTTTTACTTTAATGTAATTCTCTGTTTTCCCATGCCTTTTACAACTTCCCTTCTCTCATTTCATACTTTATTTTCTTACCAGCAGCCCCTCCTCCCTCTCTTTCTCTCTCCATCCGTCCGTCTTTTCTTCCTTTCAGTGCCATCACTCACCTTCTTTCTCCTCCTCCTCCTCCCTCTTTCCTTCTCAGACTTCTCTCTCTCTTTTTCTCCTCCTCCTCCCTGTTCTGCCGTCCAGACACACACCTCCTGACAGAGAGTCTGCAGTGTGCTGCTGCTCTGTGAGCTGTGGAGACGCTCAGACTAAAGGGAACCTACAGGAACAAACTTGGGGCACAAGTTTTTTTTTTCTCTCTTTTTCCAACTGTGGATGCAAACAGAGGATCTTCTCTTTCTTTTCTTATTTCATCTGAGGGTTGATTGACTTCCACAGAGAGCTGCAATGCTTCTCTTCTACCTCCTGACTTTTGCTGGTAAGTGCATTTGAGCGGCAGTGCCAGTACTGGTGCATGATGGCATGTTTCTGTTAATGCCAGTTGCAATGATTCATACTTACCATTGCCTCTCTCTCTCTTACTGTATGCCTCCTATTTTTTCCCTCTTAAAGCTACCATCCAAGCACAAAACCAACTGTTGCCAGGCTCCTGCAACTTTGAGTCCAACACCTGCGGATACACGTCAGACGCAGACTTCACGAGCTGGGAGCTGCACAAAGATGGTACTGGCAGAGCGTCTTCAACTCTTTTATTTTTTCAGTGTTGGAGGTTGAACACAGTTTAGACTTTATTGTGGCTTTGCTAATGTAAGTAACATGTTCAGCTTTGATGCTGCCGTTGTTTTGGTGCTGGTTTTAGCCATACCATTGACGCACAGTGGTAAAGACACCCATCTGGTCTGCATTGATTCCAACATCTGTGAACATCTGGAGTGAATGAAATAGCAGATTTAGGTATTCATGCGGGGTTGGTACTGGAGCTGATACAGACGGGGCCTGAACACACCCCTAAATACATGATGTCAGGCTCTATTCATCTAAAGTGACATAAGGTAACAAGTATATTAACACCTTTATAAAATTAAAATTTTCCCTGTTATAGAAATAATAAAATGTCAATAATGTTCTCAGTAGCTTTATCTGCACTGAGATCTAGCTGTGGATACATCTGGAAACCTCTGTCTCATATGTCTCATTAGCAGCAGGATCCCATCACATTAGCAGTAACATGCAGAGAGGCTGGGGTCCCGCTATCATTTCCAAACACTCTCCTCGCTCTTTGACCTTTTACTGATAAAAGGGAAAAAAAGTCCATCCCTGAACTGAATAACTTGGCTAGAAACCTAGATTTGGCGAGTCAGTATAATGAATGATGCAACAGCTCTGGTCAGACTATGTGAAATGTGTATAATTCATTTCAGGAAAGGGACGATATTCCTGATCTTCTGTCTACAGAACTTATCAGAGTGGAATAACTAATAAAATAAAATTATCATGATAATATTATTATTGTTTTGAACCTTCACTCGCTGTAGTCCGGTTAAAGAAGTAGGGTGCTCATTCATGTGATGGAATTATTACACTTGTATGCCAACTCTTGTGGTAAAATAATTATAATAATAATGCATTAGATTTCATATAGCGCTTTATCAGAGACCCTCAATGTGCTTTACATTGGATACATCATTCATTCACTCACACACACAGTCACACTTTGGTGGTGGTAAACTACCTTAATAGTCACAGCTGCCCTGGGGCAGACTGACGGAAACGTGGCTGCCAGTTTGCGCCTACGGCTTCTCCGACCACCACCACACAACACTCACAATCATACACCAGTGGAGGACACACACTGGGAGCAAGGTGGGTTAAGTGTCTTGCCCAAGGACACAATAACACAATGGACAGACTCAGGATAGGGGGGAATTGAACTGCCAACCTTTGGGTTATTAGATGACCGCTCTATCTCCTGAGCTACTGCCACCCTACCTGTGGTGATAGTCCACAGGTGTCCCACAGCAACCATTAAACTCTGCAGTCAGTTTAGGTAATATGTAAACGTGCAATATTATTTTTAACGCAATATTAGCTGATTTGTACGGTAAATTCCAGAAAATTTGCACCAGTATATACGATGCATCGTTGGATTGTTTTTTATACGGGTTGGTTCACTTAGTTGGGATAAGAATACCGTGAAAAAGCAGTAATGGAAAAAAAAACAGTTTTTGGTTTGATTAGACATTTGGTGCTGAGACTATTTCCTGACCTAAACCAGCCCAGAGCAGTGACTCAGACGGTGTGATGTTAGACTGATAACTGATTGCTTTTGCTCCATTGAGCAGTGTATTCAGACCCTAATCTAATCCTCTTTTAAATCCTTCACAGATGAGTTCCTGACATTTCCTCATTAGTTTCAGGACAGTCAGACCATCAAACATGCACCTCACAGCAGGAGATTATCAGGCAAAGTCTCACAACTTCATTAGACTAAGGGGAGGACCTGGGTAGCACTTGCCTAAAAAGGGAGAGGAGTACTCAATACTCCTCCTACTGATGCTTTATTATTGTCACAACAAGATGTATAAGAATGTTTCTGCAAAGTGCATCATGCAACAAGGCTGAGCGACAGAATTTTACAAGAGGACCGGCAGTGAAAAGTCTGCAGACAGTCAGGTGAACAGATTTAGTAATTTATGTTCACGTATGTAGCAAGCTTCCAGGAGTGCTGTGCTTTAGAGACAGGGTTTAAATCTCTCATCTTCATCGCATTGGATTGGTGTAGCAGCAGATTTCTCCATGCATAGCCTTGTCCTGCAGTACCAGCAGGACAAGGCAGCAAGACCCTTCTGCTCAGATTTATTGCTTTTTTTCCCACCACAATCTCTGCTCATACTTGTCAGGAATTTGCTGGGTTGTTGCAGACCATCTCGCTGTCAGTCTTTCCTCTGGGATGCCATAGTTACTCTTTCTTTCCTTCGTTCCGTCCTTGTTGCTATTGCCGCCGGCTTGTTTGAAAAGGTCAGTGCGGTTTGGTGCGGTGATGGTGTTGCTGCTCGTTTATTCTCCTCCCCAGTCTCTGCAGCACAGCTGAGGCTGCAGGAGGAGTGAGGTCATGTCAATTAAATGAAGCACTTTTTAAGCTCTTAGTCGAGTCCAAAAAAGGGAATGAGGCTGAGTGAATAAAAAAAGAGTGTCAGTGGCACCATGACTGTGATAAATTATGCGTAAACTTGAAAATGCAAAGTCAAAAACTTGCTCACAATCATAGATTTTTGGATAAAAAACATAAAACTTATCCAATTGGAGGGTTGAATGAGCTCATTTCTATAGTGAGTGTGTCAGTTTGGTTACATGTGTGTTTATCATGTTAGGGAGCCTCAGGGCAGCAGGACTTTTCCACGGGACAAATAATAAATGACAGACCAGGAAGGAGAGCTCAAAAGCCCCCGGAGCAGAGAAGAGGAGTTACTGTTGTGGCTGGGGTTGAATTTCTTATGAATAGTACTTTATCCTCTGAATTTTTGCTGCTTTGTCCAAAATAATTGTTTCATGAGTAACAGTATTCAGTCTTTCACATCTGTCCTCTCTATTGTTACAGCCAAAAGAGAAACCTTTTGTGTTCCCCTTCTGGGATTCAGGGGAGATACTTGAATTTACTCAAGGATTTTCTTGATCCTATCCTCTCTACAAACAGAGTTAAAGCTGGGAGGAGAGTTGAACTAGTTATGGGACAAACTGAAATCAATGCTAACCATAAAATCTGAAATATAAGTCACAATGTAATGGCATGTGTAGTGGGTGGTCTCTCAGAGGGAAATAGTGTCTTTTTGAGTGATTATTGCCATTGCATTCAGCAAAGTCTACAACTTGAGGTTTCTTTTTCATTCTTTCTAGTCCCATCTGTTTTCTTCATCCTTTTGGCTACTGGTTCAGTAGTTAGGCTCAGCCAAGGGTGACTTTAGTAACTGTGAGGGTAACACACTAGGGATGCCAACTCAATGATTAGAGCCAGAACTACCAGAGGTTAAACAAATTATCAATATTTTTTATCATTGTAGGTCCAAAATGCCAGAGCTCCAAGAGCTATAATACTATAATGCTCTACAATATGGATGTAAATAAGCACAGATGACAGATGACTCACAGTGTGCAGTTTGTCAGAATTTGGGTGTAGAAAATGGTGATAAAGTTCTCTGTAGGCTGTGTCTGTCTAAACTGGCTGCCAGCATGGACATGCGGAAAAATCTGCAAGGACGGCTGAAGCCTGGTGGTGCTAACTCTGCTAAGGGTAGCAAACCACCTCAACATGGATTATCCTCACACTCTGTAATCCAGGATTTTGCCATGTCAAAACAATCATGTTTGATTTTGATTATTGTTCTGGACTTTTCTTAATTTCTGCGTAAACAGTTAGGAAATTAGTTCAACCAATTAGACCAATTCACTGAGACCTGCATCCTGCTGGTCACTTGTCATGTCAAATTTAAAAGATTTTTTTAACCAAGATTTTTTAACCCTTTACACGGTTCATTTGCTTATTTGTCCACCATGAGTGTAAAACAGGAGATTACAATAACACTGCATGTGCAAGTATTGGTCCACTTTGGTCATTACTGCAAACACACAATGAACATTTGTATCCACTTGAGAAGCTCTATGACTCCAAAAGTACTAGAGGAGTCCAGTCAAACAAATAATATGTTTACGTGTGCACAAAGACAAAAAAGTAGAACACCCAGAAAATGTCCTTTCAAGTAAACTTAAGTGGCAATCAAATAGATTTATTAGACTAAATTCATTTATAAGACTTGAATAAAAAAATCTCTTTGCAATCTCTCTTTGGCAGAGAGTGAACCATGTTTTATCTTTCAAAGTTCCTTATTATTTTTTGTTTTAGGTCGTTTTGTAGCCGTGGATGCTGCCATACCAGAAGACCAGGATGATGAAAAGAGTGCAGATACTGGTCCACAGAAAGAGACCATTGGGATCCTGTTGAGCCCGGCTCTGGAGCAGGGAGAGTGGAGCTGTCTGAGGCTCGTCTATCAGATCAGCGGGTCGGGGAGCCTGACGGTCCTGCAGCGAACAGAGGGAAAGAGCTTTGACAAGCCGCTGTGGAGCAGCCAGGAGCCCTCTGACAGCTGGGTCATCTCAAGCATGGACCTGCAGAACAACACCGAACCTTACAGGGTAAAACACTTCAAAGTGCCTCTTATCTTTGTTTAAATCTGAGAAATAATGAGAAAGGAGGAAAGGAAACAAACTTCAAATGACAATGTGTAGTCCAAAGTTTACCGAATGATTCCTACAGCACACAAACTTTTGCAGGGATTTTAAGTCAGCTTTGTGTGCATCAAGTACCAAACTGCAGACTTTTTAGCATAACAGTTGGAGGGAAAAACAATATCTTATGCTGTTGTTGAAAGGAGGACAGATATGGGTTGACACAGCACATGCAGGCGTATACTGAGGCCAATATGAAGCGTGTGGAAACACACACACACATTGTCTAAACACTGTGGGAACAGTGCAGCCCATGTTTATATTAAATGCAGAGGCAGAGCCGAGTCTGACAAGGTCAGGACCTTCATAATGGAAAGTCGAGCCTGTACCATGTGTGGGCCCCTCGGTGCATAAACGGAACCTATTTCTGTCAAGAGATTTAAACTAGAAGACTGATAGATGTTTCTGCTCCTTTACTCTTACCTAACACAAACACACCACCTTTTTCCAGGCCCTTACTCCTGGCATGACGACAGCTGGATTTTGAACCACTGAGTGACCGTTAGAAAATGCCCTCATCGTTGTTTTCTTCTCAAACCAATTTCCCTCCAAAAGATTCAAACTAGTTTCCTACTGTCTCCAGACACTCAACAACATGATAGTGATATAATCCTTCATGTTACTCTTTACAATAAACAATATGCAAATTTCTTTTAGTGCTGAATTGATGAAAAAGAACTTAATGGAAAGTATTTGGTGGAAGTTTGTAATTACTTCCTGAACAATCAGATTAAAACAACACATCATTTTCTCAAGGGTCAGAAGACAACCCGTGTTTCAGATTAGGGACTATCATCTGGAGGTGGTTTGCTCAGCGCAAGAACTGGACATACTTGCACATGGAGAACTACAGACAGGCAACAAAATCATTTCTTTTCACATCTGTTGGTGGAAACTAGACAAAACAGCTGAAACATGTCAGTGAGAAACTGCTTCATAGGAATTGTCAAATCTTCAGAGGAGTAGTTTTAGTTATGGTTCCTGACAAATTCACCAGAAAAAGGAAATGCCTCTGTCTGTTAGGTCATACTTTTTAGGAAATAGTGTAGTTCTAACATCACATCATGCAGGTGCAGGACAAAAACAAAGCACACTCACTCACTCACTACTATAAGAAGTTGATTATAGGTAAATTTGTCAATACAGGATCAAATACACAGGGGACTTTATTTCCAATTTCATCTATCAGTGCTCTCAGGTGGCACTGCTCTAAAAACTTACATGACTCTGAAGTGTGACTATTTTGTCTGTGAACTTAATTTAAAGCTGCATTTACAAATGCAGGTGAAAACTGGACCATGCAAAGAAGAAACCATGTAGAGTATAAACTTGACTCAACATATGTAGTGTTATTTCACCCAAAATCTGATCCTTCTGTCTTTAACAGTCAAATGAATCTGTCACTGAGATACTTTCACACGGAAAATGAGAACGGATTTACTCTGCCCCCAACAGTGGTTTCAGACAGTGAAGATAACTAGAAAAGCTGCCATTCAGACAATGACTTTTTTCAGGGAAGACCTTTATTTTTAACAAACTACCTTCTGCAGGTATCAGAGCATGGCTCTGTAGTAGAAGGGTCCAGGTAATACACTGGAACATTTTGAACAGCATCCTCACAAAAAGATTTCAGGATGTCGGTAAAGCTGTTTATTTACCAAAGCATGAAACAAAGGATTATGCCTCGTCCATAGTTCTTCATGCTAACTTTATAAAATATATCAATTTTATCATATTGAGTCCACGCTTGTACTCACATGTGCGAGCTCTGACCTCATGTTTTAACTACAGTATGTTTTTCTCCTCTGTCTTCTTGCGTGTCATTTCTTCTTCTTTAAGCCATTTAACATGAAGCTCACGGCTCACTAGAGCTTTGGAGTAAATTAAATTGCTGTGCATTTCATGTGTGCTCTCTCTCTAACCCTCCATACATTAAGTCATATTCGATGAGCTCATCCTTGTGTCGATTCACATCATAGGTTGCAGGGTGTGACTGAACATGTGTTGTTGATTAGGTCGTGGTCGAAGGTAAACCTGGAGGGAGCCCCGGGAGCAGCGTGGCCGTCTTTGAGATCCACATCAGTCCTGGATACTGCCTCGGTCAGTGATTTCACACATACATCACTCCAACGTCTTTCTAAAACAAAGAGTAATACTCACTCACAAACAAGTTTGAGATAAGGAACATCTGTGCTCATCTGGGTGATTACATTACAACAGAATGAAGGCTTTTTTAACTCAAGAGCTCAAAAGAAGACTGTTTGTGTCACTGATTTCTCATTTTTCTGGGTCCAGACTGTGACTTTGAAGAGTCTCACCTCTGTGGATACAGTAATCAGTGGAACGCCAATGTGAACTGGTTCGTGGGAGGTGGAGGGGGGCAGCTCCTTCATAATGACATGCCAAACGACCACACGTACAACAATAAGACAGGTGAGTGACTTTACCTTCACTGAATTCATACCAATCAGAGCCCTGTGTGTTTCATCTCTTAAAAAAGGAGCAGGTGATTGTAGCTTCAGAAGAAATATTCTTCAAGTATTAAAACCCAAGAGACTAATGATCTCACATTTCATAGTTTTTGCCAAACATTTGGAGCCAGCAATCACATTTTTTTTTCATTGTTTTTGTTATTAAGTCCCATGAAAAACAACAATTACCCGTGCATTACCTCACTGGTATCTGTTACACTTTCTGTCTGCAGCAATCAGTGTTAACCCCACTACTCTTCAGGGGAGTAAACACTTGAAAAGGGTCATAATTACATCTATTTTCAAAAAGTACGTCTCCATTTACTGTTATTAAAGAGCAGACTGAACTCACTGCTCTGAGAATAACTTGCTGTATTGTAAATCTACCTGACAATGACCATGATAAACATGATCATAATGGGACTTTGGACTGCAGGGTGTTCATTCTGCCCCCATTTACATTAAAATTAAAAAATATACAGTATATTTTAATGTATAACATTGCACTTTTATTAGACGGACTATTTGTGTACACAAGGTTAACAAGTGTAAGTTTTTTCTTAGAACTCTCATTGTGTCAAAAATAATCATGCATTAAAATCAATATTTTTTATCAATTATTGACATGGTCAAGGCTGTTTTAGCTTTATTACAAATGTTTCACTTTGCGCCTCATTTTTAGAAATATTGCATATTTTGTAGTTTTCCATTGAAAAAAATAAGGGGTTCTCATGAAAAAAACAAAACAAAACAAAAAAAACTACAAAAAAATTTTTAAAAATCACAATAAACTTTGTATCTATTGATAGGTCTGAAGTTATTCACAAGATATGATTCTTTAAAAGTACAGAAAAAATATTAATGTATAACATTTTTATTGCACTTTATTAGACGGACCATTTGTATACACGAGGCTAACGAGTGTAAGTAAATTTTAAGGTATGCATAAGGGTTGACAAGGGTTGAGTCAACAAAGCAGGGCATGCATTCCTGCATTCCTGCAACAGTGCAGTAATGACGTTCTGCCCTCTTTATGCCTCTGTGCTTGTTTAATGAACCCTATGACACCATATTGTTAGTGTCTCAGGGTGTGATTTCACATTGCATCACAGTGTTGCAGAAACACAGCAGGAGCTCCACATACACACGCACACACAGTCCTGTCATCACTACACATTGCCACTGTCTAATAATGCCTCTGTTACTTCCTCCACATCAGATCAGGGGCAGAGATTGTATCTCAATATTACATCCTGTGCATCACATATTGCAGAAAATGCATAACAGAGACACAAATGTCCTGACTTAGACTAACAATATGTAAGAGGATGGCTGCTTTACTTTTGATATTTGGTCAAAGGCAACCAAAATCTGAGTTTGTCTGTAATTCAGACACAAGTTCTGATTCTTCATCCAAGATTCTGATACAGATGCCAAGACATGTTGTACCAAACCTGACTCATATTTAATCACCCTCTCAGGTCACTTCATGTACGTGGACTCCATCTACGCAAAGACCTTTAAAGAGGTGGCAAAACTGATGTCTCCCATGACGATGGTGCCGATGTACGGCTGCCTGAGCTTTCAGTACCAGCGGAGCGAGGAGAGAGGAAACCTGTTCTCTGTGTTCACCAGAGACAGACTGGGTCAGTACCAGGAGATGTGGAGGGCGGGACCGGAGAACCAGAGCGAGTGGAGCAGGACGCTGGGGGAATGGATACCCGTGCAGGTGGACCTGAAGGCACCATATTCAGTGCAGGTTAGTGTGAAAACAGCGTCTGACCTTTATTTAAGGAGCATTTTAAAGTCCTAAAAGATCATTTCTATATGCGTATGTTTTGGTTGTTTGCTGACGTTGTTTGGTAAAGATGGACTTGAGAGTTAAACTGGAATACGCTTTCAAGGAAGACTTTCTTCCAACTTTCCTCATGATTGATTGTCTTGTTTTCTTTCTCCCTCTTTCCCCTTCACCCTCTGTTCAAGTATCCTCTCTTTCTCAGCTCCACATCTTTTGATTTATTTGTTTTTTTTTCATACTGACTGATGTAATATTTCCACTTCCTCTCCTCTGATTTCAGCTGGCTGTGATGTCTGAAAAGTCACATCCTCGTGGCTTGTCAAAACTGTAATTTCTGCTCTTTGCACGTAGATTTGGCTTCTGTGAGCGTGTGCATCTTGCATGCACATGATGGCATGCAGCTTTGTTAATGAGCATCTGTCTTTCGCTCCAGGTGGTCTTTGAAGTGGCCTTTAACAGCCCGAGAGGAGGACGCGTTGCAGTTGATGACATTTCCTTTTCTCCAGAGTTTTGCAGCACAGACTCTGGTGAGGAGCAGCACAGTTACATAAGATTAAGTCCCAACAAGCTCATTTTCATATTTGAATTGTTATTTTTTTCTGGATGAGCATCCTTAAAAGCCTTAAATGTTGTTACTTCAGGGTTTAGAGGAGTGTACAGAAGCTGAAAACTTTGGTTTCTGGGTTTTGGGTGGATTTTGGATTTTGATATTTCCTCTGTATGATCCAAACTGAAAATTTGACCTAGTTTTGCAGCTAAAGGAAAGTCAGAAGCTTCTAGAAAAGTGTGTTTGCTCGGGAGTATAAATATCCAAAACATGTGTCATACGATTCTTATTGACAAATCTTATACTCAAATTTGATTAATCCATTTCAGTAATCATTAATCCAGATCCGCTTGCTGATTCCATATATTTTCTCCACAGAGCCAACCTTTGACCCCTCCATCGCCAACTGTGACTTTGAGTCAGGTTTCTGTCATTACTCTCAGGATCAGGGGATGGGGTCCTGGAGGAGAGTGTCTGTAAAGCCAAACATATTCAGGAATGGCGACCACACCACGGGAGCAGGTGGGTTACAGCGAGCAATATCTGATTTTTCACATTTTAAGACATCTGAGTTAGTTTGCCGGGCCTGAGGATGACTCCTGTCTGTATTCAGGTATTAAAGCGTAGTGCAGCTGCAGTGGTAGCCGAGTGAAGCCTTTTAAAAACACTAAAACACCACAGCTGGTATTTTAGCCTATAAAAGTGTGGTAAAGAGAGATTTGATTGTGGCTGTGTGTCTGTTTTGGGGCGAAAGGAGTAAAACTTTTACCGGGATTGTGGTTGAACTTCAAAAAAAAAAAACTTCCAAAAAGTTTCAACTAAGACAAGTTGTGGGTAAGAATTGTGAAAATTCATGGTAGGAAAAAGAAAGCTTTGAGCGACGATGATGATGATAATGTCCAACTTTTCCTTCCAGGATCTTTCCTGTTGGTTCACTCCCAGCTGAATCCAAACTCTGGGTATGTTACCCGCCTGGTCGGTCCAACTCTCCCTGGAAACATGAAGTTCTGTCTGAGATTTTTCTTCTCTCTGAGGGGTGAGTGGCACCAAATATCTCTTTAGATACGCGGTTGTTCTGTATGTGACTCTGTGTGTGCATGTGTGTGAATCCTCTGCTGTGATTAATTGTGCTGACTCACCAAGCAGGAATAACTGTGGCAACGGCAGGTTTCAACCAGACGGACCGGGCTCTTGGTGTTTATCTGCAGCCGCAGCAGAAGAGCAGCAGCCAGGAGAAGATCTGGACTCAAGGGGAGAAATCCAGAGGAATCTGGATCGGGGCAGATGTCACTTTCCAAACGTTGCAGCCTTCCAAGGTCAGCAGGGAGGAAATGGAAATATTACATCAGTCAGAATAAAAATAGAGAAATCCAAAGATCTAGAGCTGATGCAAAGAGAGGATCTCAGTGGTGACAAACAAACTTAGGAAAAAGTTTGTTGATCACAGAATAATGTGCTTTAGCATGGTATCAATCTGCTATTGACATTCACTTATTTAAATACTGTGATTATACTATGCATACTATTTTACTTGATGCATACTATTTTAATATTCTGTGTTGTATTTATGCATACTATTTTACTATTTACTATTTTGTGGTATACTATTTTAACTATGTTTTACTATTTGGCATTGCATATAGTGTACGCACTTGTATATTATCTCTTTATTTCAACTTATTTGATCTATTATTTATCTCGTCTTTCTACTTTATTTACACTGGAGTTACTGTAACAAAAAGCAATTTCAGTAACCCTTTCTTTTACGGTACACTTATTACCAGGTAATTAACAGGTAATTACCTAGTGACAACATGAAATTATCTGGTAATTACATGATAACTACTAAGTCAATACTGTCTAGCTACCAGGTAGGTAACCTTCCATCATCAAACAAATTTGAAGCCGAATTGCTCTGGTATTTCCAGGATTTTCTCCGCTTCCTGGAACCACCTCTTGCGCAGTAGCATTGTACGCATTTGGCGGGTGAGTCGCTGTGATAATGCTCGGCTCAAACACCGTATCACTACGCAATCTTCGCACGCCCATAGGCTGTATCAAGTGTCAATCATAGAAAATAAGAACTCCAAATAACTTTTGAAAATGGAGCTGCACAGAAAAAAGTGTACCGTAAAAGAAAGGGTTACCGCAATTTCCCCCCTGGGCATTATTGAAGTATTTCTGATTCTGATTCTGATTAAACGTACAACTCAATTCAGTGGCCCTCACAATCTGCTGTTATTGGCTACAGCAATAAGCTCTAAATTGCAGTTTTAACATGCTAACTTATATCAGGTATGAATGCTAGCATTTATCGCACAGGAAAATTTATGCACGCTCATTTTCACGTAAAGATAAAACTTGAGAGCTCATAAAAAGTCAACTTTGAAGTGAGAGATTTGTGTCTGAGTCTGTGGAGGAAATTTCACTACCACAAAAGAAAAGGAAGTATTACTGAAACACACAAAAAGACTCAAAGAGAAGATTTGGCAGAAAATGAGGAAAAGAGCAGGTCAGAAATAGAGACAAACATGCTAAACTGATTTAAAAACTACTAAGAAGCAGATGATATGATGTGTTCTGAGTTTAAACAATGCTCTGAGGCATCCTTTACTCTGTCCTTTTGTTCCTCAGTTTACACACTGATCCACTTACAAACACACTGCATTTCACTGACTATTTCCTTGAGAGTGACACACTAACAACAGAGCAGAAAAGTGAAGAATAGCCACATCAAAAAGTTGGTGTTTCTGGTTCTATCCAAGCGGATCTGTTGACGATTAATCGCTGAAAGACTGTAAGATTTCCTCCAGGATGTTTGCTGACAGTAAAAAGCTCTCTCTCTCTCTCTCTCTCTCTCTCTCTCTATCTCTCTGTCTCTTTCTGTTCAGGTGGTCTTCGTCAGCACCTGCAGGAGCTTCTGGGACTGCGGCTCTGTAGCTTTGGATGACATCAGTGTTAGCCTTGGGGACTGTGAGCTAACTGCAGGTACAAATGAATCGAATGAAACACCTCTTATTCAGATAACTAAGGCACACAAAATTAGAGAAGTAAGCTACTGAGGAGCAAATGAGGAAAATAAAATGAAACTAATGAGGAACCCATAAGTCACTGAGGAACTAACTATTGCTTAACCATTACCTACCTTTTTTGTGTACCTTAAAGTAAAGTAAGACATCATTAGGACTAGTTTATGAGTACTGAATCATTACTTCATCATGGCCATGTGTACTGTCTTGGACAAACTGGCATATCCTAATGAGTTCCTAATTAGTTCCTCAGCAACTGACCAAAACTGAAATTTGGTCAGGAGTTCCTGAAGAGCTAAACATTAACTAGCTGTTAGTTAATTATTAGTTCCTCAGTAACTACTCCTCTGAAATTTGGTCAGGAGTTCCTGAAGAATGGACGATTAACTAGTTGTTAGTTAATTATTAGTTCCTCAGTAACTACTCTAATTTTGTGTACCTTAGTCCCTCAGTAACTATACTCTAAGTTTGTGTACCTCAGTTCCTCAGTAACTATTCATGAGTTCCTCATTAACTACTGTAATTTTGTGTAGCTTATTGTATAGTGTTACCCTTATTCATTTAGAAGGGGTGATGCACATTTCTGTACACTTTCTTACTTATACACCCTTCAAATAACAGAAGAAACTGCATGGATGACTTTAGACCAGGCCTTAGTTTGTCTTTGCACAGCTAGACCAACTTACACACACAGATCCCTTCTTTGTTCTGCTGCAGGTATGTTATCATCACCTCTACCAGGTCACTGTGACTTTGAAAAAGGTCTTTGCGGTTACACCCAGGACAAAAAGAACGACGATGCGGACTGGGAATTGAGGAGAGGACCCACCCCAACCTCGTACACCGGGCCCAGAGGAGACCACACCACAGGACTGGGTGAGAAATCTGCTTCAGATCTCCTTATCATGTCAGAAACGGAATTTACGGTAACACTGTATTTAACGCCCATCTCTATAACACATTATAAATATATGTATAATGTGTTATAATCACATTTTAGCACTGTATAACTATAGTAATAAACACTCATAAATGATCATAATGCTTTATAGCAATAATCATAACACATTATAAAGCATTTGATCATGACTTACAAGGTCAGGTATTATTAGTGTTTATAACGATAGTTATACAAGTTTATAAGCAAATTATAACACATAATAAATATATGTATAATGCATTATCTATTGTCAGTGAGTTATTAACAGTTATAACACATTAAAATACCTAACCTTGTAAGTCATGATCAAATGCTTTATAATGTGTTATGATTGTTGCTATAAAGCATTATGATCATTTATGAGTGTTTATAACTATAGTTATACAGTGCTACAACGTGATTATTACGCATAATACATATATTTATAATGCGTTATAGAGATAGGCGTCAAGTAAAGTGTTACCGAATTATTATATAAATGCACATAGGATACTACCTACACATGGAGGCATCACCCTTGCTGCACGGTCAGAGAGTCCAGCTCCTGTCCTCCATCCTGAGGGGTTCAAGGGGGCCTCAGTGTCTGCGCTTCTTCTACCAAATGTACGGCTCTGGAACGGGACAGCTCAACATTCTCCTCAGCAAGGACGGAGAGGTAGCGTTGCTGTGGCAGCGGACGGGCGAGCAGAGTATGGCCTGGCTGAGAGCGACTGTGGAGTACCAGAGCGACAGCCAGCATCAGGTGAGAGAGCAACGAGAGTAGTCGCCGTGATGGTTTGATCATTCAAGTCTCAGAAGTGTCACAGTGTTTGTTTTTAAAAGATTAAAATAGTTCAAAGAATATATATTTCACATTACAATAAATGTTGAGAGTCAGAAATGAACTTGTCTAGGTTTTAGAGATGAGAGTTTTCTTCCGCTCTATTGCAGCAGCATTAACAGTCCATATTAACAGATTAGTCTTAGAGGTTGTTTTTCTGTGTCGCACTTTTGAGACTTGAAATAAACTCGAACGCACCTGTGCTGTACCTTCATTTTCATGTCGCTGTTACAGATCGTGTTTGAAGCCATCAGAGGTTCTTCAGTGAGGAGTGACATCGCCATCGATGACATTGTCTTAGAAAGTGGACCTTGCACAGGTGAACAATCTCCTCCAGATGTTTCCTCTGCTGAATAAGAAACACATGAAACTACCTCTGTCTTCTCTATCACCTTTCTAGCATCTACTCTACTCACTTGTTTTATCACTCTGAGGAATAAAGGAAGGCAGGGCGTGCAGACTGGATCAGCAGGGTCAAGCCGTATAGCTCAAAAAGGCCCTGGCTCCACCTTCCTTGTCTTCTTTTAATATTCTAGAACCGACTCACCTTTTCTCTTTCTCCTCCCTCTGCTGCCTTCATTCATGTATAGTCTTACCTAGCTGGTTTGAGCTTCCTTTCCTCCTTGTGCATGTGGGGGACTAGGGGGCGGCTGAGCTCTGCAGGGGTGAGTTCTAGTCCAAACAGACTCCTCGCCCTGGCTCTTGTTTTCTCTATTTTGATGTGAGAATATGATCGGAGGGAGGAGCGAGACGGTAAGAGCTAACCGCTCAGCTTTCTGATGGGTCCACTTGATAACAGTTTTGATCTGCAGGCTCTCACTCCCCATCATCCTTGGTAGCTCATACGGTGGATTATTTCACTTACGGGTAGAGTATAACGTCGGGATTAATGTGGTGGGTTTCTTCTCTACGCACCTTATGTTTATTTGAAATTGTAACGGATGTTTTCTCTGATTCCTCTGCAGAAATGGAGATCAAGGCCACAGTGGGAACCTCCAATGAGATCGAGTAAGAAGAGAAAAGAAAAACAACCGCGTAGGATGCATGAACCCTGTATTTTTTGCACACTACAGACTCCTGACTCCTACATGGCTACATGAACATGTCAGGATGTGGGTAAAAAAGAAACTTCCTCATGTAGTTCTGTTTTCATGGAGCAACACATATCAGTTGTATCATAGTCGGCATTTCTCTCTGCACTGTAGCGACAGAGGGTGTGTGAAACAGTGTGTTTCTTCCACTTAATATGCATTAGATTAATGCTCATTGCTCAAATAAATCCAGAAAGTTAATTCATACTGATTTTTATCTCTCATTTCTTTTCTAATCCATGTGTGTGCTTGTGTGTAAATCAAGAGTGAACACGGTCAAAATGATGCCACTCTTTGTTCTAAAGTTTTAAAGTCCTGAGCTCAGAAATTTGGTCGACACTCTCTATTTTTTTTTAATCTCTTTTTCTGATTTTAGAGCCAGAAGTGATCGTGTTTGGACACGAGGTTAAGTACTGCTACAGTTTAAAAGATGTGGGTGCAGCCTTCATCCATAAGGGTTCATTTGTCCTTACAAAAGAAGAACCCCATCGCAAAAATATTTTGTGGATTTTCAGAAACCCAAAAAACAGAAACTCACTTTTTTGCAACTGCTAAGAGGCAATGAGAAAAAAAATGCAAGGTTAGGTAACTTTATTTTAGTCCAGCTCTCTTTCCACTTGGTCTACATATATATATATATATATATATATATATATATATATATATATATACACACATATATATATTTATATATATGTATATATATGTATATATGTATATATATATGTAGACATAAGAGTGGCTTTTTTACGTTAGAGGATTAGGGCCACATGAAGAGAAAAAAATTGGTACAGGAAGAAGATTAAAGTCAAAATTTCGAGATTAAAGAACAAAACTATGTCAATAAATTTGAAATTTCGAGAATAAAATTTGAAATTTCAAGATTAGAAAAAGAGTAAAGTCGAAATTTCGAGAATAAAGTCGACATGAATAAAGTCGAAATTTTAAACTTCTTAAAATTTCGACTTTAACGTAAAAATTTCGACTTTAATCTTGAAATGGAAATTTAAAAAATCTCCCTCCTGTAATTATTTTTCTCTTCTTGTGGTCCTAATCCTCTTTTGTTCCTTCTATATATTTTAGGCAAACACATTCACTTACAAGTTTCGAATTATTAAGGAAAAAAAGGGACTTTTACACAATAATCTGTTTAGATGCACCTACAGTGACACAAACATGAACATTTCTTGGATTTCCAAATTTGGCCAATGCCAAAGCTATAAAGACTGAGTGCTAGAAAAGATGATTGATGACATTTTTTTGTTTACATATTGATACTGAAGCCATGACTTAAGAATAAAGTAAATGAAAAATATAATTTTCCTCTTCATTTCTCAAACCATTCAGACTCAAAGCTGGTCAATGGTATTTTGGATTCGTTCTGTGGGTATAAAATGAACTACGAACCAAACTACCTGAGAGAAGTCCACCTTTCAACATTTAATTTAAAAATCTGTTTAGTTAAAAAAAAACAAAAAAACATCTTTTTAACATTTAATTCTTCACGCTAAAGTCGTCAGTGCTGTCAGATTGAAGAAAATACCTTCCTTAAAAACTGAATTTAGTGTTTCTCTCCCTGTGGTAGTATAAAAGTAAAAAACTGCTCATGTTTTACTTCCATCTGAAAGCTGTAACTTTCTCTATCCAGGTGAAAACACTCAGTGTATTTTAATAAGGTATTCAACAGAGCACACACACCTCAAACAAGAGCTGACACGAAGATTAAACCAATATATTCAGATTTATTTGACCCACATACACACAAATACTGTACATTTAACTGAACATAATAATAATAACTGAGAGTCGAGTTTATTTGGTCCCACAGATGGTTTTCACATGATACACGTCCCATCTTTCAGGTATTTCATGGACTCCATCTGCTGAGTCATCGCCAGAACTTCATGAAAGCCGGTGCTGAGTCCAGACATGTGCTGGAAGTACGCCTCCTTCTCCACCTGCACCGACAGATTATTCACCCCTGCGTCTTTCAAAATGGCCGTCACCTACAAATCAGAGAAATTATTCATATTTTTACTGCAGACATCTAGAGGATGAATTCAGTTTAATGTGTATCCCTTTTCTTTTGATTGTACCTGCTGAATGATCCTCTGCTCCACCACGTCGGACATGATCTGGAGGTGGATGGTCCCTGCGATCATGTTGGCTGAATGTCTCCAGAAGTGAGGATCTCTGTACGACAAAACCCCCTCAATCTTCTCAATCTGAAAGAACAACACAAATTAACCTCAGTGCACAGATTTTAAAATATATATATTTTTACAACTTATGTTTTATGTAATGTTTTTATGTTTATCTCTTTATGTAAAAACAACTTCAAGAAGAACTTGCAGCAAAAAAAACCTGATTTTAGCTTACAGCAGCTGATACATCTGAGCTGATTATGCACCAAACAAAACTGCAAGATTACCAAGAAATTGAGTTTTTGGTCAAGTGCAAAAGTGACAATAAATGGAAGATATAAATATCTTTTTTGATTGAAATCGACCTTTAAATATAGTAATAATTAGAAATCATGCATTTATCTGATGTAACAGAATAACCTGGAGGAATAAATCCTCATGCACTCTCCTTTATTGCAGCGAGGTTTGTTTTCTCACCTTTTCCAGAGCACTGTTCAGGTCCTTCTCGCTTTCTTGCGGAGCTCGTAGAAGAAGAACCTCACAGGCGTCTTTAAGCAGAGGGATGACACTGAGAAAAATGAGGGTGGCGATAAAGAGCGAGCAGATAGGATCTGCTATCAACCAGCCGAACTGACGGATGAGGATGGTGGAGATGATGACACCCACACTTCCCAGAGTGTCGGCGAGGACGTGGAGGAAAACACCTGGAAGAAGGTGAAACACGATCGTTACATCTGAGCGAAGCTTTTCAAAGACAAAAGCCGTCTTCAGCTGAAGTACACACCTCTCATGTTTGCATTCATTCCTCCGCCTCCACCTCCACCACCGTGGGAGTGTCCATGTCCACCGTGCCCGTGACTGCTGTGTCCATGCCCCCCGTGGGAGTGTCCGTGACCTCCGTGGCTGTGCTCGCTGTGGGAGTGGCCATGGTGTGAGTGACCGTGGTCGTGTGACGAGCAGCTTTTACTGCCATGGGAGTGAGCGTGACTGAACGCACAGATGCCCACCAGGTTGACCAGCAAGCCTCCGACAGACACCGGCTGCAGGAGACAGAAAAAAAAGGAGACAGAAAAATTTGAGGTGTCCCGTAAAAGATCCAAAGTTCATCATGTTCAGACACTAGCTCTGACACCTAATAATTTACTTACAGTCAGCATGTCTGTGTTTATATTCGGAGGATCCAACAAGCGTGTGACGGACTCAACAAAAACAAAGAAAGCAATGACCATCAGGAAGAGGCCGTTGATGAATCCAGAGAGTATTTCAACTCGACCGAAGCTGCAAAAATAAATAAGAGACGCATTTTAATCATTTAGTTGATAGTTACTCCTATATCTCAAACCAAAGTCCTTTCACGTGTTCTTCATGAACTCTACCCGTATGAGAAGATCCTGGTGGCTTTCCAGCGGGTCATGAGGGCAGCGAACAAGCCGAGGACTAACGCTGAACAGTCAAACAGCATGTGGAAACCATCAGAGATCAGACCCAGACTGTTGGTCCAAACGCCGTACAACAACTCCACAAATGTGAACGCCTAAAGCGGGGAAGATAAAGAAGTGAAATTAGATTGACCAAGGACAAAAACTCAAATTCACATGTTTTCAGTAAACAAAACTAGATTCCAATTCAGTTATCAAGCTGATGCACAATATGTTAAATGTTTGTTATCAGAACAGAAGATGAATAAGCCAGGCCAGGTAGAGGCAGGATGCTTATTTTTTTAATACTCTATATGATCAGTCTGATGTTTGTGTTTATTGAATGAGAAAGACTGCATTACATGTATGAGAAGATCTCGAGCTGAGGAGGAAAGACATGGAGTAACAGCTGCACTTAGTACGTTTTAGAAGTTTAATGTGAGGAGACGAGCAGATACAACACTGATCTCTGTTTACTAAGTCTCTCTGCATGAACTTTGTGATCTGTAGGCTGAAAGAAGCTTCATCAGTGCACACTCTGATGTACAGTAGTCCAATACATGATCAATGCCTCAACATGCTGCAGGTAAAATACGAGAGGAGACAAACCCACACTAATGAGAGTTTGTTAATGCAGTGAAGTCACGAGAGATAACATGGATCTGTCTTTAACGACTCAATCGTTTTGTCTGTTTCCTCTCTGTAATCAGAGGCTCCAGTTTTCTCTGCAGTCATATCAATGCAAAGAGAAACTGCACGACTCCAACATCAGGAAAATCAGGTTTCACATGTAGGCAGACACATCAAAACTTTTTATCTCACAGCAACTCAGTCTGTGATCGCCTGAACCACCCTGCTGCTCAGCATGTGTGTGTGTGTGGAAGAAGGAGTGAAGCTTCCAATCTTTAACTGTATATTATGCTATTTTTAAAGCCAGGTGCTGAGCCTGCAATACACCACAGATGGTTAAAGAAGAAGAAGAACTTTATTAAATCAATGCAGTATATTTAAGTAAGTATTTAAAAACACAAAGGCGTCTGCGAAAATTTGATCAGAAACCAGGATACCTGTGTTGAACATGTATACAGGAATATGAATAACCAGGTTTCTCTGTTTACATGATCAAATATATCTTTTATCTATATATTATGTCAGTTACATTCTGCTTCACTAAACCCCTAATGTCCAAGGAAAAACAATCAAAGAACATATCCAGTCTTGTAGCTGGTGTGACTGATGTCTCTTTGTCTCATAAACTTCAATTTCCTGTACTCCCAATAACATTCACCTTAAAGAGACAGCTATGCATGTTTTCCCCTTTACAGCTGTACATACCAGGTTAAGACACAGGAAGTAGAAGATCTGCCTGGAGTCGTATTCCTCCAGGATCTGTTTCAGAGAATCTTTGATGAACCGAGGGAGGGACTGGGACGTGTGCTGCAGAGCGTCACCCATGAAGTTATAAAGAGGTGTTCCTTCAGGTGAGTAACCCACCAAGGTTCCCTTCTGACCTCTTCTTGACGGGGAGGAGAGGATGCTGGATGCTGCAGGGAGAAAGAGAAATCAGTCGAATACAGATCCTGAAGTCTGGGTGAAAGTTTGAGCCGAATTTGAAGATGTTCTTATCTGTAACTCACACATGATGAAGAAGATGGCGCTGACGATCACTCCCCCAGACAGCACATGCTCAGTGCTGTCCTGTTGTAGAGGTTTGCTCATGGAGCGCAGCTGATCAGTCAGCGGGTGAGTCCAGAAGTTCGCCAGCAGCAAACTGCTGAGGATGAGAGCAATGGCACCGTAGCGGGCGCACCTCGGTGTCTCCATCTTTGCATTGCAGATGGCCTCGACGTAAAACTCCAGGATCATCACAGAGAAAATGATCATCCCGAATGGAAGGATGAGTGATGACCAGGATTCTACTTTACTCTGGAGGAGAGGAAGAAAAAAACAAGCAGTCAAAAACAAATCTAGACTAATTCTTCTACAGTCATTTATCAGAAAAGAGAGAACTTTTACACAAGCACAGAAAGATATGGACACTGAAGAGAACGCAGAGCTGAGACAGACGTATCTTCTGAAATACAAGAACTTTCCCTCGGTTATTTAACTTCTCCAAAGCGCTTAAAGTAGTAGATAACTTTTAGAGACATATTATGTGAGACAACAGACAACCTTGACATGAACATGAGGGTGTTTCATTCTGCACTTACCTCTGTGGTCGCTGAGAGCACTATGACCCAGGGCAGCAGCACCACAGCGGACACCAGGTTGTCTAAGGCATTGAGGCGTTTCGCACCACCAATTTCCACTGACAGTTTCCTGGACACCGTGTGGAAGCCGACCTTCAGGCACAGGGAGACCACCAGCAGCACAACGCCACCCTAACAGAAGGGAATTCATTAAGAAAGCAGAACCGGTATTTAGCTGTGCTTCTGGAAGAAACTCTAAACATCACATTTACTGAGTGGGCTTTGCTTACTTTGTGATCTGCAACTCCTAAAAATGCGATGGCAGTGTAGAGGAAGTGGGTGAGCGCGCTGTCGTGGTGTCCCTCGGCTGGTTAGAGGAAGAGTCAAGGCGGACACAAAGCAAGCACAGGGATATAACAGTAAAACAAAACAAAAACAAGGATAAAACAAGCTGTAACTGATGCTCTTGTCAGCGAGAAAGGATACGGTGCTCTGCCATCTTCGCCATGAGATCATCGTTGTCAAAGAGGAGAAGGCAGATGACAGCGATGATGAATAATGCAGCTCCTCTGGTCTGTTTCAAGTAACACAAACAAACAGAAACGCTAAACACTTCAGCCACTGTGGCACAGTCATTTTAAACAGCAGGGAAAGTTAAAAACAGTCATTTAAAAACGAGCAGTCTTAATTATTGTCAGGCACAAAACACAGCAGAGGAGAAACATGTGAGCTTGACCCTTTGAAAGTTTAGATATAAATGTTTGAGAGTCTTTGCCTTTCTCTTGCTAAGTTGCTCCACCATCAACATAATAATTTTTCATTTTACTCCTCCTCTGAGGAGTTTTAGATCAGTCTCAAACAGATTGAAATGAACAGTGATTCTTCTCTATGATGTATTTAAAGCAGATAAGATTATTTTTAATGCCTGTGAGGGGGAAGGTATGATGAAAAAACTACTACTTTCTACACAGCAAACACTTGAGGTAAATGAACAATCTCACAGTAAAACATTATTTTTGCATCAATTGACACCCCTTTCAAAAGGATGAGAAAAAATTGAGAACAACGTAAGGGTTATCGCTTTGTCCACAGGGGGCGCCAAAGTCAACACAGACAGAAAGTTCCTCTCAGGAGCTTGAAGTTTGATCAAAAACAGAGCTCAAAGAGTTCAATGATCGAGCAAACTGGTTCAGTTTTCTACAAACTGATCTCTCAAACTGAACAGAACCTGCTTTGGAACAAGTTAGGTATTCAGCAAGATCTACGTCAGTAAGTAGAGGACAACCTCTGTGGTACTGAAAGGATACATGAACAAGACAAAGCTCCTAAATTGAAATTTACTGAACGGAAATTGTGTGGCCGCCTACCTTAGATGGTCCTCCACCTGAGCTGGTGAACAGAACACCAAGGAGAGCAATGACCACCACGTCACTGTGCTCAAAAAGTAACAGCGTCCTGTGAAAGACACAAGCTAGACTTAGATCACCCGACACAACAGTCTGCATGATGCAATATGAGGAACATTTATTTGGGACAGCAGAAAAACACACAGCAGTACAAAGAGTCGAAAATACATTTAAGGTGACATTTTACCTCAGAGGGCCACAGAGAGTCAGGCCAAAGAAGCCCAGGAGGGAGATAATACAGCTGAACACAGCATGTTTAAGTATCTTTATCCACTGCAAAGAAAACAGAAACACAAATTCAATTCATATCAAGTTAACACTGAGGCTTTACAGAGGACAGAGGTGCAATATTTTAATATCACAGACTGCTATAAAGCTTAACTTTTACATTTCTTCTGACAACACAGCAGCAGTCTGATGTCGGTAAAATATTCAACACTCAAGACTTTTAGGCCGAAAGAAGAAATACACTACTGAAAGAAAATGTGAAAGCAAACCCACCCAGTTTTAAGAGGAAGCACTCCAACAAACCTGTCTTTTTGAGATGGCTTTTCCTGAAGAGAAGGGCTTTTGAAAGAAAAGCAAAATAACAGCACTCCTGAGAAAAGGAGAGGATCATTGTAAGCATGTTTTCTTTATCAGCAACATCAGAGATACAGCAAAATCAATCATGCATAACGCCAAAATCAAGGCAAAATAAATAATCCAAATGAAACTGGAGAAAGTACAAATACTCACCCTAGTTTTAGTATGAAGATAAACTGCACAATGTGAACAACTTTGAGGATATCATAAGATTCAAAGATCCCAAGAGCCTTCAGGATCTTTGTGATGACCAGTAAAACTATATATCTTGTTAACCTGAAGAGACAAAAAAAGACAAATATTTCATACAATATTCATATTAAAGCCTTTTCACGATGTCTTCAATCACAAAGCCCAAACTTAAGCATTGGATATGATACATATCTCCAACATAGAAAGTCATTCAGTAATAACACAAAGACTCAGATAGGGCCTGCTCAACAACGGCAGTGACCTGGCCTACAGTAGAGAGGTCCACTCATTTGTAAACTGGTGTGACTCAAACTTTCTGAAGCTTAATGTAGGAAAAAAATGAAAGAGCTAATTACTGACTTTAGACAGAAAAAAAGAGTAGGTCCTACCCCTGTTGATAAAAGGCAAGCAGATTGAAATTGGTGAGTCCTGTAAATAACTTGGTGTCCATTTGGACAATAAATAAAATACCCAGGCCCCATTCAAGAAGACTCAGTCTAGACTCTTCTTTCTCAGAAAGTTAAGATCTGTCAGTGTCAGCACTAGGCTTCTGGATGTCTTTTACCAAAGTATTCTGGCTAGTGTCCTTTGTAATGCTGTACTTTGCTGAGGGGGGGGCAGCATATCATCTGACGACAAAAATAGGATCAACAAGATGATCAAGAGGGCCGGATCAGTTATTGGCTTAGTCCCAGAGCCTCTTGAGGCCATTGTTGAGAGGAGGACCAGGTCTAAATTAAAATTAATCCTGGGCTACAAAGATCATCCATTGTTCTATGTCTTCAAAGGTCTTGAAAGCTCTTTTAATGAGCAACTTGTGATGCCTCGGTGCTCCACTTTAGTTCCAGCAGCAGTGAGATTTTTTAACAGTGTATGCTCGGGTCTGAATTGGCACTGCTGCATAGTCTGTAGAGGTATTTATTTTAGTATTTATTCATTTTTATCAGGCTTTTGTTGTCTTTAATCATGTCCTTATCGTTTATTGTCCCACTTTTAAATCATGTTTCACTGGCCTTTACTGTGTTTGTTGTGTATCTGATGTTGACTCTATGTTTCTTTTTTCTGATGTCTCCATGTTGTTTGTTGTCTGTATGATGCGGGATCAATAAAGTCTACCTAACCTTACCTATAGGAGAAAATATCTCTAACGAATACATATATTTAGTGCATCTATATTTTGGATGCGTACTGTAAATCGAAGACACTAATCATGACAACATAAACATGTGGCATAATCTGAAATCGCATTTAGGACACAGATATCTGGGTTTATGAACTGCTGCAGTGATTTGACTGGACAGACATGAAAATACAGTCTCATACCTTGAGTTGGGCACTTCCACCATGCCCAGTTTTCCTCCTGACAGGACATTACTGCTGTATTTATCTTCCATCTTCAACAAGTCCAACTCGACCCAAGTCTGATCAAGAGATTTACGTCCACAAAACCAAACACATGTCTGCTACCTGAACGATCAGAGGGAACCGTCACCGGTTTACGGATGTGATTAAGTTTGTAACTAAGTCTTTGAATCAAACTTTGATCATCTATTGACTGAACTGTAAAGAGGCTAAAGGCAGACAATCAGCTGTGCTAGCTAACCATCTGCCATGCCGGCTAAACTCGATCTAAGCTCGAGTTTTAAACTACGGCACACTTTCAGTCTTCGGTTTCCGCCGGACAAACATATGAAGTCCTAGAAGAGTAAACAATTAGAGAACTCCAGGTAAATCTGAATGAAAACGCAACAGTAAGGCGTACTTTAAGGATAAAACATCCAGTCTGGCCAAAAAGCCACGGCACTTCCGGACACGGTAAACAGTCCACGTAACATACGTGTGTTCGCGAGCGTCACTCCTGCGCTGCTGCGCTAAAAACAGGATATTTGTGGTTTGTGAGTTGCGTCCAATCATGAAAAAAATGTTTGAGATTTCAAATTCGTAAATATTGTTCAACACATTTGTGTTACAAATCATACAAAGAGGATTAATCTATACCGCCGCCATTTTGGCCTGGGTTCACTTCTGATTCTTTGTAAGAGCGCCATTAAAAAAAAGATTAAAATGCGCCATCATGCGCAGCTTTTCCTTCGAGTAACAAACACTGGATTTAGGCAACAGGGACAAGTGGAGGTTTTACGACATTTTATTAATACTTACTCAATTACTTGATTTATTTAGAAAAATCATATCGCTTAAAGTTAAATTTTGACAAATCATACCGTAATATAAAACATGTGTTTTGTGTCATTTAGACCTTTAACATTGTTTGTATCTATGATTATAACCAAACTAACAATACTGGGACCATTTTAAAGCTCCTATAAAGATTTTTTTAGGTTTCTGAAATAGACTGAAATTCTTGATGCCTTTTCATGATATCCAAAAGTAAATAACAGGGCTGCTGAGTTTTAGAAAATGACAAGAGTGATACTTTAACATTATGATGTGTTCGGCGGTGGGGAAAGATTGATGTCCTCACCTCCATGCTAGCTGCTCTCCCTGCACTAGTCTTAATTAACCAGAAATTAGAAAGTTGGTTTTAAATGTCTGCGCTGTTGTGTGTGAAAGATAGTTTGAGACGCCAAGACCTGCCTTACGTTGTTTCTGATTTGTTTATATTGGTTGGTGCCTTCCGTGGTTGGTTAGATTTAGGCACAAAGGACTGATGGATTGGTCTGGGATTGGTTGTCTCGGTCAGTCAATCAGAGTTACTTGAACTACGGCAAGCCAAGTTTATGATCATGAAAAAAATAAATACATATATTGAATGGGGAATTATAGGCTTGAGAAATATCAAGTGTGGCGTGTGGTATGAGAATGGGTCAAATTGCGTGACTGTCACTCAAAGCATGACACTTGGCAGCTCTGATCACAAGTGACAAGATGTTGGTTTTTAGATAGAATTTTTAACATCTGAGACTGGTGGGAGGGGGTAGGTGAGGAAACAGTCCTATTTTACAGCTTCCCTTACAGTATTCACAAGAAATGATGCATTTGACTTTTAAAAGTTGGCAGGGTGGGGCATTTTGTCTCATGTCTTTGCTTCAGCTTATAGAGAAAAGAATAAGCAAAGACTGCTTTGCCCATAGGGGGCGCTAAATTCAGCAAAAACAGAGGGTTTCTAACAAGAGATTTAAATACATTGATAGTGAACCAAAGCTTTATGGGGTCAGTGTATTAAAAGTAGCCTGAAGACTTTTTTGTAGTTGACCTTATTAAACAAAATCAAGTCAATATACAGAGTAAAATCAAACTTTTACTTGTCTTCAAACTCCATAATCCTTTTGGTTATCAAAGTCATGTTGAACAACAAATAGGACCAATTCATCTGTCTTAGTGTTTTAATAACCACAGCTCTATTGAGGCTTTGACATTTTCTAGAAGCAGACACAGAGCATCCAAGATTACATTCTATTTCTATCATGGTCTCACAGAAGGGGTTTCAATTCCCAATCCCATCAGTGTTCTCTGATGTACCTAATAATTGACATAAGGATGATAATAAACCAAGTAAGACAGAATCAGATCCACACTCTTAGCCCCTCAAAACATGGAGCCCAACAGAATGAGGATTGTCGTCACAAAACTGGTAAGCTCCTTAAGTAATCTAAATCATATTAATGAAACAATTGTGTGTGAGGTGAGACTTTAGTGTCCTTTGGTGAGGAAGTCTTGATCCTTAGTAAGTAGTTGCACCACAACTTCAGAAAGGTCCACATAGACCCAGCAGAACGGACCGATAATGTCCCTCAGTGTCATTCTGTGGAACAGAGACAAGGAAATAATCAGTGTTAGTACTGTGATACATCATTAGATAAACACAAGCAAAAGACAATGGCAACCATTCGGGAAATGTTTGAATACTTAATAGTTATGTCACTTTACCACTATAGAGTCCTGAAGGCAGACTCCATACATGGCCCTGTACTCCTCCACAATCTTCTTCAGGTCCACCTCAGAGCGGCTCGCCAGCACCCGGATTAGAGTCTGCTCACATGTACCATGACCCTGAGAAAACAGAGCAGAGCGGGCCGATTCAGTACACACCTTTGAGTGTTCAGTAAAGGGTCTTCAGATTATCAAGAGGAAGAACTCAGACTAAAGGCCTGCTTTCAGGTCTAGCTTTTCATTGATTGGTTGAGTGGTTATTTGGCAATTTATTCAGACACAGGCTACAGTGATATGACTTCATCTTAATTTTCTGGGTTAAAATTCTGATAAACCGTGCCACAAAATAAGATACCTTCTGCCATCTGTTCTTGTTTATATCCAGGTAGTAGAGATTAAAGTATTATGGCAGCAATCCTGGTGGCAGGTGACTGTACTTCAGCTTAGAAACACCATTTGACTGGTGATGCACACATACCTAATGTAAATGTGTAATGCCACTGTGGACACACCTTTGTTTGGTCAGGTTTGGTCAGACAGCTTCATGCTCTCTGAAGCTGTCCACAGTGCCCCCCAATGACAACATATACAAATAAGAAAATAGCTCCAACAGTCACACTCATACTCACACACACACACCTGCAAGCACACACAAGCAATCTTTTATTTAGATAGTGAGATTGGGTTTTTATACACACCTCCATGGCCTTATGAAGCTTCTCAGCAAAGAAAGCTGGTTTGTTCCAGGCAATTTTCACTGAGACACAAAAGCAACAGCTCTGATTATAATCACATAAAAGCAGGCCTGACATTACTACCAGTTTAACAATTTAATTAGTTTAAGTAAACAAATAAGATATTGTTTTATTCAATCACATTATGTTTTGTAATTTTGCTTGACGATGAAATGCTACCAACTGTACCTACAACACCTTGCAGATCAGTTATGCTAAAGCCTTTTTCTGAATGAACTGGTTGTGGAAGGTGGTGCACAAAGAAAACAGTTGCATGATCTTTATTAACCAATGAGAATGGAAAAATAGCATGTTAGTGAGATTTGGAAATATACTCCAACACACAATTGTGCTCTTTGAAGACCAGAATCTGCAGATATGATCATCTGTCTAACATTATGTCTGTTCTTTAAGCTTTGCTGAATCTGCACTCCCTGTATTATTTCACCTCCTTCCAGCATTTTCTGTCTGGATACCACATGTTGCAGGACTGAGACTTTACAGTACAAAGCAGTTTATTTATACGGTGTTGTGTGATGAGTTCACTGAGTCTATACGAGCCCCTATTGGAAAATAGATGTACTCCGTGCTCCACCACTGACTGCCTGACCTATGTGCTAATCCAGAGTCACAGTGATCTTAAGTCTGGGTGACAAGCTTACGTAAAAAAATGCTGAGCATACGCTTGCTCTGCTGAACATGAATCCTTTCATTCCTATTATTCCTTTTCCAACCTCAGGAAAAACTTCAGATTTATGGACCTGAATAATCAATCATTTATAGGACAAAGCCTTTCAAGTCTAAATTCTCCCGTAACTGGCTGTGAAAGAACCTCACAAGCAGGGATCTTGTAAACATCTTCCCCATTCAAGAGGTCAAAGCCGTAGTCTAAGATAGTCATCAAGTTTTAGGAGGATTTTAAGTCAGTGTTGATGATAAATGTAGTTAACTGAAGCAATAAGTACATCAGTCTGCCTGATCCTTCCTGCTCACAGTGCTGTATCAACAGTGTCTTCGCACCAAGAATCATTACATGCAAACAGCTGCAGCTTTGGCCTCACTCTCTGGATCTCTGGTTCCAAGGAACATAAAATAAATCCGAGTCATAGGCACTGAAACATGTGAAGTTGCCTATAAGATCCTCTTCAATGCGGTTTTCGTCATCTGCAGCTAAGCTTGGAAGGTTGTATATGAAGCAAAGATGAATAAAGAGTTTCATGTGTGCATCAATGAAAAGTTACGGTTAAATAATGATGGTTATGATTATGAAAAAGTTAAATGGGCTTAATCAAGACTCTATGGGTGTAGCCTGGCAACATCAACAAACAAACCACTGCTGTTTAACTTCACGACAAATTGTTGATAAAAGGCTGTTTTGTGCACCAAGACACATGGCATTAACATTTTTCTGCTACAAAGACAACCCTTTCAAACCAGCAAGTAATAAATATTTGAAAAACTTCCAATGGTGCAAAACATTTTTAATATTATGCAGTCCTCGTTTATCAGCAGGAGGGCATCTGAATCATCCTTACCGATGTCAAGGAGACAATCTTCAATGTCACCCCTCAACTCTAAGTCCAGGGCTTTGGGTAACGACATGTCACTGTTCAACGCATACAGCTGGAACGCTACAGCAGGTAAACACAAAACATCAGGTATTACAAGGTGAACAGTTTTTGAAAGCGTATAGCAGAGGACAGCATTCATTTCTCAAAGCTCAAACTGTCAAGCAGTTGAAGAAAAACAGTCTGCACACAAAAAAATGCTGGGTTGGTTTTTTAACTCAACCACTAGGTTGAGCCTGTTGGTTAATTTATTTGGGTTATTTTCATGGAGTTTGGTATTCTGAGTATCCAATTCACAAGGTTATTTATGTCGGGAACAGAGTTATTAGCTGTTGGTTTGATAATTTCTATACAGTTTTGTTGGTTTATTGTGGACTACCCAACACATTGGGTAGACGTTCGGGCATTTGAAACCAAGCACCACCCACTCACCAGATTGATGCCGCAACTGCCGATGCGAGGAGACGTACAAAGCAAGGTTTGCTACATTCCCACTATTGCTTTACCATGTAGATTACTTGATATTATTATATAGACCCTCATTTTGTTGTTAAGATGTAAGTTTGTGAAGCACTGTTGTGAACCAGCTTCTGCCTTCAGGAATCGATTGGTAGGTGAGCAAGCTAATGATTAGCTAATGTTAGTAGCATAAGGTACATTGCCTCAAACGTAGCAAGCTTTCATATTAGCTGATGTGAGCGAATGAATGATGTATCCAATGTAAAGCGCTTTGAGGGTCTCTGATAAAGCGCTAAATGAAACCTGATGCATTAATGTAATTAAATATTTTATTAAATATTAACAACCCAACTTGCTGGGTTTAAAGAACCCAGCAGAGATGTTACTGTGAACCCTTCGTTGGGTTATATGAACAACCCAATTCTTGGGTTAAGTGAACCAATCCAATTAGTTGGGTAAAATTAACCCAGCATGTGTTCTGTCCAATATTTAACCAGCGCAGGGTTGGGAAACTACCCAAATTGGGTTGTTTTTAACCCAACGTTTTCAAGAGTGTGTAGTTTGAAAACTAACGGTAAATGCAGGATTGATACTTTTAAGAAGTAAACTATCCAGTTTCCCCTCAGGGATAAATAAAGTTCCTCTAATCTCACTTCTTCTCATTACATCTTATCACTGTATGTAACGTCATCTTAAAAAATGCACTTGGTATTTGCCTGATACTCATTTGTCTGCTTTGAGGATCCTTTGTCGCTGTTAACACTTAAACTTCCCTCACTTTGGGATAAATGAATCAAATTTGGCAACTATTGCGTTACAGTGTACATGACATCATTATGACAGTCTTCTCCATTATTGGAGCAAAACTTTGGTACTTGTTGCCAAGTATGTTGAAGTTACAACACATGACATCAGGCCAAACCATGGATGTCATGGGTGATGAACACTGTTTTGTATTGTTACTGAACTCCTGGGTGTGTATCCCCTGTTACCTGCAGGTGTAGTTCCACCTGTTTGTCTAGGTGTTGGTTTTTGAGTCTCAGATGACTTCAACCTAACAGCTGAAAAGACTCAGACATTTCAGACACTCACTCTTGGAGAGCTGCTTTGGATTCCTGTGAGTCAGGATATTGATGAAGGCAGTAACATTGATTCCTTCAGGATGCTCAGCTGCCTCGAACAGAGTCTGCAGGAACAAAAGAAGAACACAACAATTCCTGAAGTTTGTGATGTAAACATGAGTAGAAAATGACAATGACACATCAGTGATCAGCTCTGTCAAGGCGTGTTCAGATTTAAAGCCACATTTTTCTCTGCCTGTGTGGACCCATTACATTCAAAGTATATGCAAAGATACAAATATGCAAACACAAGTACAGCACAACAGGACTCTTCTTCTGTGACCTGGATAAGAAATGTGTCGTTACTTTCCAACTGCCCTGAAATCACAAATGTTTTTCTCTAATTTTACCTCCATATCCTTTTGGGCCAGACTCATGTCAACCTCATCGGTCTCATCTTTGTGAGCCTTCAGCATCTCCAGCAGTGCTGTAGTGAAGTCATCTCTGGTCTCATCTTTAATGAGCTCCTCCAGATCTCTCTCGTACACTGAGGGACAAAAAACATTATTGCACAAACAGACTTTGCAGCATGACAGACATAACTGTAACAAAACTGAGGCAAGTATGTCCACTGGAAGCTGTTATTTAAAGGGTCACCATGCTCATTACAGTGCTGCATTGTCTAGGAATTCAGCCTTGTATTACTGCTTTGTGCATTTAAACTAGTAGGTTAGGACTGAAGATGTTTCATGAAGAAACTTTGAGGACCTCAGAGCTCACAAAGCGCATCAACAAGTTCACATACGAAAACAGTCCAAACCTTCTTTGTAGACCCTCTTGATCTCCACGATTTCTTCATTTGTCCTTGTTGCCAGAATCTCAGTGAGCACATCTTCATCTGTGCCCCAACCCTGTTAGAAGAAAGTTTAATGGAGTTAACAGACAGTATTTTTAAAGTTCATGAAGTTGGACTCTTTAGTTTGTGGTTTTCTTTCATGTATTTATCTTTATCCACAAATCAATTTACACACAACACCTTTTACTTTAAATCTAAAACAAAAGTAGTTTCCCAAGCACAAGATTCCTGGTAAGATCTTCGGACTTGAATGAAAAGACAAGACCCTGATGATTTAAAGCAGTTTGAATAAGTAAAAAAGGTACTTATGTGTCATTTAACTAACTGCAATAAATCACAAAATCAATCTCTACATATAAACATTTCAAAGTTTCAATTCCAGACAAAACTCAAGAAAAAAGTGCAGATTGTATAAAAGGTACAAGAGTTAAAGATCAGCACACAACTAGCTCAAAATGTATTCTCCTAAACATGTCATGGGCTTGAGTGTGCTGCTTTGTCACTTGTGTTTACTCACTCTTTCTGATTTTAAAGACTCTATAGGTTCAAATCTGAACAAAAGAGTCACATGGGGAGTGATTCTTTCAACATTATTGCTGCTTATATTTGGTGCACAAAGGGCTGATATTTACCTTTGTGGCCTGCCTAAGCTCGTAGGCATCAAATTCAGCAGGTGTCATGAGCAGAGCCAAAATGGCGTCCTCCAAATCTGACCGTAGAACCGACTTCAGAGCCTCATCCAGCCGCTGAGGGAGGCACAAGGAGAAAACACACAGACATTTGGACTTAATTAATTATGTTCATTAACTTAAAACAAGAGTAACTCTGTCATCTCCTTCAGGGCATGCAGCAGATCCTCAGAATCCTTTTCATGCATTTGTGCATATTACTGATCTGTGTGCCAGTTGCATGGCAAACTCGGTGAAAAAAAAATGAATTTCACTTTGAAAATTTATAACTGACCAGTGTATTTAATGGTTATGTCTTATTCTTCTTTCAAGCAAGTCTATGTAACTTTTTTGAATAAGCCATGTGAAGACTTTTAGGCAAACTTTCATACCAGATTTTGCTGCATTTTAAAAGGTTTTTGTGTGTCATTTGCCTCAAAAAGTTCGTCTTAGAGATGGAAAAAGACTGCAGGCATTGTTTTTAGAGGCAAAATAATAAACTTGACCAAAGAGGAAAGTCATGAAATCAGCAAACTGACTTAGCGAAGAGAAAATCCCATCTGTAGCTTTGTGAAATTTGCTGACTGGCCACAGTAAAACTGGTCTTTCAAGACCAAGCAAGGATTTAAGCAGGACAATCCCTGTAATGTTTCTGACAGTCTTTTAAATGTTATGTAATACTAATTTTTAATAGAAAAAAACAGCTCAAACACCAGGTCAAAAGCTAATACAATAAGAAAGATTTTTAGTGACTTGTTATGGTCACATTAGTGTTTTAGATTCGTACAAATTCATAACACACTTCACAAAGTAGAGTCAGGAGGAGGTTTTCAGTGATTTTCCATTGACGAACTGGTGTTTGTTTTTACCTGCAGGGACTCACTCACCTCCCCAGTTGAAGCTTCATAAACCACTTTGATCTTCTGTCTCTGCTCATTGTTCCTCTTTAACAGCATTGAAAGGATCACCTCCTCATCCACATCTGTCAGGCACAAATTTGACTTACTCACTTTTTATTTTAAAGCATCACACCTTGAGACTTTTTCAGAACAGAGGTTTTCTGCCAGACATGGGCCGAAACTTTTAACCGTTAAAAAAAAGCTCAGGAGAGCTGACTTTCTTCCTGTTCAGCATGACTTTAATGACATTCACAGAGGAGTAAGTCACCTGATTGTTAAAATGAATTAACATTAAACCACTCACCATCATGTTCAATAGCGTTCTGGAGGACAGAAGCGTCAGAGCTGGCACTGAAGTTTGGATACTCTGAGATTGTTCCATAATACTTTGGTTTCTTCTTACCTTTCACCTGGAAAAACAGCAAGAAATACAGATGTTTAGCGCTTTTTTTCCTGCGAGTTGCTGCAAATAAACAGGTATTCATTGTTTTAAACCCTGAGTTTTAAGACAGTCATAGGAAATCCAAATTCTCTTCATCTTCCTGAAACACATTGCCCAGCGCCCTTAGCCTCCAAATATCAAAGAGCCTTTTTAAGAGGTTATTTACCTACTGGACATTTTATAAACTAAGATTAACAGCCGTAAGAGTCTATTTATTTAGAGCTATTCATACAGAAAGTACATCAGAAAGGAGTCTTTTGACATTTCTGAAATAGACTGAAATTTATGTTGATGCCTTTTCAGGGTATACAAAAGCAAACAAGACCAGCAGCTACAAGATTAACAAATATCTGCACAAACCAAAAGTGATTTACGCCGAGTCTTATGCTGAGTGACCCAAGAGAGCAAGGACAAAGTAGATTCAGTAAAGCAGAAGAAAAACATCTTCATGAAAGTGTTGGCAGTATTAAACTTTACAAGCTTCTGAAAACAGGCTTGTGCTGCCCATTTACATGCAAACTAACAAATTGTTGCCAATACCAGCACAAAAACGTGATGATATTCAACTCTAAGGAAAAATAAGACTATACCAAATGTAAGATGGAGAAACTACAAAGTAAACAGCAGTAAGATCTAAAAAGTAAAAAAGGAGATGGTAAGTGGGAGATTGGGCAACAAAGTCTGAAATAACACCAAGGTTTCTAAGTAAGGAGTCAAGGTAAGCACTGCCGTTTGACATCTGTTCCTTTTATTATAATTCCACTGAGATACAAAATCTCTGGCCAAGACAGCAGCTTAAAAGGTTTCAGACCAAAACAACCAAAAGACAGTATTATAATAAATCACAAGCAATCAGTAAACGATCAGCTTTCAGCAGCAAATCCATTCCAAAATCCCTGATTCCTTTAACATCCCTATTCAGTGAGTCAGTGTAGTCATGTGGTGACACTAAAAAATACAGTTGTGTCATTATTTGCACGATTATGGTAAAATCTAAAGCAATGATTTATGGCACGTAGAACCACAAGCTGTCACAGAAGAGCTCGAGCATCTCAGATCAAAACAAATGAGCCTGTCAGCCACACCCCCAGGTCCTGAAACTCCAGACTTCATTTACAAAAAACATTCATTTTAACCCTTAAATTACACAGAGGCTTTAAGTGGAAGTATAATGAAACAATTGATGTATAATTGGATATCTCAAACTCACCTTGACTGTGTCTTCATCAATGTCTCGGTCATGGATGGCATCTTTAAAAAATCTTTTTAAGAAGGACATGGTAACTGGCTGTGAAGTCTACACCTGAAACAAACTGTATCTCTGCAGATGAATAAAAGAAAACAGGAGTTAAACATGATGTCGTTGTTTTTTCCTCCTGTATTCCAAACATTGACTAAAAGCTCACCTGTGCTCCTGCAGATGGTCGTCACGCCCAAGCCTGGAGATCTGAGGAGTCAGTATTTAACTTACCCTGCTGTGTCTCCACCCAGCTCTGTGCAGGTGATTTTCAGGCAGGGCTACTTACACCTGAAGCGGATCAGCCAATCAGCTGCCAACCTCTGCTAAGACGACATTCCTGCATGGTGACAGTCAGAGGTTTGTGCTCTTCTGACAGGTTGGGTGACTCTCTGTTGTGTAAGTGCTTTCAAACACTGGGTCTTTCACACAGACATGCAGGGAACGAGGGCAGACAGAGACTCGTTTTTTAAAGGTACCACTATTAACATAATGATAAGACTGAACCTGATGTTCAGCATTTTCTGTTGAGCTCATTCTGCTGTGGGGGGAACCTGGGGGAAGTCAGAGCCCATCCCTGATTTAGGCAAGAAGCTTCCTACTACTTTTGACTTATTCTTTTACCTCTTTTCTTTTTACCCTAAAACATCCAAGTTTGTCCCTCACTGATGGGGTTTTAATCGAGTTACTGCAACCCAAATCTCTGAGCCTGCATAGAATGATATATTTAACCATATACTGCAAAGACACCATATCAAAAAATTTAAAATGAATATGTTGTTGTTTTAGGAAAAATAAATGCTTATTTTAAATTTGGTGCCAGAAATGTCTTTTAAAAATGTTGTGTTATGCCATTAAAACCTCCTGGTGGAACATCTCCCAACTAATAAGGTAAACAAGAAACAGGTAAGTAACATGACTAAAATAAAAAGTGCAAATAAGGAGCTAAGTCTCACAGAAGTTCCCACTCTGTGAGATACTGGGTGAGAAAATAGTTCAGCAATTCAAGGTACCTGAGCAAAAAATGGAAGAATTGGAGGATTTCATTATCTACAGTGAATGATTAAGTTTAAATTTCAGAGAACCTGAAGAAACGTTATCATGGTTGTTAGGCCCTCAAGCAGTTCTCCATTAAAACCAGACCAGACTCTGTAGTGGAAGTCGCTGCATGGACTAAAAATTGCTTTTAAAAAGCATTGTCTGTGAACACAGTTTGTTGCTGCATTCACAAACACAGGCTGAAACTAAACAACACAAAGAAGAAACTATAGAGAAACATGATCCAAACTCAAGTGACCTCTCAGAGTGAGTGGAAAACTGTCCTGTGGTCTGACAAATCAAAATCTGACATTCTTTTGGAAATCATGGACACTACGTCCTCTGCTCCGAACAGGGGGGGGACCACCCAGCTGAGGGATTACACATCTATCCTTGGCATGGGTAGTTTACACCCCAGGTGAGGCTCTGTTAATGTGGAACATTATCTACAAGTAACAGAGGAACATGCCGCCATCCAGACAATCACTTGGTCTCACAGAAGACCTCAATATTTCTGAGAGACAACCCAAAACCATATATATTTCAAAAACTACAATGTCTTGGCTCAGTAGTAGAAGGGTACACTATCTGTTTGTTGTGTTGCAGATCACTCATTCTTCATCAAAGGTTAACTAAAAATTTGTAGCATGACCTCCAAGAGTTGTTGGTCAAAAGAACAATGAAAAACTAAACCGCTACAATGAGTTATGAAAGATTTAAAACTTTATTGCAAATGCATAATCATACAGATATGACAGAGTCTTGTAGGAGTAAGAGGAAATAAACACATATGTTTTTTGTTGCGGTCTTGTTTCTGTATTTAAGAACAACTCAAGACAAAATTGAAGTTTTTACTGCACCTGATACATCTCTGATTTCCAAGAAGCACCTTTCAACTCTGAGTGATTGTTGATGTCAGTAAGTGAATACACAGACAGTATTCACAGACAGTCACCGTCAACACACTGAGACTGTTTCTGTCTACATCTCCAGCTGTGAAACACAAAGAGATTTCTCACTCTGTTATCTTGGAGGAGGCCCTCTGCCTCGGCCCCGGCCTTGTCCTGGGCCAGGACCAGGGCCAGGTCCTCTTGGGCCGGGGGGCTGCCTCACTGGTCCTCGAGCATTGGGGTTCGGTGTCGCCAGAGCAACGTCCTTCTGCAGGTTTACACCTTTACCTGCTGCTCCAGGTTTGGTCTTTGTTGGCTTTGCCTCTGGCTCTGGTTTCTTTTCTGTTTGGAGAGAGATCGAGTCACAGACCTGAGGGTATAAACTTAAGGGATGCATCATAGTTTTTAGTGTCTAACTCATACTTGATGAGCAATATTTCTCTGTTTCATATATCTGCGAGGTCACTGACCAGGCTCAGGTGGAGCAGGAGGTGCAAGGGATCGATTCGGCAGCAGGTCCTCCAGGTCTTTCATGACCTGATTGGTGCTGTCTGTGTTGTTCCTGCGGTTTTTCTCTTCATCTCGTGCCTGGAGAGACAGGCACAGAGGGAGACACAGAGATGATGGAAAATAATTCCAGTTATTAAGAAAGAAGGAATTAGGAAGTTAAAGCTGTAGATTTATTAAAAATAAGTCATGTTTTTAGGCTTTAGCTGGCTGATATTTTGTTTGGAGGGAGAGAACCAGTGCTTAGTCGCCTGAACTAAAATGAGCACTTTGGATTATCTTTTGAGGAAGTTAACTGAGACACGTTTCATTAAAAAAAATTCATCTTTTAGCACATCAGCACTACCCTGCTGAAAGTATCTTGAATCTGAATCAACAGTGGAAGAAAGTGAGTCTGTTTTGAGCAGACAGCTTTACATCAACTGTCTGTCCTCCAGCTGTGGAGTTCGACCTCATGAGCCGATCAGGATTTCTCATTTAATACAGACGGCTGACTGCTTTTCTGACATCCTCCTTTAAGTTATTTGAGCCTGAACATACTGTAGATTGACCATATCCTGTGATTACAACAGTGTTCTCAAAAAAATAAGACTTAATTCCTATAAGATAATGTCATTTTTTGTAAATTTACTGCTTTACTCTCATAAAAAGCTTTTTTGAAATGAGCATTCTTATAAATGTACAAGTTTATTCCCAGTCTTTTATCTCATAAACTCATGACTTTATTTTAATTCACAGCTTTAATCCGTGAATCTAGAGGAGATTATTCTGATATCATGACTATCTTCTAATAAAATGACGTTTTACCTCGATTCTGGATTTACCCTTAATTCCGATAAATCCAGGGCTTTAATCCAACAAATCTATGACTCTTTTCTTAAAATTACAATTTACACATTTATTTTCAAAATCACCACGGCTCTAATCCCACAAATCATGACTTTAATTTTGATCAACAGTCACTTTTTGCAAATCCAAGTCAAGTGTCAAGTCACTGAGGAGCAAATCTGACTCAAGTCTCTCTAAGTGACAATAAATGCCATGAGAAGAGTAAAACTAGCTTTGCTTGAGTCTACCTTTCAACACTATCTTTAGCTCCTCTTTCATCTTACCATCTGCATCTTCTTCTTCAGCTCCATGTTGGAGTTCTGGTAGGCCTCAGACACCGAGTTCAGATAGTAGATGGCCAGTCTGAAAAGAGAGAACAAGTTTTCCGCTGGCTGTAAGACAAAACGCTCAGTGTTGTGACACCACAGTGTCAGCTCCAGCAGGTGGATGTTTTCACTTAGATCTCTGTGAGTGGTTGTGTGTCTGTATCCAGGGATTTGATCATGTGAGTATTTATTCCACCAGTAAACATGGTATGGCCGTGTGTTTATATGCACATGTGTCTCTTCCTCACTCACACCATGAGCAGCACAGCCGGTATGATGAGACCAGGGTTGGCTGCGTAGCTGAACAGAGTCCCCATGAAGGCGGGCAGGTCCAGATCTATCGTCTCCATGATCACGTCAAACATCTTTGTCTTCCCACTGCAAATATCAGCACAGTCAGTATGTGTGTGTGTGTGTGGCTTCATATGGTAAATATCTGAGTGTTACCTGAAGGGCCCGCAGTCGAATGAAGGCGGCAGCGTCATGATGGTGTAGACAACAGGAAGCAGACTGAGGAAGAGGATGAGGAGCAGCAGGCCCATGTAGAAGTTGTTGGACTTGGAAGCCTTGAAGACTCTCTCATGGGGGACGTTGGTGGCCATCACAGCCCAGCACTGATAGTACATGGAGCTGAGGAGGCGGAGAACATTGATGCCGACCAGCCCGGGAGCGAAGAATGCGCCCATCCTGAAACACACCAGAGTATGAAGACACATGAGATACAACAAAGTGTTTTATATATCTTAAAAAACCCTCTTGAAATGCTGCAAATCCTACTGAAATTTCAACAAAACTTGGATGGACAGTGCCCAAATATCAACCAAGTTATGAGCCAAACCAACCAAATAAACCCCCCAAAAATAGAGGAGAAAGAGAAAGACATATACAGAACAAGAGTCTAATGCTGATTTTATAAGTAAGGTTTCAGATGTGAGGCGTAATGATGCTCAAAATGGATACCATATGTGAATACCATTGATTTTGGTAGATATTAATTATGTAATTGAGGGTTAGGGTTTCTCTGTGGTTGATAATGCACAGACAGAGGCTCCTTTGCAACTTGAACCTTGACACTCCTGGTATCAATGATATTGATACTACATATGCCCTCAGTGACTATGGAGACATGCAGAAATACAAACCCATGCTAATAAACACACACACTTAAAGAGCAAGCACCTGCACACAAGTGGAGTATGCAAGGACAAAAGTAAAGTTTGTACCAGATCATCCCTTGATTGAAGACCAAACCCAGCACATTACCGCTGATGTCAAACTCTCCATATGACGGCTGAAAGTGCAAACAGAAAGGATAACTTGCAGTCAGTAACTTGCAGTTATAAGCCATAAACACAAAGCACACCAGAAGCTGACAGGAATGCCTTCAGTTGTCTTTATAACTAGTAAAAACAAAGGATTTAATCTGTTAACGCTCTTTTAACAATAGCTTTTTGACTTAGTGATTGTGTGCAGTTACATATGTCGGATTCAGAACCTAAGGGATGACGTGAACATCTGTAAGATAATCAAATTTTATGGAAACCCTGTCTTGAGTTATTCTTCTGGGTATAAGTCCTTTTACACCCCAGAGCAAAACAAAGAACAGAGTACCAGCTGCTCTCGTGGAGACTTTAAAGAGAAGGGAGACTGTAAAATCTATACAGGGTGCAGCAAATACACGCCATTTGACATTTAATTGGATTTGCCATCAGCCAAAAGATTCGAGTCGTTTCTAATGTAAGAGTAAAAACTGCGCCTTTACTTCTACAAGTCAAAAAGTCTGCTGTAAAGGGTTTAATTTGTCTCACAATGCAGATGAACAAGTGGAGCTGTTCTAGGCTACTAACTTTTTTGCAACCATGCCCATCAGACACTGCCCTGACCCCACTACCTTCAAATCCCTTTTAAAAACTCACTTATTTAAAATTGCTTTTAATATGTAACTGTTTTATTTTACTGTTTTCATGTCTCTGTTTTATTATCTTGGGTTTTACGTTCTATGTAAAGCGTCTTTGAGTGTTTTTAAAAGCGCTGTACAAATAAAATGAATTATTATTATTATTAAGAAGTTATTTAAATTAAGACTGAGTCCTGTGGTGCTTTGGGTGGACTCACAAATCCCGCCTCCAGGTCCCAGCACCAGCAGTAGTTGAGGAAGCGAACAATAACGGCTCGGGCGAAGTCTCCGATCAGGATGGTCAGGTAGGTCACCTGGATGTCTGACACTGTAAGCTTTACAAACTCCTGGAACGAAACACATGCAGACATTTTTAGAAAATAATACATTCTTAAGCTTTGTTATTCTAAATCAGCCATAACATTTCAAAGAAAAGCAGAAGTCTTTAAAAGAATTGGTTAAAGTAAAGCTGAAAAGAACATTTTTATTACAGCTTTGTTCATGTTGCTTTCCAAACTAATTTTGTTCATTTTAAGATCAAATGTGCTTTCAACTGTGAAGAAATACAAAAATAGAAAAAGGCAGAAACAAAATCATAATAAATAGGTGTATTGAATAATTTTTGTTGAATTAAACTAATAATTAAATCATAAAAAGTGTAATGAGTATCAAATGTGACACACATCAGCAGGGAAATTTTGTGATGTTAATCATTCAGAGATTATGTTTGATGTCTAATTAAACCATGGATCAAGTTTCAGGGTTATTACTATGCCAACAGCGGTCTCCCAGCAGGGTCCTCTGATTACATCAGAGGGGTCCATGGGGGGCGGAGTTGCTTCTGAGTCATTCATCATCATTGAGTAGTTGGCGTAATACTCCTTCAAGGCCCAGATGGAGGCGTTCTTGATGCCTTCTTCTTCAAGTAGCTAAGAGGTACCAAAAAAAAAAAAAAGAAGACATCAGTTACATAATAAAAAATCTCATAATAAAGTGTAAACCAAAATGTTCATTACAATCCAAAACATCAACACCAAAAGGTTTTCAGTCGATTACCTTCAACCACAATTTTGAAAAGTCTTAAAACGGTCAAACCGCCGTACCTTTGTGTTAACCTCATCAAACAGGGCAAACAGAAAGGTGTAGAGGTTTCCAAGAAAGAGGGCGAAAATGCGTCCGAGCTGCCACTTCAGGGCAATTCGAGGGTGATAGTCCTCCAGCTCAGCAATGGTCTCAAACAGAGGGGGACACACCAGACCCAGAAGAGACATGATGATCTCCAGCTGTCATGAAAATGACATAACTCATGTTCCTTTTGAAGACACAACGAGGATCTGTAATCCCCATGATTTAAGAGAAAATAAATCTTTTTCTTATTGTGTTACTGTTGACAATGAACTGGCCTGTTACAAAAACTCCAGCAATGAGAGCAGAAGCCACAGGGGGATCAATTGTAGTAATTTACTCTCAAACATTTGACCATCATTACCTCATTCTTCTCATACCAGCTGAGGTCATCCCTGGTGGCAAACTCCTGGGATCTCTTCACCACAAAGTAGATGAGGTATCCACTTCCACCGAGGCTGCAGGTGATGAGGAAGTTAGCCAGGACTCTGAGGAACCTCCTCAGGTGGATGTTCTCATCCTTCTGGTTCTCCTGCTCATCCACGATGGACTCCTGTTCTTGTCAAAATAGGAACATGAAGGATTTAGAGTTAGTGGAGGTCGTCCTCTGCCCTAACATTTACAGATTAAAATGGTCACCATGGTTACCTTAAAGCTGGTGGTGATGGAGGCGTATTTGTTGTCAGCGGTCTCTGCGTTTCCTATGAGGTAATCCCAGCTGGTGAACATCTTCCAGGCAAATGTGAATTCTCCCTCCTCCCCGTCTCCACCACCCACATCAGCATTTTTTGCCATTCTGGAAAATTAGAGTAGAGGTGAACACAACAGCCAGAGATGGTTCAAATCGATTTCATTGTTTGGTATAGATGACAAGATATTTCACATAATGACATGCTGTTATATCTAAACCTCTTCAAGTTCCATGACTAGTCATTTGTTTAAACTGAATCAAATGGATCAGGATTTCCCTCAAAATGAGTTTTCTAAGGCTTGAATTACAAAGATACTGGGAGAACTTTCAGAAAACTGTAAACTGACAAAAAAACGACCATCACAAAGGGAACCTGCTGCAGACTCACGTGCGAATGACAACCATCAGACTGTAGCCAAAGGTGCCGATCCCGACCATGAGGTAGGACAGAGGTAGCCTGAACTTCAGAAGGCCGATGGTCCTCTGGTCGTTGTAATATCCATAGAACAGGACTGAATATTTGCAATATCCCTGGGGGGAAAAGGAGTGAAGTCATTATTTTCTATTTTTTTCTAAGCAAAACATGAGGATTTTGTTACATGAAGCAATTACAGTTTGGTTTGACTTGATACAAAAAAAAAAACGAGTTGCATTGTTAAGAACTAATTTCAGCCTTCTGACTGTTGAAGTTGACAGTTTTAAAAGTATTTACAGTGAAAACATATTTTGTGTAATTTGATTTTGATGAAAATATGAAAATATTAATGTTTCCTGTATGATGCCAAATGTGATGTTTGTTAGAAATCTTGGACAAAGTGAAATGATAAACTTCAAAAGTCTGCTAACCATTCCCAAATCAGTTGTTTAGATGTAATCCTGTTAATCTTGTATGATCTGTAAGGTTTGATGCTTAAACTGGATCACATTCCTACACATGTCTATCAGTCATGACTGTGTAATTTCATAAGCTATCTAGACTGCCCTCCTTTCATTTTTGCACTATTTGTACTAGCCCAGTGGTTCCCAAAGTGGGAGGTCATGATAATGAAAGAGAGGAGGGGAGAGTCATGACTTCTAAAAGAATTGGAGTTCTCAGTTACTTACAACTGCATATTTCATCCATTATCATGACAAAACACAAAGGTATTTACTTTTTAATGATCTCATATGAATTAAAAAATGTTTCATCAGTTTCCTGCATTTTTTTGTTGGCTCGGATAAATGTAAGCATCTGCTACACAGGTTCATTTACAGCAGCACAGGAAACACAGCAACATGTCTGCATAGGGAGGCTAACTTTCTGCAGCCTGATCAATTATTTATCTTTGGCTTTCAGCCAGTTTGAAACTCACACAGATGCACACAGTCAACATCTGTCTTACTGCTTATCAGACACTGTATGTCCAAAATCTGCTGCACCCTAAACACGAAGATTAACTGTACTCTGCCTCCAGATTTTTGAAATTTTTTTGCTGTTGTGTTCTTATCTGTTGTCCACTGTATAATATTTTATATAATATTTTTTCAAACATTTTTATTTTTCTTATTTTTTATTCAAGGTAATCATTGTATTTGTCTGTGTCACATACAATATTCCTAGATCAGTGCCTTGTGTGTGTCTTAGCTTGGTTATGATTGTTCTTGGAAATAACTTGGGCACTAAAATAGGAGTATATTCAATTAGATCTGATAAGGGTACACATTTATTAGACTTACATTGAAGTCCATGAGCACAGAGTAGTCCTGGGCGGTGGGCTGCTCCGGTCTGGGTACAGTCTTCCTGGGAATAGATCCATATGGCAGGCCCATCAGAACCTGGTGAAGTTTATAAAAATGAGTATGAACAAAACTGATATTGACTTATTTATCATTTGACTGCCATTCTTGAAATGATTCAAGTGAAATATACAAATACAGTACCTAATGCCTCGTTTAATTGTTTTTAATGTTGGATGTGTGTACAACTGAAGCATTTCACCTCAGGTATCACCACCAGTCCAAAAGTGAAACCGAACAGGACCAGGTTCATGCCGTACATCCAGCGTAGGAAGATGAAGTATGACGCCACAGATGATCCAAAGTGACCTGAGGGCATTTAAGAAGGTTTAAGAACACCTTCCAGCATCTGTCCACTGAGAGGAGCTGTTCAGCTGTGCTTCACACCAAACTTACTCTCCACCTCTTTGATCTTCCTCTCCCAAGGGATACAGGCTGTTCTGAAGTTCTCAAAGTCCCTCTGGAACTTGATCCATTTCTGGGGTTTAAAAAAAGATTGTAAGAAGAAATTCCACATGCAAATACGAAGAGGGAGGAAAATTTTTACTTTGGGCTCTACCTTTGTCATCATGACTTTGTAGGCATACCACTTTCTGCCTTTTCCTTTGCCCAAAGCTCCTTCAAATTTATCCACAAACTGCTGAGCCTCTCTGTGGAACAACAACAAAAAATCTACATGTCAGACAGGTAAGTTTGTGTTTTGTTTATTACTTGATGAAAAAAAAAAAGAAATGAAATCAGGTCTTTGCTCTGTGTTACATTTTAAAACTTGGGATGGTCACAATTCCAAAAATTTAACACCTGCACGTGCAAGTTTCACAATCACAGCTCAAAATAAAAGGCCAAAAAGTCAACCCCAAATTAGCAGATGGATCAGCATTTACCATATTCCTCTTTCTCAAATTATCAACTTCCTAAAAAACTTATGTTGATCTAGTTTTCCATGATGCAAATATTTCCCCTTTAGTAAAGAAGATAAAAGGCCAAAAATATTCAACACACTGACCGAAAATGTGTAATAATTGCATGTGATTTCTCAAAGTTTGGAAAGGCTCTCTGATTCTTGGTTGAGGTGAAGAATTATTATCTTAGAGCAGAAACCGGAAAAGGTTTCAGAGGTTACCTTAAGAGGACGAGCCTCCTCTTCATCCTCCACGGTTTGTTCCTGATGATGGCGATCAGTTTCTTCTTCTCCTCCACCTCCTCCATCAGCTGAGCCATCTCTCCCTCTGACATGGACTCCTCCTCCTCATCAGAGTTCGAGTTTGAATCAGAGGAACTGAGGGAGGAGAGGAAAATGAGGACAGAGATCAAATAATGGATATCTCCTGAAAGAGATGGACTCCATCATGAATATCAACCCACAGGGCAGAGAGGTGCTGAGGAAGTAGATTACAAAACAAAGCATGTGGGCTGCAAGATCATTCAGAGCAAAGAGAAGTAAAATCAACTGAAAATGTGTTTTTTGAACTGCTTCTGACCAGAACTTGTTCAAATTAAACAGCAAAAACACAACAGAGCATGTACAAGCCAATTTACATGCTCACTAATAAAACGCAGATCTAAATTTGGACCATCAAACCAGCCTATTTAATCACCCAGATGCCAGGGACAACATTTGTCTCTTCCTACTGACACTTTGGCAAAAACTTGAGTTTCCATTAACAGTGTAGTGTCTCAGGTAACATGGAAGATTATGGATGTACATATCTGACCTTGTTTTGAATTTAGGCCACAGCAGCGAGCTGATGAGTGTATCTGTAAGTTTCTAATCACTACAGGGTGACTTGGTCCTACTCACCCTCTCAAGATTCTGGTTGACATACAGTATCACTATACACTGACCCTGACGCACTGTAGCATGGATAACTTTGCTTGAGCACAATAAAGCTTTAAAGGGACATTCCAGTGTAAAATTAATTTAAGGTCAAACACACCGTAACACAGAGTTAGACACCCCCTCGAGAGATGAATGTCACTGACCGCTTGCTTCTCTAGTTATGACAACTTTTGTAATGACCGCAGGATATAAATACACAGCGGTCTGAGGAGCCATACACAAATCTCAACCAAAACACCACTCTATAGCCACAAATAATGCTCAGAACAGCACCTAACTTAATCTGACTCGGTGTTACGGTTTGTTTGACCCTAAATTAATTATACGCCAGAATATCCCTTTAATGGGAGTTCATAAAGGTACAGCATGAAAAATGGGAATATTTAGCTTTATTAATGGTCAGATTGTCAACTTTTTTAATTGTTGCATTAAATGAAATTCATGAGGAAGACTCAAACGTTGATTGAAAACTAGTGAGTCAATCTGGATGAATTTTGCTCATGTTTGTCATGTTCTCCAGAGAGTTACCTGTACTAAATGTATGTTTAGTCACTAGGTTTGATTGGTGCTTCTGTCTTTGGCCTACCTGTCACCCTTCTTCTTCTTCTTCTTCTTATCCTTGTCTTTGTCATCGTCTTTGTCTTTCCCCTTGTCCTTTCCTTTGGCATCCCCCTTTTTACCCTTACTGTCCTCCTCCTCCTTCCCTCCCTTCTTTCCTCCACCTTTCCTCCCTTTTTTTCCCTTTTCATTCCCACTGTCCTCGTCATCACTATCCTGAGCTTTTCCTCCTCTCTTCTTATTGGCTGCCCCTCCTCGCTTCCTCTTGGGCGCATCATCCTCACTCTCATCCTCATCATCACCCCCGCCACGTTTCTTTGTGGGCTTTTTATTGTTTGCACCCCGCCGTCTTCTGGGAGCATCATCTTCATCCTCTTCATCCTCATCTTCATCCTCGCTGGCTGGCTTTTTACCCCGGCCTCTTCCTCTTGCTGCTCCTCTGCCACCTGCCTGCCTTCTGTTTGGTCTCTTCTGCGCACCACCATCTACAGTAAAACCAGATTAGATACACAATACAAATCACATTTTCAATCTTGAGTCCTAGATCAGATTCTCAGCTATGTTTCTCTACTTACCGTCACTGTCACTCAAATCCCCGTCCACCTCTATCCCCACTGAGGAAACAAACACACATTAAACTACACAGCCACAGATCACATTACTTCAAATACTGACTGTCGTCTGTCCTAATTAACCCCTCTATCAAACTGTTAGCCAAGATTAGTCTGTAAGTTAGCATGAATGTTGTATTTAAGTGCACACCAAAGAGTTATACAATATAATAAAACTTACTGAAATGTTCTATAATTCATATCAAGTTTTTTAGAACAGTTATTAAGTCAACAATTTCACTCCTCACAGGCCCATTAACCCATTTAGTCCTGTTTAGCGAATTGTGCATTTTATATTTGGTGCTAAAGGGTAAAGCTAGCATGCTAACAAGCTCCAGTGAGTTTGGAAACATGAAAATAACGACTTTATCATTCAGATGTTGTCATTATTTGATGCCTCGGAAAATGCCTCAGATTTTGATGCCTCGGAAAATACAACTAAAGCTTGCTTTGACTTTCAGCGAGTAAGCATTTCCATCGTTAGCCTAATGTTAGCATTTAGCTAACAGCACCAGCAGCACTAGCTTACAGATTAGTATGAATACGATAAGGTCATTTTTACAAAAGTGGGAAAATTGATATTACATGTAGGAAGGAAATGATTAAAGTCTTTGACTGTCAGATATTAGCCTGTTTTATCTTTGTTTTTCATAGAAAGTGCTTTCCTTTTCTAAAATTCTGTACATTTTAAACGATCATCCAGTTCTTTATATTAAAAATTTATAAGATATTCTAACATTTTAAAGTCCCTGAAGTCCAAAAAAGTTTTTATTTTTTTATTTTTATGAATATTATGTCCACAAACATATACAGAGGGGAAAAAAATCTCTAGCACATAACACAATGCACACAAGTCACAACAAGATCATTATACACGTCCCAACAAGATAATTAGGCTTTCTTGTGCACCTAATATACTGTAGTTATCTTGTGCAAAAACTATTTTTCTTGTTCCCACAAATCATAATCTTGTGTACTTAAGGTAATAAACTTAGGTCAACTTTTTATTTTACTTTATACTTTTCATACTGCTTTATAACTTTTTGGCCAGATACAAGCTTTAAAGGAAAAAACAAGCAAAAGATAGAGATGAAAATAAAACCTTTATAAACTTATAAAGCTGATTGCTAAGATGAACATAAATATAGGCTTACCTGGATGATACTAATAATCTCTTAATAAAAACTGAAATTTAGCACCAACTCCTGAGCTTGAATGTCAGGTAGAATCCAGTGGAAACAAAAGCAGAGTCAGTGATAACAGCTTCGGTTACAAGGATGCCATGTTTTGTGGTTGGAAAGGGGCCAAAGCAAGTGACTCAAGTTTTCAACTTTGTAGGTCACCTAAATAATGTTGCATAAAGTAGGACTTTTAATGATAATGTGAGTTAATGCTGTTTAAGGACATTTACAAAACAAAAGAAAAAAACAAAAAAATGGTGCTAGGTTGTTTCATTCAGGAGAACGTTCCCTCCTCAAAACTGATTAGTGCATTTAGTTCCTCTTACAATTAAAGTATTTTACATCATCAACATTTCAGAAATAGATAAAACTTTCAGTCCTACCTTCATCCAAAGTAGATTGATCAATTTTCCTCGGCATCTTGGAAAATTATAACAGCGTCCGTCCCGTGTGTCCTCTGCAACGTTCGCCTAGGTCAACCCCCAAAAAAGGTTGGCTGTCCTCTGCCTAGGCTCCCTGCCAGCACCCAACTCAGGTATCTGATGCTGCCGTCACTATGACGACTGTTGCATGTGACCTGCTCTATTCAGGTGCTCTTGGATAAGTTTGATGGTGATCTCCCTCGGTTTATTGAGCAGAGAGGCTCTTTTATTCTTTGTCTGGTATTTTAATGTCAGAATTACCAAATAATGGTGCAGATATTAGTCTCACTAATGCTTCATATTGGTCCTTGGTAAATGAAACAGCGTTAAGAGAAGCTCTTCTTTGTCAGACAGGTTTGACACTGGGTCCTGCTTTATTTTCTACAATGGCCATAATGTCTCTATCATCTCAAGTGCTGTGCTTAAAGACACTCTCACTCCTCTTGCAATTTGAAACCCCTTTACTGTGGTAGACCAGACGCCCTAAAGATTTAATGAAGGTTTAGGTTTCTCTGCGACTCATTAGGCATACAGTAAATACCCTTAGTTGACCTTGAAGTTGAAGTAAAGTTTGTTTGGATCTGTCAATAAAATTACGGCTGAAGTGAAGTCAGCCAGCTGGCAGCAGAGCCTGACAGCAGCTACCTTTGTGTGCAGAGCTGCAAACTGTAAAGAGAAACACCTCATAGCCTCATTAAATAATAGAGTAGAGCTCGTTTTCCACGGCCAAAACGATTCCATTACACGGTCATCAGTTCCCACAGGTGAGATGATGATCACACCTTTTAAGACTTGTGCTGATGTTAAAGTGAGTGCACTTAAGGTGACATATGTAGTGCGATCCTGCTTAACACATAGGTGGTCCAAATGCACGGAAAGCTTGAATGACAGCCTGATCAAACTATTGGTATCAGAATTCTTTGATTATAATTTTGATTTAGTTCACATGTAGTCACATCACAAGCAACCCGACAGCGCAAACAATGTAAACTGTGGGTGAAATGAAATGTGCTATAGCTGTATAGATATCACAGGTGCTGAATACAGACATTTAAATCATACATTATATAGCAATCTGTACAAATTCCCTTTTTGAAATGACTCACCATCTTACTTCATGATTGTGTGTGGTTGTGCTAATGATGCTGACTCCACACTTTTCCTTTATGGACCATTTTCTATCCTTCATTTGGTCAAACAGCTACGGTGGCCCTGAGGGTCACTGCACAAACATTTTATGACTCCAAGGCACAACTCACTGAGTGCCAAAAATATTATACTAGATATAAAAGGATCACATCGGATACCTAACTGTTCAGAGAACTGCAAAAGCATTTTTAAAAAAGCTTAAAAAAACAAAAATGATAAGAATTATAATGCAGAAACATTTTGGGAAAACAGAAAGATCCACAAAAAAGGAAAACCTAAAAATCATCCAACTAAACATCATACCATTTCACAACAGTAGTATAGCGTATTAAAGGATAATAAAATATATTATAATAAAGTATAAAGTTTGATACTTTTTGGGGGGGCAAGGGACGCAAAGCACATTTTACATGTGAATTGTAAAAATTATGTTCCTTTCAGCAGCTTGGGGAGTAAAGGCGAACAATCTTATTTGTTTTTGTTTTTTATTTGGACACATTTGTAGGCTTCGCAATAAGTTCCAAATATTTGCCTATTTTAATACACCATTCTGATTCAATATATCATGCACTATCATGATAAAAGTTGCATGAGCAGTTAAAAGTTATTAGATCAGGACAAGTAAATGATGTGTTACAGCTGATCTGTCACAAGAGAACTGAAAATTAGATTAGGCTTCAAGTGAGAATAAATGTTTGATTTGCTTTTAAAATTTTATATTCCATTTAATACTGTAACTTCAGTCTACTCTCACTGTCATTGCACGTTTATAAATTATGTTTGGCAGGGCCAGGACACTGACTTTCACACTCGTCCTCTTCATTTTGCACAAACTTCACAATGAAATATGAAGCTTCTCTCCAACAGGTACATGCTTGGAGGGGAAGCATGGGTCTTGTGTGCCTCCTAGTGGCTTTTCAATAAAACACACCCACAGAAGGATACTTTGCTGTGACAGTAGAAGAGAATGATGACAAGTTATCAGATATATCTTTAAGACGATATATTTGCTTTATAATGGTTTTTCATGAATAAAATGAATGTTCTTGACACAACGCCATATTCTATGCTCATTCTCAAACCTTAATTTCTTAGCAACATTTTTTGGAAAGTACCAATTGTGACAGCTTCAGGAAACTGTTTTGACCTTTACATGGTTCGGATGTAAAGGTAGAATATAATTAACCAGGTCTAAAACATATGCCTGTAATAGAAAGTGCTGCCAGTTTTACTTGTATTTGCTTCTGAGGTCTAACTATACTCACATTAACAGAATACATGGGTATGAAGGAGGAACATAGAGCAGGTTTTCAACAGGTCAGCTCTGAAACAGGTCTCTAAAGTCCAAACAAGAACACAACACCCCTTCTGTTTGAACAAAGACAGCTTGTATGTGAAGTGAACTCAACACAAAACTACAAGCATGTTTTCTGGTAGAGTGCGGCACTTTTTGAGAGTCATTGATTCTAACAGCACATTTACAGTCATACACTGTATAGAAGATATATGTATTTCCACTCATCCTCAGAGATGAAGGAAAGAGTGTTAATGACACCATGTGATGCTTGTGTCAGTGGATGAGTACCCTCTGCACGTGTGTGTATGAAAACACAGTTCTCACAGCGAGGCAGGGCAGCGGGTGTCAGAACGTGACCTGAGGCCACACTTGCTGCAGCAGATCGAGTTTCCCCCTGCAGAGACATGAGTCACATGGAGGCACAGAGCGGTGGCAGATAAACTGACAGACAGCAGCCTGGAAATGTCCACGGGATGTTTCACTGAACATCTGAGCCTATTCTGGGAAAACTCGTGTTTTTGCACAAATGGAAAAGCGAAATGATGTTTGTGAAACTAAGGCCACAGAATTGGCTTGGTCAAACCTCAGTGTAAAAGAACAACAGCAATAAGTTGATTATATTCAGTTGACACTAACAGAGTCAATGTACTAAAATGAGAGACCAAAAATAACTGATGTTATATATTTGTGAACATAATTTATTTACATCACACAATTATTTCTCTTTTATTGAAGGATTATGCGCACTGCAGTATATAAATAAAGATGTTTGTACAAACTTGCATAACTAAAGAGTAAAAAACAAAACAAACTGATTAAGCAGCCATACTGAAAATTAATAACTAGGACCACATGCCTCACTAAGTCACAGCGGCAACACGACCATTTAGCCTCATACAGTATGTCATACACACACACATACACGCACACACACTTGTGGTTTATGAAACAGTCCAACACTCCCAACGGAAATTTGTCAGCTCACATTAAAAAAAAATGTAGGAAAACATTCAACAGTGAAGTAAAAGATGAAAATATTAGTGGATCTAAACCCTTCCAAAAAGGCAAAAATTAATACAAGTTTAGGCTACTTGTCATACAACAACACAGCATACTCGCTCTTCTCTGGAAAACAACGACAGGAAACGAATATTAAATGAAAAAAGGTCAGGTGACGTGCACCGTCATGTGATTTCAGTGGATGGGTTTAAAGACCGACGAAAGCAGGAAGTTCATGTGCCTGCAGTCCAGATCCAGGGCACAAAGCGAGTCACAGCATTTAGCCCAGGATCAACAGAAGGGTGAAACAAGAAGACGGTGAAACTGGGTTGTGGTTCTGGTGTCACATTCACACACTAACACACAAACACACACACAGCAGGAGGGGAAAGAACATGAGCCAGCAAGAAAAGAGCCAGCAACAAACAAAGTCTTTTCTTCAAAGTCTTTTGTCTGAATAGGGAAACCAGCGTGAATGAGATCCCAGCGGCACAGAGAAGCTTTTCAGGTTGATAAAAACTTACCAGGACGTAAAGTCTGACAAGTACGGAGGGTTAGACTGCGGCCACAAAAGGAATAAGGACAAAAAGTACATTTTTGCTACTCAAGCCAGCAGAGAGCAAGCACGGCTGACACGGCACAATCAGCCAACAGCAGTAACAGTCAAAGAGTCCGATCAGGCCCAAATGTCCGAGCTCCTTCCAGGCAGAGTTCAAGACACCCCAGGAGGATCACAAAATAGACCCGAACAGCATTTTATCTTAAAGGACCATATTTTCCTCTGAAATCTCCCTCAGTCACTTCTTCAATCCTTACATACACATTTTTATTTGTTTAATACCACTTTCAAAAGTTTTCAACTCGCACGCAAACAAGAATAAAAGCTGAAAAGAGGGAACTGAACTCTCATGCACTGGGAGAAATAGTCCTGAAATGATCAAAAGGGAAACAAGAAAAGATCCTTTAGGAAGAAGATTGGGCTCAAATCCATTTTGTAAAGTCGATTCCTCCCAGTGTTTAAAGTCAAACTGAGAGTCCTCTTCATATTCTCTGGATCTTATCAGCAACGACCACGGGGTTCTCTTTGCGGATTTTGTCGGCAGCTTCAGCTTTGTAGTCGTACGGACAGTTGTGTTTATCAGAATAACGATGGATCCCGCAGAACAGGTTCCCACAGCGGCAGTCAAAACCTGAAATACCACAGCGGGGGGACAAAGTTAGATTAATGACAGGTCCTCACAACCGCAAAACAGCCATTAATAACATTTAAAGGACTGTGCTGAAAAACAGTGTGACGGATGCAGATGATTCTTTTGGCAGGTTCTGCACGGTATATCTGCCAAACCCATTTTGAAACACTGCAAACTGTTATCACATTTAAACTTTCATTTTCAAATCTTAGGTATTTTATTCCTGGTTTATTTCAGTTTTTACAATTTGGAAATATTCATTATGACTAAAGTTTGCAATACTTGTCAAAGCAAGAGGTCATAAAATGAAATAGAAAAAGAAAATAATAAAAAACTCAAAGCAGCAGTGATGTTTCAGCTCATTGTTTCTCTGTAAAGCCTTGTTGAAATTTTATTCCAGTCTACAAATGTTACTCACTGTACAGTTTCTATGATTTCAATTGTTTTTTAGAAATACAATAGGCTTTGATGGACTTTGTGGAGATATGAAAAGAACAGCAAAGCTTGCCATGACTTCAGTTTGACCTAACTGTATTGTATTCTCAGCCAGCTCTATGGCAGCTACCCAGGGTAATCTAATCTTCCAGACACAGAAACTGGTTCAAGGAGTTTAGACACCTAACAACACACCAGCTGATAAATAGTTAGAGACAATCAACGCTGAATTAATCCAGTGTTTCTATTTTGAGCTTGGTATAAACTCAGGAGAACGAGAACAAGCCTGTGGCTGTCTGTGACATTTCCTAATGATAGTGCTTCAGCTAAGTGTGTCATGGCTTACCTGTAAGGCCAACCTTTTTACGGCACATAAAGCAGCGGTTCTTCTTGGGTTTGGGAGGCTCTGGGGCTTTGGGATCCTCACTGCCAGCAGTGGAGGGATGGGAGGCTGAGGATGTGGGCTGATTTAACACTGGAGACACACAGGAAAAATGACTCAATGTGCTTGAAAACAAAAGATTTCGACTGCTGCGCACGCTTTTATGCAAAGTCCTAAAATTAGCAGAGTAGAAGTGTATGATGGATCATACACGCCATGAAACTACCCTGCTCACTGAGGAGAGGAATCACCCTACTACTGTTAAAGATCAATATCAGGAAGAAATCCCATACTTAGTGATTGACTTTCATGTTCTGCCATTTTAAAGCAGGGTACTTGTGCTTCTTTAACTTCTTGTTGGCAGGGCCTCAATGGTGAGGCAATATCTGCTACCTCTAGTAAGCCCTCTGAGGTCATCGTAAAGGTAAAATGAGGGGAAGATAGCAGCATTGTAGCTGGCAGGGTGGAGCAGCACTGTGTGGGTGTGCATGTCTGAGTGTGTGTATGTGGCACTCCTGGCTATGACCTTGCTTCTGCAATGCCGTAATGCAATGTGAAATCACACACTGGGACACCAATATTACACTGCTTCGGGTAAGATGTACTAAGCATAGTGATGGCAGGACTTTGTTTTAGCGCTGTTGTGGAGTTGTAGTGTGTGAAGAGGCTACATTAAGCAAGACGGTGTAATACAGGTGCTTTTCAACCAATAGAACCATAACGACTTTTAGTTCCAGGGACTTCTCTTTCGGGAACTAAATGGTTCCTTTGGCCCATTTTGTCTGCATCCCTATCAGGGGAGGGGGGCAAGTTTACATGTATACTAAACATGTTATTTTTTCTATGTAAAATAGATCATCAGGGTCTGCCTCTTAAAGTCTGGGCCATGAAAAAATATGACCCCTCTGGGCAGGGGCTTTCAAGAGGTAAACTGTCTACCCCAAAACTAAGTTTAGACTCTGGTACCAAGAAAGAGCCCTAGTTCCTGGGGACTCAAAACCAGTTGAGTCACAATCAGTGTTGTTTTCGTTGACGTTGACGAAAATAATTCATCTGCGTCATTGTCAGTGAGGACAACACTGGTGTCTGTGTGTTGGAGGAGCACAGCGGGCTGATGACAGCTGTCAGAGCGGACTGAAGCTGCTCCTATATGTTAAGCGTTTGACTGACGAAATGCTCATAATTTTGCAACTCTGTTCGTCGTCCAAGTTTTCGTCTAGTCTCGTCTCATCTCAAGGTAACCACACATTTGTCTCGTCACATTTTAGTCATCTAAGACTGGTGGTTAGCTCGTCAACGTCACGTCTTCATCGTGGAAAAAAAAGGGGTGTTGACGAAATTTTTGTCTCTAAAATATTTTTGTCGGCGTCAGCGAAAACACTGGTCACAATCTTCATTTTACATCACCATGAGTGTTTTTACTCCTGAAACTTGAACACAATAAAGCATTAAGCAGTGACCAACTCTTCATTTTCCCCCTCTCTCTGTGTGAACATTATTTATCCGACTGACTGAAATTATACTGCCCTTCTGTCACTAATGTGACCAGCAGTGAAACCAGGTTGAATGTTACACTGTTCGCCTCAGTTAGTTCTCACAGTTGTGAGAACCATCTACACAGTGAATATCCTCCGATACGTAGAGACGTCTACATTAGGCACCTACCTGGCTCTGGGAGCTCTACTTTGCTTCCCGATGCCCCTTTCTCCTCACAGGACAGACTCATCTCAGTCATTTGTTGTGTTACAGAAATGGCTGTTGAAACCCCACTGTGAAGGGTAAAAAAAAAGGTGTTTAAAAGGCTGAACACTGCAAGAGAGTTATTTGGATATGGTACAGATAACCCACTGCCTTCATCTGATGAGGAGAAACTACTACAAGAGATGCTGCTAGAGATATATCTTTTCAGATTGAATGATTTTAAGTAATATGCTGAATTCTCTGCTTCTAAACCCTGAGAAGGTTTGTAATGAGGCAGAATGATTAACCCTCTCCTCACCTGAGAGCTTCAGCGGCTGCAGCCTCAGCTGACGCGGCGGCCTCAGCTGCCACCTCTGCAGCAGCAACTGCAGCAGCTGCTGCGTTATTCAGAGTAGCCTCTAACCTCTGGATTGCAGATGCTTCAGCTGTGGATCCGCTGCTGCTGCCTGAAGAAGAACATAGTACCACATGGTACAGTCAGACACAAAGGCCCAGAGTTTTGTTCAATGTTCGCATGGAAACAAAAAGAAAAGCACACCGAGACAGACCCAGCAGGACTTACCCACAGGACTCAAAGTGCTGACTCCTCCATTGTTCTGTCTTGACAGGTGCTCCTTGTGGCACACAGAGCACATGCCATTAGTCCTAGGGTTGCCATAGAAACCACAGCCAGTTGGACAGAGCATAGGAACTGGGCTTTGATTGGTCTCCTGGGCCATAGCGATGCCTACCGCCTGCTAAGCTGACCTGGACACACAAACAAAAGGACAAAGGGCAAAGTTATAAGTGTGGTGTGGGTACAGTAAACAAAGGGTTAAAATGGGAAAGTGATACCAATGATAGTTTGTATGATGTTCCTCCAAGTCATTGTGAATAGAAAACCATGTTGACTGAACCTGAGCTTGCTGATGAATGTTTAGCAGCAGTTGACCACACCATAATAATTTTACATTATTTCAGGGTGCAGTTATATTTTAGGGGAGGTGCACTTCAGTCTACATACATGGACTTCTGCTTGAGTGAATGGCTATAGGACCTTTGGCTTATACTAAGGCATAGAGTCAACACAGGAGCTGAAATCTGACTTGACCCTAGGCCTATAGGAGAACATGTATGTCTACTACAGCATAATGTTAAATTTGTATTTCAACAACGATTTTGATAAAAGACATGTTCTTATCTCAGTCTTTTAAAAACAACTGCCTAAAACAACCAAAAAAGGAAATCATTCGCATCATCAGACTCAGCTTCTGGTGAATTGCCTCCCAAGCTTCCACCTCTTCAAATCAATATACCAGATATCAGCATCTTGCTACCTTCACGTGTGTGCGCCTGCAGACTGCAGTGCTCCAAGCTCACATGGACCTGTGTATGGTGGCTTTCCTGTCACAGGAGTGCAATGTGACACTGTGATCCCTAAGGAGCGCACACACACATACACATTCACGAGTTACCTCAATACAGTAACACTGTGATCACTTCTATTTATAGATAACCTCTAGAGTCCTGTACACAGAGCCGGTGTCATGCTAGGAGTTGTATCCCTGTCAAAGTAGGATGTCCAATCAAAGATGCTATCAGAGTTTGAACAAAAAGAGGGAAATAAGTGTTTGATCAGCCAGAAAATACACTCACCTGTCATGGCATTAGGTTGACCTAGGCAGCCTAATGTAACAAATACTATGGCTCTTCCATAACATCTACTTTCATGAAGCTTTTACATCTTCTGTGTTTATTTATATGGTCAGACAGGTGATATTTTATCTATAAACGCTTGTTTAAACTGGAGCAGATGTTGGAAGTGCATCACATAGAAACGTGTACCTAATGTTTTGCTTCACTCTTGTTTCAGGTGGACATACATAAGGATCACTTTTTAGTATCACTCACTCCTGTAAAACACCACCCACTACATCTTCAAAAATAGATGTGGGATATAATAATCATCCATGTAATCATGTCAACAAAACCTAAAATATTAGAGCTTCCTTAAGGTAGAAACTGTTGAACTGGACTGCATCTAAGTGTCCATTATGATCTGGCTGGTTGCTGTATATCCTGGCATTTAAAGTTGAGCACAACACCTTTATTTTATTATTAAAAGTCGTGATTTTCTTCCACGCAGACAAAAGCCAGAACCACTCACTTTATTGTTGATGTCGTGCAACTTGAAATACACTATAATTTGTGGATTAAAACCTGAACAGTGTCAGAAAGAGGAGCAAAGTCCCAGTCTGTGTGCCAAATTGAAGGAATTTAAGATAAGAGATGATTGAAATGGGCTGTTATCCTCTTGACAAACACTGGGCCACGGTGGTGTCACTTCCACAAATCCACTGAGTCATGCTAGCGAGCTAACGGCAACCAAGTTACACGGACACGAAACACTGATATAATCTCAACCAAGACGTGTTTAAACACGAACAAGAATCATAAAGGAATACTCAGAGTTACACGTTTAAGTCTTAAGGCTCGATTGTTCGTGAAATTTAACCACAATTGCCGTGTGAGCAGGTTCTCGTGATCTCGCTAATGTTAGCATGCTAACTGCTAATCTTAGCATGTTGTTGCACTCGCTTTGTTTGTTCTTTGTTTTGTGGGCTGCTGTGACAAACTACGACCAAAAGACATAATATGAGACAGTTTAATGTTCAATGTTACCATGTAAAAGATGTTAGTGAAATATATGCTGTTTGGCGAATGATATGTAAGTAAAGCCTTAAAATGCCAGCAAGATTTTAACTTCAGCAAGTCCTCAGATGCTCTCAGTGCTAGCAGATTAAAGATTGAGAAGATGTATGTCGATTTTTAATCAATTTGTAAACCTATTGGACGTTTTAAAGAGAAAACACATACAGATAGCTTTTTATCAATCGGGAAACATAAATTTTACAACTTTAAGAGTGAAAGTTGTGCTCAGTTTACAGCAACCTAGCCATGGAGATTTAAAGTTTTCACCGACACGTGTTAAAAAAAATAACTAACCTTTCTAATTTCTCTCGATCTGCACACAAATTCAATATCAACTATTACAAGGTAAACTGTCAAATTCAGATCAATTCTATTTTTGATGTAGGGTTTAGTTCAGAAACTTCCCAGTCACTTAGACTAGCTCGTTTTGGTTACATTAGATTTGTTGAACTTACCTCTTAATTCTGGAAAAAAAAGTAAAATTCCCGTTAACCCTCTGGATTGAAGAACCGCTTCTTTAACTGTGGAGGTTATTAACTAGTCCCGTCTCGGTACGTCCTTGTTGTTTGTGCCTTTCTCGTCTATCTTCTCAGGCAGACGGGCTCCGATCGGCCAGTTTCGCTGACGTCCTCTGTCGCTGATTTGTGGTGGCATCTGTTTTGCTTTACGTGGTGCGTTTACGTGCTCTCCCTTTCCGGCGGACGTCACGGAAATTGTGACCCTGTGATTGGAAGGCATGTGTGTTGGAGTACAGCCACGAAAGATTTCAGACTATTAAAGGACATTACACCTACTTCTTCCACCGAGTAAACAGGACATAACTTTGACGCTGTGGTACTTTCCTCCCTCTTAATTGATCGACAATCATCGTAAACAGTTGTGCACTGACATCTTAAAGTCGACCAATGTTAAAAGGAGACGTGTATATCTAAGGCAGCAAGACAATAAGAAAAATTATTAAAACAAAAATTGATAATGAGATAAGATACGCTCTATTTTTTCTTTTCTCTTTTATCTCTTTTATCTCTATCCTATTTAGACTTATTGTCCTTTTAGCCTTTGTTTTACTTATAATCTTTTCTTATTTAACCTTTTAGGCCTTTTATTGATTTTATTTTATTTTTTCCTGCTCATTTATGTTATTCCATTTTATCATTACCATCATTATTATTTAATTATGATTTTATTACTATTATGAATATCATCATTTTATATTTAATATCCTCTTTCCTGCTTTCAACATTTCTTCTTCTTACCTATTTTATGTTTTTATTTTGGTCCTCATGGTCTCATTTTACGTTGTAGGGTTCTTGTATTGTCTGGGTTTCTTATGATAAATGAAATTGGCCTTTAATTCGGATGCCTTGTTTGTAACTGAGCTTTTGTTTTTTATTTGTTTTTATTTTCATATGCTGACGCTTTACGACAGTTTGTCAAAGCACTTTGTAAACCTCTGTTTTTTAAAGTGCTATAAAAATGAAGTTATTATTATCATTAAATGCTTCCTTTATAACTTGGCCTTTATGCAGAGTACCTGTAATCCCCCAAAATTACAATTTATCATATTGTGCGCACAAGATAGGCAAACTTAAATTGTGCTAACACTTCTTTGTCCTGTGGGAACAAGTCAACTATTGTTTGATCATTATAATTATTCAATTTTAAAAAGTTATCTTGTACACACAAATTATCCCCGTGTAGGAAAAAGGTGGCATCTTTTGTTCACAAGTTCATATCCTGTGAGCATAAAATGATTCTATTGAACATATTTTGGTGTCCAAAAAGTAAATCTGCTCGCATGGTATTGCACACATGATTATTGACTTTTTACCAAAAGATCAAAACTTGTATGCACACTATAGTTCTGTTGTGGCAGGTCTTATGACAACAAGACAATATCAAGATATTTAACTTGTCCCAGCTGAGTAATCGTACAGCAATTGTCAATGATTATTACTAAACTTTTTATGTATTTTCTAATGTGCACATAGTGAAAATTTCACATCAAGAGACTTCAGAGGCTCTGAATCCTTTATATAAGCTCCTCCATCTCTTAGGCTCCTCTGGACTGTTGCTGCAGACATGTACGTCAGCCTAACTGACATCCATTAAATAAAACTAGAGTAAACTGCCACTGGACCTGCCAACTTTAATCACCTTGATTTAATTTAACATAGTCCATAATTAGTTATTTCATTATCCTGTACATTGAAGTCATTTTCTTCCATCTAATTGCTAACCAGATCTTTCTGTATGTCTCTGAGCCCCCCAGTCTCCTAGGTTTCTCTGGACTGATGCTACAGACGGTTGGCTGCTGCAGACCTGCTTGACTCCAGTTGCATTGTTTATGATTGTCCGCCGCAGGCCCTGAGCTCCTTCTTCTCTTGGGTTCCTCTGGACTGTTGCTGCAGACATGAACATCAGCCTCACCGACATTTATAACATAAAGCTAGAGTTAACTACTATTAGGCCTTCTGACTGTATTCACATTAAAGTAATTTAACATAGTCCATAATTACTTATATCCTAATCTTGTAAACTGAATTCATTTTGTTTCATCATTGGATGAGCTGTTGTTGCTGTTGTTTTAATGTTGCTGCTGTCCCCTGTCTCTTTCTCTCACCCTCGTTCTCTCTCCTCTCCCTCTCTCCCCCTTACCTATTCTCTGTCTCCTTTCCTCTATCTTGTTCTCTTTCTCTCCCCCTGCCCTCTCTCCTACTCACCTCTCTCTCTCTCTCCCCCTATCTCTCTGTATTCCTCCCCAACCCAGCAGCTGCCTGGTGGCTGTCTAGCATGAGTCTGGTCATACCCAAGGTTTCTGCCTGTTAAAAGGAAGTTTTTCCTTGCCACTGTTACTCATGTTAGATGAGATCTGCCAAATCTGTCCCATCTTAGATTGGGTCTTGATAATTCATCAAACAATAAGCGTGGTCTAGACTCTTTTTCTTTGGAAAGCATCTTGGGATGAAGACTGAACTGGCGCTATATAAATAAAATTTGATTTGATTTGATGTAAGACAGAAACTCATTGAATATTATCCAAAACTTGAGTTTTACATTTATGGGCATATCTAAATTTGTTTTCTAACGATGCTTAAAACTTTATCTCTTTAATTAGTAATCATAAATCCAAAAGTGATCTTCTTTTAAGAGATTCTTTATTGCTGGAAAACTGTGCGAAAGACTGTGCGTTGGAGTTGTTTGCTCTGAAACTGTTTCCCTCTTGAGCTGAGAACTTTGGACCCTGTGGATACTTTCATAAAGCAGTTGGAGACCCAATAATCTAGCCTGGCTGGGCCATCCTATTGCGTGAATCACTTGATGTTCCTTCCCACAACAAGATGGCCCAGCCAATAATCTACTTGCCTTTGTATGACCAGGACTTGGCTGCTAGTATACTATTTGTTTATGTTTATGTCATGTCTTTGTATACTTTTTAAGTAATGACTGTGACGCACTTTTTGACAACAGCTCTTGGAAGGTGCTATATAAGTAAAGTTTATTATTATTGTTATTGTTATTATTATTATTATTATTATTAGTAGTAGTAGTAGTAGTAGTAGTAGTAGAAGTAGTAGTATTTCTAACCTGTAACTGTTTTATCTAATTTTTATGTCATAGTTGATTTGTAACTTGTTGCTGCCTCTTGGCCAGGATTCCCCTTAAAAATAGGGTTTAATCTCAATGGGACATTCCTGGTCAAATAAATAAATTAAATTACACGAGCTTCAATGTTTCAAGGCCAACGTTTTACTTGAATATTATCCTTTGAAGGCTATATCTTTACTTACTGGTATGGTTAATGTTGCATATATGATCTATATCAACACTGTTGCATCGCTGTTTCATTGAAATATATACTACGACTTCGATCTATCAATAAAAGTGTTTTATTTTCATCTCTGAATCTGTACAGTAAAAAGTTTTTTTTTTTTTAACACAATCTCGTGGCTTTTATAACATATCACCTATATATTCTTAAACATGTCCGTCACTTATGTGTTTCGTTTAGCTGATAAATTTACATTTTTGAATATAACCTTTTGTAGTGAAACTTTTTTGGACGGATGAAGAATGAAAATCCAGAAGTAACAGGAAAAGGAAGTGAACGAAAATCTAAACCACGTGACCAATGGTTGTCCTGGGAATGCATTTGAAACAGATGCGCTCAGCCAATCAGATGCTCAGGATATCCCTGTTGCAGCGAATCAACGTGAAGCGTGCGAGGATTTAAACCAAGGCGTACAAGCTAAAAACTGATCCGCATCTTCCCCCATTACGATTCTCTGTCTTTTTGTTGAAGCAACGCTCACATCGAAATGGCTTATCGAGTGACTAGGGTAAGTGATTTCATACTTCTTATTTGTCTTTCATCTACTTCACACTGAATATACTTTTAGAATAAATTCGTCTTTTGAACGTATTTATTTAAATGTGAATTGTGAAATGTCCTCGTGCGCAGATATGAGGACTCCTCTCGTGCAGCCCCTCCTAGAAGGAATTGGATTTAGACTCGACATTGTATTTTTGTTTAACCAGATATGCATTTAAAATAATACTCTTATTTATACTCTATTCCCCTCCTACAGAACCGTTTGGCCTCTACCAGGTCTGATCTTGGTGGAAAGGGCTGCTCGGTAACCGGGCCTGGACTGAAGCCTCGAGCCGCACTGGGCGAAATAGGAAACATTGCTGCCAACAAAGAACCGCTGAAAAAGGTGAGATTGTAATACAAATATAGTTTGATTTCAATTGCGCCTCATATGTCAGAATCAGTGTGCTTTGCTATAAATCAAACTCTCGACTCCACTTAAAATTCCATCAATAATTTGCAGGCTCATTTTCACAAGGCGTCTCAATGGTTTTTGGTTGAAAGTATGCACATGCAAAAAGCCTAGAGCATCTTAAATTACTCAAAGCAAGAAAGTACTCATGAAAGACAAAACTTGTACCGTGTAAAAACTCTTTGCTTGCTGTTGCATTTAACTTGAAGGTGTTTATTCAATTTGATAAACTGTCTGTATCATGGAGAAGCCAGAGAGCACTAGAATAAGAGCAGCCGAATAGCCCACTGTTGAGATTACTTTTAAACACTATTTTGATACTAGGTGAGGAAATATCTGCAGATATATTGATTTGAAAGTGAAATTGAAAATCTCCACACTTGTTCTCAAGATGGCCCCAAACTATAATGTTAGAAGTTTTGCTGTTTGATTCCACTAATTTTCCCCTTTCCATTTTCAGGCTGTTACTGCAAAGGCTACAAAGACCAAAGCCCCCATCAAAGCTGAAAAAGCAGTTGTCGAAGCACCAAAACCCAAAAATGTTGTTCCCGCTGAGCCTGAGGTGCAGGTAAGCTGTTTGGCTTTTAAGGTACAAACAGCAGCTACTCGGCTGGTTGGGTGTGGTGCTTCAGTTTGCATGATCTTCTTCTGTTTGGATTTTGATCCTACAGCCTGAGCCATCATCCCCCACTCCAATGGAAACCTCAGGCTGTGAGCCTGCAGACCTCTGTCAAGCTTTTTCAGACGTCATTCTCAACACAGCTGTCAGGGATGTGGATGCAGATGACTATAACAACACCATGCTTTGCAGTGAATATGTTAAGGACATCTATAAGTACCTGAGGCAGCTTGAGGTAAAGTATTATCAGTTAAGAGATAACCGCCCTGTTGTCTTTCTGGCCTCCTTTTAGGATTAATAAAGGTTTGTTTCTTCTCAGGTGGAACAAGATGTCAGAGCCTCTTACCTGCAAGGTCAGGAGGTGACTGGAAACATGCGTGCCATTCTCATTGACTGGTTGGTGCAAGTAAACCTAAAGTTCCGTCTGCTGCAGGAGACGATGTACATGACTGTAGGAATCATTGACCGCTTTCTTCAGGTAAGTGTCTTTCACAAATCAATGAGTAGGGGTTATTATCTGTATAAAATTCCTGATCTCTATGTGATTTCACCTTCAACAGGAGCACCCAGTCCCCAAGAAGCAGCTTCAGCTGGTTGGTGTGACCGCCATGTTCCTTGCTTCCAAATACGAGGAGATGTATCCCCCGGAGATCTCAGACTTTGCCTATGTGACGGACCGTGCCTACACCACCGCCCAGATCAGAGACATGGAGATGACAATCCTCCGGGTTCTTAAATTCAAACTGGGCCGCCCACTCCCCCTGCAGTTCCTCAGAAGAGCTTCAAAGATTTACGAGGTTAATATCAGGATTTGATTTGGTGATTGCTTTGTTCACTGAATTATCATTTGTTAATCTTTTCTGTGCATGACTCATTTCAGGTAACTGCTGAGCAACACACCCTGGCAAAATACCTCCTAGAGCTCACCATGGTGGACTATGAAATGGTTCACTTCCCACCATCCATGGTGGCAAGTGCTGCTTTGGCTCTGACTCTTAAGATCTTGGATGCTGGTGAATGGGTGAGTTTGGATAATGGTTACTGGACCCACCATCCTGTTTGAAGTACACTCTTAACATGTATTATATTTCTGTGAAATATCTGCAATTTTCCCTCCTTTGCAAAAATGGTAAACACATTGAAAGAGTTTAGGACCTTTTTTTGAGACTTAAGTGTGCAGCAGCGCTGTTCACAATTTTGCGTCTTGATTACAGATTCTACTGTTAATATGCACTTTTTTTTTTTTTTTTTTTCTTTTTTTTTTAAATGATTTTAACATTTGCATCAAAATCGGTTAGCACTGACATGACAGCATCTCTATTTTTTTAATAGTGTAAAAAGCAAACATTTTTCTGGTTTGTTTCTTCAGGACGTGACACTGCAGCACTACATGGACTACACAGCAGAGAGTTTGATTCCTGTAATGTCGCACATCGCAAAGAATGTTGTGAAAGTGAATGACGGGCTGACCAAACACGTGGTATGTATGACGTATGATTGTAGTGAATGCCATTGGCTGAATTTTGATACACTTTAGCTAACATTCATTCTTTGTCTGCAGGCTATTAAAGGAAAGTACTCGACCTCCAAGCAGATGCGAATTGCAGCAATCCCTCAGCTCAAGTCTTCACTGGTCAAGGATCTTGCAAAGCAACTCACCCAGTGAGAAGACTGTTTTAAGCACCATGTGCTGATTTATATAGTTAACTTAAAACTTTTAAACATGACTGAGGGATCTGAAGAACAATCAGTGGTTTGCATGTTTTGAAAAACCGTTTTTCTTTTACTGACTATTTTGGAAAGCATGCCACAAGTTTTAATTTTTCCCCACCAAAGCTGGTTGGCTTTAAAATTTGGCTTTCTCTTTTGGTGACATCAAACCATGTCGCCTAATTTGCCACCTTGTCTTACACACAACTTTGCCAACTACAATCTTTTAAGAATGCAATAGCGTTAACTGTCAATTAATGCACTACCTTGGCCATCTTGACGTGTTTCGTTGAACACATTTCTTTAATCCTTGACATACTACCACTGACGTTTGCCCTTATCTTTTTGAGCCTGCAAGTCTCTATAGTGTAGTGCGGTTGCTCAAGTGTACGCCATTTTAAAACTTGTGGCATACTTTTAAATAGTCAGTAATGCTGGGGGGTCATTGGATAACGTGGCCCTGATTTCTCTTGCATATTCTCTTAATGTGTGTATGGCAGTGACTGTGTAAAATGTACAGCAATTCTTTTAAATGATCTTACATTCTTAAATGTCTTTTTTTTAAAATGTGTATTAAATGGTTCAGACCAGATGTTTTCTCCCTTGTCCTCTTTGAATCCGCCACTAGAGGCTGCTCTAAGACCTCCTTTTGAAGTTGCTTGCGTCTGAGCTTCAGATGTCCTTGTGCTGACTGAAATGGTTTCTTTAGACTGAATTTTTGCATATTTAGGAAAATTTGTGGGGGAAAAATACCATTTGACCATTTTTATTCTTTGTCTTGGTCTCAATTCTGCACCAGTACTGAAGTACTAACCAGACTTATTGACCATTTTCCTAAAGATTATGTTGCTGTGAGAACAAGTGATGTGTTAATAAAATTCTTGCAAAATAATTTGATATCTCTAAGGCTTTATTTTAGAAAGTGTGCTTCAGGGTTTTTTTTTTTTTTTTTAAATTTACTTTTAAGCACTTTTGTGCATTTAATGCTGGAAAGAATCTAGATTTTGATTATTTTATTTTTGTTATTCAGGTTGCAAATCTTATTACTGACTGCTTTTTTTTCAACGCTAAATCTTGTGCTCACCTTCCTGAACATGTTTTTAAAAAACACCTCAAACTTTAGATATACCAATAGGTCATACTGAATATATAGAGCTTTAACTGCCCACTTTTTTTTTTTTTTTTTTTTTAGATCAGGACCTGACCTTTGATCAGCAGTCTTCATCCCACTCTCACTCCAAATCATGACTAAACTTTGTCCTTTGTCATGAACCAAAACGAAGTGTGTTAATTCTGTTAAGTCGGTTAACACTTTAGGAATTTATTTTGTTATAACAAACTGAAACAGAACAAAACAAATGGAGATGTAAACTATAGAGGCCTCATTGTTTCTGGGCTTGACCCTAATTCCCCTGGTGAATGAATCAATGAACTCAACAAAAACTCAGTTTGCTATGATAGGATTCCAAAACAAGCAACCACAGGGTAATCGCTGCACTAGTTTTTAGCATCAGTATAAAGTGAAAGATCATAGTCCATGTCTGGATGTACTTCTTGCATCTCAGTCCCTGGAGTGCGGGGTGCATATCATCCCTGCTGTATCTGCCTCATATTTTTTGCCTTTCTGTAGTTGCCCGATTAAAGGTTGGGGGGGTAAACAAGTTAACAGCACTCCCACTGCTGAAATACAGGCAGACCTTTCATTGTCAGCTGGAAGATTCAATCCACTGTAGTGACACACATTTCTATCAATGGTACTATACTAATACAACTCTTTGTGTCCTCCAGACATTTCACTTCAAGAACTCACTAAATACAAAAACAGGTATATTACCTGTGTGTCTGTTCTGTGATATAGCAGAAACATGCCGACCTCTGCAATGCTAAAATTGATCAATCAATCAATCTTTATTTATATAGCACCAATTAACAAGATCAAGCCAGCTCTTGTGAACATTTGATGTAGTTATGAATTAATCAGGACTGATTCAAGCAGGCTAAAAACTTCTCTGCTTTTGAAGAGAAGTGTTTTTTTAAGAGCAGATCACTACATCAAAATTACCAATCTTGTTGTCATAGATCATAAAAAGCATCAATATGAATTTCAGTCAACTTATCAAAAGTCACAGCGAACACCCCTTTATTTTTGTTGTGGGAAGAGTGTTGGCGTTCTGTGTAACAGAAATGATGGTCATAATCGTTATTTTCCCAGTAAGCAGAGTCATTTTACCAGGACCAGGAAACTGAAGAAGCCTGTCCCCCTACTTTTGATATGCATCAAACGGTCTTTCATGGAAAAGAAACTTAAGAATCAGGCTGTCATGAATTTTAAAATTAGCCTTGCCTTGCTTTAGCCAAGCATCTGTCTAAGTCCTCCACTTGCCTCCCAACAAAAGGGATCATTGTCACTAATACATTTACTATTGACAAGTACCTCATACAACCCCACTTAAAAAAAAAAAATAAAATCCTTTAATCGAATAAAACAACAATGGTAGGCATCATACCTTTAATACTCAAGACGTTGCAGATGATCACACTCTTCTCAACTCCAATTACATCAACATCAGTCCTGCAGTATTTAAAGCTAATGGACGGAGCAGAGTGTGAGCTCTTATCAATTTAACCCTTTCACAGCTGAAACCTCAGGGGAACCAGTGCCCCCTTATCCCCACTCCTAACCCCAGAGGGACGCCAGGAGAGCTTTCCTGGAAAAGACCACCTGCCATCTGCATGACGTGAGCCAGTGTGTACATCACCAGGATCATAAGGCTGTCACTCCTGATGGCCTGCTGGAGAACCGCCTGTCTACATCTGTTGCTGTTAAAAGATGAGACCAGAAATCATCTGCTGCTGAAAGGGGGAAAATATTATTTGGCATCTTGGGAGTTTGAGTTTATTGTAGTTCATGCACAGAGTTCAAACAGCGAAATATGAGAAGTTATTCAGTCTTTCTTTCAGGCAGAGAGAAAGCCAAACCATGCTTTGATGGCTCAGTTATGTAATGCAAAATCATTCACAAATCACTGAGAATCCAAGCTGTGAATCTTTCACCTTTCAGAGAAAAAGACATGCAGGCTGCTTTGACACTCCTTTCATCCATCCATCTCTGAGCCTTCTGTTGTTTTCCTCTGAGACACATAATAATTAGTCTCAGTTATCCTGCAAAGCTGGGCTTTTAAACCCACAGATCAAGCTGAGCATTCATGCTTTCAGGCTGAGGTCATGGCTGGGCAGCCATATCAGTTTACAAGACAGATTCCTCCTGTGTGGGGCTCCAAACCGTACACTTGCAGCTGCCTGGAACACTATTTGGCCCCGATGACAAAGACTCAGCTGCGTGTGACATTTATTATGATGGAAAATCGAAGATAGGAGTGGAGCAGTTCAAGACAACTCAGCCACTCGACACTGAAACACATCGTTTACTAGCAACCTTTAAAATTCTTAGGGTCAGTTGACCAAAATTGCGGAAAAATATTTCATCACTCAACCCTCTTGGTGTCCAGCCATGCAGACAAAAAAAGATTTTATGAGTGGGATTAAAGACCGGCCTCAGATTTCTGCCTGCACCCAGATTCAAAACTGCTCAAAAGCAATTGAAAAATCAGCAGGATGGACTCGCATAAAACTTTCAAGTTAGCTGAAACATCCTGGTTTACACACTGAAGTGCTCCTCAGGATTTCAATTACTTCAATAATGTTGCAACACTTGATGCTTGATTGATTTTTTTTATTCATAAAATTAAAGCAACAAATTAGCAGGAAAAAACAGTAGACAACAAAATGAGTTTAAATCTTAGCATGTATCAACATAAAGGTTGCAAAAACCGAGTTCAGTAATGCAGTGCCATGATGACAGAATGTGTTAAACCAGTCTGTCAGATTGGTGAGCAGGTCTGCTCTTTAGACACTGGTGCCTTTTGGATAATTTCTCATGGACGTTATGGACATGTGTTTGCTGTGCAGTTATTTGAATTTGCCAAATTGTCCTCAAAGAACTTTGCACACATTTTTCATGGAGGGAAATTCTGCCAGATTTAAATAACCATGTACATATTTCCAAGTTTGCTTTGGTTGCTTTGGTTGACATCTAAATTGTAAGCCTAGCTCATTAACCTGTAAATGATCTCGAATTAGCTGTAAAAGTAAGGCACAGACTTTTAACCTGTTAAAACTGAAAAGCTTAGTCCTAGCAAACCCCTTGCTGCCCTCAAAGAATAAGAATAACTTTATTAATCTCCGAAGGGAAATTCAATTGTCTGTTGTCTCACAAAATATGTCTCTAACAGTTATCTACTATTTACACAAGAGTTATAAAGACTAATGGCTGTTGGTGCAAAAGATCTTCTGAATCTTTCTGCAGCGAAGAGAGAGGAGCCGTCCACCACCATTGGCCCTTTGGTCCATCAAGGCGTTGCGAAGTGGGCGATCCATGTTCTTTGGAATAGTCTCCACCTTCCTCAGTGTAGATCTCTCCACCACATTCTCCACTGAGTTCCACTTCCTATCCTGCTTCTAAGAAACAGTGTCACTGTGGCTAAACTGCCACATTCAAGGTTTCAAACAGGAATCACCAAACCAGTTGGTGTAATCACAGCCAATTTGTCTTATTTGTTGTTTTAGTAATCTTTTGTTATTCAAGCCTTGTATCCCAAAAACTATGACAGTAACTTTAAAATTTTGGTTATCTTCAACCACAACTGGAGAAAAGTTATCTGCGGTGAGCTCATTACCTAAATGACAACAAAGTACTATCACACAATGTTGCTGGCTTACAAAATGACCAGTGGTGTTTAACACACTCTCTGTGAAACCAGTATGAGGAGTTTTTGTGTTCCTGCACATTTCAGTGTCCTTAAAGCTTGAGTGCTTCTGCCCTTTTCCATGTTTATCCAAGCTTATTCCCATTAAATGAATTTGCAAGTCAGCACTGAGGTCCAGAAAGAATGCAAAGCTCGGTTTCAGGCATCTTCAGCAGTACAGATCTCACCCGCAAGATAATGGTCCCGACCAGAGTCGAGAGTTTGGATCTCCATCCCAGTCTAAACATCTTCCAAGATGGCCAGAGATTTAACAAGTGCACCCTTCAAAGTGAGTCAATGCCCATTTTCACCTCCCGCCCTGAGTCTGCATGTCTCAATTCAGACTGACAAAGTCAAACAAACAGAAGACCCATGGCAGCTCTGTTCAGGTTTCTGTGGGGTGCTAATAGGTTAACAGCTGGCAAGCAGAATGAGGCCTCAGGGCTGGAGAGCGAAGAGAAGCACAAATAAACACAAGGGCATTCATTTTCACAATTTATAGATTTTTAAGTAAAAGTAATGTGCTTCCTGGACTTCAGTGACCTGAGACGCTTAGTGTCACATGGAAGAGAGAAAGGCTTTCATTCAGGAATGAGCTGGGGATAGTTTGAGCCAGGTGTCAATGGGATTGCTCCAGACAGACCACCGTAATCCTCTCCAAACCCAAAGTCATCTTCTCCTCACAATCAGAGCAGTCACAGATGGGGGAGAAGTGCTTTATTTTCCAAAGAAATTGCATAATTGTTGTAAGGCTATTGAGCTGAGTAAGAACAGGGTTAAGATTGATTGTAAAACTTCTAAAAAATATTGTATCTACAGAGGAAAATACAACAAGTCAGTGTTTTAGAGTGGATGTTCAGAAATGTAACTTCAAGTCTGAGTCAGACTTCAGTTCTAGCATTGACTACAAACACCTTAGACAGAGTTACCCAACATTTTCTTACTTATACCAAATGTTTTATTGTTTTTGTGAGATTTCTTTTCATCACATTTCTTATTCAGTCAGCACAGGGCAAACATGCATGTGTTCACTTGCATGTTGTGTTCACGCGCCGTCTTGTTTAGCAGTAGTTTAAGGATGCTTAAAGACCATTAGATCAGGAGTTTTTCTTCTTCTTTTAGGATTTTACAGCAAATTGAAGTCAGAGCAGAGCAACATGCTCAATAAATGTGTGATCATCTTGATTTCCAATGCTATCACTTTTCATCTTTCGCTATACTGTGTTATCATTTGCCAGGTTCTCTGATTTTGCTGATTCATTTGTGTACGTGTTGTCTTGTTAGCTTTCTGCCCTTTGCTGTAGACTTCAGGGGAGCATCCTGTGTGTCATTGCCCGTCTGATGTCCTGTCCCTGGGGGTAGTTTGACCTATTCGTAAATGTTTTTGGCTTAACTTCACACTGGCAGCATTTCTTTTGGCTTCAGCGCTTACAATGAGCAGAAATGAAGTCACATCACACAGCATTGTAATTTCATGTAATATATTTAAAATATCAAGACATGCCAAAGCATCAGTCAGAATGACTTTTAATGACAGTCTGTGTTCATACATACAATAACTTGAAGTGTGTTCTCACTTCAAGTTACTCAAACCCACTGAATATAAAATCACGTTTTTAAGTCAAGTGCACAAAATCATGTTAATGATGTCTTTTTTAAAATGTAAAGCAAAGGGTTAAACTGCATTTTCAGAGAAGATTTAGTGAATAAAACAGTAAAGAAGTTTTGTTCTTTCTAGTGAACTAGATTCCCTTTTACATAGGGGTGGAGCATTGCTTTACCTAAGTGCATAATTGACTAAAACTGAATCTTTAATTGTCTTTAATCTGGTTTTGTGTCTAATAAACTTGCAGAGAAATGCCAGGTTCTTAGATGTGTGATAGTGTTGATTTCAATTTTGCTACACTATGTTATCATTTGCACTGGTGTCTCTAAATTTGCTGTTTAATTTGTGTATCTACTGTTTGTTCTGTTGTCTTGTTTGCTTTGTGCCACTTCGCTGTAGACCATAGGGGTGCACCCGGTGTGTCATTGCCCGGCTGATGTCCTGTCCCTGTAGTAGTCTGACCTTTTCATATGTGTTTTTGACTTGACTTCACACTGGCAGCTTGTCTTTTGGCTTTGACTTGTAACTCAGAAGAGCACTGAAATGAGCTCTGGACACATTCTGACGACAAGCACAAGTTTTCATAATTGTTTAACATTTTAAACATATAACTTTAAAACATCATTATTTTTGCCTCACACTTAAGAGACAATATCTTGGACACATAAACGCAGTTATATAAAAGAGGAATCCACTGTAGAAATCCAAACTTTTATTACATGCATGCTTTGGCTGGTAGTTTGGGGGAGACAAAAAGAAGTTATTATCTTGTTTCAGCCCTCAGAGGTTATTTTTGGCAACAGAGCAGTCCGACTGGACTGTTTCACTGAACAGTGTGGTTGCAGAGACGAGAGGACTGCTGGTCAATCCGTTCACTTCCCAAGTGAGATTTTTCCACTGGCCTTCACAGTGCACATCCTAGACTTGAATACATTAAATTTAACAATCTTAAAGGGCCGCACAGAAAGAAACCAGAAGATGACATGTCTGTGAGGGACAGGGGAAGTTGGTTTCTGGCTGTGGTGGTTTTTTAAGTTAGACGGATCATAACAAAAGTATGGATGATCAATTTAAATGCATCATTTTACTTGTTGAGAAGCCTTCTGATGTGGTTTTTGGACCACCCAGGGACAGGCTAGTTTTACTCAGATCGATGTGGTTTCTGTTGTAGCAGAGTACTGTGGAAAACCAATAACAATTCTACCATATCATTTATTTATTACTTTGAAAATAAATCATCATACGCTTAAAACTTACAGAGCTGTAAATATTACCCAACAAAACAGCAAAGTTTAATTGAGTTCTAGAGCTAAGTTTAAAGGTTCGGATCATGTTTTGGGCTAAAATAAATGCTACGACAACAATGTTGGAAAACAGATAATCCATCTCAGTGTAAATAATGTCAATATAATTTTGTTTAATTGTACAATTCTTCAGTCAGCTAAGAACCTGCAGAGAGTCAACAACTTGAGTAATATCAAGCCCCAATCTGATTTCTTTTAAAGTTACAGTTTTCAGGGATGTTAATATTCCAATTTAAATCCAAAACAGTAATCATGACAGCTATCAAAAACAGATTTTAAAGAAGGGGGATATGAAAAAAAAGCCCCATTAAGCCAACATACAGGCTGTAAAGTGAGAAATAATTTGAATTTTCAAAAATACACAGAATATAATTTTTTCTCCCCCGCTGCTTGTGATGTTGACATGTAGTTACTGTAAGACTGGTTTGTGCTCAAGTCCTCTTTTTTCTGTGAAGCTCCATTTTTAAAAGTTATTAAGAGGTTCATGTTTTCTATGATCGACACTTGATGTAGCCTATGGGCATACGAAGATTGCGTAGCTCACCCAGGGGAAACGCTGTTTGAGCCAAGCGTCATCACAGCGACTCTCCCGCCGAATGTGAACAATGCTACTGCGCAATGTTGGTTTCAGGAAGTGGAGAAAATCCCTTAAATACCGAGACCTTTTCAGCTTTAAATCCGTATACAGGCGGAAGGTGGAACCAAATTGTCCGTAGTATATACAGTCTATGGTTGTCACCCATTTGTGTAAATTGCAATGCTGTACATAAACTCAAAATCATGGAGGGGTTCAAACTCAAAAGTTCCTCACAGGAGTTTAAAGAAAGAGAATTACTTTATAGACAAGAAAAGGGAAGATGTTTGCACATATCTGAGCATGAAGCACTGGTATAAATGCAAAAGCAGTCACAACTTCAGTTTCTGTTACTTTATCAGCTTTCTGAAGTTACACCGAAGTGTCTGCATGTCATATTCTGACCCCAAAGTCTCATCCCTCCGCTCACAACCCCTTACCATCCTGCAGGGAAAACTTTGAAATATATGAACAAGCAACTTTTGAAAAATTCAGGAGCAGAGACATGCCTAGAAGTTTTTTTCCAGAGGGCACGCACACCAACAGTGTATCTCTGCGCTTCAGCTCAAAGATAAAATACTGTCTGACAAAGTAATTGTCACTATATGATTACACAGAAAATATAATTGCACATCTTCTAAACAAACTGGCAGACATGATCTCAAGAGCCTCATTAAAAAAGCAAAACAAGTCTTTAACTTTACTCTCGATTTTCCTAATCAGGCTCCTGAAATGCAGCTTACTCACTTTTTCTCCAGCGGTCACATACAGTACATCTTGATGTTAACATTACATCATACTGACCGCGGCTTCATGGTTTGTGTTAATCAAACCGTTCCCAACATTGCTGCATAAAATAGCACTAAAGGGGGTTATTTAGCGAATTTTGTTGTAACACACCGTAACTATCAGGGCTTATATCGCAGTTATAATCAGAGAGAGCCGAGTCAGTGTTTGTGTTTTGATTTACGATATCAATCATAATGAGACAAAGTCTGCCTTTGTATTTGGTGCTCGGTGTTGTTGTTTGAGCGTTATTTTTTCTGTGACATTCGCCTGATTAATGAGCTTCTCAATGCAGAGACTTTGGGTTGAAAAGTTTGTTTCGTTCATATTTCATGTTCATAGATAACATAGTTTGTAATAAAATGCAAAAGAAAAGTCATTTCCCACGCCAAAAAATCAAACATTGTTTTGATGAATGCTTCGATATTTCTACTTTTTCTTCATTAAGTATAAACAACCCAACTTTTCCCTCGCATTAACTGAAAGCTCCCAGGTTTCAGAGATCCCTCCTGGTGTAATATGTTGTAATCTGACCTGTTTGGTGACTCAGGCTGCCACTGAGCTGTGATAAATCCTCTGTGTGCTCAGAGGAGGGGAAGAAGGGATACATCCCGCTGACACGTTGTAAATCAACCTCTGGGGTCACTTGGCCAACCTCCTTTGTTGTCTGTATGTGGCACAGAGATCAACAGAAACCATCCTCCACTGGTCTTTCCAGACCATCTACACAGCTTCTGGAAGAAAATCTCTGTAATAACTTTTATCACCAGTGGAAGCTGTTAGTATCAGTATATTTCAAACATCTCCTGGGCCCAGATGTTCAAAAGCAGTCTGGTCGGAAAGCATTATAAAATCATATCTGATGTAGTGCTGGTTTATAACTAGATGAACTTTCTTCCAAAAAATCTGGATCATCTTGGTCCCTGCTAAGCAGCAACCTCCAGTCTCAAGAAATCGAGTAAAGGTAAAAGTACTTCAATTTGCAGTCATTCAAGTGTCAATGTGAGGCTGACTCTGAAAACCTGAAGCCACATACACACTCCTTTACCAAACCCTATCCTTATATAATATACAAAGATTATCCTCCATGAAATAGCTGTGAGGAGCTATCAGTTTGCATTAAATATGAGACCCCTGCAGACCAAGCAATAATCATCTTGATTTAGTTCTTTTAAAAATGATACACCTGGTTGAGCTTGATCTGATCCATCTTCCCCTCAGAGGAGGAGGCTTCTTGAAAGCTGGCCATTTGGGAGAAATGAGAGACATTTGCTCTAACAGGGCAGAGGATCCAAGTGGTGATTTTAAGTGATAGGTTAATACCACTAATGCTGCAATCGAGTTATCTCAGAAGTCAGATATTACCAGCGTTTGGCTACATAAAAAAAAAAAAAAGGCTACATCTACGAAAGTTATTTTAGCACTTGCCTTGCCTTTGCTTCTATTCGGACAAGGTAAGCGCTAAAATAACTTTCGTAGATGTAGCCATCTTGTTTCTGCCTCCGATTTTTGATTTGGTAACTGAGGAGCAGGTAATTCGGGTGTGACACCATTCCCAGCTCGGACTTCTGACTTCTAAGGTATCTCAATCGCAGCATAACAGTTTTCTTGGAGTTATCCCAGTCACTTACGTTAACCTTTGGAGGAGGTTTGTGTTTCTGTACTCTATCTGTGCACATATTCATATCAACAAGTCTTCTAATAAATCTGTGCTTTTCATTGGGTAAAATATTAGCATTGTTTAATCAATACTTTAGCAATAACTAGCAGATACATAGATGCTGAAATACAGTCCAAACAGCAGTAGGTTTTGTAACATGACCTTTAGGGCCTTAGAGGACTGAAGGCCTAGAATGTATTTGTAAGAAATGATATCAGAGATAAGAGTGGATAGAGCATATGAACAAATATCATAAAAACAACTTTTATTGCAATTATCCAACCTTTTCTTCCATAAAATCAGTAGAAAGACGTGTGAACAGTGGGTATACTTTGGCCTAACAACCTATTGATGAAGAAAATTAAGTTAAATACAATCATCAGGACAGCAATTTAAGTCTATGTTATTCAAATGAGTGTACTATGTGTCAAATTGAATGGCTCTTCAGGATAATTGTTGAATGGAAATATGCCTTTTGTAAATATTCATAAAGTCCTACCCCAAAACAATTAACCAACACAGAAACAATGCAAACATGCAAATTTCCTGACAACGACAGAGTGCTCTGTGTGTGTGCGGAGCTGAGTATACACTCAAGTAAATTAAAAATGGTCAATTTTTCCCTCAGCTTTCACCTTGTGACAGCGAACTCATCCTCTGAGTGAACACTTCGAGGACTCTTATCTCACTCCAAAAGCTTTAGATAATCACGCCATTTGTCACGTCACTCTACTCTCAGGAGCCACATTGAATTCGCTTGATTATAGAGCTCTTGTCAAAGCTGTCATCTCGGACACATAGCGCTTATGGTCTCTGAAGCTTCTTTTTCTAAATTGTGGGAAAATTATGTTTTTGATTGATACAGACGGCTCCTCGGTCAATAGTGCCAAGAAAGGGTTGAAAAGATGAAATTGCTGTAATTACGGAGATGGACAACAGCTGCTCGTCATTTTAGCTGAAATTAGGCTTAAACCAATTTCCCTCAAAGTGTAATTACGTGGGATTACTTTTTTGTCATGTTTTCTGGTAGTTGCTCCATCATACCACACACACACAGACACACAACAACCTCCAGGGACAAAACAGCCAACAGGAGCACAGCTATTGATTATATTAGTCAATAAGGCTAGTTTCCTCCCCGACTATTATACTAATGCACTTAGGGTGAATGTCCTGGCTAGCCTTGCAGGCCAGGTTATAAAGTGCACCAGAGCTCCTAAATTATTCACAAGGCCCCTTCACCGGCTCTGGGCCTCCATTAGAGACAGGGGGATGGTGGGGGTGGGTGGGGGTGAGGTTGACGATGATGTCACCCAGCCCCATGGAGCCAGACGAGGGCACCTGGGACTGAATGATGGAGTCAGCTGGGGAAGAGCGCAGATCTGCCGGAAAAGTCTGTCTGAGGAGACGAGAGCTCTGCCTCCGCAGGTCGCTGCAGCAGCAGGAACTGTTGGTCAAGAGGGAATGCTGTGAATACAGTGTGTGTGTGTGTGTGTGTGTGTGCAATACAGGCATATACAGGCTTACATAACCACAGTTCACAATGACAGACGACTGCTGAAGGGAGAACTGAAGTTGCTGAAAGCTGAAAAATAGAGAGACGTACAGTATTTGACAAGGAAAGATCGCCACTATTGAATACTATTTCATGTACAAAAGAACAGATGGGTGATGAATTTGAGATTTAACAAAACTAAAGTGTCGAGCAGACCAATCACAGGGTCTGCCGTTTTCATCCTTTCTTACATTTAAAGGGATATTTCGGTGTTAAATTAATTTAGGGTCAAACACACCATAACAACGGGTTAGACACCTTCACTAGAGATGAATGTTGTCGACCACTTGCTTCTCTAGTTATACCAACTTTAGTAACGACCACACAATAGCAACATACAGCGGTCTGAGGAGCCACACACAAATCTCCAAAACGCCACTCTGTATGTACTCTATAAGCGGCTGCTGGAAGAGAGTAGTTGAGTTGTGTTTAGTCTCTTTGCGAAAGAAATAAGGCAAAGTTAAAAAGATGTTTGGTGGCTGGTGCTATGGCTAGGACCCTATATGTACTGTTGATGAAGTTCGGTGCTGTTCTGAGCATCATTTGTGGCTATAGAGTGGCTTTTTGGTTGAGGTTTTGGTTGAGGCTAAATTGATTTTATGCCAGAATATCCCTTTAAGCCTAGCAATGCTTCTGTGTTGAGCCTACACAACAGTCTATGCTTCAGGTCTGACAGCAAACCCTATGATTGGTCTGCTAAATAGCTGACATTTCCAAGTGTACCTGGCTGCAGACACAGCAGAGATCCATAAGCACAAGCGTAATTGAACCTCCATAGGTGCATGCGCATTGAGAGGTTGGACCTGTGCCTGGTTATTGGAAAGTAACATGATCTCACTAGTGAAAGTTGTTCATCATCACGTATTTTTTTTAAATCAGATATACAGTTAAAAGTCAATAGGTCAATATTTTAGCTTGCGGCTGATAATCAATCCAGGTATTTCAATGACATGTGAAGAGGACACAATGAAGAGAAACTTTGGCTGGTAAGAACACATCATTCCTTTCAACATCTGAGATCCAAGAAGTCAAATTTCCTTTTGCACTTTGCACACATGGAGGTTTCGACTGGTCATGCATTTATGGAGGACAGCTGTGTCTGCAGTCAGGTCCTCCTTGATATTTTCCGTGTCACAGCCGCCCCCTGTCCTCAGCCCTCAGATGTTTTTCTTCTATTCCTTTATAGCTATAACTAAAGCATGATCAACTGCTGCAGAACATTTATCAGCTTTGACTCAAACGTATTACACTCAATTCAGTTGCCTTGGTTTCTCATAAACACAAAGGAGGCCATACTGATGACAGAGGGACCGGACACTAGTGATATGACCATCATAGACATCAAACAGCCGACAAGCATCTCAGACCGATGCAGAAGTATGCAGTGCTCACGACCATATAGGGACCCATTGTGTAGGCTATGGCGCAGGTCTAACACAGAAGCATAAACCAGACTAAACTGTGCTTTCTTTTTTAAATAAAACCTAACATGTACACCTCTTGAAAAGGTTGGACAGAAGCAAGCTGTTAAAACAATTACAGTGATTGCATTCAGTCCTTGAATCTGTACTTTTCATCAAATTGTCACCAACTGAGTGCAAAAGGGAAACAAAAAAAAAAAACATGTCAAGTAACTCAAAGTAAAATGCAATCAGTAAGTATGTAATCTTCAGACTTCTGATTGTCAGCACAGCTGATCGAGACCAGGGAGCGGGGAAGGTGGAGGACATCCTGATTAGACTGAATCAGCCAAGTGTTTTACAGAGTAAAAGAAGTCATCTTATCAAGATAATGGCAGGTTGTTGTCTTGTCCTGCTGACTTTAATCAGTGACTAATGCCTTTACAACAACTCTCATATATGACACTTGATTGGATTGTATCTTCACTGTAACAATGGAGACTGTGAACTCTGGGACCCCCTCTGATCATGAAATGAAGAGGGAAATTTACCTTGGACAATAGCACTGACTTACAGGCAGTACACGGCTGCTTATCAAAATTTAAAAGCCCATGAAATAGGCCATGTGTGTTTTCAGCGTAGTGTGAGGTATTTCCGCTCTCCTGCCAGTCTGCCTCTGTCTCATTTCTGGGAATTTCAGCTCGTACAATGCCGAGCAAAAACACTAAAACCCAGTGGAAAATCAACACTGTCAGCAACAAAGTCCAGAGAAAAGAAAGTAACCTCACTGCCAAGAGTCATCTTTCTTCACTCTCTGTCTCTGTCTGCCTGTCACTCTGTCTGTCCCCCACCCTCAGGGCACAAAGCTTCATGAAGTCTGGAAAGGTCTTCAAAACAGGTCACGGCTCTGATATCTGTGGGATATTCAGGCGAGGATGGAGAGCAGAGAAGTACTGGGCCAGAGTCCAGAGGCCTCTGTCTATGAGGGGGCTTCATCATAGAGTGAGGCCCCTGGTGGCCAGACACTCCTAAAAAAAAAAGAGTATATAAATTTATAATCAAATGGCAAATGCAGGGCCTGATCCAGTATTAGTATGTCATCTCGCATTATTGAACAAGTCAGGAATGTATCCATGATCCTGAGCAATCAGGCTTAATCTGCTGATTTATGTCCCAACCCTCACTTGGGAGAATGTGTTTTCAGATACAGCCCACATAAGTTTCCTCAGTAGGGTGCCTAAATTCAACTCTAGAGATAGAAAGAAGGGGCTGTGACACCCGTAGAGAGCTCATACTTGAGCTGCGGCCCCTTCACTTCAAAAGGACCCAACTGAGGTGGCTGGGGCTCTTGATGTGGATGCCTCCTGGGCACTCACTGTGTCTGAGAAGTTTCAGGGCAGGTCAAAGTGGTGAGAGGCTCTGAGGGGACTCAGGGCACAGTCAATGTCTTATCTCCAAGTGGACACCTTGGGATATCTCCAGCTGGAAATTAGTCCTGGAAGATGGATGTCTGGGTGAGCTTACTGAGCCTGCTGCTATTACATTCCATCAATAGAGGTAGAAGATAATTTATAATAAAACATGTTTTTTTAAATATTTCTTTTAGTAATTTTTGCATTTGATTAAATATATTATATATATATATATTAATATGAGTGTGCGGTTGGCTTTCAGATCAAATGTAGAAACTATTAAGTATTGGTGCAAAACTTTGAAATATTTCAGCCTAGATAAAGTGGGAATCAGACCATTGAACTAATGGACACAGTGAATGGGTCAAGTGAATAAAAATGCCAATAGTTCTAATGGTTTCTGCTGAGATCTTACTCACTAATTGAACTGCACAAATGATATGGAAGTGACATACCCATGAAGTTTTGCAGCCCCTGTTATGTGTCTCATGATATTGATGGGCAGGTTGGGCCTCCACTCTCTGTTGCACTGAACTGCACTCTAATCCTGACAGCGTTTTCTCCATACACTGTCACCCTCACCCTCATGGCCAAGACCATCTACTTACATGTGGAGGTGTCCTTTCCATCTGTAAAATACAACATTATAAGAGTCTCTCTTGATGCACATTGGAGGGCCCTTGCTGTAGGTACAGTGAAATACACCAGAATAGGTGATAAAACCACCAGTTACAGACGAGGTTTGACAACAAGTACCAAGCATGGCTGGCTAAGTTGCTGTGCCAACAACAGTGTGGCAAATGTGGCACTTCTCTCTGTGGAGGTATTAGATCATAGCGTTAAAAGATGCAACGGAGTGATCAAAAACATCACAGAAAAAAAGTGAATACATTTGCTGAACTAAGAGCAAAAAAAGAAATTAATCTTGTGGAAAAGGTGACCTGAGATCGGTTCAAACTCCAAGCCTGAATTATTCCCCCAGTCCATCCCCTGGCTGTGGTCACCACCAGCTCTCACATTTCAGTCTAGCTGCACAGGTGTTTGTGAATTGGATCATTTTTAATGACACTTATTTGCATAGAAAGGACCAATTTTTCCAAAAAATTGATGCATAATGAGCTATTTAAATTAGTGCAAACAGCACTCGAGCACAGGGACGTGGTTGACTCTGGGTTTATTAAACTCTTTGAGAATCAGCTGGTGTCTTTTCGTATTAGTTTCACAACCGTTTGACTGCTGCAGCGTTGTTCCTGTGGTTTTGTCCTAATGTTGCTTTGAGAAAGGGGAAAATTATACAAGCCAGTAATTATTTTGAAAGATTTTTAGGGCATCTTAACGCTAAACATCCTTAAATCTTTTAAAGTGATCCCTACATTAGCTGGACATGGAACGCTGATGCTAAAGCAGTAAAAGAGGTAATAATGACTGAAAATTGCGAAATATACAACCAAGCTAAAAGGCATGGTGGAAAATAACTAAGGGACAACTATCAGGGCTGAGAAATAGAAAAATTCAGCATTCATTTTCAAGATTTCATTGTGGTTTGATGTGAAGGAGTATAAATAAGCTCGATCATTTTAATTCACAGTTAAATTCTAACCATCCCTGATGATGACCTTTATTAACAATCTTCTTTAAGATAATGATTTAATCACTGACCAAACCTCCTCCCCTTTCTACACAACAGTAATTGAATGACTCACTGTCACTCTGTGCTAACAGCTCGTCACACTCGGACACGCTGAGCTCATTATTCAGACTGACTTAGAAAAATTCAATTAGCACTTGACATTTTGTCCAGCGTCATTTGGCGCCAGATGTCACGTAACCGGCTGACCAAACTATTATATTGATCTTAAAGGGGACAAAACACGAGATGGAGTGAATTAGATGTCAGCATCAGGTGTCTTTCACTATCATTGTTACTGCCTTTAATGCAATAAAAGTGAAGATTAGAGTGGACTTTTACGGCCTGAGACAGACGGTAAAGCAGATGTTCGTGTTAAAATGAAGCCAACGCCATCAGGCAAAGTATACTGTATCGTCTCTTAAGAGTTTACCTATTGATAAAGTGTGTTATATTAAACATGTAAGACTTGATGGTCCATAAATTTACTTTTATAATCACTGTAAAGTCTAAGAATACTATACATAAATGTATTAGATAGCTGTGTCCATATTTAAAGGTCTAAAATGACTCTGTTCAGAGTCTCTGTGGTCTGACTGACCCCCATCCTCTCCTCCTTCCTGTAGCGAGGACGTGTATTTCCTCCTCAGAGATTAATAAAATGTGTCAGAGGAAATCACTATGATTAACCACAGTTTTTTTGCTGTGACCCGCTGAATATGTCAAAGGTTAACTGTGACATGGTGAAGATTATTACGGTTAAAATTAGCCCCAGTGGTCTCATCTCACAAAATTTTCAAGCTAGTGGCAGAATTGAACGACTTAGCCTCTGTAAATCATTTTGGATTAGGGTTTAAAAAGTGAAAATACAGGAGGTGTACTCATACCTTAAACAATCACAGCAATGAACAATATTTAACCGAAAGGGGGATATTTTCTGTGATTATGGGTTTTCATGACCTAATGTGATGTCTTCAGTGGTCTTTTACTATCCTAACCCTGTTTCGTGACTGTGTTCAGATGAGATGTTATACCTAAGGGCCTTCTGATATCCCTCTGTATGCTCTTTCACATAAAGATTGACCATAACCCATGATTTTGACTTCTTTCTCATGCTTGCAACTTTGTCCTCCAAAAACTGCTTCTTTAGACTCATGACATAATGTCTTCGTTCACGAAATCTCAGTTTTTTCATTCGTTATGTGGCCCTTATGCTTTGTCGAAGACTTCAAACTGACTTGTCATAAAACCTTAAAAACCTGCTCTTTAAGTGAGCTCATTGTTTTTGAGTTGCAGCACGTAATATAGTTGCACATTCATGACAAGAAAGTCATGCTCTAAAGCAAACCCAGCTGACCAATATGGTGCACGTTTACTCTAAAAAGTTTGAATTCATTATTTTGAGCATTGAACCAAAAAACGAACTATTTTATCATTTTATTTATTTTGACTTTAACAAGGGTAACCGTTTGGCACTGAGCACTTTTTTCACTTCGACAAAAGTGCTTGAAATGACTAATTTCACCAAGTCTTTACTCAATGATTCCTGCTTGTAAAAATCATGAAGTGTATCTTTAAATATCTGATCAAGACGGATGAACTGATGTAGGAAATGTTAATGCTATAAAACGGGACCAGGCATACCCTGTGTTAAACTACTTAATAACTTTGGTTGCAATACGCTGATTTTATTTTGAGCCCAGACACAATAATCACTTCACCAAAAATGGTTTCCAGATGTTCTCTCTTGAGGTGCCTCATTCAGGGTGAGAGCTATTTGTTGTAAACCAAGCAAAACCATTATAGTTGAACTGTTGGACAAACACAAATGTGTAGAAACCGTATACAGATGACTCCTTTCTGCTTAGTGATTACTTCCTGTTACGGCGTCAGCTGTTAAAGACTTTTCAGGACTTCACTGGCTCTATTGTTTTATAAATGTATCTTGTGGTATAAATGTGAGTTTTAAGGTTTTTACCACAGCTGAAGATATTAAACAGAGTTTTACAACGCTTATAAAGATTATTACAAAAATGTATGAACAACTCTGACAGGAGTTAGGCTAACTTATATCTTAAAAGCACATGTACCAGGCTTCAGTGCTCTTATTAGTTTCTGATTTAGGATTATTGAACACCTTTCATTGATATATTTCCCATGAAAAAATAAAAACTACTCTATCGTGCTTAAAACCCAGCGTTAACCCTGAAACCACCTCACAAACATGCCTGGAGGATGAATTTACAGGCAAATGAGCTGCACAGCAGGAAATTTAAAAAGCAAGATTTACTGTATTTGTTTCACCCACCGTGCACCACTCCTCTTTAATTTGTTTGCTGTTTTTTCAATGAGGTTTGTGTTTTCTTTCTGAAACCTATCAATCGTCAGCACTTAAAAAGCTTTCCAACCTCTGAATCCTTCAACCCAATCAACATGTAACAGTTCATTGTTTCTCAGACTTCTATTTCAATGAAACACAGCCTCTAATCAGGTAAAAGGATACTGCGCGTATTGTGTCTTTGTGTCTATTTCAACCTTGTCCTTGCAGAAACTGTTGCTTCTGCAAACACCGAGACAATCGACTACATCCATCCTCCATTCAGTGACTTGTTGCCATGGAAATGTTCAGAGTTTCATCAAGGCAACATTTCTGCTAAGTGCTTCAGCTCTTTATCACACTAATGCTGATTACCTGTTTTGTAACGCTGAATACTTTACCTCACTGAAATCATAGTTCCAATTAATCATGAACTTTTCACATTTCATGTGAAACTAAACTTATTCATCTAAGCTCTGATGCATTAACACAATTTAGTGTTTTTCCGGCAGGATTGCGTTAACCTCCTTAGTTTTGCAGCTGCACCATGTTCGAAGGTGGACTCAGTCACACCTACATGACATCACTTAAATCCTCAATTCTCCTTGAATTAATCATCCTCCAAAACATTTCCACTCTAGTTTTTTTCTTTTATCATGTACATAAAATCCACATAAATCCAAAGCACTCTATTACATTAAGATAAGTTGTTTCAGGGGGACATGACTGTGTACCATAAAGCAGCTGAGCTGTGCTGTGCTCTCCGTCCTTTGATAATAACGTCCAGGACAGTTTCAATGAATAGCTAACCTTTCTCCTGCTGTTCCTCTGCTAAAAATAGTGTTTTCTTCACGAGAGAAAGAAAGACAGACAAGGCGAGAAGGCTTTACAATGTTTACCTGCAGGGACACAAAGTGGCTTTTCATCGTTTCATTACTTATAAGGTCCTGAACCGAGCGCTTATATCTATGGTGTAGTATAAAGTCACCGATAACTGGCCTTGATAAGTTTTCTGTTTGGATGAGGTTTTCATCATAGGTTCAGTTTCAACTGCAATCTTTCAATTCAGTTCTGTTTATCACAGACTATTGAATTCTGACATTATATAAAATGTTGTTTTCTATTGAAATCAAATGCAAGGTCTGTATCAGAAGCTAGAAACCAAAGCAAAAAAAAAATCATTTACATGCACATGTTTTGACAGCTTGCAATACAATAATAGACACAGAGGAGCTGTGTCAGAATCTATGATAAAATAACAAAACTTCTCACATGATTAAGTGTCCTTAAAAAAAAAGGAAACACTGGACTATTCCTCAGGTGGCATAGTGGTGTAACAGGTATGAATGGAAGAGGTTAATACTGACTGGGGTTTTAGCATTGCATTCAGTGGTGTCAATGTTGTGTAAATAAGTGAATGTGATTTTTAGTGTAAAAATGCTTTGGGTCGTCAGAAAGATTAGAAAAACTTAGTACAAACACTTTGTTATATTACTTGATTTATTATCCCAGCATGCATTTTTCTGATGACTTCATGAGTCAGTGGCGTCTGCCAGGATTGATAGTGTTTCACTCCTCTCCTCAGATATTTTTATTATAAAGCAGAACTTCAAAATTTAACAATATGACATTTTCATGTTTTTTTTTTCATGTATACAGACACACATTGACAAAAACTCAAAGAAAAATGGGAACTGAAAACAGAGCAGGGGATTGTTGGTAGAGTTACAGTCGTCTTTTAACACAATAAACGCAACAGGGGACTAATGATTATGTTTCTTAGTTTTGCAGATTTGAAGAGGTTTTATACTGATTAAAGAATTAGCATGCTATTATGAGTTATCACAAGGCCTTGAGGAAAATTCAACCCTGATTGGTCAATCATAGCAGACCTCTGCACCGAGAGAAATAATCACATAATCACAGAAATACTGATACAAAGATGAGGAGCCAATCTGCGAAAATGTAATTTAATTAAAAATGAGACAGAATTTGAAACAAAACTTTCTTTAAGACAAAACTCAAACAAAATCTGACACAAGACACACAGCATAGAAAATAAGAGAGGAGAAGGCTGGAAGAAAACAAGACAGAACTTCAAACCTTTGCCACAGTGTCACCAGGCAAAAGCAAAATGTGTTAAGACCTCTTAATGACAGGTTGACCCAACTTTACTTTTGCTATTGAGAACCATTCACCTTTGTTATGGGGTTTTACCAAATCAAAGTACAGCACAAGGTGATTAAGTGGTAATAAATCCTATCAGGAATGTCCTAAATCAGCTTGTGATCTGAATCCCTTTGTCTTGGTTTATACCTGTTATGACCAGCTCTTTGTATGATATCCCTCTCTTTGCATGCAGATATTTGCAAACGAATACTGCTTGGAATTATACGTTAAAATCATTTTTTTATGTCTAAGTAGTGAGTTTGGTGGCTGGAGAGTTCTTAAATTTGGGCCTACTGAGACCAAGAACATCTGGACAAAGTCACATGAGAATCTGTTCAACAGTTACCAATCCACTTTATAAAAATCAACAAAAGTCAACATGATGGGTGTGCCAGAGCAACAGACAAGGATCATTAAACTTTCTGCAGGGTTCATTCTCTGGGTACAATAAATGTCTGCACAAAATCACAGGAAAATCAAATCAATAGTGTCATATTTAAAACTGCACAGCTACTGTGGTTAAAAATGCAGGAGGTAATGGGGTAGCACTATAAATTAAAGATATACCCCCATAATGAAAAAGATTTTAAGCCATTTGGACCCTTTGCCCTTAAACAGAGGACTTGTTACCAAGATGAGATGTATTGCCATCCTCAAATTATGTAATAAAAACCCAAATTAAATAATTTTATCATCCCCTAGAGACTGTAAAAGTCTGTACTAAACAGTGTGATAATCCATCGAAAAGGTGTGGAGAATTTCCATCTGTATAAAAAAAGAAGGACTGGCTGATGAAATACCTCTGCCAGCACCAGAGGCAGACCATTAACAGCAGAGGAAATCATTTGTGTCCGCATGGTCAGTAAACCTCTGTTCCTCTCTTAAGGGAAAACCATTATGAACATTCGTATTTAATATCTATTCATTTAAAAAGATTTAACTTTGCGAAACCAGTTATCATACTGTCAACCAGAACATTAAATAGTCTTTTATACTTAGAGAGTACTACGTTTTTCCAAATTGAGGCTCAGGACAAGGTTTGTAAGAGTAAGCATTACATTTTTCACATGCTGAATTTCTGCAGATGTCGTCAGCGTAATAGTTTTTCCGACCAGCAGCAGCTTACTCCTAAATACCAAAAAGGTGTAGACATTCCCAGAAACCCATCCTCCTTCTGCTGACTCACTGCTCCGGCTCTGTGTTTTAAGAGGAATGTGCTGCAAACCCACAACGACTCAGCAAATGAGACTTTTTTTTTTTCCTCACTCTTCATGTATTATAGCTGTAGCACTTGGCAGTAGCATGATTTAAAGACTTTATTTGGATTCTAGGGTTGTATTGTATTGTCAACAGAAAGTGTACAAACCACAGGAGATCCTGGTCAGCTGGAGACTTGACTGTTTCTGCAAGAAAATTTTTATGAATCTGGTGCTTAAAATCATGTTAAACTGAGATGCAACGATCAAAATGAACAATATATCAGTGACTGTACATCTTATGTCCAAAAAACTGATCAGTGCACTTCAGACAGAGGAATACAAACAGGTCTGAATGTGTTCCTCTAGCTTAATTGCATGATTTGCAAAATTAAACTAGTTCTATGCAGGGATGATGCAAATTTGCGATGCTTTCAACAGGTGACGTTGTTTGCTTACTGGCGAGGTTTAAAGATCTGAACGCCTTGTTGGGATATCCAATCAGTGTTGAGATCCCCTGGTGACGCATCCTTGCAATTTATCCCACAAAAGGACCGAGCTGATGGTCATCCTTTGTTGACGAGAACCTCATACAACCCCGCTTAGAGAGAAGTGATCTTTCCCTTTATCTGATTTGTGACTGAGGCCATTTCTGTTCAATTCCACCTCAGGGGAGACAGATGTTCTAGCATCATTATTACGTTGCACATCTGAACTTTATTAAAAGATGAGCTCTTGTACATTTATGAATACTCCCACAAAAGCCCGTCTTTGTTCTACAGGCAAGAGGCCAACCTCAGCAGTCATTTACCAGTACAGATACAGGATCTGATGCAACAAGGTCTTACGCGGAAATCTGTTCAAATCTGTTAGTAATTGAAGTAGGAAGGGAAGCTGCTGAGAGTTGGCAAGTCATTGGGGTTATCAGGCAGCTTCTCCGGTCACAGATGTTTCTGTTCAAACACAGAAAAAAAAACCCTCTAGGGAAAGCCAAACTACAACCTGAAACTACGTCTCTACGACAAATACACTCCCATCTGCAGTTTAGACTTCCAAAAGCTGTTGTGTTGTATACTCTATAGGCTTTTCCAGCATGAGAGACAAGCCCAAGTGAGTCGCAGAATGCAGCACTAAGTACAAGAAACATGTAGCCTATTAATGTCTATGGAATCTTAGTGTACTCTTATTTATGTTACTGTCAATAAGAGAAGTCCTGACTAGGTTACTGTCGTTCATGGGTGCTATGTGTCCATATGACAACAGTACACGGTCATTAGTGAGCTGGCTATCTCTGGTGCTAAAATCACTTGCTGTTCTTTTGTAGTTTGCTGCAAGAGCTAATTGACTGACCAGGAGTTATTCTGTTACAGCAGCAGTGCATGTCAGTGTCAAAGCAAACCTGTTTCTCTTTTAACCTGAAGATGACTGTGTCCTCTGTGTAACCATGATACAACACTGAGCCCAAACTATGTTTACCGTTATTAAAAAAGCCATATGCCAAATTAGTTGAAATAATCACAATTTTTTTTTTGTTATTGTTAAATTCATTTCAGTGCCAAAAAAGACTGAATTATGTAGACAAAAAAATACTTGGCATAGTTCATGCTTAGATAAAATTCAAAGCTTTTTATTAGGGGTGGGAGAAAAAATCGATTTACATAAGTATCGTGATTTTTTATTTTACAATTTTTAAATCGATTTTTTTGTTCAAAAATTGATTTTTCTTTTCAAATTCAAGAATAAATCTTAAAAACTGACTTACATGTGATGTGTATTTTTTGGGGTAAATATGGTTCCTGGAATAGTCAGGAGACAATCATAATCATTCAACTGTTTCACTGGTATTAAAAATGCTGACTAGAAATCGAGAAGATCAACAATATCCCAGAATCGCAATTTAAATCGAATCAGCATCCGAAAAAATGGAGAAGAACCAAATTGGGAGAAATGCGTATCGTCCCAGCTCTACTTTCTTAATATCAGGACAGGTCTCTTTCATCAATCATATGTCAATATATTGAGGCTCTATTTAGCTGTCTACATGTCCTTTATACAGTTATGATGGTCTGTTTGAGAGTTAACTCAGCCGTCGCAACGGCTATCATAATTATTTTGTTAAAGTACTTGGAGATCAGTTATGCCACTCACAGTTGCTTTTTGAAATAAATAGATATCGAATAATGCGTTAAAGTGCAACGTCTAAATTCCCTCTAAAAATTTACAGAGTCTAGACGGTTGAAATTAGGTCTAAAAAAAACTAGATGACCAACAGCCGTCTATTGCTCAGTAGGCTAGTTATAATTAGAGTTTTCCTGCGGTCAAAGAACACCTACAGACATCCAAACATGGTACATACATATATAAGGTAAAGAGAAGTACACCACTGTTAGACCCTCCAAGCTCTAATGCTACACAACCACCATCTTCTTGTTACTAGTACCCAAGGGGTTGGAGACAAAGACAAAGATACCAATCATGGTAAGGCAGAACTTAATGACTTTAATTGTAAATTTGCCATTATTTAGATACAGATACATAGATATTTAGATAATGCTACAGCTCGATGTGAGACAGGAGAGGACACGGCAGTTGTCTAGTTTTCAGCACTTTGTTGGACAGAGCTACCTCAGACCTCCCAGCAGGGTCGGTACACTCGTCCAACCATGCACCTCATCGTGTCCCTCCTCAGAATAGGGATGCTCAGATCCGGGCTTCCTCCTCTGTGCTCGAGGACCTGGCTGTTGTCGTCAGCTCTGCGCTTAGAGAAAGACAGTCCAGTGTTTAGCGCCCGCAGGTCCCTCCAAAGGCTTGGATCGGCAATGACGATCACCCTCTGGCCTCGGGTTTTGCCGGCTGCTGCCAGATCTATGTCGCTCAGGCTGTTTTCCATGACCTCGTCGCTCAGAAATGGGTTGAAAGCGTCCTGTTCCAAGGAGCTGTCTTCAGTCTTGGCCATAGGTATCGCCACAGACAGAGTAAAACACTGGAATATGAGCGCTGTCGCAAAGATGACTGGCATGATCAATGGTCGCATGGCGAGGATCTACCAAGAGGTGCGGAGCAGAGTCTTCTTGAGTAAGATTCTCTTCAGAGATGTTGCTTCGTTCTTCTGATCCTTAGATCTTGTCACCTGCTTTTATATCACTTTGAGGTGCCAGGTTGGCCATACGCAATTGTTTTTCTCCTGTTGCGATCAGGAAATTAGTTAATGGCACTTGAGGACCATAGGACAGACCTCCTCTAGTGTGTAAGACTGACATTTCGCTGAAGAGTTAATTAAAACCACCTCCAACATAGTGGCAGGTAATAGGATCTTGACAATAAAACAGTGGGTATTCTTTGGACAGGTGACACTAAGAACAGTATTAATCCAAAATTACTACTCTTTAAAACAAGGGCGGATTACCAACCCGCGAAGCTCTTAGAGTTCGAGGATGGTGACTAAAGCTGTCCTTACTGTTGTTGCAACACTTTTCAATCAGGGATTAAATCCTTGATAAGCACAAAAAAAAGGAAACAAATGACCGCTGGAGTGTTTGTGTACTCGTGGCAGCAGCTCCCTGTCGACGTGTTAGATGAAGTGAAGTTCAGCAGTCTGAGCAGAGATGACACAGAGGATCTGCTGTGGGGCCCTGAGGTGGAAGCTGATTTGATCTCTTGCCGGACGGCAACATAATTACCATCCTACCTAATTAAGCCTGCCAGATGGGTGCTGCAGAAGCTGTGCACACCTGGGCTTGCATAATACCCGTACAGAATTAGACAGTGTAATTTATCAAAGACAGACTTCAGTCAGATCAAACACATTGACAGTTTCACAAAGTTTTTAACCGATTCACTTCATTTACTTTCATCGGCTTTTCCAGAAATGTTTGAGCAAACCTAATTCTCCCAACTTGGATCTTTGGAGCAGACACACAGTAAGTAACACAAAAGCTTAGTGGAGAATTGATTTAAGATTTTATTAAAATGACTGCAGCACATTGTGAAACTTTGATGGCCAGACGTATAATTTGTAGTCATTAAAGTGTTTAAGGATATTTTAGTCTTGCTGATGTGCAGTTTGGCAGTTCAGAGAGGAAGTGCTGAGGGCCATTTCCTTTTTAAAATGATGTCTGTGGTCTGGTTTCTAAATCGTCTGGCACAAGAAAACCATCTGCGCTCTGTTTTTATTATCGTCTGAAAGGTCTTGAATGGTTTTATGACACCCGTTATATGACAGTCTTATCTATTATTCCTAGATGGAAGATTGCAGATTCATGTATCATAGGCTGATAGATCTCTTATAGTGTCGTTTTTGTTAATAATAATCATATTTTTTCCAGTCATTCCATTTACACTACCTTGGAGATTCAGATGTAACAATATAAATGCTAACTGATTGATTACTTTGAATTATTTTGGTAAGAAAGGATGAAGAAACCAAAAGTACTTGATATATTTGGACACCTTACTCTGTCTGCCTATAGCACAACCTATAACACTGGTGACATTCCTATAAAATCGAGAAGCAAAGGCAGAGAACGTTTTCCATGTTCGCCCTACTAGAGGTATTTGTGAGCCACAGACGGTGTTAAACTGTCAAAGGAAAGAAAGTGGAAACAAAGGATCCAGGAGCCAAGATGTGCTGACCAGCTGACTACATTTGTAAGCGCCAACCAAAACACAAGGTCTCAGCACATCTGCTGAGCGACGACACACAGAACACCACCACCTCCAGCACCGCAGCGCCTCTTTTTTCACAAGACCGAGCAGCAGGCCACATAGAGCAATTTAAAATGTTATTCCAGCTAGGTAAATACAAGACACAGATCTGACAGCAGCGAATGTATTCACAGCCAAAAACTGAATCATGTCGTTGAAATTACAGCACAGTGTATTCTGCCAACAAATTCTGAGGTCCTAGCTTTTGAAATCTCAGTTTTCGCTTATATGGGTTAAAGATTTCTGTGTAACAGAGCACATAATGTGCAATACTCTTTTTAGTAAAGGGTAGGAATCTACTTTAAAGTTAAATTCCTGTGTGGGCAACGGCCTCCTGCTTTGGTTGGAAACAAGATTGATCAGATTATAGACAACATTTAAGAGGCAGTGGCAGCAGCTACACTGGGAAAGTCAAGTCAAAGCAGATGTGCTGTGTACATGGTTTTAAAGACCAGCAGGGGGCAACTTCACTTTTGAATGTACAGACCTCTCGTGGTGTAAGAGGAGAAGAAAAAAGCCTTGTGTACACTCATATGAGATAGACTGCAGACCCAAAGGCAGAGAAATTTATGTTTAATTTCTTATAGTTCAGAACTTACAGGGTTAATGCAGAGAGTGTCCTTCATTTGAGACATCTCCAACAGTCTGCAGGGCCTTGAACAAGGATGTGGTGTTTCTATGCAACTAACCAGCCATCAAGCTGCATTCATTCATGAAAAACAACCACAGAAAAAAATGTCTCCTAGCCATGAAAACGTTCCTTCATCATATGGAAAAAAAATTCACAGCTATTCTGTTTCCTCTCCTCCTGTTTCCATTTTCTTTGATCATTTAGAAAGAGGACACATTGAAACAGAAAATGAAATCAAATTAATTACCCCGTGCCCACAAAATGACCATGTCTTGTCTTTCTGTGTCAAAAGGACTGTAATGATGGCATAGCATGAAGACAAATCTTGAGAAGCAAGAAGATGAAAGCCAGAGCTGCTTTTAACTTGTTGAAGCTTCTACCCATAATGGCAGAGGGTGTCAGAGTCAGTGTGAAGGTTAGGAAGTGACAGGATGCGACTCGAGGGGAAGATGAAAGTAAAAAGATAAAAGCTGACCTTGGATCTGGTACCACATCTCAGGATGATAAAACAGAAATTGGAAATTTCTACAAAAAGTGGCATGTGCGAACTCTAAGACACAAACTTGTGGTTTTAAACTAAGATGAAAGAGAGAAACACAGTCAGACGTGTGCACAGATGGTTATAGTTATGGAGATGGTCAGTGAATATGTAATCATACTGGGTTATAAAAATAGGATCATCATTGCTGTGTGTTGGTCAGGGAATGACACATAGGAGACATCCCTGTGAGGTCCTTCAAGCGTGATGGTTTTAAAAGGAAGACTGAAACAATGAACTGCATGAATAAGATTTGGAGAATCTGCACCACACTCAGCTCACACTGCTTCAGTGACCATGCATAAACCACAGTGTTAATGCTGTGTGAGGGAATGTCACCACAAGTTTCAGAAGTTTGAGCCTCAGAGATGCTAATACGAAAAGCCGCTCCTATATTTTAGCATTTTCTCGTTTATGAAAAGGACCTTCAATGCTGTAACTGTAGAAATGATGGTGGTTTTAAAACTCAGTGGACCCCCTGAGTCCAGCACTAAAATCCTGTATGAATATATTGTTATCTAAAAAAATCTAAAAATGATGGAATCCAATGGCTTTTGGCAAAAACGAAAATGTTGTCCTAGTTTCTCAGTAACTTTAAAAGCAAATGTCCATGTTGATATTGAATTTCAAAAGTGTGGACATTTGTTTTAGGCCTTCAACAAAGACTGTATGACAAATGGAAACTCACCATTTCCATCTGCATGTAATTCTGCATTACACATTGTTACCATCTTTTTTACTACAGCCCCAAAAAACCCAAGCTGGAAGAGTATGAAGCAGCTGTGTCTCAGTTGTGTAGTCGGTCTTCTCCCCATCAGAAGGTTGGCAGCTCGATCCAAGGGCTGTCCACAAGTACAGTGTGCCCAGTGGTGTGTGAATGGGATTAGTAAAAAGTGGTGGGTAGATGATTCTCTTCACGCAGCAGCCTCTGCCATCAGTGTGTGAATGTGGTGTGAATGGGTGACCGTGGCATGTAATATAACATCGCTTTGAGCGGTCAGTGTAGAAGGTACTGTATAAACATAGTCCAGTTAGAGAGAGTACCTTGCTTACATCATCTTCTACATAGTTTTACTACAGTGGCAGCCCTGAAGGCTAGTTAGCTGGTTACTGAATTTTCGTCTTCTGTTGCTGCTCCTGGGTTTCCCCTCGATTTTCTGGCAGGTGGCAGCTAAGAGGCAAATGAAAAGCTGATACCACATGCCAAAAACCCCACCTTTGTGCCTTTAGGTAGGTTGACCAAAAGTTGGTTTGTTTAGGTGTTTTCAACAGGACAACCATACAGACAAAAATTATATATTTTTTTTTGCAGGATGACAAAATCTTTACTTTTTATACTGTGCTGTTACTCCTTTTCTTCTGTTTTGCTACCTCAAATTCATTAAATTTTCAGATGAATCTACCACATTTGTATGTCATGTGTACTCATGGTTCCGTCACAGTGAAATATGAAAAGTATTTGTGCCTGTATTTAACATAAAATCAGAAATTACTCAATTTATTATTCAACCAGAGAGATACTATTGATGACTGTCTTCCCCCACCATTGAAAAAAAACTTCTCATTGTGCTTTTGTTGAAGCCGTGTGTGTGGTATTTACAAGGATAATAACAGAAGAGTGTAAAATAATGGGTGGACACCTATTACTGTGTGTGGCATGACGAGGCACAGTTTGACAGCCTCACATCCATAAAACATTAATTAGACGTCTGGCTGAGCTTCATGCTGAGCTGCTACACTGATCCAGACTCACTGGCTGCCTGACAGTGAAAACTCCTCGGCTGTTTCTCAGCAACAGACTCAGCGGTTTGAGCTGTGTCTCATATCCACGGTAACAAGCAAATGTTAAATATAGCTGGGTTTTCTTCGATAAGAATAAATGTGATGTGGCTCTCAGTGAAGAAATGATTCAACAAGGTTACCAAGTAAATAAATGCTGTTTTCAGTGGAGCTTTTAGCAGAAACGATGATGTTGTTCTTCGATTTGGCAGCGAATGATATTTACCTTCAGGGTATCAAACAGGAGAGTGCAGTGCATTTAGAAATTTGGGGTGTATTTGTACGTTATACAGAGAGAGCAGGAAGCAGGTCAAGAAAAAACAAGGGCAATCCACTGCATTAATGTTGTTTCTTGGTGAAAATATGTTTGAAAATGTAAGATTTAAGTGACCCCAGTATGATATTATACTTTTATTATAAAGTTAAGGTCAAGTAATCTGGGTTAGACACACATATAGGACAGTTTATATCTCTATTAGATCTAATAGTTTATGGCAATAATGCACCTAAATAAGGACAATTTCTTACTAACTTGAAATGAAGGTCAATGTTCAAATTCTTTCCAAAAGGAGAATTTCAGGTGTGTGGAAATTTATCTTACACCTTTGAGAAAGTATGACAAAAAAAAGTCTTCTCAATATCATCTCACTGGCTGGAGTTTACACTTTGGTTCCAGTATGTTCAAAAACCATCTGTAGCTGTATGGATATATGTTCAGCAATAAATCTTGCATTCTCTCCCATGTGAGCCCTTCCACTGTTATGGAGCAATTCATGTTTGCAGACCCGGTAGCTGCAACTTCAGGGCAATCTTAAGACTCATGTCATTTTAAAGTGAGTAATGCAACCTTTTTTGGTGTCTAACTGTAACCCTAACCCAAGTGTTGCAATGACACAAGGGTCCTGAAGATGCACCCCAGAATTTCTGACCTAAAACTGCAGCCCCTGACTCTGACAATACAAAATTTTGTTGTTAGGGGGATGATACTGTAAACACTTCAACTTCAACTTCAACTTTATTTTATTTATATGGCACTTTTCATACAAAGTTGTAACACAAAGTGCCTTACAAAGCATAAAAACAAAATGAAACATTAAAATCCCCAAGAAAATCCCAAACCTCCCACCCGCACAATTATACCCATACACACACCCGTGAACATAGACATACAATTCCACCCACACAACTTCACATACATACGCATCTACACAGTTAGCAGCTGATGGTGAGGAGACATGACTGGGCACTGAGATCTGAGGTGAGGAAGACGCTACCTTTGGGGGCCACGTCGACCGGGAGGCATCCCGGCCCATTGCTGCTGCAGGGGGCGCCGTCACAGGGACCACCAGCCCGGGCAGACAGGAGGCTCCGCACCAAGGTGTAGAGCTCTCTGGTTCCACCCGGGCCAGAGCTGTCCCCAGAACGGCGCCCCCACCAACAGACCAGAACCCGCTCCCGGTGAAGCAGCCCCCAGGAGGAAACACTGGAAAAACTGAGGGACTAAAAGAATAAAATAAGACATAAAAGTATAGAAACTAAAACTGTAATCGCTAAGACAGACCCAGTAAATAATGTAAGATAAAATGATTCTGTGCACTGTAAAACACGCTAGACTAAAAATAATGATAATGCACTGTAAAACACGCTAGACTAAAAATAATGATAATAAAATTGATAGATTAAAGAATAAAATAGAACGGTAATAAAAAGTGTTAATTAGTAAAACAATAAAAGTGAGCATAAAAGAGATTAAAAGAGTTAAATTAGTCAATTAAAAGCCTGATTAAAAAGATGAGTCTTTAGCCTCTTTTTAAAAATATCAACATTCTCTGCAGCCCTGAGGCTCTCTGGGAGGCTGTTCCACAATCGGGGGCCATAATAACTGAATGCCGCCGCCCCGTATGTCTTAGTTTTTACTTGTGGGATTTTTAAGAGACCAGCTCCAGAGGACCTCAGGGTCCGTGAGGGTTGATAAGGTAAAAGTATCTCGGATAAATAAAACGGCCCAAGACCATTAAGACACTTAAAAATTAGGAGGAGAACCTTAAAATCGATCCTGAAACGCACGGGGAGCCAATGCAGCGATTTTAAGACAGGAGTAATGTGCTCCCGCCCTCTGGTCCTCGTCAGCACTCGCGCGGCTGAGTTTTGTAATAATTGTAGGTTTTGCGTGTTCTTTTTGGGAAGACCAGAGAGCAGGGCATTACAATAATCCAAACGACACGAGATAAAAGCATGCATCAGCACCTCCGTGCTGGCCTGAGAGCACTTCCTTTGAATCTTTTGGTCCGCTTGGATTTTCTGGCGACAATTTGCCAAGTTGCCTTTCATATTTCTCATATACTCTGTCACGTAGGTCACCACAGACCAGCAGTGTCTGCATATGAATTGTTGTTTGATAAAGATACAATTTTAGATAAACTAAAAATTCCTCCATACATCAGATTTAAAAGCCACTCTAACTTTGCATTCCTCCAAGCAAAATGGATGCAACAGTGGGTGATTAGTTGCGTCAATTCGGGGATGTTACATCATTTTTCCAGGTAGTACAATGTCATCTTTGATCACTTTGCATCTCAGGGAGAAACATTTTCACCCTCAGCTGTTACCTGGAAACCAGAGGATGTGCTCCAGTACTCACCTGAAGGCTGCAGAGAAGTACCTGTTGACTCATTCAGAGCTATGTTTGGTACTTCACATGTGGACAATTACTGCATTGATACCAGCGTAATCATCAATGGTTTTTTAATATACAAGACCACATTTTTTAAAAAAAATCTAGAGAAAATAAATGCACGAGATCACAGTTTAGAATGACTAAAAGTAAACTAGATTTTTAAGATAAAATAAGAACTCTGTTGATTCCCGAAGAGAAATTAAATAGTTGAAGTGATTGAAATCTTCTTGTACCTAAGTTAGTTTATAAATACTATAGGTGAGAATGATAGTTACATTACAGTATCAGACAAATCAAACCTCAAAAATAAGGAAAGTGTGGGTGATTTTTTTTGCTCTTTTGAATTCATAATCTCAAATTTAAAACAGGTAGCCTATGAACATGCTTGTTAGGAAACATGTGATAATTATATAAACGCATGGTGGTGTTGCTGTACTAGCAGTTTTTTAAAACAGGAGCTAGGGAAATGAAAATGTATTTATTTTGCACTTAAAATGTCAAAAATGAAGAGTATCACTTGTTACGTGAGCACTTCCTTTCCTTATTTTTCTTTAAATACAACCTATTGTGTTCATAACTACAAAAAAAAAAAAAAATTCACATCTTTAGATGTAGGTTACGCTTACATAAAATACTAATGGTTTCAGTATAGGCTACTAAGAACAAAAACCGTCTTTCTTTTTATCTTTCTTTCTTTATTGACAAAATGGCCGTTACCATGGCAACACTTCCGTAAGCAAAACTCCGCTGCCAAGTGTGTTGTCACTTAAGAGGAGAGGAATTCACGCCATGAACGTTCACCTTTGAAATTAACACGAACCATATTAACAACCTTGGTACAAAAATGACTGAAAAGCCTGACGGTGTGGTGAACAAAGCCGGGAGGTGTATGTTACATAACTGGACAGAAGAGGTGAGTGAAGTTAGCTTGGTGCTAACCGCTAATGTTTGCTAACAGCACAACACAACTCCCTTGTCTGAATGGTAAACGTAGTCACCAAAACATGCAAGATTTGAGATTGAGAAAGTTCGTATTGTTGCATAAATCATTTAGAATAAGTAGCCCATAACAAGTAAACACCCTCCCTTTCCATTAGTTAGTTTTAACTGAAGATTACTGAGTTGAAATACTATTACCCTCATTCTCAGACCATCTTAGGTTTCTTATGTTAGCAGATGTCTAAAGCTGTGTTGGACACGTTTTTATATAATAATAAAATAAATGGAACAACTAAAAATACCAGGAAAAATGTCAATGGGCTTAGACAGTGGGAAAACATTTTTAAAAAAATGTTTGATAACCACCTTAGTGGATATTAGGCTTTACATTTGTGTAGCATACACTTAATACCAATGCTGCTAGTCCCCCCTTTGCTTAGTTTACCTCCCTGTCATGCTTTTTGCATGTACAAATACAAAGAAAAGGCAAGTAAGTAGCGAATATTGAGAATATCCATGGAAATCTCGAGTTGAAAGAACAATATTTGTTTTGTGATGTAGTGGAGTTAAAGTGATCAAAAATAATACTTGAATATTCAGGAAATTTACTCAAGTACAGTTCCTGAGTAAATTCACTTTGTTACTGTCCCCCAATGGCAAGGACCACCTCAGAAACCAACTTTCTTTCCTCTTCTGTACTAAAACTTGTCCAAAATTTATACCTTAAATGAATTCATCACTATCACACCAACATAGTTAACCCCCCAAAAAATGCAACTATTTGAAAAGCTCAACTGTGTCTGGGTTGAGTTGTGAAAAGGCAGCATGGTGTTGTTCTTACCTTTCCATTTATAATGATGTGACATATGTAAAGCATCTCTGGACAGTATTTTGTGTTTGGTTGTCATGGGTGTGTAATTCTGTTTTTGTGGATTGTCTGTTTTCATTGTTTTGCACAAATTAATAACACTGTGGAGGCAGCTGACAGCATGCAGTTCCAGAGTCCAAGACACATTTCCCAGTGGGTTCCATTAAGTCTATTGTATTTTTTTATGTGGAACCACTTTGCCAGTTTAAGGCCAAGACAAGGAACAGATCCAGAGAAATGTTGATGTACATTCAAAGTCAAAAACTAGAAAAAAAAACAATTATATGTGAGAAAAATAGGTCAAAGCAAGAGACAGTGTAAAGACTACAATCAGACATTGAAGGCGGTTTTGTGTTGGCGCCTCTTTGATTGATTTAGACAGAAATTCAGTGTTTCTTTGTTGATCCTGAATGTCCCTGTATTCAGAGAGCTGTTGCTGCACTTGATGCAGAGGAGAGTATCCAGATTCAGAGACATGGGCACAGAGGGATCCTGACACTGGATCAGGACACTAAAATGGAGACAGTGACCACACACAAAGCACACTTCATCCCTCCGAAGGGTCCAGGAGTGAGGATGAGGGGTATGTGTCTTTGCTTTTTAGAGTCAACAGTCATAATATTTCTTTTTACACTTTTATGACCCTTTGACACATAAACTAGATTAAATTCTTGAAGAGTTAAAAAGAGTTTATTCAGGTGAGCGTCTGGAGAAATATGTGGTTACAGACACCTTGACCTTTTTGCCATCTTATACTAGTTTGAAGTCCTTTTCAGATGATTTCCTTTGTATGCTCAGTTCACCTTTTATTTTATCTCTGTGGTACAGGCATCCGCAGCGAGCTTTTGGAAAAACATATCGCCCTGGTGATAAGGTAAATCAGCTATGAAACCTTTTTTTTTTTAGCCGGATAAAATATTGCTGGAAGGGGTTTGTTTATGGAAACGGTAACACTGCCTGACCATACCAAGAGGGAAACATGCTGGAGGAAACTGATGTAATATTTACACGTCTGGGTTTGTTTTACTGTTCAATCCCAGCTGTAATACCTTTTAAATCAGATTTTATGATGTTATTTTACATGGAGGCCAGTCATCCTAATGGGGTTTATGGAGTCTATCCCTACAGATGTGGTTATTAACGGCCCTGCACGAGTTAACTGCTCATAAAAAATACAAGGCATCATGTCTTCGATGAAAACGGCTGGTGCAGCAGTAGACGCTGTCTCATCACTCAGTCAAGAGCCATGCGCTGAATTTCCTGGACTTTATAAGCACACACCAACGCTTTTGAGTCAAGCCAGTTGGGTTCAGCTAAAACTGGAGAGACTATTTTTTTTTAAATATATTTGTATGTTCAACCCATGAAAGCAGTGAGCAGGTAAGGATTTCATATTAAATCACAGCTCGAAATCAAATGTTCTAGGATTATGCTTGTCTTACATCATCGGTCCGTACATATCATGGTCTCGCCCACACAGTTGTTTGCACTGATTAGACCCACATCTCAGGACTGTGTGGGCATGAACAGACGGTGCTTGACTAGTGTCTATCTCCTGGAAGTGTTCCTACACCTGCTCAGGCGAACAACTCACACCTTTTGCAGCCATAAATATTGATATTCAGCCTCACTGTATGCATATATTTTCCCCTTGCTGTTATGCTGCATCCAGGATGTTGTAAAATAAAGCAGTATTGTTTTTTAGTTTTAGTTTTTTTTTTTCTTTTTTTTTGATAAATCCTCCAAGTGTTACACTGAAAATATACCCAGCCTCTCAAGTAAGGCAGTAATATGTACTTCTGGGCTTGAAAATGTAACGACTGTTCAAATATAATTGAACAGAATTTGATGGTAAGCCAAGGGAGACAATGTTCAGGAGTTACATGAGTGAGAGGTTGTCCTTCCCTCACTTGAAATATGTGCGATAAAGCTGTATGGTAGACTTTATGATCGATAAAGTGATGTCTTCTTGTCTTGACAGCGAGGAGTTCCATGCTGAACAAATCCCACCTGAAACTAAGACTGATTTCTGCTCCACCACCAAGAGGGATTTCTGTGTGGAGGGGTTTGTGCCTCTTACACCTGAGTCGACACAAGTAAGAGCAATGTGTATGCAAGTTCATGAGCAGGTATTGCCAAATCTCCTGATAGCAATACCTGCTACAGCCAGGATGGCTACAAAACATACCATACCAGACATCAAATTCAAAAGAAAAAAGATGTCCTTTTATAACAGATCCAGTTTTCTCTCGCTAAGATGCAGCTAATTGTTTGTAAATCTCATCAAGATTAAAACCACCTGGTACCTAGTATATTCATCAGGGAGGCAAATTGAAAGAATAAATACAAGGTATTATATATATATAAGTATTGCAAAGGGAGAGCATACAGAGGTGTAAAAATCCTTTCACACACTGAACATTAACATGCAGGGTAGCCTCAAAATATTCTTTGCAGACATGTAGTCATACAGAGCAAGGAGCTGCTGCAATTGCTTATCAATGGCAATTACTCAATGATATTTAATGATTGAATTTTGTTTGTAAATATTGAAATTAAAAGGTTAAGGCAAGGGCTGCTCTAAAAGAGCATATTTATCCTAAGAGCAAGGTCTAAATGTGTCCTGATTAGTAAGAGTATAGTGTCTTAGCATCAACAAACAACAAAGAGGACATTTTGTTATTTATTCTTATTTATTTTGTTATATATTCTCAGTGTTTTTGGAGAGCACAAAATATAAAAATCTAGTGATGGATGTTGAAACACAAGGATTGAGGGAAAAAAATCAAACAAATTAAAGAAAACCGACTCTTAGCATGCTAAGACTGAAATAAAGTTTAGGAGAGGCATGTCTGCATCTGACAACAGAGAAACGTAAATCGAAGAGGAGTTTACGGTGATTAAAAAAAGTCACACAGACTAATATTAAGACTGTAAAGTAGTATATATATTTTTTACATTTGATTGTCTTCATTTAAAGTTCCACCCTGAAATAATTTCCTGCTGTATTGATAGATGTTTCAATTTAATAGCCATATTTTAAGTGATAAAAGCCTTCTGACAAATAACATTTTGAATAAAGTAGACAACCACTGTAGACAGTGATGTGAGATATAGCTGTAAGTGTGAGTAGGTCTTAATCACAACCCGTCCAAAGACAGTATCGTCCAGGCATTGATTGAACTTCTTCACAAGACATAAAATGATGTTCCTAATGATTGTCTGAGCTGCACTGATGGACAGTAAAAGCTTTCAGCTCTGGAGGAAAATGAGCTGTCCGCATTACTAGGCTGGGAGTGACATGAACTGTAATCTTCAATAGTCTGCCCTTATGGACGAGAACAAGACTGATCACTAAAACCCGGATTTTTGAACTGTGTACTTGGTGTTTTAGCGAAATGGCTGTCAGATAAATTTGAGTTAAATCAAATTCTTTTATCTCTTTGTGAAAGAAAGACAGCAATAAAACTGTGTGAATGTGAGCTGCTTAATTGCTCTCAATGCAGCAGCTGCACAGATTGAGCTGCATTCTGTAAAGACGCCGCTGCAAATGTTCTCTGTGACTCTGAGTGATCACCTCTCTCAGATATTTCTCTACAGCCTCAAATTTCTCTGTTTCCATTCCATTGTAACCATGAGGTTTTATCAATGGAAGAAAACATAAGAACAAACAAAAGGTTGACAGACAATACCAAGAAATATACAGAAGCTAGTAAAAGGCATAAAAGCAGAATAATAGCTTTAACAACAGTTTGCACTCTTGGTTAAGCGAGAAACAAAACATATGATGTCCTTGGAGAGGGAATGCCACACATTCACTGTAAAGGACTTCACATCATTGTTGGACTACTTTCTAGTAAACATAAGGACAAAAGTAAACATTTCCTTCTGTGTCACCCTCAGACAGTAAATTAGTACTACTGTATACAGTTATCTAACACTTTCCACTCAAAGCTTGACTTTCGGATAACTGTAGGGAACTAGTCATGTACAAGACTCCATTTACTGTTAACTTCACCCAATGATTTATTGTTCAATGAAAAGCACCACACAATTTCTGGTCCAACTTGAAGAGAAAGACTTACTTTACCTCTTTATTGCAGATCAGTTTCACTTCAGTCAGTTAGTTATTATTATCATTATTGTTAGGAGTGAGAATAGTTGTAAAATTTATTGTTAGGATAGTATTTCTTAGGGTACATGGTAGTAGTGGAAGTGTTGTTTCATCATGAGGTGTTAACTCTCTGTGATGCTCATCTAACATTGATTTCCTGTTGTCGTCTTTCCAGGGTCATGATTCTAAAACTGAGGAGGCCATCACATTTTGGAGTGAAAATCGACAGAGGATACAGGCGAGTCCGACTGTTCATCGTACATTGTCTATCGTATTAGTTGGAGCAGATTTTACAAGCAAATTCAAAGCTTTCATTATTTTTTAAACATTATGAGTAATGATTGTGTTACTGGCAAAAAATCAATTTCCCCTTCCCTGTATTTCCTTGCCGAGGATGGTTTGTTCTAGAGTAAGTGTTAACTGTCTTCTGCTGTCACAAATGGTACCACATAATCTAAAAGGAGACTGCGGCAACAGTAACTCTGAGTAATAATACACGTGTGCCTCAGTAAGAGGAGAACGGTTATAAAGTATATCACCTCTGCTTTGTGCAAAGTGCTGTTTGCTTATTATCTGTCCAGTTATTTAAACTCCATGAGTGTTGGGCTCTTAAATCCTGTAAAGAACAGTAAGATTCTGAAAAACATGATTATGGTTTGATCAGACTGTGTCAAACGCACACTGTAGATACAGTCTCTGATTTGGTGTCTCAGGGTCACAACATAAACTGAATAATCCTAGTTTAAAAGATCTGATAACAGATATTTACAGTAAAAATGAGAATCTTGAAGTCAAAATTCAAGATTTGAAATGTTTAAACCCCATCACTAAACTTTGTATGAATGCCTGTCGCAAAACTAAAACTTTTAACATCATATGCAGGAGACTAGCCCTAGTAGTCTCACTTTTATCACTCTTTTGGTTTGTGAGGAGTTGTTATATCCCTAAAAGATAGTGGTTGGCATATTAACTATTTGGTTAACTCTAACCAGTAAAGAGGTGAAGTTAAGGTGGGCCTTTAGCCGCTTGAAGAAGGGCCTGGCTGCAGACACAGCAGAGCTCCATAAGCACATGTTCTGTTGGAAGTCCGACTTGTTTTTTGTTTTGCACTTCCATGTCAGTTCCAGTTTTTCACAGCAGAGATTTTCTCGGGTTTAAGATTTTTTTCTTGTGTGGTTTTTGTATCACAGGGTGTGACAGCCGTGCAGAACCTAGAAGCTCCTTTCAGGAAATCAGCCAAGTTCAGCACACCCATCAGTGAGCGTCTGGATGAAATTGAGCTCCTGTCTGATGACTGAGGCTGTATGACACATAATCACATCACATCACATCACTACAATGGACTAATATCAAAGAGCTATTAAAGGTTATTTGCAGCTGTTTTGACACCTCTGTTGTGCTGGTAAGCTTGTTAGAGCACATGGTTCTCTGTCATGAACAACAATAAAATAAATAGAAGAGCAGTTTAAAGCTTGATATCTACACTTGTTTTCATGTGTATATGATAACAAGTGTGGTCTTGTTTTTATTTTACTTTACAAATTAGAATTTCAACTGCTTATGAGCCATAAAAGGCCAAAAATAAATACCAGGGGTAAAACGAATGGTCTAAAAATGAGGCAAAATAACAAAATACCTTTAAATTGGGAGATTTATGTGAAAGACAATATAATTTTATCGTCTGTATATGTCTAGACCCCCAACTAATGTAACACAGAGAGAACAGATACACAGTATTTCAAGATTTAGATGGAAAATCCTCCCGACAGCTTCTTAGTCTGATGACACACGACTTGTTTCTGTTGAGAGGAAAAGTTTGGAAACTTAATGAAACATTTGGCTGCATGTTTGAGCCGTCAAACATAATCAATCACCATATTTGTCTGCACTCAGGGAAGCTTTTGTCAGACTAAAAGTATTAATGGTTGTTATATATTTGGATCAGGAGTGAGTAAACAACATCTAGACGAATGTGTTCTCTTTGCCAATTTCCCTCCATCCTGTGCTGTGAGCTAAGCATCTTTAATTAGCATCCAAAATGGTGTCAAAGTATCTCTGTGATCACAATTAGCCTTAGCTGATGGCTTGCTTTTTCGTCTAGCCACCACAACCAGTCAGTCGGAATAATCAATAGCAAACAGAACGTGATCCCACATCAACTGTCTATGATTTTGTGATTTGCTTTCTCTACACAAGTTTCTAGTTTCTTATTAACTCACTGCTACAGCTTTGTCTCGCATCAAAAAGTTAAAAGTACAGGTAGATTTGGAAGTATGAAAGCTAGAAGTGTGTGATAGAGCTTAAAAAAAATCCAAGTACTTGATAAGATATAAAAAAGAAGTCTTCCTTGACTATGGTGTTTCCCAAGATATACTGTAAATGTACAACCTGATGTTTAAAAATCCAAGTTTGAATCAAGCAAGTGATAACTTAAACAAACAGTAAGATAAGATAAGAAGAACTTTAGGGGACAGTAGGGGACTTAATGAACATACTTGGTTTTACTGAAAAAGCTGTATACAGGTTACATCGTTATATGTGACTGCATCTTTGACATGGTTTTTAAATATTATTTTCTCGAGTTTTCTGCAAAATTAATGGCTTTTGTTATGGGACCTGTTTGTAGTGTTGCTTTGTGCATCTTTCACAAGACCATGAAGATTTGTTTGCTTGCCACCTCTAATCGTTCTTTTTCATATCCTGTAATTATTGCGATCCAAAAGTGCAGTGTGACAAAAAGACACACTTTCCTCCCACATCGGGTAAATATCTCCCCATTGTCCTCAGAGAAAATCAACACTTTACAAATGCCAACAGGACTCAGAAAGTGTTACAAAGGGCTCTTATCTGTCTGTTTAAAGGTCCACACTGAGCTGATGTTAATATGCTGGAGACACATATTGTATGCTGGAGATTTACATTTGTTTTGGCAATCAGGGGACAATTTCAGGCTCTGCTGAATCTTTTTCAAGCTTTCAGTCAGGATAAGTAGGTTGTAGCTATGGCAACAAGTCATTTGAGCTCAGATTATGCTGTTTTTCTTTCCAAACATTTCATTATTTTCATGAGATGTTGCAGAAAAAATAAAACGCCTCTGAAACATAAGGCCTGGGAGAGATTTTTCAGTCCTGCAATCGGGGTGAAACTCTGAATACCATTTCACGCTGAACTTTTTCCTGTACACCTCTTACTACGGTTATTCTGTGTCACACTGTGCATTACTGTAATTGCTTGCTGGTCAAGGAGCTAAGTGCCTGATTTTATGGAGAAAATAAACCGATAAGTAAATAAAAATCAGGTGATTGTTGAAAAATCCAGGAGGTACAATTGCATTTATTCTAAAGGTTTATATTGTATGGCCTTCGGAAGAAGATGTGTCAGCTGAATGCTTAACTCCCTCACAAAATTACCCATATAATTTAAACACAGATAGTGAATAGAAACAACCGTAGCTTGCAAATGTTGTGGATGCAGTTTAAGTGACGTTACCAATGATGATGATTTTACTGTTGATAACGATGTAGGTGGACTGTGGTGTAAACTGCGGAGTTTTGGCTCCTTTATCAAGTGTGACAAATGTAAACTTAACTGAACTTTCCCGGCACACACGTCTGAAGAATCCTGTATGAGAGCAGGTCACCACCACACAATTCATAAATCAGTCACATAAATAAGATAGCATGCTAATCCAGAAAGCTGTATCTAAATGCAATATGTGCAAAAACTGATTTAACTAACAAATAATAATAACACCCAGCTGGAAACTGGTTATTGTGACCAGCATGGTAGAATAATATTCCATCACTAAGTACTTTATCACCAGTATGTGGTAGATATGCTCTTCCTCAATGTCTATTGTCATAACTGTAAATGCTAAGATTGTGTGATTAAGGTACCTTCATTAGCAGCTGTGTTATGCTTTTAATCAGCTACTTATACCGCTGTCAAAACCAACAGACATCAGGAGGCACCATCTCACTTAGGCTGCCATGCAAGATGACACGCTACAGGAACTGTTCCTCTGATTTGTATTTAGGAAAAGATGCTGTAAAGTAGCATCTGCAAATATAATAGTGTGATAGTTCATGTACAAGACAGGCAGCAACCTCAGAGATATGAGGGAGGGAAACGCAGGAGTGCTAAAAAAAACACTGGAGTTCCCTGAGTGTCCACTGGAGGCCAGCTGTGGAAGCACCAGAAACTACATACATACTAAACCAAAAAAGCAATGTTTTTAAAGCAAGAATAAACATGTCTACAGCCTGGTTCAAGAAAGTCACCACCACCACCATGTGTAGTCGTGTTAAAGTCCTTACACACCGGGGGCGTTTTTTTCGTGCAATTATTTCAGACGTCAATATTTTTTTTTTTTGCAACCTCAGATTCACCGGTATATCCAACATGGCCGACCGGCTGATTGTTTACGTGTCGGAGAACAGAGTGCTTTTTGATAAAAAAACACAAATATTACAAAAATAACGACCTGAAGGAAAACTTGTGGAGAGTCATAGTGTCAGATTTCTCATATGAGGATAGTTTGTGTGCTTTAACAGTTTGCTAAATGTCTTTGTTTTAACTTTCATCTGTGCTAAGTAACTTTAGCTCGTAAGCTAACCTGTTCAAATACAACATACCATATGTATTTTCACCGTCTCAAACTCAATTACGTTGCTGTCACAGCACCATTAGGTCTCCATTGTTACCTTACATTTATGGATTTTAGTTTAATGTGCTTATCTGGTGCTGGCCCTGACTCAGTACATGCTATCATGACAGACAGACATCTCAACACTAGTGTCTAATCAGAACTGAAAAACAGTCAGTCTGCTGTTGGGTCAGTCTTCTCGCTTCCACCCAGGACGCGTCTTTTTTGAGCAACTCCAGCAACTTATAGCTTTTAGAAATATTTTTGTTCCATTAAAACTACACTGAACTAAATGAAGTAAATGTTATCACAGATTTTTTTTATTTATTTATTTTTTTAACAGTAATACCACCACGTCTATCTCAACACTTGGAGCACAATTACATCTCTGAATATAAGGAGTGCAGTGCTCAAAAATTTACAAATGAAACATAAATATGATAAAGATTCAAAAAAGTATCAGGAAATGGCTGTTGCTGCATTCTACTCTACCTACATAGCATTTTTTTATTTATCTTAAATTTATTTTAAAATCACAACATAGTACAAACCTGGCCATTGAACTATGAGGGCAAAAAACCAGGAGGAAAATGTAAACAAAATAATGGCCCATTAATGGTAATTGACGTAAAATGCTCAATTAATTGTAATGTTTCTTTAAAGCAGCGGTACATACCATAACCCTCTGGTCTTTGCTGCGTTAAAAGGCAGAAAATAACACAGGACAGGATGACAGACAGCCCAGTTGGCCGTGAGGAGTTTGCAGGTCAGCTCCAGGGCTCAGCAGAGACCTTCACTTGGCTCACCGAGCTGCTAACAGGCGCCGGCTGTGTGTCGCTGTGAAAAAGTGGGCGGTAATTACAGCCGTGCAGGAGGAGAAGATGTTCTCCTGCAGAGATGAAAAAAAAACACACACACAAACATACACACTAACACATGGCCACACACAGTGACCATGCCCCCGTTCCACAACTGATAATGAGCATCTAATGAGCGGTGATGTCATTACAGCGAGCACACAGCTGCCAGCACACTCTTGTACACTTCTTTTCCTTATCTGTCCACCACTGCCCTCAGTTAATAAGGCTGCACATACTCACTCCTCTGCTTCTCTCTGGTATCTGATGAATGCACATATCATAACAGCGCAGGCAGCAGTTTGAAGCTGCATGAAAAATATATGTTGAAAAAAAAAGGATCTAATTGTCATGGCATGCAGGGTTGATTTTTAATAGAGGATAAAAATAGAAAATAAAATCCCAAAGGTTCAGCAGTTGTCCTGAAAGGTTACATCATGTGGTCTGTCCCTCAGCTGAACTGGCTGTGAGACACCTGTGAGCACTTCAGCAGGACATCCAATATTCAGGCTGGACAGCGCAAGGACATTTATAGGCACAGACGTTTTCAGAATTTGCATAAGTTTCAAGTAGGATAACACAAAATTTATGCAAACATGGTTTTATCATCCCCTACCATCTAGCTAAACTTTCAAACACAGAAGGCAATTTCACATGCTTTTATCTTATCAAGCCACAACAGCATTTCGGCTCACCCGGCTTGAAAGTCTATTAATCAAGTTCAGACTGCTTTGATATCAGTAGTCAGGCTTTAATCAGAAGCTCCAAAATCACTCCTGGTTTAGCCTCCTAATAAAGGCTCACAGCATGGTTTAGTTTTACAATTTCACAGGTCGATTTTAAGGCTCTTTATAGTCTTTGTCACCAGTATCTCCAACATCGTGGTACCATATCAGCAGATGCTTACACAAAGACTTTATGTGTGGTTAGGGCACTAAGGAGGGCCTCCAAGACGGGTCCCCCTAAGCTCTTAAGGTTCTCATTTAACTAACCTTTTTTTCCTGATGGTTTTAAAAGTTCTTTCTATCGCATGTTGGTCAAACATCCTTTTTTCAGAGATACAAACATCACCATGGCTATCAAGGTCAAGTACGTGTTTGTTTCTAGAAAAATCCCAGTCCTGAACAGGTTCAGTTTTGCAGCTTCAGACCTAAAGCTAAAGGTAGCTGCACAATCAGTTTACAATTATTAAATTATTACAAGAGTGAGACACAGTGGAAAGCTTCTGATGTAGTCCTGCAATTCACTCAGGATATGGTGCCTTTAAATATAGTGGAGAAGCCTTAAAACTATTAACCTCTCTGATGTCTACAAGGTGAGCTCCTCAGCTACAAACTTGTCTTGTTTTGGTTTTGAAATCATGAAACATAAAAATAATGAAAATGAATCTAAAAAAGGCTTTAAATCACATAATGTGATATCTTGTATATCTCATGATGTTATTAATATCAGCAGTAGCATTTCTAATTTTGAAGTAGGTGCATAAGTCTGAAAAATGTGCACCAATTATATTTTACAATTTATTGTACAGCTGTTAGGCTGTTGGGGTGATATCTGGTTTTGCAAGTTTTAAACCTATTATATTAATGGATATCAAATAAAATGTTCATTATGGTTTCCCCCGGAGGAGAAACAGAGTTTTACTGACCATATGCACACAAATGATTTTTAGTCCAGTTAATGAACTGCCTCTAGGGACGGCAGAGGTATTTGGTAAGGCCAGTCCTCCACTCTTATCCAGATGGAAATTCTCCACTCCTATTCATTAGATTATAACACTGTTGAGTAAAGACATTTACAGTCTTCAAGGGATGATGAAATATTTTAATTTGGGTTCTTATTACATTGTTTGAGGGAGGAATTAAATCTCACTTAAGCTACAAGCTGCTTACCTTGTAGGAAAAAGGGTCTTAACAGCTAAAAATGCTTTTTTAAATATGGATCCACCTTTAAAATCTACTTTGTTTTGCTAAGTTTGCTAAGTTTTAACCACACTAGCTATGCAGCTTTAGAAATGGCAATATTACTCATGTGGTCCATAAAATCCACCACTTTGGTCCTGGGTAATACTGGATTTGATTAATTTCACTGATTTTATACAGACCTTCATTGTCCCCAGAAAATGAACCCTGCAGACAGTTTGGTGATCTCTGAGTATTGAGCTCCAGGTTGATATTATTTTGTATTTTATAAAATGGATTTGCTACTGTTGGACGGATTCTCATCAAACTTGGTACATCCATGCGGTTATATGTAAGAACTCTTCAGCCTCCAACAATATTACCAAGTGAAATATCTCAAGTGTATCAGCCATAGTTGTGTCAGTTTACAAATATATGCGAGGGATATCATTCGGAGAGCTGGTTATGACAGGAATAATCCAAGATGGAGCGATTGAGGCCGCAAAGATTTAATTCATTCCTGGCAGGATTTATAACCACTTTATTTCTCTACTTTGTTAAATACTTTATACTGATTGGTCAAAACCTCATAACAATGGTGTTTAATTCTCAGTAGGAAAAGCCATGCCAGGAACAACCTGATCACACACGTCATATCGAATCAACACGCGTAAAGGAGTTCAGCACATTTCACCTCTGCCTGTTGACACTGGAACGAAAGCTTTACTTTCTGTCTCAGGCTGGTCTCTAGGGTCAGGAAATAATGACAGGCAGTGGGCACAGATGTGTGAGGAGCCTGAGGGGCAACTAGACTCCTACGATAAGGAAATGTGGAGCAATACCTCACTGTTCAGAGCAGGTAACAGCAGCAGAGATGGTGAGAGCACTTCTTAGTTGCAACTGTAAAATACGGTGTTGGAGATACACTTGTAATACCTTTTCTGTGGTGCAACCGTTGACACCTTAAGTGGACACTACATCAACATGCTCCTCCCATTGCAAGATGTGAGGCTAAAAAAATGCCGTGACAAGCGCTGTTATACCTTCTTTGTGTTAAACACGTGTCAGCTTCAGAGAACAGAATAAGAAAAGCCCAATGAGGACAGAAATGTCAGCCGAAATATTCCTGCAAGAGTTCGATTCACCCTGTTTGAATAATTACCAGCCAGATTTGTGCCTCTTTCTGGGAAATGACCGTGTCAGGATAACAAGTACCTACATTTTAGAGATATTCGAGAGATCTTTGTGTATAAGAGCTGTTAATGTGTCAGCAAATAGAGTTTCCACACAAAATGTATGTATGAGTATTTCACTTAAAGGGTCAAGTGTACTCTTTTGAGAGCCATTAGCGCTACTTCTGGCTTTTCTTCTGTTGCACACTTGGAGCATCCTAATACCTATAATTAACCACACAGAAACCACAGAGTGATCTATAAATGGAAAAAGAGTGATTTACTCCGTTTATTGAACAAAATATTTTACAGTATCTTGGATATACATATATACATATTCGCTTGTACTGTGTAACACGGTCCGTGAACCCCTGCAGTGACATCATAGTAATCCTGTGCCTCCAAACTTCAATGGATGAAATATTAATACATCATTGACTTCCAAACACATTATACAAATCTTAATATAGAAAGCACAAAAAATAAGAATTTATCAGTGAAAAGTACTCACTCTCAGGACAGAAAGCTTCTTCATACAAAAAACAACTTTTACAATTTTTTTTTTCTCTTTTTTGCAGTTACAGTATGCAGGTCATAAAAATACCTGGAATTCCCCCCGTTTTTTGTCACATGGTGTCGTTCTCCTTTCCTCTGCACGGAAATCACCGATAAGGACTTATTCTAGAACAAATAAAGAAGTGGCTCGGCCACTGGAGCTCCTGCTGTTCGTCTCCTCTGCTGCTGTGGATCATCAGCAGGCCTCTCAGATAACATACACATCAGTCTTCTCCCCGAGAAGCCAGTACGTTCTCATTTTGCCTTTGCCCTGAAAAACACAGAAATCAATAAGTTCATCAATGAGATGTAGAGGAGGATGAGGGGTGAGGGTGATATGCCCTGTTAGGCCGCCCTTTGTTTAAGAGTGACCCTGACGTTCACTGAGTTCAGGTTACACTTCTCCCTCTCTTCTTAAGAACAGCAGTATTAATCAGTGGCAGCTGGTCAATAGAGGGTGCTAGGGCACCGCCCCACCGCTCTCCACAAGGAGAATGGCACACCACTGCAGAATTTTTTAGATATCAGTTTGAAGAGATCAAGACATATTATAAAGCCAGTGTAATAAGGTGAAGTCAAAATATAGATTAAAATATTCCACTGTCACATACTTGGAGTCAAAGGCATGAATGGTTGTGTCCTCAGGTCTCTATTGACTCTTGTTATAAGTTGCACATGTCTCTTTTCAATATAAGAGATAGGAGCTACTTGAAGCACTATTAAACTATGAGAGTAATGGTAAATTGTAAATGGACAGTGTTTATATAGAGATTTCTCTAGAGCGGGGCAGATACTTGTTGAACCTGTGAGAAAAGCTTGATGCTTGAGTCATAGAGAGAGCTATAACAAAATGCAAAAAGAAAACTCAGTCAAGCTGTTTGAGAGGCGATCTTTGCAGGAGAAGCTGAGAGTAAATGAGCTTGAACCAGAGCTTTTACTGTCTTCACTTGTTTGCTTTTCTGTATTACAAAGAGGCATCAGAATAATTTCTAGTCTGTTTCACAACAAGTTAACAATCCCTTACGGAAGCTTGAAACAACATTTCTTCACCATCTGTAGAAGCAAATATGTACCAATAACCATTAGCTGTAAGATACAAGGTGAGTGAAGTGATACGGAAACTTGCATTTCGTCTATTGGCCAGTAGGGGGCAACTCATCTTTGGTGAGAGGAGGTAGATATTTTCCCAATGAGCTGGTGGTCTCAATTGTTTGTCTGTTTAAGAATGTAGCTCCAATGACCCGAAGGTTGGCGGTTCAATTCCCCCAAAATTCAAGTCTGTCCGTTGTGTCCTTGGGCAAGACACTTAACCCACCTTGCTCCCAGTGTGTGTCCTCCACTGGTGTATGATTGTGAGTGTTGTGTGGTGGTGGTCGGAGAGGCCGTAGGCGCAGAATGGCAGCCACGTTTCCACCACCACCAAAGTGTGACTGTGTGAGTGAATGAATGATGTATCCAATGTAAAGCGCTTTGAGGGTCTCTGATAAAGCGCTATATGAAATCTGATGCATTATTATTATTATTATTATTATTCTGTAATAATGACTTTAATTAGGTCAGGGGTGCAGAAACAGACCACTTTACCAGCAAAGTGGGTGGCAGTATATGTACCCCAGTTGAAATATAGTGACTACCAAAATGCTAACCTTAAGGCTTCAGAACATTAGTCCTTAAATCAAGAGATCACAGCACAACAGTTAGACCAACTTTTTATTACAGTCTGTCAGTAAAGATGTTATACTTTTCTTCTAATGGTGGATTCTAGTCTTTACAAATCAGAACTCCAAATCAGAGCTTTTATAACCCCCAAAAGACACCATTTTAAGCTAGATGCTTCCCCCCTTTTCTATTGGTTTTAATCTGTTCTTGTTAAAAGGTTTCTGAAGGAAACGTTCTTACCTTCATTTCTACATCTCCTCGTAACTGGAGATCGAAGTAGCCAAACTCATCCAGCACTTCTTTGGTAGCAGAGGATACATGGATCTTTAAGGCTGCAAGACAAAGGAGAAAACAGATACGACTCAAGTTTATGTATTCAATCCATCAAATCTTTGAATTACCACCACACTGCTATTATCTCCAGCCTCAGGGTTTTATAGCAGACTGATGATGTAAGTCAGCAGCTGAGATGCTAACAGTGATGAAAATCTGTATTGTTTGTCCCAATTAATGCTCACAGTGCAGAGATGTGAGACATGACTCCTGCCTGTGAAGCTTCAGGCTGCACAGTTTATCGCTGGCTAAGGGCCCTTTGCTGTAAGTGCAATCAATTATTTACCAGAGGAGGCACAATACAGGAAGCAGCCCAGTAGTTAATCAATACATCCGATGACTCGCTCGCAGGAGCTCCAACCACAGTTTCATAACACTAGTTCCTGTCACAGCCAGTTAAAAACAGAAATGTCAGAGTAAAAAGTATGCCTCTCAGCACGTCGATACATCTCATATTCAGCTGAGGAGCCTTTCAAACCAAACACATCAGCAGGAATTCATTTACACACACCAGCAAAGACAGATAGGGCTCTGTTTACAAACAGATCAAATAAAAAAAATGCTCATCCAGATGTAAAGATTGATTGATACAGAATTTTCAACATACAGAATAAGCATATTCAGCATTTTAGTTCATTACGTTGTTATAATTCCTTCTCACTTACAGGAAACACTCATTATCACTAAAAACAGATTTAAAACCAGTCCACAAATCTTCTCAAAAGCTTTTTAAGAAATCTGACCTGCGTAGAAAGAGTTGTGTGTGTTTAAACCAAAGAAAGCGAGGCTGTTCATCGCATTCTCAGTGGATAATCTGTAGCTGCAAATAATCCCATCATTAGCACTTTTTTCTTCTTCTGTAGCAGCAAAGTTTTGGGTTAATCTAAAATGCGTCAGACTCTAATAGACCCTTTAATGCGATGAAATCATTGAGCATGAAAGACTCTTTTCTTACAGATAGAGTCGTAAAAGTTAGAGCACCTATTTGGAGTTAAGTCCATTGATTTTAAAAATGAGGGGTTATTTGTAGAGCTGTAAGGATGACAGATGTAAGAATGACGGATGTAAAGCTCAGTGTAACAAACTAGACATGTTTTTTTTTTTGGTCACAATGTAATAAAGTAGAGGTAAAAGAAATACTGCTCCAGGATATTAAACTGTGTGAATCAAGTGTAAAAATCTAACCAAAGGAACCAAACAAGTGAGAGTGAGACTCACCCTCTCCGTTTGACTCCATTCGAGACGCTGTGTTGACTGTATCTCCAAACAAACAGTATCTGGGCATTTTCAAACCAACCACCCCGGCACAGACTGGACCTGCAAAACACAAACTAAATATAGTCACATGGAACAGTGGAAAACCACAGTAATATCTGGCACACTTAGGGTAGAAGTCATTATCACTCAGCCATGGTGGAGAGAATGCTTTTTAATAAGACGACAGAGGTGTGAGTGGATTGAAATTGCGCTCAGAAGCCTTTAAATGACTCTGACATTGTTAAGTACCAGCCTACACATGCTGGTCTGTTTCTGCTGCATGTCAGGTGTCTGGAGGAGAATATAAACACGCTGCCGAGAACTGGTACTGTCTAAATACTGTGTCAGAAGCTGTTGGAAATGACCTCAGACGAAAAGCTGCCGACAGATCAAGATTAAATATCCTGTGTTTATTTCCAGTCATTGTGTTTATATGTGGAGAAGTGGAAGTCACATATCACAGCTGCCCCGCAACTGATGTACTCTCACTAACAACTGATATGATATAAAACCACTAAAACCAGTACAAATGTCCCGAAACAACCTCACAGTGCACTCAGATTTTTGTCTTGACGTAAGGCGTCTATGTTTGAAAATTGAAGACTTACGAATTCAGATTGATGTTTCCCTGTCCGGTTTTCCCGGGGTTGTACTTTTTTATGATTTTATATTTGTTTATTGTTATTGAGTGTCCAATGTGACGTGGAAAACGAAAAAAGTTCAATTTATATTTGTTGTTTTGAGACTTGTTTGTGGTGAAAGAAGTTTCAACTCAAGATGTTTCTATTGTGTTTTGTCTTTGTTCACAGAATCTCAAACACGCTATGATTAAAGATGATCCTTCAAACTTGTTCTGGGATTCTGTGGATCAAAAAAGCAGAAATATGCTGTTATGCAACGTTTTGATAGTTTTAAGGAAGAGATAAAGAGAAATGCTTTAGTTTGTCCAAGTTTCTGTTGAATTTGTCTCTTAGGTTTTTGTGTTGCAATCAATATTGGACCGGATCAGAAGCCTTTTAGAGTGGAAATGGATTTTGCTCTGTTTGTCCAAAGAATAAAATGGTTCAGTGCTTTCCCTATTAAATGGAAGTTCAACTGAAAAAGTTCTCCAAATGGAAATATTTTAGTTGTCTGACTTGGACTTCTGAATTTTTGAGTCTGTTAATAAAAGTCTAATTTTAGTTTCTCAGTTATTGATAGAGAGTTGAATTATGAAAGGGTCAGAGCATGCCGGAGGCAGGAAAGAGAATAATAACTCTATCATTGAGAAAAGAAACATAAAAAAAACTTTATTCTGCTTTTTTATTATTATTGGGACAGAGTAGAAAACGTCCTGCATCCACCAGTAAGTAAATCATGATATCAGTTTTGGCAGCATGCATTACTCAGATACACTCACCTGTGTGTATTCCTATCCTGAGTCTCAGCTGGTCGTTGGGTCTGTGTCGGATCTTGAACGTTTTGACCTGCTCTAACAACGCCAGCGACATCCCAGCGATCTCTCTGGCGTGTAGCTTTCCGTTCCTCACCGGCAGCCCTGACACCACCATGTAGGCGTCACCGATGGTCTCCACCTAAAGAACAAAAATCAAAAGGCTAAATCATTTTGTAAAATACAGTCAGGAAAAGAAATTTTTGGATGTAGCCTTGTTTCTGAGAGTTTCTTTAAACATTAAGTCAAGCCCAAAATGCTGTAAAACACGTGTTCTCAAACATCAGACCTAAAAATAGACAGATCATACCATTTCTATTGACATGGATTATCCTGGCTTACCTTGTATACGTCAAAGTTATCAATGATGGCATCAAAGCAGGTGTACAGATCATTGAGCAATGTGACCACCTGGGGAGAGAAAGAGGAGATTAATATGCAGCTACTAGGTGAGTCTGTTTTGAGGGCAACATGCTCTACCTCTGAGGTCAAGTCACCCAAAAAATCAAACTATTCATTATTCAAGGAGAGGGAGCTAATTCTTTTCATACAGTAGTGTCCTAATAAAACCACAAAACCAACAAACCGGCAACAAAATCAAAGGTCAAGAGCTTGTGAAACAATTTATAATAGTTTGAATACTCGGGATTCAAACATGAGTGTCTACTTTACATCCTGGTAATAAAGCAACACATAAAACAGATGAGCTGAGAGTGTCTTCCCCACCTTCTCTTGACCACATATGGTTACCTCTGGCAGCAAATAACCGAGATGACAAAGGTGTTGTTGCCAAACTTGCAGCTTCAAAATGTGAGTCTGCATCTCATCACCGAGGTTCAGTCTGTTATTTTGAGCCGAAGCTAAAAACACTGACAACTTGGGAGGCCTGTGTTTCTGCAGAACCTCACAGTTTCCCACATTATCTCAGTCTGTCTGCAGCTGCCGGCTGAGCCTCACTGACAAACACGTTTACAGCATCATAAATCACACCAGCAGATGGAATATTTCAAACCCAATCTGGATTAAATTTAACAGAATGAAGGGCTGTAATGTAGCACTCAGGCAGATGTTGGCTGTTTGTTCAAACCCTGATTTGTTGTTCAGTTGTCGTCTCTAATGTTAATCCTTTTTTAAATAGTCACTTATCTTAGAATAAAACAAATGGAGTTTTGTCTTATCAGGACAAGGCCATCAGAAACATTCAATCTGAGGATTTAACTCTTAAAACTTGAGTGTGAAATTTATATGTGAGCTAAAGAGATGGCAGCTCCACAAATTACAGACAGAATGTGATTCTTGCCTTTACAGCTCAAATATCATGTTTCCAAACATTAAAAAATTTGCTTTTCTCTATTCTCACGGACAGTTTCTAGCTTTCTAGCTTTCCTGGAAACATGTCATTATAGCAGATGGAAATCTTTCCTGGGGTAAAAAGGTGGATCTCTCTCCTGAATTATATTATCACACTTGAATGGCTCCGGATGCAGGTGAGGTGATATCTTCCATATATTCATAAACAACACTGCACTATAGAGAAGGATGCATCTCTCTGATGCACTGCAACATTGCATCAAAATAGCCCTCAGTGTACAAGTCAAACCACTACAATTACTGTTGAGCATGTGCTGGAGGATTTGATTGACCGACAGGCTGACAGCAGCACTGAGGGTGTAAATTTTCATTGGGGATGCTGGGCTGGGGGGTTGGGAGGGTTGGCGGCTTTAGGCTTGTATGCCGCCTGACAGGAACAGCTGCAAACCGCGACGAAAGCTCAAAAGAGGATCACTCTTCTCCTGTTTTATTTGCAGATTTAAAAAGAGAAGATTTTACCTTTAGTGAGATTTCTAATTTCTATATAAACATTAAGTGAAAGAGGTCAAAAAGGAGGAATTCAGACGGTAAGGAAAGGCTTTCAATGAGACAAAATGTACAGTATGTATTTCAACATGGGGGTTAAAGCCACAATTTTAAATTTCAAGAATAAGGTCCAAATAGTCATAAAGCCATATAGAGAAAAAAAGTCATCAATTTAAAGGCTTGGGGTTGTACAGGTTTGAATTTACCTTGTATATTTACGATTAAAAAAGTCATAAATTGAGGACCATTGACTGAGTAATACACAGAGTTTTGAAGCCTATTAGTGAATCAGACTGAAACCATTTTTTGACCAGGTCGTACATGCGCTTATTTTTGCTCTAAAAACTGCTACTACTACTGGTGTCTGCAGCGTCTGCAGACAGCCTCAAGTGGACACTTGAGGAACTGCAGTTTTTCGCTCAACCACGTCGGCTTTAGTGCTGCTTGTTTATGACATTGTGGTCGTACAGTTGCAAAAAACAAGTCATTGATTTATAAAAAACTACAGTCAGAAATAAATGAAAATAAAGCTGTAGAATAAACTCAAAAATTTGAAAGAAAACAGTAAAAAAAAATCACAAGAATAAAGCCATAATTCATTAGAATCAAATTATTAACCCAGTGTGATTAAAGGTCTGAACTAATGATGAAAATAAGGCTTAAATTTATGAGAGTTTATGTTTATGTTATTTATTTTTTTGTTTTTTTGCTTCGATGTTGAGATGACAGGGCTGTGGGAGAGAGAGCAGGAGTGACATGCAGCAAAAGAAGCTGGAAGCTGAAGGATATAAAAGGGGACTGCAGACCTCTAGGCCAGCAGTTTCCTTTAATATGTGTCAGACATATAAATCCCAGCTTTTGAATATTTAGACTGTGTTATTTATTAAATATTAAAAGCAGTTTGGTTAGATTGTATTAACTGCTACAAACACAAAGACCAGAAAAAGCTTTTCTCGGGTCCAGAGAAAAGAAGCAGTTTGAAGGTGAAAAGAACAAGTGTTAGTTCTCGGGTGACCCCACTCCATCTGAAGGTGTTACTCAGTCAACAGCACTTTACACCCTCTGCAGAGATGTGACAATGATCTGATGTATTTGCTCTAAAACCTCTGTTTCATGTGAGAGGGAGATATGTGGTGGCATAATGTGACTCAACTCTGCGTCAGCACACTCTCCCATCCAACAAATATACTATTTTGAGTTGCAGCCCGTGTGTGGGAACACACACACTGTGGGAACTATGAGACACACCGTAGGTAGAGACCTGATACTGGTGAGCACTTTTATGCATGAATACAGAAACAGAATCCGCTGCATTTTTAGTCACGAGCTGTGGATTGTAAAAGCTTCAGAGGAACTTAGAGTAGCTTGTTACTCCAAATCCTAACAATGAGAGAAAAACTGGATTTCAGAGCAGTAGTTATCCATCGGAGAAGTAATCTCTGTGTACCTGCAGCGGTGTACTTTCAGCAGACATTGACGTGAAGCCCACGATGTCGCTGAAGTAAATCGTGACGCTGTCAAATGCTTCTGCCTGCACCGTCTCCCCTCGTTTTAGCTGCTCTGCCACTGAACTGAGGGAAGGGAAGAAAACACACATGCAGCAATGTTAAAACTTCCATCTGTTAATCATAAAGACAGACATAGAAGAACTGAGTCATGAGCAGAAGTTACCTGATAAGATTTCTGACTGAGTCAAACTGAAAATGGGCAGTTGATGAGCATATAAGGGTTTTCAATACTAGATCATATCCCAATATCCAGTTTGTTTGTTTTTGATCTTAATCACAGTGTTGTCCTTTAACAGGACACTATTAATCCATGGTTTATTGTCATTAATCGGTCTGGGATTTTAAACCCTTTCAAGTATGCTGGACCTCAGTATGTTTACCATGTCTTCAGATCTATGTGTTTTGGTTCTTATTCAGCTGTTTTTGTGTCTAATTGCTGTTTAAATTGTATTAGTGGTCTATTTTTCTGTTTTGTTTTGTTTGTTTTTTTCTGTTCCCTCAAATAAATTTTTGACAAAAATAAGCTGCTATCTTATTCTGGACACCAACAAGTGAAATTTTGGTCTCAAAATCCAGGTCAGACAAATGTGAATCACATTCACTGTTTTTTTTTTTTTTTGTTTTTTTTTAATAAGCAATATTTTTCAATCTCTTTTATAAGAAGTTTTCTAATGAGTCCTCAGTTAGGCCAAGATTCCTTTAACTTTTAGTATAATCCAGTGTCATTTTGATTCAGTTTCCAGGGTTAAGCTGACCATTAACTATAGCCGCCCTTGCTACCAGACATTGCAATGTTTCTCAGGATCAGCTGAGCCAACATGGCATGCTTCATAGACGTAGGATGATGTATTTGAAATGCACTCAGGCTGACTGTGAGGAGACAATCAGGCAATTGCTGAAAATACTGAAAATAAAAATAAAAATGTGTGACTTTTTTCACAGGAAACTGTCTCAGAAGAGAAAAGCATAGTCTGATGATGATGGTTATTTTATTCAAAGCTAGTTTTAAATAAAAACTTGCTTCTTATCCAAAACATGGCTAATGAACGCCTAGCAGGTGTAATTACACCTGGATGTTGGATCCAAATTCTCTTTATTTCAACTTTTTCTCGGTCTGATTTTGCTGAAGGCTAAAACACAGAAGCAAAAGTTATACGTTCAATTTAAAAGCTGTGAGAAATGATGAGCGGTATTCCTCTCTGGCCTGAGCGTTAACGAAGACGAGGTTTATCAGAGGAAAAAAAAGAGGATAGATGTGTGAAAAGATGGGCTTTGCGGTTGTGGTGTTATCCAAACCCCTAAACTCTCTATCAAGTGTGCTCCTCTATCTGGACTTAATGAGCACTCTGCCTGTCAGTCTCTCTGTTCCCTTTCATCTACAGTGAGATTGTGCCCAGGGAAATGTGTATCAGTTAATAAAATGAGGTGCTGAGAGGGATTATGAGTCTTTCTAAATAATTCAGGGATTTAACACGACGTGTCATTGAGGCACAGTGAAACACTCAGCCCACAGTTTTTGCCAAGTTCAAGTTAAAATGAAGTATTAAGCTTCTTGGAATGAAAAACGTGGGCGTGAACGTGAACAGTGATTTTTCTTACTGTGGTAAAATTTGATAGAGGAGGTTTTCAGCTTTCCTCTTCTCCTCCAGGTAGGCTTGTGTCCGCTCCTCCACAAGGTTCTCCAGGTTGTTGGCGTACTGCTCCATTCGGGACAGCAGGTTGTTGAGGATGCTGGTGCTGCCCTCCCTATGGAAAAACAAATTTTATATATCTTTTTAACAAGTTCAAAATGCTTACTGGTTCATCCATCTCTTACAAGTACATTGCATAGAAAGGGAAGTGTTTGGGGATATCTAGCGATCAGAATGTAGATGGAATTGCTCCCATGCTCACCCCTTCTGTCAGTGAAGTGATGGTTAACTCTGAGGACAAGAAGCTCCTTTCATGCATGTCAAATTTGATGCTACATATGTCAGGTTTAAACGTTAGATGTGCATACAGGTGCAGACACAGCCTCTTGTGTGTCTTCTTGTGCTGCAAAGCATTGACTGACTTCACAGACCACTGCTGACTGCAATATATGGATCTATTTCTGCACTTAAAGGGGGGCATAAGTGAGCTCTGTCAATACAAGTTATTCTGTGAGTAACAAATATCACCCCTCAGAAATTTTTTTTCTACTGTGTGTCGCTAAATACTGCATACTGCACTTTTAAATCCTTTTAAAAACAGTCAGATTCAAGCATTTGCTTGTTATGGATTCTTAAATGTGAGGATTTGCAGCTTGTTTTCATCCGACATGATATGAAACTGAGTCCAGAGGTTTTGTTAATGATGAGGGATGAAAAAATGAATATTTGATACTAGTATTAAAGAAATATTAGACCTTTTATACATCAAGTTTTGCTCTGGTTCTGTAACTTTATCTAAGCTTGAGTAATCCTGCTTATCTTTAACCTCAAAGTTTGCTATTTGTTCTTCCTGTGCTGTCGAGAGCATCCAAACTGTGACCATCCCTGAACTGAACCACATGAACCCGCAGAGAGTTGTTTGTTTGACCAAACCTAAAAAAGGTCATGCTTTAACCTGCACAGAGGATATTTATACCAGACACTGCCAGAATAAGACTCAGGGAATCATTAAGGATTCCAACCAGCCGGGTAATGACTTTTCTGCCTAGAGCGGTCAGAAAGAAGATACTGGATACAGCAGGTCCCCGGAGGCTGAGGGAGAGATGCTGCCTTCACCGAGGAAGGAACAGGAATTAGGTCACTATCCTAAATGGACCCACAAATCCTACAGTTATAATTTTATTATGTAAATTGAAAAGCTTTAATCGTTTGAAAGTTTCAGGAACATTTTACAAGAGCCCCAAAGAACAAAACAACCAAATAACTCGTCAATCTATGTGACAGGTAAAAAGATATACTTAAGTTGTTATTCCAAAAATAATGTTATATTCTTTTTGTTATAAACGCAAAGATTGAGTGGACTAAAACTACGTATAACTGGGTCGGTCAAATAATAATCAGCTAATACTGGAAGCTATAGCTCAGGCATTTTGGTGGGTTATACTTAACAGCAGCTCATGTAGGCTAAAGCTGATGAAGGGATGAAGATCTCCTGGACTCACTTCTCACCAATTCAATAACTCCTGGTCACTTCATTCATATTATGTGATCTATAGCTTAAAACAAATGTTGACTCGATTAGTATCACTGGAGGTTATTCGTGGAATCAAGCCGTAGTTGTATGGTTGCATTAATTGATTACCTTAACAGATGCAAGTTAGCTTAAAGTAAAGGTCTACCTACTGCTTTTGACATGATTTCTGATTTCTAAGACTCATGAAACAATAATGTTTTGGAGCAAAGAGGTTGCTAAAGACTTTTTATGATAGAGATAGCTAATTACTCATATTACTATCTTACTTGGTATCAGTTGCAGACTGAACAATGATGCCTTTCTTCGGAGCAACGCTCAGTTGTTTTCAGTTCATATTTAATCTCTTTTAATCATTTAGACAGTGAAACTCAGAAGCTTCCAATGCTATCAAGATGAAGATAAGCGTTTTGATGCACCAGTGACATTCAAAGCTTTGGACAGCACCGGTGACGTGGCTCTCCGTGTTTGAGACAAGCTTCAACACTTTGTATTGAAACATTGTGGTTTACTCCAGTAGAACAAGATTTGGGGCTTTGGTGTCATCCATCTGTCTTTACTTTACATCAATCATCAGACATCAAGCAGTTTCTCTGGAGCAGCAAAACATTGGTAACACTTTACAAAAACCATAATTTATAAATGTAAGTAGTTTATTAATGTTTAATCATCATTTAAAAACAGCATATAGACCAATTATAAATGGCAAATAGATACTTTGTTAATGGAAGTTAATAGTTACTTTACCATTAACAAGCAATGAAATGATGAATAATTTGGTTATTCATCATGGTTAATATTTGGTTTTTAAACCATCTATAAACATTACGTAGATGGTTATTGTAAAGTTAGAGTTAGGGTTAGGTTTTAAAATTGTGAAATTTAAAATGTATTAATGGTCTATATGCTATTTATAAATGATGATTAAATATTAATAAACTATCTGCTTACCATTTATAAATGGTCTATGGAGTTATGGTTATTGTAAAATGTTACCGAAACATTTTCTATGAACTTTTTTACGTGTGAAACTTTTGTTACAGCCCTTTGATTTGTAAAACTGGTGTCATTCCTCTTTACATTATTGGTCACCTGCACATAAATGTCTTCTTTATGAACCAGTTCATCCAATTATTTTAACTACCAGAAAAAGGTTCATATTTTTCATCACTTTAAATACATTTGGATTGAAAATGCAAATAAAGACAAACTGTGGATGTCAAAAAAAGAACAAGTCCAAGGACTGACCCTTGTGGAACCCCTCATCTCAGCGTGTTTCTCTATACTCTAAATGATTACTGCAGTGGACTGAAAAGGTTAAATAAATGCAGCTTAAAGGAGGTAAAAATCAAATCATTCAAAAGCCTCACAGAGTCTTTGATTTGCTGCTTCTCCTTGAACGCAGCCACCCGGGATCAATAGCAGCCACATCCAAGAAAGCAGAGGTATACCAGGAAAAGACATGACGAATATTTCTGATCCATTTTTCCAAGAATAAGGCAGGATGGTTATGCTTAATTTTTGCATGTATGCAGAATCTATCTTATAAACACTCAGCAGCTGTCACAGTCCAACATGAAGGAGAAACAGACACTCGAAACATCATCTCAAAGGTCTCTATTTATGTCTCAGCCGCTGTGATCCTCACATTTCACTTATATTCTTAAAATTATATAATACATCTATTGCATAATGTGTGTGTCTCAGGAGATCTTCGCTTTCACACACACACACACATTCGTACACACATTTACTCCGACAGAGCGAGAAGGTGAGTCATCCACACCACCGTGGCGTCTAAAAGCATCAATGCCTGGCATCCTGCCATGTTCCTTGTGGGTCACAGATCCTACACACGCCCACATGTTGTTTAAGTTTAAAGAGCTAAACATCAGAGGGAGACATGAAACACAGTGATGAGTATTAGCACGCTGAAGGCAATCACACAAGCCGTGCACTGTTTACCGCACCATGCATCACAGCAATATAATCACACCACTCATCCACACTGTTAGCACCAGTCTGTATGATTAGATGTTTAAGTTATGGTAATAAACATCTATTTTTTATAGCATGCTTTAAAAACAGCAGCTTACAAAGTTCCCCGACAAACGAGCAAATGACAAAACACAGCAGGCAACACGAGAACCCAAAACACACAAGGCCAGACACGGCAAGAAAAAAGGAAGGTCCAGTCAATATGAGGTTAAACTACGAGGGTAGAAGTTATGTACGCATAAAAAAAAACACAACAGAGAGAAAACAGAAAATGGTACAAGTAATGTATAAAAGTGAATGTGGAAAAACTGAACAGGGGGTACAAAAAATACAAAAAGCAGTCATGTTATAGCAAATAAACAACAAAGATAAAATATATATAGGAATAGAGAGGAATAAAAATGAGAGACAGCTGCATAAGAAAGAAGTTAAGGAAATAAATGCAAAGAAGAAGATTAAAGCTCATATAAGAGATTTTTTTGAGCTACAACATGAACGTGAAAAGTAGTTTAAAAGTGCTTTGAGTAGTTCATAAGACAAGCAAAGCACCATATGAATTAGATTAGATTAGATTAGATTAGATATTCTCTTATTCATTCCTCAGTGAGGACATTAAAATTGTCGACAGCAGCAGTACACACAACATACTTATTCACACATACTGGGTACAAAAACAAATAAAGATAAAAGAACTAGTGTAAAATAGAAAGAGCAGTTCAAGAGAAACACAGTTTAAAAGACAAGTATAAAAAAGAGAAAAAGATTGAAAAATATAAACCACATCACTTTTCCTATTATGTCCATTGAAAAATCACCCTAAAGGGGTGCATTGTGACATTTTACAACACGGTTAAAATAGTGTTCAGAGAGCACAAATAGGCGTCAGATGGGAACTTTTTTTACAATTGTTTACATACAGGAATAGCATCCAGAGGTCACTTAGTTTACAGTTTGTATATTGGAAGAGCACCCAGAGGTCACTTAAGCATTGGAGGACCATCCAGAAGGCACCTGTTGACACTACTAACACCCTGCTGTTGGCCACCCCTCCAAGTACACCACAAAACCAGGCAATAACTGAACTTAAATAACAATGCATGAATTTTACCCTCTTCTTTTAAGTTCTTGGCAAGACAGTTTGTCACAGATACTATAAAATTTCTTACTGAACTAAATGCGCCAAAGGTCTTGTGTGCATTATGCAACGATGGGCAGATGTAGACAATACATCCAGTTAGGAAATATAAGAGTGATCCAGCCAACCGTCAAAGAGTTTCACCTGGAAATGACTTTGCAGAGCTTCATGGATTATGATCAATTTTGAATAACCAAAACTCATGAGTGTGAGTCAGTGGAAAAAGCCTGACAGGACAGTTTAAGGACACATGGCCGTCATTAAGAGGATTGTCTATCGCTGTGTGTTTGAATGCTGAATCCAGACGCTGATTAAAAATTAAAAACACTCCCTGCTATTTAAAAGACAAATGCTGAGGGCTGTACAGTCTTGCTTTCTTGTTTATAAAACATCCCAGCATATGTTTGCAGAGTTTTTTTCAGATCTTTGGACTGATGCCCTTGAGAGAAAAATCAGTGCAGAAGGAATCAAAAAAATACATAAAAAGTCAGAGATGACTAACACCGAGGGATTCACGTGCCGTATTGGAAGTGTCAGCCCTCTATACGTGTCTTAAACTGACCTGTTTACAGCTGAACACCCCTCTTGTTACAGCGCCCTTCAGGCTTAGCCTTACACACACACACACCAAAAATAACAGCCCATCAATCACAGCATGTCAACAACATACATTTACTTAATGAAAATAACCGACAAACAGTACATTAACGTGCAGGCCTCTTTGGGGAAGGGCTTAAGAAACACGAGGAGGGGTTTTGCATTCGGCTGCTGAGAGCATCCTTGAGTGCTCCTGGAGATGTCAATCATGTAGAGCTCTCTAGTTCGAGCTTCTACAAATGGAAAGCCATACATCACTGGGCTTATCCTGACTTACAGAGTGAACAGAGGAGAGGTCAGGCCGAGAGGATGCGCACACTCAAACCACGTGATTTTTTATTCCTACTCCACAAAATCAACAAATTTAAAGTTTTATGTAGCTGTCTTACAAATCCTATCTTAGAAGTATCATATCCAAGACTCGGTGGGAACTTAACAAAAGAAGATATTTACAGATATTCTTGTTATATCTCTGTAGGATTATTGTTTTTTTTCTCAGGGTTCAAGGCCGAGCAGTCACCTCACACCAGAGAGGCACAAAGAAAAGCAGCAGCAGTCTAATGGATCTGGTTTCATAACACTGTGGCTCGTGAACGAGCAGGTGTGTGACGCTGACAAAGATGGTAAATGCTCACCCAGAAAAACACAAGGGCGATGAAATCTTCAGAGAGATGGGCACCATGTTTCACACTCACTTTGAATTAAAGAAAGTATACATATAGCTTTAAAGCATTTTGTCTCCTTCACTTTTATTACCTCCATATTACACTGTATTACACAACCATGATGTGTTATTATAACATGGCTAAAGCAGAAATATATAGGCAACCAAAAGACACCAGGGTAGATGTATGTTTCCCAATAAAAGCATTCAATCCTAGGACTGTACCTTATCATAATAAACAACAAAAGCAAGGTTCAACAATTTGTATATATGCACATCAAGAAAAAATATATGCAGATAAAGACGACGAGATATGAACTAAGAGGGAAAAACAACAGAATTGACTCTGTTCTGTGTGAAGTGTAACATCTAATCGGGCTGATTTTAAAGGGACAGTGTGCTCCCCCTCTCCCATGAGTGAAATCCTATAAGTGATGGTGGCCTTCAAGGACAGCAACCCCTCTGATATAGGGGTCAAAAAATTCTATCAAAAACATCGATCAAAACAAGTTCTTTTGCAAAAACACGTCTATTACTAGCATGTCTGTGCTACCATACAAAAACATGGAGAGAGATATCAGCCTCTTTAGAAGAGTCCCTCTTCTTTACAGGGGGGCCTCCTTCTTTTTTTAACTTCATCATTCCTCCCTATTTTTTTTTTACAACCAAACACAAATGTTAAACAATGTTTTATTCTGCAGTCTAAGAGTCCGCTCATCTAAATCACCAAATATACATCAGACATGGGAATCCTTCACGACCCAGTGAGAGTAGAATACAGTCTCTGAACAAGAACACAGTTTCGACCACACAGTTTTCTTTGGTGCATGAATTTAGGAATCATCCTCCAAGATACTTGATAAAGGAAAAGTACAGCAAAAAAATAAAGCAGCTGTAATCAAGGATGACTCATTGAGCAGTTTTTTCCTAGAGACTGGAAAATAATTGAATCATCCAGTTTATTATGAAGTCAAAATGATGCTCATCTTCAATAACAATTGAGTTCCAGCTATTTTGGATGAAATCAACCATGCATTATCTCTTTGTTGACAATCATACATGACCAATAACGCGTGTACTTAGTAGCTGAAGGGTTATGTCAAGGCTGCAACAATGATGAATCCCACCTGATCAATATAATCTCATGTCAGAGCTAATCTGGCCAAGGAGGAGTCATATGGAGAGCACACAGCTTGTGTAACCTTCTGCAACTTCTGATTGCCTGTGAAAAATGTTGATGGTGAGGACAACATCATGCAGGGTGAAGGAGGAGTCGGTGATTATGTCCTTTTCAATAACACACATCCGCTGAGTCCTTCCCACTGCAAACATCCTGCTTACAGTGATTGCCTCCCTCTATTAGAGTGAATGAAGAAACGTCTGCGTGATTACTCTAGCTGTTGATTGCATGAGCGTCCCGTTCAGCAGCCAGACGAGGAACACCTCCCCACCATCACTCAATATCACAGAGTGAATTAAATAATGCACACATAACAAGCACAGCCTGATTGAGCGTGACACATCTGCCCAGATCAAAATCAGCACTGAGCTGGGATCTGTTATTTTACCAGAGGCACCACACAAGTATAACTGCGTCTTAAGATAAGCCAGACACCACAAAACACGACCGTGTCAGAGGCAGAAAGCGCCAAGTTGCCATTCAGTGTAATGAACCGTGAGCCGTGTTTTGATCTGCTTGTCAAAACTCACCGGACAGGCTGACTGCACCTGGCAGGCAAAACACAACACTGGCTGCTAGAAACAGCATTCACTAATGCACCGTGCTTTAAATCCTTAACCCTCTAACACTTAAATTAAAGGTCAACATGTCTGAACGAACCCCTGAGATCTTTAAGAAACACTCTCAGAGGTATAAATTTTGTTCTTTTTGGCAATATGCTGCAACTAAAGCCATGGTTATGAAACCCTCTCTTGTAGAAAAGCATCCTCACTGATGGAAATGTTGCTCAGGGTGTGAAAGTTTGCTTTTTTTTTTTTTGCATTTGAACTTGCTTGTCTTCCATCATTGTGCATCTTCTTTTTTGTTTGTTTTTTTCCTTTTTTTTTAGCTGACAAGAGAAAATCATTTGAAGCTTCTATCTCCTCTTCCTGCAGGACAAACTGCTGCTCGGTGACTGACCCTGTTAAATGACAGACCGCGGTGGATCACCACTGTGTGAGAATATTTTGAAAAGTGTAGAGAAACACATTCAGCTGAAAATGATCATAATTTAAACGTTAATGGAATTGCAAAAGTCCCAAAACATCAGGTATGCAACTCTTCATTAGGGGGGAGGACAAGGGAAATACAAAGATGCATTTCCACTTCAGGCTTCCTTACATGTGAATAGATGTCATTTTAAAGCTCCTATAAGTTTTTTTTTGTTTTTTTTTGTGCTGGTTATAGAACAGACTATAATTAACTTTAGGATACAGAAAAGCACACCAGATCAATCACAAATAGTTTAACGATTTTTGTACCGATCTTCTTTTAACTCTGAAAACAGTGCCAGGGGGGTAGGTGTCAGCGAATCAGCTGAGAAAGCATTCCTTTTTTAAGAGTTTTCACATAGAATATTCATAATGAATGATTCAACCGTCAAATATTATGAAAATTAGAGACTTATTTTACTTCATAGTAAGCAGGCAGAGGATGAGATCAGCTAATGGGGCACCCACACCAAGCGTGAGTAAAATCATCTACTTGCTTAATTCGCGCGAATCTAGACGCGTGAATGAATAGTATTTACTCGCTTCATTCGCGTGTCAACGGTAATTTCAACAGTAGTCCCTGCCAATTCCACCGGTGGGATCAAGAGATAGAAAAGGGTTTTTTTCAATTTACCAGGAAATCCGACATATTCAGCTTCCACCCAATTTGTCTCATTCGGGCCGCCAGAGTAGCAGGAGTGTCTTATTGCATCTTCACATTGACTTAACATGCAATTCATTCGCGCAAATGATTTTACTCGCGCTTGGTGTGTGGAGACAGTTTCATGGTGTCGTCTGCAGGAGGCGCCAAAATAGACTCAAATCAAAAGTTTGAGGTATTTGAGTTAAACCTAATAGGCCAGTGCAGAGATTTGTTACATTGAAATAGAAAAAATACTTGATTACTTAAAGAGAACTTTCTTTGGGAATAGAGGATTTTATATTTGAAACTGAAGTTCACATTAAATAATAAAAATGTTGTCATTTACGTTAACAACCATGAATTGTGTATTTCTGTGTGTGTCTGTGTGTGCCTGTGTGTGTCTGTGTGTGTCAGATCGAATCAGCACAGATGGTTTATACAGTAACTCTTTCTGACAGAGCTGCCAGAGCTGGGAAAACTTGTGTGTTTCTCTTCCTGCCTGGACATAAAACTAAGACTTGAAATATGCATATGAATGATTCATGGGATCACTGAAAACAACACCAGAAACATGGACTCACACACCCCCCTGTCTTACACACACACACTGACATAGAGAGAGAGAGTCAGGGATGAGGAGGCAGCACAGAGCACTTCCTGTCCTGTCAGGAATTACAAACAGCCTTTTATCTTAAATTGTCCACTTGATTTCCAAAACATGATTCTTTGAGCTGTTTGTTTTCCTGAATCTCTTACAGGAATAAACATGCGACACTCACAGAGGGAGGACAGCTTCTCTACAAGATGTTCTCATTTTGAGCTTTGGAGGTTTGAGACTCAAAGTGTGGCAAAGACAAGACTGTTGATTTCAATTTGTGAAATTAGCTCTGAGTGACAGTCATGAGAGTGGAAATGAATAGAAAATACTTCAATAGTGTTTTGATTCCTGCAAAGACTACAAAGAACTATTTTTAGGCATGCACAAATAGTGTCAATCTGCCAATAATAATAATTTTTTATTGTCTTTTTATATTTCAATAGTAGACTTTTATCTGATTAATATGATAAAAGGTGCTTTCATATTCTTATATTCTCATCGATACGTCTACACATTCTGACATAGAGGCAGTGGTATGCATTCGCCGTTAGTGAAGAGACTATGAAGCAAAGCAGCAACAGCTGACGAGTAAAAATGGCATCATCTTTGCTGATATTTCACAAGTTCAAAGGTGAATAACAGGGCTGCAATTTGCAAAAGATGTGCCAAATATATAGCAGCAGAAAGTCCTTTTGTGTTTAATTCATCAATCCGTATCTTCGAGGTGTTTTTTTGGTAACCTTCCCAGCCGTCAGACAGACAGAGTCTGAAAAAAGAAATCTGAAATTTGGAACTCACTTGTTGAGTTTGGCCACGTAGATCTTGATGTGACCGAAGTCTGGCCTCTCTGTGGGGTCCTCAGCCCAGCAGCCCTCCATCAGGATGGTCAGCTCCTCTGAATGACATCTGTTGTCTGTGGTTGGCCGAAAGTACGGCTTCTGACCGTTCCTCACCTTCTGGACGATTTCTGCAGCAAAGAGGACAGAAGAATGGATGAGTGTGGTGCGTAAATACTCATCAAATAAAGTTTTCTCAAATAGGATTACAGTCATAAACATCATTCTTTTGTGCAGCCAGTGGATCGGTCATTTCATCAGTCTTTGGCTACACTCAAAGCTTAGAAAAATCACTGCAACTCCATGTTTTAAGAGTTATATTTGGAGGGCTTCCTACCCTTTCACATGCATATAGGGGAGGGAGAGCAGCAGCAAAGACCCCAAAAGTCAATAATTATGCCACTGGTAAAATCAGACAGAAAAAGGAGGGCCTGTAGCTGAGGTGGCATTCACAATCACTTGTCAGCTGAGTCTGATTTTTAGCCTGCCTGAACTTACTCCTTGCTAGATCCTGATTGTTTATCTGTCTTGTTTGGTCCATCAATCCCTCATTTCAGAATTGTGTGAAACATTTTTTCGGTAACCCTTTCTTTTATGGTACACTTATTACCAGGTAATTAACAGGTAATTACCTAGTAATAACATGAAATTATCTGGTAATTACATGATAACTACTAAGTTAATACTGTCTAGCTACCAGGTAGGTAACCTTCCATTATCATACAAATTTGAAGCCGAATTGCTCTGGTATTTCCAGGATTTTCTCCACTTCCTGGAACCACCACTTGCGCAGTAGCATTGTACGCATTCGGCGGGTGAGTCGCTGTGATAACGCTCGGCTCAAACAGCGTATCACTACGCAAACTTTGCACGCCGATAGGCTGTATCTAGTGTCAATCGTAGAAAATAAGAACCCCAAATAGCTTTTGAAAATGGAGCTGCATGGAAAAAAGAAAAACTAGACCGTATTGACTAAGTAGTTATCATGTAATTACCAGATAATTTCATGTTGTTACTAGGTAATTACCTGTTAATTACCTGGTAATAAGTGTATTGTAAAAGAAAGCGTTACCTTTTTTTCTAAATGATTCCTCCACATACTCTCTGTTATCATAATCGTCGTTAAAAGACCAATTGAAGTAATTAAAAGATTGTGCTGTGAAACACTGATTAATCTCTATTTTTAACACAGTCAGACACTGGGGAACAGGTGGCAGCTGTCGCAGCTCTCAGACTGTTAATGGATAAATATCAGGCACTTGTACCATCAGCGTGGAGCGTGAAAGTAAATAAAAGGCTAATGAAAGTAATCACATGGAGGACGCACACAGGAGGCTTCACACATCCACTTTATGTCTTCGAGTTGAACTCTTGATCTGGAAACGGCTTCAGAAGTTTTTCCTCCTGCCACTGAGCAGCAGCAGTATTGGGGGTGAACGTCAACGACAGTGAAGAAACTGGTCAAACCGCAACATGTGTGCAGGAAGCTGAGGAGCTAAATTGTCAGCAGTGATTAGACTCAGAGAAGTGTTTGTTAACTGAGGAAGAACAGCAGTGTGCGAGTTCTCCAGTGAGAGGAAAAGCTGCCGCCAAGTAAAAGATCCAGATTTTCACAACAGCTGTGTCATACTGGCTCGAACACAGTCTGTTTTCACAGATTCTACATATGTGATTGGAGAAAAAAAACCTCTAAACATGTGGTCTAGGATCTGGATTTTCAGTAGCAACAGTCTTTGGCTTGTATGGAACAAACAGTTTGTATAAACTAAGCAGCAAACACCTGGCTTTAGAAATTAACCTGACGCAGAAGTGCAAAAAACTGCAATTCTTCAACTGTCCATTTGGGGCAGGCTCTAGAAGGCTTATAAGCCACATACACACCCATTCAAAAAAGCTTCTCTTCAGAGCTAAAGTAAACACGTTTGCAGATATACAATATATATCTCATTTTTGTATGAATAGCACATATTTCTCCCCGAACACGAGTCCTATTTGTGAAACGTTAGTAAATTTATATGTAGTTTTACACATTGAAGTTCTCAGTACTTGAATCTCACACCAGATTCATGAACCAGACTGAAGATTCTGGTGTAATCGCAAGCATGTGTGTAAGTTCATGAATGCCAATTAATCATAATGTGACAGCGTGATCCTGCTATCCAGCAATCAGCATGAATCTCCACCCATGAATAGCAAATAAAAATCATTTATAGTGTGCATGTGTGTTTCCAGTGGACCGACGTTCACAGAACAGAGAAAATAAGAGAGAAAAAAGCAGAATAAAATGTACTCTTAGGTGCAAATGTGAATTAAAATAGTGATTTCTGACCATAACAGGCAATATTTTAGATTGTTTTTCACTTACACAGGTTAAAGCCAGGTGTAGATTTAGTTTATAGCTACAAACAGTGCTACTAAAATGTTGATGAATGCTGGATCACCTGTAAATTTCTAAAGGCCTGCCTCAACCCCAGCTCATGGAGACTATGTCCATGTTTTATATGGTCTCAACTCCCTTCAGGTGCACAAACGTGAAAAACACAGAAAACCTGGAAAATTCAGCTCACTGAATGTCCTTTTACTTATCCAATCAGAGATTTACAACCTACAGTAATGAATGTATTTCAGCCACAGGCCTCCTTTGGCGTTCAGACGTTGAAGAAAAGGAGTCTTGGCTGAAGGTTAGTTTATTGTTGATTGCTAGAGATACTAAGAATCTGGCCATCATTTTCAGAGACATTTATCAATGTCAGGCGATAGCTGACAGGTTTTGTGATGGCTTGCTTGCATAAAAACCTCCCTGAAATGAGTCATGTGGAAGAACAAAATCACTGCTCAACATGTGTTTCTGAAAAATAAATTTTACTCCAGAGTTCTCGCTAAAGTCCTGTGAGGCTACAACAGTCTGAGTCACACCAAATCAAGTGGATATCTCTCAAGGTTACTATCTCTTCAGTACCAAATATCCTTGTGTAACCTATGACTGTTTTCACTGCAGAGGAGGGATCCTGACAAAAAGAGGAAATTTTGGACTAAATACCGTGAAACTGTAGAAGCTAGCGGTGTTGAATTGTCTGACTCAGACTTCTGAGGCTTGAGTTGACCTTTGAAATTAATTGAAATAATCCACAGAAAGACGACTGCGGACTTAATTCCCCATCACTTACAGTGAAATGGCTTTAGAGAGAAGATCCCTTCAAAGCCAAGGAAAGCAGAATAATTAAAGAGACTAATCAGCATAAGGTCATGTAATTATTATTTTAATTTGAAAAATCTGAATCTATCCTTCAGTGGATTGTGCAGCAAATGCTAATTTGCCTTCTCAATCGACCTTTTACACAAACTTAATGAATTATACTCATGATTTACATATGTGTCAATGCAGAAAACTGTGGTTTTCTTAAGAAGTCAGTGTGCTCTTGATCTAGAGGTCCTTACACACCAGCGAATTTGTGGAGCGAAGCGAAAAAGCGAGATGAAAATGCGAAAATATTCGCCGGTCCGAAAAATCGCTTTTGCCTATACACACTGGGCACAAAGCGAATATGCGTACAAATTTTGCAAAGCGAATTACCAGCCTCTCTCCCATCATTGCTCTTGGTGCCAGTGGTGTGTGTCGTGTGAACTGCAGCCGCATGGGTCTGTAACGTCATCAACAACATGACTTTTGATTGGCCAGAGGTCTAGCAGGTCCAGATATTCGCCTGCAAATCTCCGAAAAATTCGACACAAGAGCGAAAAAATAAAAGACGCTTTTCGCCCCGCGGAAAAATCGCAGCCGGTGTAGAAGCTTGCATTGACTTTATGCTGTTTTAAAAATAAAAAGGGAAAAAATAAAGGGGAATAATTTGCCTGGCGAATTTGCGCCTGGTGTGTAAGGACCTTAAGACTGCAGCATCCTTCATTGTGTCAGGGTTTGGTAGAGTATCACCTTGTGTTTTGCAGGTTTAAGTGTTTGTCACTTTTTGAGCAGTTTTGGAATCCCCCAGATTAATTCCCAAACCAAGATGTTGCAAAACTGTGTTATTGTATACCATTCAGTAACACAAGAGGTCAAAGTGCAGTCTACCAGAAGAGCTTGGTTTTCTCGTCGACAAACTCAGTTTAACTCTTGTCAAAACTGTCCAGAAACTCCAGGGAAAAAACATCCTAACAGAAGATTTCTTTTTTGTGACACCAGAGACAGCCGTTATACTTCTCTCTTCAAGGCCACCAGACTCCACTGACGAAAACAGTAATTATACTTTGCCAAATGCAGGGGTTGCTGGTCACTCACAGCCTGAAGTTTCTTTTTTGTTTTTGTGTGTTAGAGAAAGTCTGAGTTGGACCCCAACTTACCATCAAAACACTGAAGTCACAAAAACAAAAAACTGGCAAAAGCGAGCAGCTGCTCCAGCTTCTGCGGAGTAAAAATCAGTCTGTTGGTAAATGGAGTCTGGCGGCTTTGAAAAAGATACGCTACAGATGTTTCTGATTGAACAAAAGGAAAGGACCATTTCCTCGATATCTTTGGTCACTTTCAATCCCATTCTGAGCCAGTTTAGTGGTCAACAATTGAAGTCATCCACTGGTGCTCTTATAATCTGTATTGTGTTTCCAACATAAAAAAAATATATCATCTGAAGTCTTACACCAGAATTTCAGCAGGCTTCAGCTGTAATAAGACAATGAGAACAGAAAAATCAATCTGCAGTCCACCATTATGCCACTCCATGAAGGCATCCAGCCCTTTTCAATGCAAGTGCACAACAATGCCATTATGAACCTTTGTACTTTGTCTTTGACCGACAAACTACACAATACCGATATCCCAGTGAGAGATTTCACATTACAGTATTGTGCAAACATAAGAGCTAGGCACACAGTTGAAGTCCTGTATATACAGAGATTCAAGCTTGCACACATACATGCTGCTATTCTGCCCTCTGTTTTGCAGGCTCACAGTCACTTCATTTTAAAATTGATTTACTGTGCAAGCACAAATAAGAATAGACTTAAAAAATGCATGTAGACGCATTAGTTAAACTGCTGTTACACATCTGGATAAGTAAGTGACTATTGTTGTTTTCATACATATATGCACCTTAGACAAATCCAAAATGGCCAAAGTGTTCTGAACATGCTGCACAGTCTGCATGCCAGGCTTTGACCTGAAAGTCAAATGGCATAAATAAAAAGTAAACAAAACGTCAACAGAGGAAGGAGTAGGGACACTAAAAAGAAGAAGCTATCGTATCGAACATACAGAGGTACAAGGCTGCAAAATTGTCCATGTTCTCAAGGTGCAGCTTATAGCCCATTAGCCTCTTGTATACTTGTATACATTAGGACAAAGACAGATGTGTAGTTAAATTGCCTAGTCAAGCTATCATCATAGCTCAACTTTACTGTACATGTCAACGCACTGACTGATCTGGTCTCTAAGGCCTCTGTTACAACCTCTAATGCCAGCATATCAGTTGGACTACTTGGTCCACCATGATGCCTCATGTTGAAGGTGAAATGTTACAGGAAAGTAAATAACACACCATAAACCAATATGAAATCTGACAGAGGCAAATATCTATCTGAACTACATCTACATTCTCTATTCAAAGGCTGCTTGCTATACTGTTAATGAAAGAAATGTGGAGAAATGGAAGTCTTGGCTGGATGACTTCAACTGAAAATAGTTGGCCATAAAGAAAGCCTTAAAAACTGGCTATACTCCTAGAATCCATGATTGATAAAAATCCTGGAGCTGGTCTTTAAAGGCTATATTATGCCTTCTGATGTCCTGGACCAGAATCTTTCTTAATGTACACTCTGAGGGGGGTTCACCAAGAATGGATTGCAGCTGATAAAACCAAAGGTCAGGCAACATTTGCCTCATTATCTGCTCTGTCTCAAAGTGTAACTCACAAAGCATACTGCACTAGCGGTGCATGAAACACCCATATTTGTGCTGTTTCCTCCAGTTCTGCATCAACTGTCAGCATCTCTTCAGTCTTAGTGCATGAGCTGCACTGGGCACTCTCATCCAGACAAAGCTGGAGTCTACTCTCAGTTGTCGAGAAGTCTATTCATGGCAGAGCTGAAAAACAATTTTAGTTTATGTTCCTGTGTTTCGCTAGTAAAAAGCAGCAAGGCGTTTTGTGTTTTGTTAAATTCTGGAGGTAACCGTCATGGTGAGGATCGGGAGAAGGGAGGTTGTATGTTCCTGACACCTTTGTAGCCAAATTCATGACAAGATAGGAAACTACTACCATGTTGCAAAACCATGCTTAAGATATTTTTGAAAATGTATGCAGCATTTTTAAACCAAAATACAATAACTACAAAGCTGCCTCCAAAAAAACAACATATACTTGCTGACAAAATGTGTTTTATATACCCTTTTACTCTTATTTCAAAGTGTCCCCTTTGGGGTTTTGCTTTGGTTGTTTTCAGAAGCAGCTCTGTTGTCTCGCCTCAGCTTTGCGACGTGCTGCTTCGTCTGACTCCACCTGCCTCCGACATCTGGACAACATGTGTTCTCTGTTTGTGATCATAGCCCCAGGGACACACAAGAAAAAGGTCAGAGTTGTCTGACCTTACAAAAGGTCCACTTCTGAACGCAGAGGAAAAGCCTCTGAATGAAGTCGCTGTTATGTGAACTTCCGTTTCTTCCAGAGGGAGCCTTGAGGGATGTTTTGGTTTTGTTTCTTATAATAGAGTCTGAAAAGAAGCTTGATAATGTTGAAGAGGAATGGTTTTGTTTGGGAGTTTAAAACAATTTGTACTGGTTTATCCATTTGATTGGCTTTCCCTGGTGCTCCTTTCTTGCGGTATTTCATTGCATGCTTACTTTCATCGGCTTGCAGTGGTCAGCTGACCTCTCAGATGCCTATAAAAGACTGTTGTGTTTACCTTTGGGGCTGAGGTCCATGCCTTCCACGTAGAAAGGTCCATTCCTCAGGGCTATTTCCTGCAGTATGATACCGAAACTGTACACATCGCCTTTCTGAGTCCCTTGAGGAGGATGCCGGTCATATATGAGCAGCTCAGGAGCCGTCCAAAGTTTCTCTGAAGAGCCAAACAGAGCCAGAGACTCTCAGATAATGTCAGAAACACAACAGTAGCAGATGTTTTTTTGTGAATGAAAAGATTCAGACTTACTTGCATACAGTGCATGCGAGTCGTCATTTTCGCAGGACGTACGGAAGCTGGCCAAACCATAATCCGTGATTTTCAAAACAAATCGGCTGTCCACCACGCAATTAGATGACTTCAGATTTCCATGGCAGCCGATGTAGCTGTTGTGGAGATAGTTCATTCCCTGGTGGAGAGGAGCGTTAAATTAAGCGTTAAGGTCAGTTTTTTTTTCCCCTAATGAACAAATCATACATGAAAACACACAAATCCAGACATATGGAAATAATCCGCTTTGACAAGTTGATGTATGCTGAAGGTTTGAAAAGACACTGTGTTTCAAGGACGGCACAGTCGTGGGGAATGTCTGGGAAATGACTGTTAAATCCTTTGGTGAGGGGGCTGAATGTACTTATGTTCAATATTTGGTGGAAATGGTGAGTCAAACGTCCCTCAAAGCTTCACCAGCTCCTCTTCTCTGCAGAGTGCTGCTATCTGTGTGGAGAGATTTTGGCCAGAGTGCCTCAACATGCATGTAGCTCGACATCCTATCCATCCAAGAGGCCGCTCTCTTCACAAAACGTCTCTTTGTGAGGACAGATTTAAAATAATCTCCTAAACTGAGTCCAAGATTAGTTTTGATTGAGCTGGAAGGAAACTTTAGCAAAGTTTATGATTTTGTTTCTGTTCTAGTTTAGACCATAAAACACCAATATTTACTGGAGTTTCATCCACTGCTCTGAGCCAAAAATACATTTTTGTGCTTGTTACTCTGTTTTATTCTCTTTCCCTGCCTCACTCACTTTTTACAAACTCTTATGAAACCATGGCAACCCTGATATTTTTTCTGTCGAGCTGTAAGGCAACAAATGCAACAAATTTAACTCTAAGCAGTGACCTGATCTGACAGCACTTGTCTGAAAAGATCTCATAAGTCAATACGTCTGAACTGCTTTTTATGTTTGTGCTTTGTTTAGCGGCTGACCTCCACCTACCTTCACTATGTCGTTGATCAGCGAGTAGCGAAACATCCAGTCCAGATTGATGCTTTCATTCTCCAAAATATCCTGCAAAAAGGGACAGAAAACATTTGAAGACAAGAAAAAACAAACTACTTCTGCTTTATTTTTGAAACTTCAAAGGGCCAAGACAGGTGACAAGATTATTTTGGGATTAAAAAAAAAAACAACTTTCATCCAGAAACAATTCAGCCATATTAAATCTTCCATTCAGCCAGGACCAGCTTCGTCGAAAAGAAAGCAATAAGTTATCTTTGGTGAGAGCTCCCTGCCCTTCCATATGTGTAATACTAAAGGCTGAGGCAGGGAGAGCAGCAGCAAAGACCCCAGAGGTACAGAACAAAGCAGGCACTAATAAATATGACACTGGTGAAATAAAAACATGAGCTCAGGGGGAGAGAAGGTAACACAGGCAGGCTAAAGCAGTTTCAATAACACATTCATCTAACATTTGCCAATAAGGTACTTGGCTGATAGTCTTGTGTCGTATGCGAACGATTCGTTCAAAAGAACCGAATCTTTTAAGAGAACGTACTGAACCGAATCACTTCCTCAAGTAATTCGTTCATTTCACACTTCAGCTCAACTGAAGTGAGAAACAGCATTGCCAGGCCAGCAGCCGGCGAACGAGGGACCGCATGCACCGACACCTGAATCACTTGGTGAACGAATCACACATTGAACTACACGCTCTGGAATCATTTTTGTCTGACAAAACTACCTTATAGCATCCTATCATTGCAGCGGTTTGTGAGGGAACGGTGCATGTTCAGTGTGAATTCTTCTTAACGATCAGTGAACGAATCAATCACTGACCCCAACTTACCGAGCAGACCTGATAAATAGCATACCATAGGACAGTACACTAAACACATCATGACTTAAACACAAGTTCATTTTTACAAACCTGTTTGCCAAAGCAACACAGCCAAACACTCTCATCTCCCAGTCCCAGAATCTATGAATTGAACTGAATCCTGAAACATTCATAGAGTAGAGAATTTCCCAGTTTGGGATCAATAAAGTATTTCTATCTATCTATCTATCTATCTATCTGTCTATCTATCTATCTATCTATCTATCTATTCAGCTGTGTATCAGTTCAGGAGGTCAGAGTTGCAGGCTTCTCCTGCTAATTGATTGATGGTGATTTGGTGAACGAATCTTTTGAACAACTCTTTTTAGTGAACTCATTCTAGTGATTCATTACATCTAAAAGAACTGCTGTGCCCATCCGTATTGGCTGAGCAGCCGGCTGATATACTTTGGCCTGTGTTTGGCTAAACTAACGCTAAATTCAAATTTTAGCGCAGTATATGAGTTTAACATAAAAGTCTCCTCTCTACAAGTGTGATTGATGGAGCCCAAAGTCTTCCAGCTCAGCCCTTTCGAGAAGCTGCTGGCGTTTCAGGACAAAGAGTACGGGCCAAGAACAAGCTGACTTAAAACACCACACTTCTTGTAAACATTAGTTATCACAAAGATAGAGTGTGAGACAAAGACGAAAAATATGTTCAGGGAAATGGGTGCATAATGTAAGCTCTCTGTAGACTAAATAAGGAGATATATGACTTGGCCCTTCAGAGCTCAGTAGGCAGAGATCAGAACAAACACTGTCAGGAATCACAGTGTGATGACGCTGACCACGAGAGCACTGTTTACCCTTACTGCCCAGCAACAAAAATTAGATGGCTATCAGTGATTTATTAGGCTGTGCCTGAGTCACATGTATTTATATATTAATCACTCTTGAACTTTAATTGAAACAAAAGAGGGGCTGTATGAGGCCCTTGTCAGGAGTAAGTCGGTACATAGTTAAGTCAAGCCACAGTAACAGCTCTGGTTGGTGAATCAATTGGACTACAATTATTGTCCAGTTTACAAAAACCAACAAGAATCAAGATATTGCCAGTTGCAACAGGACATAAAACAGCGGAGAAATGAAGAAGCAGCTGTGAGCTAGCTGTTTCATGACAAAACATTTAAAACTGACATTTCAAGATTTAAAGTGAATCCAAGAATAAAGATAGAGCGTGTCCCTCCCTGACCTACTTATCAATTGAACATTTATATTTTATAACATTCTGATCTATGATATACCAGGGGTGTTGTACTTCAAAATAAAAGCACAGTTTTAAAATACACAAAATTAAACAAAAGAAATGCGAGCCAGGAAAAAAAATCAAAATAAAAGCAGGACAAACAATTTTTTCATGATGCAATGTCTTCTCCAGAGAAGTTTGAGTGACAGGGCTGGTGATACAGATGAATCATAAACCTAAACATCATTGGAAATAGATGATGGTATGTGAGTTGATTGTATCCGCTCGAAAGTTCATTAAAGGGATATTCCGGTGTAAAATTAATATAGGGTCAAACACACCGTAACACTGAGTTAGACACCCCCTCGAGAGATGAATGTTGCCGACCGCTTGCTTCTCTAGATATACTAACTTGATTAACAACCGCAGGATAGCAATACACAGCGGTCTGACGCCACTCTATAGCCACAAATAATGCTCAGAACAGCACCTAACTTCATCAACAGTACATATAGGGTCCCAGACACAGCACTAGCCACCAAACATCTTTTTAACTTTGCCTGATTTCTTTAGCAGAGACTTCCTATAACTGCGTCCCCCTGCTGCAGTCTGTAATGGCCTGGCCTGAGGTCTAGCTACAAACAAGCAGCTGCTGGAAGAGAGGAGGTGAGTTGTGTTTAGTCTCTTTGCTGGAATATCCCTTTAAGTATGTGTTCTTCAGGTACTTGCCAACCGCAGCTGACAGAAACCAACGTATTGTGCACTTTAGTGACTCTATTCCTGAAATGCTGAGACTCTGATTGTTTTTGAGACTTGTTTTGAACCCCTCAACTTTCTCTCTTTTCAGACAAACCAAGAAACAAAACTTTCCAAAAGAGTAATTTGAAACAGGCTTCTAACTTTGCAACCTACTTTTTACTCTGAGACATCCAAGTGAAGGGGAAAAAAATGAAAAGATGGGGGATTTGACAGAAATTTTTAAAAAGATACAAGATGATTTTCCACCATTTTTCTCTGCCAAGTAGAGAAGCAAAGTAGACGTTACCTGCAGGCTGCCTCGGGGACAGTACTCTGTGACGATGCAGATGTTTGGAGGGTCAATGCAGGCCCCAATGAACCTGGTTAGATGGTTGAACTGAACGTCTCTCATCTGAAAATAACCACACAAACACACAGCAACTGTGAGTGCAACACTTTCCAAACATCACATTCCCAAACCCTGTGGAAACAGAAGACAGGACGGGACAGGGAGGGGGGGCTGACGGTTCATTAGTATAAACAAGCTTTTTAGAATAACGCTGCCAGCAGATCATCAAAATAGTCTATTTACAGTCGGCTAGTTGGCACTGGGGGTTTTTTTCTACATGTTGAGGCGCATTCCTGCTCAGGGCACCCAGTTGAAACATGTGCATGAGCATAAATTGCCCTTGGAGGTTATGAATGAGCCTGTGTGCTGAGGATAAGGGGAAAAAAAGGTTGAGGTGTTGAGAGGATGTAGGAGCAGGAGTATTAGAGCAGAGCAGGCAGGCAGGACGTGTAAAACTGCTCTACATGGAAAATAAGCACACGTTGATTTTACGATACAGCACGTCTTCCAAAACATGAATCACTTTGAATAGTAGAAGTATGGAAACAGAGATGTTTAAGGTTTGCTGATTTAGAGGAAACTTGGAGAACATTTTCTGGCTTTTTTTTTATGAGAGAGTGTGAAAAAGCGTCTTTAATAGAACAAGCTCCATAGATGTTCAACGTCTGCCTTTGGTTCAAGCCAAGTGCTGACAGAAGGAGTGACCCAAAAAAAAGAGGAAAATCTCCCGACAGCCAGCATGGAACATTTAAAAATGGTGTTTGTAATTTCAACAGCGTACTTTTCTTCTTTGGGTGTCGTGAGTGACAGCCGCTCTCGCACCAAAAGCACAGGGAGTCGCTCGCTCCTGTTTCACGGCTCCGGGGATGTTAGCATACCCTTTGGCCTATATAATTTCCCCTGCCGCACTCTGGTGTGTGTTGGAGTCGAGATGGGGGGAAACAGGGGGAGGTACTGGAAGACAAGTGGTTAAGTTTCCACTGGCAGGCCCAGTCTCTTCCCCCATCTGGTTGCCTTTTTCATGAGCTGAGGTTTGACAGCCGATCAAGCCCCCGGGGCATCCGAGAAGCTGCCAGCTCAGACAGCAAGCAGCCCCTCTCCTCTCCCCCTCATGTGTGTCTGCAGATTGACCAAGGGGCCACAGAGGCATCCCAGAACTGCCCTCCTCCGACGGGCTAAAACTCGCACACACAAAAAAGGACCAACTTTCTGAGCTGAGACAGAAAAAGAAAGTTGGAGAAGTGAAAAAAATGGACAAAAGTCTTCCCCTGCTAGCATCCATCTTGCTCATGAGCGCCCATGTAATTTCCGAGTTAAGGGTTTTCCTGTGCCACACTGTGTTTCCATCACTAAACCACATAAATTATGTGGATTTTTTTTTCTCTTTCAGCTTACTGATCGCCTGCCTGTAAATATTCCCCAGCCAAAGGGACCTTTTCATCAACAGCTGCTGTCTATGATGTTGAAAAGACAGATTAAGCTGTTAACAAGCTGCAGTGGCTCGGCTCTACCGGCTCACAGGAAGCCAGGTGCCACTTTCAGCAAACAGAATAAACCTTCAATAAAAGAGAAACTGATTAATGTCCCACTGAGGAAGAAAACCGATGTGTTTTCTGCAAGGACTGAACCTTGTGCGACACTCGTTTGCCTGCAGTCTTCACAAGTACGATAATGTCAATTCATGTTTGTTTTACCGAACCAATGGATTATGAGCTGAATGCAGCTTGTTGAGATGGAGGTGTGTTTTTTTTTAACCGTCAGCAAGGTCTCCAAACACGGCTCTCTCTTCACATTGAGGCCACTGGAAGTATTAGAGAACAGTCCAAGTACACAGCTGCTGGCATGGACAAGAAGGCCAAAAACAAGAGTTTGATTTTCCACCTCTCTGGTAACAAGACTTCAAGTGAAAAAAATGTTAGTAAAATAGAGGCTTCACTACATTAAAAAATATGTTAAATTACTTTTAATAGAATCTGAATATCACCTTGAAGTTTAAACATGTAGATCAGCGCCAAGCCATTTAACGTCTTGTGAAAAAACTCAAATTGCATTTTATAGGTACTTCATAAACAGGGGTAATATGCTCTTGTCTCTTTTTAAAGCTTTACTGCTGCTCCTCAGGCCTAGAGGGATACTTGAGTATTTTTGAAGTAGGGTTGTATGAGTTACATGTCATTAGTAGGTGTATCAGCCACAATGAATGCCAGTCAGCTGGTCCCCTTAAAGGGATATTCTGGCGTAAAATTAATTTAGGGTCAAACACACCGTAACACCAAGTTAGACACCCCCTTGAGAAATGAATATTGCCGACCGCTTGCTTCTCTAGTTATACCAACTTTAGTAACGACCACAGATAGCAATACACCGCGGTCTGAGGAGCCATAAACAAACCTCAACCAAAACGCCACTCTATAGCCACAAATAATGCTCAAAACAGCACCTAACTTCATCTACAGTACATATAGGGTCCCAGCCACAGCACTAGCCACCAAACATCTTTGCCTGATTTCTTTAGCAAAGAGACTAAACACAACTCACCTACTCTCTTCCAGCAGCCGCTTGTTTGTACGGAGACCTCCAGGCGAGTCCATCGACTGCAGTGGGGTGACACAGCTCAAGGAAGATCATTTATGATCATTACTTTATCATTTCCGTGAAGTAATAATCACCTTATTAATCATTTTGCACTGCAGACGCAGTAGTTCTTCTGCCTTAGCATCTCAGTCTGATTGCATTTCCATGAAGAAATGATCATAAATGTTCTTCCTTGAGCTGTGTCACCCCGCTGCACTCCGTAATGGACTCGCCCGGAGGTCTCTGTACAAACAAGCGGCTGCTGGAAGAGAGTAGGTGAGTTGTGTTTAGTCTCTTTGCTAAAGAAATCAGGCAAAGTTAAAAAGATGTTTGGTGGCTAGTGCTGTGGCTAGGACCCACTGAAGGAAAACGTAGAGAAACCTCTAGGGAGCAGGGGGATCCCAAGTAACCTGGCAGTGCAGGTCCGTGAAATCTAAGCGAACATACTACAACTAAGGGAATTATGTGCTGAGCTAGACTTGGTAACAACACCTCTAGATCCTCAGGAATCAAAGCAGTGATTCACCCGAGTCTGCTGCAGTCTGCAACCATTACCAACCAGAGTCCATTGCCACGTTTGTCACAGCTGTCTTCAACATGCAGGAGTTCAATCACAAAACCAGAAAAGCCAAATGGAAGCACACTTTTAAAGTAAACTGGTGTTGTTGTTTTTTTGACACAACCTGTGTTTCACAGGTTTGTACCGTTTTAGAGTTCTGAGACTCAGCTGACTTCAACTGATCTTACACATTCAGTACTTAATATCATACAAAACTGAGACGCAAAAATATCAAATTCACAAAATATCATTGACTCATTCGTCATACACCTGATTACATACACTGTATTGGCTGAAATTAGCAGAAATGGGCGTCTGTGTGTTTTGTCTGCAAAAACAAATGGACTTTCTGATGGCAAAGTAAATGGAAAGAGTACAATCAAACTGAGGTGATCATGAGGGTCTTCAAAAAATAACTGAAAATACATTTTTCAGTAGACATGGCAGAGTCAGCCCGGTCTGCTGAAAACAGTGGCACACCTAGCATCCTGTTTCTGCCAGGAGTTTCTCAGAAAAAGGGGCGACGCTGTCCGAAATCCACTATGGCAAAATTATCCCTTTAATGGTAGTTGTTGAGAATGTAAAGATAGTTTTGCCATTTTTTTAAGTATCACAATGGTCCTTAAAGAAATGATCTTTATTTTCTAAGGGATTGAAATGATGCATTCATGATTTTCACTGAGCTGACTCGATTGTCACAGAATCATGGACTTCCCCTTCACAAGTTGACGTTTATTGAACACTTACATGTTTGAGCTCCAGTAAAACTTGTCTGGTCAGCTCTATCCTCTTCTTGTTGACGTGCTTGATGGCCACCAGGTTCCCCTGTGTGCAGCAGGAAAGTAGACAGAGCAATAAATCAACTTCAGAGTAAAGTGCTGTCTATGCACAGCCTTATCATACAAAGACTTGAAGATCATGGCGAAGAGGCACGCTAGTCTAAGACAGCATAATATAGTTAAATCACATGAAAATGAAGAGAGGAAGTCAAGCAGCATCGAGGAGAGAGAACAAAATCTTACATTATCATCTAGTGGTTAATTTGGGGTCTGTTTAGTCTGCTGGCTAAGAAGAATTTTATCTAGGATGTGCGTATCAGTAAACTTGAAAACAAGATGAATATCTCCAAACTACAGATGACGTAATGGAACAGAAAAAGCATTAATTTCTGTTTCAGTTCATGTATAAGCTTCAACTTTCATCAAGAGGGAATATCAGTAAAGATATATACATTTGGCCTCTTCTGGTGTCTTTTATTCAGAGGTTATTTTTCAGCATGTTCAGGTTTCTGGGGTTCTCCTCTCTCTCTCTCTTTCTACTGCAGTGTCAGATTTGATCATCTCTTGCCTGTGCTGAATTTGAGAAGAGCATCAATACCTTCAATGAACTGTGAGACATTCAAAGTGTACCGTGACATCAGCGTTTATGTAAAAAAAAAGCTGCATCACACAGCTAAAAACAAAGACATCTATCTCATCATTCAGCAGGCTCTCTTTGTGTCACATTTCCTCTGCCCTCCTCCATCTTAAACGGTGAAATTAACCGCAGCAACAAGTTGATGGCCACATCCAGACTGCGAGGCGGGAGTGTAGAAACAAAGAAAGGAGGAAAAAAAAAATAGAAAAAGAAAATTGACGCATTCTGCAGCTCACATTAAAACCAACTACCTAAATTCGCCCACACTCTTTCTTTCTCTCTCCAGCTCTCTCAGCTTTCTCTGCGAGTGTGTGCACATGTGTGGGTGGGAAAGGAGTGCGCAGGAGTTGAAAATGTCAGAACTCACTAAGCCTTACCTTAAAATAGCCCGTTTTTGCAAATAGCTGATATTTTCCATGGGCAGTTATCAGGGAGCCATAGCTGGAGCCTCTCTGGGAGGGTGGAAAGGAGAAATGAGAAGAAAAAAAAAGCAGTTAGCAGTGTGTAGATTAGAGCAAAGAGGATTAAATGTGGTCATTTTAAACTGTGCTGCTACTCCAGTACGACGCAGCTTCCTAAAAAGAGTCCATTCACCAAAGTCCTTTCCAAAATACCTTCTCTGTGCTACATGAAATTGCCTTCTCTTCTACTTAAGAGTGTTTTTAGTTTTTCTAACACCAGCTTGAGTCCTTGGGCAAATGTCTGCAGTGCACATACAGTGAATAAAAATCAAGTGGGCGCGCTGCATACAGACAGCCAGTACAGTCAGCTACACATTTGTATAGAATGCAAATACTGGCAGCACATGGCACACTGGAAAATACATCGGTCTGGAAAATTACCGTGTGTTCCACACACGCATTATCCCAGGAACTGGACCGAAAAGCAGTAATGAAAAAGGTGTGTATGTGCATGTGCTCTTCATGAACGCTCACACGTGTGGAATGAAACACAACCCAGGAGGAGATGCATTAGGCGTCAGACAACAGAACCTGATACTTAAAGAAGTTGATGAGGTATTATGGATGGAGGGAGCCGGGCCAGACGAGGGCTTATTTTAACAATCATTTAATATGCGTCTGCCACCGCAAAAACCCGGCCACCTTCAATAAACCATCGGGAAAGCTCTCAGGAATGTGTAAACTAACAAAGGATCTCCACTCTCTCTCTCTAAGGGATGGAGCTGTTCTTAGAAGCTGCATTTTAATACAAAGAAAATGGTGGTGTGAGTGTGAAGGTCTGAACTTCAAACATCTTACTACAGCTTTTTTTTTAATCCTAGTGTGTTCGGCTTTAAAGCAGCAACATCTCGTACTGATAATCAGCCGCGTATGAATGGAAGCTGTAAAATCCAGTGTTGAGTCTGTCCCGCTGGCAGACATAATAACATAACACGCCAAAAGAACAACAACTTGTTAATCACACGCTAGAGGCAGAGCCAGCAGTGCTAATGACAGAGAAGGCGATATTCAAACTGAGAAATACGAAGAAATACTCCGTTTTGCCAACTTGACAGTGTTTGAAAATGTTTTCTCAGACCGAAGTTTTGGGACCTAGGTTTCGTTGTGTAGAGTGTTGTTGTTTCGTATGCTTTTTTTCTTCATTTGTTTGTATTTTTTTCTCCTTTTTGCTATGTGTGAACTTGAAAATCGAATAAAAAATTGTTCACAAAAAAAAAAATGTTTCCTGAACTCCAACACACTTACAACACCTGGTTAAATCCACTCATTTTTTTACTATTTTGGTCAGCTCTGGATTCAAAAGTCCAGTTTTTCAAGTATTGATTGAGCTTTACTGTTCAAAATGACGTCAATTTATTTTGATGATTCAGTTGCTTCCTATTACAACTTATATGTGCTGAGCTACCTCAAAGTTCACTTTACACAGATTCAAATGGGTCAGTTCACATTTGTGTTTATGGGTGTGGACACATAAGATGCTTCAAATACACTCAGGGAAAACCTGCTTCAACAATGACAGTGTGAATGAGATGGTTTTGGAAACAAACAAAAAGTTTTTCAAAAAGGCACACCTCTGTAAAACCAATTGAATTTTAATTTGTTGGAATTTGTCCAGATTTTTTCATAAAACTAAAACTACTTCACATGTTTCAGAAATTCACCCTCATCAGGGAAAAACCAGACATAAACGCTGTATCTTTGAGGAAACTTCCACACATAAATAATATACTACCTGCCATTTTATAAAGCCTTATATTCTCCCTTATATATATTCTTAAGGTGAAGTACATTCATACATCGTTTCACATTGTTCTGTAAAGAGTTACACAGTTTTTACTCCAACTGCAAAAATACAAATCTGTTCCTCAACTTCTGAAAAAGAAACCAACACTTTCTGCTTTTTACCTTCGACATAAATATGAATATCTGTCAGCTAAATCTTCTTACATAAACCATCTGTCTGTGATTTTCTCTTAAATCTACATTATGAATAATTCTCACTGCTCTTTCCTGTAATAAATAATCCTTTTTTTTCCCGCAGATGTACATTTCGCCCCCAACTTTCACACTGACGTCCAGGAGTCCTTTTTGAATAGGAGTGCAGCTGCTACGTTTACCCCTCCACCTCCCTGTCTCAGCCAGCTATTAAAGAAATATCAGCTTCAACTCTCAATCTTCTTCATGGTCTTAACACAGTCACAGGCCACTACCACCACCAGTGTCTGGACTCAAGTGAGGATCTTTTATTTCCCATTTCCAGCCAACAGCCTTTGATTGGATAAAACTCTCCCTGTAGAGTCCAAATGCCAAAGACCTCTGTGGGGCCATAATTCCAAATTAGTTCTAACAAATATGTTTTTCCATTTAATAGACTCTCTGGAGTAAAATAGTATTACAACTTAAACCGAGGAAAAATCCAATATAAATAGTCTTTAACTTTATATAAATATAATTGTGACATTTCTCAAAAATTTATACAGCTTCATTGTGTTTTTTAAGTGATTTATTCTCCTCAAATCATATATTTTCTTGCAAAGAACCAACAAATCCACTCTTCATCAAAGTGAGTGCAATGAAATGTAAGGACCTGGACCTGTAAAACTATTTAAATTACACACAGAGTAAAAAGTCAATGACTACTTAACGGTATCCAAAGATTTCTTCAACAAAGGGAAGCAGGGCTGGGGGATATGGCCTCAAATCAATATCACGGTATATTGAGCAGTTCACCTCGATAACGATAAATCGATGATAACTACTCCACAAGCTGCTGACCCCCTCCAATATTAACTTTGTCAACTTCAGCCGCTGCTCCAGCCGCTACAACTTTTGAACCGTCCTCCATCTCCTCATCTGTCTTTCCCTCTTTGTTACGGACTGGATGGGGTGGAGTCAAGTCTACGACGTAGGACAGCGTCTTAAAGGGACATGAGACCATAGCCTACCCTCACACATCTAAAACCAACTTTTATCTATTTATTTATTTGTCACCAAATATACCGATATGGGCAAAATGACGTCGGTTATTGTGGTAAATTTTGGTATTGGTAAATATTCGGTTTATCGCCCAGCCCCCGAGGAAAGTATCACAGATCTGGGAACATGCAGTAGATGCACACCTTATGAGTGCATACTTCCAAATGTGGTACCTGTTTCTTATTTGTCAGTTTTTTGTATGCTAATGTGAAAACATTGGCCTAATCTAAATTACACTGATGTATCCGTGAAGGAGAGACCCTTTTCAAAACACAGGGTATCAATTTAGTCTTTACATGTAAAAGTACGCTGTTATCCGTCTTGCTTGGTTTGCCTGTATCTGTAGTTACGCTGTTTTTTATTTAATGAGTATAATGAAAATGCTTTTGAGTTTTTCAGTGTTGGTTTCATGTGCTTTTGCAGAGATTAAAGCTTTTCATGGTATGTAGGGTTTTTAACATAAGGTTTTCATGTCTAAAAGCCATAAGCGTTTACAAATGTGATTCATATTATATAAGATTACATGTAAAGAAACTGAAATGAATGCATGTTGCGCACAATGGTATGAATTGTGCCATTTTTATGATCTACACATGGTGCGTGCTGTGCTTTTTGAGTTGAGAGTAAAAATACTGTAGGAGATTGGTCCAGAGGATGTGTGGGCTTGTAAAAAACCTGTAATATGAGATTATGTAGGTGTGACATTAGTTTTAAATTCTCAGAGGCCTAAGAGCTCTGTTTTTTTTTTTTTTTTTGTTATTTCACCTGCACATTTTTATCATTTTTGTCTGGCAGTACAAATAAATGAATCAGCGCTTCAGAAGTCTCTCTACCTGTGAGAGTGTGAGTCGGCTGCCGGCTCGTTTGTGGTATTTATTGGGGCTCTCAAACTGAAGGTCCTCCCACCGAATCCTCCAAAGCATTCCAGCCAGCTCTTTCTCCAGCTTCAGTTTCCTGGAAGAGAAAAACCAGGTGTTGAAATCAACAAGGACGGAAACACAGAGAGTTGAAGAATAATCTCTGGCTTTCCATGATGACCTGCAGGAGGAGAGATCTCCTGATCTGTGGTATGACTTTGAGAATAAGTGGATGAAATTAAGAACAACTATTAAAGTCATCACGTCATTTACTGATGCAGTGGTCTTTAACCTTAAAGCAGAGCTCCAGTATTTACTGGTACTAATATACTCGCACATGCAGGCTTGTGTGTTCGCATTTTATCACATCTTTAACTTCACTGGTCCTGATGCTCTACCTACTGAACTCTGATGAAGTGGAAAACTACTTTGAAGGTGAATTTTTTACGATCCTGGACAAAGGGCTCTTTATTTCAAACACATGCTCTTATATGCAGCACCATTATGCAGTAAAGAACTGTTTTTCCATGTAGGGTCTGATATAAACCAAGTGATCACACTGTCCATAAATGGCATGTTGAAATAATCAGCATTGATTGATTCCTGACCAATAATGTCTGCAGACACTGCAGGCAGCCTCATCAGTGCGGCTGCTGTCAAGCAATAACACACATGACAATGACAATAACATCCTCTTCAATGAGAACTCACTTTTCTTATACTAAACAACAACAAACCAAAACAAACCAAACAGTTACAGGCCAGTGTTTCATAGAGATCCTACTATGATGTGTAGCAACACTCTCACATCACATCAGGGTCACATTAAGAAAAAAAAATAAGACTTCGAGATTAAAGTCGTTAATTTATGAGAATAAAGTCATTACTAACAAGACTAGTCATAATAAAGTAATAATTTACTAGAATAAAGTTGTACTAAAATCATTACCTACGAGATCAAAGTCGTAATAAAATAATTATGATTTTATTCTCCAAAGTAATTATTTTATTACGACTTTATTTTCATAAATTAACAACTTTGAACTCCAAGTCTTAATTTATTATTATTATCTTTAACGTGGCCCTAATACTCCATCGTACTCACATACTCTGTAGTGCTGAGATGACATGTTGTATGTCTTCAGTTTAACAGGGAGTGTTTCGTTATCTTACTAGTGTGTATTCACTTGTGTTACTCCCTGATATTAAACGCAGCGCCCCTACAGGCCAGGTAGACAGCCATTTAAAAATCAAACTTCTTTGCTGCTTTTGTCAATATTTGCAGCTGCTTTTCAATGACCATATCCTTATCATTATGGTCTGTTTATACTGATTATGTCAATTAAAACAGTAAAACAATGCTGTATAGTAATTATTGTGTTAACTTTGGGCCTGACAGTGTGACTTTTTGAAATATGCAACCTAACAATAGCCATATTTACATGTGCAAAATTTCTTGACCCGATTAAAAATTTGAGGGATCAGGTAATCAGAATCCACTGTTTATATGAGTGCAAAATCAAATAATCCGATCATGACGTGCGTATACGTGCACCAAGCTTTATTCAGATTAAAAGCATTTGGACATGCGCAGACTTGTCAGAGTTTGCTAAAACAACCACAGAAGAAGAGTTGTAGTTACGCCTGTGCTGTCAACATACCAACAAAAACGGATCAGGATTTTCCTCATGTTAAATTTTGTCACTAGATGGCGCCCTTGCATACTTATTTTACTGTTCTGACAAACGTTGCGCTGTGCGAGGAGCAGACACGGCGCCTGCAGTTATGTTTTATGCCAGAGTGTCAATAACGGAACCTCCTGAACTGGCCTCAATAAATAAGCCAAAGGCTACAGAGTGAAGATCGAGTCGGGTAAGAGAGTCACTATTGGAACAAGTGTTAGCATGGACGCGTTACAGAATAACGATCGGCATAAACCACCCGTCTTGATCGGAATACAATTTATTTCCGATTGAGCTGAATTGGATCAGAATCTTCCAATTGACCTGTTTACGCATTTTTATTCCGATCGGGCACAGATCCTTCAGAGATGCAGTATTTCCCCTGATCACTTTTGTCCCGTCTGGATGGATGAGTTGGAAAAGAAATGGATACAACCTGCTTGACAAAGGCAAACATTCCCCAAATGCCTGCGCAGGCTTACCAGTAATTAATCTAGTAATTTTCATGTCAGTCATATTTCTGACATGTTTTGAGTGTTATTTAAGAGTTTCAGACTCTCTGGAAAACACGCAGCTCCACAGACTAGAGGAGGCATACCAGCAAATCAACACATCTGGGGAAAATCTTCGAGGCGCTGCTGTTTCTTGACACTTAATGATTTAAAGCACAGACACTTTCAAAATAAAACTATTAGCTCTGAGTTATGAAAACCGGAGAGGAAATTCATTTTGAGCTTGAAACACTTGAAAAACGAGAGGAGGCCACACATTCCAACCCAATCTAAAAGGTGTAAAACACTTCCAGATGGCAGCAGGAAATTATTGCAGCGTTTGCATATCACCGCGTCTTAACCATCCCATCTGGCCCCAGAAGTGGCCCTTTATTTTCTTTACCACTTTTTCACCAGGATCAACTTTGTTCTTGGACTTTCCAGATATTTAGGGTATTCTACTGCTTTTTGTGTCTACAAATACACTTGGAGGTCATGCTTGTGTGCTCCATTTTGAGGGCAGGAAACACCATTAAACCCCTAATGCCCGCCAGCTCCAAAAAAGAAAAAAAAAAAAGTATTTTTCTATTTAAGGAGCCTCATTTAGAGACCTCTGGCAGCCAGAGGGGCAAAGTGTGGGGCTCCACACTGGGCCTATTGTTTCATAAGTCCCATATGTGAATACCTCTGCTGGACCAACCCCTCCATTAAAACAACAGAGCCTCTGCTGCTCTGCTCAACATCTCCTCACACTGCTGCAGCACACCAGACTCCAAGATCAACTGAGAGCTGCACACCACCTGGATAAAGCTGCAGGACGATGTTTAACAGTCGCTCCATGAAACGTAGAAGTCAGAGGGCATTATTTGATTTAAAAAATGTTAAGTATTGAAACAACCTTCAAGAATACGGGAACAATGGACTAAAAGACCGCGACGTGCTCCCATCAGGTGTTGACCGCAGATACAGACGATACAAGGACAAATTTGGACGAAGATGGGCGCCTTTGACTCTGTAACCAACTATTGAGACAATTTCTATACATATACGTGTTTTTTTGTTGTTGTTTTTTTTTGTTAATGAAAAGACTTATGCATGGGCTATTGTTAAATTTAGATTTTAATTTTACCATTTTTCAAACTATGGGCGGTTTTGTCATGAAATACTTCCACCTTGTTCAGCTAAAAAGAGTTAAAGAATGCATGTAACCAATGTTTTAATTTGAAAAACAATAAGCTTTGTACACTCAGAAAATAAAAAAAGAATTGAATATCAACTAAGCAAGAATATTTGTTGTAATCTGCCTTATTTCATGTGTTGATACTCCTGAAAAATGATCATTTTCAAGGAAGCCAAATTTAAGACTAAATAAGACCACATTTTTGATGTTGTGCAGGTTCCACCCCAAAGAAATCCACTGAAACAGACCATTTAATACATAAATATAGCTTTATTGAACTGAAAGTTAATCCAGTTTCACCAACATGTACATTGAAGACAAGGAAGAGTTGCAAAATGTCACATGTCAGAGGAGCAAAATACCTTTTCCACCACCAACAACACCACTAGCATACACCAATAACATTCCCCCATATAAAAATTTGATTTCCCAAATTAAGAAAAGTTATACATTTTTTGTAAATGTAATAAAAACATGTAAGCAGCAGCACATATATAAGACATAGAAATATCATGTTTAGTTTTCTTTATTCACTCTTATTAAAAATATACTGTATATAAAATAAATATTAACCCTCTGGTTCATAGTGGTCACTACAGTGGACAGCTACCAAAAACTCTTTTTCTCTTAAATGCAATGGTTTCTATGGTGGAAGTGTATATCAGCCTCTAGGGTGCTCTCTACTGCCCTACTCCATTGAGTTACATTTAGTGAGTAATCAGTGTAACTGCAAGTAAATTTCCTACATATCCAAGATGGCCGAGAAACAGCCACCCCTGCTGACTACAGCTGGCATGTCCTGTCAATACTTCTATAGTAGAAGAACCCCAGCTGTAAAAAAAATATGATGATATACTGTAACATCTAAGGAAGGATATTATCCATTTGGAATTGAAAATTCCATGTCCAATATGTAGAACATTACAATTAACCATGTGTCCAACTGAGTGGACATCATGCATCACCCAGTATTTTTTTTAACAGGAGTCATGTAATTGCTTCACTGTTACTTGTGGCTGTTCTGGTTATAAATCAGTGTATACAGTGTAATTAGTGTGTAACAGTGACCAAGAGTGGCTGCCAGAGAAGAATAGACATGTAGGAGCTGAGGATGATGGAGATACAGACAGTCAGGGTGCAGAAAGGGTAGATGCCTATAGTCAAGTGGATGAGGACCAGGATGATGAGAGGCAGGATGCAGGGGAAGGTCAGCATGATCAGGGAGCTGTGGAAAATGGGCACATGACACCTGACCATTCTCAAGCTCGCAAAAATATCTGGAAAGTCCAAGACAATCACTTTGATAGAGATATGTCACCTTTTCTAGGAGAGTGGAAATTCAATGTGGAGGGAAGAGAGCCTATAGACCTATAGACCAGACATCTGTTTCCAGCAGATCTCATTGATGATATAGTGAAAAACACCAAGTTGTATGCTCCCCAGAAAGGGAAAGAAAATGTGGCAGTGACAGGAGAAGAAATGCAGACTTTTTTAGGAATCAACATGATCATGGGGTACATTCGTTATCCCAGGGCACACATGTACTGGTCTAGTGAGGATGGCCTTCGTCTAGGGATGATTGCAAATGCCATGTCTGTAAACAGATATGAGCAAATCCTGTGCTCATATAAAGCCTGTGTGCCACTGTGCCCTGGATGCTTTGCCAACTTTCATACATCCTAGGTGTGATGAGCAGAGACATGTTTGGAGATGCAGAGACTAAAATGTCAGTTTTTGTTGTTGAAAACAACATGCTCGTATAAGGGCATGGTAATGTCAGTCCTGAATCTTTATAGTACTGTGGGGATTTACAATATTGTTTCCAATGTTGGAGATAGTTTGGCATATTTTGGTGTACTGTACTTTTTAAGTAAGTTCATAATGTTTTGTGTTGAGTGCTCAGGCGCATATAGTCCACTTGAATGGACACTTTTGTAGTTTTGTGAAAAAATAACATTTTTGAAAAAAAACAATTTTACATGTTCTTTTATGTCCTGAGAATGATAAAAACACTTATGAAAAAAATCTTGATCAGGGCTTTCATAATTCATGCATCAGAGGGTTAAAAAATCAAATACAAATTGCACCCCCCTATATGCAGTTCAGGCGACCCCTTTGTAAAGAAAAATTCATACAAACAGTGACAGAACTCTGAAGAGATTTAAACGTTTTAGTGGTGTTTGACAGGACTGATCATGGAGGGCTCCAAGATGATGTTTAAGACGAGTGTGTGCGCCTCTCCGTTTATCAGCATAGCTCCACTGGTGTCTGCAGAAACAAAGAGGGATCTGTTAGCCTTAACTACCGAACAGAGAAGATAAAACACACTTCTTCTGATAATTAGGAAGTTAATATTTATAGTTTTGTGGTTGCAAGGTGCATGAAATTAACTACAAAGCTAACAGTGCAACAAATTTTCCATGCATTAAACTGTCTCACTGAATCAGGACTGAAAATGTGTCATAATATGTACTTGTTAGAGGGCCAAAACTAAAATACTTGTTGGTACGTGTAATATTTTGAGTTTTTTGGGATTTCACACAGAGATTAGAGTATATTTCACAAAACTTACTGGCAAGGAGTCCTTGAAACTAGCTAGCTAGTTAGGAATCCGTGCTGTGCCTGATGAACCGTGAGCTGGAAGAAAGAGGAAAAAAAAAAGGTAAATGTTTTTAAGAATAAAGAGCAAACTCTGTGTCAGATTTTCTGGAAGTGAAATGAGAAACTCAGATTCAGGATTGGTGGATTTACCTCGAGTGGAAAGCTGCTCCTTCGTCTTTCTTCCACCATTCTTCTGATCAAAATCCATTGTGAATGGCTGGTGATTAACACTTGTTTGTGTTAATAGTCAGTATTAGAAGAGTGATTGTGTTATTTTTTTTTGTTAGAGCTGACATATAAATCATATTGTCTTCACATAAGTTTCATCATTTTGACCAAAACTATTACAAAAGTGGATAATAGACACTTTGCTTTAATTAAATGTAATTGTACCTCTGAAATTAACCAGAATTCAACACACACGCATGGTGAACTCATTGGGTAATGAAACGGGACCCACTCCAGCACTCCACAGACATGCAGAGTGAGCCACATGGGACGCTGTAACAATTTCACTCAATTTGTTTTTCCAGCTGAATGCCGAGCTCACAGTTTCAACCATTAAAATGTGGCGCATTATTGTTTTATTTGAATGATCTGCAGCTGCACAGGGTCTGTAATTAACTCTAACACTTATTTTAACAATGACACCCAAACCTCTCAGTTTATTTTTAACTAATCCATTCAGATCTTACAAACACACACAATAACCGGTATTTCTATTTCAGAGGTTGAAACCTTATGCCGTCCGTGTTGCTTAAACGCTTTTTCGCTCAAGTCTTGGCATCAGATTAGTACTTTCAATATTAATGATAATTGCATTGCAACAGAGGTTTGAAATCAATGACCTTTTTTTTTTATTCAATACTGTTTTGTCCTTTCCAGCACACTGTACGTAAGCCGCCACAGTGTCTGCTTCCTGCTGCCAGTATGAAAAAATACACCCCCACTGGGCCTTTAAATGACACATATCATTTTAAAACACTCTCAGGACGTTTACATGCACTGTGGAGTCAAACTGTAGTTAAAGCTCAGTTTAATCAGACTGGTTTCTGAGTGAGATTTGATTTATTAATAAAAGTATGTCTGTTATGGATACGGTATTCAGAGATATGCACCCTTTCAGCTTGATAAAATCTGACCATCCTGCGGTCGACTCATTAGATCACAAAACAATCAATGAACAAGAAACTATGGACCACTTTACTTTACACTTTACAGCTTTACACCTTAATTACAAAGTCTAAGCTATTCTATTTAAACATATGCAATGAGACGGCTTCTGTCTGTACATTTCTATCATCCAGCTCCAGTGTCAAAGCCTGCCATGCACACCATGGAGCGTTTAAGGAGGACCTGGGACAGACTTGAGAGTATACATGTGATCGATCCTCAAACCATTCCCAATCTAATTAGACCAACTCAGTCAAAGTTCAGTCAGAGTGACATGATTTTGTGTATTTTAAAGTCCAGTTTAAGTCGGACTGCAGCAGTAAAAGTTTTTTCAACTCAGAGCTTCAGGACTGAGATATCATGCTCCAGCTAAGCCTACAGACACAACCAAACTGATATCAGCTGGCAGCCACATCACAAAAGCACAAATGTGGAGTGTAAATGTCCCTAAAGAGCTGTAAACGATACACTTCGAGGCTGCCTCCTACCTCTGAGTCATGGTTTAATACCACACTGCTGTTACAGCGCAGCGTCTGTGTAGATAGCAGGTCTTAAGTCACAATCATAAAGATTATTTCATCGAATTCACTTGATGCTCAAATCAAACAAATGGAATTTAAACACAATATCAAAATGGGATTAGCTCTTGAAATTCAGCAATTAATCACCATTTTAAAGTCAGATGAAGTTTTCATGAAAGAAGTCGAGTAAATTTGATGATCTCTTTGACATACGTTTCAGTTGGTTTCCGGGGTAGTAGCAAGGAAATGACACAGTCTTATATTGTCAGGGTAAATTTTACAGAAAATACAATCCCCTAAAGAATGTATAAACAAATAAAATTTCATGAAAGTCATGTCCTTCTTTGCACACATATTTTTTTGCCTCTGAAGTAAGGGTATGGAGTATGACGGGGTCCACAGACTGCACAGGGTGGCAGTCTGAGGTCATTGATGGGTCAAACAAAAACAGAACAGTAACCCAGTTGAAAAGAAAGCAAGCGCTGGATAAAAACTTCTCAACTTAAAGGTGGGGTGGGCAAGATTCCATTAAAAAAGCATATTTTTTGTGGTGTATATACAAAAAAGCTTTTAATATCAGTCAATAGCTATTAGTTATTGATGACATTTGGGAATATCACGATATTGCTGTGTTTTGTTATGTCTGTGTAGTCAACATTTTAAAAATTTTTGAGCGGCCCGCTCTTTCTAAACGTAAACCAAACTGTTCTCCACCTCCCCCAACCTGATTGGTTGTGAGGCAGACGTTGTGAGGCACACGCTCCCTCATGTTGTGAGGCACGCGACAGTAGAAACCAACCAGGAAGTACAGAAAATTGTCTGAATCCTACTTTGGTCACGACTGCCAACACAAGCAAGAAAACGAAGTAAATACCGGAGACTCTGGCGCAATAACGGGCGCTTAAAAAGGTAGTAAATCGGACAAGAGCTAAGAAGCCGGGTCAACATCAGTGAACACTTCAGGATCTTACAGACCCTGTAACCTTTTTGCTGGACAAAGTAAGCCAAGTGTCTGTAACAGAAGTGTTTCTTGTCAAACCTGCTGCGTGTTGTAGCGCCGCTAAACTGTTTTCCTCGGGTCCTGAAGTATGTCACTTGTAGTTAGTTGGAGAAGTCCTGCAAACATTGTGTTTTCTGGTAGTCTGTTAGTATCTATCTTCATTAGTATGAAGTATTTATCTTCATTATATCTGAATCTAATTAGAATGATTCGAGCGAGGACGAGCGTCTGTTTGTGGGCGGGGCTTGCTGGAGCAGAGACGGCGCGGAGAGGAGGAGCTGAGGGCAAAACTGGTTGGGAGGGGTAGAGTTTACATTCAAGATTTCTCCCAAAAACTGGCACTTCCTCAGATCTTGCCTACCCCACCTTCAGTAAATTGATAAAAAGAGTGAAATCACTGATAAACATGATCTTCAGGCACTCCATAACCAACCTGATCTGGTTATTTTGTTGATTAAATGAAGTGTTTCTCGATAAGCTGTGTTTTTTTATTTTTTGTAAGTCTAAATGGATATTGCTTGTTTGCTTGAATTCTTAACCACTTGCATATTTAATAGTGTTTCACCCTGGAGCCAAACATGAACAGAACTGACGCAGCATGGAGGACCTTGAACTCAATATTTTGAAACTTAGGGCCAATAACACGGCTGCTGTGTTTTATGAGTTTAAAGGGGGGGACTTGTTTGGCAAAAATGACTTCATAAGAGCGAGATTTTCACTGTGTCAAAGTTTGTTCGGACACTTTTTCACATCATATAAAATGGTCTTTTTCCTCTAGAGTTGAGAAATGAAATTTTTGCAATGAGATTTTAAAAGCGTACAACATACAAATAAATGTGTACTACCTTGAGAGAAGCACAAAAAGGACCTTGACTGATATTTTCCCTGTGACATCAGTGTTGTGTGAATTATCTAAATAGGAGGCGATTAGCTTAAATCCAGTGCAAAGAAAACAGAGTTTACAACCACACTAATGATCATTAAGTGAGAAAAGCAGTAAGGGTGTTTGGGGGCTGGTATATGAGCTCACTTGGCAGCTTAAGCGCACTTCACCGCCGCTTTAACGCTGTCACCTGCTGAGCCGTTGCCGTGGAAACAATCATGTAAATACCACACTGGCACCTATAGCAGCACGACCCATAAATCCTGTCTCCAACACCTCTTGCTCCCTCCTTCCCTCTGTCTTTTTCTTTCTGTCTGTCCGTCAGTGGAGGAAAAACTCAGTCCCTCATTTACACAGTTGGAGCTAAAAGCAGCAAAGACAGGAGGCGTCACCTCCATTCAGTCAAACTCACCTGTAAATGAGGAAACTGGAGATCCCAAAAATGATGAGCGCTAATCCAGATCCCACAGCCACAATACCCAGAACTGGGAGATGACCTGGAGACAGAGGAGGGATTCAACACTCGGTCAGTTTCTGTCATATGTTCAACAGATGTTCACATTCATATCTTTAAAAAGAGGAAAAAAAGGCAGTGAAAAACACAGCTGTGACTTCCTGACGTACAGCTGCACTGCTTTAGCAATCTGTCAGCCACAAACACCGGCAACAATTTAACACAATTATACAGCTCTGACATTCCTGGTGTATAATTAAAACCCTAATTGAGACTAATTATACATCCTGCTGTAAGTCAGAGGAAAAGCTGAGAATCATCATTCAGGATATATCATTTCCAACTGCACTGGTAATTAGCTTCAGCTTCGTTGCATCACTGAATTCACTGGCAGTTTAAGTTTTGAGTGCACAGCTTTAAATATTCTGCAAATGATGTCCTTGATAACATAGTAAAGGATCTAAGAAAATAGTCTGTGGCCAAAAACATGAAAAGTAAATCCATCCTAAGGACATCTTGTCTGTTCATATACCATTACATATTGTATAATGACACAATACATTACAATATGAGTTGATACAATATGATCTGATGAAGTAAATTCTATTATCATATCTAATGGCATCACAACCTACCCTTTTTCACCATATCATACTGTTACATATCATAACATAGTGTATCATATATCTTAGAGCATAAAGCCTTACTAAATCATATAGTATCATCTAGTATCCTGTTGTATCCCATCGTATCATATTGTTTCGTATGGCATCATATCGTATCGTATCATATCATGTCTTATTGTATTGTATCGTATCGCATCATATTGTAGCATATCGTATCATATCGTATTGTATCATATTGTATCGTATTCTATCATATCATATTGTATCATATCGTACTGTATCACAACATATACAATCAAATTGTATCATATCATGTTTCAAAGCATCCTGCCCTAATGAATCATGTCATTGTGTATAGTATCCTGTTGTATCACATTGTTTCATGTCATATCTTATAGTATCATATCGTATTGTGTTGGACTGTATGCTATTGTATCATATCATATTGTATCATATTGTACTGCATCGCAGCATATCAAATTAAAACATGTTGCTTCACACCACATTATATAATTTTATATCATTTTCTGATATATTTTGTATTGTACTGTATCATATCTTATCATACCTCATCATATCATATGTAACATATACTATTATTTCCTATTGTACTGTGTCATGTTGTATCTTTTCTATTTTATTCTCTTGCCCCATATCAATTTATATAAATTCATGTCAGATCATAATGCAATTGTATTGTATCCTATTATTCTATTTTGTGTATTGCTGATCATGTCATATCATTTTATATCATATCGTATCATATCGTATCCTATATACCATATTATATCATATCATATCATATCATATCATGTTTTATGTTAGGGTTTCTCATCATATGACACAGTAATAATTTTTTTTCAATAAATGGCTTCTGAAGGGGAACAGCTAGTCAGACTGGGAATAAAGCGAGTCCCAACACTGATTTCCAGACCTCCAATTCATTCACTGATCTCTTAGCTAGCTCCTGATACTTTGAAAACTGTGCAACAGCATGTTATGTACTGACCTTGTCTATTTCTTAACTCTATTATCAAACACTGTCATCACTGTGCTTTATGTTCTGCACATGTTTGTCTAATATAATACCTCATTCCTTATCATTTATTTCTCTAAGTGCAGAAAGTCACACTGGAGACAGCGACTTTTGGGTTCTTAAATTCACAAATTCTTAGCAGATAGCTTTAGATTTATTGACTTTAAACCTTCTTCACTGCAAAATACATGTACAACTGCTGTGGTTTCCTCCTCAGTTAATCATCACTAACGATTCCCGTGGGAAACTGTCACTATGTGGACATTAGTCAAAGCATCTCCAGCGCTGATCTTTGGCACTGCTTTTTATTCAAGCACATCTAAATGGGTGTATTGGCTTCAAACAGGCATAAAAGATGGAACAAGACTGATAGAAGAAACAGATTTCTCATCACAGCATTAATGAATGTATCCTTGGCTCTGTACAGATGGAGAGATAATATGTTATTAGTGAGCTGTAATATCCATCTAATGAGTGATTTAATTTTACTCTCAGGAGGAAAAAATGGCCATTAAGTGTGAGATAATTTCTCTTGTCATCATCACTGTGCATGAACATCTTTGTCTTAAATCTCTTCATGCAATTCCCTAAAGCTATTCCAGCCAGCTGTAGGTCTTGTTCTGGGGACATATCATTCCGCTAACAAGTTTGATAACCAATTTTTCACAGCCAAGGTTATCAAAAAGTGAAAATAGGATATCCCGACAGCCCTATTTTTGACCTTTCTTTGAAAAGTTTTCATTCAGATCCATAACTTATGATCTGTAGGAAATAGCTCGTACTTCAAAATAAAAGCCTAGTTGCGTTCCTCAGTTTGACTAATTGTGTTGCTGCAATAATTATCCTAATTATGAGTTAAAAATCTGAGGCAGCACTTTCCAAAACCACTACTATCCAGAAAGTAAAAACCAGATAGCATAGAAACTACTCGGGCAGCAACAGCAGCTGTTTTTACTCATTCTGTTGTCTTTCCAGTTCCTTTGGCATAAACAGATAGCTGAATTAGCTGATAATCATGTTAATATTTGCAAATTACAGTTCTTCCACTGCAGGATATTTGTGGGCTTAAGTATTTATTTGGCATCAACATCTAGAAAGTTACATATCCCTTTTGCTGCTGAGGGGGTGGTGACCTAACATTGTGACATCAGATGCAAAAAGTCTATAGATGATGCAGAGGTGTCATACCATCATTGCAGGAAGGGTCATCAGTGGAAAACACACACGGGGGGTTATCTAGTGGAGGGCCCCCGTTAGGCCAGTGGATCTTCTCTGTCTGGGACCAAATGATTTCTTTGGTGGTTCCATTGTAGTAAGCAACAAGCTGCAAACACAGAGGGGAAAAGGCTGGGTCAGATGGATAAGAATAAATACACCAGGCTGTTTTATTTGCTGTTATTAATTCTGTCATTGGCATATTTTGATCACTGAATTTCCATATTTTCCTTTGTCTCCTCGTTCAGGTTCAGGTTCAAGCTCAGGTTACTTTATTAATACCCAAAGGTAGATTTGTTCTGCAGTGAAATAAAGTGATGATGTCCATTTATACAAGTCACAGTACAAATCTAAAACAACCACAAAACAGTGTAGCGTTGGGGGTAAAACACATGATAAAAGCACCCCAAGGCTCCCCAGTCAGGACACAAGAGAGGGAGAAAAACGTCACTACATAAAGAAATGCAAATAAATAACCCAAATAAACAACCTTTGGATACAAACCAAGGTAAAAACAAGTCTAAAACCAACATAAGTAAGTAAATAATACCTCCTCAGTTTGTGCTAATTGTGAAAAATTATGTGCAAAATCTCTACAACTTGTTCACTTCAATAATAGCAGCAGGAACAAAGCTGTTTCTGTAACGTTTAGTTCTGCATTTGGGGACTAGAAACCTCCATCCAGAGGGAAGAAGCTGGAACTCGCTGTGTAAAGGGTGGGAGTCGTCATTTAGAATAGAGAAAGCTATCCGCTGTAACTGTTTGGTGTACAGGGATGCCGGAAAAAGCTGTGACTCACCAATCAGTCGAGAAGACCATTTAGCTATTTGGTTTAAGGCATTTCTCACCTTACACCAACATATATAATGATCAACGGACATGCACCAATATTTCACACATTATTCACCTTCTTAATTTGAATGTACCCAAGTGTACTGAAACTTGCTCACGAACTGATTCAGTTTCCTCTTCATTCACACTGCAGTTCTTGAGTATCACTGCCATATGCACAACACCTTGCAGTCTTGTCTGTGCTCTTGGCAGTTTACTGCTCTGTTTATTGTTTATTTGCCCTGCTACTCGTGATCAGTGAGCTTTGATCAGAGACAAGTTAGTTGATCCCATCATGTAGACAAAAACACAGGTGGGTAACAGCTCTTAAACATTTCACAAACATCCTGAGCAGCTTGTTTGTGTGAGCTTTATTCTGACGGCACAGCCTCATGAACAGCATCTGCTGTCCTGCTGTGAAACTCGACTCCTGTGTCTCTAAACAGCCAGAGGAGTTTTTATGTGTTCGACCCATGCTCCAAGCATGTCGGGTCCCTCCTGTTAAAAACTTAAGGGCTGTCAACCCCCACAGAGGGTCATCAAAACAATGCAGGATGGGATAGGTGAGGGGGCAGGGGGCCAGAGAGCCAAAATAGTCCCAGTTCTTTAGTTTGGGGGTTGTGTTTACTGCCCTACACTTAAAAATTAACTCCTTTTAACAATTCGCTCCATGATGAGTTCAGCTTCTTTAATCTTGATTCTGTGAGAGTAGACAAGTATTTTAGACCAAGGATATTTAAATACATTCAACCTATTCATAAGTAGTAATAATAGTAATAGAGGTTTGTTTAAGATATTTAAGGTTTTGTTAAAGTCGTTTTCTTACAAGAATAAAATAAAACCAAAGTCATAAAGTTATTAGAACAGAGTACCGTATACTACGAGGTGGTGATAAAGTTGTAATTTTGGTTCATGGTAAGCAGCTGTACCAGCTGTCTGTATCAAGATGAAGAACATAGAGCGTCTCATTAAGTTGTCTCTAATTTTTCGTCTCCTCAGCATGACATTATTATTAGTATCAGGACTCTGAAAAGACTGAGCAAAGAGCTGGAATCTCTCTTTTAAGTGGCTGATTATGAAAACTTTACTTCATGAACAATATAACTTTGTTCCTTGAAATATAACATAGTCTTTATTGTCCCAAGAAAATGGGTTAAAAAATTAAAAATCTTTAAAAACTCATTAAGGTTCTTCAATCGTTGCTAACGGGGGTTAGCAAAGGAGCATTTCAATCTGAAATCTGATAGATAGATTTAGCTGAAAATTCACATTTCTACACATTTAGTATTAGGGCTGGGCGATATGGCCTCAAATCAATATCACAATATATTGATCATTTCACCTCGATAACGATAAATGAACGATAACTACTCCACAAGCTGCTCACCCCCTCTCACATTAACTTCATCTACTTCAGCCGCCGCTACAACTTTTGAACCGTCCTCCAGCTCCTCACCTGTCTTTCCCTCTTAGGTACAGACTGGATGGGGTGGAGTCACGTCTCTGATGTCGGAAAGCGTCTTAAAGGGACATGAAACCATAGCCTACCTACACACATCCAAAACCAACTTTTATTTATTTATTTATTTATTTGACAGTGAATATATTGACATCGACAAAATTACATTGGTTGTTGTCGTAAATTTTGGTATTGGTAAATTTTCGGTTAATTGCCCAGCCCTACTCAGCATTGATTTTTAATTTACAATGTTGTATCGTAAGCTAAAACTGAACGCAGCCAGATGAGGAGTCTTTGTCCTTAAGCAGTGAGTCAAACCTTTTTTAAAAATACGCAAAAACAAGAATAAAATTGACAAGTGGTTCGACAATTTAGGTTCTTTTAATATTAGTAGTGTTTTGAAATCAAAGTTGTTGTTTTTTTAGATATGCAGCAGTCTAAGATTGAAACCACCCTGAGATGTTTTGAACAGGGCAGCTGCTTTCTAAGGTCAACAGGTTATATGAAGCGACCAATTAAAGGCGAGGATAAATGAGACCAGGAAGTCACTCTGATGGCCTCTGAGAACCACTGTGAAATTTTTACTGAACTCACATCCAGCTAACCCACTTCTGCTGCCCTCAGAGAGAAAAAAACACACTAAAGCAGTTCACAGTCATGTTTACAGAGAACAACTTACACAAATATTTTCATCAGACTGGGAGGGAAATCTGAGGTTTTATGCATCCAATCATTATAGAAGTTTTAGGAACCAGAAATATGTCCCAGATAGTAACATCCATTTGCTGTTAGCATCAACAACTGAACACAAACCAAAGCTGTGGTTTGAAACTCCACGCAGTCTGCTAAAGCATTAGAGGAATTAAAGAAACATGAAGAGAATCAGACTGAGACTGTATCTCTTATTTTCTTGTGTTAACAGCTTTGCGAACTTTAGCTGTGAGACACTTAATCAAGTCTAAAGCTTATACCCAAAAACACTCATTTGTACACAGAAAAACAGCTTTCTCTACTGACTAATCTCAACAAAGAATCTTACTTACACAGAGCCCTGAAGATTTTATATCCTCTCAGTAAATACAAAAGGTTTTGGTAGGTTGTTTTATGCAAAAGAAAGACGAAAGAGAAAGAAAGAGGTCGGGTGAATGACAAGCTCCATATGGCCCTGAGCAAATAAAAACCTGGGAGGTTGTGATTCCAGCTTTAATCCTTTGAGCGCTGAGGGTCTCCAAATAATGGTTTAAAGGAAATTTGCTCATATTTAAACCCAAAAGTATGAGCAACCACATTGAAAAACTCAATAAGAGGGACATGTTGGTCGCTCTGTAACAAAAAGAAAGTGTCTCCTCATTTGCTTATCAGTCCGGTCCATGCCTAACAAAAACATCTCTTTGCCAAATCTGCTTATAACCAGCCGCAGCACACGGCCTGTTTGTCCCTAAATGCATCGTTCCACCATCCATCTTTGCACTCGAGGCTACTCTGCAAAACCCAATCCAATAAAAGTGTTATCACAGATTTTGGTCCTTTCAGCCAACCTTTTCATTCTTTATCTTAAGACTAAGCAATAGCAATCTCTTCTGCTGAACAAAACACTGTGACTGAACGGAGATAGAAATGATCAAACCACCGCAAACAGCCAACAGTGTGGTTGTTTTGTGTATCTTTGTTGTCTTTTCTGATGCTTTTCAAAAGGAAAACTATGATATGAATCCAAAATGGAAGTGAAATCAACCACAGCTCCTCAAGTGTGACTGCATAAGCCTCACTAGCTCCAGTGTCAAAGGGCAAACAAAACATGTCAACTAGGGGTGTCCCGATACAATATTGATATCGGATATCGGTCTGATATCACCAAAAAATGAATATCGGATTATATTGGCCTGCATCTAAAATCTCCTATATCAGCACTCCGATACAAGCAGTCCATTCCAGACTCTGCTCCGGCACCTCTATCTAGTAGCGCCCTGATCCAGAAAGCTGAGCTCACAAAATCACAACAACAGTGTGTGCTGAGGTACTAACAAAGTAGAGAGGGGAAGGAGTGATGTTGGCCTTGTGGTAGTATTTTTTTTTTTAAGTGTGAAAAAGACATAACAGCTGAGTGAAAAACTTGTCATGCACAATTTTGTGCCAATATTGGATCAATATCGGTATCGGTCAATATTGAAGGCTCCAGTACCGGTATTGACACCCCTAATGTCTACATCCTGGTCCAGAACATTGATTTGAGTATGTAGCTTCTGTATTTATTTGGTTCATATACTCTTATCTGTTGATATCGTCTCTTTGATTCAAATTGAGAACAGAAATTTTTTTTACAAATAACTTGCATGTCAGCTGATAGTTGGATCTACTGATAGGGCGGGTCGACTGAGATCAGCTTTGCCAACAATAAAGAAAGGGGTCTGTAGATTTCCATCAGTTGGTCATACTCCCACAGCAGCCATCTCCTTGTAAAGTCACGTTTAGGATGGGAAACTCATGAATCTGAATCATATTTTCTTAACCCACTGAGCAATAGACGGCTATTGGACATCTAGTTTTTTTTAGACCTAATGTCAACCGTCTCAATTCTGTATATTTTTAGACAGAATTTAGACGTTGCACTTTAACCGATTATTTGATAACTATTTATTTCAAAAAGCAACTGTGAGTTGCAGAACTGATCTCCAAGTACTTTACCAAAATAATTATGATAGCCGTTGAGCAATATACAGAGTAGAATAGATACAGCCCAGATTTAGACTTGGTCTAACCTTGGTCTAAATTTAGGCATTTAAAAAACTGTCATTTTTGGATCTGTGGTAGCATGATTTTAGACCAGTTGTCTAGGCTACATTTCAATGTCTATTCGACCTCTTTCAGACCAAAAAAATGCTCAGTGGGAAGGTGTTTCAGGTCCTAAATCGTTTAAATCTCAATATTAGCCCATGTTGTACTAATACAACAAAAGCCTTACTTCAATCATTGTAGTTCCTTTGAGTCTTTTTTTCCTGTGTCCTGACCCTTGCCTTGCCAGTAATTAAAATACCTTTGACTTAGTGACTCAGCATTCACACCATTCATAATGTTGCACATCACTCACTCAGCAATGCTAAATGTAAAGACTGTGTCAAAATGTAGACTCAGTCATACGCCCCCTCAGCAGAAGATCCCAAACAAATTAAATACCAGACATACGACAGCATGACTTACCCCGTACTCTCCTGTCGTCATGTTCGTCATGGCCCACAGGTTGACGTCTATATCTCTGGCATTTTTGTGGTCTGTACTAACAAGTCCCGTCACTCCTAAAAAGACAAACACACAATGTTCACATTAAGGGTCTGATTCAGAGTGTGTAACGTCATGTATGGTACTATCACAAACCCTCAAGTACCCATTACACCTTCAGCCTTTCATATTTGGATGAGTCATCGTAAACAGAGTTTTTCTGGTATTTTTAAGTATTTGAATCATAAACTCGAGTCCTTGTCCCTTTCCGTTATAACCATCTCTTTGTTGTTGTTGTTCTGGCATTGTGTTCCGCCGTCTACTTTGGTACAAAGGCACTGGAGCAATTTCCTGATTTTTCCTTTGATTTTGTTGTTTTGGTTGTCAAAGAAGAAAATTGTTGGAAATGATCTTGGACGTGCAAACATGACTGGAGAGAGCATCAGCAAAGATGGCATGTTTGTGTCTTGGCACCACAGCTTTGACTTGATCTGAACAAACAATGATTGTGACAATTCAGACAGTAGCAGCATTATTTTCATCTTTATTATATCAATTGTTTTCTTTTCATTTCATAAAACTGATCCTCGTGGAAGAACTTGAAAAACCTTAATGTGAACTCAAGGTAGAGAGCCAGAATTAGACATCAAAAACCAGAAAAAATCTTTTGTTCTGAAAAACCAGGCGCTACTTAACACTGTCTTTGACGCACTGTCAAAACAACCACAATGAATAAATACTTTTTATGAGTACTTTCAACATATTTCTTTGTTTTACTGCATCATGCTGAGCAGAACAGCCCTCGTCAGCCTGATTACCTCCTCCAGGATGATGTGAGAGCAGACATGGCAGCCAGAGAGGTAAACATGGAAGTGTGTCAGCACTCACATCGAGCATCAAACGGCCTTTTTAACTGGAGTTCAACGATGCTATAATTATTAGTATTTATTTGTTTGTCTTGTTTTAACCTTCTCTTGTAAGGCCACCTTGAGTGCTTTGAAAGGCGCCAATAAATAAAATGTATTATTTTTAATTATCATATTTAAAGGGTGTATTTAATCTCATTTTAGGGTCACCGATGCTTTCCACCAAACCATCTATCCACGTTTATGGTGTAGCACTGCAATCTTTTTGTGAGAGGCAGCTATAGCTTTCAGCTTAAAGTCTAACGGTAATTTCTGAGGAGGTGAAGACTTGAATATTCATCATTATCACGTACAGCTCACTTTCTCTGCATGTGACCAATCACTGGACTCTTGTTATATGAAAACATACCATCTTGTTATTGATTCAAACAAACAGTAAATGACATTTCCTCGATGATCCTCAATCTCCAAGCCATGGAGTTATTTTAACCCTCAGTTGTAACTCAAAAATAATACCTTTTGTATCAGCTTGTTGTTTATTCATAAAGCCTGGTTCATACTTCTTCATTGACTATATGCTGTTGTTAATCTGCAGTGGTTGTTACTACACTCACAGGAGTGTGTATGTGTCGCCCTATAATACCCTGACAAAACGCTAGTGTGATCTCTGTGCTAAAAATATGGCCAGTTTTTGGGTCTTTGCTTGTTTGTGCACAGGAAACCATGGCAACTGTATCTGAGTGTTTTCAGATTCACAGTATTTAATGAAGAGGGATATTTGAATTAAATTAAACCGCAAAAAGTACCAAATAACAGTTATCATTTTTTGGCATCCGGAAAGGGAAAATAAACAAGGGACTGGAAGTAAAGAGGCATCTTTGTTGATCAGTGGTGTTGTGCTGGAGTTAGAGTGAATGAACTTTAAGCAGAAAGACAAAAAGAGGTGAGGATGGAGGAGATGTGACGCACAGAGGCATGTGGAGTACATGTTACCCAGCTGATTGATCACCAGGTTTACTGCCTGTATTGATCAGACACATCACTATGCTTTTGGGGAGGAACATGTCAAGCTTTGCTCACAGGCTACTCCATATGCAAACCAATGGCATACATGCAAAAGAATAGATTAAGCACAGGAGTATGAATCACACTTTAGCCTGTCCTGAGTGCGACAGGGGCAAATACATGACATATTGCTGCATAGGGTATACCATGACTGTATAAAGATTTATGCAGAGTCAGTGGTTTATACAAAGAAAATGTCATGCACACAGGTTTCTGGCAGTAGAAAATCTGCAACCCTGTATCCTGGTTAAGCTTCTAAGATTAAACCAAACATTACAGAGCTGTGAGTTCAATCATACAGATATGAAAATATGAGACACAATTGATGTTTGCAAAAAATGAAGGATTTCCACAAAGATGCAGACCAGTAGAGACAAAAACGGTTGAAAAATTAATCTATGTTTCAAACTGTGCTCACAAACTTTCTTTTCTTTCTCTGTTAAAAACCTTAAATCTCATCAGTGTCTTCATTGCAGATGGTAATGCATTCATAGTTTTATACCTCTAACAGAGAAGCATGAGCAACCCTGTGTTTTTCTCACTTCACTTATAAGGTGGATTAAAATGTAGTTACTGTCACATCTTTGTTTTACTAAACCAATATACTGCTGAACTGTTTCTTGACTGATTAAATCCTCCAGGCTTTACCTTGGCATAAGTAGTAGCTGGTAATTTACTATCATAGCGCCACTTTGGAAAAGTTTCCTTACTCCAGTTAGATCAGCTAAAACCTCTTTCAGCCGGCATATCACTCCTGAAAGAGTAGAAAAAGATGCATTTGTCGATTCGTTTGTTCACAAACCAACATTAGCTCACCCCAAAATCTGCGGTTCTGCGTCCTCATTGTGATGTTGATGCCGTCATTCTGGGCTCCACCTTCTGCCAGCGTCTCTTCTAAAGCTTTTGCGTATAACACAAAACCGTCATAGAAGCTGCCCGCGATGTAGTCCATCTGCAGGAGGAGAAGTATCGATGTTTAAACTTTTAACAACACAGTAGTTTGTGCAATACACAAGGTAATGATTACAGAGCTTAATGATGGAAAAATAAAAATACTTAGCATGTTAATGGAGGAAACCCCTATTCTAGAGCCAGCACGCCAATAGGAGCATGCTCATGAAATGACACAAATCTGGCTAGTTAAAGTGCCATGTGAGTTGAAGACAGTAATAAAAGAAAAACTATTAATTGCTTACATTATTGTCAACATCATTCATCATTAACAGCTGACATTTACACAACACAGTGGGTGTTTTTGTCCATATAAAGTCTAATAAAAGATTAAAGAGGGTGTGATGCTGCTGGGAACACATGAGGTTTTTACAGGCTGTAACTCACCAGCGACGGCTCCAAGTGCACTCCGAAATCCTTCAGAGCTTTGGCGTGGAGTCTCTTCTGGAATTCTTTGTACTCTAGATTATCAGGAGGCCGGTATGTTATGACGAATACAGACTGGAAGAGACACAGAGAGGGGGAAAAACATTTTCATTCCTGCACTATTAGTGGTTTCTTTTGGCACAGAAAACATATGAAATCAAAATATCAACACAGAATAATATCTAAAACATTGATCATTAACTGACTCAAAATTTCCATGTAACTGATCGTTTTACCTGCTAATAAACATTGATCTGCAGGGGCAGCTCTGTAAATAAGCATGGTTTTATTCCCATCTGTGCACACTGTTTGCAAATCTGCATGTGCAGGTAGGGCTGGGCGATATGGGAAAAGTTTATCACGTTACATTTTTTTCATATCAATCAATATCGATACATAACACCATATAAAAAAATCACTTGTCAATCTTAAATGTTCCCTGTTATTCTTAAATGAAATTTAACAGTGCCTTTTGGTAGCATATCTTTTGCAATACAAGAAGCTACTGCATCTGTGAGGTCTTTGTGTCTCTTTGACATTTTTTGTAAGGCGTTGCGCTAGAAAAAGCGGACTGAAAGGTCGTTTCAGCACTGCACAGAGCAACTCCTCCTTTCATTGGCTATTCGTATAGTCGACAAAAAATGGCTAAATGCAGGTTATCAAAAAGCATACCGACTATATTTTATATTGATATCGAGGGAAATAAATTTTTGATATATATCATTATCGTTTTATCACCCAGCCCTATGTACAGGTTATGACTCTATTATTATCAATCCATCTCTACGCTTTTTTTTTATCTCTGCACATACATTAGCAGTTCACCCTCACTGTTTACAAACCCATAAACAGATTACGAACTTCACAAAGTTCCCAAAAGTCATCATAACTGAAAAGTCATCTTTCATCAGGCTATAGATTCAGCAGAACTATAGCACAAACCAACATGTATATAGTGGATTTGTAATCTATAATTTAGTATATTACTATAGTCAAATTCAATCTTATGAAACATTCTCATGAGATTTCAAATTAATCTTGTGAAAGGATTCAAAGGCTTTCATGGCTCTGTAATACAGAGGGTGACAGGTAAACAGTGTAATGACTCTGCTCATAATAAGCGGTTTAGAAAATGTCTGTAACACCACATACACTTTAACAGAGCCATCTCATATCCAATCAAGTGTTTGAATAAAGAAATAAACATCCAGCCAGGCATTTCAGTCAGAATGTGACCTTCAGTTTTGTTAATATGCTTGCTGTTATGACAGAAAAAACAAGTCATACATTTATTTGAAGGCATCTGATTTTGCTCTGAACAGAGAGATATATAGATCCTTTTTCATGTCTCTACACTGGAGCTTAACCACAAACTTCCATAAGCAATTATCGCTCTGAAAGAAGCACGTCGCCATAATGAGCTCTGTTATCGCTCGCAGACAAATTAACGCTTCACAGGAGCAGCAGAATGAAAAGCCAAAGTTTTGCTCCAAAGCCAAGGTTAGGAGCAGTTCACAGTCAGATGAACAGATCTGAGGTCTGTTTTATACTGCAGCTGTTTGATACTGACGCTTTATTTCAAACTTCAAAAATCCCTTTAATGAATCCAAAAATCTCGTCTCCAATATTAAAATTATTTTTCTCTTGTGTAAATCCAGCCCTTATGAACACACACGTTAATATTATGGCTCAAACTATTGTATCTTGAGTGGGTGTGGGCTGATTGAAGTAGTTTGTTTTCACTTAGTATGAATAATCATTAATGCACTTTGACCAAAATTAGTAACTTGTTTGCATTAAAACTCAAATATTTCAATGCCAGCTAACAAGAGGTTTCAGAAGGAGAACTCTAAAGGCTAAAGCTATTTCAAACCATAAATTTGGCCAATCAGTGATTTGACTTTTATGTCATCGCACATGATGATGAGTTTCCCACCCTGACTGTGACGTGGCAGAGAAGAGATGGCAACCATGTGAATTTACTGGTGCCCTTCCACAATCAAGCTTCAGGTACATTTCTTGCTGCAGTTTAAGGTTTTGATTTGTATATTAACAATGATCATGAAAATTTTATAGATATGTGGAGAGTATCTGAGAACTGTATTTGGTTAAAGATGCAAAATTTCACTGAAGGCCTGAAACATTTCACTAAATGCAAACACGGAGCAACTCAAAAATGCAAAATAATTCTTGAAATGCAGCAATCATTTCATGAAACCCAAAAACAATCAGAAAATTGAAGAATATTTTGACAAAGTACAAAAACTATTTCATGAAATGCATAAGCATCTTGTATGAGGTAATAAGATAAAATTATAAGCAAAAAAAATCAAAAATCATGATTGCAAAACAAACAAAAGTTGAAAAAAAAAGAAAAATATTTACACGTTTTAAAATTATTTTTGTATTTCATGAAACATTTTTGTGTTTGTGAAATTGCTACCTTCTGTAAATTAGATTTTCTGGTGTTCATTTAAAGATTGTGAGGGGACCCTTACGGGCCACCATACATTTACAGTGATCTTTGATTAACATGTATTTCTATGTTTTTAAACGCTGTCATTAGAGGTGCAGATAGGCGAGGAAGTCAAACATACATAACGCTGTGGAACACATTATTGCCCCATAAATGCAAAACAGAAGCGCAGTATTAACATTTATTCATTAAGCTAATGTTCAAAATCCATTTTAAGCATTGGAGCAAACATGTGAAGTCCATTATGGGAGACATTTTTATAATCAATTCAACATAAAACTTGATTTATATTCAATTCGTCCACTTCAAAACTACATGAACACTGAATTAAAGAGAATTAAGAAAAGCTGGTTTGACATTTAGGGAGATCAATTAGCCCACGACAGAGTCTGTGCCCACTCTCTGATGTCTCAGAGCGCTAATTTGTTTGGCTTAATGGCTTCCTGTGAAAACAGATTTTTTTTAATGTCATACAAGAATTTCACTCGTTAAAGTGGTCCAAAAGGTGGAAGGGTCTTTTACCTCTGACACTAAACTACAAAAGTGATTCATCCTCCAAAGATCATCCGTAAGAGTGCCTGTGAGCTTCTCCTGAACATACACATTCATCATAACGTCAGCACCGTAAAAGCTTCATGTGATTTTAACTTGCTGTGTGAAACTTTTAAAAGCTAGTGAAAATTAATGAGACACCACTTATTCACAAAGTGTTTGAACTAAGTGTCCCTTTTTGCTGCATTTGAAGACTTTTTTTCCTGTCAAACTTAGTGAACGGAGTCTGATAACGATTAAAGGATTTGGAGAGAAAATGAATAAAAACGACAAATTAAATATCAGTTGTCAGAGACCGTCATTCCTCTTTCCAAGTGGTGGTTTTTGGTCTTGTATAATTTCCTGACGGTAATTACAACGTCGGTGAAACGGTGACAGTCCACATTCAGTAAATCTGTGTAGAATCTGGATACAATCTATCAAAAGAAGTGATCCAGACTAATGCATGCCTTCTGCTACACACTGTGTGTGTGCCCACGTGTGCATGCATGTTTGCGTGAAGTGCCAGCTCACAGGAAGACAGTTCCCAGAAGATTATTTTGCATGCAGAGCTCCATCAGTGGTGTGTCAACCCCTGCAACTTTAAATATGATTGGCTGAATAGATATCGAACCTTTATGTACCACACGTGTTCATCCTACCTTAAAGACTTGGATGGGATCGGCCCAGTCAGTGTCAGTGTTCTGCCATGGTTTGCGATCCGTCAGACTCTCGGCATACACGTCCAAGTAGAAAATGGCGTAGTTTTCTGGGTCCTGGATCTCACTTTGAAACAGTTTCATGATGTTCAGGAAAGTGTCCAGAGGGCCACAGATGTATACAACTGCAGAAAAAAAGAAACAGAATAATAAAAGGATGTTAATAAACTGTATTTTGAACAAGTGAACAAGCTCTTTATGATCTTTATTATCACACACTGTTCTGATTTGATGTCTGCATACAAACTCTTGTGTTTATAACTTGAGCAGTGATCCACAAATGATTCTTTAAACAAAAACAAGTATGTAAACACAAATAAATACCAGATGTTATGGGGTGCATGTATGAGGAAACAGATCCACAACAGACGCAAAGCGTACAGACATCATCTCTGAAGCTGCAGGGCGTAAAGATGACTGAGAGAAGCGGTGGATGGAGTCTGCTGCAGGTGGACAGAGTTAAACTAGCTCCTCTGTTAGCACATAAAATCAAATTCCTACATTTTTATTCAGCCTGCTCTGCATTGATGTTTTAAAATTGTGTGAAATTTAGCAGCGAGAGTTGACAAAATCGTATTTTCATTAGAAATACAGTCGATTTCATGAGGAGTTCACTGAGTTCATACAGCAGGAGTCACATATTGGTGACTTCTCTGTGCCCCAGTATAACAGCCCAGGTAGCAACTCAGAGCAATTGTAGTAGATTAGGGTGATCATATTCTGAATCCCCAAAAAGAGGACATGACTACGCGGGGGGGCGGAGTCACGGAGTCACGGATTCGTGTGTAGTCAATTTTTAGAGTTTTTCGGGTCAGATCGAGTGTCTTTTACACACTTCTTACTCAGTAAGTCCACGTGACACAAACCCGAAACTTCCAAACAAAATGCCGGACATTTAAAGGATTTTATAAACGTCCCTGGACAAAGCCGGACAAGGCCGGACAGCCTGGACAGCCCCCAAAAAAGAGGACATGTCCAGGTAAAAGAGGACTTATGGTCACCTTATAGTAGATATTACTAATTATGGCTGTTAGTTTCTAACCTCATTATCTATGCAGTGATCTTAGTGGCAGCCTGGGCAGGAATACTCTGATAACAGGGTTTGCATTGATTGGCTGCCTGAAATAGGGCTGGGCGATGAACCGAAAATTTACCGATACCGAAATTTACAACAATAACCAACATCATTTTGTCCATGTCAATATATTTGGTGTCAAAAAATTGAATAAATAAAAGTTGGTGTTGGATGTGTGTAGGTAGGCTATGGTCTCATGTCCCTTTAAGACGCTGTCCTACGTCGGAGATGTGACTCCACCCCATCTAGTCCGTAACAAAGAGGGAAAGACAGGTGAGGAGATGGAGGACGGTTCAAAATTTGTAGCGGCGAAGTTAATGTGGGAGGGGGTGAGCAGCTTGTGGAGTAGTTATCGTCTATCGTTATTGAGGTGAGCTGCTCAATATATCGTAATATGGATTTGAGGCCATATCGCCCAGCCCTAGTCTGAAAGTTGTCTGGGGTGTGGGGAGGGGGCGGGTGGAGCAGACAGAAGCAGACGAACTAAAACATCAAAAGAAACTTGACGAGCCCTCCAGGAGAACAGGACAGAGAGACAGGAAACATGTGGAGCCAAGAGTGGGGAGGACATTCAGCAGAGCGTCATGGCAGCAGTTCATCCAGAGACCACGACAACAAGGAGTAAAGCCTCAAAAAAAAGGCAAAAAATACCAAATGAAATAAGCTCAAAAAAGTTTTCGAGCTGCCAGAAATCAAACCAGAGACCTTTGTTGGAAAATAAAACAATGTATCTACCCACGACCTTCACTCTACCACCCACACCCTCCTGCCTGTGCCATGAATAAAATAAAAAAAAAGTAGCATAATTTCCATTTGCAGTGTATGTCAGAGTAGCTCCTGCCAGCTGCATGCAGTCCTCCCAGTTAGCAGACATTTCCTCATGTGTTAGACCAAAGTCTGCTGCTGCTGCTGCTGCTGCTTTAGACCCCGACTTTCATCTATTCCAACACGGCTCACCCTGCCAAGTAGTCCTACAGTCTCCTGGACCACTCCCAAAATAAATGCGCTCCACAGCCGGGGGGGAAAATGTCCTCTTGTTTTCTAACAGGCGTACAGTACACCAACCTGCTGAGCTGAGGCTTTGCTTTACACAAAAACACATTAAATTGTTTTGTACAAGCTGTTCTGCTTCACAGACTCCAGCATGGTAATCAACTGTGTTATTGCACTGATCTGGATGCTGCAGGGAACCTCCTCCTGGTGTAATATAGCCTCTTACTGAGCCCTAAATTTAACATTTTCCAGCATAAATTTGCCGATAAATCACAGATAATAAGCTTTAGTTCTAGTTGAGAGTTGATGTCTTCATTTTTTCTTATTTTTGGCCTGATTTTGCAAAATGAAGAATCACAACTAGTTGACGGATTTCCAAAGTTAAGCAGGAAATTGAGCAGTTGTCTCTTTTTGTCAAACAGATATGTCATTTTCTCCAGATATTTCTCAACACTGTAACCCAACATGTGACCTGCACTTTTAAAATTGACATATACTTTTCATTTGTTGATTTTCTGTGCCAATTAAGTCTGAAAAACATATATAATCATCAAAATGACTCATAATAATAACCCAGGGATTGATGACGGATGGTTGAGTGCTTTTCCTTGATAGCGCTGCAGTCTGCTGTGTTTCAAGATAATGACACTCAAGTCGTAAGTGAGGGAGTTTTGTTTTTTTTTTTCCCCAACGGAGAAAATGTGATAAAACACTGAATAATGTCACTTCATGAGAAAAACAACTGCAGAGAGATGAATGACAGACCATATAATTATCAAATCGGTTGTTATTTTCTGTGGCCCAAGACTTAATAGAAAAAATAGACATTTTTATTGATCAAAATGTCATTCTCGCAAAAATGCTACGATTCAATCCTTTTTTGTTTTCAGAATCAACAAGAAAACCCTGATAAGGAGTTTTGCAATGTTCATACAATAGTCTTTGATTCATATTGATGCTTTCTCATTAAGCGCAAACAAGACTATCAGTGACGAATTTGATGATTTTTATTTTTTTTCGTTTTTTAATCTTTTAAGGCCTTAAACTGGTGCAAGGTGATAGGTATCCAATAAGCCGCTGGAGAAACAACTGCTTTGACAATTTCACAATAAATGACACATTTGAGTGTAAAAAGTCAAAGACTGTTTTATCCACAGGGGGCGCCAAAATAGACACAAATTAAAAGTTCCTCACAGGAGCTTTAAATGTTTTTGTTTTTCTGTATTTCTTAAGAATAACTCTAGTTTCATTTAGGGTTGAGATTACAAATCCTTTTTGTAAGAATTTCAAGGGACAAAGTGAGGCCTGCCTAAGCTGCAGAAAACTACTGCGAACATCCATGCCCTTAGCTGTTGCTTTGCTTTAAATTTGTTCAAATTATAAAAAAAACAGAGTGCCTTTCATCCTGAAGCATTCATGGAAAATGATTTTGTCACCAAGGTTGATGCCGAGTGCCAAAATCTGCCAGAGTTAGAGGCAGATCTTGTCTTTCTTTACTCAAGGTTTAAACTACATGTGCTAGTGAAGCAGCTGCATTCAAAGCTGTTTTTTTTTTCTGCTTTTTAAATGAATCAACATAATGAATGCAGTGACTCCTCTGTGTGATAAACAACGCTTGCTCCGTCACTCAGAATGGAAATCTTACATTTCACTTTTGCAAATTCAAAGTTAGTGTAAGAAACAGTTTGTTTACTCTACGGGAGTTGTTTTTTCTCGGGTTTTAAAAAGGAATATATATCAAGGACAACATCTTTAGTTACTTGTCAAATTTAAACAAAAAAAGATGAATCTCAGATGGGACTCTTAGTATCATGAAGATGATGTTACTATTATAATACAGACAGATGAAGCGCCAGCTAATTATTAACCACTCTCAGGTTGTGCCGGCCTTATGCCATACAACTTTTCATAAAATTTTGAAGTCACAGACAAATTTCCAAAGTTTAGAATAAAATCATTAGCGTTGGACAAAGTTGGAGCGTGCTCCTGTGACATCAGTAGTTTGGACTTAAAGAGTTTGAACAGGGACATGCTGCAAACAGGTTTTGTGCTGAACAAGATGAAAAGCAGGTAGACATATGCTTCCTTCATACATATGCAGTTGATTCACACATGTTCCTGAAAACTTCCAGAAGTTTTCTGGGTGGGCTGCACATGGAGACGCAAGGAGAAATGATCAACCTGACCATGAGCAAAGGGGCAGAGGTGGAGAGGTTTATATGGTACAACTGGTGCAAACCCCGAGGAGCAACACAAAGCAGGGGGAATAGAAATGTCTGAGTACGAAAAAGGAGAACAGTTTTCAAGACAAATACAGCAGAGACATCTACACCAGCCTGTTTCCGTATAGCACTTCTGTAAATGCAGTACAAGTCTCTGCGGTCTAGGTCTTAAACTCAGGCTTTTGCGGTATGATTTTTACGTCGCGTCTTATACAAAGACTTATCTGCTGCCTCTTCACCACCCTCTCATATGACTGAGAGGGACATGTGTAAAGAAGCAAACCTTTAGGGGCAGAGCTCCAGAAATTTACAGGAAATGTTCAGAGGCCTGTTGCACCTGCTGTTGTGTCTTAAGTTAGAGCGTAAAGTCCACTCTCAACCCTACGCTGAAACGAGTAAAGTTGTAACTCAAGTTGTACCTTTTTTGGTCGCACCATATGGATGTGGACGTGTGTAACTATCCTAACTTGTTGGGTGAGGGAGGCTTTGGAAACTGTTAGCTAGGGCTGATTCGTTCTCCTTTTACCTAATTATGGCTGCCTTTCCACTTCTCAGGGTAAAGGTTGCACGTTGTGATCAAATTTTGCGTATTTCATCAAATTGTGCATGACTTTTAAAGATTCTTATTTCACATCACTTGCAGCCCCAGCAGTGATATATACTGATAACTTGGTAGTCCTGCAATAAGTGTACTCTTGCAGACCTAATAATAATGTTTATCTAACTTCATGCTAACTTGTACAGACACCTCTCAGTCAAACAAACTTTATTAACCTGCAGCCAGCTGTCTAAACCCTCCAAAATGTGTCTTGTTGAACTGGCAGTCCAAACACATCTCTTGACAGTTTGATTAAACTGGAGTATGATGACGTTGCTGCAGGAAAAACTGCTCTATCTCAGGTTATGGTTTTCTTATCCTGCATCTGGTCCATTATTTTCTTTTTTAAAAGCAAATCTGAGTGCCCTTTTGCTTATAATAGTTTAGAATTGAAGAAATTCAGTGGTCTGTGTATATAAAACAGAAACTAGCACTGATCAAAAGGTCAGTGATTCTCAGCAGGTTGTTGGATAATAAGACGTGAAAAAACAGGGAAAGATTGAGGTGTTTCTGCAGAATGACAGGCCTAAATAAGAAGGAAAAAAGTCAAACATCTGTGCATTTTTAGTATCGCTTATTGATATTTTATGATACTGTGTTTAATCTTGATCCCAAACTGCATCATCAAACAGTGCTGCCACCATGCGATATCACATCTAAATGCACAAACACAAAGCAAGCTATTAACAGCTTTCATCCTGTTCTGTTGCCTTATTGAATGGATTTTCTGAGGTGAACCTGTGTCGTGTTTTTCTTGTAGCTGCCTTTTCTCTCAGACTATCCTCTAGCTCTTTGTTTTTTCATGTTCTAATCTGTCTGACGAGCTTTTACGACTTTGTTGTATAACACATAAATTACAGCTTTTCCTCTGCAGCACTTCTTGGTTCTGAAAACGAAGCGAGAAAGCTACATCTAGTTCATCCAACCCTCTTCTTCTGAGGCATTCAGGGAGTAAAAAAAAAGGATTTCTGCAATTATGAGCTGCTAATACCTGAGCTGCACTGTGAAGAGAGTCTTTATCACTTACTGCAAGCTTCAAGCTGCTGTCACACTCAGGGAAAAGAGACACAACAAAGCCTGATCCAGTCTTTCTCTCACACAAATGAATTTTTCTCTTTTGTGTCACATTAAGGGAATGAAAAGCGTTTGGGCGACAGTGTCACAATGGCAAAGTGTTGAAAGCTGAAATGTATTTATAGAACTGCTTTAGTCTCAGGCTGAGGCTGAGCTCGAGGACGACACAGTAGCTTGGGGTCTGAAATATGTGACAAATTGACTTCTGAGGTTACGTTTCACAGTTTTACTATAATGATTTAAAAATAAAAGATAGTTTTGATGATGACACTGTGAGACGTGATTACGGTGGGGGTATTATGGCGACATTAAAGAAAAGGAAAAAAATGGTTTCCAATACAAAGTTGTTAGATTATGAAAAAAAAGGATATACTGTATATACTATGGACAACTTGGTTCCACCTTCCGCCTGTTTACGGATTTGAAGCCAAAAAGCTCTCTGTATTTCCGCGATTTTTCTCCATTTCCTGAAAACAACATTGCGCAGTAGCGTTGTACGCACTCCATCACTTGGGCAGTAGCATGGTAGGTATTCGGCGGGAGAGTCGCCAGGAGTCGCTGTGCTCAAATAGCCTTGGGTGAGCTACGCAATCTTTGTACGCCCAAAGGCTGTATCAGGTGTCAATCATAGAAAACATGAACCCCCTAATAACTTTTAAAAACGGAGCTGTACAGAAAAAAAAGATGACTTAAGCACAAACCAGTCTTACAGTAACTACATGTCAACACCACAAGCAAGAGGGAGAAAAATTTAAATTCTGTGTAGTTAATTTCTAAAGTTTGTCCACAGCTTCATAAGATTTGCTGGAGGAGGCGGGATTTATGACCTATACTGCAGCCTGTCACCAGAGGGTGAGGCAGACGGCGTCCATTTTATATACAGTCTATAGACAAAAGTCAAAGAAAATTTAGTCATAATGTAACAAGAATAAAATCTTTAACGAAAACAAAGTCAAAATATGAAGAGGATAAAGTCGTAGCAAAGTCATAATATTGCAGGAATGAAGCTGTAAGTGAGGTAGTAAATTTACTACAATAAAGTTATAGTATTATGAGAGGAGATATAAATTGATGAGAAATAGGTCAGATTTGTAGTCTTTGGTTAACCTACATGTTATTTTAGATGTGAAGATCAGAAGAGCGGTCAGCTGTCTGCACCAAAATCAGGGATGTGTAGCATCTTGTGCAAATATGTCTTTGTAAGTGATTTTAAATAACTGCATACTCAGTTAGTCAGCTGTATATTATGACAAGTTTAGGTATTCTGAGTTATGAAGAATAGCAGGCTGATTAACTGGCTTTTCATATATCTGCAACAGCTGTTTGTCCTCACCTGTTGAGCTTATTGAGTGTAAAATCAGAATCCACTTAATACATCTGTCAAATAGAGTTCAAATATTTCAGCAGAAGACCACTAGAGAGTCTGAAATAATGGAAAATAACTAAGTATCATTTCCCGAAAACTTGTTAAACTGTCCTTGGTTGTGTCTGCATTTTCCAGGTATTAAAACCAGGAATTTGGGGAATTTGAGGTGGCGGTGGGAGGGGTGTTTCACTCAACAAAAAGACGCAATTACTCGGTCAGCTGTCAGCGCTCCAAATGATCTGTGGCTTCACAATAAAAGCCCCAGTTTTCCTCTCACACCTCAATCAGCCTCTTGGCGTTTGAACCCACTCAGCGGTGGGGTGACACCACAGAGCCGACGGCCTGGAGCTTCTCTTCCGGGATGAAAGTATGCCAAGTCAGGACAAGCCCCGACAAAACCATTAGCTTCCCTGACCTCTAGCTCGCTGCCGCACTTCCATAATTCACCTGGGAAGGTGGGAATGTTGGCGTTTTGCACCTTTCACCTCTTTCCACTGCTGCTGCTGCTGCTGGGCTCTTTAATCACCTTCCCTCAGTGTTTACTGCATTGTTTGTTGATGCTGTTACTCTAACAACAGATTAAGAAGTTTAAAACTCTATTTATTTCACACTGCCAGAAACCATAATATTCCAACATTTACTGGTTGGAAACTTGCTCAGAGATGTTGAGCTGGCTCCAAAAGTTATTCTTTCCAAATGTTCCCAGGAGGAAAGGAAGATTTCTGCAGCTCAGTCATGCAAAGTCGTATAATATCAAGATCAGCTACATGCATATTTGAATATTTTATGTCAGAATACAGGCATTCAATCTTGAGGATTTTAGATTATGTAGTCACATGACAGAGAAGAGGCCAAAATATTAAGTCTGTTTACTCTAACTCAAACATTTCATGAGCGCTTCTTTCCTATCCTTAACCCAACAGCGTTTACTTTGCAGATTTAATCACATTTTGTATTTAAAATGAGACAAATAAAACTGTTGGATGATGTTCATTACGGAAAATAACAGATTAGGATGAAGCAACTCAATGACGGGGTACCATAAACATTTTCAGAAGTGTTTTAGGGAAGTATCTAAACCTGCAGAGGAGTCAGCGTGCTCACGAAACTAAACAACAAACTGCATCACATTGAAGAGCCTCCAAAACAACTTCTCCAAGTGTTTCCTGATCTGAACCTTCTGTTTGTCTGTCCACAACCATCATGAATGATCGTTAACAGATCTGTAAAACACTTTAGGAGTATTTGTGAATTAGAGTTTGCTCTAAAATCATTGATCAAACTGCACATCATAGGAGTTTTGTGATCAGGTAGTTTGTTCTCTTCTGAGGCAGTTTTTTAAATTTATACATTAAAGCTTTACATTTTCTGCATCTTTACAGTCACATGGAAGTTAAAACAGTGCCTATTAGAATATTGATCATGGTGTATAATATTACCCATAGCTCAAGTGAAGCCTTTCAACAGGTTATGAAATAGACTGACATTAACACTGACGCCTCTTAACAACAAAGTAGTGTTTGAATAAAACACTTCTCAAACATGTTCAGGACAAATTCAGCAAAGATAAAGGTAGTAGAGACAGACCAATCGATCGTGGGGTCAATAAAGTGGGCTGATTATTGGCATTCTGAGACAATCAGCTTCACATCATCATTGGTACTCACAGGGCCAATGTGATCATCATCTTTTCTGAGAGATAGGTCTGATTTCCATTCACAAATGACAGTGTCATAAATCTGAAACACTTACAGGCTCGTGTTCAATTAAAAGTCTGCTACAATGTGTAGAAAAAAGTACAATACTTTATAAGACTTTAAGGGTTTAGTTGAGGGTGTAGCTGAGACTAATAGGCAAAAATGTTGCAGCTGCTTGTCAGGAAGCTATAAGTCAATTGGAGTCAATTAAAAGTAAAGCCTTTTCAATATGGCGTCTGCCATTGTTGGGCGTCTATGGACTCACTAATGAGACTTTTTACATGGTTTATTAAGTTTAATAATGGTTTTACATATGATGTTTGATATGGTGGAACGTAGGGTGACCATATTCTGAATCGTGGGGGCGGAGTCACTGTGTCGCATGTAGTCAATTTTGAGAGTTTTTCTGGTAGAATCGAGTGTCTTTTATGCACTTCTAACTCTGTAAGTCCATGCGACACAAACTTGAACATTCCTTACAAAACTCCGAGCATTTGATGGATTTTACAAACTTTCCCGGACGAAGACGGACAAGGCCGGACAGCCCCCAAAAAAGAGGACATGTCCGGGTAAAAGAGGACATATGGTCACCCTAGTGTAACGCCACTCTACACTGTTGTTGTTTATCAGGGAATACTTCGAACGCAACACTGAACTAACACACCAAAAATTATTGGCGGTGCCTTTTTTCAGCCCTGCCCAGCAGACAGCCTGATTACGCCCCTGTTTTGCATCACCTCTGCTATTCGCCTTTAGGATATGCTAAGCTAATAACCTCCTGACTGAAGCCCCTTGAGGCAGACTGATATCAATCTCCTCGTCTCGTCCAAATGAGTCAGTTAGTTGGACTCTTTACCAGAAAACAGCTACTATTTTGGCCTCGGGACATGTTTTTGTAAGTGAATTTCCTTGTGGTCTTCGGGGCGCCATTCTGTATTACCTGCTTGCAAAAAGTAACCACTTCTCCAAAGGCTTTCTTTTTATCCTCTGCAGTCAGACTAATGTCTGATTTACACTGTCCTGACACTTTTATTCATTCTATTCTTTATTGTTTACCCTTATTTGTTTTTTTGTACTGTTTCTAAATACTACTTTTTATGTTTTCAAGCTGTTCTAAACAAATCTCCCCCAGTAGGACAAATAAAGGAGTTTTGATTTATTGATATCTCAGTGGGGGAAATTGATGGTGTTTTCTGAGTGAAAACATTTAACAAGTTTCTGTCTTCATTGCTTTATTCTCAAATAAAAATGGAAAATCAAATGGATATTTTAACAGCCTGAAAAGCCCAAACTTATAATTCTTGTAACTGAGCAGCAAAAAATCCAAGTCTTCTTCGTCAGCCTCTGCATACTGAGCGGTCTGTCTCCTCTCATGCAGTAACACATGTGCAGCTGTGCACGTGCACTCTCAGTCAGACAATTAACTCTTCACAACAGCAGTAATGATTAAGTCAGCCTCACAATGTTTCCAGTTAATTAAACTTAAAGACCGAACAGTGACGAGAGATTTAACAGCCACTATACTGTGTCATTTGTTTCAACAGAAGACAGCCACTTTAATTTACATTCAAAACAAATAACTCTATTTAATTCTCAAAAAGCTGGATCAGTTCTATTCTGGGTTTTCTTTATGTTTTTTAATCTATTAAGTGGTCACTTAGGAAACTCTGCCATATTTTGAAATAAATGAATAAATAAATAAACTTGGGTCAGTTTCAGCAAAGTTTGGTTTCACCTGCAGGGTATGTTTGGACTGAGAGGACACCCATTTGATCTTGTCCTATCTCTTTCCTCTCTTTTTTCTCTCTTTCTTTAAAAGTCCAGGTGGTGGTCTTCCTCAGGCAGTAAAGCAGCAGCAGCAGCAGGCTGCCCACAGCCTAAACATTCCTGCGTTAAAACTCCGGAATAAACAGGCTTCTCCCTGCACCTTTTCCAGTCCACCTCTGTTTGGATCTACTGGAAAAAACAACCTTCACTGTGACCTCATTGTGTTAGAGGGGAATCACCCACAGCAGGGTTTCACTCTAAACACTCAAATAAGTGCCCCGAATTGAGCAGAAACATACTTTTGGATTCTGACACAGGTTCAGGTCAACTCGGGTATTTTATTTTTGTGCCTAGTCATGGGTTGGAGCCCCATTTTGATTCTTACTATTATAGATTTAAGTAGGTGCTGGATGCATTCAGCAACATTTGGTCCATTTTGACACATAAGGATCAGGCAGTAGCTGCAGATTTGTCAGCTGTACATCCATGATGCAAATCTCCTGTCCCTCCACATCCCAAAGGTGCTCTATTGGATGGGTTCTGGTGAATTTGGAGGCCTACAGAGCACTCATTCTTATTTTTAAAAGATCAGAGTTATTGATTATCAGCATGAAGACTGATCATTTCTTCATATCTGAGTTCACGTTATCTGATTTTGCTCGAATTCAAAACTGAAAAGTCATCTTTTTTTAAATAAAGTTCATCTGGCAGTGTGTGACCAATTTGGGACAAGTTACTCAAATATCTCTAGTTGGAGGGAATTTCCTCCTCCATCTGCCAACATTATCTTTACAGTAACCAGCTGGTGCTCTGGTCTGTTTCCTGATAATGTCAGCTACCTCCAGGGGTAAGATATTCTACTTCAAGCCAATTCAATTTCATTTTACTGACCAAAAAGCAGAACCAGCAGTCTAAAATGTACTTGAAGAACTGAGCTCAGCGAAGAACTCCCTGAACCCAAGATGGTGGTGTGATATTATATTCCTTCAAATGATGTCAAAGTACATTTTCCCATATAGTTTTTAAATAACCAACACTATTACTGAGTGAAGTCACTTTGATAAAGCACTTTCACAGGGTGAACTTGATGTATATTATGCATGAACTTTTAGGTTTTGCACCTTGTAGATGATCCCTGCACACTTTAGTCACTGCTGTACAGGGAGGATTGTTACTACAAATCAAAATTAAGGGCTTAATTGATTATATAAAATGCATGTGAATAAAACAAAGTTATATCTTAAACCTGTAAGGTCATAGAGGATCAAATTAAATATTTTTGCTGACATTCATTTTCAAAGTTTAGCTATAATTCAGAGAACAGTTGTTGAATCATTTCAGAGGATTGTTTTCATCCAGTACCTGATTTTAATGTGCAGCAGAGTGAATCCTTTGAAACTAAAACACTTCAGTTAAAGATCTATTAAGGAGTTTTGATGCTTAGCAAAGCTACTCGTCTGCAATAACGCGAGTAGGCTAAACGAGTTGTTTTATACCCTTGACTACTTCAAAGACAGGTGTAATATCTCAAGCAAGAAAATTAAATGCCTATTTCTATTTTTATATAAATTTTGTCCAAAAGTGGTGGTTGTTTTTTGAGAGTCATATCTAGTTTGGTTTAACTTCACACACAACATCAGGCCTATATTTGCACATCTCTGGAGTTGTCCTAACATCAAAACATGACACTTAAATTCCTCTCTAAAATCACTCCTACCCCACTCAGCGTGCACTTACTTCTCCCGCGCTCCTTCATGAAGGCGATCAGGTCCTTGTAGTACTTGAACTCATCCTCGTACGGCTGGGCCTCCACCGTGACGTTCATCTCCTCCTTCAGGTTCAGGTAGATCCCCTCGGACAGAAAGTAGTGCGGCCGGTCGTCCTGCCGCAGGTCGTGAAAGATCACCACGGCGCGGGACGTCCAGTTGAAGTGCGTGTGGAGCACGTTGACAAAGTCCCCGAGCTTGGTGGTGGACGGCCCGCTGCGCACTATGGTCCGGTACTCCTCGCGCTTATCGAAGCCGTACGCTGGTCCTCCGGCGGTGATCAAGGGGAGTTTCCAGTGCGAGGCGAAACGTCCCACGGAGGCGAGCGGGTACACGCACCCGGGTCCGAAGAAAGCGTCCGGGCGGATGTAAAGTTTCGCGTCCACGGCAACCACCTGCGCTCGACTCTCTGCGCATGAACCCGCAGCTGGATCCTCCGTGCTGTAGTTCAGGATGTTGATGGAGCGGCCGAGCAGCAGCCCGTGTTTACCGTGAAGGTCCTCGTGCGCCATGAGGATGGCCGGGAAGACGCGCGGCAGAGCCCACGGATACTTGAGGTGGTTGTTCGGGAGCATCACCGCCACGGTGATGTTACCTGCGCAGCCAGGAAGGAAGCAGCAGGACAACGCCGCAAGCAGGCAGCATCCCAGCGCGCTTCTACATCCCATGTCGCGTCCCGGAGAAGCCCCAGAGATAAAGGTACGGGCACGAGGAGCGCAGAGGAGACACGACCGGCTGTGGCAACCTCACACCAACACATAAGTATCCGTCTTCCTCGCTCTCTGTCTCCTTCCCCCTCTCTCTTTCTCAAAAGTCACACAAAGTGGGTAAAAGCATCATCCAGTTGTGCCAGCCCGGTTGTGCCATGCGTCTCCGGTGCGTAAATCCACCTAAAATAAAGTTCCGGTGTTTCCCCGAGTCCTCCTCCCCAGCGCAGCGGGTCCGCTCACTGACAGTCTCTGAGAGTGATAACATTCATCCAGAGACTGCAACTTAAATCAGAGCAGCCCTCTGCTCGGCCCCCGCACGTCACACACTGTAAGAAATGTCCACTGACACCAATCTGCTGACCACTGAGTTCTGCTTCACTATCCCTTCTGGAAAGTGATCGAGTATTCCTGTGATTTAGGTCTGGCTCACATACCTGTTAACTTTTCTGATTACAGTGCCACGACCGAATCAAACCTTTGTAAATTTACGGCTGACTTTTCACACTTTTGTTCCCACAAACCCACCAACGACTGTGTCAGATTGAGGACAAATAGGAGCATAAAAGAGGTCAATTTTCCAGCCTTTTGTCTTCCTTAAAATCTTAGTCTTAATAAAATTGTAATACGTTTAATTTTTTTAATGGGGTTGATTTTTTGCAGTGTTTGAATAATCATCTCAAACGGGCGTGAGCCGCCCCCTGCTGGTCGATCATAGTTTGGGGTCCAATATAAGCATGCTCCAGAGTCTAGTCTGAGGCGCATGATTCATTGATTTGAATAAAGGCAGCTCTTAACCCGTTATGGATCCAGTGTATTTGAACTTTTCTTTGCCTTTGTCACTTATTGCTTCCAGATAAAATTGAAAGGGTTTATGGCGGAGTTTTAAACGTGAGAAAGGGTCAAAGGAGTTTGTAGCACAAGTTTCAAAGATGGATAATAACAGCTGATCTGTCACCAATTCAACAGCCCCACCTGCTGGATTTCTCTAGGAAACTCACCTAAGAGAAAACAGTACTTTAAAAAGTTTCTATAATAACACACACTTTTATATAGATTTTTTTCCAAGTGAATATTTGCTCAGTTAAAGGAATATTCCAGCATAAAATTAAGTTAGGGTCAAGCACACCATAACGCCAAGTTAGACACCCCCTCCAGAGATGAATGTTGCCGACCGCTTTCTTCTCTAGTTATACCAACTTTAGTATCGACCGCATGGCAGCAATACAGAGAGCCACGCGCTCAACCAAAACGCCACTCTATAGCCACAAATAATGCTCAGAACAGCACCTAACTTCATCAACAGTACATATAGGGTCCCAGCCATAACACTAGCCATCAAACATCTTTTTAGCTTCGCCTGATTTCTTTAGCAAAGAGACTAAACACAACTCACCCCCTCTCTTCCAGCAGCCACTTGTTTGTAGCGAGACCTCCAGGGTGGTCTCGGGGGGACGCAGCTCAAGGAAGAACATTAATGATCATTACTTACTGTAATAATCACCATATTAATAATTTTGCATTGCAGACACGGTAGTTCTTCTGCCTTAGTGTCTCTGTCTGATTGCATTTCCATGAAGAAATGATCATAAATGTTCTACCTTGAGCTGTGTCACCCCACTGCAGCAATGGACTCGCCCAGAGGTCTCGCTACAAACAAGCGGCTGCTGGAAGAGAGTAGGTGAATTGTGTTTAGTCTCTTTGGTGGCTAGTACTATGGCTGGGACCCTATATGTCCTGTTGATGAAGTTAGGTGCTGTTCTGAGCATTATTTGTGGCTATAGAGTGGTGTTTTGGTTGAGCGCGTGGCTCTGTGTATTGCTATCGTGCAGTCATTACTAAAGTTGGTATAACTAGAGAAGCAAGCGGTCGGCAACATTCATCTCTCGACATGGTGTCGAATTCGGTGTTACTTTGTGTTTGACCCTAACTTAATTTTACGCTGGAATATCCCTTTAATATGCATCGGTTTAAGACAACACTCACGTGACTCTGAATTAAGAATTTTATTTTCAGCAAATAAGAGCTTGTTAGGCGAGGACAGTGCTAAAGCTTGCAGCTCATACAGCAGCATGAATGTCAGAAATCTGTTTGGCTATAATGCATAAAAATACACTCTCTATCATCACATTAGTTTAGAGAGGCGACCGACTTCATTTCTCCCAGTGACACAAAAAGACACTTTCCTTTAGGAAACATCAACAAGATTGTCTACATTCACATTCTCAGCGTTCAGCTCTATGGTAGCCCTTCAGAAGGTTAACTTTAGTTATAAGTTGAATACATGACTCTATTTGAAAAAGATAATAGCTAGCATTGGTGCCCAGCTAAATAAGCTTTATAACCTGGAAACTGAACAGTTAAAGGCCTAGAATAACTTGATAGATTGTTCTTTTAATACCCTTTTCCCTTAGTGCTGTTTTGTTAGTACGACTGACTCAACAGCAGGTTTCTACTCTTCAGGTCAGACTGTTGATCCGTCTGTAGGTCCATCCATCCTTTGGTCTCAGATCTCTGTCCTTCACTCCTTCAGCCAGCTGAGCAGCTGAGGCGTGTAATAGGTGATGATGATGTCAGCACCTGTGATACAGGAAGCAGAAAAACATGGTGAACAAGTCAGATGTTACTGACATCTACTGATAACGACAATCACATGCAGATAGAAGTTAATGGCGATTAGGTCTAATTAGTCAGTTAGTGCTTTGCCGACTGATCACTGCCCTGTCATGTGAGCTTTTCCTGGAAGAAAACATGCTGTCAGGATCGGCTCGCAGTAGCTAACTCAACATGAATGACGACTTACAAGCCCTGCTGACCTTTTCATCGTTACTAGCCGCTGTTCTGCCATTACATTCTGCTTTTTAAGATGCCGAGACTTCCTTCATTCATGAGATAAATGACCATCCCAGGAAAAGAAGGGGAGAGCTCGAGCTACAGGTAAAGACAGTTGTAAATCTAACAGATCTGGTGTTATTTTCCAATGAACTCATTAAGAAAGTCACAACTCTACACAGTTATTTACTTTTGTTTGCTGCAGTTGTTCATACCCGTCATCCTCCATGCCAGGGGGGCAACTAAATGATATACATTTACAATAAAATGGATATGCATTTACAGAAAGTTTCTGTCAGAATTAAGAATTTTTAAAAAGTACAAGTTCCAACACTAACTTTTAACATCTTGAGAAAATCTAAACAGAAACTTTCAACATCATATCCAGGAGTTAAGAGTTAACCAGATACACTTTCAATGTCACATTGTTTAGTGACATCTGGCCAATCAGATAGTGACTGGTGACAGATAGTGTCACCAGTGGAGAGTGAAAACAGACCCAGAGTGCCAACACATCAGCAGCAGAAACTTGTTAACTGACTTTATAATGAATCAGTGGAATAAGATACAGAAATAATCACACAAACATGTGTGTCTCTGCTCTGTGCTGTTCTCAGTCACACCTGCAGCTCTCGGAAATTCCAGACAGCAAGCAGACTGCTCCGAATCACAGGTTGGCAAATACCGTCATTTTGTTCAGTCCTTTTGGTGACTCACAACTATGCATGTTAACTTAACTTATATTATATCCAGCTGGTGTCTCCTGGTTTCTACATGTGTTACTTGACCCTGCTTACAAACTGTCTCATGATGTATGTTATGGTATCATGTTGTACTATATCACATCATATTGTATTGTAGCGAATCATATCATCTCTATATGATGGAAGGCACCTGGGCAGAGTGTTCTGAGGGGGAAGTTATGATAAAATGTAATCATTTATTAGACTATTTTCTATTAATGAACATACCCATGATATAAACATATTTGCGCTCTCACAGTTTCCTCCACCAGCTGATGTCTGAACATGTTATGCAGCCTCGTGAATGTGTAGGAGTGAAAGTTCAGTTTTGTTTGGACATGATCTTTATGTGTTTATATGTTCTCTGCATGAACTCCTCCCTCACACTTCCTTCCTGCTCACCTGCTCTGCGGAAAGAAGTCATGGCCTCCATCACAGCAACTTTCAGGTCAAACGCTCCCGCCTGCGCTCCATGCCACAACATGGCAAACTCCCCTGACACGTTGTACACCGCCAGCGGGTGAGTGGGGAACTAAAAGAGACCCGAGGGAAACAAGGTGATTTACCACACTTCCTCCAAAAGGCAAAATAATATTTGAAAATTATGTTTTTATAGGATAGTTTTCTCAATGACGCATGTTTCCACACTGCACTGTTGAAGTTTTGTCCTTTCATATCTAAACTGACCTTGTCCTTCACCTCTCTTACAATGTCCAGATATGGTAGACCTGGTTTCACCATCAGCATGTCAGCTCCTTCTCTCACATCTCGTTCCTGCAGCACAAAAAAAACAATAACATCCCCTTTAACTTTCTCCAAAATACACCTGTAAACAAAAAGTTCCCACACATACACACATCTACTCACAACAGCGCGGATTGCGAGTCCTCTGGCTCCAGGAGGCAGCTGGTAACAGCGTCTGTCTCCAAACGCAGGTTTGGACTGAGCAGCGTCTCTGTGGGAAATCGCAGCAGGGGAGCCTCAGTGGAGTCTGACAGCAAAGAGCTGTTTTACTGATCTGATTAAACCTGATCCTGCAGCTTTAACTCACCTGAAAGGGCCGTAATAACAGGAGGCAAACTTTGCACTGTAGCTCAGCACTGAAGCCTGGAGAAGGTAAGAGGCAAATGCAAAGAAGCTCATTTTAAAACAGTCTTATTGTGTTTAAATCTCTTAAAACTCTGTCCTAAAAATCATATTTTACTGTCATAGTCTATTAAAAATTTAAAAAAGGAATAACTGGATTCTTTTGGTGGCCTTTTGCCTTTATTAGATAGGACAGCTGAGAGAGACAGAAAATGTGGGGAGTAGAGAGTGAAGAAAGACATGCAACAAAGGGTCGAACCAGCAACTGCTGCAACAAGGACTACAGCCTCTAGACATGGGGCGCTTCAACCACAAGGCCATGAGTAAACCTACAGCCTACAAACTTTACCTTATTCCCCAAACCACTGGATATGAGGGCTTGTTTTATGGCTCTGACTCTTCCATCCATCATGTCCGAGGGAGCGATGATGTGACAGCCTGCAACACGTAACCAGGGCAACATCAGTGACGGTGCAAAGTTATGATTTGTGCCACAGATTTATATTTATCATGTGATATCTTCAAGGTCAGGCCAACAAAATGACTAATAAGCGATGGTAATAAAATGTCTTCATTTTTACTATTTGCACTTGTATGTTATATTAAAGGGGTTCATGTCACATCAGCTATATTTAATGTATTGAAATGATCATTCTATACAGAAACAGTCATTTGTTGAGAAACAAAAGCCACCAAATCTGTTAGAACTGTATTAGCCCATCACCTTTTCTTTTAGGGCTGGGACGATATGCTTTTCTCTCGATTCGATTCTTCTACAATTTTTTGGATGTGATTTAAATTGCGGTTCCACAAAATTGTCGATTTTCTCGATCTTTAGTCTGCATTTTTAACACCAGTGAAACAGTTGAATAATTATGATTGTCTACTGACTATTCCAGGAACCATAATTCCCTAAAAAATACACATCACATGTAAGTCAGTTTTTAAGATTTATTCTTCAATTTAAAAAAAAGAAAAATCAATTTTTGGACTTAAAATCGTTTTTAGAAATTGTAAAACAAAAAACCACGGTACTTATATGAATTGATTTTTTCTCTCACCCCTATTTTCTTTCCATCCAATAACAGAAAAGTATCAATAATGGACTTGATAAGGACTCACATCACTAAGGAGGCTCAATAATGGTATCAATAGGTATTAACAACCCCCATCCCTCACTAATAACAACCCTTTAGTAAATATCGAGCAAGATTCATTTACCGTATTTTTTGCACTATAAGGCGCACTTCAAATCCTTTTGGCTTGTCGGAGCACTGCAGCTACCGTAGCCTTGCAGAGTTATTGGATGAGTTAAATATAGTTTGACTTATCTGACTGTTTTCTTTGGCTTAATGCGCCTTATAATCCGGTGCACTTTATGTATGAAAATAGACGCAAATAGACGTGTTCATTGATGGTGCGCCTTCCTTGAAGACTTAAAAACAGGCAACTGGGCTGTGTAGAGTTGAGAACTCCAGTTGCCTGTTTTTAAGTTTTCAAGAAAACCATGACCTGGATGAATGAGAATCTATATGGACATGATGGTGCGCCTTATAATCAGGTGTGCCTTATAGTGCAAAAAATACGGTATATGTTCGTTGAGAAAAGAAAATTTTAAAACAAAGGAGTCTGACCAGGAAAGGAAAATGTGACAGAACCTGTGAGTGCTGATATGAGCATTCCTAAAAGGACGAAAAAGAACAAAGCTTTGTTTCTAAGTTGTGCATCTAGTCCTGAGTTCACAAAAGAAGAAAGAAAGGTACTGTCATGCTTCACGGCCTACAACGATTCAAAACAAAGCAGCAAGACTTACCAGCTCTGGCGTAGGCCAGCGCCACTTCTGCCAAACGCAGGCAGCTGGCGTCATTGTTCAGAGTCCCATCATCATTCAAGATACCTGCCAGAAAAAAATAACAAAGAGGAAATAAAACTTTTTAAAAAAAATATGTGTGGCAAATAGTTTATCTCATTTACTATTGCTCTGCATGAGAAATGAACATAAGGTAAACCATCTAAAGAGACACTTACCACAGTGACCATGTGATGTGTAGGGGCATAAGCAGACATCACACGCCACCAGCAGCTCTGGGAACAAAGACCTGATCTTCTTAACCGCCAGGACGGCCGGTGTGTCGTCTGTGTCAGCACCTGAACCTCTTTCATCCTACCAGGAAGAGACGCAAAAATAATAATAATAACACAGCAGGAATTCATCTCCTGGTCCAAAAAACTTTGCTATGAAAGAAATCATATCTTCATATTATGTTTCCAAACATAAACACATTTCAATCTGAGTGTTTGTAAAGTCTTTCTCCTCACTTGTAGCTTTACATACCTTTGCGATTTTTGCAGGGACACCAAAAATCAGCACACACTTCAGTCCATTTTCCACAAGCGGCTTCAACATGCCTTCCAGCTTGTTGACACCATATCTATTAGTGACACAGAAATCAAAAGTGGTGGGAGACAAAAATTAGGGCTTTAAGGACAAATTTTAACAAATGTAAAAGTCACTTAAAATTACAACAACATTATATTAATGCTTTTTGGTTATTATAGGATAAGCGCAGCACAACAGAGAAGTAAATATCAAGTGTAGGAGAATCTTTGGGGGTGAATATTAATCTGTTAACACGAGTCATGTTTAAGAAGTTAGAAACACCAGTGAATAGAATAGAAATGTAAAACACAAATACAGTTTCAAACAAAAATTTGGTTTTTATTTTTTCGAGGAATATAGATATAACGGATTTTCTTCTTATCTTGGTCCAGGTCCAGCGCTTGGATCTGGGTCCACCCTGCTTTACTGCCTTTATCAGAAGACAACACCCTCAGTGGGATCACAGTTGTGGTGTGGCTCTGTGTGTTTGTGTAGTATAAATGTAATGTATACGTTTGTGTTGTGCCGCCATGACTCTTACCTCGCTTGTCCAGGCAAGCTGCCAATGGGCTCCACTGCATCCTCACTGTCTCTGCAGCAGATCATAACAAAAACAGGATTATTATGGAGAAGATCATGTTCCGTTTTTCCTCCTCCGTTGTTCATGTTTATTGCGAGAAACAGACAAATTGCATTTACGTGATGAAGATTGGGTAGATAAGATTGTCAGGTCTTAAGTCCGCAGCACATGTCTGCCAGTGTCGAAGTGTTGGGTGGAAATAGCCACTGTGGAGGATGGATTCAGCTGGTGTCTGCATCTTTACCCTGGGAGACACAGAGGGTTAGAAAGAGAGTCAGGTTGAGAAAGCACAGGAAAATAACAAAGGTAGGAGGGCAAGGCTCTGTTTTGATAGTTCACCAGCAAAGCCAAACTTTAAGCCTTTTGGATTTCAACTCAGCTCAGTCACCATTAAAAGTGATCAGGCATGCATGATGCTGCTTCTCTAAACAGCAGCTCAGCGCTGAATAAACACACTGCAGATTTTTGAGTTTCTGAGAAGTAGTGGAATATTTCCTGCCAAAGATAACAACAAATGAGTTAGTTATACACATGGGGATTTATAGCAGAGTAACAATAAGACAATATCTGAGTTTACTGGTATGAAGAATGATGATTAAGTGTTAAAGGCTTGATCTCATGTATCTCATTTATGAACATTATTCAGTGCGTTGGTCAAGAAAAGCCAAACTTCAACTTTAAGGTCATAAATCATTTCTGTTACAGTGTTCAGGGATTTAGCTCGACATAGCATGACACACACTCAAAATGTAAGCCTTAAATTAACTATATTTCACCATGTACGTAAATGCTTTGAGTCTAACTCCTTACATTTGTTAACTGCATGTCATCCTGTCACCTTGCTTGTACAAAAAGTACCGTAGTGCTTACTCTACAACGAGCTGACCAAGAAACCTCAGTCCACGAAGCTAGTGAGCAGCTATCCTCAGACTACTGTTAGATTCGTATCCAAATGTTTTAAAAATTACGGATGTAAAACGTTAATGCCAATGAACGAGCACTTACCTGGAGCGACGTGCGCCACAAACTTCCCCAACACGTTCAGTCAGTCCTCCAGCACTGAAATGAATGGTTGCAACAGGACAGACAGTTGTTTCTTCTTTGTGTGTGACCTGCTGTTCGCGGGCAACTCCGGGCCGCTCTACCGCCCCCTATCGACTGGAGTTCTCTTTAACGCCAACAAAATTTCACAAAGCCCCTCCTGAGAAGAAAGTTGTCTCGAGTTCAATATATGAAAGCTGATGGTTATACAGAACCAGGATTAAGGATCAATGTTTGTATGATGTATGGATTTGTGTGATCGCTGTCCTTTTATGTATTTTATGGTCCTTTTATGTCTTTTATTTCTTTTATGCTTTCGTGTTTTTATTTCATTTATTTTATTTTAAATGTTTCAGTAACACTTTACAATAACCATAACATATACATAGTAAATAGACCAATTAAAAATGGCAAACAGATAGTTTTCTTATGTTCAATCATCATTTATAAATAGTATATAGACCATTCTACATCTAGATGTTCAATTAACACTAACTACATATTTCAGTTTCTTCTCTCAGGATTTCTTGGTTGTATTTGTTGAGGCCAAAGTCGAATTTTGTGACTTTGTTTTGGATCAACTACTTAAAGCAACATTTCAGGCACTGTAGGTTATAATTTTTCTCAGAATTTTTACAAAAACAAGTGTTAATAGCTGCTCCTCATTTACTTTTATTGCAATCTTTATGCACATCTCAAACATTGGCTCTGGGGATATTGAAAATGAAAATGTGATCCAAAGCCCAAAATGCAGAAAACATTTTACAGTGAATAAAGAATATTATTACACTCAAGTGTGGAAAAAACAAGAGTCTTTATTGGTCGAGAGGCAGTTTAAATCATAGATATTTCTTAAAAGGATAAATGGAAAATGTCCAGGAAACACAATAACATATATTCATGACATAAAAGCACATATGATGCTCAGGAACAATACTTGTATAAAAGACTCTCAGCTGTTAGAGCACTGTTAGTTTGAGTCAATGTTTGCAGGTTTGTCTTGTGGGCTGTTGTGTGTCGCTGTGCTGCTGTTGTCTTCAGTGTGTGAACACACACTCTGATGTGGTTTCTCCTCCAGGCTCCTCTTGATAGTCAGCTCTCTCTCGGCCTCCTCTACACATGGAGCTTTGGCTGCCTGAATGTGGAGCCTCCCATTTGGATCCAGGCAGCAGCTGACAGCTTCAGGGTCCAGGCCTTCAGGCAGATCAAACTCCCGTCTGAACTCCTGGAGTGTGTAGGAGCAGCAGCCTTTCTCATCCTCCAGCTTTTTCTCCGTCTTACCGCTGACTCTAAGCTTCCTGCCCACCTGTCTGACAGACAGCTCCTCTGGGGCAAAGCCTCGGGTGTCCAGAGTCAGGCCAAAGAGCTTTCCTTCTTCCTTCATCTGGTAGGACACAGGAATCACAGCCACACCACTTTGGGAATTCTCCGTCTTTTTCAGGATGTTGCATTGAAGCTTGTCCATAGCTTCCAGACTGTGCTGGGTCTCCTGTAGGGTTCTCTGCAGTAGATCTGGATGGTAAAGCAGAGGTCTGACCTCGGGCCACAGGCTGCGTACAGGCACGTAGAAGTCCATGAAAGGACTGAGGCGAGTCTGGAGTCTGTGAGAGCACAGCATCTTCACTGGTGGTTAAGGGTTGAGTCTTCTTGTTGTCAGATGAAACACTACTACAGTGTTGGTCCTTTCCAGTCTTGCTTGTGTGTCTTTTTGTGCCACCTGTTAAACTGTCTCAGCTTTTATCTGCTCACTGGAGAAGATCCAGAATCTTCTGGACTTTTCCTGTCATTTCCAGAGCTTTCCACAAGGAGGAGCTGTTACTCAGGAGCCCTGACCTCATTGTTCACTTATTTGAAACCAGAGTGTTTGCTAATGGTGTGTGACTCCAGATTTATTTGCAAACACACAGTAAATCCTTGATAACAATAAAAATGAATATGACAAAACAAACCTCTTAATTTTATCCATCTCACTGCAAAGTCAAAACAATTTCTACCAAATAATGGAGTTTAGAGACAGTAAAATATGACATAGCAAGGTGTTTTGATTCTAGATGTAATGTTGTGTCTGACAATTTTAACTTTATTTCACTGACAGTATGGATAGGATCACTGTAATGTTAGTGAAGTTGACTGAGTAGAAGAAAACAATGTATTTATGTTTATTCATTTTGAGACTCTAACAAGACACAAACTGATAGTAAGTTTTTAAAAAAAAAAACTGATCATAGCTGACTCACCATGAAGAGGCTGATGACTAATTCAGAGTTCTGAATATTGTTCACCTCTCCTCCAGACTTTTCGGGAACTTTCCTGTAGTTACCACAGCCTTCCACTAAGAGGAGCTGTCAATCAGGGGTGCCGTTTCATCCAAAATATCCTTTTTTTCCTTCACTGTCTGGGATTAGTTCATAAGGGATACAGAATTTTTTGAAACTACATAAAGCCAGATAGGTCCACACCCAGTCAGAAAGTTTAAAGGAAAAGATCAATAATTTGATCCACACAGTATACAATCATTGGTTGCATATCTGAACACTGTTGTAAGAAGTGACTGGTAATATACATACAGTTCAAAGTGTTCATATGGATTTCTTTTACCTTTAACTCGATGGTACATATCAATAAAGTCACTGGACTTTTACTGAAGTTGAATATTTTGTACTCGTTCTACTCCTGATGATTCATTGTTTTCATGATTTCAATTTTCATGATTTTCGAATTTTCCTCTGGGATTAATAAAGTATCTATTCTATCTATCTTTAAGGCGAGAAGCATCTTTGATTACAGTAACGGTCACAGGGGGCGCTCTTGCTGCATATTAAATATGACGGACCTACATTAAACAGACGAAGAAGCGTTACAGTCAGGAAACGTTAACACCGGTTCAGTTGTCTGGGAAACCCGCCATGTATGAACTCTCCGAATTTTGAGTGCTGTTTTATTTCACGGCTGTCCCTGGGTAGTTTTAGCTTTTTGAGACAGAGAGGAGGAAGGCGCTCGCAAACAAGTCGCTGAAGTGGATGAATGTTGAGCGGGGTTGAATCCTGTAACGTTGCTGAGGTGAACGGTGGCTTTATCGAGAATGACCCAACAAGCTGCAGCTCTGCAGACCTACAACAATGAACTTGTTAAGTGTAAGTTTCAAGCTTTTATTCTTACTTTGAAGCTACTGTGATACTGTTCGTAAATGTATTCCATGTAAAGACAGTTTAAGGTGAACGTACTCTGAATTAATCCAGTTATTCTCCTTCTACCTGCTGTTTGACAAATGGGATGGTGCAGGTCAATCTGATTATCCTGCTCAGATTATGTTGTCTCTATCACCTCCAAATCAGCCTTCAACCCTGTACAGTTCACATCAGGTCAACTAAAGGTCCAACTACTATTTCTGTGTAATATCAAGAGGTTATCTATTCTGCAACGTAGGGGAGAGTGGGGTAAGTTGAGCCACCCTCTGTTGCTTGGAAATGGTAAAAGAAATTGATAATGTGACCAAATATTTAGGAGATGGGCATCAATTCATTGAGTCTGTGAAGGTTGGAAGCACAAAAGTGAAGGGGTTTGACATTTATTTACAAAAAAAAAACGTTTTTCAATCTTGAAAGTGAATTTAGTCTGTCATACATTTTATTAGAATTGTGTTCAGACCAAAAAAGTTGGAATGTTGGAATCTATGAGTTACAACATGAGGTCCAAAAGCTAGCATAAAAGTCCACCATTTTAGATTAGAGAACTCATAAAGTCATAATAGTAGACAAATAATAAACAAATATGAAAAATGGCTCATCTTACCCCTCTCTCTCTCTCTGGTAAAGACTGAAATCTACTTCATGTAAAAACCTCTCAGTAGATGATATAAAGCAAACACATTTTGACCATCCTTTGATATAGAGCTTCTAGTCATAAAGTAACATCCAGTCTCAGCATCAGCTCACAATGATCTGTCACCAGCCTAAACTGATACAGAAAGTCTCTGCTTTCCACTTCTCCATTAGGTATTGAGGACCTGTCCACCAAGAGGGATGAGCTGAACCGTCAGATCAAGCAGGAGGAAGAGGAGAAGGAGCGGCTGCAGCATGACATACGTATCCTCTCAGAAAAGCTGAACAGAGTCGAGGAGAGCCTGGCGCAAAGACTAGTTGCCCGTGCCACTTTTGATCGCACCATTGCGGAGACTGAAGCCGCATACACCAAGGTGAGGAGGGCCTGGCTAAATGTCTGTATTTTCAACAGGTGTGATGTGCGAATGACAGGGTTTCGGTCCACTAAATGTGTAATTGTGATTATAGTTTTGACAAAGGGAGAAGTCAGTTGTGTGTTCCTGGGAACGTTTTATGCTTAGACAATCCAGATGAAGGTTATATAAGTGGTTTTATAAGATTTTGTTCAAAGAGTGTAAAAACAAATCTTTCTGTTTAATGTAATGTATAGAGCACTACATTAAGCCATGCATGCATGTTTCAAATAGTTATCCTTGACTTAAGGTAAAGAAAGATTAAAGGAGATTTAGTCTAAAATAAATAACAAATTTTCCCATTATGTGATTCATCTCGGCAGTTGTAGCTTTTAAAGTTGTTTCATTTGTCAGAGTTTTACATCCATACATCAGTTTTGTGTGCAGGCTAAGATAGATGAAGGTGTTAGTGACAATTGAACATCGGTTTTGTGTTATGAAAAAGTTCATCAAACTTGCGGTGAACCTAGCCTAACAAGTAGTGGATTCTGTTTTACAATGTTAATGCTAAGACGACCACTGAGTTTACATTGTACTGAATGTATATTTTTACTCAATTACACAATACTACAGCCTGATTCCAAATATCAAAGCATGGTTAAAAATGGGTAATACTCATACAACTTTTGTCAAATATAATATTTGACTCACACTCTGTGTTTTGGTCTCTTTAGCCGGTGAGGAACCATTACGTTGTCCTTCTGCTGCAGCTGCACCCCCACTCACTGATGCTGAACTCCCTGCGCCCTCATACTAATCAGAGCAAACAAGCTCTCCAGAGCTGCCCTTATTAAAAAACAACATGACAGTCAGCAGTACCGGAGCCTCCTTTAGATTATGTTTTTGTAGAGACCTCACTGTATGTAATGCAGGCGTTTTCACTTCTTCTAAAACCTGCAGTTCCTCCTGTTTTTTTACATGATGTATATTTTGTTTCCCCCTATAGATCCTGGAGAGTTCTCAGTCTCTTCTGAGCGTCCTGAAGCGAGAGGCAGGAAACCTCAGTAAAGCCACAGAGCCCCGGAGGAAGGAGCAGTAATGGCGACTGAACACTCATTTTGACCACAAAAACTCACTTTACTCTGCCGTAAACAAAGGTTATCCTTCTTTCTGAACTTTTTGTAATATATGTAACAGATTTATTGTAAGTTTCTCGTTCAAATTAAAGTGTGTCTTATGGCTCATGATTGTTTCTCTGAGAACAGGGGACTTCTTTAAACATTCATCTTGTGATTTCAACTCCTATTTTATTTTGGACGGGTTAAAAAAAACAAGACCAGTGTTTCATATTTTAAAAATTAAAAGAGGGGAAACTTCATCAACATTTGAACTTTATTAGAATTTAGTTATTTTCCATACTTGGAGTGCTGATTGAGTTTTGACTCACCTACACTTACCTTCCTTCTCTGTGGATGTTGGTAAAGTTGTGCCTGAACCCTCTGCTCTGCCCATGATATAAACAACACAGTGTTTCCATTTGTTCAAGTCTATTTATTGAGCTTTCATTTGTACAAGTATGACATCACTTTTTTGTTTCTTTTTTGCCCAAATCTTTGACAATAACTTTACAGTAAGCACATCTGCTGAGATGTATAAATTTACAGACGGAGGGGAAAGTAATGGAGGAACAGGATGAAGCTTTTACCACAGAGTTGCTACAGCGTGACCGATACGACCTGTTCACTTTGCAACAGGAGTTGACAGATATGGAAACACTGCATTAAAGAGGCCACATGTACACTTAAGAAGTCAAGTGGTGCGTTTTCTATTTCCTGGCAATGGCCATCAGAAAAGTCATGAGTGGAGTCATTCAGTTTACAGAGAGTTACAGATTCCCACAAAGAGAAGACCTCTTTGGTGTTTGGGTCATTAAAGGCATCACCAACCACAGGTATGTGACTGGTAACCACAGCTCCCACTGCAGGTCCAGTTTAAACTTTTTGAGAATCATACCAGTGAGTTTGAGCTCCTGAATTACAGGTGGAGGCAGCCATTGCTGTACATTCATTTTCCCATGGCAAGAAAATGCTTTTAGAGCAAAATATAACATGATACAGGTCTATGAGGAATATACTGGTATCTGAGTGTTCTTCCTCATTATGTAGCAGTAGTTAAGATTAAACTATTCCAATCTTGTCTATGCTAATAGGTGGGAAAGACCTGTTTTCATCCTTGTACAAAAGCACATCAGTTAATTATAATATCAGTAATAGGTAAACAGCATGGGAATCTGTCTTGACCTCTTTTTTGGGGCCAATTTTACTCCAAGAATTTACACTGATTGCTTTTTTTCTTTTTTTTTAAACATCACAAATTCAGCCTCTTGAGTACCTCAGCCTCTCAATTTCCAACATTGTTATCCATGCAGTGACCTGAAAGGGCAGGCATATATGAGAATAAGACACTGTTCTGTTTGGCTCGACAGTGCAGAGGTGGAAAAACACCAAGACAGACATGACGAGTTCTCCAGAAGAACCCTCCACCAATACACCTTTATGCATGGTCCAGATTTGGCCCCTGAACAAGAGGAAGCAATTGTTGAAGTGTTGCAGCTGCAGTTACAACAGCAGGTCTTTGAGTGGTGCGTTTAAATGCAAACCAGTGTATCAGAAAGAGGAATCACTAGAGTGAGTGGGAGTGGTCGAGTATCACTCCTGTCATCACGGGAGCCAATTCAAATCAGAGAGGCTGCTTTCCCAGCAGGTGGGGTCCAGAAACTTTTGCAGAGGCTCTTCCACTTCTACATTTTCAGTGTTGCTGGACTGGAGGATAGCCAACGAATATCTGAATAATCAAGGCCGAGCTTTTTGAAGATTTCTAAAGAAAGGTCTAAAAAATGACGAGTTTGGGTAATGAAACAGCTATTTCAACTAACACCAAGCCCAACTGTGTCAACATGCAGCAACAATGGTGCTTTGTGTTTCTGGGGCGTTTTATTAACTATTCTTGTTTTCGTAGCATTCGAAATCATTTTTAAAAAGTAGAAATGAATGGCTGAGGTGGATAGAAAAGTACATTCAAACTTGTGAACCACAGTAGCACGGTTTGCAGAATCGTTGGCAGTGATGTGGAGTTGAAACCCCAAATTAGAAAAAAACTTTTGGGCGAATTCGAGCTGCATTTGCACTGATTGGTCTCAAGCCTGCAAACTCACTGGTATGGTCTTTTACAACACATTTTACATCAGGTCCACGAATTTATAAGAAACAGCAAAAGAGGATTTTTGAGATAACATCAGGAAAGAGATGAAGCACTAAACCTGTTAGGAGGACTCCGTTTTGTGGTCACAGCAAAAAGGCCGACAATCTTAAGACTTTTGATGCAAGGCTGTGGCGAACTGAGTAAAAAAAACTGGACATGGCATTCATCGGCAGTGCATTCATCGTGTTTGAAGAGCTCTCCTTGAGAACAAGACTCATTCATTTATCATTAAAAAACGGTACTCTGGCAACCGAGGTCTACAAAATTCTCATCCTCTGTATCTGATGTACACACCGTTGTCGTATAAAAAGCAGGCGTTGATCGTGGTAATCGATTGGAAACCAAACTCTTCATCCAGTCTTCTTTTTCTTTTCTCGCTCGCCCTCACTGTTCTTTGTTATGAGGTGTAAAACAAAGCGAAAAGCATGACAGTGCAAACACATTGAACATCCAAAAAGACTCCAGATGAAACAGATGATTTCTAAAGTCATCAGACAAAGACAAACAAGTCTGAACAGAAACTGAGCGAATCACATCTGATTGGAGAAATGAACAAAATGAAAGGAGTAACAAACACATCCTCGGAAATATGGTGGGAACTGTACAACAATACTGGCCAAAGGGTCGATCCCGGGCGTGTGGGGAATAAATGTGAGGCCATGACAGCAACACTTAAATCTGTTGGCATTATGGGTTTAAAAAAATCATCTTGAAAGTTGATGCATTCTTGTATATAAAACAATCTTGATAATAAAAAAATTACACACCTTTCACACACACACACATACAGTTTTGCTTTCGTTCTCACAGACACACTAAATCATGAGTGATCATACTTTATGTCGCCTTCATGGACCTTCTGTTTCCTTCGTGGAATGTGAGAGTACATGAGGTCCGACTGGAAAATAAACAACTACAAAGACCATTAGGGGTTGTTCGCACCAGTCTGGTTCCTTCAACACCAGCAAATCTGTTTCTACAAAAATGTCTTATGTACAAAAGCAGGTCTCAGACATGCAAACTTCAACGGTAAGCAGGAATAAATACATGGAAAGCCAGAAATAAAGGTTGAACAGCTTTTATCAATTTATACGCTGTATATAAGAAGTGGATGTAGCCACTTAAAGGGGTGCAAAAGAGGAGATGCATATGGGGAAAAGTACCTAGCGTCTGCATTTTTCCTCATTGCCAGCAGGGGGCGACACAACTGATTGCAAAAAAGCCTTCCAGGAAATGACTGCTTACTTTTCGATTACCTCAGCAAATGTTTCCCAAGCTTTTAAGTTGTCCCTATCACAAGTTTCAGGTTTTACTCACCAAGCATGTTTGTTTTGTAAATTGTGGCAAAATTTACAGTAAAATGGAGGAAAAATTAGACGATCAATGGAAAACAAACAATGCTTAAGGCTGGGGGTACCTGTGATCAAAAACTCATCAGCATGTGACTCCAACAACAGGAATAGAGGTCACTCCATGGGCACATAAATGACGCCCGAGTGCAAAAACTGCAGTTCCTCAATTGGCCACATGAGGCTAGCCTAAAAAGTGAGTCAGCTCTGATAGTGCCCATACATTCTAATGGATTAAAATACGTTTCAAGCCCACTGCCAATTTTTTTCATTCACTTCACCTTCATTTAAATCACTTAGTGAACCCAGTCCCTTAATCTCATATCTGACTCTTTCATTGTGCTCAGTGATGATATGGTAACACTGTCCAAGAAACATGTGCAGAAGCTTATGGCTCCTGTAAGGGACTTGAAGTTTGAGTCAGTTTTGAGTCTCTTTACTGATTTTGTCCTAAATTCTTGTGAATATTTGCAGTTGAAAACATTAAAAAGAGGAATGTGGCTAATTTTAGGTTTGATAACACTTTTTTTTAAACTTGAAATAAGACAAAAACATTAGAATTGAGGTTTTGATTTGTTGGCTGAGGAGTTCATATTGATTGGCAGGTATTTGTTTGTGCATTCACTCTGCTTGCCCTGCATTTTTCCAGCATTGATTTATTCTCAGCTGGCGGTGGATTGGAAACTGGATTGTTTTTTTTTTGCTTTTCTGTGCTGGAAAGTCCATCATGATGAGAAAAGCTGTCAGGTTGAATAAATCTCTTTCATTCACCTGAAATTCTACAGCATATATTCAGAAACAAAGTGGTACATCTATCACTTTACTGATCTTTATCCAGTAAACAACCAATCGGCTTTTTGATGACTTTACTGACACCCTCTCTGCAGCTGTGGTTTCCAGCATTACAAACAGCTGCAAAGACATAATCAGTCGACTTGCTAATGGTCTTGTTTGCTTTTGTAGCTCATCTAAAGAGGCATAAATACTAATTAAAGTTGTTTTATCAGTAGCAGAGGCTTTATACTGTAACCGTATAGCTTTGATAAATGAGCTTTTTCCATTTATCCCTCCTCTTCGCTCCCCTATCTTGACACATTTGGTCACTTCTGTGTAGAAATCAACCAACCAAAAAGACTTCATTGTTGTAGTTTTGAAACTAATGTGCGACATCTTGCTTGTTTCATCCACTTCCTACATACAGCCGGTTTGATAAACGTGACGTGACACAGATATTTCATAGAGAATATACAGAAACATTCTACAGTATGATGTTTTTGTTTTTCAACAGCAATACGGACGTACAGACATTATTGGCCAAGGTCACTTTTTCAAGCTTTTCAATCACAAATCAGAGCCGCTGCTGACTGACAGAAAACCTCCTCCACCGTGCATATTTTTCCTCCCTCGTCACAAATAAAGGAGGTGGGTTGAAGTTTGCTTGCCCTCAAGACTCTCCTAAAGAACGTCCAGCAGCTTCGATACAGCATAGTTTGCCAGAAAATGTACAAAAACTAAAAGGCATACAGAAGCTTTACAGTTAAAGAGAAACAAACATGCAGATACAAAAACAACAAAAAACAAAAACTACAATTGTGGCACCCTTTAACCTTTTCTTGTTTTTGTGTGTTTGAGTCTGCCAGCGATCTACACAGGCGGATATCTCCTCCACATCCTCCGTGTTTGGAGACTTTTCCATGCTAACACTGCTAACTCTGTCACCGTGGCATTATGTTTACATGGGCACTGGCGGCTTTCCTGTGTTTCAGCTCCTGTGCTTAGTCGACATCCAACAAAAAACTGGCGCAAATTTCGAAGTTGTGATGCCCCCTCTGCCAGAGTGTGAAGAGGAAAACAGAGGTCTCCCAAAGATCCAAGACATCACTTTGTTTTTCTGTAAAGTGTTTTGTTGGAGAGGATGAGGAAGAAGGAGGCCGACAGATCAACTGTCCAGGATTTGGAGGGGAAGACAGTCCAGCTGCTTTTGGGTCAGATCAGGAACGGAGTGGGATCTGAACACAGGCCACTTGACGAAGAAGCTGTCCTGCCCTGATATGCAGTTGATAATGTGGCGTGGAGTGGTACCGTGGCAGGAAATCAGCCGAAATAAACAAAAACAAAACGAAACAAAAAAAAAAAACGTGTATTTCCTGTTTGATCAGGTCGATGTGCTTAGAGACGGCTGGAGTGTAGAGCTGGAGGCAGTTCAGGTCAAGGTGTCGCAGACCTCGCAGGGCTCTGGCTGCAGTCTGGTCCCGAAGGTGAGATGCTACCTTACAGCTGATTGGTCGGTCTGATCAGAAGTAGAGCGCCGGCTCGCTGCTGTAATCAGACAGGGAAGAGCTGTCTGCTGGTGTAAGCTGAGGAGAGAGAGGACAGTTTTTTAAATGTGTCAATGATGCGTGCAGCACATGATGTTTGTAATCAGCATTCAGCTAATCATCTTTATTTGATTATTCATAGGCAGCACAAGAGTGCATCATTCTCACTGAAAAGGTCAAGAGTATATGGCCACTCAAAGACTCAGAGACATTTGAAATGATTAGATTCAATTTGATGTGAACATAAAGGCTATCCTGACCATAACTTCCTCTGTGATCTCTGTCTGCTGGGCAGCCGTCTCCTCCTGGTAAACACTCTCTTCATGTTTTTGCTCCTGCCAGGTGTTGAAGTCCACTGAGTGTTTGGGGACGTAGCTGGCAAGATCTGAAGACAACAAAGAGACATCATGATTTCACACTTCCCTGGTTTATTGTTGCCGTCTCTTTGGAAATTCTCAACCATTTTTTTTACCTCCAAAAAAGGTTAAGTTTCATTCCCAGCATCAAATATTTCATTCATTTTGCCCAAATGGTCAATGAGAAACAAGTTTCTGTTACTTTGAAAATATGTACTGTATAAGTCACCTGCTGAACTCAAACATTGCATATCCATCAATTCTTTTTTAAATATAGTTCCTGATTTGTCCAGTAGGGGGCTCTGTCATCATACTTTATGCTGCTTTTAAACAGTTATAGTCTCCATGACTTGGCATCAAGTGTAAATATCCTCTGATACAATGTAGTCATAAAACCAGATTCCGTTCAAGTTATCCTCTTTATTGAATTCAAACTTATAACTGTTCTTACAAGACCAACTTCTGACTGTTTAACAGAACCAGGTACCAGATTTGGTTCTGAATTGGACTAAAGATTTGGAGGACACCAGTGACTGCCAAATACTGGGTAAATTCTGGTCTAAGGAAGGTAAAATTGAAGTCAGTGTGCCACCATGACTGACAGGCTTTTATGATGTCTAAAAGTGTTCTTCTCAGACAGCAACCTTCATTGGGTTTCTGCACACTTTTTACAGTCAAATTTACAACTTTTTAAAAACACAAATGGTAAAAATTGAATACAGAGAGCAAAAAAAACAGCAATTAACACAGATGTGGCACAATGAATAAATATGTAACCTTTAGTTTTTGCATGTCTTGTAAGCGCCTTACAATGTTTGCTCCTGCCAATTATTCATCCCCTGTATTTTTCATCCCCACGTCAAATTTCCCCAAACTTGCATGCTCTTCTTGTCCTCCCTCTCTGTACATAAAAAGCTGCTGGATTAATGAGCTATTAAAAAGTGACAATCAAGTTTCATATGACTCTATGTAGATTGATAATCTCCACATGTCTCTATTTGATCTTAAATTTAAGTGGTCGGAAGGTAATGTAGAAGTTTGTTTGGCTTTTGATAACCTTAAAATTTGAAATATTGTTTAAAGGGAAAGAGAAAAAGGTTAAGGATGGTGAAAGTGTTGAATGATCTGCTACAGTGGTAAACGTGAGGGACAAAGTAAGCCATTTTAGATCTTGATAAGCTTGTGAGGACTTCATACTACACAAGTAGACTCAAAGCAACTCAGACATGTCTAAACTACTAATATACACATCAAACATTATGAGGCAAATGCTACTATACAATAAAATAAAAACATCAGAGTGAGACAGTCCCTCTTTTCATTCTGCCAAGCCAATCTTTCATGTACTCAACATCCTATAAAGTTACATAAATAGACTGAAAATTCAATATTAACAATGAAAAAATGGGTTTGAAGTGGCTAAGAAGATAAAAAAATGCATGGATCAACATTTATGGGCCATGAGTATCTGCTGCAAAATATTTCACAGCAAAGCAGCCAACAGCCAATAAGATGCCAAAATTGAAGAATCGAACAATAAAGGTCTTTTATAAAGGTTTTAGGTGAGTTCAAGCATCTGACTTCAGAACAAAACCCTAAGTTTGAAGTGTTTCTCTCATTTCTTGGGGTCTCACCATTGCTGTTATTCAAGTGTGTTGGAGAGTTGGCAAAACTGGGTCGGGGGATGTGGATGCGTCCCACCATACTTGGCTGTTCATCCGCCACCTTCACGTCTTGTTTCTCCCCCTCGTCCTCCTCCCCGCTGTCCCAGCTGTTCTCTGATGGATACTCGTACGTGCTCCTCAGACTGGACTCGTTGAAGGAGATCTTTAGCTGCAGAAGACAGACACAGAGATAGAGTAACCAGATTAAGATGTTAAATATGTTGTTTGGGTTCTTATGGACCAATACGTTCTTCTTTCAAACAAATTAATTAATGAAAAATAACCCAACTGAAAAAAACTACACAACAGGTAAATAAATAACAGGTTATTTTCCATTTCATTTAGCATTTAGACGGTGATGCTGGCTCCCCATACCTCTACACTTAATTCCCAACTCACAGGCGGCATACAAAAGATATCACTGCAGCCATCAGCATAATGCCATTAAACCCAGCTGTGGTCGATAAACTCAGGCAGGTGCCTGGACATGACTTAGCTGACAAATAGCTGGCTGGAAGAACAGAAAAAGAAACAGAGCTCAAGGAACGACAAGATTGATTAAGAGGAGAAAAATTCACAGATCAATCCGCAAGTTTTGAGCTCTTCTGTGCAGATGTGTGCATTGATTTTATACCATTATGACTTTACCGCAGAACTGTGGGGGGTGCTGTCCAAACAAATAACTAAATAAATTCAAGATCATTCACTGTGGATCAGTCTTATCTTCTCTGCTGTGATGCTCTGTTACACGGGCTACAGGCAGTGCTCAAAGTTTTGCAAACCATGGAGTCGGGAGCTTCTCTGCTGAGCAAATGATGTGATGATACAATCTCTAAACAGTCTGAGCTTCTTTTTTGAGTTCTAGTTTCAAAGCTCCTGTGACGTCTTTTTTCATATTACTGAAACAGATTGAAATTCACATCGATGCAAAAGCAAAGGAGATCATCAGCAGGGGGGTAGGTGTCAGACAAGTAGCTGAAGAAACAGCCCTGCTTTTACAATTTTTCATATAAAATATTCAAAACTAACGATTCATTTGTCAAAAAAGGATTAGGGCCACTGAAAAAAATAAAAAAAATAAAAAAAAACACGATATATTTTTTAAAATTATTGTTCTGAAAAAAGTTTGAATTCTAAGATTAAAGTCAGAATAATATTTTTTAAAAATATATTGGACCTTTTTTTTAGTGGCCCCATACTCTTCTGTACAAATGTATCATTAGTTTTTAATATTTTATATAAATAATTATAAAAGCAGGACTGTTTCTTCAGCTAAATCCAGCTTTACTAAATCCATATAATAACACAACACTGGATGACCAAACTATTAAACCTCTGCAAAGTTTAAGGATGCATGATCTGGAACGTGTTTTCTAGCTACAGTTTTGACTGTACTGCACTTTGTTGATTCAGTATGTCCTGGAAAATTGCCCACAAGAGTTTTTTTAGAGAGGCTTGGTTACTTTCTCTTCCTCAAGACAGAGGCACCAGAAAATGGTAAAAAGTTTTGTAGCCACAGTGTAGCTGTGCGTGGTGCAAACAAAGGCCGGTTCAAGCAGGAGCTGAGTGCTGATGGCGTGCCTCAGATGTTTTCTGCAAAACTATCAGGGGTTTTTTTAACGGTTGCAATGCTGTAAAGAAAGTAGCACCCACAAGCTTTGTGCTGCAAATCATGCAAAGCTGCTTTTTATGTGTTCCAGACTGACGTACTGAAAGGAGAGAATGACTGTAATTGGTCTTTTATTATCAGTGTTACTGTCAGGGGGGAAAAAAGAATGAAATCGTTCACTTAGACTTACTTATCCCCGTGTTTCAATAGCTGTTGGGGGGCCTTGTCACTAAGAGGCAGCCACTTGTATTTCCTCTACACTATGAGTCTTTGTTCACCTCCCAGATATGTTTACCATGTAAACAAAGCTCTGCTGTCGACTGTTTGCTTGCTGAAATGACTGGTAAAGAAGCCAAACTTAACATGCATCAGCCAGGATTTCAAAGTATCAGACATCTTGACATTTCAAAGCCCTCGCGTTAATATCCTGCTGGCATCAGCCCCCCTTAAAGATGGCTGCAGTTTACGAGCACAGTAAACATTAACGGGTTCGACTTCCTTATCACTCTGTAATTAAACATCTCGACTGATCACGTGTCTCTGCTCTTTGCTAACTCTGCAGGATCATCAGTTTCGCAAACCAGCGTCCTCATAACTTATTCAACAGAGCTCTTAATTGGGGATTCTTGGAAAGCCAGCTGCGGTTTGTTAAGGCGCCATCATGTACTGTACTTTGCCTGTCCTCTGAGCGAGCCAGGTGGCAGCCTCGCAGGAGCTGAGGGCCTGTGATTGATCGTCTCAGAGCGTCCGCTGTAAGACATGTCTGTTTCGGTGACGCTTCAGTGGTCTGCAAACATAGATCCACCGGGTGAGACGGGCTCTTACACTTTGTTGCACCATGTAATCCAACATGAATGACAACTCTGCCATCAGAGATATTTGGAGGCTCCAGCTGCGAGTGACTGACTTTTATTCCCTAGGAGACATCTCAGCTCTTTAAAGGAAGAGGCGAATTCTCTGGGAAGTGTAGTGATTTGAAATGAGCCTCATACGGTCGCACCAAAATATATGTAGCGATTTGAAATGAGCCTCACAAGGCCGCACCAAAATAATACTTGGCGATTGGAATTTATAATAAATGTCTGAAGATTAATAATCTCAAATTATGACATTTATGCACTCGTTGAAAGGGGCACCACCCACCCTTAATGGTGGGAAAATAAAGAAAACAAAAGTTTAATTCAGAAATCAAACATCAAGTCAGTTTTAATTAATCAGTCTTAATTAATCAGTCTTAATTAATCAGTCTCATATCTTAAGTCGAAATTCTAATTTCAGGGACTCCACTTCTGGAAGAACACTAACAGACAGGAACTTAGAAAAATAATGATCTGTTTATTACAGGATAAATGATGGTACAACACACATGCAATAAATGATGATAAGATAATGAAGATAAATAATAATAGGTGAATAAATAAAGATTCTGAGTCAGGCTAGGAGCACTAAAGTTAATGATAGTGAGTGAATATGCGCTAACATATTAACCTACACTAACTTTGGTGTCGAGATAAACTCGGGTGTAGATTCGGAGGAATCTAAGATCACCAGAAATAGGTGGATATCTGAGTTATGAACGCGTGAGACAGCATCAACCCTGTCTGGAGCTCTGGAGGTTTGCATACTTAAGTGAGACTGGTCCTTGGAGAAGATGGAGCAGGTTCCGAAGGTCCGGGGCTACTGGCGGTTCGAGCGGTTCAGCTCAGAAGACGACTGAAGTCAGCCGAAGGATGAGCCAGGAGTTGCAGCACTCAGGCCCGAAGCAAAAACCAGCGCCTGTGGATCCTGTGGATGCTCGTTTGGGTACTTCTTTAGTCTCACTCAAAAACTCTGGCACAGAGGATGACCTGGGCCTGTTGGATTGCGTTCGGAGGTGACTTTGAAATCACGCAGAAAACTCAGAAAAACGAGGCTCGAAGAGCAGAGAAAACTTTCAAAAATGGCTTCGCGAATTTAAAGAAAAATCAATCAAAGGCTTAATCTTGAATTGCTATGCGCACAAAAAGTTGAAGTTTCAAAACTTGAACTAAGACGATGTTAAAGAAAATCAACGTGAATCAACACGTGGCGTAAAACTTAGAAGACTAAGAAAAAGTTCTAAGAGAAAACAAAGAAACGCCCCACAGAAGGGTGTGGACAGAAGAGAAGGGGCATAAGAGCCGGGGACAAGAGAGTCAGCAGAAGAGCAGAAGCATAAGAGAGATAAGAGGCATAAGAAGAGACATAAGAGAGTGAGCAACCCCACTTCACTGGTTTTATCTTCTCACACTGGGTGTGTCTCCGGCGTGTGGGTGTGAGGAGAAAGAGGAGGAGGGGTTGTGTGGTCTCCAAGCAGAGATGAACTCGGATCTCTGATTATTTGATCTAACTTATACTTTTGGCTGGTAAAAGAGTCAGATCTGATACTCACTCACTATGATTAATATCATTGAATGCTAGGTTTCATGATAAATCATTTGACACTAAACACATATGAATGAAGTGTAGGATCACATCAAACATTCTCATTATGTTTTAAGTATCACATTAAACATGCTAAATTACTCTGAAATGAAACAGATAGTAACACATGGAAACTGTGAACAACAAAAGAGTAAATACATGTGAATGAACTTCATCATGATTAATAATGGATAATGAATACTCACATTCAGATTATTCAATGACATTATAACCACCTAATGGTTAAAAATACTAAATAAACATCTACAATATAAACCAAACATTTCTAAACTGTTTCTGTTACCTAGAGTTAAGTTATGATTCATAGTCGATAAATTTAACTCTTAAAAGTTCATGAAACAGTCTGAAAAGCTGTTGGTCTAAAGAACTAAAGAATAAGGATTTATTCTGTCAGATAAGATAACTTGGCTTCTGAAGCACATAGAAAAACGGGAAACATCTCATTTTAACACAAATTTCATGATTAGACAGATTAGTACATTGCTGAATGCATAAGATGTCATGATCAGTCATTTGTATTCTTTCACCAAAGGAATGCAGTCTTTATCAGTGTATGGTCGAGCAGGGTTTTACGACCGAGGTCTGGAGGTCAGTGGCCCCCCTTTATCCTGGGGTCCGTATGTTCACACACTTTAAGACGCTAAATCTCAAATGGGAGATCTGGGTTGAGACGTTAATGTTTATTTAGATGGTCAGTAATAGACTAATGTGAAAGAAAATCTCCTAATTTTCAGTATTAATGAGATTTAGAAAAGCACTCTTTAGTCTGAATGCTAACTGGATCTAAAGCTATAGCTGTTTTTCATGCTTGCTGGAGAAGTCTGAAAGTTCAATTTCAGTTTCAAAAATGGTTAAGACTTAGATGGAAAAGAAATGTCTGCTATAGACATATTAACCATCTGTGTATGAGCATAGTCAACCTGAATCACAAACATCAAAAGTTTACTGTACAGAGTTTCTCTTAAACTTTGTCTGTTAAACTTGGGGATGATGCTCTTATCGGTTTGACTAATTATCTGCCGTTGAGTCTGAAATTTGTCAATCTGAGTCTTAATGACAGAAATTTCAGCTTTTAATCTGTTCATGGGATATTTGACAGCTGACAAGCTGACCATATTGACAGAGGAGAGACAAATGCTAACAAAGAAAGCAGCAACTGGGATTGCAGTCATCAATGTATCACCACAGCATTTGGATATCTTATTGGAGTCATTCAGCTTTGGCTGGGTGACTTCTGCTTTCGCAGGACTCACACCTTCATGACTCCGCAGTGTTAATCTCAGTGGTTAGCTGAGTTGTCATGTTTATTCACCTTCGAAGTGGATGAAACCGATTGAGGTGGATAATAAGATCGTCGTTTCTGAGAGTGTAATTTACTCTGATTCTGCCAGTCATTCACCCCCCTTTGGCGGTGTCGATGGTTTTTCCTTTGTCTGGGATAAAACCCACCGTGACGGGAGTCTGAATAACAACAGTTGGTCTCAAAGTTTACCCGGCATTGGTCTGAGTCAGACCTGGGCCTTGGTGTGTAACTTTGACCTTTGTGAGTTTGTTGAGGTCGAAAAGGTTTTGGAGGCCTGGTTAACCACTCATTTAGAGGCTTATCGGAGCCTGAAAATACACAGTCTGAAGCTTCGTTCAGCTCCATGGGCAGTGATTTTGTCTCCATAGCCAAGAGAGTAACGGGCTCTGCTTTCTTAGCCAAAGTTTGTCGTTGTTTGGCAAAACCTTTTACAGCAAGTTCACGAAGCTGTCGGCTAGTCGAAGTGTTTGGACAAGCTAAGACGCCAAGGTGATGACTGGTGGTAGGGTGGAGGTTCTGGACGAACAGCGTTTTGAAGTTCAAGTCCTCCTCCATTTCTGGTTCATTTCGGAAACCAAAGTAAGCTTCGCGTAAGCGGTTGTAATAATGTTGGGGAGGTTCTGATCTCCCTTGTTTAATAGACAGAGCAGCAGAGAGGCCTGTCTGGGTCAAATAGTCAGAAAACTCTTCAATTAATGCTTGGCAGAGCAAGTCATAATTATTTCTGACATGATAAGGCTGTCGTTCTAGGAAACTGCTAACCTCTCGACTTGACGTCGCCTTAATAAGGTAGATTTTGTCATCAACGGTTGCACCTGGAAATTTCCGCAGGTAAAAGTCAATGTCTTTCAAGTAGGTGCAGGTGTCAGTAGCACCTTGGTGCTCAGGTTCAAAGCGTGCTATGATGCGAGCAATTTTGTCAAGATCCCTGTCTGAGGGAAATGGTAAAAAACCATCATGAGGAGGAGAGTAGGACTCTTGGTTTAAGGATGACCTCTCAGGGTCAAGCAGGGTCCTGTCATGATGCTGAGAGAGATACTTAAGAGTTGGTTTGGAAGGAAGTGATGGCGCTCTCTCAGGAGGCTGATCACCTATCATTTCTTCAAGAAAAGTTTGCTCCATGCGTTCTCTTTGGGCTCGACCTGACTGGAGGGAGCATTGTAACTCTCTTTGGGCATCTTCAAGTTCTTTGTCTGTCTTTTCTTGCCGTTCTTGACAAAGAATTAACTGTCTCTGAGCTATCTGGAGCTGGTGCTGTAAGGTAGAAGTTTGCTTCTCCTTAGCTTCAAGAGCTTCAGCACGCACTTTGACCAATGCTTTCAAAGTTTTTACATCTTCTGTTGCTTGCTCTAGTAGGGATTCTGACTGTATCAGATCCTCTGTGGTCTTAGCAAGCTGCTTATTCGTGTCATCAAGTTCTTTCTCCTTTTTGTAAAGGGTTTCATTAAGTCTTTCAATCTTGTCTTTGAGATCAAGATTTTCTTCATGACTTAGTGAGGGAAGCTTTGACGCTTCACATCTGGCACTGTGTTTTTCTAAAACACTTAGAGACTTCTTAGTCTCCTCTAACGTCTTTTTCAGAGCGCTGTTTTCGTCTTTTTGCGCCTTTATCTTTGCTAAAGCGCATTCCAGCAAGTAGTCTTTATACTCAAGCTGAGAAGACATCATGACAGACATGCATCTAGTGAGCTCTTTGTCACGAAGTGTCGTGGTTAAGGCTGTTTCCAGTAAGTCAGCCATTGCATCCTCCGGATTGGAGGGTTTGGCCTTTTGAATCTTAGTCATGTACTGAGGTATCAACTGACTAGTCAAGTTTGCCAACACTGTGTGTATGTCCCTCAGGGGGTCTCCCTGGCTGGACTCTTTTGTGTTAGGCATGTTTGGTTTTGGTAAAGAGGTGCAGGTGGTTGGTTGATGAGTTTGAGTTGACTTAAACTGAAAGGAAGAAGTACAATATCAAATTAAGTGAGTTAATCGACTTAATTTATCAATGCTTGATAAAGAGGAAGAGCCTATCTGAGTAGATATCTAATGGAGAGAAAAATAACATAAAGTTAAATTCATTTCAATCAAAATTGAAAAACAATGAAATGATGTTAAATTAAATTTAACATCAGATACAGAACCATTGAATAAAGGGTTCAGTTTGTCTCCGTGTTGCAGAGATCAGCAAAGCTTAAATAACCTGCCTGGTGCAGTTGGATGAATTGGGAAAAATCGATGAAATTGTCAATTTAAGGAATTAACTCTGCAGTTAATTCACCAATCGCAATAAAGCTAAAGATTCAACTACCCAATTCATCTGAAATGGTAAAATAAATTTCAAATATTAATTAATTTGTTCATTAATTAATTAATCTTATAAGGAGGGTTAATACATTCATGTATTATAGGGAACAGTAAAACTGCTCAATGATGTGATAAGTAACAACAAGATCAGGTGATTGGTTCAAGGAGTTACTTCATCAATACCTTATGGAGGCTCTTATAACAAAGATAAAAATCAAAAATCAATGATCAATGATTTAGAATAAGTATACCAAACTTCATCAACCAAGTCAATCACTTGAGTTATGTCTGTAGAGTGTTACACACTGACTACAGAGAGGCAGTACAGCTGGCTGATACTGCAGGCAGACAATAGCAGTGTTAGCTCAATACCAAAAGCAACCATGTGGGGCAGTATGGAGTTGGGAGAACTGCACAAGCTCAACACAAGTGGAGAAGAAGAAGGAAAGAGGAAACAGTCATCCACTTAGCCTCTTGTGGCTGTGTGGTGTTGGGAAGTCTGAAGGAAGGGGCCTTTAGACTCTGCCTCCTTGAAGGGCCTTATCTGCTTAAGTCCAAAAGGTCAGTCTCTCCACTGACAACAAAGGGTTAACATTTCACAGCAGGCTGCGTCTGCACCCTCAAACATAGAACTTTACACCATCTGCTCAGGCAGATTGGTTCAATAGAATCATTTACAGGAACAAGAATCAAAGTGACAAATTCTTAAACAGCAGATTCAACTGCGGACTTTAAAATCACAAATGCGGCGATTCGTGATCACGGATTTTGTCTGAATTCATTCAAACAACAACCTCCCACTGTTACAGTGGTTTCCTGTGACAGATAGCTTATCTGTCAGGGGAAAGGAGGAAATCTGAATCCCATATAGTTACTAGAACTTCATAGCAGACTATAGAGACAAGAATCAAAGTGACAAATCCCTCAACAGCAGATTCAACTGCAGACTTTAAAATCACAAATGCGGCGATTTGTGAACACAAATTTTGCCTGAATTCAATCAAACAACAACCTCCCACTGTTACAGTGGTTTCCTGTGACAGGTAGCTAATCTGTCAGGGGAAAGGAGGAAATCTGAATCCCATATAGTTACTAGAACCTCGTAGCAGACTATAGAGACTTCAGGGGCTTGAAACCACAGCTCGGAGCTTCGCGAACACTGGGTTCAGCCAAAGGCCTTAAATACAAGCGTACGGCGACGCAACAATCGTGCACTTAAATATTGGACAGTCTAGACCGAGCAGAAGAGTCAGTCTCGCTGCTACTCAGAACAACATTTCACGCTGTCCAGCTCAAACACAGACTACAGGCATGTAGTACAAAAGTGTGTGATACACAGAGCATAAAGGTTTTATGCATAGATCAGGAAAACATCAGAACTTAGTCAAGCAACTTCAGCAAGCATAGCATTGATTGTGATTAAGTCTAAAATAGCCTGGAAATAAGTTTCTCTCATCAATTTGGAAGGCTAAGTTTTAGGTTGTCTGTTAGTATCCAGAAGTTTTGTTTGAAACGCCTCACGCAGGGGCTCCAAAATATATGTAGTGATTTGAAATGAGCCTCATACGGTCGCACCAAAATATATGTAGCGATTTGAAATGAGCCTCACAAGGCCGCACCAAAATAATACTTGGCGATTGGAATTTATAATAAATGTCTGAAGATTAATAATCTCAAATTATGACATTTATGCACTCGTTGAAAGGGGCACCACCCACCCTTAATGGTGGGAAAATAAAGAAAACAAAAGTTTAATTCAGAAATCAAACATCAAGTCAGTTTTAATTAATCAGTCTTAATTAATCAGTCTTAATTAATCAGTCTCATATCTTAAGTCGAAATTCTAATTTCAGGGACTCCACTTCTGGAAGAACACTAACAGACAGGAACTTAGAAAAATAATGATCTGTTTATTACAGGATAAATGATGGTACAACACACATGCAATAAATGATGATAAGATAATGAAGATAAATAATAATAGGTGAATAAATAAAGATTCTGAGTCAGGCTAGGAGCACTAAAGTTAATGATAGTGAGTGAATATGCGCTAACATATTAACCTACACTAACTTTGGTGTCGAGATAAACTCGGGTGTAGATTCGGAGGAATCTAAGATCACCAGAAATAGGTGGATATCTGAGTTATGAACGCGTGAGACAGCATCAACCCTGTCTGGAGCTCTGGAGGTTTGCATACTTAAGTGAGACTGGTCCTTGGAGAAGATGGAGCAGGTTCCGAAGGTCCGGGGCTACTGGCGGTTCGAGCGGTTCAGCTCAGAAGACGACTGAAGTCAGCCGAAGGATGAGCCAGGAGTTGCAGCACTCAGGCCCGAAGCAAAAACCAGCGCCTGTGGATCCTGTGGATGCTCGTTTGGGTACTTCTTTAGTCTCACTCAAAAACTCTGGCACAGAGGATGACCTGGGCCTGTTGGATTGCGTTCGGAGGTGACTTTGAAATCACGCAGAAAACTCAGAAAAACGAGGCTCGAAGAGCAGAGAAAACTTTCAAAAATGGCTTCGCGAATTTAAAGAAAAATCAATCAAAGGCTTAATCTTGAATTGCTATGCGCACAAAAAGTTGAAGTTTCAAAACTTGAACTAAGACGATGTTAAAGAAAATCAACGTGAATCAACACGTGGCGTAAAACTTAGAAGACTAAGAAAAAGTTCTAAGAGAAAACAAAGAAACGCCCCACAGAAGGGTGTGGACAGAAGAGAAGGGGCATAAGAGCCGGGGACAAGAGAGTCAGCAGAAGAGCAGAAGCATAAGAGAGATAAGAGGCATAAGAAGAGACATAAGAGAGTGAGCAACCCCACTTCACTGGTTTTATCTTCTCACACTGGGTGTGTCTCCGGCGTGTGGGTGTGAGGAGAAAGAGGAGGAGGGGTTGTGTGGTCTCCAAGCAGAGATGAACTCGGATCTCTGATTATTTGATCTAACTTATACTTTTGGCTGGTAAAAGAGTCAGATCTGATACTCACTCACTATGATTAATATCATTGAATGCTAGGTTTCATGATAAATCATTTGACACTAAACACATATGAATGAAGTGTAGGATCACATCAAACATTCTCATTATGTTTTAAGTATCACATTAAACATGCTAAATTACTCTGAAATGAAACAGATAGTAACACATGGAAACTGTGAACAACAAAAGAGTAAATACATGTGAATGAACTTCATCATGATTAATAATGGATAATGAATACTCACATTCAGATTATTCAATGACATTATAACCACCTAATGGTTAAAAATACTAAATAAACATCTACAATATAAACCAAACATTTCTAAACTGTTTCTGTTACCTAGAGTTAAGTTATGATTCATAGTCGATAAATTTAACTCTTAAAAGTTCATGAAACAGTCTGAAAAGCTGTTGGTCTAAAGAACTAAAGAATAAGGATTTATTCTGTCAGATAAGATAACTTGGCTTCTGAAGCACATAGAAAAACGGGAAACATCTCATTTTAACACAAATTTCATGATTAGACAGATTAGTACATTGCTGAATGCATAAGATGTCATGATCAGTCATTTGTATTCTTTCACCAAAGGAATGCAGTCTTTATCAGTGTATGGTCGAGCAGGGTTTTACGACCGAGGTCTGGAGGTCAGTGGCCCCCCTTTATCCTGGGGTCCGTATGTTCACACACTTTAAGACGCTAAATCTCAAATGGGAGATCTGGGTTGAGACGTTAATGTTTATTTAGATGGTCAGTAATGGAGTCAGTTTGAAAGGTAATAAAAACTCTGTCTCTGTTCGCCGAACTGACCAATCCTGAAGAGTCAGAGGTTTAGTCAACCTCCGGTTGGGTCACTTATTTAACCTGAAAGTGCAAACACGTCTGGAAAGATTTATATCCTGTTTCCTGGGACCAGATAAGGAAACTTTCCTGTAAGGAATGTGTGGGTTTCACATCCAGGGTTGTCTTGATTGCTACAGAAGTTACCGCCACAATAAAAAGTCTTTTTTTACATCCAAGGAAACCCGATGGAGGCCTTGAAAAAAAAGAACCACTGCAGCACAATGTGATGAAAAAAGTAGAGATGCACCGATCCATTCTTTTCCAATCCAATCCGATAGCAATACCTGATCCAATACTACTGTTGAATGAATGAACTGTATACCTCGCCCTGTGACTGAAGGCATCAGGCTTGACATTAGCCTTGTTAAAAAAGGGTCATAAATCACCAAATATAAAAATTTACTTAACATTATTTATTAACAAATTGCACATTTGCACACAGCAAAAAGATGCAAGACTTCAATGTAAACATTTAGTGCAAAAGGATAGACAGACATGGAATATAGAGCAAACAGAATCGCTGTTTTGCTGTGTCTGATATTAATTCAAAGAAAAAAAAACTGGATCGGAAAACTAGATCGGCGTCATTCATCAGATATCTTATCCAGTTAATTTGTCAATATCAAGGCCAATATCCAATCCAAATATCGGCTGGTGCATCCCTAATAAAAAGTCCATCAATGTCAGATTGCCAATATTCCAGACTTGTGGTCCTTTAACAAAAACTTTTAGTCATGAGTTTTCAAGCCTCAAGTGTCCACTTGCACCATTTGACAGATTTTCTTTCAAATAGACCGATATGCCTCTATGATTCAAAGAAGGAACAAACTTGATGAATTCAGCTGAAGAATGACACTGACAATAGTCTCTATGAGTAGCTGCTGGTCACTGATGTTCAGGAGATGCTATAAATTTGTGCTATAAAAAAATTATTATAATGCAAAGAGCCCTCTGATTCCCACATGTATTTTCAGAAGCACTACCACTCGCCTTAAAGACCCCGGGGTTAAAAACACAAACTGAAAATGAGGTTAAGTTGTGCACGCAGATGTACTAAATTAAAATGACATGTATTTATGCTGATTTATTCAGATACATGACTGAAAAACTTCAGTTTCGCTCCAGTGGGGAGGTCTATTTTTGCAGTGGATTTTAAATTATAAGCATACGAGAAAGAGAGGAAAATTATATTTACAAGACCGAGCTTCAAATTAAAAAGAAAGATAATAAAATGCTTGACCACTGCAGCTGTAAAATGGGCCTTTTCAAGTACATGTCATGAAACAAAAGACATTCAAGATATCATCAATCAAAAGTCTTCATCCATATACGCTAACAACATGTGGGCGTTCCATCCTCTTATCTTCCTATGTGTTGCTATGGTGACTGCGGTCCATAAACACACACAAACACATAAACAGCAGGTTTGTCTGTCAGCTGACTGCTCTTTACGAACTGTACCTTGCTCCATCTACTCTGCCGGCCGTGATCTAAATCTGCAGTAATCTCCATCACAAGGCCGCGAGCCAGCAGCAACACCAGTCAGGGTTCACACTCAACCTCAGTTTCTAAACGCCCCGTTTGGATTTGTATCCTTTCCAGCTGTGACATTAAGTTAGTGATGATGAGTAGATGAGATTTCTGTTCAGTTATGACTACATTAAACCAAACTCTACATTTGAAACACAACAATTTACTCTTACAGACACTTTAAGATTCTTTCAAAACAAATCTGTTGCCTTTTTGGAACACAAAAGTTGTCTTTAATCTTGCCATTTTCTTTTTTACATTTTCAGATCGCAAACAAACTATGTGATTCTTCGAATAAACATTATTACACATACAAACATGTTATTCTGCCGGATACAAAAGGAGTTATTAGGTTTAAAACACTGCTCTATAAATTAAGGGCAAACAGTCAAAGATAAAGGACTTGAGTACTGATTTTTAAGTCCATACATTAAGGACAAGGGTCCTCAGGCAGGCTACAGATCTATAAGTATCTGTTAATCAGGATCTGCTAGACCTTTAATCTGAGAGGAACACCCTCATTTAACTGGCTGAACTCCAGACTGATAAAATCCACTTGACTTTCTTAATGATGTTTTGATTGTTTAATAAGTGTTGATATCAATTTATGGTTAATAAAATGTGTAAAATAAGTGCAGGCGTTGAGATAATGAGATCAGCCAGGAAACGGATTGATAACCTCGGATTTCGGTCAGACAAACAGCAGCATGAAGGAGTCACAAATGAGAGGGTGAACTAGTAAGAGGAAACACTTCACCCCATTAGGTATTAAAGACAACCTCAGGCTTAATGAACCTAGGCCCGTTTTTTACCTGATTTACATTTACAGTTGTTATTCAGTGGCTCTTTTTTAGCCAGCAGCAACAAAAAAAGCTGCGACCCAATCCCTAAAAATGTGCTTAATCCGGATACAAGCAGTGAACGTGTTGTTAATTTTACCACCTCAGACTGAGCTTTCCTCAAAGTGTCAAACAACTTTCAGGAAAGATTCCCAACAGAGACCTTGGACCTTTTTAGTTTGATTATCAGATCAGCTGACATGACCCAATGTTGATGGTTTTGTTTCATCTCCTGACGTTTCTTGAAGAAATGCTCAGAGAGTTGCTTGTTAAAAAATATGACAAATAAAATCTTTAAGTCTTTTTCTTCTTTGAAAAATAAGAAGTCTTGATAAATATAATGGTTTGAATCATGATGAAAATCTCCAACATTCAGCCTCCTGTGTTGCACATTCACTCTAATAGGAAATGTTTTAAGTAATCACACTGTTATAATTCTGTTTCAGCTCTTACATATCTCACTGTTTAGTGGCTGGATTTATCACAAAATACCGGCAGTACACTTTTAGGTTTCAAAGCAGACTGCATTGACAGTCAGCAGAAGTAGCAGTGAAGCCAACTAAACAGATCATACCCTATATGTGAACTGACTCTGGCTCCATATTAGCATCTCTTAAGGGCCTGTGTCCCAGTCACCACCTATTTTTAGCTCCAGAACCTTCTTATTTAGTTCCTGTCTAAGTTCTTACACCACACAAAGTATTTCCCGGTTTAACAGGCATCCTGTCTTAGAGGAAGTCTCTGGATGCCAAAAGCAAGTCTATCAATAAATCAGGCTAGCTGCTGGGCCGGCTTCCTCTTTCACTGTCTCTTACTTTTCTTTTGGTGCGGTCTAACAGCACTCTTCTCTCATGAGACTCTGGTTCGGTGTCACTTCTCGGTTGCTGCTCTCTCTTTGACTTCAGCTTTTAGCTGTCAGTCTGCAGCAATAAACCAGCTTAGAGGGATGTTCCCCAGCCTGCCTCTGCTCATATGTGAGCTTCAGTTGTGGCTCTTTCTCATCTCTCTGATAAAAAGCCTCCGTCATGGAGTCTGAAGTGGTTTGTCTTCAGTCCTCAGGCTGTGGGCCGGGCTAACAGAGACCAGACTCAGCTCTGCTGTCCTCCTCACTCACCACAGGGAGCTCAGGCAGGAAGCTGCAGCTTTGCAGCTTTAAAAAGCCACCAACAAGTGACTAATAATGCTGGTTTTGTTTTTATTTGTCAGCGTGTGTCTGTGCGTCAAAGCATGAGCGTGACTATTTTTATGCACATCAATCATCTGGTGGGATTTTATGTTTCATTGCAACTCGAACTCAAACGAAGGAAATTTCTGCTGAGTGGCCGACGATCAACTCCCTCATCTTTGTTCAAACACTGATCTTATAACACTGCAGGAAGTGACTTACTGCTGCAGCTAAAGCAGGTTTTTTATCATGTTGTAATATGATCACAAAATCATATCAAAACATTTCTCATTATTTGGATGTGCATTATCACTTTTTGTTTTATTTGCATACTTTCAGATATTTCCACACTCTGGGAGGGCCAGTAACACTTTGTGACTTGTCTCTGTTTCAAACACACTTCCTTCATTTATTTTTGCATTTTTCTGTTAGTGAGAGATGGGGTAAAATATATCCTGTCCTTGAGATAAGATGATTGTTTTCAAGAGGTGCTAAAAAAGTCCAGAAATCTGATTTATTTGAATCTTCTCTTAAATCGGAGTAACTCCTCTCTGACTTAAAGCCTCTAAGTTAAGAGTTTAAGAGTTGAAGAGGTCACTGACATGTTTAGAGGCTGCAGAGTTACTTATTGACCTGAAGCATAAAGCCCTTTAAAGGTCTGCAGGTTAAAATGTGATGAAATGTGTAGGACTAGAAAAATAAGCATCTAGAGGAGAAAAGCGTTTACGTGAAATTTACAACCATTTACTGCTTCTTCTTCATTGTCTGACCAATGCATTTTGTGCTGCTGCTAATAAATAATAAATTACCATTGATGCGTGTAGGGGTGAGGTGAAGAAAACGGGGAGGAAGATTGCCTCAAAATCAAACCGTTAAAGTAATTAGGGGAAGTCATTTAAGCTTTGGTGGTTTTTTGTTTGCCTCAAATAGTGGGGAAAAAAAAAAAAAAAAAAAAAAATTGAAGCTGAATACAAAACTAAACAACTTGTTGAGACAGTGATTGCCTGCAGAGTAGAGATCTACTACAACTTCAGCACATACAGGCTTCAAACATTAGAGTGGGGCAGAGAGACCTCGCTCAGAGAATAAATACTTCTCCAGGGATACACTAAAAAAAAAAGTTCATTCAGCTTTCATCAGCTCTGTTTATTTCTTCTCTGTGTTATTTTATGAGGCACGAAAAAGGACAAAGGAAGAAACGAGGGAGAGAAGAAGAAGAGAGTCAGCAGATTAGATTATGTCTTCATGATTGTGCCTCGGCTAATGGTGTGAGATGGGAGCTTTGCCAGGAAATTTTCCAGGCCACCCAGCATGGCGTGTCCTCGTTTGGTGAAAATTGGTTCCTACTGAACGAACACAATCACATTCACACACAAGCACACAAACACACACATACAGAAGGTGATTTCCCTGCCAGAGCCAGTGCTGATATTTGAACACCAAAGCTGCTGAGTAACAGTGAAACTACAACACAATAGCATGGAGCTGAAGGTGCAGCAGCATGAGAGCATTTATGTTTGCATGGTGTGTGTGTCTCTCTCTCTCTTCCAGAAGTGCTTCTATATTTATCTCTTTAGGCCAGGTGGTGTAAGGTGTGTTGTCTAAGGTCATGTTGTTACTGGCTGTGCACCTGCTTACACTAGCAGCAAGTGTAACACCTGATGACTCTGTTCAAAAATGCACTTTTCTGCAGACGCTGGACCTCACATGGCCTGTCAGAGTCTTCTTATGGGACTAACTGTGCGTACCTGTTTGGAGGAGATGAGCAGGTGCCTGATTAGAGCTAATCTCCAGCCGGGCAGATAATATTAGCACAGCACCACAATGAACCGACTGAGGAGCTGAGCTGCAGCTGCATTAGCTCCTGTAGAGAGGGATAATAAAAGCTGCATGTACTCAAACAAAGCATGCCGTGTACCTCTACACTGTGCTGCTAAATGACTGGATTACTGTTGTGAACTACAGAAGACCTTACCGAGAGGAACAAAGCGGAGATGATCAGACAGAAGAGATGTTCTCGTTACGTTACAGAAACACTGCTCTGTCTTTCATCCATTTTTTATTGTGTCCTACATTTAAAACGTCATATACAAGCGTTTCGACAAATTTCCTTTAACAGCTGCGACAGTAAAATAAGCTTGAAGCAATTTTCTGAATATTTCAACCTCAGATCTATTTTTAATAATCATAATACATAAATGGGTACAAAATGTTTTGGATTTTCTTCTGTAGGTCACCTGAGCCTGTAGCTGCACAGTTTTAAAAACAATCTGAACATGTCTGTGACAAAAACACCGGACGACTTTGCTCAAGTACATTTACCAGTAAAGATTACAAACCAGCCATCAGAGATAATTGGTCGATCTCTTCTGCTGTATTATTATCTCCCTCCCTTTTCATTGTTACTCTTATTTACCAAATTGTTTTTTATTATCTATGTATTCATTTCTCTTTCTCTTTTATCTGTCCTCTATCCACCTTCTTCCTTTTTACCTTCCTGAAATGATGCCGTCAACCACCAACCGCCAAGCTTTAACTGTCCATTTTCTTTTTTACTGTCAATTTTCGTGTGTCTGTTTCTGTCTTCGTTTGCTTCTTCTGTTAAAGCACTTTGTAAACATCTGTTTTTAAAGGTGCTAGATAAAAGCAGTAATAAAAGTTATTATTATTATTAGCAGTAAAAAAAGTTAATAATAATAATAATAATAATAATAATAATAATATTTTTATTGTTATTATTATTATTATTATTATTATTATTATTATTATTATTATTACATGAAAAAAAAACTAAACAAGATCATCATTACAGTAAAAGAAAACCTGATTTTTTTTTTCATGGTATGTTCTAATAGGCAGAGAGCTAATCAACTCATCAATGATAATCAACCTGCCAGCTCTGGTGTTAATAAAGTTAGCCAAAGTAGAAGTGTTATAAACAGCATAGTCTATACTTGAGACTGTCTCCAAAAGTCAAGGACTACAAATTAACTCTCATACATTTAATCATTAAAAATGCATTTATAAGACTTGGTAACAGTCCTTAAGAATGATTATAACTGTGATTATGTTTACGCTTTAAGGCTGCTACAAACATAATCAATCTATCTAATAGGCTGTGCCATTGTTTTCCTTTACAGGAGGTGTTGCAACTCGAAAGCTACTCTCAGCTTCACAGAGCAATTGGAGAAATCACTGCACTCAAAGTTCACATTATTGCAGTGATGACCCTTAGTGATGCTGACCTTTCAAAGCCCACCGATGAGATCACAGCTGCATGAGATGCATCCCGAAGCTACACATTCAAGATGAGGAGGAGTGCAAAACAAAGTCATAATAATAATAACAAGTGACATTTATAGTAGAATTTCTAATAACTGGGATACTTGTACAAATATTTGTACTATGAAAAAAAAAACATTAGTTGCTGGTGCAGCATAGTGAACATTCCTGTTGGCACAGTCACAGCTATTATGAGTAATTTACTGGGAGCCAAAAGCTCCCGGCTGCCAAGGAGACACACCTTGGCAGCAAATTTCCTTCAGTGAGCTTACAACTAAATAACTTGTTGGTTGCAGGGATTCCAGCTCCAACCCAAACATCACAGCTTCAGGCAATCAACAACCCAGAATCCAGATAAAGGTCAGTGCAGTGTAGGAGGTACAGTAGCACTAACACCTACTAAATGGCCTCTGGCTGAAATCCATGCAGCAAATCAGGTCAAAATAAACCTACTCATGTGTAGGTGTTTAGTACGTTTACCATCCATGGTTACTTATATGTTGTCCTGATATCTGCTGGTGAAAAGACCTGAACTCCACACTGGATTCATCTTAATTCCCTTACAGCAGAAGGACTAACATGGGAGAAATAAGCTCCTGACTCTGCTTACACAGGCGTAAATAAACTCTGTTATTGTCTAACTGGATCAGCTTGTGTATAAAAGTCACACCACACCTTTAGCATGAGCAAATTAGCAGATGCTTTGTTATGCTTTTTTTTTATTTTTTATATTATTAACATCACTCTGTGCTTTACTGCCTAAGGACATGGTAGCTGCATCTACTCACTGCAGAAAACCAGTCTACATTATGTTTGTATTTTTTTCAGTTTTAATTCCTTGCAATTATATACAGAAAACTTATTCCCACACAGTCCTCTGTATAGCTTTATTAAATAAGGTGCACATAAAAAAATGAGCTATCCATACAGAGGAGGCTTTTATTGGTTGTTAAGTATTACTTATAGCTAAATCTTCATGCTCTATGTTACTGTACATCCATTTGTCTGTAATAGCTAAATCGAGGTCTGGAGGATAATTGGTTTTATCAGTTGACTTGGGTCTATTTTGTACGAAAGGGGGTTAGGGCCACGTAAAGAGAAAAAAAAAATACAGGAAGGAGATTAAAAATTGAAATTTTGAGATTAAAGTTGAAATTTTGAGATTACAAAATGTCGTGAATATTGTTGGAATTTCAAGATTAAACAAATTAAAATAATGAGATAAAACTAGAAATTTTGAGATTAAAGTCAACATGAATAAAATCGAAATTTGGACTTTTTTAAATTTTGACTTTAATCTCGAAATTTCTACTTTAAACTTGAAATGGAAATTAAAAAGATCTCTAATTATGAGGACAATTATCAAAATTGCTAATCTAAATTTTCTCTTAAACACGCTCTGCTGCTTTCTGCGGCTCTAGCTATTCAGACTTCAAACAAACCACAGTGTGCTGCAAAATTTCCTCTGGGGCTGCTGCAGCACAACCAGTTCATTTGAACATCTCTTACAGAGGCATGCTGCCCAGTGGGAGAAATATGTCTCACTAACAGATGCACAAGACCGCCACATCCAACTAACACCCACTAAAATAATAAAAAGAATAAATGCTTTAACAGCTAAAACCATCAATGTTTAAGTGCCTAGGGCTGGCCTCAAATCAATATCACGATATATTGAGCAGTTCACCTTGGTACCGATAAATGGGACAGCAAAGGGACATGAGACCATAGCCTATCTACACACATCCAAAACCAACTTTTATTTATGAATTTTTTTTTACACCAAATATTTTGACATGGGCAAAATGACATTGGTTATTGTCATACATTTCGGTATCTGTAAATTTTTGGTTTATCGCCCAGCCCTACAAGTGCCTCAGCACTGACACCACTGTGGGCACTCAGAGGAGTAGTGGTTGTTGCAAACTGTGCAATATGTAAAAATCTGTGTTTACACTGACATGTCTCCAGGGTGAGTGAGTCATGGTGATAATAATTTGCCCTTTGTAGCTGTGTGTGAGCACAAGTGTGTAGGTGTTTAGGACTCCCGGCGCTATCAGGGTTGGATAATCTGACCGATACGGACTATATAATGGAGGAGATATTCAAAATGTATTTGTGTAAATAAGCCCACAAAGAGACCTGCATCAGTGGAGGTGCTTCTGCCAATATTTCTCTGTATCACCGAAGAGCTGACAGAAACAAGCACAACCAGATGTATGTGATTGCACACACACACACACACTGCACACTTTGTGTTTGAAAGGTGATACCAGCAGGGTGGAGATCGAAACCTATCAGCAATCCACGCTGTCATTGTCGGAGCTTTTAGGGCCTTTAAGCATAAAAGTGGAGACGATGGGGTGTGTCTGGAAAGCTACAATCAAGACAAAGGGCAGGACTGATGTTGTATGGGTTGAAGGAGGTCCAACAGGGACAAATAATTAGTGAATCAACTTTTTCAATTTTTCAAAAACTTTTTATTCCCTATTTTCTAGTTTGAGGACTGCATCACTGTTTGATAAGGATTTCAGTTTCCCTTAACAATTGGAGAGGATATCTTGTGTTTTCAGGGTTCAGTATGAGGAAATGCTTCTGCACTGACTGAACTCAAATCATTAATTGCTCCATTTGGCAGAGTCTTATGTTTTAAAAGCCAAAGGGTGTGATTCATTATCATCATTTCTTTAACCAGCAGTAAAAGGTTAAAGAGTCAATTGCATTTTGGGCGTTGATAGGGTTACTGTTTCACTGAACTTTGGGAGTTAAATAAACAACTGACACAGATACGAGGTAGCTTTTGGCAAAGATTCGCATATCTGGCAGCATGGAGAGCACCTACAGAGGAGATAATAATATTTATAGGAATATTCAATAGTAAGTAAACAATCAACTTATTTGTCTATATGCATATATGTGCAAACAAACGCAGGAGCAGCAGTTAATGAAAATCAGAGCACACTCAGGTATCTCTATTTAGAGTAACAGGCAGTAAAACCCTGAATATAAAACTTCTTTTCATTAAGTTAATTATTATTTACAAGACAGTCTGGCTGCAGACCTCCACTGTCAGGACCCTTCGTTGCAGGCCTCCACCGTGGGGACCCATCTCCACTGAGCGGACCGGAAGTTGATTTGAAGCCTTTCAAAATAAAAGCGATTACACCAGGAAGTACCTATTTTTAGTTTCATGTGAATATATTTTATTTCTTGGGGCTTTATTTTACGTATATAATGTTAATATGATTTGTGGTTTAACAAAGACAAAATACAGAACAGGATGACCACTTCAAACAAACTGGACAGAGTGAGAAATAACGTCACCTTGGGTACTCTCAGTGGAGGTGGGTCCTGACAGTGGAGGTCTGCAGCCAGACCCCTCTCATTATTTGAGGCAACAAACATTTGCTGTTGCACCTCAACTTTGCCTTCAGTAAGGTCGACCAGCAGATAGATTGAGCCTGCACTCCCAAAACGTGGATGACCATCAGTAGGCTTCAAAACGCTGCTTTAGAAACAAATGTGCGGCATCCTTGAGATTATGTCCACAGTCTATGGTAAAAAGAAAATGCCATCAATACTTGTTTTAATACCACGGCAACAAGAAAAACAAACTCCTGGACACCCAAAATCCTTAATCTCACTTGTTTAGATTCTCATCCTTCTCAGTTGTGACACAGTTTGGACCTAAACTGAAACGACTTGTCTTGAAGTGAAAATACAGCCATCCAAAGCCTATACTGGATGCATTGATATGGATTTCTTCAAAAGCAAGTGAGAAATGCCCAGGTGAGCTTAAAAACTAGTGGAAAACTGAAACCTTAAATGTGCTTTGAGACTTTTCAACCCTGTACTGAAATAACTGACCTTGGTCTGCACTGTGAAAACAAACCAATGCTCCCTTTAACATCAGAGCGCTGAGCTGTGCCCGTCTCCACCCACAGACACACTGATTTAGCTCTGCTGATTACAGAACCTGCCCATGGGGGAACCCATTCAGACATCTTTATTAGATGCTGTTTGTCATTTATGTGGTTCAAAGTGCTTCTTGTAACAACTACGCATACACCAATTACAAAATCTATAACATCCAGCACTGATGTAACAATGTCTGTGTGTGTGTGTGTGAGAGAGGCAGACAGACAGTGTGTGTCCTTATCCTGGAATCCTAATGACAGGATAGAATGGCCGTGGCTCAGGTTGCCCTGGCGACAGGCACCATGGATATGTGACAGGGGGAAACGAGAGAGTGGAGGTGGAGACGGGCAGTCAGAGAGAGACAAACATAGCAGTAAAGATAGACGGCTTTTGATCATGTCAACAGGAAAACAAATTAAATGAATGAGTCACACACGACAGGAGAGAGATTCCAGGTAGACACGGCTGATGCAGAGAGAGTTTGAATAAAATTTACATTGTGCAGAGAAAGCAGCTTTTACAGCCCCAGACTGTGTTTTGCATCTGTGCTGAGAGAAATGAGACCTTTTCCTCAGTTATCAACACAGTCGGGTGGGTTCATTTTAATTTCTCACAGATTTTACTCTCCAAATATCAAAATCAAACAAGCATGATTCTGTAGAGATTCTGCAGGTGGTGGAAAAACACTGCAGTACAAAAAACAGTGGCTCCTAACTGCTTTTCTTCACTCGCCCACTCTGTTTCTTTTTATAAACTTTTTTAAAAACCCCGTCTGCAAACGTCCTCTGCTCATCTCCTTACTCACGCACTCTAAACATACACACTCACTCACTCAACACACACTCACACAAACACTGAATTAAATATGACTATGATAGCGGGGCTTTGCTGGCTGAATTCTAATTACACTGACTTTGTAGGGTTGCACATGTGCCTGAGGGCAGCCTGTGTGGGAAACTTCTGACCGTGCGCTCTGGTTTTGGTGTTAATGCAGAAATAAAGCATGTCTATACGTGTGTGAGAAAGTGCACGTACATTCAGATCCTGCAGCCACAAGCCCCTCAGAGGAAATGACAAGTTTGTCGAGAGGAAACCACACTCGCACCATGAGTGATATCAATAAAAGCAAAGTTAGTACCTGTCTCTGAGGTGACAGCTGCCAGAGACAAAGTCATTTTGATGTGTTTGAAGTTGCTGGTGGGATTTAAACTCAAGGACACTCTCATCTTCTAACCAAAGTTTCTCTACTTTACTTCACCAGACAAGAGTCACCCAACAGGGTTGCAACAGAAGCTTACAGAGAGTACTGGAAATGTTGAGAGACAAACAGAGAGAATAAAGGAAGACACAAAGGTGAACTCAGATGAAGTTGCTCTGAGATACTGATGCAACATCACATGCAACAATAAAGCATCAAATACTGCCGGTGTTGAAAATGTGACCAATGCTGAAGGGCAAGTGTCCAGTTAGAGCATATGCCTGCAGACCTGAAAGCTGTAGATTCAGGACTGCATCTCTAAGACCCTTGTTGTTTGCGACAGCGCAACATTGAGCCTCAGATTGCGAAGGACCTCATATTTTAGTGACTGACATAACTATTTTATTTCTATTGGTTAACCCGTACTTCCAATTGTCACAACAATGCAGTGTTGCAACTAAGGCCTCTGGCTGTGCACACACTAGTATTTGCCCATTACAGCCTGATTGACAATGGTCCAAATATAAGACAAGTCCACTTTTGAGACTAAATAAAATAAAATAAAATGGGTTCACATATATGAATCTTTTAATTGTTTAAATATTAAAAAAGGTTAGAATAACCTGCTTCTTTATTGCTTTTTTATAAACAATCACTGTGGCCCTTCATCTACCATACTCACACAGTAGTAAGCACCATAAGGCATACTTATCCCAGAATATAGGACAATACTACTCTTTACAGATACACTTTAAGGTTTAACACGTTTGAGTAAATATGGTTATTTCTTTTGGGTGATTTCGTGTAATAGCTTATTATTTTAAGACCTCATTATCTCATTGGTGTGGCTGGTTCGTTTGTCAGGTGGCTAGGTTAAGGCCTCAACTTCACTTTACAGACTGTTCTCAGATTATCCAGAAATTAGCTGGGGTCAGCATTTTTAACACGGCAGCTCACACCTTTAGACTAAACCTCTACAGTAAATAAAGAACTGTGATTTTCACGTGACTCATACAAAATTGGTTTAATATTTCATTTGGTGACTAAAGGGCGAAAAATTCAGCCATAATCTGGATTAATACTCAGACTGAGAACCTGCTGGAAGGTTTATAGAGTTTTATTAAAGGTTCTTTCCTCATCTGACATAAACAAAGTTAATGCTCCGTCTGCTCAGGCCACGAAAACCTGCTGTACAAAGTCCTGTCAGTTTAAAAATTGGTGGTAACTTTCGCTTTTGCTTCTAGGTCACATGTTCTGCTGGTGGTGAAGACACGTCTTCATAGGTTTATATCTAATTTTATTTCAGGTGTCATAAAACCTATTATTGGCCATCAGAAATCAAAAACTACACCAGCGTCATCATTGGTAAAGAATAAACCGGAACCATTTAAAAGACAGAGAGTCTATTTGAGTTGTATAGTGTAGACACAAACACTGCCACACAATGAGACTTTCTTTCTTCCAGTAGCTTTTCAACAGTTATAGTTGAGTTGGCTGGCTGAGCCCATTGTCTATTGCATGGCAAGCACCAAATGTTAGCTGGGCAAAGTTAGCATCTAGCTTTTTGCACATAATAGAGTTGGAGGAAACCAAAGCAAAGTTTAAGCCAAGTCAATATTAAATCTAACAAGAATATCTTGGGAAGAGAGAAACAGGAACACATTTCCAAATTCTGTTTGTGCAGAATGCTCGCCATCAAATTGGCCGAGAATTGCCAAAAATTCTGCTTTATCGTTTTCACATCAAGGATGTAAAATGATTCAAGAGACTGCATCAAAAACAACTGGTCTCAGGTCCAACATTCCCTTATCAGTGACCATGAAACTGTCTTAGATTTCAGAGATAATAAGCTCAATCCAACATTTAGCATTTCTAAATGGATTCAGGTGCATTCACTTGATAGGGTTAGTCAAAAATGCACTGTTACAAATGAATTGTGGAGAAACACACTGTCTTAACCTGAAAAAATTTCTCCTGTGACTTCAATTCAGCTTCAAAACAGGCAAAAAGCACTCAGGATAGCAGGTGCTTGGCTGTTATTTCAGGAGAAAAACTTTTTTAAAATAAGCCGGGGGGAGGGGCGGGGTGGTTAGCACTCAGGAAGTGTAAGGGAGGAGAGAAGGGGAATGTCTGCTGACTGGTAAATAATTAAACACAATGGACTTTCACACCTGTAGTCCAGGCGCACAATGTAAATGTAGGAGTGTGCCCTTTCAGTGGCCTTCCTGTGTTACAGACGGCTTTTAACTATTAAAGTTGGAGTATTTTAACCTGCTGTATGCTGTATACATGACATTTGACCACAAGGTGAAAATACAGAGATGAAGATTACGTCACTCACCGCAGCGCACAAAGGCCACCGCTGCAAAACATGGATATGGAAGAAAAGTCCATTGGTCAGAAGAAACTCAAAATAAATCCTCTTACCCATGGATATTTTTTTCTACTTCTCAACTGATAACTTTTTTAGTTTATTTCTGAGACTTTTCACCCCCTTTGTTAAAAAGCAGGACAGTGGATAGAGCAAGAAACCAGGGGAGAGAGTGGGAAACTTAAGCCTCAGTTGATACCTGTGCATAGGGCTGGGCGATAAAGCGAAATTTCACCAATACCAAAATGTACGACAATAACCAACATCATTTTGCCCATGTCAATATATTCAGTGTCAAATAAATAAACAAAAGTTTGTTTTGGATGTGTGTGTATCAGCTATGGTCTCAGGAGATGGAGGACAGTTCAAAAGTTGTATCGGCTGGAGTGGCGGCTGAGGTAGATGAAGTTAATGTGGGAGGGGGTGAACAGTTTGTGGAGTAGTTATCGACCATTTATCGTTATCGAGGTGAACTGACCAATATATCTTGGATATTGATTTGAGGCCATATCACCCAGACCTACCTGTGCAAGCAATTTAACAGCTTGTAGCAACTTTGCACAGAATTATTACACATCAACAATGTGTGCATTGTACTACAGTCAGTGTTATTGCTGCATTTGGAAAAAAGATTATTACCTACTGGTCCGGATTTGTTTCTGGTTCACCTGACTCATTACACGACTTCAACAGAGGTGATAAGTTAACCATAAGTACTGGTGAGTTGTCAGTGCCACGTACGGAAGATCCTTTGAAACAGTTCTAAATGTAATGATTTATAACAGGCATTATCAGTTAAGTCTGCTTCTAGACTCACTGTCTCTTGCATCAAGGAAAATGCCAACACCCTGATGCCAAAGCCAGAGCTGTTTCCATGATTACAAAATGGTTTTGCAACAGTATTTAGAACGACTACACCGCCCAGAAGCTCAGAATTGTTTCCAATTATTAATGTGATAGATTGAGCTTTGTTATGGAGGTCATCCAAGGTATTCACCAACAGAAATCACACTAACTATGATAAGATCAACTTTTTTCAAGCTATCCAAGCCCAGCTGGTTCATCTGACTCTGTGCCAGTTTGACTGACAGCTTCCACTGAGAATAAAAGTAAGCAGAATTAAAGCTCAGACAATGATAGAAAACAACGGCAACAAGATGATATTACGATTACCATGTTTGGCAGATGGAGCAACATTACTTCACACAGGATTCTGGATCATCTTATATGATCTTGTATTCGACGTAAAGAAAACAGACTGATGCTGTGCAAAAACCAACATTACTTGTAGGGGTGGGAATTACTAGTTGCCCCATGATACAATATTATCACGATACTTGGGCCACGATATGATATTATTGCGATTAAATGAGACGATACGATATATCAACAGACAAAATATCGCAATACTATGCTGCATCGATTTTTTCTCCAACCCCCTGTACTGAAGAAAAGAAAAGCAGAGGCTAAACAATGGGCCAACCATTCACTGATAACTCATAGAGACATTTAGAACATCATTTTCAAATACAGTATCCCCAAAATGAGCTTAAAATGACAGTATCTGCATATTGGATAGAAGCCAAAATCCAACATACTGAGAATAATGTTGGCATAATGTGAATATTATTAGATATAAGCTTAAAAAGTGAATTATTGATATCAGCAGATATTAAATTCTACTGATATGATGATGCCTTAGTGATGCACATGCAATGAAAGCTTAAGCCTAACATTAACCCACTTTAACATGCCAGAAGTAAGAAAATCATACAATTCTTTGTTTTTTTTTAGATTTTTAGCCTGATGAAATATACAGGTTTCTGCAAGGCTAATGGTGTTCTTAGATTGGTAATGGTAATGGTGTAAGTATCAGCCAAAATGAGTTTGAAAATATCTGCATATCCAAAAAACAATATTGTGCGTCTCTAAAGATGAGCCCAACAGAATCCTATCTCTGCTGCACTTAAAGAGAATCATATCTGAATGGTTCCTTCATGCAAATACACAAAAGATGAACTGAGAGATGCAGAGAGCACTTCAAACCTCCACCTTTGTCCCTCTTTAGATGTTTTGCTGACAAACACATAAGCCTCCCTCCCTTTCCTCATAATAACTGGCCGCAGAGAGCAGAGACCTCAACACACAAACCACTCCGCCTCCCTCCCTGTCTTGTTGCCAGCTGTGACTCTCCTCCACAAAGAGTGGCGTTGTCTGCCATGAGGAAATGAGTCCATCCATCAATTCTGCCTGGGTTAAGTTAAGACAGCCCAGTCCAATCAAAGTGTATGTGAAAACTGTGTCAATCCTGGCCTGTGCATTTCACTCGAAAGCCCAAGTCGACTTTATGCAAATGAAAGAGTGATGCGGTGCAAGAAGCTGCACTTGACCTACATAGCTCTTCCACAATTCCTTCCCCAATAGAGAGGAGGAGATCACAGGAAGCTGGAAGCAAGGGGACAGGCCTTATTAACCATCACCGCACAAGAATAAAGCTGTGCACTGTGGGCACAAGGGGGAAAACACAAAGCAGAGTGGTGCTTGTGGAGCGATAAGGGTACAGGAGATTGCGCTGGATGTGGTCCAGCTTTCAGCACACTTGTAATTTTAAAAACCAGAACATGCAGCAAGGAAGCGTAGAAAGAGTGACTTGTTTTTGGCAAACTGAAAGGAAGAGATGATGATCTGTTTGGGTCAAGTTCTCGAGCCCTGACGTACATATGGAACATTCTTTTCCAGCCGACTTCCTCATAAAAAAGATTCGGGTTTGTCGGAAAACGAGCTCCTAAAAAACCCAGTCCCAACCCAGAATGCTGAGCCCAAGCCATTCTCAGAGGCTGCCCTCACACAGAAGCGGCACTGAACAAAAAATTCCACACAAATTATACAGGCCAGGCCAAGCCTCGATGCTTTTGTAATTGCCTACACGGCCCTGCCCAGAAAATAAAAGGGGGAAAAAATCTGGGCCTTGATGATGACCAAGAAGAGCAGAGGGACAACAAAGGGCGAAAGTGTTCGGTTTAAGAGGACAAAAGGCAGGATGTGCTCACGTCTCATAGCTGCAGCCAGTGGCAGTCTAAACGCACAGAAGCACACAATATGAGTGCTTTCACCACAACAGGGTTTCATAGGTCTGGCTTACTAACAAAGAAGTGGTCTAAATATCTGGTATTATAAAGGTCATGTTCTGCGGGCAAGTACCGCTTTCACCCGCAGAACTTTATTTTAAATTCTAGTAAAAATCCATGTTTCCTCTGATACCAAAAATATATCACTGAATTACAAGAACATGTGGAAAAATGCTGCATGAATGCTTTTTATTACAGAACCAGTGCAGCAAAACATTCTGGGCCTGAAAACACAATTAGTGAAAATCGAAACATATATCTAAAGCTCTGTTTGAGCAGTATTTCAGAACTTCTATTTCTATATTTGGCTGTTCTCTAGATAAAAGCCATACCAAAGGCCATTATTCTATAAATCAGAACAAACACGTGTCAGTGTCTGTTAGATTTGATCTGCTATCATTTATGTGTTGTCATTGAAAGGGATGTTGATGATATTTGACAGCAGCTAAAGCGATAAGGCTGTATGCAGTTTCTGCACACATGATTTGTTGATATTTTTAAAAAGCTTAATGAGCCCAGATAATAGCTGATGTCTTTTACTTCAAAATGCCATCAATTAGCCCAACAGATTAATCAGTCTATCTCTATAGACAAAAACCAATGAAAAAACTCATACAGCTGGTGTGGCTCATCTCTATCGATCTCTTTCGTCAGCATTGACATCAGTTTGCATGATATTCAAAAATAATACTTTTTTTTTTTCTTTTCTGACAAATATTGCAAAACAAGAAAATACAGGAATTTATAGGCAGTAGATGGAGTTCATTTTTGTTCTCTTATAAACACTTCAACATGTATAAATAAATACAATTACACTTTTTATAATTTGGATCTTTGCTGGAAAGTCAGATACTCCTCCTACTTTTACCACACAGTGTCCAGCAAATGTGACACCCACATGAAGAAACAAAGAGACAAGAGGAGCAGAAAGGAGGATGGAGCAATGCGTCACTGCAGGACCTTCACGAATAACCACGAATGATTTGCACAGATGTCATCAAATACTTGATGTTTAATCTTCGTCAACAGTCCTGTACGAGCTGTCTCTAACTGAATCAGAACTCATTGTGTCGTCGTCAGAGCTCATGATCTGTATAAAGTAACCAAGTGATTTATATGGATGCCCATGACGTTAACAAGTGCTGGAATGAGTGAGAACATTGGTTGTTTGCTGGGCGTCAGTGCAGGTCAAAGTATGGCTGGGTAATAAACCGAAAATTTACCAAGTTCCCATAAAGAACTGAACTTCAGGACCTGAAATGAACTAATGCCACACAGCTTCAAGCTGGCTGCAGTCTGCGGATCAGGCAGTCACCATTTGCACTTGACAAAATCACGAGTCGCCTGAGTTTCTTGCCCTGATTGTAAAAGGATGGATGGATTTACTTGGAGAGCAGAAGATTACAGTGGGCCAGGTCAAAGAAAAGGGACTGCGGGCCAAAGTCTAAGAGGCTGAGCAACGGCCTACATTGAAGAGCTGCCAAAACACCCAGCGTTCGAGGTGATGTGGCGATTTGTGGATCACAAAGGGAAGTGCTGTGATGTAACTTAATGCACCCTAATAGTTAAATGAAGAGTACTGTAGTATAAGAGGTAAGGAAAGGAGATCCATGTCCTGGTGGAGGGGTTACATCCTTTTCACAATGAGCCTTTGAACCTACATTATCCTGTTACCTGCATTTTACTGTACTCAAAGCTACTGTGCAGGAACTCTTAGTTTGTGATGGTCTTCACAACCCCTTAATGAGATGCAGTAAGATATGGTTTTCAAATAATTTAATAAAGTCTTGATTTAATTAAAAGTAGAATAAAGACTATACATGTTATAAACTAAAGATTTTTTTGATTCTCTGTCATATGACCAGCCGTAACATTATGAACACCAGGGCAATCCAATCCACCAAAAACAACAGCTCTGCTTCAAACTCAACTATCAGGAAGCTTTAGTTATATAAGATTGGCTATAAGATCAGCTGTTCAACAGTTCAGGGGCTTTTTTTGTCATATTTTTTCCCTGATGCCCCAAATGTTCTCGCTGAATGTCACGCTGGCCATATTAGCAGCAGAGCTCTTCTACTACAGAGCCATGCTGCTGTTATCCCTGCATAGTGTGGTTTGTCATCCTCTTGCTGAAATATGAAGGTCTTCCCTGAAAAGTCATTGTCTGGATGGCATCTGCTGCTCCAAAACCTGCATATACTGTTCAGTATTAATTGAGCCTTCCAGATGTGAAAGCTACATGAACACTTACGCACCACAAAACCATTGGTCTGTAAGCTGATAACAAGTCTGGTGGTCATTCGCCTCTTCTGATCAGAAGCTGCAGCATCCATGATTTCCAAAAATAAAGTCACATTTCGACTCATCAGACCATATGAAAGTTAGCCACTTCTCCATTTTTTCTTTATTGGCATTTCTGAATCATGAACATATCTGGCTTCCTATTTGCGTAGTAGAGGGTTAATCTGCATTTGTGGGTGCAGTGATAAATTGTATTCACCGGCAGTGATTCTTGGAAGGGATTTTGAGCCAATGCAGTCATTTCTACTACAAAGTAAATTGTGTTTTTAATGCAATGCTGACTGGGGGCCTAAACATCACAGCCATCAAGAGATTTGTACAGCGATTTCTCCAGATTTTCAGAAACCTTTGCTGATATTATGCACTGTAGTAATGACATTTTCTTGTTTTCTTTTTTCCTCTTTTTTTTCCCAACTCTACACTGAGGGAAGCTGAGGAAGCCAGAGGAACATTACTCCAAAAAGAGAGGTGATTCTTTTGCCATCTTTTCTCCTTTTATTGTCCCTGTCCCTTCCTCAGCTCATTTTTGAAATGGTTACTGGCATAATTTTAAAAGCATACACTATTTTTCTCACTTGAATACTGGATTTAAATGATTTCCAAACCATCAACTTCCACTTGTCAATCAGTGTAACAGCTTCTATGTGAATCGGGGTTGTTATATTCTGGAAAAGAATCATTCTGTGATCTTCTCAAACTAACTGTGAATATTTTATATCAAAGTAAAAGCAATGCCAGCCTCTAAACTGCTTCCACAGACACTGACGCATTGGCAGCAAATGTGGGCATTAAAATCTAGTTTGTAGAAGTAGAAAGAACTCTTACTAATGGTCTGGTTTGGTTTTTTTAGGTCACACAGAAACATCGTTATCAATTTTAGTCTGATTCCTAACCAGCTAAAAACTCCTCACAGGAGCTTTAAAGGAAAAATCCATGCCACAGGCAGAGATCTTGTGCTGTCAGGAGAGACATAAACACACCATGCTGAAAATAATGTGTGACACCCATGAATCTGAAAGCAGCCTGCAGCTACCAGCAAATTAATTAGAAACATTTTCTGGTATCAAATTAATCCCTTTGCAGATAAAACAGAGGCACTTTGCAGCAAGACCTTGGCCAATAGGCATCAGATATCTGATAATGATGGCGAGATAGCTATTATGCCCAAAAAACAAACTTTGCCGTCATTTAATTATGATCCAAGAACCAGGGTTAGAGTGATTTAATGTAGAAGCAATCAATATGTTCCTGAGAGTCGAGGACAGGTCGGAGCCAGCCCCGAATCCTTCCCCCTGCCAAATCCTGAGAATTGAATACAGCCTTGATGAGATTGTTCAGTCAATAGGCTTGAAGGGCCACCTAACCCAATAATGCGCTCTGCGACAAATAACATTCCTTTGTGGGACGGTAGTCTACAGGCAAAAAAACTCTGCGTGTCGGTCCAAGTGGCTGAGTAAACACATGCTTTTAATCCATCCACCAGGTCTGAGAGCGGGTCAAGTGATGGGATGTTTAGAGTAGCAGACACATTCGCTCACAGCACAGCTCAGGAAAATAACTGTGAGGATTAGCCATGAGTGGAAATGCTAGCCTGAATACCTGAAAAGCTCAGGTGACTGGAGTGTGCCAGTCTGGATAATGAACAATAAAAGAACAGGCGCACAGGGAGAAAAAAGGCAAAGTGAAGCAGAGCCTTTCCTGTGTGATGTTTGACTACTAAATTTAGATCAGAGGAAACTATAATGATCCCCTCAGGAAGAATTGGCACATGTTACGCATGAGGGTTTTAAGAACAAAATAATGCACCTACTTAGAGCATTAACCAGACTGTGCATATTTATTCTTATCCAGGGCTGCAAAACATCTGCATAAAATCATTATTTTTAGCACAACCCTAATACACAGCTGAGACACGAGGTAATATGTTAATTTAAGATAGAGTTGATGGTTTTCAAATCATCCAAACCTGTTTTTCCAACAAATAAAATGTTGAAGCTGAAAACTTTTTTATGAAAATATAAGCTCATAATAAATCTTATGGCGGCCACATGTTTCTAAAATGTTGGGACAAGGCAACAAACACTGAAAAAGCTGTGTTATACTAAAAAAACCATTCCAGGGAAGGTGAATTTCTCAGATTTAAGGATGGGAGGTGGTTCATCATTCTGTGAGGGTCCCAGAATAATGTCCCTGAACATAAAATTGCAAAGAGTTTGGGGATTTCATCATCTACAATACATAATATGGTTCAAGATTAAGAGAACCTGGAGCCTGCTTAAGACAGATGAAGGGGATGTGACAAACTTTCCATTGGTCTGATAAAATGAAATTTGACATTTATTGTGGAAATCACAGACACAGCATACTCTGCTCTAAAGAGGGAAGTACCACTCAACCTGCTTTCAGCACACATACAATTTAATAGCTGACATCCTGATGGTAGAGGGATACATAAGTGCTCACAATATATGTATATTTTGCAGGTATTACAACAGCATGACTTTAAGGTGAAAAAGTTTTGGTGCTGAATTAGCCTGTCTGTAGTCCCAACTTATCACTTGTTAAAAGCATTTGGTGCATCATGAAAGTAAAACTGTTAAAAGTTGGGTGCAGATGATTTGCAAATCATCAAATTCTATTTTTAGAAATGCTTCACATAACCTCTTAACTCTTTAGGAATTCAGGTTGTATTTATCAATCCACTTTGTGCCTTTTAGATTAAACTGCCCTTTTCAATGTAAAAAAAAATCACTTTTAATGTCTTTTAAAATATCTCAGGGATAATGTTTACACCAAAGATATAAAGTAAACATGATATGAGAAGAAGAAAGCTGCAGATCTTTACATTTAACACACTACGACCAGCTGTTTCAGAGGCATCTTGCTGATTAGTTATTTCAAGTATTATCGATTTTCATGTACTTCTTAATCCATTAACCATTCAGCCCCTTCATGTTAGTGAAATTGTGAGACATGTCATCAAAGCAATTCAGTTCAGGTTAGTTTTTGGCCTTACCTTCTTGCCTGTGGAGCCCGTCTTGACAAGGCAGGACTTTTCCAGGGACAGGTATCCACCAATCACCTCGATCTCCTCCACAGCAGGGTAGCGTTTCTTCAGCAGCGAGCCAAGCTGAGAGTAAGGGGCCTGTGGGGGTGTGGACCCCGGCTGACCCTCACTTGAGACTTCCTGCTGGGGTTCAGGTGAGCTCGGCTGACCCTCAGGTTCCTGCCTGCGTTTAGGTATCACAGTGAAGGTGTTGGCCTTTTTCCTGTGCACCATGGGGCTGGGGACAGGGACTCGCAGCGGGGGCTCCACCTCAATGTCATCTATGTTTGTTACTGGAAGCTGATCTGTGGCAGGCTGTTCAGGAGCTGGGGGAGAGGGGGAGAAAGGAATGGGAGATGGGGCAGGAGAGTCTGAGGGAAGTGGGGAGAAGGCAGGTGAAGATGGTGGTGAAGATAGGGCAGGTGGAGAAATAGGAACTGGGGTTACTGCAGGAGGTGGGGACAAGGGTTCTGAAATAGGAGGAGGCACAGGACTTGTGGCAACAGATGGAGAAGGAGAGGGTTCTGCCTTATATGGCTTCCCCGGCCTCTCTACATCCTTCTCCTCCTTCAGTTTCTCCTCATTCCTCTTTGAGGGCATCAAACTAGGCGAGGGGGCGTGAGAGTTTGGCACTCCTGGCATAGTCACCCCTGACACTCTGTGAGAGGGGGAGGACCTGATGGGGCTGGAAGGTGTTGGGCTGGGACGCCGCTTGGGGATGACTTGGAAGGAGTTTTTGGACTGCAGGCGTAAGTTTGCGAGGGCCCGTGCCTGTATGTCTCCATCGGGAATTCTGGAAAGGTCTGGCTTTGGGGAGGGACGGATCTCAAAATCAGATGAGGAGTGTGACACCTTTGCGATGGGGCTTGAAGGGGACACGGCACGAGCAAGTAGGGTCTCTGGAGAGCATGGCACCTTAGGTTTGGGTGGCACCTCTGTACCCTCCCAGTCTCTCTCCCTGGTGGGCTTTGTTTGTCCCCTGTCTGGCTCATCTCTTGGGCTGGCAGTCACCCCACGACCTCCACTCTCCTCAAACCTCTGTCTGAATGAGGACACAGACTGAGAGGGAGCAGCAGAGCGTTTTGGGCTGCCCGGGTCATAGACAGCTGAGGGTGGCTTTGGTTTGGAAGACCAGGAACCCTGGAAGACAGGAGACGATGGTTGGCTGCTGCCCAGGCTGCTGACCACTGGACTTTGCCTGGGCTTTGGCACCAGATCTGGCTGTTGCTTAGACCAGAGCCTTGGCCTGCAGCTGGAACTACAATCCAGGTCCAGCAGGTTCTCTGTGCTGTGGGACTTCTTCTGCAGCTTCCCATAGTTGCTGTCAAATTTCTGCAGCATCCGGCTAACCCTGCCTTGGCCCTGACCTGTCTCGTATGATGACAGCGCATGATCAGGGCGGCCCAGGGTGCTCAAGTTCTCCTCGCTCTTGCTTAACGTGGTGTCATAAATTACCACTTCCTTGGCTCTTATCTCTGTAACAGCACTCCCTCTCCGGTCCAGGAGGTCGTTCAGAGAGCTATAACCACTGACACCATTTTGCTGCCATTGAGACCCGGTCTTTAACCCTCCAGTTTCTGGAAAGTAATCGGGGTCTGATTCAATGATGATGATGTTCTCTGCGCGGATAGTCCGTATGCCGGGTACACTGCCGTACAGCTCCAGGATGTGCGGCACGGGACGAGCGGCGTTTTCTCGGTCCTGCCGCCTCCTCCGCTCCTTCTCCAGCTTGATGAACGGGTTCTCCTCCAGCGGGCCCAGGCTTTCCTGTAGCACTAGACTCTCTTGTCTCTCGCTCTCCCTCGAAAACGTCCTCTCCGGGGCCGCTGGACGAGGCTCTTTGTTGTTGGAGAAATGTTGGCTGGCTGTGGTGATGGTGTAGTTCCGCCCGGACCCGCCGCTCTGCCCGCTGTCACTCTTGGGCACACTACTACTACTGCTGCTGCTCCCGTTCACGTTTCCCGTTAAGTCGCCGTTCACCCGCTGCGGGCCTGCACCACCGGGGCTTGAATCGAAAGAACCGGCTCCCCCTGAACCTCCGCCCTTTGCTTTCCTCCTCTCCAGGATCTCACGCTTCCAGGCCGGCATCCTCGGGCTCTCTTGTCCGGCCTCTTGGCGTAGGACACGAACCTCTCCTCCGCCAGACATTGCGGAGGGTCGTTCAGAAGGGATGGAAAGGAGAGAGGCAGGCCCTGAGGTGCTGTTGCCGGGGTCCGGTGCGGATGTATAATCTGTATCCGTATCTGACTGTACCTGCAGCAACGGTTACCGCACGTTCACAAACATCCCCACAGCCTCTTTTCTCTCCTCTCCCTGCTGTCTCAATGTCTCACAGCTCCTTCTCTACACACATCCCCTGAATACGACCCCGCCCCTCCGCAGCGGCACGAGCCCATTCGGCACTCGAGTTCGCTACCTGATTGGTCATTAGGGCTTACAGACACGCCTCCTTTCTCCTTTGTCGCACGCCGCTCGTAGCGTGAAACCACGCCCTTTTCTATTGTTGACTGGGCAAGGAAGACCTGTCAATCTAAAATGTTGCGTTCAGGTTCATCCCACCTCTTGTTTTATTTTAAACTAATCATATTTCTGCTTTTATCTTTTAGCCAATTAAGTGATTTATTTGCATAATTGTTTGTACACAGCTTTAATCAACATTCAAAAAGCTAGTATTTTTCACTAGTTCATAAACTTCATAGCGTTTTTTTCAATTTGTGAGTTTTGGTTATTCAACAGGAACGTATTAAATGTTCTTTATTGTGAATTCTTGACTTTATCATAATTTAAAAGAAAGATTTCAAATGGATTATCGACTCATCTTGCACTATTTCCCCCCTGTTTCATATCTGTGCAAAAACCCTGTCGCCCCGTATTATTTTGTTTTGCACATCGGATGTGATAAATAGGATAGAGCTCGTGCCTAATGAAGGCTGACGACTGTTTATTCAGCATTTGACGGTGATGCCACCTGTCGATAATCCTGCTGCGGTAAACACACAAGCTAAGAAGTACCCTTCTGCACATGAATCAGCACTAAGAGGACTATTATTTAGTACAACAGATTACCACACCTCATCAAATATTTATCATTAACAGTCATTAAGAACAAAAAGGCGGAAGGGCATATTGAAAGGAAATAATGAAACGCGTAAAAGACATGGAACAGAAACTGATACGTTAATGCGTTTGGATTGATTTGAATATTTCTTTCAATGTAGCATCTTTATTTTGCTGTGTGACAGTTGCAATGCTATCGCCAAGTGAATATTATATCGCACTGCTTTGAATGAACAACTTTGCATATAATAGGCCTATTTTTTGCTGACAGAAACCCAAAAGTCTGATGCGTCTCACTGATGTCTGTGGCCCTAAATTTCCACAGTAATGCAAAACTCTGACTTGTATGTAGGATCTATTGATGGAATACTTTACATAAAGAAGCATGACTTGGACACTATTAAGAAGCATGACTTGGACACTATTAAGATGAACTAAGTACTGTATCGTATATGGAGGTGAGACATGGTCCTTTACGCTTCATACGCCACACCCATACAAAAGGGAAGTAGCGCCGCCCTGTGGTAAGGAAAGGCAAAACCTTCTTCTACAAGCAGGTGCACCTTAGAAATTAGAAAATCATGATTTCTCTTTTTATACTGACCAAAGGGCCATTGGTGGTGTACGGCTCCTGTCACTTCGCAACAGGACAGAAAGATCCATTTTCCATATCTTCATGTCCATTAAATGTAGAGTAAACTACTTCAAGCCATTTTTTTTTAATATGATGAATATGTCTTACTGCTCATGAAAATTGGAAACCAATTTGACAAAATACTACAATATACTAATACAGAGACACAAAGTTTCTGAACTTGAGCCAACATTTTATTGTGGGGACAAAAAATGTTTTGCTTGGTAACTTATTGCCACAAAGAATCCTATAATAATAATAAAAAAAAATGAATGAATGAAGAAGAAGAAGAAGAAGAAGAAGAAGAAGAAGAAGAAGAAGAAGAAGAACTTCACATGGTTGAAATAAAAATAGAAAGTCATGTATAAATCATCACATTTTCATGCAAATAGTTGGTAACCCGTTTTAGATGGTAAAAGCAATATCAAATCTAATTAATTTGTAGATCATGACAGAAAAAATGTAACATATGTTGTCATTAGTGATGGTAAAATGTGTTTTCCTTTAAGAAAAATGATGGTGATATTTGCCTTTTAAAGATTAATGCTGTTATGATGCCTATTGTATCAAAATGCCATTAATCGGCCAAATTAATTATATTTTTCGGATGAGAATATTTTACACGATTCATGAAAAATGTTTAAAATAATTTAATGTCTGTCCTCTGGCAAGTATGCTTATAAATACTCTCAGGAATTTAATTGAAGACCCTCAGTCACAAATTACTGACCCAATGATTTAGGACATGGAGGTGATCCTGTGGCACTGCTTGGAGTTATCAAAGCTTATGCTCCTTTAATAGAGTCCTTAAACCTGTCTGTGTTACTGGGTGTTTCTTATCTTCCTCTTGATAATACATGGATTAGCATAGTTTTTCTAAGGGGTTCAAGCCAGGTAAGTTGGCTGGTCAATTCGACACAGAAATACCCCCCTTTCAGTCAACCTTCCATTTACATACTTCCATACAGCACTCTGCAAGCAGCCAGTCTTTGCAGCAAAGACCTTTTGTGGCATGGATGATTGTCTTTTGTACAGCTATCATATCAGCACTCCTCCCTATGGTGGTGGTTTTATGTACAGAACAAGACCCAGAGTTACATGGTAACAAGATTGCTAGAATACTCAAACTTAAAATCAAATATTGTAATAATCTGAGATAGTAATTTTTTACATTTAACTGAAAGCCACATTGAACAAAATGAAAAAAACTCCAATTGTTTTAATTACGTGATGAGTGTAATCCAGAATATACAACATTTTCACTTTCTGAACTCGCTGATGGAAAATATTGAACGTTTTCAAATTATTCTCTGACATGAACCTGTATATAACAGACATTGTGGATTGAGTGATGATGGTTTATTTACACATATATACACAGATGATACAACAAGAATGATGCAACAATGAGAACATAAATAAGAGTTGGTGAATTTCTTTTAAAAAAAAATCAACATACATGTTACACATTTGGAATCATCTTAAAATCAGGCCTGAAATACATGCAGCTCATACATAAGGTAGCATTGAACACAGATCAAGTACAGTACATTACATATTCTACAAATAAACAGCAATAAATCATGAATGCATGTGCACAAAACTGACTGCATGTTTATGTTACATTCAGTTTCTAAACACTGGGGTGAGACTGAGCTGACAAGTTTCAGAAGCAGCTGTTGTTTAGGTGGTTCTCACTGATGGAATTGACAAACTAGGTAATGTGAGGTAAAAACACATGAGCAACAGTCCCAGAAACAGGCAACAAAGAAAAAGACCACCTCACTTTCGCTGGCAAATAGTAACCTCTACTGTGAAAAAAGCACAAAAGCTGAAGCCACTTCTTCAGCTCTCTGGATCATGGCAGATTCGAAAAAAGTGCAACAGGCAGTTCAGCCTTTAGATTTTGCCTGCTTTTTAAAACTCTCGTGTGTTTTGTGTACAAGTGCATTCAACATAACCTGGGTATACATTTTTCTTATGGCTCATTGACTTCCATCGATTGCACAATTCAGACACACATTGTATCCAAAAACTTAAAGCCCAAATCCATCCCGGTGAGTGTGAAAGAACTGGGACAACAGGGAGGTTTTTACTGTCATTGTCTGGTTATAAATTCAATCATGTCTTCAGGAGCAGGTGCCAGGAGGTATGTTTTTATTAAGAAGTAAATTTCCCTTCTCCAAGTAAACTTGACTTTATCAGAGGGTCAACTTGTTAACAAGCTGCTGGAAGCATGCTGTTGTTCAAAATCTGACTGTAATCTTTGGCAGAGAGATTTCACTTGATTTGGACCGAAAAGGGCATACGTTTTGGAAAAAAGGCCCAAAGAAAACACATATTTGTGCACAGAACAAACAGCCGATTGCCAAAATTATGTCAAAACTGAGTATTTTAGAATTTAGCAACACACACAAGAAATTATCTGCTGCTTTTGTAATACTGCATCACAACTAAGCAAACTATTCATTATGAGGCGCCTTAAACACAAATCTGGACTCTGGTAAGACATGAAATGTGCTACGAGTTTCTAAGTCTCACATTAGTTTTGATTGTGTGGTTGAAGGAGGCAATGAGCCAAAAGAAAAAAGGACACTATAGCTATGCTTTAAATCTCTGATGGCAGATGACGTTTGCTCTCTTCTCCTGCATTCTCAGTGAAGTGAAAGTACAACCAATAACTGCTCCTCTTCAGTTGACACGGCATGCTCTGATCATCAGCAGCTGCAGCAGGATGAACAGCGGCGAAACGATGAGACCAAACCACAGGTCTCTGGCTTGCTCCTGCTCGGCTAGCTTCTGGCACAGCAGAACCTCACATACCAGCTTCAAGCTGAGCACCGTCAGCACCCAGAGGAGCCGCAGCACGGCGAGACGCTTCTCATTCTCCTGGTAAAGACGGATGGATACGATGGCAGTGAAGTAGGTGCTGAGGCCATCGGCAGCAAACAGTGGAACAAACACTAACCACCAGCTCAGTGAAGGTGTAAACATGTCAGCTCGCAACGCAACCAGCATACTGAAAACCAGCAATGCCAGCAGGTGCAGGAAGAGTTCAAAGGTGGCAAAGCCAAGCCACTGGACCAGTTCCCTCAAGGAGAACAGCATGGCTGAGTGTGGCAGAATCACTGAAAATGGCCTCCAGAGGTTGTATGGAGGTACAGAGTCACCTACAGTTTCCGGGCGAGGACGATTAGGTACTAGTGAGTTGACACACTACGCTCTTTGCTTACATCTTCAAATCCACCCAGGTGGATGATCTGAGGACTGGCTACATTAAGTCCATCCAGTCTCAGTATCTTTGGAAACCCTTCCTGTGACACAATGGAGAAAAAGCAAAACGTTAGAAATTGCATGTGTTATGAAACACCTGACAGACCTAATGAAAAGAGGGCTCTGTATTCACACCATATTACATGTAACTGAAAGTAGACTGGGCCCTGATTACACACCCAACTTACCACATTAACGAGCAGATATTTAATGCCATGTACATTCATATTGGCTGACAGCTCAGGTTGCAACCTAAGCTTTACTAAATTACTCTATGATAGTAGAAGATGGCGTGTAGTCTGGTGTTTTAACTGAAGCCAAACAGCTACAACCAAGATACAGAGCCTAGCCGAGCCCTAGATTAGCAATGTAGGCTAACAACAGACAGAAAGAGGCGATACAGTCCAAACGTTACGCCGTTAAAAACAATTGTAAACGAATTACGCTATGCCCACACATTACTGTACCTTAGTGGATGTACACTCATTCCCCCCAAAGGTAACAAGGACCGAAAATGACAGCCATTGGCATTGTAGCTTCGATTTTTCGCCCCTTCTATGAAATCTCGCGAGAATGTGATTTGTACGGTGGCTGAAAAGACCTATTTTACAAACTCGCGTTCTACCTCTACGCAAACTATCCTGTAGATAGACAGATAGACGGACACAAACAGATACTTAAGGTGGTGTTTTACATATCATAAAATGCATATTTACTGTCTCTGGTATTTTCCAAAAAAAAGCAAAATTAATTAAGAAGCATTAATTCATGGTCACTTTTCATTTCATAAATCGAACAAGAAGTCAAAATTGAAACCATCATTTTGGCGTTTGCAAAGATTTATGCACCCTATACAGTCAGTTTTAGTAAGAACCCCGTTGGCAGATATTAAAGCTTGCAAACCCTTTTTATGGCCAACTACAACTCTCTTGATTCTACTTTTTGGGATTTTCAGCTTCACCTTTTTTGCAGGTGCTGTGATATTTGCCTCCAGAATTTGTTGCTATTGTGGAATCTGTTTTTTCTTCCAGTGTCATAAGAATTGGTGCACAAACAGGGAGAACCACATCATTGAGTGGACTGCCAGGAAAACTTGATACAAGAACTTTGGAGAGTATGACAGGTAGTGAACTGAGGCTGGTGTCAGTGCATTAAGAGCCACTGTGCTCAAGTCTTCACTTGTGGACCAACAACTCTTGTTTTCTCAATATTAAACAATCCCTGATACAGACACTGTACCAAAGGCACCAGCCTATTCTAAAAAGAAAAACAAAACTTGACCATTCCTCAGTGGTCTACTGTCATCTTTAGGATGAAAGCTGATTTCACTTTAATTTCGGTGACCAAGCATCGAACTTGGGGGGACAGAGCCTTCTACGCTGCCGCCCCCACCCTCTGCAATTCACTCCCCAAACCCATCCGAGACCACACAGACCCCCATACTTTCAAATCACACCTAAAAACACATCTTTTTAAAATTGGCTTTTAACTTGTGAACTGCTCTTTTATTGTCTTTTCATATTATGTCTTTTTTTTAACCATTCACATTCACTTATTTCTCCTTATTTTCTGTATTGTGTTTCTTGTAAAGTTTGAGCAACTGTAAAAGCACGTTATAAATAAAATTCATTATTATTATTATTTATTTGAAAATGGTCCGAGAATCTAGAAGAAGACTTGAGAGGCACAGGACTGAGGGTGTGTGAATTTACCACAGTTTGAAATGATGTAACCTTCCTGCTGTGTTAGATTTTACTAAGCACCTACCATGTTAAGGGTCAATTTTGACCCCTGTTTTAAAGCAACTGTAAATTACACTAAAAACAATTCTCTATCGTCCAATTTGGTTCTAATCTCTCAGTTACCTTGTTAGGCTTCATTACCCATGAAAATATTACTTGTATTTTTTGTATCTATACTGAATTGATCTCGTAAGTCTGGACATGCCTGACGTTGTTTTTTGTGCAGGGAAAAACAAGGCAAAATGAGAATTTAATTTCACATGACTGGAAGAGGATCTGACCGTCAGCGTGGTGCCTGGCAGTGAACTTATGATTTCAGTTTTTGCTCTAATTATTAGATATTGATCTAAGCAGGTCAACAGTGACCCTAACATGACAAGTGCCATGATTTTAATAAGAGCATTTTATAATTTAGTCAATTTAATTTATTTTTATTTTTGTTGAAATAGAGGTTCCTGGCAAAGTCAAAAAGTCTTGATGCAAAAAAAGCTAATTTAAGTGGTTCTTTTAAGCATTTAAAATCAAAAACAGGTCAGTGCAGACCTTAACACAGGAGGAGGGTTTAGAGCCATGTCATGTGCTGGTATGGTCCACCTTGTTAAACCTGATCTACAGTCATTGCACCTTTCCATCATGACATTTTAGGGTCCTTTATGCATCCATCAGGTGATGAGTTTTATGATGACACCAATTTCCTTTTCCAGTTAGCACCTGCCCATGAAAAAATGAACTTTTTTCACAACATAGGGGAGAGTGGGGTAAGATGAGCCATTTTTCACATTTCGGATCACTACATCAAGGCAATTATAGTTTTGTCTCTAACTAGTGTATCTGCATATATTTCAAGATGCTGTGCATCCCCGAAAATCAACAGGATCAGTGTAAACATAACAGTCTTTATGATATAGCATGCCAAAAAAACAACAAAAAAACCCTATGGTCATCTTACCCCGTGTATGGGGTAAGGTGACCATATGAGAGGGGTAGGTTGAGCCGTATCCCTGCTACCCCCTCACTCACCACCCCAGCCCTCCCTCACCCTCTCGCTCCCTAAATAACAGTCACTTTTTCACATTCATGTATTTTTCATCTGTTATGCGCTACTTAACTGGTACAATAATTCTTTTTATTATTATTGCATATAACTGCTAAAAAGCTGTTTTGTATAAAAGCGATTTAACATGAGAATGTCTTTAAGTGATTCAGAACATTTACAGCTGTATTTTTGAAAAGAAAAAGTAACACATTTCAACAATCTGAACTGAAACTCTGATCCTCTCATCAGGCTCCTTTACTTTCTCAGTTGAACCACTGGCTTAACTTACCCCAGAACCACTATTATGACTTTATTAGTCCTCTGAGCTAAAATGGTGGACTTTTATATTAGGCTTTTGACCTCATGTTGCAGCTCATATATATATCAACAATTGATGTATAAAACAAATTTAAAATGATCTTTTTTGGTTTGAACACAATTCTAATAAAACTTATGACAGACTAAATTCACTTTTAAGAGTGAAAAATGTTTTTTTTTTATTTTTTATATTTTTTTATGTCTAACCCCTTCACCCATGTGCCTCTAACCCTCACAGACTCCATGAATTCATGCCCATCTCCCAAATATTTGGTCAACTGATCGATTTCTTTTACCATTTCCCAGCAACAGGGGATGGCTCAATTTACCCCACTCTCCCCTACTAACTTTTTTATCTGCAGCTGCGAATTACAGACCCTATAAAGAATACCTGCGCTACGGCTCAAAATCCAAACGAAATAAACCCCATTGCTCTTGATCTTGTCTCTTAAATCTAGTTTTATAACAGAAAATGTTATTGACAATCATAACTCCCAGGTGTGGTATCACGCCTTCTGCAAATCAATAAATGTGACGTAATCGTCGATGGGCGGAGTTAACGTCCAGGCACCATGGCTTCGGTAGGACCCGAGGTGAGTGTGTGAGCCTTCTCTTCACGGAGCTTGTTTCACTCTCACATTGTTTTTCGAGCCTCGGAAATTATGTGTCTGTCTGGGAGTCAGAAACCCGTTTGTAAACAGGCGAATGGTCGGTATGAAGGAGACATGTTGTCGTAAATTGCCCGCTGCCAGCCTGGAGTCTCTAGCTTTTGTGCTGGACCGGAGGGCAATTGAATGTGCAGGAAGATGCTCCACCCTGGAACATGAATAAGTCGTACTGGCGCGCTGTCGGGCTCCGCTGTATAGTTGTGTCATTCATGTTCCAGACTCACGTTTCTGTCCTGCTTCTGTCCAGCTTTAGCGCTCCAAAATATAGTGAAGATAGACGTGCACCAATTTTTCCTCCCAGATATCATTTGTAACTTAACCCATATCGTTTGTCACCGGCGTACTGGATGCAAATTTGCCCACTGTTGCTGTTTAGCTAGCTGCTAGCATCCGCGCTAGTTAGCAGGCTGTGCACACCAAGTCAAATCCTGACAAAACTGATTATTTTGAGGACCATTCTCTCAAAACAAGAGGGGCAACTCTGATAAACTGTGAACACTTCGGCCAAATGTCTGGCTGGCGGTGTTTTGTATTGACACGCGGTGGAGTCGGTTAGCTTCATGATCATTGATGCAGTCAAATGAAGGCAACATTGGCAGAGCCTCTCTGAACCTCCCACTGTAAACATATGGCGCCAGCTCTGCTTTGACTCCCTTTTGCATCTTTTTTTTATTTCTTGTCATGCACCCAATTTTTAGACCTATTCCCCCAGGTACAGACTTGTCTTTGTTAGCCACTTGCAGTTGCTGTCACTACTTCAAGTCGGTAAGAAGCAGTCTGTTTCTGGCTGTAGTAAGTTGCAAGTGTTGGTTAATGAAGGGTTCACATGTGTGGATGAAGTTGCTGAATCTATCACTCGGCTATAGTGCTACTCGAGTGTGAAAATGGACCAGACATCAAATCTTTGTGTTTTTTCCCCCTTGTCTTTGAGAGATGGATGCAGTGATGCTCGGCAGAGGTCGCTCGAGTGTCGCTGAGATGATTTCTGCTCAGGGGTGCAGGGACTGTGTCATGTGGAGAGGCATATGAAGGTGTGAAGCACTGAGTCCTGAATCCACTTCAGCTGCACTCATAAACTTGTCTTGAGTATGTTGATACATTTGACACGAAGACGTGAATGACTCCAAAGGGTCATTTCAACTAAATGTCAAAAACACTTTTCCCTACTTATCTCAAGTAACATTTTTTTAAGTAGTTTGAGTTTTATCTATAAACATGAAGATAAATCTGGGTTTTTCAGATGTCTATTAACTCCTTTACTGCCAAAACCAATTCATACAGATACTTATGAGCGTTTAAGTTACTACTTACCCATGCCTGAAATCCACAGAAAACATCAAAATGAGCAAAATGTCTGATGAAATAGATTAGTTACATAAGATTGAGTTTTTTCTTGAAAAACTTGTCAAAAATTGATCAATTCATTGTGTAAAGATCTCTCTTTATTTATGAAAATGTCTGAGTTGAATGTACAGTTAAAGGCTTTTGATTTAGTATTTAAACTTAAGCAGATATATAACAAAGACACCTGTAACAGTCTGTTATTTAGAATTGCCTGTGACTACTAGGTACAAACTAATAACACAATTGAAAAGGGTATGCAATAAAGTAAATGAATGTAAAAACAAACAGATACGAAGTGACACAATAAGAAGAACATAGAAGCAATGATTAAAATAATTGATAACCATGTGTTAGACATGCCAATTAAGTGTCAAAGATCCATCAAATTGGCACAGTTCTCTGCAGAACAGATTGTACGGCTGATTTGAAGCATGAAACTTTTCAGAAAAATGAGCATAATGTAAATCAACGTTATAAGAACTAACAATAAAAAACCAGACATCATACTTGGTTTTACTGACTGTAATAAATCATTAAGTTTAACGAACATACACATCCTACATTGATAAAGCTGTGAAAGTGTTGGTGGGAAAAGAAGAAACAAAAAGTCACCTTTGTTATCCCTGGTTTGCACATGAACGTCTATAATATTTGAAGATTTTGCTAAAATCTTAACGTAACAGACTGTAACTAAAGTTAAAAAATTTGATGATGCAAAGTTTTTGCAGGTAATTGAATGAGTAAAAAGTACAATGAAGTAAAGGATACACTGCCTACTGTCTGACATCTCATATGAGCTAACTCTCTTTGTTTGTTCAAGATTGATTACAATGGGCTCCTAAGTATAAACTTCCAGAATAAATGGTCACTTCCAGCCTCAATGTTTTAAACACCATGACTACCAAGGTGAGCAGAAATTTTAGCTGGAGTTAGGGGGCCATAAAGTTGGCCCTGTATGGCTTTGGATTAGATCATACAGGTGTTTCTAATTTCCTGTACAGTCTGCGCGCAGTGGAAATGTATAGGGCTCATTCAGCAACTCGGCTCATATGTGCATTCAGCAAGGAGACATAGCTGAATGTCAGGGGGTGCTTGAGGCTCCTGGAGTACAATGTTAAAGTGAAATGGCTGTTGTTGGTCTTGAATGGATATTAGTCAGCTGGCGTTATGTCCTGTTTGACTTGGCCTTGGATTTTATAGCCACAAGGGGAAAGGGCACAACTACACGAAATATATTTGCCAAAAAAAAAGGCATGTAAAGAACCATGCTGCATACGTTGAACTTATAATAGAGGTGGATCCCCAATATCTGCATCTGTCTCATGGTGGCTTAGATATTTCAGTGCAGACCAATAATGAAGTGGACTCTGAATGGTTAAAAAACTCTACATAGAGTGCAGGGCTGTTGGCATGGTGACAGACAAGACCTTTTGCAATAATATCATCTGCTTTGCTTCAACATTTTTTGGCTTTGTTGCTATTTTGGAAGGCTTAATGTGTTTCTCCCTGTTGTGTTAGTTTAAAGGTCAACACACACTTTCAGCCAAGATTAATACAAATATTTAAAATTCTGTAGATAGTGAGTTGAACATTACAGCCTTGGTCCAGTTTGGCTCCAGTTTTTGTAGTTTACAGTATGAGTCTTTGTCAGTCTGAAATAATCGCCTCTTTTCTGCTAGGAGTCCTGTTATCGTAGCGTTGAACTATACTGTAAGTTTATTACTTTATCTGTTGTGTTTGCTCTTTAACCATTCTGTATGTAACCTTTGTCTGTTGATAAAGTAATATAAAAGAGATATTAGTTCAAAATGCTTCAAACAGCAGAATGAACCACCCATGTGTGAATCCAATGGGTTTTGGACAAGAACATGAACAAGGCAAGTTGTCAAAGGACATCACTGAGTTCTAGAAAAAAAGTGATGGGTTTTGGGCGATGAAACTACGTCAATAATTGACTGGAGTGTTTTATGAATCAGAGTGTTTTGGCGACTAGATGAGCTCAATAGAGGTGAAACCCAACAAAGTAAATTTGTATTATGTGTAAGGAAAGGCTTCTGAGTGCAAAAGCTGAAGGGAGGCGTTTGTAAATGCACACATTATCCTCCTAACCCCTCATAATATGGATGTATTATGCTTTATAAAGCCTCCCTCAGACACATACTCCTGAAGTTTTATATATATTTTTATTTCAGCTCCAGAAATGTCCAAAATGCTAAGTCTTTCACAGTTCACAAGGTTGACATTAACAGTTAAGTCAAGCAACAGCGTGCAGCACAATTAGACAATGGAGTTGGACTCTTGTCCTTGTCTCAGTCTATAGGCACTTGGTGAGAATGCACAAAGTATGTCTGCCTCCACCACAGTAACTGGGGACATGCCCTTTCTTAGCTAATTATTACTATTAGACATTCCTCCCATTGGTCTGTTACGCCGCATGCCAAAGCACTCGACAAACAAGTCAGCAAGAGGCAAAATCACCTAAAGTTGAGGAAGATGGAATCAATTTAGCGTGCGCATAGATTCAAATATCAGCGCTCCAAATGTCTGTTGTACAATTAACAGGAGTCATGTCACAAACTTTGCCGTACAGATCCACAGCATCTTAGGCCCTGTCCACATGGAGACGAAACCGAGATATTGCCGCTTTGTCCTAAATAAAAGTTTTCTGTAAAGATGGAATGTTTAAGGAAATATTTGCGTAAACACGAAAACCACAGAAAGCGACTGAAATTATTGTAGTCCAAATGCCAAGCCAGTAAGTGGTGCTATGACACTGCTCGGAAATGCACCAAAAGACAGAAGAAGAGTATAGATCATGCATATGTGACATAATTGTTTCAAGAGACGTAAATTGGCATCTACACGTAGATGAAATGGTGGTCGTTTATGGATTCATCGATCACCGAGTGCAGCGGAGCTTCGCAGCTCAAGGAAGAACATTTATGATTATTACTTCATGGAAATGTAATCAGATCGAGACACTAAGGCAGAAGAACTACCGCATCTGCAGTGCAAAATGATGATTCTTGATAGATACGTTCCGCTGCACTTGGTGATCAACTTGTCAGGGCTCCCCCCACAAACAATCAGCTGCTGGAAGTGAGTAGGTGAGTTGTGTTTGGTCTCTTTTCTAAAGAAACCAGGCAAAGCTAAAAAGATGTTTGGTGGCTAGCACTATGGCTGGGACCCTATATGTACTGTTGATGAAGTTAGGTGCTGTTCTGAGCATTATTTGTGGCTATAGAGTGGCGTTTTGGTTGAGGTTTGCGAGTGGAGACATAGACCGCTGTGTATTGCTATTGAGCTAGAGAAGCAAGCGGTCGACAACATTCATCTCTTGAGGGGGTGTCTAAATCAGTGTTGCGGTGTGTTTGACTAAAACTTAAATTTACGCCGGAATATCCCTTTAAGGCCTCAAAACGGTTGTGAAGAAAACTGATGAATGACTGAGAATGACAAAAAACTTAATCCGCTTTATGTCCCTGTTCTGTTGTTGGTGGCTTTTGAGCATTAATCAGGCATTCAACCTTGATGTCAGCTTAATCTGTTATGTAATGTCAGTGAACTTCATATCTGTTGCATGGCCTGGCAGCTTTTTGCAGCCATTACCGGTTTTAGGCTCAGAGGAGACAAAAGACTCTCCTGTTGGGAGTTTCCGATGAGGCCTGATTGCCTTGGTTTATAATTTTTCACCCTTCAAGCTCCTTACTTACAGTCAGTATACTTCCCAGACCTTTGCTCAGCTCTTACTAACTATACAACCCTACAAACAAGACATACCAAAGTATTTTTAGTCTGACACAAAAATCAAGGCTGAGGACAGTATTGAAGGGGGTAACTGTAGCAGAGTGAAGCACTAAAACAGAACTCCACTTTGGGAAAAATATTGAGCAGTTTAATGAAGATAAGTATGAAGCATGAGAGCCTCAGGAGGACTTGTGTTGTGTCAGAGTTGTATTGCATCGCTGCAGTTTCACTGGTTTAAGATTACCTGTTCGGTCCGTCTGCTCCAATTGATGTCCTCACTTGCATTGAGGTCTTCCAGTCTAGAGAAATGGAGTGGTGTTTCAGTTTGAACTGACTGAGCATGCTCTGTGGAGACCCTCTGAAGAGGAGGACCAGCAGAGGGAGCCACCAGGTCACATGACCGGCGAGGTGAATGTGCATGCGGGGAAAGAAAAGGAAAAAGAGGAACAATCTGTTCGACACATTCTCGCTCTCTCTCCCTCTCTCTGTCCTCCCCCTCTCCCTCTCTACCTCTCTCTCTTTTTCTCTCTTGCACACACTCCCTCACGCAGTCTCTGATGCCTTCTTCTTCTCCTCAATGGAGGCCATGAGAAGAAAGCAGGTATGATGCTTCCTGGAGGGGAAAGACATGGTAGCTCTCTAGTCCTCACAGTTAGTTGGCTTTGAATGGTCTGAGGAGATGCACTGTCTTCTTGCTTCACTGTGAAGAAAGTTACAAACAATACGTTTTGATATCTCGCTCTCTTCTCGCTGGTTTCTTCTCTCGAGGCAGTTGTTAGTGCTTCATCATCAAGTGATAGCTCTTGATTGTTGACACTGTGGACTTAATCTCCAAGAGCAATGCTATTTTCTCGCGATGAAATGTTGCTGTGTCAAAGAGAGATCTGAGTGTGTCTTGTGTTAGATCCTGTTTTTTTGGGAGACCTCCTCATGGATTACCACCACAACTACAAGAACTGGAACAATCTCAGCACAGGAAATATGTCACACCACAGTGTGAAAGTCAGACCACCTGGGGAGATGAGAAAACACCTCAGGGGTAGTTTTTTATATCTCTAAACTGAATTTGTTTTTGTCATACCTTTCCTTTGCTCTCTCTTGTTGTACATTTCTTGATCAGTATATCATGAAGTCTTTAAGGACAGGATGTGGGTATGTGTGGTCCATTTGAGGTGATCAGGCACATGCTGGAACATCAGGCCAAACAATGCATGCTGGGGCTTCAATGAGCTGTGCTAGCAACAGAATGCAGGGTTTGATTTTCTGGTTATGTGTCAGATCTTAAAAATGCGCCATGGGACTTTTTTGAGTTTTTGGGGTGGATGCTGGGAATTTTCATTAGTTGACAATCAAGAGGGAATATAGAATAAGCTGAGTGAAAAAGGAAAGCATTGTGCCAGGGATGTCAGTTCTTTTGTGCTCTGCAGTGACATGCATGTAGTTGATCTTGGAGAGGAGCCATAGACCATTTACCTGTGGGCCTACATGTTTATCAGAAAGAGAATTTGCTTCACTTACTCATTATGAGTAGGGATGGTAATTGAAACCTGGTTCCATCCCTGAGGACCTGGTTCTGCATTTTTAATAACCTGAAAAATTAATGATGTTTGAGTTTATGGATACTGACATCAAGCCTCAAACTTTCCCGTAATCTAGTCGTATGCCGAGTGGAATCATTGGTGCACAAACATGCATCGTTTATCCAGTGCAAATGTTGTATGAAATTAAACGCACAGCTGACAGGTATTTGATTTTTTAAACAGTACATGGGATCATACACATCCTCCTCCTCCTCTGTGGTAATCACACCCAAACTTTAGCAGAACCAGGGTGTATAAAAATGAGGAAGGCTTGTCAGCAACTTAAAGAGGTGAGAAAAGATTATATCATAATGTGTTCATTGTTCAAATGCGATGTAAAGAAAAGGAATATTCAGCCTTTTTTAAAGCTACATGGCTGTTTTCCCAGCAATATAAACCAGATATTAAATGTGGACTAAAGGCCTGTTTAACCCCCTAATATCAATGCTTAAAAATCACTTTAAAAAGCAAAATTAAAAATACAAATTCAAGATTTTTTAAAGTAATTTCAAATAAAACAGTCAATTATTTCCCTGTCACTGAAAACACAACCCTTGTCATGACCCTAGATTGACAGATTGTCAAGGAGTCTCAGTTATAATATTAATATGAATAAGAATTGAACAAACTCCATCTCTAATTATGAGCTGAAGAGTCTATTCGCACAAGAAAACGAGAACAGACTGTTTTGGATTGCCTTTTTCTGGGCCACTGATATTAAGTAAGGCTTTAAATTTTGGGGAAGATTGATGTTAAAATGGATGCAGCAACTTTTTTGTTAATCCTATAAACAACATTTGATCGTATCATCACTGTATCATATTTGTGCTTCTTGTCATGTGATCATTGTCTCGATTCAGCTTTAATAGAATTAAATCCAGTCGACTGTGGGAACCACTGCGTCACAAGACCAGACAGGCAACTTTACTTTTGTTTTCTTTGACTGTGAGACCTGCAGTTGTGTACTTGAAGATTTTATCTGTTTTCATAGACGGCACCTTCTGATTGTGATTGGATATGTCAGAGACAAAGGTGAAATGTGCTGGTGCTTTGTATTCTGGTATTATTGGCTTGTTTTTCAGGCCTGGCAGAGGATTTTCAATTGTGGACATCTAGCTTTTGTTCACATTACAGAGAGGGGAAACTGAATGATTGTTAGAAAATGACATAGCTTTAGTAATATTGGATTTGCAGAATAATTTTTGGAGCTTTCTTACCGATCCAAACTAGATTGTGAGACCCCAACCATTTGAGCCCTGGTTCTGCAGCCATGTCAAAAGCTTTTTGGTCTATTTTAACATCTTTCCATTTCGAATGTGTTACAAAAGGTTCTTGATGGACACACAGCATATTGGATTCACGTTTGGAGCTTCTTTCTGCAGCCCCCATATCCTTTACCACCAGCCTTCAGACCCCTACTTCCTCCATCTAGTGGAAATCCGCTGCAATGGCCACGTTGTGTCAGTAAACAATCTGGTTGCGAAATGGCGGAGATCTGCAGACAGCCTTCTCTGCTCCCTTCCCCCCCTCCTCTCCTTTCTGTCTCCAGTGTGTATGTTCCATTTTCCACCACTAGGGGGAGGAAAAAGCCTGGTGTTTCTGTTGTGTAACTGGGTTTTCCTCAATCCATTAAAAAAAGGGACTGAAGGATACTTCTCATGTCACCCTCACATGTGCTCGCCAGATTCCTCGAGATCATACACCACACAGGATTGTCCAAGACCTGATGTTCTTTGGGAGAAAAGTCTCCCCAGCTCGGCTCTTGGTTCGACCTCAGTGCCGTTTGACAAGGTGCTCAGGGATCAGGGACTCAGGAGCTTGTGTCTTGGTGTAGATTTGGTAAATGCGTCTTAATGGTTCATTCAGTTGGTGTCTCAGTTGTCTGTGGATGTAAGGACACGTGCTGCCTGTCAAACCAGAGAATGTGACAGTCGGTGTCTTCTCTGTTGCCTCTGTCTCTGTCAGGTCATGAGATTGGGCCTTTGGATGATCAAACTGTGTGTATGCTTTTTACCTCTCTCTAGGTATCCCCCTGGCCTCAATCAGCACATGGTCCTTTACGTGTACCTTTGTGCTGCTTGGTAGAAGTGTCACATAAGGCTAAGCAGAGGATAAACCTTACAAGCATGTTGCTAATCAAGGCCAAAGTGACCCACAAACATGCTGGTGTGACATCTGATCTACACAGATAACTCATATCAAACAGTAAATCTGTGTTGTTTTGCTCTCGCGCCTCTTCAGTCTCCTCTGGGCCCGTTTTCCCCAGAGTGAGCACGAGGTTGATCCTCTGCTCTGGAGGAAGAGACAGTTTTACAATCCCTGGTGTTGCCTCTTCGAACACTTCCTCCTGTGAGATGTAAAGACGGTCTGTGGGTGGTTGAGATTTCTTTTGAAGCTCCGGCAGTGCATCTACTGCTCTGCCGGTTGGCTGAAAGAAAGAGGAGATAGACAATGAGAGTGCACGGGGGTCGCCCTCTTTCTCTTGGCTGGCTTGATTCTGACTAAGACGTATCACTGAAAAGCACAAAGAGGAAGGTTTTTTAGCCAGCAGGTCGTGCAGTAATGGCTGGTACAGACTCAGACTTTGACCTGGGAGACATTTGATCTGGTGTGGAGTGTGTCCCTCTGGCAAAGCCACCAGGCCCTGCCGTGGGTCCTCAGACGTCATCCAATATTCTCCCCCATAGCCGCACTGCAGGAGAAAAAGTGCTCAAGGCACTGGATGTAATAGGTGAAATGAAGACATTCACAGTCTTTGCAGGATGTTTCCTGATTCAGAAAGGAGAGGGAAAACGATCGGAGTGACAGGATAGTCAAGATGTCTCTACAGTGCCTTCTTATGGTGGCTGGATGGTAATGAATAGGAACATTGTGTCCCACTAATCAGGGTATTCAAGCACATTAGTTATTTTGGAGACTGTTACCGGGTAATGTTGACTGTAAGATATTCACTTCATTAGCTGTGAATGTATTTCACTGTACGATAAAACCAATAATGTCCACTTGAGCTAAGATTATCCTCACTCTTCCTCTCTATAGGTTTGATTCTGCCTTTCAAGGGTACAGTTAGGTCTTCAAAGTGGTTCAGTTTTGACTTGAACACATGCAAATATCTTGTTTTACCAGAGAGAACTTCTTGAACAATGGGCAGTTGTATGTGAGTCTCGAAATTGTAATAATCAGGGGAAAAAAGGTCAAACATCAGCTGGTTTTCTCAGTTTCACTTTACTTTATACCGCAACAAATATTCTCACAATCAGCTAATCTGGTAAGTAATTTTCCACTTGAGAATCAATCAATTTGTGCATGTGCAGTGCTCAGCATAAACAAGTACACCCCTTCAGAGTTGTCAGAAAACCTTTCATTTCCTTTCAAAATCAACATTTTCTGTGTCAGATTATACAACAAAACACTCCCCCAAATGTAGGCTGTTGATTGCAAACAAAGTTTTTAAAGTTGCGTACAAAAAAGTTTTTTTTTCAATTTGAAATCAGGATGCAAAAATTAGTACACTCCAATCAAAGTTCTGGGAGTTAAATTTTAGTGACCATATCACTCTTATTTTCATCTTGTGGTAAATAAAATGTTATTAAACTCAGCTTTGTCAAAACTTTGGAAATTGGACTTTTGTTCATCTAGATATTGAGTAATACATTGCTTTTAATAGGGGTTGTACTGACTTATGCTGGGCACTGTATGTCAGTAGTTGGCTTAGTAGTGTGCAACAGTCTTCAAACCCATATTTTTCCATTTCTAATCATGTAATGCAGTAAATCCTCAGAAGAGATACGTTTCTGCTTTTGCTCAATAACTTTCTAATATTGTTCTATCTTTTTGATTGATCCCTCTCATTATGGTGTCACCACACAAAAAGGCTGTCGGCAGCACTTTGCATAAAGGTTACTTGTCTCTGTCTGATCATTGTTGAGGCTTGTTACACTAGGCTACAAAATATTGTCATGAATGGTGGTTTTTCACATCCGCCACTAGAGTGCCATTGTTTCCTCTCTTCCTTTTTGACAGGATTCTTATAAATAGAAACCGTTTAGCTTTGTGCTGTTGTCAGGCATGTTTATTTCTATTCATTTTAATATGCTCTGTCTTCATCAGCCTGCTGGTCAGACCAAAAGCAGTTTGGATAAAGGTGCCTCAGCCAAGAAGGAGGAACTCAATGCAGCAAGAAACGGAGAGAAGAAGCCAGGTACTGGATTTGTATACCTGAAGTTTGAGATAATGTGTGTGATGAGTTCACAATTTTTATAAATTTTTATCATCAGAAATATGAAATAACACAATAACAGACACAATAAAAATGTCTGTAATTTGAAAATAATGCAAAGTTTAGGGGGAAAGTACCCTCTGCCAAAAGAATAACAGGGAGAACAGAAAAGAAAATTAGGTAACCAAAACTTAGGGCAGCTCCAGAGTAGATACGCAGACATACACACAAAGACATTTATTTTTCACTTGTAGATAAAGTTGCATGAACACATGAAAAATCCTGTCAATCAGTGTTCACGTCCTCTCAAAGGTATTCTACCTCTCATTTAAGTCTTTAATACTCCCCTCGTTTGCTAGTTTTGCTTTGGACACTGAGTGGCCATCATTTATTCCTGCCAGGAGCTTTAGCCACTCTGAAAACTCCAGTTTGATAAGGACTCTTCCAGTTGCATTAAATATGATGAAACTTGTTACGATCAGAGTGGATTTAGAAGGCACAAAATATGACCCCTGGCAAAATTAACTGATTCTGGAAGGGGTTACTCAAACCAGTTCCTGCCACAGGCCTTCAGTTTTCAAACTCTCCAGGTCTTTCTGCCGTATTGACTTTAGAGATTCCAGCTTGATTTTTGACATTTCCCTCATAAAATATTGAAGCAGAGAGTTGAGCACTAGCAGAGTTAGTCCAGAGACTGATGCTCATCAGCTGTGATACTTCCAGAAATGTCCTTTGTCAGTCAAATGACATAAACCAGCTACTTTTGTACATATTATTAACGTTGTTTATCCCTTTTACTAGTGTTTTATTCTATTGGTTTTTTTCCTACACAAATGGAAGTATTATTCCAAATAGAGGAGTAACTTTGTCCTATCATTCCCATGTACAACAAAGAGAGAGAGGAACTTAATTGTGTAACAGTGCTTTATCCTTCAGTGTGGAAAGGATTCTGGATACTTAGTGAGGCAGACAAATCAGGCAGTGCAACTTTTTAACACTCTTGTCATTGCAAGTTATGCAAATGAACATTTTGAAGCAAAAAAAGTCTCCAGTTTGCAGCAACAGCGAAATCCCCCCAAACAGACAGTGTCTTGAAAACCAGTGCGAGTTCTAGTCCAGAATTTTTGGTACCTTTTATTCTGTTGTTGCTTTCGTTATTTCTTTGTTTGTTTCTTTAATAGATGGAGACAAAGAGGTAGCAGCCAGACTGGCTTCCTCCGCTGCATCAGAGACGATGCTGAATGGCACCGAATGTGACGAGATAAGACACAAAAGTCTGACACACGGTTCCACAACAGGCAACAAGACTTTCCCGTTGGAAAATGGCATGTTGGACTCAGAAACACCCCACGGTTCTGTTACCGGAAGTAATGGATTAATTCTCTCTAAGCAGCAGCAGGAGGGCGGCTCTCCCCCTCACAGGACTAACTGGTCACCTTCGGGGTCATTGACAGGGGGACACACAGCCAAACCCTCAGCATCTGGGTGTGCACAGAGTTCGGGTGCACTAAGGACTGAACCCAGTGCAGAAACCACGTCGGGACAAGGAGCTTCTGACACTAAAAATGGCACAGCCTCGCCGCCTGTACCGGCTCCGGCACCAGTCACGATACACCGAGCTCGCAAGACCATGTCCAGACCTGCTGTCAGCCCGGCACAAAAGGTAAACCACCTGAACCTGGTGCATTACCAGCTACTTGTTAACTGATATGAGGTACCTCATCCAACCTTATCCAAAGGGCAACTGGACTTGTTTGAAGGTCTTGGTGTAGAATTGATGCAGTCTGTTGTAAAGTCTCATATTAACATTGATGTATGTTGATGTTATTTACAATGTACAGTCTAGTGCATTGGGACCACATGCTGAAAACTGATGTGTCTGTTACATCCAGTGACTCCATTGTGTTATTATGCTGTACATGCCAAGGTTGGAAATACTGGACCATTTCAAAAGCCTTCCTGTACATTCTCAGATTTTGCAATGAGCAGTGTATCCACACGTTAGTGTAACAACAGACTCTGACAATGTGTAGACATTGCAGCAAGATGTGGTGTTCAATGATCGGGCCACTAGGGACTAGATTTAATGGCCCAAACCTGCTGTGGATACCAAAAGTTTTCACAGCGGTCATAAATGTGGCCCAACACACACAAGCTTACATTAGGGGTGTCCCGATACAATATTGGTACCGGATATCGGTCCGATATCAGCAAAGAAACGAATATCGGATGATATCGGCCCGCATCTAAAGTCTCTGATATCAGCACTCCGATACAAACAGTGTTCACAACAACAGTGTGTACTCAGGTACAAACAAAGTAGCAAGGAGTAGGAGTGACGTCGGCCATGTGGCAGTATTTTTTGTTGAAGTCCAAACAGACATTGCAACTAAGTGCAAAACTATTCATGCCCAAGTTTGTGCCAATATCGAATCAATATCAGTATTGGCCAATACTGAAGGCTACAATACCGATATTGTATCGAGAGTAAAAAAGTTGTATTGGGACACCGCTAGTTTACATACTACCAGACCAACGTAGTGTTCCCAGACCACTACTGTATGTGAAATGAGGGATCAGATCCCGGCATGCATTGATGAGCGTCCATAACTAGAGAGAAAGTTATGCACTTGTGAGCTGATCACCTGGATGTGTGTGAACAGTGTCTCTGTGTGAGCTCACAGTCACTCCTGCTCTGCCGACATGGTTAAAACAAAGAAAGAGTCACACTGTTTTAAAAACAGAAGGTTGACTAAGTCCGACTTTGTGTTTCAGCGCTCATTTCTGTCAGACACGAATCATGTAGAATCATACTGTGATCTTAGAGAGAGAGAGAGATCAAACTACTTTGGCAGATTTAACCTGCATGGTTATGTCAAAATTTTGGTTTAGGCTCGATCAGATAATGGTTCTTGTATCTCTTTTTGATAGAAGTTAGTCCACCCTCTACATTTTTTCACAGTGTCATTAGGATGCGACTTACATAGATTTGAATTTTATCAGGAAGTAAAATTCATGCAGGAAGTACCAGACTTTTAGTATTTGACTGAAGAGCTTTCCCTGAGTGCTACATCAGAAACAAACGTGAAGTAAATGTATATTTCTGTTCTTTGAAAACCACATATTGTAAATTTGAAAAGTACGTTTCGTTGTGCTGATTCCTGATTTGAAAAATAATCTCAAAAATAAACATGAATGTAGTGTGATAAAACCAAGATCTTGATTTTGCCATAAAAAAAACAAATGGTGATATAATATTTTTACCATATTGCCCACCCCATTTAGGCTAAAACCTGACTAAACGCACTGCAGCACAGCTAAGAGTGACTCTGTACACGCAGGATTCTAGGTAACAGTAGTATTCCAACATGAAGTCACTTGATATAATAGGAGGGCAAAAATTCAACAGGGAGAAACATGCAAAACCTGTGAAGATGCTGTTCACTGTGAGCCCAAACTTGTGTGAACAAATGAGGGGAAAGGATGCCGTTTTATCCTCCTTCTGTAATAGTTAGAAACCCCAAATTGCACTGGGAATAAAGTTTGAATTCTTTGCTAACACAGTCATTGTTCCTTCCTTGTCACTTTCAGCTTCTTAACAAGGAATTAAGAGAAGCCAGGAACGCCAAATTGGAGAAGATTGACACTCATGTTGCACCTGACGCTCAGAAATCCTCACAGCAATCCTCCACTCAGAACCATCTACCTCAGAGTACACCGGGTACGCCAGCTTCAGCACAAACAGCTTCGTCAACCACACCAGCACCCTCTGCAGCTCCAGCAACATCGCCTGCTCCAGCACCTCCACCTGCTTCAGCATCTCCACCTACTTCTGCAGCCCAGATAGCCCCCTCAGCTCCTGCACTTCTTGCAGCTTCTTTGACTTCTGCAGCTCCTGCCAAGCTCCAACTAGGTGAGACACAAAAAAACACGACCTGTTGCAGAAAAACAGACTTTATCCTCTTTATTCTCAAGAGAAAGTAGGCTTCATAACCTTTTTTTTGTTTAATTGGGAATTTGTGTTGTTCCTTTTTGCCAAAGGCTCTTTCTCAGGAGGTTTGACGTCTCGCAAGAAAAAGAGAAGGATGGGGACGTACAGCCTCATTCCCAAGAAGAAAACCAAAGTGCTTAAGCAGAGATCTGTGCTGGAAATGTTTAATAAGCTCCAACAGTCTGCCAAGAGCCCAGAGGTCTGAACTCCTCACTTTTATGAGAACAAAACAAATAAAAACAAGCTAATTCCTTCTTGGCTAAAATCTGTTTTTGAACGTCACATTTTGAGATCAATCTCTTTCCCTCTTGTCTTTTGATGTCTCATAGACGAAAGAGGTAGCAAACGTCAACGGGGCGAAGGTCGAAAATGCATCTGAGGAGGATGAATCTGAGGAGGTGGAGTCTGAAGAAGAGGAGCGACAGCATCAATCTAAAAAACCTGTCAGTGCTGCTAAGGAACAAACATCTGGACCCATCGAACAGGTATCAAGTTATTCATATTAATATTGTGCACGCAAAGCAGCAGAAAGCAAAGAGAGTACAATAAACCTGTTACTGATTAATCAAAGAAGCAGTGTGGACCACATATTAATAACAATTGATGTATTCACTGTTCTGGTGGAGGTGGAAGAGGAGCAGGAGTCTGAGGAGTCTGAAGAAGAGGAGGGAGAGGAGGAAGGCACAGAGTCTGACTTGGTAAGACCCACTAACCTCTTGATATTAACCTTAATGTTGTTGTTGTTGTCAATAAACAATTTTTACTTCATAGTTGAGAATGAGTTTTTGTGTCCTTGTCTGTCTCAGAGCACAGAGTCGAGTCTGAAGAAGAGGCTGAAGAAGAAAGCAAAAGCAGACAGCGCGTGGCTACGGCCGTCAAGGAAACGCAAGAGGAAGATGAAGAGTAGAGGTGACTTTCAACCTTGATGTTTGAATTTTGATCTCACAGGATAGGGCTCAGTCTCAGTCTAAAGATGAGTGTGGTCTTACATCATGGCTATTGTACTCAGGTCTCCATCCAAAAAGTCGTTGTTCTAGAGCTCAAAGTTATAAGATCATGTATGAAACGACACTGAATCGTTTTCTAATTAGTCGCTGTGATGGTTTCCAGAAGCAGAAGGACTGGATCAGCTCCAGGGTTCATCGAATGCTCAGGCAGGAGACAAAAAGGACTACACACAGGTCCCCTCACCTGAGTCTGCCAGCTTCAACAAGCCTGCAACACCTGCTGCTCTCTCACAGAACAAAGGTGAGGGAACAAAGAAACGTGTTTAGACTCCAGTTAAGAAGACGAGGTTCATGTCTGATTCAGCGCCCCATCACAGAGAGTCCATTACATTCTACAGATGAGGGTTTTCACAATACCGGGGTTTTGAATTTCAACACAATACCAGGATGAAATCAAACAGCACTGACACCTTTTACAATATATTTATACCACAGCTACAAAAGTGGGACTCTTAAACACCCTAAACTGTTATTTTTATTTTATTACTGTAATGTTAAAAGCTGGTACAGTAAAAGTTATGAAAAGTCTCCAACATTTGATCTACCATCAGGTAAAAGTAGAAGGCGATTTTCCCAAAAAAAGAGGTGTGATGCTGTGATTTAAGTCTACCTGATATAAAGAAGTCAGATTTCTCTTGTTCATCTGTGGTGGTTTTTGTGCATGAAGCCTGAGAGATCTGTTTGTGTTTGTTTTAAACAAATGGAGACATAATATTCACCGTCTGTCTGCAGTCACGTCTGGGTCCGCGATTGAGGAGGCTCAGGAGCTCCCGCTCTGCAGCTGTCGGATGGAGATGCCAAAGAGTCGAGAGATCCTCACACTGGCAGACAGGAAGTGCATGGCCACCGAGAGCGTGGACGGACAGCTCACCCGCTGCCAGAACGCCATACTGAAACACGAAATGATGCGCCCCTCAAACTCCGTTCAGCTGCTGGTTCTCTGTGAGGACCACCGAAACGGTATGGTGAAGCACCAGTGCTGCCCCACCTGTGGCTTCTTCTGCAGGGCTGTGAGTATACCGTCACACATCTTCAGACCTGATGAGTATGTTTACATGGACTCGAGTGTCCTGGTTTTGATCAGATTTAAAGTATCCCATTTTTGTGTTTGAGCATAAACATTGTTCAGATTTCTCAGTGTGCATGGAAATCCCACATTCCAAATCTGATTAAAACAGAGACACAACTCTTGACTGGAATAATCAATCCTATGTGAACATATTCAGTGTCTTTATAAGTGAAAAATGTAGTGTAAACTATTTTACATTTGAACCCCTCTGATAAACTTTGAATTAACAGATAGCTTTTGTTAGCATGAGTTAAAAAAAAAGCCATAACCGTATCCAAAAACAGGCAGCAAACATGGTCAGTAAAAGTTAGTGTTCAGTCTTCAAAGCTATGGCCATAGCTCAGGGTGGTGGATTTATTTTTTTTATTTTTATTTTATATTTTTTTCCCAACATGTGTGTGCAAAACATGGAAGTAAACTGAAAACAAACAAACAAAACCAATGAGAATATTCAAAACAACAATTGAAATAAACAATAATAACGATAATGTGAACCCAACATGTCCGGCTCATTTAAACCTACTCCTTCTCCACTACTCAATTAACAGTCAGCATCTCCAACATTTATACATCATATTTACAAAAAGATTGAAAATAAATTGAGTAAATAAACAAGAACAAAATTTTTCAAACTGGGTTATGCCTGGACTACTGTCTCGAGGAGGACAAAACATGGGACCTTACCTCTCAATTTGAAGTATTTCCAAGTACCCATACTGATGTTAGTGATGATGTTTCTTTAACTAGTGCAATCACACCCTTCAACTCATGATCAAATGGGTGAATGGAGGCCATCATGCTTTGCAGGTCATGCTCATGGAGACATCTGTCCTCTCTGTTGTGCAGGGAACCTTCATGGAGTGCCAACCTGATATCAGCATCTCTCACCGTTTTCATCAAGCTTGTGCCTCAGTGCTCAAAGGTCAAAGCTTCTGCCCTCACTGCGGGGAGGAGGCCAGCAAGGCTAAAGAGGTCACCATCGCAAAGGCTGACACCACTTCAACCGTGCCCTCTACGGTCACACATGCACCTGCAACACAGGTGGTCCCTGAGGGCCGAGCCGACACCACCACGGGCAGGTAAACTGAACGCTGGTGTCACAAGAGGCACAAAAGCGAAACCAGCGAATTCTTTGTGGATTCTTTGTGTAACATTTCGTCTCCACTCGCAAACACAGTACCAAAGTAACTGATGAACTGATGCACCTTTAACAAAAATCTTCTTTTCATCTCCTCTCCAGCTCTTCTCGTTCAGCTGCAGGGCCTGATTTTAGCGGCAGAGCAGACAGCTCACAGTCTATTCGTTCTCCACATGGATTTGACAGCACTGCTATCCCCGGGTCATCCAGAACCGCAACCCTGCAGGCCGGGGCTGGAACCGCAGTGTCACCTTCAGTCCATCAAGGACCTAAAGAGACTTTGGAAAGTCTCCTCGTAGCTCTGGACACTGAAAAGTAAGGATTGTCATCTTGATTTTTTTTCCTGAGAGACCAACAACGAGCAATCCGTTGAATGTTTTTCTTTGTGTGTGCTTGTGCTCAGGCCCAAGAAGCTGCGCTTTCACCCCAAACAACTTTACCTCTCAGCCAAACAAGGAGAACTCAAGAGGGTCTTGCTCATGCTGGGTATGTTGGTCTCTCCACTCTGTATTTGTATTTATTTTAAACATCCTTATATCCTCGAATTAAAAGATTGTTTTCCTTCCTCATTTTCTTTCAGTGGATGGTATCGATCCTAACTTTAAGATGGACTCTCAGAATAAACGCACCCCGCTCCACGCTGCAGCCGAAGGAGGGTTCAAAGATATCTGTCACGTGCTCGTACAGGTAAGACTCCTGACTGATCCTGTCTAAGTCCTGCCTGTCCCGTAGTGAACCTTCAGGCAGCCCCTCCCAGAATCTGATCTCATCTGTCCTGATGTGTGCCACTTCAGGCTGGTGCGAACTTGGACATATGCGATGAAGATCAGCGGACGCCTTTGATGGAGGCCTGTGAGAACAACCACATGGAGACAGTGATGTATCTGCTGAGAGCTGGAGCGAGTGCCTCACACAAGGTGAACCTGCATCTCCATATCTCAAGAGTTTTATCAGATCCTTATCCTTCTTTGTTATCATTCAAACATGTTCATTAGACAGGTTTCTTTGTTCTTGGCGTCTGGATTTGAAAGATGAATTATTTTAGGGCATGCTTGTTTTTCTGTTGACTTTTTCTGGTTGAAAGTTGAGTAATGAGACTGTCTGCTGCTTTCAGGACGTTGAAGGGTTCACCTGTCTCCACCTAGCGGCAAAGTGTGGTCATTACGAGATTGTGGAGCACCTTCTGTCTACGGGGTTGATCAACATAAACTGTCAGGTCTGGACAAATTTACATTTTTCTTTCGGCAATTGTAATCACCCCTGTTAAAGAAATATTTACATAGGTTATGTATGTATGTGTATTATTATTGTTTTAATCAAATCCAGTTTTGTACAAGGAGTAAGATACTTCTGCCTGGCTGTCTTACCTCACACATGAGCTCTTGTCTCCATAAGAAGATCAAAAACAGGCAGCAAAGTGTTAATAATGTTCTAGATGTCAGAGTTCAGTAATTGGTTCTTGACATTTTACTATCAGGCTCATTAAAGGAACAGCTGATTGAATTTCAAGAAGCTGATAAACTGAATTTCCTTGTTGGAGCTTAATGAGCCGAAATACTGACTGCACAACTTGATTTTTCAAAACAGTGTTGTCAGACTCGGGTTTAGGTGTCTAACTTAAGTTTGACTCAGCTCAAAGTTCCTGGAACTTGTGACTTCATGGCTCATATTTGCAGTCAGAGTAGAGCATTGACTATATTTGGTCTCAGAAGATGGAGAGGCGGACTGAGATTTACTCAGTGAAAAAGTCTCTTGAAAAACTCCAGCTCATATAGAAAGCTGCTGCCAGAGTTTTCGATAAATGTTCCTCATGTGCTCCATACAGGCACCGGAGAGAGAGCTTTCTATTTTGATCAATTTCTCCTTTGACTTCCTTTAGTTGTGAAGCACTTGAGGCTGCACAAAAGGTACTCTACGAATACAGTTGAGCTGAGTGCAACATACTCTGTCTACTTTGTCTAACTGATGTAAAATAATTTCCTGGACTGTGAGGGGAAATGAGCTCCTTTGTTAAAACATAAACATACTTTGTGTGTTTTTTTATACGTACATCTGCAGTGGTGGGTGGGTCTTGTAAAAGCACTTTTTCCAGCTGTCAGAATAATTTTGTCTTATTAATATCATTCAATTAAATTTAGTTTAAATGTTGAGCTCATAGGACTAGATATTACAATCCCTTAGATTGACCAGCACTTGGAATTGAGTGGGGGGGGGTTTAAGCTTCACTGGGGTCTTCAGGTGGGCACCCCCCTTCACTGGTGTTTCATTGATAGGCCCACGACACCTCCAGGGGGCTCAACGGCGACACCTGGCGTCCCAGGTGTGCCCCCCTCTGCTTTTACCCCTAGGTGGTCATTTTGCAGCCCAGGTGGAGTCCTTTCTCTTGATCCAGAGCCATCTGCTGCTTCGTTCGGCAGCCTCTGATACTGATTTGATGGCTCGTCGGAAGGCCTGTCCTCGTACTCCCAGTCTCTTCAGAAGCTTGGTTGTGGATGTGGCCACGAAGCCTCTACACCCAACCTCCACCGGAAGCACCTGGGCCCTCCAGCCGCGCTTCTCTGCCTCAGCTGCTATGTCCGCATACTTCAGTCGTTTGCGCTCATATGCTTCACCAACTGCTGCCTCCCACGGTACAGTTAATTCAATGATGAACGCAACCTTCTGGGTGGTTGACCACAAGACCAGGTCCGGCCTGAGGCTAGTTGGAAGGATCTCAGGCGGAAAGATCAGTTTTTGGTCTAGGTCAACCTGCATCCTCCAGTCCCGGGCAGAGTCTAGAAGGGTTGCCTCCACTCTTGCAGATGGTTTTGCTGGTGGTTGTCCTGCTCTTACAAATGGGGTGGTGTTTGGGCGTCTAGGCATTGGGGGAGGGAGGGCATTGATGGTTGTTCTCCTTCCTTCCAGAGTGATCGCCAGTTGTCTTAGGACCTGGTTGTGTCTCCAGGTGTAGCGGCCTTGGGACAGACTGGTTTTACAGCCGGTGAGGATGTGACTCAGTGTTGCAGGTGTTTGACAGAGTGCACAAGAAGGATCTTCTCCAAACCATTGGTTTAGGTTTTTGGGTGTGGGAAGAACATCATAGGTGGCTCTGATGATGAAGCTGATTTGGCTTCCTTCCATTTCCCAAAGATCCTTCCATGTGAGCTTACGATGCTCCAGGTTTTCCCAGCTGGTCCACTGTCCCTGTTTGGACTGTGCTACTGCTGTCGCGCATCTGTTTGCCTCCTCTTGTTGCCGAACCTGAGCAACCACCAGCTTTCTCCTCTGGGTTGATGTTGCTTTGTGCCATGTGGGTCGACTTGTTCCGAGTCCAAACCCGCCTCTTCCATGCTGCACCTGTCCCACAATGTCTCCATGCCTGAGAGCAGATTTGGCTTGCTGTACCGCCTCAGATGGGTTCCATTTCCTCCCAGTTGCCAGTCTGGGAGCAGCTGCACGGATCACCTCATCTTGCGACTCAGTCAGGGTCATGTTCAGCCTCACCTTGGTGCACTTAAACTCCTCTGTGAGGCTAGAGATGGGCAGTTCCAGGGCACCATGTCCATACAAGCCGATGTTGCTGAGGCAACGCGGGAGGCCAAGCCACTTCTTGATGTATGAGCTCACTGTTCTTTCCAGCTTCTCGACTTTGGTCATGGGGATCTCATAGACTGTTAGAGGCCACATCAGGCGGGGGAGCAGTCCAAACTGCAGGCACCACAGTTTCAACTTGCCAGGAAGCAAGGTCTTGTCTATGCTGACAAGGCCTTTGATGGTTTCTTCCCTCAGCTGATCACTCTGGTCCGAGTCTTTGAGATGTGCGTTGTATAGTCGCCCTAGGCTCTTGACTGGCAGTTCAGACACCAATGGGATGGGTGTGTCCTTGATGTGGAACCTTTGGTCTGTGAGTTTCCCCCTGACGATAGATAGGATGTGTGTTTTTTTATACGTACATCTGCAGTGGTGGGTGGGTCTTGTAAAAGCACTTTTTCCAGCTGTCAGAATAATTTTGTCTTATTAATATCATTCAATTAAATTTAGTTTAAATGAACTTTATTGGTATAGAAAAATATAGCCAAACATAATTATTATGACATTTTCTTTCTTTCTTCCTTTCTTTCCTTTCTTTTCTTTCTTTTTCTTTCTTTTTATTCATTCACAATTGGACAATATTATGGCAAATCACAACATATAGCCAAATGTAATTGTTATTACATTTTCTTTCTTTCTTTCTTTCTGTCTGTCTGTCTGTCTGTCTTTTTCTTTTTATTCATTCCAACCAAGGCAATTTCACAATTGGACAATATCATGGCAAATCACAACATATAGCCAAACGTAATTATTACAACATTTTCTTTTTTTCTTTTCTTCTCTCTTTCTTTTTTATTTCTGTTTTACTTTCTTACTTTCTTTCTTTCTTTTTATCCTAACCAAGGTAATTTCTCAAATTGACAATATCATGGCAAATTACAACATTTCTTATTCATTGGTTGGAAGGGAGCAGGAAGAAGATACATCTTGTATTGTGTGCCCCTCACTCAGTGTCTAATTACTCTAATAATCTGTCACTGAGCAACATTCTTACCACATTACAAAACAACGACAAATCAAACAGAAACAGAGTTTTAAGTTGACTTAGCAGCCATTGAGCAGTATGCAATAATCAATGAAGTATATATTTGATTGATACAACATATAAATTGGTTACTATATTGTCATTCACGACTAAAACACCAGGGGCTGACCAAAGATCTCCAACTGGACTGAACAACCAAACAGACACTTATGTGTTTCAGGAGTAGCTTCCTCTGAGCAGCAGTGTTTTGCCATCTGCCCTTAAATGTAATTTGAGAGAAGTAAATTAGATGTAGACATCTGGGGAATATAAACAGAGAAGACTGCAGAGCCTCTGATGTGTCCTTCTTGGATTGTCTGACCTTGGTGCAGCCATTAGAAGACAATGTAATGACAAACTCTTTAGGGAAACTCAGTGTGTTGGTAACATAAAAAAAATCTTTTAGAGTGATTGTGAAAATCTTCTATATGTTGTTATTCTTAAAAGCTTTGGCTGAATTGTCTTTTTTTCCCTCACAGGATGATGGAGGTTGGACAGCAATGATCTGGGCAACAGAGTACAAACACGTGGACCAGGTGAAGCTGCTTCTGTCCAAAGGGGCTGACATCAGTGTCAGGGACAAGGTATCCTGGAGACTCCTCCTCCTCTTCATTGGATTTCCCTCATCTTATCATCTCTCTATCACCCATTTTACATGATCAAGGATCAAATACAATGCAGCAATCGTTTTTTGTGGTTTTGCCGTCTAGGAGGAGAACATTTGCCTCCACTGGGCAGCCTTTTCTGGCAGTGTTGATATTGCAGAGCTGCTTCTGAATGCCCACTGTGACCTACAGGCTGTGAACATCCATGGAGACTCACCTCTGCACATCGCTGCTCGGGAAAATCGTTTAGATTGTGTTACGTGAGTGACAACTTTAAAGGGACAAACATTCAAGAGTCGAACTTTCTTTCTGAGTTGTCCTAAAAAAATTAGCCTGATTTGATGAAGTAACTTAGGAGAGTTTTTAGAAGTGGCTTGTTGTTGTTGACGATCAGTATCTCCTCAGGCTTTTCCTGACTCGAGGAGCAGATGTCTTTCTAAAGAACCGGGAGGGAGAGACCCCTCCAGACTGCTGCAGCCACAACTCAAAGGCTTGGGCGGCTCTGCAGGCCAACAGGAGGGAGAGAGACAAGAACAGCAGGCATGCACGAGTAGAGCAAAAAATCCTTCACAGGTACATCATATATCACTCTTTCTGTCTCACTTACAGGGACTAAACTGGAGAAAAAGTAAGGTCAAGAGAAGAAGGAGTTACACTGGGGTTGGCATGTCACAGTGGATGAATTCGGAGCAAAAAAAGCAATCCGATTTGATCCCGGCAGCTGTTTGTTCCAGTGCCTCTGCGACAGATTTTTCAGATTTTGACAGCCTCAAACCAAAGTCTTCTCCTTTCACAGTGACATCGCTCTCGGGCAGGAAAGAGTCCCCATTCCCTGCGTCAACTCTGTCGACAGTGAGCCTTATCCAGACAGCTACAAATACATCTCTGAAAACTGTGTCACCTCCCCGATGAACATCGACAGGAACATAACACACTTACAGGTGAGTTAGAAACCATTTCATTTGGTATTCCCAAGGAACTGTTTTTTTTCCCCCTCTGTTCTTGGCAGTATGAAGTGACTGTAAATTTGTTCTTTTTATTTAACAGTACTGTGTTTGTAAAGAGGATTGTTCGACAAGCATCTGCATGTGTGGACAACTCAGTCTGCGCTGCTGGTATGACAAGGTAAAGAGATTTCTAAGTAGATCATCTTTTTTTATCTGACATACTCTGAAGCCTGATTCATACTTCTGCATCAAATCTGCACTGTAAGTTCCCTTTGTCGCGTATCTACCCACAAACAAATGTAGCCTGTTAACTGTACTTAAGTGTGGGTTTCTCCTGGTTCTGTAGAGCGGCCGTCTCCTGCCTGAATTTGGCCACGAGGAGCCTCCTCTGATCTTTGAGTGCAACCACGCATGCTCCTGCTGGAGGACCTGTAGGAACAGAGTGGTTCAGAACGGGCTCAGGTGATTAAAACTTCATCTCTCTGTGTATCCCAATATATCCAGCATGTCCAAATATCTTGAGAAGACAACTGCTGGAATGAAAGAGCATCTCTCCTGCAATACAGACCTCTATCGAAGATTGAACTCTTTTCATCTGATTTACTAACACTGTGGTTAGAAGGAGCCTTATAAAAATGTGCACTAAAACACCTCTCTCCTTGTCGCACTGTGTGAGGAAGCACTTTTCAAACATCTCATAGATGAGTCTTGTGTAGTCAGGGCTGTGAGCTGACATGTACGGCCTTTTTCGGTCAAATTTGTAAATGTTTAGGATAAAAATATCTGCTTTAAATAAGAAAAGTGAGAGAAACAAAACTGGAACTTGGTGCTGTTTTCAATCCTGCAGGACCAGGCTTCAGCTCTTCAGGACCAGTAAGAAGGGCTGGGGTGTTCGTGCACTGCAGGACATACCACAGGGGACCTTTGTGTGCGAGTAAGTCTCATTCAAGAATTATCCACCACTGCAGGTGGACTTTATTTTGTTCCCTAAGCCTTCGTTTGATTGTTGGTAGATACATCCTGCTACAGCTTGCATTCTGTCTTATCTTTCGAGTTCAAAGTTTGGCCTCTGACCACAAAGAGCCTGTTTTGTCACCCTAACCTGCACTCCTCACATATGTTGTGTGTCTGTATCTCTTTCCAGATGGTAGCAGGAGAGAGACATAGTTTTCACTTGTGCAAATGATGTAACTAATGTGCAAATCATTTCCTCGCTAATTTGATTATGATGGCATTTAAGTTTTTGCGTGGTATCGTAATCAACCAATCTTTATTTACATATCACCGATTCATGACAGTTATCTTAAGACGCTTTAGAAAAAAAGGTACAGAGCACAGTTTTTGTTTTGTTTTTTTGAAGAAAAAAACAACAGCAAGATAAGACCAGTCTCATGAAGAAATGTAACGCCCACTCCTATCTCATCTTAATCCTCTGAGTGAAAACCCTTTGCAGCTTTTAGCGAATTCCAGTGGAAGGGAAGACAGAAACCTCAAGCAGACCCAGACTTTTGTTACACGGTAATCTGCTGAGACTGTGTTAAGATTGGAAAGATGGTGGAGAGAGATCAAGAGAGAGATGGATAGAGACAGTCGTCAGTTGTTGGCAGTTGCTGCCTGACTTGAGAGGGCTCAGTAGATGAATGTATTAAATAAAACTTTGGGGTGAAATATCTTAAAAGTTTAAGAAATACATCAAAAGAATGTGAATTCTTTGAAGCGCAGTATCTCAGAACTGCAGTCCCCTCAAATGAAACCTTTTAAATCCACCATCATGAAATCTTGACACGTTTTAAACAGCGTGAGTAAAAAATGTCTCACTAAAGTCTGCAGCTGCTGACGGGTCACCTTCTCCTGAACAGGTATGTTGGGGAGATCATCTCTGAAGCAGAGGCAGAGATGCGGCAGAATGATGCTTACCTGTTCAGCCTGGATGATAAGGTAAAGCTGGGAAATCAAGCTTTTTGTAAAAAAGAAAAAAAAAAACATGAACTGAATTTTTTGGAGATGTGAGAGAGGAAAAAATCCTTTAATACCTCAACTTTTGATTCCTTTCAGTCCAACACTCTCCTCTCTGCTGTGCTCTTACTGCTTATTTTTCTCTTTGACTCTTTCATTTATCTTGTCTCTCAGCCACAGGATCAATACTGCATAGATGCCCGTTTCTATGGAAACATCAGCCGCTTTCTCAATCACATGTGCGAGCCCAACTTGTTCGCCTGTCGAGTGTTCACGACTCACCAGGACCTCCGTTTCCCACACATTGCCTTCTTTGCCAGTGAAAACATCACGGCTGGAGAGGAGCTCGGGTAAGGAATTATTTAAAGGCGATTTAGTCATCATGCTGTCTTTCTGGTTGATCACGACAGATGCTGCAGTTTTGGCTCGCATGGAAAAATGAATGATTCATTTCTCTTTCCTGACTGGCATGTCCCAGTCTGATTCATGTGATTGTTCAGCTTTATTTTACACACATGAAGTGGCCGATGTGACATGCAACGTGACTGAAGTAACGTCATGAAATATAATTTGTGTGAACGATTTGAACACCTGAACTCTTGCTTGACTCTAGATCAAAATATTAAAGGGATATTCTGGCATAATATTAATTTAGGGTCAAGCACACCGTAACACAGAGTTAGACACCCCCTCAAGAGATGAATGTTGTTGACTGCTCGCTTCTTTAGTTATGCCAACTTTGGTAACAACCGCAGGATAGCAATACACAGCTGTCTATGGAAACACACAAACCTCAACCAAAACGCCACTCTATAGCCACAAATAATGCTGAGAACAGCACCTAATTTCATTAACAGTACATACAGGGTCCCAGCCATAGTGCTAGCCACCAAACATCTTTTAGCTTTGCCTGTTTTCTTTAGCAAAGAGACCAGACACAACTCACCTACTCTCTTCCAGCAGCCTCTTGTTTGTACTGAGACCTCAGGCCAGTCCATTACCGCAGCGGGGTGACGCAGCTCCAGGAAGAACATTTATGATAATTTCTTAATCATTTCCTTGAAGTAATAATCACCATATTAATCATTTTGCACTGCAGACGCGGTAGTTCTTCTGCCTTAGTGTCTCGGTCTGATTGCATTTCCATGAAGAAATGATCATAAATGTTCTTCCTTGAGCTGCATCACCCTGCAGCAGTCTGTAATAGACTGACTCAAGGTCTCTGTACAAACAAGCAGCTGCTGGAAGAGAGGGGGTGAGCTGTTTAGTCTCTTTGCTAAAGAAATGAGGCAAAGTTAAAAAGATGTTTAGTGGCTAGTGCTGTGGCTGGGACCCTATATGTACTGTTGATGAAGTTAGGTGCTGTTCTGAGCATTATTTATGGCTATAGAGTGGCGTTTTGGTTGTGGTTTGTTTGTGGCTCCTCAGACTGCTGTGTATTGCTATCCTGTGGTCGTTACTGAAGTTGGTATAACTAGAGAAGCAAGTGGTCGGCAACATTCATCTCTCTCGGGGGTGTCTAACTAGTTGTTAAAGTGTGTTTGACCCTAATTTAATTTTACGCCGGAATATCCCTTTAATTATGATTTGTAGGGTTCCTCTTTCTTTCCAGAAAGGTGGCAGCCACTGAAAGTAACTTTGTGTCGACAAAAATTACTTCTTCCAAATTATATCTTTTAAATAACAGTTTTAGTCTGAAATCATTCACTTTGTCTTCTTCCCCTCTTCAGGTTTAACTATGGGGACCACTTCTGGGAAGTCAAAAGCAAGCTGTTCAGCTGCGAATGCGGCTCCTCCAAGTGCAAGTTCTCGTCGGCAGCCATGGCGTCGCTGCAGGCGGACAGCACACCGGAGAACCAGCAGCAGCCCAGTGCGTCACCGGACACCAGCTCTTCCAACGGCCCCTCCAGTCCTTCGTAAAAGCCTGACACTAAGCGTCGCTGCATGTACACAGGACTGACAGACACACAGAGGCGCCCGTCTCCATCCTCCTTCGACTTTTATCAGAGAACTTGTACTGTATCTCCACTTCTGATAAAAAAAACAACGGACCAGTGACCTTTGTGAAAACCCGTTTAAACGCTGCCACACTGAACCAGATGCACAATCAAATCCTGAAAAACAAACTGCTCCTTTATTCCACCAGGTGTGATATGAACAGCAGGGGGCAGCATTATCACGCACAGTAAGTCGGAGGGACAGTCACATCTAGTATTTACATTTCATACAGAACTTTACAGGGGAGGAGAACAGGGCATTTTGTTGTCTTTTTTTAGATACCTGGATGACGTGTTTAATGGCTTTTCCTACGGTGTCATGATCAACTTAATCAGCTGATTGAGGACAAAAGTCATGTTGTCTTTTGCGAAGGCAACCTCAGCTCACAGCTGTGTTAAATTTGTTTGACCTTTGTGGTTATTCACCATGAACCATTCCAACAAAATTAGCTGATGAATATTGACTTATTTTGCCACTTTTTGTGTAAATCCATTTTTGCGGCAGAGTTTAAACAGATGTGTCCAACCTTTGCCTCCATAGTCAAGTATGAATTGATGGAATAATTATGTGATGACAAAAAAGTGGATTTCTATTCATTTACAGCTCAAGTGAGAACAGATTGCCCGTTAGAAAGATGCTGTACCATTCCTCAAGAATGAGGTGATTCTCGTCTGAATAGATTGGCAGACTTTTTTTATTTTAGCATGTTTAAGGGGATTTTAATGTGTCAGGTATTTTGCCACACTTGCTACGAATTAATTACGGTGAAATGGCGTTACAAAATTTCCATGAAAATGGTGCTGAAAAGGGTTTTTACTTTTGTTTTCATTTTTATTACAAAAGTGAACATAGTTTGTAAAATATAAATAAACATTTTAAGTTTTTTATGTTTAATTTTAACTTGTTTTCTAATTGTAGTTACTGTACTTAGGCTGTTTTTAATTTTGTTTCATGATTTTGCCGACAGAAGCCAACTTGTCTTTTTAAATGTTGTAAGTAAAGCAGTGACTGTTGTGCAAAGTCTTGAAAGATATCATTGAAAAAAAGGTTAAAAATGCACTTCCATAACTTTCTGTTACATATTTCTTGACCGTGAACCATCCATCTAATTGGTTGTATCTTTTTCAATAAATTTACTACTAATGCATTTTTTTCTGACATTCTTGGTTGTTCCTTATTCTCTTGGAGGGGCAGGTCTGTTTTACTTGAAATGCTGCTGCAGAATTTTGATTTCTCATTGCTTGTTTGCACAGCTCATGCATTGCTAATCAGTGTCAAACATAAACACATCCTTGAGAGCACTTTAAATATGACCCTTATGTTATTCTAAGTGTTACTCGCAGATATTTTAAATATTTACACCTATTTTCAAGGCCTGTATGTCTTAAAAAGTCATGAAATTTAGCATATGCGTCATTTCTGCAGGAAATGTTGATCTTTGTTGCTTGAAAGTTTCACCTAGAAAGATGAGAATCAGCACACATACCCAGCTTTACCAAATATTGAGAGGCAGTACGCTAGTGGCTAAAGATCACCAGTTTTAGGGCCATTTCCAAGGGTTGTTTGAGGATGGACTCATCCAAGGGTACTGGTTTTACAGCAAGAACAGACATGAGCAATAACAAAGTTAAAAAAAGGAAGGTTTTAGTGGCAAGCCCTCAAAGTTGGGTGTTTTGCCATTACACAGGAAGTTGCTTTATCTCAGCTGTACATGCTCTAATCTAACCCAGACTTCACGTGTGTAGAGGGTCATATACATGTTACAGTTTGATCAGTTATAGCGCCCCCTTGTGGTCACATGACATTCCATACTGCCACACTTTAATCCAAAGTTCTTTGACTGTTTTCACATGATAATTGGTCAGACTATCCTTGAGGCGTTGGTCTTGATGTGTGCCAAAATCTGTAAGCCCCTATACAGTCTTGACAGTCAACCATGAAACCTGGTGTTGATATGCGGATGCTGCCCTAGCATCTTATCATCACTATCAAATCATCTCAATTTGCTCTGATTTTACAACTCATTTCAAACTGTTGGAAATCACAGTTGAAAAGGTTGTTATTCTTAATTCTGTAATCATCCAACTGCGCTTCAAATCCTGCATTCAGATTTCAGTTTTAATCAAAACATTTTGAAGTTGGGGATGACATTTGAACTCTGTAGTTGGGAAAAACTAAACTACATATGAATAAGAATCTAGGCAAAAGTTGCTTAAAACTTAAAACAACTTGATGCAGTAACAACCTGTGGAGTTTGACCTTAGTTTTCCACTGTGGCACCAGCAGGGAGTGAGTGAGTGTATGTGTGCATCTGCAGGCTTTTCAGGCCTCTCAGTTTGGCCGATGATTGCTCCCTTCCTGGATACCAGGGCGGACAGCAAAAATACAGTCAATAACTAAATCAGAGAAAATTCTCCCTGAGCATTGAAGACGGTTGGTCAGATAACAAGGCTCTTAACTGCCTGGACAGGAAGCAGCCTTTCCGCATTCCAAGGTGGGGGTAAACTTTTTTTTTTTGTATTTGGTGCCCCTGCCCTGGTGGTTAACATGAGAGTCTCCTACATGCAGGCAGACATGAACTGTGAGGGCAGAGTTGTTTATTGATCCTCCGTTCTGCTGGTTGTATAGTGTATCAGTAACCCTGGAGAGCAGTTATGAAGAGAAATGTCCCTCCTAACTCAAGATGGGCAGAGAGGAAATCTACTGTGGTTTATGGTAGGTACATTTGCTGTTTTACCTCTTACCCATTTAGTTTGTATATTTGTTTGGAACTCGTTTGGATGTTTCATGGGGATAGAGATGCTTGGAGAAGCCCCTCGGTTTACCCGTTTACTGTAGGTTACCAAATTTAACTTTAAGACATAATAGGATCAATAAGATAAGATGACATTCAGAATTGAAAATTGATTTCAAAAATGTTTGTAACTTAATTTTAAGATGTTCCTTACTGCATTATCAGAAGAACAGCTACTCAATTGTTCAGGGTCTCTTTTGGTCTCGTATGTTTTTTTCATTGCATGAGGTGCTATATGTTTCAAATGGGTTACAACTCAGGACAGCAGGCCGACCAGATTAGCACCCTGACCCTTCTACTACAAATACATGCTGTTGTAACATGGATGGCATCTAGGTTGGCCCTTTTTTTTAATGAAATATGGAGGTCTTCCTTAAAAAGAAGTGTTGTCTGGATGGTAGCCCTATGTTGCTCCAGAACCTTTATGGTTAAGCGTTAGTGGTGGCCATGTAATGGTGTCCACTATAGAGCCATGTCTGTTTTTAATCCATGCCTCTTAACTCAGATTGCAATTTCAAAAAGGGTTTGAAAGACATAAAAAACAATCTCATTTTAATCTATTTTTTTTTACAACATCCCAGCATTTTTTGGAATTTAAGTTGTGGATTGAAGGGAATGAGAGCCAGGCTTGGTAGCAAAATAAGAAGACAAGATTATTTTAGAATTGATTTTGCATTTTGAGAATAAATTAAAAATGTCGAGAAATAATAAAATTGTAAGAATACAAAGTTGAACTGGAGGATGCCGGTGTAGTGTTAGCTTCGGTTCAACTTCATATCGACTCAGGCGCTACATGACCTAACCAAATGACACATTAAAAAGTTTACGAAGTGAAATTAAAAAAAAAAACCCTTTCCTCTCACTTCTTTGCTCATTTTCTCACTGTCGTCTTCTGTGCCTAGATCGTAAAACACTGGTGCATCATCATTATTGGTCCCTGGCAGCTCACTTCCGTTGTGGCTTTTTATTTGCATCCTTTTATTTTTGCAGTAAATAACTTTTTTTTTTTTTTTTGCATCCCCACTTTTTTTTAGCTTCATTAACTTCTGTTGTGGCTTTTTTTTTCATCTGCACTGTTTCTTTTTTTTATTCGCAGCGGACTTCAGTTTCTTTTCTTTTCTTTTCTTTTTTTTTGCATCGTTAACTTCCGTTGTGGCTTTTTTTTTTTTTTTTTAAATCTGCACCATTTCTTTTTTTATTTGCAGCTGGCTTCAGTTTCTTTTTATTTCTTTTCCTTTTTTTTGCATCGTTAACTTTTGTTGTGGCTTCTTTTTTCTGCATTCTTTTAAATTTTTTTATTTTTCTATTTGCAGCAGTGGCGGTTCTCAGCCACCGTAGTTTAAAGACAAGTAACACAAAAACGGTAGATTATTGTGTCTTCCTTTCACTGATTGTCCTGCTGTTAGAGTTTAGTTTGTATTTTCATTTTCTCTAAAAGGAAAGACTTTCTGCTCAGTTGCGTTTCAACATGAAACCCTTAGTTTTGGTTCTTTACTCGCCAGCGGTACGAGCAGCCACACTGGGCTCCTGGAGGATGCTCACCCTGGGGGCGGAGTACGAGGACACCTGGGCTCAGTCACCTGACAGGGGCGGCACTCCCGGATGGCGCGCAGAGGACGAGCCACCGGGGCTTGGAGAGGCTGAAGACCCCAGAGAGCCGTCGTGGAAAGCGGCTGAAACCGAGCAAAAGTATGACGCAGTTTTGCACCTGGACGGGCTGAGCAGAACCGGAAGAAGAGACGGTGTACGTCAGGTAGTTAGAAGGCACGAGGCCCTGAATAGCGTGCCATGGCCTCGAGGGTGAGTGAGAAAAACACTATCTGTACACCATACAAATGTTTGCCGAGCAAGAAAACAAACAATCAAAACAAAACAAACTGAAAACTATAAAGTTGTGTAAAAGAAGCGTCATGAGGCCTAACCTGGTTACCCTGCAGACTTTGTTGGTCCCACAAAATGAACAGGGGACCACTACAGTCACTAAGAAACGCGATTTGGAGAAAAGATAAAATTAGGGCTGACTCTGCCAAAGTGGAGACTTGTTTTGTTGGGCTAGCAGGTTTTAAAATCATGGCGTTGGTATTTGGTTCCTACATGGCTGTATTTGGACCCTGGATTGTGTGTCTCAGTGTCCTGTGGTTAGGAGGTCACCTGCCAGTTACTGGTTACAACTTCCTGAATTATAGTTTTACCTCAAATAGGATAATTGCACAATAGTGAACATCATGGCTAGAATTGACTTAGAATTAATAACAGAGACTGAGTGTAGGTTGGCTCAATCAATGCTGAGGTAGGCCTCAATCATCAATGTTTTTGGAACCAGTGGACTAATCCCATTCAAGGGCTGAGTGTCTGTCTGCAGTTATTGTCTGAATTTCTTCCAACTGGTTTGTGTTTACTTTATTGATATTATTATTATTACTATTTTTATAACCTTTGTTTAACCAGGTTTGTCCCATTGAGATCCAAAATCTCTTTTGCAAGAGAGACCTATGGCAGCACATATAGTTTCAATACATAATCACATTAATCATATACAATACAAAGAATACAAAAAAAAAAAACCCACAGAGTTTTCAAAATTAGTTAAAAGAATTTACAAGATTCGTCAAACATTTGCACTCCTGAAGCCTGGATGTAATGGAATTTATCATGGATTTGTGTACATTCAGAGATACCAGACTTTGGAGTTTCAGGTCTGATTACAAGATGTTCCATGTACTCGGAACAGAAAATCTAAAAGCTTTCTTCCCCGTTTCTGTTTGTACCTTAGGAACAGTAGTAGTAACAGTAAAATGATAGAAGTCCTGGGAGCGGAGACTGTAGGCCGTCTTATTCAAGATTAAAAGTGATGATAAATAAGATGGAGTCATCTGAAGAATGGCCTTATAAATCAACACATACCAATGGCCTAGCCATGCACATGTAAAGATGGTCAATTTACTTAACTGCATAAGACACAATGATGTATTAGAGCTCCACAGTTTGTAATAAACCTCAGAGCACCATGATACACACTATTCAGCATATGGAGGCATTGATCAGAGGCATCCATGTAGAAGACATCACTGTAATCAGTAATTGGAAGAAAGGTTGACCCCACTAGTTTCTGTTTCACCCTCAAAGAGAAGCAAAACTTATTTCTAAAGTAAAATCCAAGTAAAATCTTCAGCTTCTTTACAGTGCTGAATATGTTTCTTAAAAGACAAGTGCTCATCAATCAAGAACCCCAGATATTTAAAAGTAGATACAAGTTCAGTTTGACCATTACTGGTGACAATGACAGACTGACTTGAGCTTGCTGATTCAGAATTAGTAAGTTTTGCTTTATCAGCATTTAGAACAAGTTGCAGTTGGCAGAGTTGTTCTTGCACTCTATTAAATGCATTCTTCAGATATGAAAACACTTCTGCAGGTGTGGATGTTTACACACCAAAATACTGAATTATTTGCATGCAGTTATCATATTTGGCTGTATGACTGTTTTGTGAGGTCCATGCCTTTCCATATGCATACCTAGAATGGCAGACCCTGTGGCAAGGAGAACACACCTCCCCTCCTTTTCATGTGCAATCATTAAGAATAATGGCAGGTAGAGCAGCAGCAAGAAACCTGGGATACAGTATGGAGCAGAACACACATTTTTTTAATTTGCCATGAGATAATATGGGCCGTGTTTGACTTCATGACCCGCCAGGGCCAGTTCAATATTTTTGGTTCTCTTTATAAATGTAGTTTTGGAGTTTTTAACATGCAGCCCAAAGTTTAGATCCTTGAGAAAGATCAGTTATTATGTTCCCACAGACTATGAAAAGAAATGAAAGAATGGTTAGTGGTCTTGGTTTGGGAAACTAACTGCATGGAGAGCGCAGATGGCTCAGAAGTCTAAGGGGAGACTATCATCCTTGTAACCGCGGTCGCTGGTATGATTTCTGGTTTCATTTCTTTGCTGCAGGCACATTACCCCCATAGTAACTTAAGATGGCGGTAAAAATAAAACTCAAATGATAGACAAAGTGAATAGATGAACCCATACACAGTAGAAACAAAGCTCACTGCTCAGGAGAGGAATAAAATGGCCACAACATATGTAATCTAATTTTGACAGTATTGAGCTGATAAAGGATAACCAGTTATTAAAGCAAAACTAATCCAAAAAAAAAAAAAGGGAAAACAAACAAACAAACAGACAAAACAAAAAAGTAAAATAATGAAGGCCAAAATGAAGATCTTTACGGTAAAGCCTATAGTGACAAAGTCATGTAATGGTGGGATAGATAGGCAGATAGGTGAAAGGATAAGTATATTGATTGACTGAATACAAATATATAAATCACGTTATTTTATTCTTTTGCAGTACATAAGCAAGACCACTAGATGGCACCTCTGTTGAATCTGAAACACTGGCCACTAATGATTTGGCTCCAGAGAGCTGAGTCACAATTTTTTTGGAGTCTGAAAAGGTAAAAAATAAAAGACAAATGACAAGATCTTTAAATTGGACTGCTTTAGTTGTATTTACCATAAAGTAGAGGTCAAGATTGGGTGAAAATTGAAAAAGTGGATTTTTTTTTTTTTGCGGGTGTTTGTGACGGTGAAATGCAGGCCCATTGAAAGGAGGGGGGTAATTTTTTCCCCTGAATTGAAACGTATGTTATCTGTACTAAGGTGCCATCTGCCAACATAGACTTCACATTATTTGCCCTAAAGACAACCAATTACTCACCTGTTATACCTTTTGTGTCATGTTTTAGTGTTGTTGTCTTCTTATCCTTTTATTCAAAAGGGATAACTATAAATTAAACTTTATTGAACAGCCTATCAGACTAACAACTTCATATTTCAAGGCAATTATTACCAGCTAGCGAATGACGTGTGATCTTTAGTATTTTTAAACCCATTTGAATTAAAGACAGAACAATAAAAGTGACATTTAATATCAATGATAGGCCTTAGATGTAAGTCTGCACAGGGAAAAAATGATGTTGCATTAATTCATTTTTCTAAATCTGATTTGAAAAGTCTAGCCATCATCTCCGGGAAATGCTACACACCAAATGTTCCCAACAGTAATTAGTGTTTACCTAAGCAGACTATTAGCTACATTTGGTCTCTGAACCTTTGAAGCCACCATAACCACGCCTCTTTTAGTTCCTGTCTATGATAAATAACCAAACACTGATGCGCATCAGTAGAACACATGAGAACACTCACAATATCAACCTCAACAGTGGTACAATAAAATACACTAAAATCAAATGGACAAAAAATCAAAACTTACTGGTCAGAATTTCCTGTGGGATGTATGACTCATTTTATTTTTTTGCAAAGGCAGAGCAGAGGATGTGACTTCACACTGGGAGAAGATGAACTTCAGCAAATAAACCAAAGGACAAATGTAGTTTGGTTAATGAAGGATGCATGGACACATAAAGGGGAGTCAGGACTTTCTAAAGAAATCATGGATTCTGTGTCCTTCTCTCTGGTGAGAAGAGGGACCACCCAACATGCACACAATTAAAAAGCCAGCACCCACAATGAATGGAGGCAGGATGCAGAAGTGCTGATGACATTAGTTCACACATCTAGTAGTATTCTATTCATGCTGAACACTATGTACACGCTACCATCCAGGTGCATCATTTTTCAGAGAAGACCTTGCATATTTCTGCAGGGCAATGCAAGTTTGGCTCCATACTAGAGGGGTGTAGTTGCTAAACTGGCTTGACTGCAGTCCGAACCCACTGAAAACATTTGGTACATCATCACTAAACAAAAATAATCTTATATTAGACACAAATGGAACAATATTCCACTTTCAAATCTCCAGAAACTGATGTCCATGGTTCCCACATTTATAGAGTATCACATAAAGAAGAGGTGATGCAACACTATGGAAAAATGCCTGTCTCAACTGGAACAGGTAGTGGTTGGTTGCAGGGCTCATATGGGAACAGTATTAGCTTAATGAATTATGAAAATAAGTTACATCCTAAAGAGTTTTAAGTCCATTTCTTCCAATATCTGGTGTGTTTCTCTGATCACAGTCATAGGGAGTTCAACAGTTTCTTCATGTATTTCACTGACAATAGCAACTCAGCTGGTCTTGGATGGTGAGGTTTTTTGGTTTCACAAGAAGCAACTTTGCACTCTTTTCAGTTAAACGTGGGATTTAAAATGATTTTCAAATTCAGTTTCTGTTTTTAAAGCATTTCCCTCTGTAACAACTTTTCTGTGTTGTAGGGGAGACCGGGGCTTGTTGTCACATGGGTAAGTTGTCACGTTGCAATTATCTTTGCCACCAGAGGGCGCAACTAAAAAGGGAAAACTAGTTTTCTTCCTTTACATGGTCAGGGGTCGTGTCCTGTCTGAGAAGAGAAGATCACATTGTGAGCTGAGATGAGTGCCAATTAACCATTTTGCACAACCTAAAGTAAAAAAAAAAAAAACTTTATATATTTTAAATTAAGCTTCTTTCAGATAAAAATCCTAGCAGTGATACATGTGGACTTGTTAGAGGAGAGATTAAGGCGACCTGTCATACCTCAGTCATTGTTCTGTTTTTGTAACACTTTGGAGATACCTGAACCACCGCCACGCAACCGACGTTGAATAACTTATCAACAATAACATCTTTGGATACTAACTCAAAGTCACGGCTGACATCTATTTTGCTGCCCTCAGCACCACGTTAAGCTCCATGTCTGCTCATTCAATTTACTTCTCCTGTTTACTTCTCCTACATCTTAAAGAAGTGAGCAGGAAAAGCTCGACTCTGATTGGCTATTGTGACACACACTTCCACTATGTTTGATCGAGTAAATATGCTCACAGCTGATCACCGTGATCAAACTGAAATTTATCACGATCACAATCATATAATCGCCCAGACCTACCAATAACCAAACGATATTTGCGGTCACGTGACTTGCGGTTCCGTTTTCTGGAGCGATTGAGTTTGTCCTTTGTGGACGCAAACTGGACCAGTTAAACGATCAAAACAAATGTATCGTCTTGCCTTGGATTCGAATCAGGAAATTGACCTCTAGGTGGGAACACGACCTAAGAGTGTAAAAAGTGTGACAACAAGCCCCGGTCTCCCCTACCTCATATGTAAGAAAGTGTTGAGTTTTTGCAATCAAGGTAGGTCTGTAAACCCTGTGCAGTCAGTGATGTAAGTCTGCAGACCGGCTTTTGAGAGAAATTGGTTTATCCTTGCAGTTGCTCACTGTTGAAAGCACTCTGTATTTTATAACATGTGATTTCCCCTTGTTGATGCTAGGAGAAAGATTGATTAACACTCATGTTTAAACCCTCAGGGCTTTTTTTCTTAACTTGAGTTTTTCAGTCTCCTGGATGCAGCCAACAGACGGTGAGCGCGTCTGCACGCTCCACTCACCGATAGGCTCGTGTTGGTCACATGCGCTCTTCCTTATTCCTCTGAGGACTTGCTTTATAGCCCTCAGCCCCCATACAGAGAGCGATCAAACACAATCACAGGACTACTGCTCGTCTTCGATTGGCTTGTCTTATCGTTGTTTTTTAGCCGGAGGAGAGATCAGAGGGATTGGAGTGTTTTTTTTTCTGACACTTTATGTGATTTTGACTGACATCCTGAACGTTTCAACTGGTGTTTTCACGCTGACACGATGCTGTCAGGGTTTTGGACAGAGGCTGGGTGGTGTGGTTTCCTTTCACCGTGATTTTTCTTTCCTCTCTCCCACTCCGAGGATGCAACAGCCTGAGCGAAGTGAATCATTTCTCTGCTGAAGTGTTTTTTTTATCGCTTTAAACTTTCATCTGTAAAATTCAACTGAAGATGAATGAGTGGGAAGGATCCAAAGAAAATGGTTTTCTATAATGCCAGCTTATTTTTCCTTTTTCCAAACGCAGCGCTTCACTCTCTAACGCTAAAGCTGTGGGCTTGGATGAACTGTGTTGGTTGTGATGCGTCTATCCCCTATTTCCACTGACACCAGTTTGGATTTTTCCTTTTGGATCTGTGCGTTTCCAGAATGGCTCGCTTCGCAGAAGATCTCCCTACCCGCTATGGAGGAAGTGCAGGCAGCGGAGGGAGAGGAGGACCTCCGGGCGCAGGGAGAGGGGGAGCCCGGGGCGGCGGTGGCGGTGGCGGTGGCGCTCCGGGTGGCCAAAGGGTTTACAAGCAGTCGATGGCCCAGAGAGCCCGGACCATGGCCATTTACAACCCGAACCCTGTTAAACAAAACTGCCTCACTGTCAACCGCTCCCTCTTCATCTTCCGCGAGGACAATCTCATCAGGAAGTATGCCAAGCGAATAACAGAGTGGCCATATCCTTTCTGACGCACAGAGCAGGTGCATCTGTGGTCGAGAACAACACACACACATGAAAAAAACACAAACAAATCAGCACAACCAGTGTTTTATTCAGGCTCGCATGTGGATTTCACTCTTGTTTTTATAGTTTGGTACTAAGATCCCGCTTGGCCCCGTCAGCTGACCTGTGATTTTCACCCGTGGAGCAGCCACAGCGGGGTCAGTCTTTGTGTCTCTCCGCGCAGCGCTGCCTGCACCTGTCGCTCCGCTTCTTATCTCTCTTCAACATGACAAAAAGATGTTTCCTCAATAGGTGCGGGGAGTGAAAAGACTTCACACCCGCCCTTTGTGCTTCATTTCCTTTTCCCTGCTCAATGTACAGTAAACCCCCCCTAGGTAGCTACATCGACTGATAAGTTCTTTTGTCAAAATGTCAGCTGTAAACTGTCAGGGCGGGCGCGGACAGCAGCCCCAGCTTGAGTTTAGCACCATCAAACATCGGTATCGATTTACGCAACCAGAAGTCAATAGAAGGCTGCGTGCGTAAAAGTGCGTTTTACGGCTGCTTGTCGGGACTCCGCTTCACTTGAAAGTGTCCCCTGTAATTCTCGAGTTATGTTGCAGTTTTATTTTGATCGATGGAGAAGCTTGGTTGAGGGTTGCAGCACCGCCTCGTTGTCTTAGTTAGGAGCTCTCTCCATGGTGCTGAAGTCGCCCACGCTCTCACTGCTCCACGCCACTCAGTGCAAAAAACATGCCCACTCCGATGAGTCGAGTCATGGTCTCTCTCTCTCCCAAATCTTCGTGATTTCTTTTCTTTTTTTTAAATTGAAGTGGTAGATTCTGTCAATGCAACACTTATGAGCATTTAGAGCAACTTTAGTGGAGTTAAGTGTTACATATATATCAAAAGTTGAATCAAAAACGAGTACAAATCTGCTTTAGCTGCACAAAAGAAAAACAAAACAGTGACATCCAATAGTCTACAAGAAAAGTCTTAATTCATTCTAAAAAAAGTGAATAAAAATAAGAATTTTTCTGTAAAAACTACATTTTGACTTAGTTGCAAACTGAAAGACATATTTTTCTGCTCACTCTTCAACATTATAAGGCGGATGAATTCTTAAAATTTAGATTTTTGCAGTAAATTGGCTCAGGCTTAAAGGGAAAATACTTGGTAGAGATCGGACGTTTTAGAAATGGACTATGACGTTCATAAGTATCCTTAAGCTAGTGCTAAAATTGCACAAATGCATAAATTAGTTAGCATTAAATGACACCTTTTGCTGTGAAAGCTTGACAAATGCATCAAGAGGCTTCTTGTCCTGCAAGGCCACTGTAAGGTCACTAATAGGAGGGGTGAGCAAGGGGGTATTTCAGGCTGAAATCTAAACTGTAAACAAAGAAGTGTTTTATTTTTTTGCATTAAATTGGTTGAAGCCTAGAAGTAGGGGCTTCTTTGACTCAAAACAGAAGAAGAAGAAGACAGCTCGATCTGTTTTGCTGCTGATAGCGAGAAAATAAACTGTATTCGTTTATAATGGCCTTGTCATTTAACCAAAATGAGGAAACCCACAGCAGTCACACCCACAGGAAAGTGGTACAAAGTAAACAGATCACTGTTGCAAATTGGTTTGAATCCTTCCTGGACAAATGTGTATGTGTGTTGTGCATAGAAAACTCTGCGTCTTTGCTTTAATGGTCATAAGCTCTGCATTCCCTTGCGATTCATAGGCCCTCAATAGACCCTGACCCGCAGGCAATGACCCAGTGAAAATGGATTGCGGAATGAGCCAACCATTGAAAATGGTTCGAAATGGTCAACCATCTGGAAGGATCATGGGCGTATATATAGGATGCTTTCTTTCCAGAAAGCCTTCAACAAGAGCAGGACGGGAAGTTAATTCTTTAGTGGACAAAATGTGTGCAACCTTAAGGATAATGGCATTTTTATACAGCACCATGCAGGATCATGTTCTTTGGTGTACAATTTAGCAGTTTGCCGTAAGAGGGCATCCATCATTGTGTGTAAATCAAATCAAGACCTGGCCTTTAAAAGTCAACACTTGCACTCCATGTGAACCCTTTTTTTGACTGAAAAACAGGTCCTTAAACAATCTACACTAAAATATGGAGCGCTGATCTAGTTTAAATTTAATCTGTTTGTTACCAGTCCTTAAATTCAATGTGTAGAAGATAACATGCCAGTCTGACTTTCCACCTACATGCAGTCTGCAGCTGCTGTCTTTTCCCATGAGCTTTCCTTTACTGAAGCTAGCGAGCTGGTCTCACAGCAAAAGCAGGGAAATCAAGTTTGATGCAGGTAGCCATGAAAACCTTGTAAATAGTAAATGGACCATGTTAATATAACACTATGGGACTGGCTCTACCACCGAGCCACATTTGTGCAGCACCTCAGGCTAGTCTGTGTTTTTGGGATTAACTTTGACTAACTTCAGGTTGATACTGTCAATATCTGGTTTGCTGTCAATGCTCAAAGTTTCCTTCTGCTGTGAAATGAAATAATGTCCTTTTTTTACCCTCGACTTATCCTTAACCCTCACACTCCATTTGAATACATGATCCTGGCTACGATTATCGCCAACTGCATCGTTTTGGCCCTGGAGCAGCATCTACCTGCCAGTGACAAGACGCCCATGTCAGAGCGCCTGGTAAGTGCAACATCATTCATGTTTTTAAAGGAATAGTGTGTAGTAATTAGCAGCATGTACCTAAACAAACGTTCTAGAAATGGATGGTGGTTATAAGCATAATGCTGCGTTCGAGTTACCTTGGAAAAAAGCAAAATCGGAGGCAGAAACAAGATGGCTACATCTAAGAAAGTTATTTTAGCGTTTGCCTTGTCCGAATCTTAGTAACTTCTGGACAAATATGCAGTCCTTTTACAAAATCTTGTTTTCGCCTCCGATTTTGCTTTTTTCTGACTTGGTAACCGAAACGCTCGTAACTCGGATGTGACGTCATTCCCAGCTCGGACATCTGACTGCTGAGGTAACTCGAACGCAGCATAAGCCCCCTCAATGACAAGATTGTAGTGTTTTTGTTCACTTAAAATGAGCTTGTATATCATTTTTGTATTCAGTGAGTGTCCACTGAAAATACACCAGATGGATGAAGAGAAAGAGAGGTGCTGTCGTGCACAAAAATATTTGTATTGATAGACGTTCAAGTTAAAATTTGACAAAAAGAGGTCCATACTTATCTTGCGTCACAGGAGCTTATTGTCCACCATCATTTCACCTGCTAGAGGGGTGAGCAAGGGAGCATTTTGATCCTGAGTCTGACTGTTAGATATATTGCTAGGTGCTTGCATTTCTACACACCGTATGCCTCTTTGAGTATCTTTTAAAAGCTGATTAAATGCAGAGTAATCTGGAAGCACCTCTGCTATTCTACCAGTGATGCATAGATCTGGCTTAATGCTTGCATTTCTACACAGTGCACCTTCATGGTTACTCTCTTCTGTCAAAGGGTGTTTAAAAAGTAAAGGGCTGAAGACAGATGTGGAGTTTAATCAAAGGTACAACTGCAGCTTGAATTCCCAACTCTTGTCAGAAGAGCCTGAGTGAGACTCTGTATTCAATGTACTCAATTACACCGGCACAGTTCACTCATTAGGCAGTGGGACACCCTGTGTATTTGTCCCAGATTTTTCCGCTCCAGTTTAAAATTTTTAAGGTGATTTTTTGGGGGGGCTTTTAGGGCCTTTATTCAGAGGGCAGGGCAGTGGGGAGAGCAAGGATGACTTACAACAAAGAGCTGCAGGTCAGGATTGAGCCGAAGACCACAACCCCATCCCCACTGCTTTTTATCTTGGTGGCAGAACTTCTTAGTGCGCTGGCTTTGATCCCTCCTCTTGCTTCCTGTTCCCACAGCTGCTCTCATATGCACTCAGTTTAAACCAGCAATTGAACCCTGACAGTCACGTCACCCAGCTAACCAGCCTCATGGAGAAAGTAGAGAGACTGTGGCATGGGGTGTAGGGGATGGAGGGGTGTCAAGTGGAGTATCCTGCTAGGAAAAAAAAAAATTAACCCAACAGAGAGCATGAGGCTCCATGGCTCCACACTTTTCTGTTGGTGTACTGCGGGGTGTTGTAGCTCAGGGGAGTTCGTCTTAAAATAGAGACTATAACAAAGAGCAACAGCTTGATGTGAAGAAGTCAATGATTTCCTCCCAGATTCAACCACCTGCTTCTGTTTCAAATAGACTCCGCGAGTGTGATGCAAATTCAGCTGTGAAAACATTACACAGAGGGAAACAAAAAAGGTAGTGTTGAGCAGCTGAGAAAGTGATTACAGTGGTTACACAGAGGAGAAAACCAGCATCCTCCCCCTGCCTCCTCCACCTTGAGGATGTAATACAACAAGAAGCCTTTTAATTAGAACAAGGGATCAGCTATTATTTATGAAGCTCTGTCAACAGAGTAGGAGGCGTGCTGTAAGCGGAGGCGATGATAGAAGCTTTTCAAGATGAGCGTTTCAGATTCATTGTAGGTCTTAAGAGCTCGCTGTTGCTTGGGAATCTTCCCAGCTGTCTTCAGGGAGCGAATGTATAATTGAAGAGTATTTTAGATGTATATATAATAGATGTGAACACACTACCAGCACAGACAATTATCCTGGCAGCTCTTAAGAACTGTCTTTTAAATAAAAAACTAAACTCTTTTTACCACACGCCGAAATAAATCATCTGTAGGTCACTTTGGATGACTGTAACTGTTGCTGAAACATAACAGGCTCCTGTATCTTCTCTTATTGGCCAGGAGCAAACAGCCTTTCTGTGTCTGCACAACAACAACAAGAGTTCCTGTTTACACCCCAGCCTTCAGACTTGATACAGTAACTCTGGTTCAACATATCTATTAACACTGATGTTCACTGTAGTCAGCCTGTGCCATAGAAAAGGTCACTTTTCTTACAGTGCTCTGGCCTGTCACACCGCTTTTACGTGATTATTTATGTTGGAGGCTGGGTGATGCTGGGGGTTGGGGATGCTGTCTGTCAGGTTGTAGTATGCCTGGAACGAGGGAGAAAAATGGAAGGGGAAGAGAGGTTAGTGTAGGCGTGAGATATCCTCTGCTCATGCTGTGCACATTGGCCCCAGGCGCTCGCAGATATTAATGGAGGCGGAGGAAAAAGTGTCCTGTCATACAGCTTGATCCAGCTGGCTTAGTTAGAGCAAGGCCCAGGGTTAACATAGGCACACAGCGCAAGTTATCACCCGGTGACACACTGCTGGTTTTTTAGGGAAGAATGGGATGGCCAAATCAATAATGGCCAGTGATGTGTCGGGCATGTGCTCTGAGTGCCAGAGTGCTCTGTTAGATAGTAATAATGTTGTGCTTTTGATTTGTTCAAGTAGAGGGACACTTGACCAGCCAAAGTGTCTGTCTGGAAACTCTATAACCCCACTGTCAGATTTCTGCTCTACATTTCTGCTCTACTGCCACTCTACAAGTGTGCCTTGTTGACTGTTGGGTAACATGTAGGCTAAGTCCTTCTCTGTTTTACCCACGTTCTCTTCTGGTTAGCCCAACTTTGGTCATTTTTGCCAATAAAGTTGTAGCAGACCCCTGTACCTTTTATGTCACTTTAGATATCCCCTAATTCTATCCTTTCTTTTTTTTTTCAAGGTATCACACCAAAGAGTTGTTTCAACGCAGAGTGTAATTCATTAGTTAGTCCCAAGTACCAGCCTTGGTTGGACAAAATGCCCCTGCGCTTGTAATGAGTACCCATACGACTGGTCCTTATACCCCCACAGGCTCCCCATTTCTGTGATTTATTTTCCCCATAGCATCCTGCCAGAGGGGTTATTGATTAGCACAGTTGGTTCGCCCTCAGGTCAGTCCCAATGCCCTCTGGGTTTGCAGGAAGCCACAGCCTTCTGTTCGGACCCATCAGTTCTTAATTATGCCCTCTATCACGAGGGGGAAGGCACCTTTTATTTATTTTTGTACAGGTTATCCCATTTGCATTCACATTCCGTTACCTAAATGGCCAACTAGAGTGGACCTTTATCCTCTATTAGTGGGTCTTTGTCCTTTTATTACGAGGATATAGTCAAAGTAAGACAGAAAGAATCTGTTTGTATTTTCATTTTTCGATATTCAATAAAAATTAGTCAAATGAAAATACTGAGAAGTCTTTTCATTTTTGGTCGAAATGAAAAAAAAAAAAAAAATCATCAGATCATGTTTTTGTCCATTTCTTCTTTTAAATGAGCTTTAAGGAATTTAATAAAAAACACTATATGGTCGTGTGACGTAGAACTGTATGAAAAAAATTCAAAGTAAAAGCCAAGGGATCAGAATGGACCAAGCTAGATCGATGTCATTTATTGTAGTTGAAAAACCACTGGATACTCCGTTTCCTTAGATATATATAACAATATAACAGTAGTAGTAAGGGTGCCTTTCTAGTCAGCCCAGTCTTCCTGGTGTTTGGACCAACCCCCCAAAAGTACCTCCCATATTCATCAAATCGGCACACTAAAGGGGACCATGTTACACCCCGAAGTGCAAAAGAAGCCCCTCAGTCTGTCAGTGTGCACTTTGGATGGACCCAACCCACCCCCTAGTGCCCATATGTTTTATCTCTCCATCTTACATGACTACCTTTTTGCCTCTCTGTTACCCAAGCAGAGATTCAAGTGCTTTTATGGTCGTACCAAAAGCCTCACTTATCAGCAAGGCATCCTAGCATTGTGTTAAATGCCTCTTTATTCATCCTAAACACCCCTCTACAGGTTTCAATTGGCCCTTGGGTTGAGTTGGTTGTCTCAGTGGTCAGTGATAGAGCTGCTCTGCAAAGTGTCCCTTTGTAAGGTCCCAGTTCTAATGAAATCAACTTCCCTGTTGTTACAGTGCTCTGTAAATGCCGCCTGACTCCAGCTCAGAATACATGCTCAGAAGAGTGGTCCTCTTTTTCTTTCTGGCTCTATCGCTTTAGGGAGTGTCTGCTCACCATTAATCATATACAGGGTTGAGTTATGCTGACGTTATACACTGTTCATGGAATTTATACTCCTCATGTTATTGCGTGCTTTATGTTTAATAGTTTGCATGCGTTGAATAAAGAGGCCTTGGGCTTCATTGATTTACTGTTGCCCTCATGTTGTGTGGGTGTAAATGTTTGTTATCGCTGTACTTACTCTCTTTTCATCCACTTCCTGCGCTCCTGCTGATGCAAAAAGTGAAAGGAGCCATCTTTCTTCCTCTCTTCTTCGCCCCTCTCTCTTTCACTGAACGCTTCATTTACCACTCTCTTACCTCTAACAAAAAAAATCCTCCTCTGTAACTCTCGTCCTCTCCCTGATCCTCTCTGTCTTTCTTCAGGACGACACAGAGCCCTACTTTATTGGAATATTCTGTTTCGAGGCGGCCATTAAGATCATTGCCCTGGGCTTTGCGTTCCACAAAGGCTCCTACCTCCGCAACGGCTGGAATGTAATGGACTTCGTTGTCGTCCTCACAGGGTAAGTCTGCTACCCGCTGGGTGTCAGCCAGAGATGAAAGTCATAAGTGAGAGAGTGGTTTCTTTTGTGTGGATCTGTGAGCTCCCTGAGAGAGTGTGGAGTGGAATCACCTTCTTACAGGCTCAGCGTCTGCCTACGAGCGCCCAAACGCAATTCAACAAGTTGCTCGAGCCTGGAAATGATGCGAAAAGAGATTCGCATCGGCTGCTTTGGCCTTTCAGCTTCTGTCTTTGATTTTACTTTGTCGCTGAACCACACTCGGCTTTGTGAACTATTTATGCGCGCTCTTCGTTGCTTCTGACTTTGTGATGATCAGGGGAGGCCTCCCCCTTTTTGAAGCAAGGCAGCACCATCACAAACAAGTCTAGATTAAAAAAGAGAGGATTTTTTTTTCTTCTTGGTGATGTTGTAGAACTTCACTGGCCTGCCCAGCTGTAAGTCAGCTCAAATGTTAAATTAAAAGGGAGGAACTTGAACAGTTGGTAAAAGCTTGTGGCGCTGGGAAGGCTTGGCACACAGTCTTCTCTGTTGAGGTAGCAGAATTGACTCAGGCATTGTGAAGGCAGCTTTTTCATCGCCACGGTAGTTTGGAATTAGAGGGACTATTTTTGAATTGTATGTACACCAATTTTAAATCAGTGTACTCGTCTTGACATCAATGTTTAGTGTCGATATAATAATGATATAATGAAAATGAGAAATGAACATAAGAAAAGTCAGAGTCCATGAGTGCTGGTTTAGCTCAAGGGTTGAAGTGCTTGCCGCATATACAGAGGCTTTAGTCCTTGTTGCAGCAGTTGCTGGTTTGACCCTTTGCTGCATGTCTTCCCCCTCTCTCCACACATTTCCTGTTTCTCTCAAACGCTCCAAAAAAGAAGCTGAAAACAGGATATGTTCACCCCCCCAAAGTGCTTGATGAATCATCTCCATTTTTTTGTTTTCAAGGAAATAATAGACTGCATTTGAATAAACTACAAAAGGCTTTAATTGGTGGGACCAAAACTGTCACACAGGACACAATTAGTGTGTCACATGCACAAAAAAATAAAGAAAATACATTGATTTTAAAGATGTCTTTAATACTCTCAGGTTTAGGATGTCTGACAATCATATTTCTTTGTGTTTTTAATGAGGTTCTTATGCGTTTTCAATAGATTTTGTCCATTAACTCTTTTGTATCAACACAGAAGTACAGAAACAAAAAGACAACACAACAATAGCAACCGAAATTAAAATTAACAATAAACAACAGAGACGAACTGCCAGCAGGCTAAGAGAAAAGCAGCACGTCTGTGTCTGTCCAAATAATGATAACAGTGTTCATAAATTGATTTAATAAGTAATTAGTCAGTAATAGAGTCCGTGATTGAGAGAGGCTCAAGGTGAAGGCAAAAGAGAAGGCACATGCATGAAAACTAAACACGGTGATACAGTGTAGTAAAAACAACCCAGAACAGTCAGCTCCTAGTTAGGTATTTAATGTACTCAATACGAAGTACGAACTACAGGTAGGGAAGCATGTCATTTTACCATGTTGGAACAGGGAGCGGTCGTCCTCAAGCTTCTAAAATACTGAGCTTGGTGTTAGTCCAGGCAGGCCACAAAGTCAAGTTTGACACTGACAAATGTCTTTCTGTTTGAACTTCTCTACCTTTTCATCTCTTCCTCTTCAAACCACTTTGCAACCCATCACCCACCCTAGCTCCTCCTTTGACACACACACATATTTCTGTTGCATGCCTCTGCTCCGTACCCTGCTCTTCCTGCCTTGTCTTTTCACTTATAAAAGGTAGAGGAAGCAAGTTCCACATATGCAAATGGAGGGGCAGGGAACTCTCAGAACAGAGCCATACCGCCAAATACAATGTGAAGAGAACAGTCCTGACAGAAATACAGCTTTAGGTTATGTCCGCACTTTGTATTTATTCTTGCTATGTTCCTGCCTAATGTCCTACAGTCATTATTGAACCAGTCCCTGTTGAGAGTGTAGCTTTTGTTCCCTGGCATGTAAATGGACAGTGTATTTGAATAGTGATGTGAAACGCGGTTATACACATGTTTTTTAAGGACAGATATTAACCCCAATACATTGCTTAAAGGCTTTTATAGATTGACAACATTTTGGTTTTCAATGCTGTGCAGAAATGACAGTGGGGTATGGATGTGGACTGTGAGTTATGGTGACTAATAACACTGTTGTGTCTGCTACCACTTGAAAGCCTTACTAATGGAGCCCCTGCATAGCAAACAAAAAGTACAGAGGTTGGTTGCTGTATTTTAAGTCCATGTCTGAACTGCAGGTTGTTAGCTGAGTGGACAAGAGAGCTCTATTACTGATGCTTTTATAGAGGAAAGTTGTATTTTTGTTCTCCTTCTGAGCAGCTCTCAGTGGGCTCGGACTAGAGTGACTGCCCTGTTAGAAAGCTGTCAGACTCCTGTGCTTTTGGGACAACTAATGGCCTGTGTTTCCTCTTATTAGAAAGGTGTCAGAGCCGCGGTCAGCTCATTCTTTCTTATTACTGCAGGGGACTCAGTTTGCAAGGCCCCGTCTCTGTGTCCAGGGGTCGGTATGGTGCTCTGTCACTGATGAAAATTTTAATTTGGTCACTCAGAGTAAAGTCTGTGATTTTCAACGCAAGATAGCGTTTGAAGGGAACTTTTGATGCATTGCACTGGAGAGCAATGACTTACAAAGTGTCGTGTGCATAGGTGTCTGTTGTTTCAGCCTGATGCAGTTCATTTAGCTCTAAGTAGAACTCTGCAGCACAACAATATAATGTAGCTAAACGGAAGTTATATGTGCGAAAACACTATTTGTTTTGTGAACTTTTACAGAGAAAAGATAATTTTCTGCCTTTTTACAGAGGTCCTTTGTGGCTTAGATTATAGCTATTTCTGAGAATCAATAAAAACAAACACAAAAAGGCAGATATTGAACAAGGAACGGAAAAACAAGATTTCAGAGTGCTTCAAGTGATGAGGAAACAGATGTGTGAAGAGCAAAAGAGGAGACTGGGTGTCTTTGGTTAAAGATGACGTTAAAGATCATTAGACTGACTTAAAAGGCATCCTCTTCTTCTCTTTAAAGCCATTGCTGGCAAATTACAGCTACATACTTTTCCTTCACTCAGAATATTGGTGGGAAGGTTTAGTCTGGTTCTGTAATGGATTTTAAGCTCTCCTGCAACACTTACTCAGGAGATGATTTCCTCTGAGTTGAAAGATGGAAAAAAATCTTCAGTAACTGGAAGAATGAGCTCACACAGAGGCACATTGCTTGAAGCAAAACTCTCTAATAACTCTGCTATCCACATGGAGAAGGACAGCTGCTGCTTTCAGTGCCAAGATGCACACTTGATGCTTCACTCATTTTATTAGCTTTTTAAGGTCTTCATAAGAGGTTTATTTTTATTTTTATTCAACTGTTTATTTTATTCTTCTATTTATCTCTCCTGTTTAACACTATGATTATTTTGATATTGAATTATTTAATATTTGTCTTTCTCAGGTTGTAGTGTGTCTGAAATCAGCGTTGTATGACAGATTTCTTCTCATCAACATCGAAATCTTAAGAAATTGCTCCTCAGTTTTTGGAGTCTTGTTGCTGACACAGCTGGACACAAATGAACCATTATGTTGTGTGTGTGTGTGTGTGTGTGTGTGTGTGTGTGTGTGTGTGTGTTTGCCTGTGTTCCGTTGCTAAGCAACCAAAGTAGATAATGTGCCTTGGTGTGGTCGGGGGTTTCTGCCTGTGTGTGTTTGTTTTGTGCTCTACATGCTCCTGTGGGATCGGTGGGGGGGGTTTGAGCATCAATTCAAAATCAATCAGATCACCTCTGAGTGAAGTCAGCCTCACTGGATCACGATCTAAGCTGACTCTGACCCTTGGTGGATTCATCCTGATGACATGGATAAAATACAGGAAAAGAGACTGAACCATGTCCTGAGACGGTTCTGCTCTCTTAAGTGATGTTAAGCGGATTAAACATCACACCTGGGGGTTAAAATCTCTTCTGCTGAATGAAGCTTGGCGTGAATTATGAAATGATTATCAAACACATAGAAAATAAACCCCAAAGATTGATGTCAAGGCTGCACAGCTGGACGTTATTGATATGAGCATAAATGATTAGGAAGAAATAACTTTACAATTGCTGGGTTATCAATCACAGGTGTCGTGAGCATTTCTATCGATCCTTTGTGTCTGAAATCCAATAGTGTGGGAAATGATAACTGAAGAATTGTTACTGGAAAATATAAGAAACAGACAGCAGAATCATCCCACTGTGTTTTTATTTTGTTTTTAAATGATCACAGCTGTGCTACACTGCAAAAACAAATGTACCAAAATCAAAATCTCCCATTGCACCTGCTGTAAAACCTGTTTTTTATACTTTTACATTGAATTTACCCTGTAGTGTACGCCCTAGGTTTGCACAGCTCTGTATTTACACAGGAGTGCATGGCCTTACATGCTCCTCCTCTAAAATCTAACAATAAAACAATGCAGATCACAAGCTTTGTGACTGGTCAGCTGAGAAGCACCATAACTTCCTGCATTGATAGCATTTTCACTGTCGCCACCTACGTTGATTCAAAGGCCATACATTTCATCTCCTCCAACATCTTCTCTCTGTTGTACAATGCAAGAATTGCTGTATGATATGGTCCAGGTTTATTTGTTTGCATGTAGTCAATAGTGTTGTGTTGTAGGGTGATGCAGAAACTTAAATGCACAGGTATGAAGTGCGATTTTTTGTTTTACAATTTTTAAATCGATTTTTATGTTCAAATTGTTTTTCAAATTTGGGAATAAATCTTAAAAACTGACTTACATGTTATAATGTGTATTTGTTGGGGAAAATAGTCCTTGAATAGTCAGTAGACAATCATAATCATTCAACTGTTTCACTGGTGTTAAAAATGCTAAATAAGACTCGAGAAATCAAAAATACCGTAGAATCGCAACTTTGATCGAATTGGCATAAAAAAAAATTGTAGAGGAATCGAATCGGGAGAAAAGCATTTTGTCTCAGTCCTAGTATATGCTGCGGTGTAGAGTCAGCACAGAGGTACAAAATAGACTTAAGCTGCAAATTGTGGACAAGTCCAGGTATAAGACCTCTAGTGAGCATGTTTCGAGGGGGCTGTTTCCTAAATCTGGTAATCTGTATTCTGAATAACTGACTAGCAGAAAGTCAAGTCAACATAAATTTTAACAGCACATGAAAAAAACCAACTGCAGTTAAACCAAAGTGCTGTTCAAGCCTAAAAGCAAACTATCAAAAACAATTAGGTTTTTAAAGACCTCAAAAACACTACAAAGAACACAATAAGAACACAATAGATGCAAATGTTATGATCCTTAACTAGTGTAAAGCCAACACAAAGAGATGTGACTTAAGTTGTGATTTGAAAATGTCAGGGCCTGAGCAGAAGGCAGCTCTGCTAAAAAGGGGATCACACAGCTTGGCTAAGACCAGCAGAGCTAGAACCACCAGCGTTTGGTGTTACTGCAGGAGAACATCTAACCACCCATTGCCCAGGACCAAATGGCCCCATGCCAATTAAACACGGGCCAGTCTGTGTTGTCCTAGCTCAATTTTCTAGATCACAATACTGCCAAACGAAGCCACACTGCGAGATGCTATCCATCACCTGAGCTTGTTTACATTTGGGTGGTAGAGCATGAAAGAATTCTAGCAGAACGAGATAAATTCACGTTTTTAGATTTTTGCAGATTACATTACATAAGCCAATCATGTACCTTCTTCTTTTCCCAGTCTTTCTTAGTCTCAGTATCGGTTCCTTGCCTTTTGTACAATCCCAGTGCCCAGTCTTGGGTTAATTATATTGATGCAGCCATCAGCGCCTAATGAAAGGATCTAACTGATAGCGTTGCCGGAGGCTGTGGCAGACCTTTAATCTAGCCTGATAAGGCATTAGAGGCCTCTAATAAGAGAATAAATCTGGCCTGCTTGCCAAAGGCCTAATCAATAGAAGGCTGAGCAGGCCAGTGGAGGAACACAGAGCTCTGATGAGGAGCCAGACACGACCAATCACCCGCTGAACATAACAGAGTCCATGACGGGCAAAGAAGAGATGAGAGGTCTACATTTCTCAGAAAACCATTTTCTTCCGGAGCGTTTTTCACATTTGTCAGTGTGATGCATTATTCCTCCAGAAAGTGGGGGATCGTGACTCAGCGGAGGCAAATAAAAATTTAAATAATCCCAGAAGAAAGGGATTAAAGGACACTCACTATAATGATTCTAATTTCAGAGGAGAAACTCTAGAGTCCATTTGTAACCAGACGTTATTTTTTCCCCTCCTTTAAGGATCAGTTGATGCAGCGTCACTTATATAACCGATGAGAAAAGTGGTTCCTTACATTTTGAAATGTCGCCGTCGTGGACCACTGGGGGTCAGTCTGAGGGGGTGGAGTTGGATTTATGGGGGTTTAACTGGACAAGCAAAGGATACAGTCTTCAAAAAAATCAGCGTTTAACCCAGTGTAACTGTTATCCTATATGTTGTTTTGAAGGGCAAAATCGGGTAGCCTGCCATCTGAACTAAGGCTATCATGATGTCAGCTTTTCACCTTGTGGCTATAAAATATTAAGACAAAAATATTATCACAATGTTTCCGGAACACTTAAAAAATAAAATAATGCTGTCAGTCAGGAAAGGCCAATCAAGAGTGCGGAAACAACCCTGCCAACAAACACATTTGACTTCTTTGTCATTCATTTCTAATGTTCAAAATTTTCATTCATCCAAATCACCAGCTATGCGGCTAAAATTTGTTTGAAGGAAACCTTACCTCATAAACGATTGTTCGTCATCATAGACTGTATATAGGATGCTTGGTGAAGCCACTCTGAGAACAGCACCCTCTGTTGACGGGCTGCAGTATAGGTCATAAATCCCGCCTCCGCCAGAAAAGCTTATGGAGCTGTGGACAAACTTCAGAAATTAATTACACAGAACATACATTTTTCTCCCACCTGGTTGTGATGTTGACATGTAGTTACAGTAAGACTGGTTTGTGCTCAAGTCCTCTTTTTTTTGTGCAGCTCCATTTTAAAAAGTTATTAGGGGGCTCATGTTTTCTATGATTGACACTTGATACAGCCTATGGGCGTTAAGGGATTGCGTAGCTCATCCGGGGGATACGCTGTTTGAGCCGAGTGTCGTCACAGCGACTCTCTGTGACTCTCCTGCCAAATGCGCCCAACTGCGCAATCTTGGTTTCAGGAAATGAAGAAAAATTGCAGAAATACAGAGAGCTTTTTGGCCTCAAATCCGTATACTAGCGGGAGGAGGAACCAAGTTGTCCATAGTATATACAGTCTATCTTGAAGACTTAAACAACAGGCAACTGTGTAGAGTTGAGATACGAACATAGATATACAGTCTATGTTCGTCATGCTTTCATGATGATTGTTTTTTTTTCGTCCTGTGTTTAGGTTTCTTTGTGGTCAAACTTTGCTTTTATTTTGAAGTTTAAACTAGTTCCTGTAGTTTGTAAGTTGTGGATGTGAACAACAAAAGAAAATGGTGAGAAAGTATGAATGTTTGATTAATTAATAACCTGAAGAGACTGACATTTTTTTTTGATTCATAGTAAATCTATGAACGTCAGTTTATAAAAGTGTTCAATCATCTCTCAGAGTTATAAAGGACCATGACTATGAATTCACAGTATTACAGTGAGTGAGTATTACTGTGTTTATTTTAGCACAATTTATATGGAAAGGGTGTTAGACTGTTTGTGTGAGAACTTTCACGTATTGTGTTGTGGAGGTACAACATCAAATTAAGAGTCGTGCATAAATCAAAGCAGTGCAGCAAATAAAATCTGTAAGATTTTGGCTTAAATTAAGTGCAGAAGCTCAACCTTTATGGGTTAAAAACACAGAAATAGAGGCACAGTAGAGCCTGAGCAATATGAGGAAAACATGCAGTTACATTGTGCAATGTCATGAGATTATAAAGAGCAATAAATAAGTGATACAGAGACTGTGAGCTTCAACTGGTCGTGTCTTTGTCTGTTAATCTTTTTACGATTTACAAACTCCTTATATTTGCAACTTTTCCCTCCTTGATCCGAGGGAGTTAAGAATATCCAGCAAGATTGATTGAAAAATCATTGCTTGATGACATTTTTATAATTTTCTTTTATGAATAATGCTAAGTTTAGACTTCACCAATGTGATTTTAGCAAACACATGTCCTGGGCTTGTATGTATTTGCATGCATGTGTGATACATGTGCCTTCTGTACTTGTGGGTGACTTATTCAAATAATCAAAACTCCTTCATTAATTGGTAGGGACTCTTCATATTTGTGAGCTTTGTGCCTTGTTCGCTGTAATGCTCCAGTTCTTTCTCCCATGGCTAAATCTCTTTTGCTGTTCATATTTTTAATGGAGGCAAAGCCTGAACTGCACCTGCACAGAGGCTATTAAAAATCAGAATATGAAGAGATTCTCAGTCATTGAGCTCTTATATTTAAAAGACATGAAGACTGGCTGGCTTACTAAATGGAAAGTCTCTCATTAAGCTCTGTTAAATGTTGACTTTGGAATCAATGTGTCACTAATGTGGTATTATGTTGACAATTGTTATGTTGTGATTGTGTGTCAGTAACGGCTGAATGGTTCTTCATTTAACCCTCCTCCCCTCTTCCTCTCTTGGCCTTTGATAGCCAGTCTGTTATTGACCAAATCCTCAAATGGCCTTTTACTGCCTGCTGAAACTTCATGGAAACCACAATCTGAAGCTCTCGGTCAAGCCACTAAGAACAGTAATTCCACTGTAACCCCCCCGGGGAAGCAAAGCCAGGCCAGTTTTTTTCATTATTTATCAGTATGTTTGATTCATCAGCAAGTGGACGGGGCCAGAGTCTGTGCTCGAATCGACTTCAAAGTTGTGACGTCCTTTCATGTGCCTTTCAGGCAACGCAGATAACACAATAGGAGGCTTCAAAGTGTGGCTGCAGAGACTACAGAGGTCGGGTCACTTTAGCTTACGCTTGCACCCGGCGGCATGAATAAATGTTGCCTTTGAACGTCTGCCAAAATGCTGCTGTCTGATCATAGGTCCGACTGTCTGGACTCGCTGAGGTTACAGGTGTGTCTGATCTGGGCTGGTTTTGCATCTATGTGAAAGTGTTTATCTGTGTTTGTGCTGCATGGGTCAAAGCCAGGGCTAAATAGCATTTTATCATACAACCCCAGTAACTAACAGCTGGGACGCTGTGTAAAATGTCAACAAACACAGAATTTGATATTCGATTTGTTTGTGCATGATTTGAAACTTGTAATTAACACAAGTTAGTGAAAGACAACCTACTGAATGTTGAAAATTATTATTGTTTTGAATGTCAGCAACTACAGCGGCATATTGACTTTTGTGTAGCATCACCTCTTCTTTTAATGACACTGTAACTGTTCAGAAACTTAGTAGACCAGGTTCTGGAGTCTTAAGAGTTAAATGTTGTCCCATTCTTGCCTGCTAGAGGGTTTCTTCTCAGATTTTCAGGGTCCCCTTTGTCATATTTTCCTTTCAAATGTTTTCATCGGGTGACAAGTCAGGACTGCAGGCAGGCTAGTTTATCATCCAAGCTCTTTTATTATGTAGACATGCTGTTGTGGTACTATACATACAAATTGTGGTTTGGAAATATTTTACTGAAATATACAAGGTCTTCCCTGAAAAAGGCAATGTTTGGATTGCAGCATATGTTCCTTTGAAACCTACGTGTATATATTATTCTGCATTAATGGAGCTTTTCCAAACTTGTCAGCTATGAGCGTTTATGGATCCCTTTAACATTAGGGATGCCGGATTTTGAGCTTTTTGTGCTGTTGTTGTATTTCTTGTCGTCCTCTCTTTTGACTCTGGCTTGAACCTTCGAGGTCAAACTAGTCTGGGATTTCTCTTTCTCTCGTTTCCACTCGCCTGCTAAGAGCTGGCCAATAGTACAGACTGTCAGACTACAGTGCTAATTCCCTTACACAACCAGATTTGTCCAGCTTGCATTTATGAATTTTTTAAAGCGTGTCTTGATCCTCTCAGTGAGATGTTTACTGATTTAAAGACATTAATACTTGTTAACCTACATCTTATTTTCTTTCCTCGAAGGCACTCTGGATATGAAAGCCTGTTCTGTCAGATGTGTTTCAGCTCGGTAATGAAGCGGCCTCTCTGTAATGTTATTGATCTTTTTCTCATTACCTGCTGGAAGGACAGATGTAGTCATTGACCTGACAGCTGGGTAGTGTGGTTGCGTTTCGAATAAGTGCGCGTGATTATTGTGTTCTTGGTACAGGTTCTTCTGCTGAATGTCTACTAGCCAGTTAGCGATGCCTTTCATGAACAATGCACTCTCTGTGAGGCCGACTGAGTGCGGCTGATGCTGAGGCCATGTTGTCCACATCAAGCCGGACTGAAACAAGCTCCCCTCCGTCTGTCTGCCACAGGAGCTCTGAGCGGCTGGGAACCCTGTCAGCTTGTTTTCTTCCCGCTCACGCACACGCATGCAGCAAGGAATACAAAATAAAACCAACCAGTCTTTATGTTATTGACTTTTTGATTGATTTGAACAAGTTTAAAGTGAAGAAAAAAGTCAATTTGAATATCCCAGAGGTTGCGTTTACTCTCCTTTGACTGTTCTAACATTCCCAATAATGGCCATATTTTCTTTTCACCTAATAATGATTGGACAGGTTTGAGAGTTTACTACTTCATAGGAGGAGAAGAAGTTGGTTCTGCATTTTTAAAACTCAAAAATCAGTAGCGTTTGAGCTTATCAAGTCTGCCATTAAGACTCGACTGAATATGCGAAGAGGTCCAAAGTGCATCTTACTAAAGCTAGAGAAATTGAAGAAGCTAAAGTCAATTTATGTTGCAGAATAATTTTTTGCAAACAGGGGAGCACAATCATCAAGGCCAAGGACATCAGCACTGTCCATCAATTCATACTGAATCATGTCGAATCTTTGACTGTCTGCAGCTTAAAACAACTCTGTCAACTCTGGCTGCCGTTGGCGCTGCTGCAGGGCTGCCATCTTCCTCTTTCCCCAAAGCAGCCAGACTGTAGAGTGTTTGTGATTTAAAAATCATAATCCTATGGTGACGCCAATGTTGAAGTCAGCGGGATAAAAGCTTGTAAGCTAACTCACTAAGGTGAACATGGTCAGGTTGGTGAGAGGACAAACAGGTGAAAACAATCCCAGTTAAAAACATACTGTCATCTTGCCTTTCCTCCAACAGAAGAGACTGTCAATACTTGATATGTGTATAAGTATGAATAGAAGTTAATGATCTGCATCCCTGATTATAGCACAGATGCTGGTTTTTGCATAATTTTGTTGTTGGCCACCAAACCTCTGAATTTGTGGGCTAAAGAAGTTTTTGTTTTTCTGACCTGAACCTGAAATGTGAAAACAGTAAGAAAAGGCATTTTTTTAAGCAAAACGACAAACCTTTAAATATCAGTGACAGTGCAGTAAATGATAGGACACACACGTTAAAATGGATTGTAAAAACAGGACTCTCGGAGGAGGCAATGCTTGGTGGCCATAGAATCACCTTTTGTGGCCACTGTCCAACTCAGACATCCTCCTATTTGAATCCAGATGCACACGGCTTGTTTAAGAGTCAATCTCTCCTCTTACTGAATTAGAAAGTAAAAGAAGCACAACCTCCTTATTTCAATAATCTCATCACAAACAAACACAACCTTTGGTCCTTTGTTAATCTGTTTTCTGCCTCTTACATAACTCGGAAAAAGAGCAGCTATGCCCCAACCCCCAAGTCTACACTGAGCCACCTCGCTCTAGTATTGCCTCGCCCGATCAATTTCTCATGTTTCCCAGGGGCATTTGATTGATACTGTTCCCTTCCCTAATGCTTTCACTTGTCTCCTTGACATTATGCCCCCGGGTTACTTTAAGAAGCCATCTGTAGTATTATTGTATCCCTTCATACCATCATGAACGAGTCACTCTAATCATACCATCACTGAATACCTGTAGATGAACCGCGGCTTGACCCTGATCAGAAACACACCTGGATGTAAGCATTCAAGCAAGCTTACACCTTAAACAAAGCATTGACAAAGCAAATACATGTCATTCTTCTTAAAACACCAATAACATGTAAGCCCTTTTAGCTCTGTCTGCTGTCTACGACACTATTGATCATATCGAACGGCAAGGAAATGCTCTGGGATATCTGATGTGGAAATCAGCCGATAGGGTCTAGACCTCTGCTTCTTTGATTTGTGGAATGCCTCAGGGGTCAATTCTCGGGCTCATAGAAATTCAGTAATGTATGCTTTGGGATTGTCAAAATTTTCATTGCATTTCAATACTAAGTGATTTGAAATTTTACAATCCCAGGGAATTTTACACTCATTGGTATCATAAAGGAACTGAAAGTTTGTGGAAAAAAAGACAGATTAGGTCTAAACTGAGATGTTTGGTGAGCAGGAGTGATTGAGAGATGTGAAGAGGAAAAGCACTGATGAAGTCAAAGTGGTGAAACAGAAAACAGACTTCCATTTTAGACTGTTGTAAAGGGATTATGCTCCAAAGAATTTACAAACATGCCCACATGTCTGCACAAAATTGCTGGAAGGAGGAAGTTTGAAAGGAGTAGACACACTTAATACATGACAGATTATTATTATTAGTCTTCTTTCTGCTTCCTTTCATTCTAGATAGGAGAACGTTTGCATTTAAGTTAAATTGTTTCTTTTTATTTTTAAAAGGAATGAAATAAAGAATAAATGAAATGAAATTATTGAAGGGGGAAATTCATGGGTATATTCCCCTATTTAAAAAAATCAAATTTTGTTTTGTGAGTTTTTCAAAAAAATTTTTGCAGATGCCAATGATTTTTCATTAGTTATACTTTTAGTTATACCACTGTGAAAATACTGCATGTTTCCGCTTGTTGAAAAAGCTGGTTTATGCTTTTGTGTCCTGCTGCTGTGATGCTCTCTAACCCTGCCTTTGCAAAGATACTGTTAACCCTTTCCAGTAAATCCAGGCTCCTGCTGCAGGATTAAGACCTCATATCCCCTTAACACAAGTTGGTGTTTAAATTTTGGATCCAAAAAGATCTTCTTTCTCATCTGTGTGGCTTTAGATAATCTAACTTAAGACTGTATTGGTCAACTACAAATGTTTCAGACCTCTGCAAAGCCCCTCTGGTTTTGACTAAGGCCTGCTAGTTGAACCTCATTTTTGCATTTATTCTCCTGGGTTCCCAGTGGTTGAATTGTGTTCTCATGTGCATCAGGTCTGCAGTCTTTTTGCATGTTTTGAATCACAGCTAAAAGCTCCTTATGTTGTCGTTTTTGTAGCAAAGTGTTTTTGTGCTAAGGTGTTTTAAGTATGATTGATTCCTCCTACTCTTTGTGTTTCTTCGAGTCTTTATGTAATGATTTGTTTTTCTCATCTCTGAGTGAGTAAAAATTTTACCGACTAATTATCAACTTCAAACTCTATTGTGATGTAAATTTGACGCTTGTCATGTTGGATTTAGCATTAGAATGTCTGGACTTGACAGCTGATTTGACAAACTGGCTAATCACAGCTCACGCCAACCAGCAGGCAAGCCCCACTCCATGAATATTTATGAGAACAGAAATACAGTGAGCCAAGGTGACTCAGTCTAACACTGTGGATGTAACAAATCCAGCTCACATCTCTCTCACTGCCATGGTGCCTATTTATGCCTGCTGACTGAAATGGCTGCTCGCTGGAGGGCTTTAGTGGCTCGACCAATAATCATAATGACACATATTTGGCAGGTTCTTGGCAAGATTGTCACATTTTGCATCATCTGCTCCACTTATGAAAGATGGCCTCCGGTACGAAGGCACGCCTCATGATATAGAAGCTGAGAGGGATGTTGGCGAGCTCACAGACATGCACGGTAGTCTGTATTAATCATCCATTTATTTGTCTTATTAGATACAAAATGACACATGCGTTTAAGTGAAGCAAACACAGATACTCGTACATGTATAAACACATGATGAATCAAAGAGGGAAAACATGAGTAAGCTTCACTCTTTCTCACACATACAGAAATACACACTCAGTTTTGTGTCTGCTGCCAAAGATCCAGTCAAATGTGACTGAAAACGATGCTTGTCATTTCCTGAAGGCAGAGGAAATGGACTACACCACAGCCGATGTGGCAGACCGGCAGGTTTCCCTTTTCATACATGATTCAGTGCAGAGGTAATTACAAGCAATGTGCTGTTTCCTGGCAAAAATCTGTGATTTTACTGGTACTCGCACTGCATTTAAAACCAAAAACTGGAAATGAGATACATCATTTGGTCCTTTACTAAGATGAAGTCTATCAAATGAAAAGTGAGATTCTGTGTCGAAGGCCTAATGAAGGAGAAGTGGGGCATTTTTAATTTGACAAGTCAGAAGTTGTTTGGGAATTGTCTCCTGTTGTCGTTAAAATCTAAAATCAGGCGATAAAATCTACAACTTGATTGCTAGCATGCAAAAGCAACATGACATCATTTGGCAATTTGAACTATTCCTCTCTAGTAGCTTTCTTACATCTTTAATCGGGTCATCCACTGTGGTCACAGTCAGCACGCAGCATTAGAGGCTGATTGGCATTTATGGCTGGGACGCGAATGGCACCACACACATATCATCCATATATACTGTGCAATTTGTGTCATTTTTCCATGAGCTCACTCCAAGATAAAACGGAGAGGCCTTTTTCTGTCAAATGTGTGAATGGAATTGTGTCATCAGGATGAGAGTACACAGTGCAGCTCAGATAGAACTTGTACGTTGGTTTTAATTGGGTGTAAGTGACCAGAACTGTCTTTTATTTGATGGGTGTTGATCTATTGAATAAAACTTCAGGTTTGTTTCATTTGTAAAGTCAGAGACCTCTGCAAAGACTTCTGCACTGTTCTTGCCAGTCCTGTTGCGGAAGTGCCAAAGACAGTTTTTATTCAAGGTGCCATCACATATTGATGACAGAATCCAATCCAAATATGATGGTCAGTGTGCTTGATGCCAGTTTTCAGCTTGACGCTAAGCCTGATAAAACCTACCCTAACCTGACAAACCAGTATGGTCCTCACCTGGCTTGACGCATTTTTTCTTTTTTTCTTTGTCCTTAAATTCAGTAAATGTTGTTCAGCATAAACTAGCTTTAACATAGTCTGCACTGCCTCACTTGCCTTTTATTATTAGAGCATATAAAGATGCTTAATGCTTCTGTAAGCACTTTTATCTTGTTACGTGATGGGCTGAAGAAGTTACTGTTTATGCCTTTGTGTCATCTAAAAGCAAACAAGACCATCACTCAGAAGATTGATGTATTCTGTGCAGTAATTCTTGAAGGTCTTCGCCACTGCTGAAAGGATGTGTATCAAATGAAATGAGTGACAGTGTTCTACCTGGCGGGGTAAACATTTTCACAGCAAAGATTCACAATGACCATGAGATTTGTATTTATCAGAATGCAATGTGACCAATTTAAAGGTACAACTTGGCAAATTGAATTTTAAAAATTGCAAACACATCTCACATACCTCTACGCAGATCAGATGGGTCAGCATTCTCTTGTGCATGAGGGAGACCTCAGATCGGAGGAGCTTATCGATCTTGTGCATCACAGTTCCTGAAAACTGCTAAGTCATGTTTTCAGGGGATGGATCATGGTCCGAATGCAATGTGACCAATTTAAAGGTACAACTTGGCAAATTGAATTTTAAAAATTAATGGTGTTAATGTTGAGACTGTTGACATTAACTCTACATCGTCTGCCACTGGCTGCAGATTTGAATAAACTGCTTAGTGTTGTTCAGATCACAATGTAACTTAATTTGATGAGCTATTTTGCCGCTTTCACACATAAACTTTGGGCTCTATGATAATCACAGCTCATTATTTGCATGCCCACTTCTAGGATGAGATCACATGTGCCAGGCGAATGCTAATGCTAACAACTTTGCACCGTAACAGTGAAATGTTTATATTGATTTAAATTGGTGTACAAAGCTTTTGTAGATCATTAAAAGGCATCAGTACTAATTCTAACTTGTTAGTTAACCTGATAAAAATTTCTCACAGGAGCTTTAAACAGCCAAAGATTTATACGTGGGGCCTCACCATGCAAGCTTCAAAAGTGCGGCATGGAGAGGGTCAGCCCTCCAACCTGCATGCTAGGTCAGAGAAGTGTAAAGATAATAGCTGCGACCTTTGAATCCTGGAGCTTCCAGCTAACAGCACTGAGGAGAAAGTCAGCGTTTATCCTGTTGAACATGTTGGCTCTGACAGAAGTGAGAATGACACGTCAGCCTGCAGGATGTTTGTACGGCTATAACCCGTGACACTGGCCCACACACATCTTACCCTTGTATCTTCAGTACTCTCGAAGTGTAACATCCGTCATTGGAGAAGCTGCCCCCAAGTTCAGGATGATGAACCGCAAAGTGGAGAAAAACACTCAGTATTTACAGGAAAACAAACTAAAACTGTGAGTAAAGTCATTTAGCTTTAAAATGTCAGAGTTGTTTAGTGAATACTTACCACTCTTTTCCGTTTTGAGTCATGATCCGGCTCAACCTGCTCTTTCAGTCTCTGATTAAATAAAAATGTTTTTGGAGCCGGATGCTCCTTGTCTTTGTCTCGACTAGTAATGCACACTTGGAGTTGTGTTTCAGGTCCAGGTAGAGGGAAAAAGGTGAGGCGGAAGATTTGACTTGCTGTTTGAGGAAAATGTTAGGAGGACGATAAAACATGAATCAGCACGGATGTTTTTTTGACATTTCATCTTCCGACTCAACCACATGATCCTTCTAAGGATTCTGTTGTCCTCGTACCATCCTTACTCTTCTTCTTGGGGCCATATTTTTCATGCACAAGTTGATATACCAAGTAAGCCACATTCTGTGCACTTGGCATCGAAGACAGTTTTTACCATCTTGTGATGGACAGTTAAGTCTTTCTTATGAGTAGGACAGAAGGAACTTGTATAATTAGAAGACCCCATGAGAGCTAGTCAGCAGGATTCAACCCCACCAACAACAGATGGTAAAAACAATAAATTAAATACTATTGACTTTGCAACAGATGAAAATGTTTTGTCATTTTTATCCACAAATAAATAACAGGAAATTGCAGTAGAGCTTCTTTGTGGTTGGACAAAGTTTAAATTGGAAGGAAAAATCCTGGTTCTAATGCTAATCGAACGTAGTTTGACAGCTATTTCTTAAAGATGGTGATGGTTCTGAATTTGGTAAATATCTTGCTTTCATTGGCCTCCTTATACACTGCAACTCCGCAACAGGGCTGGCACAAAGTTCTGCCAGGGTGGGGCTCATATTGCATTATTGCGTTACAAAGGAATAGCTTGTAAACACACAGCGGGAGGGCTACACACACAAACACTCACTCAGACATGCACACACACTGTTTTGTGCCGTGCTTCCAGCTCTGATGCTACACAGTACCCTGGTTTGCCACATTCTGGTGTCCAGGGGAGATCAGGGTGGGTCAACTTTGCCCCACTATTACTCCTTTGAGCATGACATGGAGCACTGGTGGGCGGGTATCTCACCATGAAATGTCCATTTGTAGGAGCCAATGGATTTTTGTGATCTTAGTTGGGGATGGGGGTTGCATTTAGGCGTGACAGACCCCCTCAGGCCCCTAAAGAAAAGACTGCCCAGACTAGAAGATTTTAGGTTGGATTTAGGTTGGATTTGCTACCATCCAATGACTGGGGACGTGGGTGGGGCATGGCCTGATTCGATACTTGCTACCATCAACTATTTGTCTAGCTAAGGCCTCTGTTTGTGTGGCTTCTACACAACTTTTTAGTGCTCCCAACACATTTGGAGCCCTTGAACCAATAATCAACCCCAAACCTGTTTGATATTTACAATTCCGTGTCAGATTGCCTCTCTCAAAATACCTGCAATAACCAATGAGTGGAGCAAACTGGGAAGTGGATGTTGTGTACTTGTGCAGCTCACAAACATGGTGTTCTGAGTTAGGTTGAGTGGAATATTGAAATAAGTTTAAGTTTGTGGGATTATGAAAACTTTTCGAATACCTTTTCCTTATGCAAGATATAACACAGTAAAGTTTCTGTGGTTTTACAATTTTCAAATCGTTGCCAAAATTGTTGAGTGAGTGGTCTAACAGTCTTTTGAAATTGCCAAGTGCTCTGTAGCACTCAAAGTAATAAAGGTTTTTTTTTTTTTTAAAAAAAGGCTGAAATTAGTGATAATTTAAGTCCCTTTTGAGTCCCTTGACCTTGGAGTCAGCCTTAAGTGAACAGTCTAGGAACTGCAGTTGTTTTGCACATTTTTGAAGCTGATTGTAGCTGCTTGGATCTGACCCAAAGGTAAACATTTTAAAGAGAAATAAGTCACCAGTCCATTTTAAAATTGCGGATTTTAATTATTTTAATGCCTTCTTTTTGTATTTCATGATAGTAATAGGAACGTGCATAAACGTCACACTTCTTATATTGTGCTACATATGTTGTCTGAATGAGACTCTACTTAGCCTGTTGGTGTCTCTCTCGTGCACCAGCTGCACCACAAAATGAGCCCCACTTGGACAAATTGCAGATGAAATGGATGAATTGGCTCCTGTTGTTTTCTTTTAAGTCATATCGCGACCCTGAAAGGAGTGGAAAGTGGCTTTCTGTGGTGTCCCCTCCTGTTCCTGAACATCTGCATAATGGAAGCAATACAGGCACGGAGAACATCTCCAACATTGCCTGCTTGCTTTGGCTGTGTGGAAGATGCCGAGGGTTGACTTTGTAGCGTGGGTTGTGAGAAAACAGCATCCCTCTTCCAGTCTCTCCCTCTCTTTCTTATTAGATCTACCCGGAGGATGCTGCTGCTGCCGCCGCTGCTGAAAAACCCATCACACCCCCACCCCACCCTCCTCTCCACTTTGTCTTCCCTTCGTCTCGCCTCAGTGAAGAGGTGCTCTGTTTGTTTGTCCTCCTCAGTCCCCTTGTAAGCTCTCCCACTTTGGAGTAACTGACGGGGTGACACACAGAGAGGTGCGGGGCACATCAGAGATGAGGGAAATTGAGGTGAATGAGGGAGGCTGGGATCAAAGTATTAGTCCCATAATAAACTGTCTATGTCACTGAATGTACTCCATTCTCTGCTGACAAAAGTGCATTTAAGCTCCAGTGTGTGTCCATTCGACATTTTTATTTTCCATTTCCTGCCCCTTTTTATATTCATCTGACAGTTAAATGGACTCAAGAGCCACAAAGCGTTCAGTTTTCTATACTGTGTGCCATAATGGTCTTCTGTCAAGGCAGGGAACAGTATGTACTTTGCAGTACCCCGCTATGCATCTGCGGACATTTAGCACGATCATTCTTGCTGCCACACATGTGGTAATGCTGGTTTGACCCATTGTGATTGTATAGAGTTTATTCATCATATACATTTTACCTCAAGGACGGCTCGATAATGACAAAAAAATCATAATCATGTTTATCATTAATTAGGGGCGGGAGAAAAAATCAATACAGCATAGTATCGCGATATTTTGTCGGGTGATATATAGTATCGTCTCATTTACCAAGTATTGATTTTTCAAATCAATTGTTCATATGAAGTCAAATCTATTATAATGGAGAAATAAAATCTGTAACCCTTTCTTTTATGGTACACTTATTACCAGGTAATTAACAGGTAATTACTTAGTAACAACATGAAATTATCTGGTAATTACATGATAACTACTAAGTCAATACTGTCTAGCTACCAGGTAGGTAACCTTCCATCATCATACAAATTTGAAGCCGAATTGCTCTGGTATTTCCAGGATTTTCTCCGCTTCCTGGAACCACCACTTGTGCAGTAGCATTGTACGCATTTGGCGGGTGGGTCGCTGTGATAATGCTCGGCTCAAACAGCGTATCGCTACGCAATCTTTGCACGCCCATAGACTGTATCAAGTGTCAAGCATAGAAAATAAGAACCCCAAATAGCCTTTAAGAATGTAGCTGCACAGAAAAGAGAAAAACTAGACAGTATTGACTTAGTCGTTATCATGTAATTACCAGATAATTTCTTGTTGTTACTAGGTAATTACCTGTTAATTACCTGGTAATAAGTGTACCGTAAAAGAAAGCGTTACCATAAAATCAACTGTTTGTCCAGTGAGGTTGGCAAAGGTGACATCATGGATCAGGAGAAAGTTAGTACAACAAATAAATATAAGGTTTGCAAGATGTGCTACAGGAAAATAAAATTCGGCGTAAATAAGACAAACATGAAGGATAGACGAATGCTAAATTAGTTGAACAGTTGAAAAAAATTGTATAAATTGCAATATATTGTATCGCAATACTCACTGTATCGCAAAATGTAAAAAAATCGCAATAATATTGTATCGTGGCCAAAGTATTGTGATAATAGGGAATCGTGGGGCCACTAGTGAATCCTACCCCTACTATTAATTGATATCGAGATCAGAATTATTAAACACGTTTACTCATGAATTGACATCTGCATCACATGCATTCTCAGAACTTTTTAACTCTTTAAAAGTTAAACGCTCTGAGCTCTTTCAAAACCAAACTTGAATTAAAAATTTTAATTGCGCCATTTTTACATCAGGAAACAGCATTGTAGGTAAAGGTGGCACGACTTTGATGAAGCAGGATTGTAAGCATGGCTGTTGGGTTGGAGTGTGTATCAGGTGGGTAGGAGAGCCGGGGTGGATTACTGTTGGGTTGGAGAGATGTAGTGCAGGTCTGCAGATTTGAGCAGATGTGTGAATCGACTGAAATCAACCCAGAGACAAAGACAAACAGGAGCAACCTGTCATTTACTTGATCACAACTGTTATTATGCAAATCTGTGCAAAACTCAAAGCCTTACCATTTCCAAAAAGGATGAGTTATGAAGAAATTAGCCCCCCTCCAGTCTGAATGAATAACACGTGATGAAATGAGCTCTTTAGACCAAAACTGTGGTCTTTAGACTAGGCTTTAAACATGTTAATCTGTGATGGAAAAAACTTTAACATGGTAGTTGGTAGGATTCCTCCAGTACTATGTTTTGGAGAGCAGGAGGCTGCAGTTTCAGGACTGCATTTTTGGTACCCCATCTTTAGGTTGGAGTATGTTTAGAGTTTGAGTAAAGGAAGGTTAAACACTAAAAATGTTGTACTCTGAGACCACAAGGTGGTGCTGTCAGAAACAACAAGAGTATTAGACTTGCAATATGAGAAATGCAGTCCTGAATCTGCAGCCTCCAGGTCTGCAGACACATGTCACCTGGATTCCCTGGTGCATCTGAATTGGCTCCATTTGTCAACACTGAAGGTTGCTGTTTGACACACACCCTGACAAGGAGAAACAAGAAAAGCTGGTGACACTGCAGTAAAAACATCCCTCCTTTTCTATCTTTATACGGTCGGTGGCCATTCCATGAATTCATCTTGGATAAAACCAGTCTAATTGGCCAATGCAGTATGTTTGATTTCAGATATACTTAATTATGTTGTTGTGTTACAGACATGTAATCACCTGGAGGCGTGTAAAAGCGGTGCCCCTGCAGCGTTAGAGATCTGTAGTGTGCACAAAGAGTCCTTAAGACTACATCTCCACTCTGCCCTGTCCTCCTCCTGTCTGTGGTTGCTTGTTATGCTCTTGAACTATTGATCCTGGCGCTGAAGTTTATTGATAGGATAAGCAGCATGTGCTTCCTCTGTAGGATCCTTGTTATCCGTGCTACAGGCTGCAGATGGCTGACTGGGGGACACTTGGGCGTGTCTGCATGCGTGGATATTTACTGTCAATTCTTGTTGCTTTTTTGGTTGTTTAAGCGTTTTATAAGGAGTGTTATTGTACATGTGTTAGTCAGCCAACACAGCCCAGAATAAGACTTTTATTTTTGTGAATATTGGAAGTAGCTCAGTTTACTTTGTTTATTTTTATCCATTCATTTCCTTTTTTTTTCTTTTTAGCTTTATCACTTTTATTTGCCTCTATAATTAAATCTGACTCCTAAACTGTGATTCCATAAATAAGCAGGGATGTTGTTTGAAATTTTACGAGTGTGAATTATCTTCTCAAGTTTGTCGTCCTCACACTCATTAATTCAGTGGGTGTTGGCAGCATTGCACTGTACACACATTACAGCAGTTTGAGAGCTAATGTTTCCCTGCTGCTAATTTAATGTTCTGTAACACCATAATTATCCCGTCTCTTATCCACGCAAATTGAGCAAACAAGGAAAGCTTGTAGCCTTTAAGGAAAACACAACCTTTTGGTCCTGCAGCTGAGCCCTATTGACTAAAGTGGTGGTTATCCGAAGATTGGCCAATTTTACAATCAATCAATGCAGACTGGAGTGGATGAGGACACTGGGGTAGGGCAGCTGAGAGCAGAGAATCAGTAATATCTCGAGAAATACCTGCTGACTGAGTATCTTCTTTCTGTGTCGTTTTTGGTCCCTATGATCATGCAGGCCTTTAGGCTGAATGTCTACTCAGCAGTGAGACTAACTGAACAAGCCTATTAACGCTGAGAAAGTGACGATGTGAAGGATCGATTGGGTCCTGGATATCATTTGCCCTTCACGGTTCAAGGACTCACAAAGCTGGAATCACTGTACCGCTGAGCCGTTCCTCAACAGCATCTGTGCTGAATGTCTGAGATGCTGCGTCCCTAAATTCACAAGCAGGAAGAAGATTTGGCATGGTAAATCAGGGAAAATACTCAGTTTGTTTTGAGTATGGTGATCAAGCACGTTATTCTGATGTAACCATTTTTTTTACTGCAATTAAAGCCTTTGAAAGACTGTATGTGTAAGAAGGAGACTGACTGGCAGATTGGCCCATATTAGCGTTTATCTGATTATCTGTATTTAAGTAGATATCTGTGGTAGAGTTTGTACCATTCCATTTTCTAAATTTTAACAGAAGGTTTTTCATTTTTACTGTAAATACGTGTCCATTTCAGATGTCAGTTACCAGTAGGGCTGGGGTATATGGCCTCAAAACAATATCACGATATTTCAGGCAGTCCACCTCAATAACGATAAATGGACGATAACTACTCATCTACTTCAGCCGCCGCTCCAGCCGCTACAACTTTTGAAGCATCCTCGATCTCCTCACCTGTCTTTCCTTCTTTGTTATGGACTGGATGGGGTGGAGTCACATCTCTGATGAAAGACAGCGTCTTAAAGGGACATGAGACCATAGCCTACCTACACACATCCAAACCCAGCTTTTATTTATTTGTTTATTTGACACCGAATGTATTGACAAAATGATGTCGATTATTGATGTAAATTTCGGTATTGGTAAATTTTCGGTTTATCACCCAGCCCTAGCTACCTGTTCCATTAATTTTTAATAACAGGTATTTGTGCCACATAGTTCCACGGACAAGCTCATGACAGGATGGCAGAATATCTCGCCGTAGAGTAGAGTTGACTCAGCAGTATACAGCCATCACTGTTTGGTCCTTGTCAGAGTTTCTCACATCTCTACTCTTGTGCTTTTTTCCTGATTCTGAGGCATCAACACTGAATACAAAATGTTCACCTGCTGCTTAACATTTCCCACCTACTGAGAGGATCCATCCTTACTAGATAAATCTCGCAGTGGTCATAATGTTATGGCTGATCCGTGCATTTTTATTCATCTTCATCCACTTATCCTGAAGAATTTGCAATCCTCGGAGTCGACCAATATTGTATTTTAATAGGCAGAAACTGATACTAATCATCAGTAGTTAATGAGATTGATAACAGATTTTACACTGATATGCATCTAGAGTAAAAATAAAAAAAGCTAAGAAGTGGGAATAAAATTCCAACATAAGACTTAAGCAAATGTTGAATCAAAATGCACATTTTCAACATCATATACAGGAGTTAACAATAAACCAGTTACATTTACAGTTGTGTCACAAGGTTTGGCTGACGTCTTGTCGATCTAAAAGTTTTGTGAGTGGGATATTATATTCCACGTCATTCCTAAGACTAACCAGCGATTATCAAGAAATGGAAATGACAGATGAATCAGACATGACATTTGACAGTTCAGTCCCTGTCCCTTAGTATGTACTTCTAGCAGGCAGTGTTCCATTCAACCACTCAAGATGGTAACTGTAATTATTTCCATTTCAACACCTCTCTATACCAATCCCCACCATTCCTGACCTCTACCACCTCTGCTCCAAAGATAGACTGACGTATAAGAGGAGAAAACTAGCTGGAAGTCTTTTCTATTTTGAAGTGAGACTGCGAGTCACCAGAGAGGCAGGTGAGCTGTGTGTTGTGTGATTCCCGGTTTATCTCTGGAGAACTCTGGCAATACTGGGGTGTAAATGGAAATGGAAGTGTCCCATCCTCCCCAAAGTGTAAAAAAGCTGGACGTTTGTCTTTCAAGAATCACGATCAAGACTAGATTATGACAGGAGATTTTATCAAGACATTTTCTGTATTCTCATGAACATTGTTTTCAAACAGATTAGGATTGATCAGATTGATTTTTGAAATGCTAGAGTATCCTGATCATGACAGGTTGCATTCTCTGTTGAATAATTTTGAGACATTATAGTCGCTCAGCGTTGACAATCGTTATTAGTTTATATGTCCAAAAGAACTCACAGGCAAACACAAATAGGCTGAAGACAGAAATCACCACCCATTGTAATTGAGACTAGACTACAAGAGGGTTATTAGGGAGTGTGTATTTAAGCACCATTATCGCCAAGGACTATGTGTACTACCAAGTACATACATCAGGTATTTTTGATGTACTTCTTTATCTATCTCTACACATAAGCTCATTACACTAAAGAAAGTACAGCTGGGAACATTCAGCTTAAAATAAGAACTGGAATTTGATTGGCTAATCAAAAATAATGAAGCTTCAGCGATTGTGATATCCTCTTTGTGCCATACCATGTGCTTTCAGGTGTATGCAGACTGTCTTTGTGTTTACCATCTTTGCAGTGCAGTGCATGTGCATAAACGTACACAGAGAGATACACTGCATGTACATATAATGCTCATTACAGATCACTGAGAACTCACAGGAAAACTTCACATGTAGTGTTTTCATGTGTGCGGCTTTGTTATGCATTTGATACACTCAGTGTAGCAGAGCTGCTGTTTAGCTTGTGATCTGCATTAGAGATTATAAATGACCCCAACAAACATGTGTTTGTGTATGAACATTAAACTGGAATAGATAATGACAGACTGCGCTGGAGCTGTGATCTCTTACCCCTACTGGAAGAACCCGGGTTCATCCCCTGGAGCCGGCTGAGTGGGAATGAGGGACCTTGATTTTTGTGTAGACCACAGCTCAGCAACTGCGTCTCATTGCCATACCATGTAAGAAAAAGTTTCTTCAGACACATGCAGTGTTGAGATTCATCCACTTTATCTCCATGCCAACTGGTTTGAATGTCTTTTTTTAACCTCCTGCACAATTTGGATTGTCTTAAAGCTGTCTCTCCTTGAAAACAAAGGCTAACTCACAGGGTGTTACTGACCACACTGTGTGTGTTCCTTTAATCAATATCTTTCTCCTCTGCCTCCCGTTTGTACCAGCTTCCCACTCTCATAACAGTTTCTGCCTCTTCCTTTGTGTGTAGATCTTCAGGCACAAGAAAAAACAAAACATTTGAGATTGTACTGACTCCTTTCAGTCAACACGACTGATTTACTGCTGTGTAACCATGCTACATAAGCAAGGGCTGTAAAGAGACAGATGGGAGAGGGGGAGGGCAGTAATGAAGGAGGGAGAGGGAGAGGGAGCTCAGGCAGAAAGAGAGACATCATACAGCGAGAAGAGCTGAGACGTGAATCAAATAAAGCCTCGCATCGTCTTCATTTACTGCAGAGATCAGCCGCAGAGAGAGGGGAAGAATGCTCTCTAATGATCTCAAAATTGGGTTGCAAGATGTAACACAGAAGGTGATGTTAAACATTTGATGACCCACTATGTCTTATTGATTGCTTTCACACTTATTAGCCATAACATTACAGGACATTAAGGGACAAGAGGAGAGAAGAGTCTGGCTTGTGACTGGGGGCCGTGTTGTACCAGGTGCCTTTATTGGCAGAGATCAGCAGGGAGTGTAGACAAGTGTAGGAGTTAGCTGTAGAGTATCAGTATAACAAAGTCTCCAATTATTTCTCTTCTTGAGACACGAGCAGTACAGGTTAAGAATGTTCCCTCCCCCAATCAAGTCTGAAATGTTTGGTATTGATGAGCTTGATCCCCCTTGATGGATACAGCTGTTTTATTATTCAAATCTGCTCTTTATTGTTTTGGAAATAGAAAAGTCAAGTCGGCTGATATTGGCTTCAATAAGACAGTTTGCACTGTAGGGGTGGGAGAAAAAATCGATACAGCATAGTATCGCGATATTTTGTCTGGTGATATATCGTATCGTCTCATTTACCAAGTATTGATTTTTTTTCAAATTAATTGCTAGTATGAAGTCAAATTGACGAGAATGGAAAAATAAGATTGAGGTTGGCAAAGGTGACATCATAAAGCAGGAGAAAGTTAGTACAACAAATATACATATAAGGTTTGCAAGATGTGCTACATGAAAATAGAATACAGCGTAAATAAGACAAAAAGACATAAATAAGACATAAAGCAAAGCCAAATGCTAAATTAGCTAAACTGTATTGCAATTTCTCACTGTATTGCAGAACGTTAAAAATCACAATAATATCGTATTGTGGCCCAAGTATCATAAATATATCGTATCGTGGGGCCACTGGTAATTCCCACCCCTATTGCACTGTACCTGCAACCCTTATGGCCTCCCCTGCAGATCCATTCGCTGAAGTTTCAGTGCTGTAATATTTCCTTTTATTCTAATCGAATATGCTGATAAAAGAGAGAGGTTTTTATATGGATCTGCATATTCATCCATCAAGCAGGTTGCAACATGTAAAATAAGCATCAGATACATAAATCATATATGCGTAGCTACATAGCTCTGCAGAAAGGTTTCTGCTGAGGAGGTTATTGGCCCATCTTGATTTCATTCTCTGGCATAAATCACAGCTCGTGTTGTCAGTGTCGCTCCTGTGAGGAATCAGTCCTTATTGCTCTGTTACATTGAAGTTATTGCCCTCTGTCTTAGTCAAAGTCAACACACATCACATATACGATTTACTCCCTTTTTCATTAGTAACTTTCTGCATTCCTCTCTGTCTTCATGAGTGCAGAAACAGCTCTGCTCATTTCTTGCTACCATTATGCATCGAATCGATCAGTCATTTAATCTTTATTTGGACAGCGTCGATCCGTAGCATGTTATCATGGGACACTTGATAGAAAGAGCAGTCTAGACTCTACTTGGTTATATAATCTGCTGAGATGTTTTTAATCTGTTTGACTTTGTCTCAATTTTCCCCTCATTTTATCCACCTGACAGGAATTATGTAGAGAAAGGTAGAGGTCCTGTGCTGCAGACGAGTCCTCAAATCTCAGTGAATGACATTTAAATGTTAACGCCAACTCTGATGTCCTTAAATCCCCTGAATGCACTCTGCTACTCATGACCACGACCTCTGAAACCTTTGTGATGTTTTCAGTGTGTTCATATACATTTTTTGATTCTTGGTGCCTCTGTGGTTGACTTTAAAGTAATCTTTAACTTACATTTTAAGGTCCATGCAAAAACATGAGACTTACATTGACATTCTCATTTTAAAGCTTCCATGAGGAGTGTAGTGACATTTATGAAATACTGTGAAATTCAAATAGATGTATTTTAATGGTATACATAAGCAAATAAGACCATTACTAACAAAATTGATGATGTTTATATCGCAATTTAATGAACTAGTGACAGTCAGAAGGTGTTGGCTACAATTTTTACATTTTCAACATTAAATATCCACAATACATGATACATCTGACTGTCCAAAGTCAGCAAGATGATATTTTTGAAGCGTGCTAAGGACAGTGTAACCAAAATTGAGAATAAAACAGAAGCTTACAGGAGCTTTAATACTGAAAAAAAGTAAATGCATGTCCCTCCATCTTCATTTCCCCTCCAAAAGTGTGAAATTTTCCTTTAAATCTGGCAGAGAGGTCTATGTCATGTCTATGTTTTTCTAATGTTGACAATAATTCAAGCTACTTTATATCCCGTTACAGAAAATAAAAATAAAAAATCAGAGTCCCTCACTCTCGTTATAAAACATATTTCCACATCAGGCCTGAGTTGTTTTGTGGTTACATGGGCTTATTATCTGTCCCTGCTTTCATTCATCAACACATTTAACATTTAAAATCATGGCAGCAGTTATTCTTGAATTTGAAAGAATGAAGACTATTTTATTTTTATTTTATATGTATAAAACAGTTTAAGGAAAAATAAGATGGACCAACAACATCTGATTGTGGACAGCTTTTTTCCTCAACCTTGGTTTGGTTGTGATTGTGATCAGTGTGATGTGGTTCTCAGTCTTTCTGTGTGTGTCTGTGTGTCTCTTTGCCCTTTAGAATAAATTCAGCGGACAAATGGAAGAATTCATGACTAACACTGTGTCTTTACCGGTAATACTGTCCCTCTTTTTAGTCAATGTTACAATCAGCATCTGAACAGAGGCTGTCTATATGTAAACACTCCCTTAAGTATCATCAATTTTGCATGCCTCATCTTGTAGCCATTAAAAGCAACCATATGTCTGAGCTCCGCGGCAGAAAGTAGAATTAACAAAACAAACACAAATAAATGATTAATCGCTCCAACCCCTCCTCTCCCTCCTCCTTCCCTCCCACATCGTTTTCTGACTCCAGCTCTCCCCACCGCTGCCGTTTCCTCCACAAGCCCTATAGAGCCTTTCCTGCCATGTCGCCTTCCTGTTTCTATGGCGACGAGGTGCGATGTGTCGCCAGCGAGTCTCTCGCCTCCTAGCTCCTAACTTGCCCCAGTGACTTTTAACCATGTCCATTTTCTCATACATGACAGGCGGATCCAGCGGGCTCGTGAGCTCTGCTTATCACACCCACTCATAAACACACACCGTTAGCTTCACTCACATGCATACAGATTATTTCCACTGCTCCCACTGTCATAGATACAATTAGTTCGGTACAGAATTTACAGTGCTGGCTCCATAGATAAACTGCAGAGCAAAGTAAAAGAAACTCAGAGAGTCAGGTGTGTCTCTCCCTAAGATTTTGAAGACAAAGAAAAAACAAACAAGCACACAGAAACAGCTGGATTTATTAATGCAAAGGTGTCCGATCTGGCTGGATCTTCAAACCCCATGAGAAGAAGAGAGGTCAAAAAATAATCTGGGGGTCGAATTTTGAAGACGCACAGATACTTCTTGAATCCCTATGTTGGTTTTTCTACAGGTGTTGATGACACACTTTGACATTTAGCTTCTTTTCTAACTCACTTGTCATTTTTAACTTCCTGGATGTTTGTCTTTGTTTGATAATTGTGTAAATTTGTGAAGGTTTGTCAGGCTGGTTCCTTTTTCTGATTTTGTTGTTTTTTAAATAAATAAATGATGCATTAGATTTCATATAGCGCTTTATCAGAGACCCTCAAAGCGCTTTACATTAGAAACATCATTCATTCACTCACTCACACAGTCACACCTTGGTGGTGGTAAACTACCTTAGTCACAGCTGCCCTGGGTGCAGACTGATGGAAACAACAACCATACACCAGTGGAGGACACACACTGGGAGCAAAGTGGGTTAGGTGTCTTGCCCAAGGACACAACGGACAGACTAGGGATAGGGGGGGAATCGAACTGCCAACCTTCTGGTTATTGGACGACCGCTCTACCTCCTGAGCTACTGTTTTTTCTGACTTTGCGTTATTCCTGTCCATCAGTCTCAACCTTCATATGTTGGAAATGTTTGTAGACTGTTAGGCCAGCACCTCTGGTCGAGGCTAAAGTCCTTATTGCAGTGGTTGCTGGTTCAACTGTCGGCTACAGCCCTTTGCTGCATGTCTCCCCCAACTCTCTGCTCCCTGCGTTTCCTTTCTCCCTCAACTTGTCTGATCAGTAAGGACTCAAAAACAAACAACTCAGTACCATCCACATGTGATAACTAAAAGCAGTGCCCTTACTTTTATCATCATCATTATTCATTTATTTGTTATTGTTATTTATTTATTTATTTGTGTGGACAGTCTGAGTGCAACAGTCTGTTGATTTGCATTTCTCTTGTTTGTCTATCACATGTATTGGAAGTGTGGTTGTTTGGTACCTCTGTGTTGGTATCTCAGTTAAAGGTTATTGTCAGTCCAAACTCCAGCCACTGTCATCAGTCAAGGTAATCCGTCCAACTACTGGCAAATGCTGCTGGCACCCAAGTGAATAACCATCGGCCAAGACAAACAATACTGAACTACGCTCACACAAAGTGAATTATGCTTTGGCCAACCGTCAGGCAATCTTTGAACCGGGCATTGCAGCTCAGCGGTGGTTGTGGTTGCTCTCTCTGTTTATTTCATGACTCTGTTTTTTCACGTCTTGGTGAGTTTCATTCGATCAAAACAACGGTCAAAATAGTGATGCAGTGTATTTAATATTGGTCTGTACATCAGAGTATTAGGGCCACAATAAGTCTTTTAAAGATTCAAAACAGGCATTGTCTTCGGTGCTTTAAGTTGTTCTTACAAGAATTAAATTATTTAGTTTCGCTACAAGATTCAAGTCATTAAGTTACATGAATACAGTTGTCGTTTCCGTCACAGCCACATAATGTCGTTTTGACGAGAGATATCATATGTCTTAGCTTTTTGCTCAGCCTTGATGCTTAAAACAATGTAGTGAGAAAACATTAGGGATAATTTATGTGTCATGTTCCTCATTTTGTTACAGACAGCTGGCTGCTCACCATGAACCAAAATGACAACTTTATGAGGAAAACAATTTTACCAGGATTTCATTTTTAAATGGGAAGGATTTCACTTTATTCATATGAGGAAAACTCTTTTTTTTTTCTTTTTAAATCTAAAAAAAAATCTTTTTTTCCCCTTAAGTCTGGTTTATTCTTTCAACTAATTTCTTTTAAGATAAGACAAAGATTACAGACTTTTAGGAAACACATTTATTGGACAATTTGTACTGATACTGGGAGTCCATCATCATCACATCAGGACTTTTGTGAGAAATAAAAAGTTAATTCTAGCTCCGTCTATGCTTGTAAGAAGGTCTGTATTTAGATTCTCTTGTCTAAGCTCATGAGAAAAGATCAGGTTTTGAACATTATTGAAAGAGACAGTGAAACGAGTGCATGCTTTAATAGTGACGGACAGGTTGGCACAGAGAAAAAGTGAAGCGTCTCTGCAGGGTTCAGTTCACGGGATTCTATATTTGCTGAAATGCGCAAAAGTACGACACAAACACAGCAGACAGCAGTTTGTATCAGCCTTTGAATGACTTCTGTTGTATGTAGGTTGCATGACTTGCGAGATTGTATTTGAGCAGCCTGTAATAACCCACAGAGACAGCAGTGAAATACAAACTGTCCTTTTCTTGCTTCATTTGTTTAAAAAAAACAGAAGGGTCTTTTTTTTTAGATCTGTTTTCCAGTTATAGCTTCTCCATCAGACCCCCCATAAATCCTGCTTCCTCCTCTGATCAGGTCTGACCTTTCCCACTCACCTATCAGATCAGATAATTTCCTTCATTTGTGAGTTCATCCTGGTTTTATGTGGTTTGTTGTTGCCTTGCTTTGTGTTTGGCCTTTAGAAATCTTGTTCACCTTAACCCGGATCTGCCTACCCACCAGCCTCTCACTAGTCACTGTTTGGGCTGCCTGCCAACCCGCCTGTAACAACCTGTTAGCTTCCTTTGGTATGACTGGTTGAATTGCACCATTCTGCCTGTTTCTATCTGCGTTTAGCTGCTGCACCCCCATCCATTCTGCAAACTGCTTATAATCCTTTTTTATGCTCTTTTTCGTCAGGTTGTTCATTTTGCCATGAGGTTACAGTCACAGCTTTCACTTGAGGGGGGTAACTTAAAAAAATATACAAATCAAATGGACCAGATCCTAATTGAATGTTGATGTTCTGTGGGTGCTGCAAATGTTCTTCTGCAGGGTTTGAGTTCCTTCTCTTTCAGCCTATTACAAAGAAGTCATCCTCTGCTGGATCTAATGACCAAACAGGCGTCTCTTTAGCTGGAGGTTCAAGTCAGACGCACACCCCTGCTCTCCCTGCTAGACAGGAAGCTGTGAAATTACTTTGGAGCATGTTACGCTGTCACAAGGCCAGCTGGTACTGAACCTCAGGCAGCTGTGAGTAGACGTGATTGGCAGCAGCTCATGTGTACATGTTAACATACCGCCATGAAAGCCTGTGAACACATGCACGCACACACATATGCACAAAACCTCCAGCAGAGCTCGAGGAAACACAACACCATGATAAATTGCATCTGCTTACACATGCTCACACAGAGGCGGCTCGTACACAGATCCACCTCCTGCTCCTTTTATCTTCTAAAGGACAGATGTGTTCGTAGATGAGAAGATATAAATGTTACTCACAGGAGAAGTGAGATCTGCAAAGGCACCAAACGAAGGGTGCGAAGATTCAAATGCTTTGAAATTTTTTAACTTAAAAAGACACCTTGAACATTTCAGCTTCAAACCCCTTTTATTTGCCTTTTGATATTTAATTTTTTGTTTGACATTAAGGGAAACATGAAGATTTGTCATCTAATTGCATGGATAAGTTAGCAACTGTAAGATAAGATGTTCATGGCAAAGACAGTCCCATACACAGTAACATACACTTCCTCCTCTCTTCAGCCCTCCCTTTACATTTGTGCACATAATTATGCAGCGGTGTGTAAAACTGTAAAACAACACAAAGGACACAAAAACATCATTAATCCCACATGACAACTGAACATCAAAAAAAGACAACCATAACATAGTCAGGTTTTCATATTAAGCATTAAGTACTCAAATATGTGATAACATCCAAATTAGATACCTTATACCTTCACCGAATTAGAATCAGAATTGCATAACTTCTTTACAAAATAATTGTTCTTATTCATTGCAATAAAATAAGATCGTGTAGTGTGTGATTTGTTTTTGTAATATTGTGAGAAATTTTTTGGTTGTTCAGCCGTAGTCGTAGTGGTTGTGGGCTGACAAACAGGTTGAGATGCAGGAAAGCCATCCAAAGGGCTCAACAGGTTATTGATAACTAACAGCACTAACTCTGTCTGTAGGAACTTGATGTTTTTGCTGGTTCGAGCCCCCGTACAGACTGATGTAATGAAGTTTGAACTGGTTGCAGGAAAGCTGTCTGTACGTCTTGGGCAGTGCTGAGGTGCCCTGAAGCAAAAGAGGCAACCCGAACTCGCTCAAGGCACTCATTCACATGCAGCTCCCTCACTCTGACATCTCTCTTTTAATGTATGTCCACAGAGTACTATATGGCTCTAATGTGTACAGTATGTTCAATATAAGATGAAAAAACTGTATTTCTCCTCAGAGATAAATCAAGTTAGTCTTCTTCTTCTTCTTTTAAGAATACATTCAACAAAAACTCTCCTTTTAATAAAGCAATTAAACATCTCTTGCAAAGTTCACCACATTTGATTCGTCATTTACTGACTGTTCACTTTGTTTTCTGGTAAACTGACATAAGAATTCCAGTTTCTGCTTTAATTATCAACTGTGGCATCAAAAAATAAAACGCATGCATCCTGTTAAAGTCATAAAACTGAATGTGCCGTGGACTATCTGTCCTGTGCGACTCCTGACTCAGCTTTCCGTATGCGTGGAGGATCTTGTTTGCGGTTCTTTAAAAACTGCTCACTCTTTCCTGTAACACTTGTGCTTCATTTAGAAGAACACACTAAATCTGATTTATAACCGTGCGCTGTAAATCACAACACACTGTGAGCATGAGGTCGGTGAGTGCCTTTCCCACAAAAATCCTTTTCGATGCCACACTGCACGTTCCTGATTGGTCTACGGCTCTAGAGAGAAACGAGACATCAGGAACAATTTCTCATTTGAAAATGAGAAAAAGAAGATTGGCAAGTTGACAAAACTAAACAGAGATACACAATGCTGACAGCAATGGACTGCATGAACTCTGCTAATATTGAAAACCCTCTGCAAGCAATTAAATGAGGTTCATTATCCACAATCAATCTTCTTTGTTGAATATGAAAGGTCAGATTTGTAAAAGTGTTGGCAGACAAAGTGATATCTCTGTCTGCGTGAATAACTGTATTTGGTTTCGCTGCAAAGGTTGTCTTTCATATTTTATGTTTCTGTATGTCTTCAAACACTGTGACAGGCAGCCTGGCAGACTGAAAATAACATTTACTCACACTGGCTGCCAGGCACAGAGCCAGCTTGTGAACAGGTCCAACTCATACCTGATCTCCATTTATGAACTTCATCTAACACCTTTGTTTATTCCTTCGTCTATAACTGTGATTTCTTTCATCATGTTCTCCATGTTTGTCGTCTTTTACATGTTTTCCTCTTTTTCGCAGTAGACTTAAATCAGTGCGTTTCTAAAGTCTGGCAGCAAGCTGAGGTAGACGTGGTGTTTATCATAGGAAAGATGTAGGAGTATGGTGATGCAGAATAAAGAGTGAGGAGTCTGTTTAACGTGGTGGTCTATGTGTCGGCAAACACAGGGTTTGTTGCCTTGCTGTTCCTGATGCCTTTGCAAAATATCCAAAAGCAAATAAGACCATCAGTGACAAGACTGATGATTTTATATTGTGATTTTTAACGTTTGAAACTGTCGTGAGGGGGTAGGTGTCAGCAGGGCTGCTAAGGAAACAGTCCAGTCTTACAGTCTTCACATAAAATATTCACAATAAATGATAAAATTTCAGTTTCTTTCAGTTTCTATGGCCCCCGGTTGTGGAACAGCCTGCCGGAGAGCCTCAGGGCCACAGAGACTGTTGATGTTTTTAAGAAGAGATTTAAGACTCACCTTTTTAACTAGGCATTTCACTGATTGCCTTTTCATATTTCATATTCTCTTATTGCAAATGTTCATTTTAATCAGAGTTTTTAATGTTGATTTTATGTCATTTTATTAATTATCTCTGTTCTTTTTCATATTCCCATCATAGAGGGTTTACTTCTTTTACCCCTTTTACATGGTAAAGCGCTCTTACTTATCTGTTCATTTAATATTATTTTCTTGTTTTAGTCCATCAGATTTTATTCTTTCTTTTTACCATTTTTATCTCTATTTTTATCTCCAGTGTTTCCCAAAGGTAGCTCTTTCCTAATGTAATGTCTCGGTGTTAGGCCATGTCTATTTAACAATCTGGCTTAAATTCTCACTGTGTGGGCGCTTGTGTGTGTGGGTGAGTGAGGGCGGTTGTGTGTCTTTGTGTGTGTTTGGATCCATGGGTGGGAGGGTCGGGTTTTATTGTTGTTTAATTGTTGTTTTTAACCTCTGTGAGGCACTTTGAACTGCATTTGTTTTGTCTAAAATGTGCCATACAAATAAAGTTGAATTTGAATTTGAATAATAAATTGAGGATGAGATTTTTTTGTAAAATATCACTACACTAGCATGTGGAGGAGAGGGTGAACATACAGTCTGTGATAAGAGCAGCATCCTTAGCAACGGTCTGTTCTTCATAGCAACGGTCTGCTATCAAGAAATGAGAGACCAATGCTTTACAATGACGCCATGTTATGACCAGTTTTGTAATAAGTGTAACTGATGGTTTCGATAGCTGTCTACATCAGATGTTCTTGGTTTGCTGTTTCTATTGAATCTTGTCTCCTCCCCAGTATGATGTAATGTGTGTTATATTACAGTCCTGATGTTGGTTAAGCCACGTAAGGTGATCAGATTACACGCTGAACCTAGTGTCGATGTTATCTATCCTTCACCCTCATGAAGATGTTGTCCCCAGCCGTGTGCACGATGTGTAAGTGTAGCTGTTCTGCATTAGTAGCTCTGTGTCAAGGCTTCCCGCTTTCTCTTCAGCTCCAGTTCACCTACATAATAGCCAGACATTAAGAGTGTAAGAGGGGGAGGAAGGAAGGGAGGAGACGAGATGCAGTTGTTGACAAGTTGTTTTTGTGCATGTGTAGATGATGTTCTTGTGTGATTGTGCTCCTATATGCATGTCTCCCTGTGTGACGCCTCCCTCACTAGTTTTTATGACACAAAGTGCTCGCAGCTATCAGAAGATGGATGATTTATTGCTTCAGAACTGCTGCTGGGGTGTAAATAATAGAGAAGTATTGCACGTAATTAATCATGAAAGGACTCAAGTCAGATTGTACAGCAAACATTATGACATGGAGTAGTAACTGAATCTATGTGTGTAAGTGCTGTAAAAGTGTGTGTGTGTGTGTGGCTCCTCTGGCTGTCCCCTGGCTTTTTATTGCCTGTCTGGACCTGCAGGTCGATAGCAGAGGAAGCACAGGTTTGAATTTCGAGGACTATCCAAGAGAGAATTTGCATAATTTCCACCTCATTTTCAGCAACATCAGTTTGTAACCCTCTGACTTTTCTGCATCTTTCTCTTTTCAGTGGTTGCTTGTTGGGAAACCTTGCATTTGCTGATTAGGTGCACGCTAGGATGTCACAATAACTCCAATATGTAATAAAAGTGTAAACATTTGAATTTACTCAAAGGTGTCAAAGCCTAACAGCTGTACCGCCTGAGTCCTTGTCAGATTCAGATGGGAGGTGACTTAGTGTATTCACCAGTAGACCTCACACTCTATGATTACGTGTCATCTTTTTATTTCACATCTGTACGTCTATTGGGCTGGGCGATAAAACGAAAATTACTGATACCTAAATTTAGGACAATAACCGATGCCTATGTCAATATATTTGGTGTCAAAAATAAATAAACGTTGGTTTTGGACGTGTGTAAGTAGGCTATGGTCTCATGTCCCTTTAAGACGCTGTCCTACGTCTGAGATGTGAGGACAGTTCAAAAGTTTCAGCGGCTGGAGCGGCGGCTGAAGTAGACCAAGTTAATGTGGAAGGGTCGAGCAGCTTGTGGAGTAGTTATCGTCCATTTATTGTTATCCAGGTGAACTGCTCAATATACCATAATATTGATTTGAGGCCGTATCGCCCAGCCCTAATGTTTATGCTCAGATTCACTTTGTCCGTCACGTTCTCCTTTTCTCAGGCATTGTTTGAGTGTAATCTTCAATTATTCATTTGATCAATATTGAGCACCCTCACGCCTTGGTCACAGTCTGTTCGTGTGTAATCAAAATAAAAAGGATTTAGACAAAGTGAAAACTCTGAAATGCCACAAATACTTGCCCCCAAGTCCAAAATGTTTCAACGCGACATGTCTACTCGATATTCTTTACCTCAGCTGCTCGCCGTTGTCTGCTTGCTGCTAGTGTTGTCTGTAGGTTCAGGATGATGCCCTTGGGCGGAAACTACAAAAGAGAAGTGTTTTAAAGATCAGAGGATAGATCAATGTTTAGATCTTTCACTGATTGAACTATGATCTTTGAATCGTTGTTCAACCAATCAATAGACCAATCCAGACAAATAGATTGTTTAACCCCTTGTGCTTTTACATTGTTTTAATGGATACTGTATATTTTTTCTTATTGTGCAGGTGTTGCACATACTACTTAAACATGTATTTGAAATAACCAGAGTACAGTAGTTAGGTTTAGAAATTGAGAACATTACTCTCCCTCCTGGAAATCTTTATCGTCTAAGAACGCTCCCATGTCTTTTTCCCAGCAGGCTGAGATTGCTGATAGGTTCTCCGCTGGCATTGATGTGGTTTCTGTCACAGGCTGACAGATATGTTCAATTTAAACAGTTTCTTTGCCCTCGCTGTTAGGTATAGGAGCGAGAAAGAACACAATATATGTGGCTGGAGACCGTAGTGGATACAAGGAGGTGACATCTTTCAAATGTATGTGCTCTGTAAATCTTATCTTACGGTAAACAGACAAAAAACTGTGCATTAAATGAACATTTTATTTCAACAAGCCTTAATTAACATTTGTGACTAAACTGCATGTTAAATGCTTCCTTTTTGCACCTGATCCACTAATGATCACATTTGCTCATTTGACACTTTTTTAAAGGTTTATAGTGGAAACATGCCGAATTCAGAGGGTTACACTCACTCAACATGAAGCCTAAATACGCTGTATTTTTTTTTTTACACTTAAAGCACTGTCACTGTTGTTTGTAGCAGTAGTTTATTATGGAGGTGTTAAGAGTCATTTCTGGCTCTGTTGTTCCCTCTGCTGCCTCCTTCACTGACTGGAGTTCCTGTGATAAGAGCTTCATTATGTAACAGTCACTGGGTTGATTTATCTTCTAGCTGTTAATGAGTTGAAGGCTGATTACTGTGTGGTTAATAGCTCTCAGTAATGGCCTCGTATAGGCAAGGTGATTTATTGGTAATGGTGTTCAGAACACAACTGGCCGCACAGGTTCATTTTCAACATCGATTAGCTATAGCCTGTATGCATAACTTTATTTTTCTCCCTCTCTCTGTTTGTGTAACAAGACGTGAAGAAGGCATCATGAATATTAATGTAGGAACAGCAGAAAACAGATGGAAATATCACAAATCATTATGTTCCTGCTGTTAGCATCACATTCTCGTGTAACAGAAATGTCCTTGTGTGCATTCTTCCAATTATTTAAATACATATTTAGGTTATTTAACATTCATGTATTTAATTTATTGGTAACACTTTACTTGACGCCTATACACATTATAAATATATGTATAATGCATTATAATTACGTTATAGCTCTGTATATGTGTAGTTATAAACACTCATAAATGATCATAATGCTTTATAGCAATTATCATAACACATTATAAAGCATTTTATCATGACTTACAAGGTCAGGTATTATAATATGTGATGCTTATTGTTATAAAGCCTTATGATAATTAATGAGTGTTTATAATGATAATTATACGAGTTTATAAGCACATTATAACACATCATAAATATATATATAGTGCATTATCTATAATACCTGACTTTGTAAGTCTTGATAAAATGCTTTATAATGTGTTATGATCATAAAGCATTATGATCATTTATGACCGTTTATAACTATAGTTATACTGTGCTATAATGTGATAATAACACATTATACATATATTTATAATGGAGTGGATAATAGTTGACAAATGTGCAAATTCTCTTTAGCGTGGAGGACACAGCATCCATGATTTTGATTTGTCAGACCTCAGGAAAATCTATCATTGTACTTTCAGTAAATATGTACAGGCCCAGAGAAAGTCGCCACATGTTTTTGGATCATTTGGATAAAGTCAGGCTTGTCAGGCATTTTATGCAAGAACACTTGGCTTGATTTCATGCGTGTCAGATAATCCCATCACTTGTCGAGGACACCTTCTAATTTCCTGCTGTGAAAAAGTATTTCTCAACAAAGCTTGCCAAATTAAAGTTTGATTATCCAGCAGACATAGTTGTTTGCGATTACTATTTGTTGTACAATTATCTTAAACTGTATTAAAAAATAATTTACCTGCAGACACTTGTTGTAATTTGCCATGGAACACTGATCATAACAATTTCCTTGAGTGTGTTTGGCAACAAAATTAGTTGTCAGGAATAGATGAGATTAGATCCTCAGTCAGTGATTGCGCTGCTCAGTCTTCTGCATTCATATTCAAAGGCCTTGAACCGTTACGCTTCAGTGAAGTCCTTTCTTTGTTTTTGTTGTAACAATGACATTTAATTCAAATGCGCAAAAAAGCAAGATCATTTGAGACCCATCTCTGCTGTACCATCAAATAAATGCAGGTGCAACAGTGCGGAAATCCCAGATGAGTGATTTCTGACAGGTGAGTCCTGCTTTCTATTTTAGTGGTTCCCCTCCTCAGTCCTTTACATTTATAACAAATCTGTTGTTTTTTTAGTTCTTGGCACTTACCTCCATTTAAAACTAGTGCTGTTTTGCTGAGATTATGCGCAATGTGTGGCCTAATTTTAATAATTAATATAGACATGCTTTGTGGCAGCTCAGCTTTATCTGATTGGGGTTTAACTGTTGCACACTTTGCCAACTGCATGACTAAAGATCTAAAATATTCAAATCCAACTCCTAATCGGGCTGTATTTAATTTTCTCAAAGCTTAATTTGTCTAATATTATAATTTGGCTTCAACTATATGACTAATGCTTGTTCTTAAATAAAATGCTCTCCTTATCCATGATGCATGAGGAGAATCTAAAAATCTGGTTTTGAAAGAGTCAGACTGCGATCCAAATTCAGCAAGTGGTGGCTGCACACAGGGGAGCTTTTCGTCCAACACAGACAGATCTCCCTGCTGATTGGACTTCTGTGAACGACAGCCTGGCTTTTAGCATGTCAGCAGGCTAAGAGTACCAACACAGACAGCCCAAGATAGATAAGTTTGAAGTAAAAAACTATCGAAGAAAACTGGAAAGGTAAAGAGTGGAGTTGATCAGCTGGTTTTAAATGAAGAGGGGGATATTTCCAGAGTCTGGGTGTAATGTAGACCTTTAGTTGTTTTAAGTATGATGTTTTTATTGCTCAGAGAGGCTTTAGTTTCACAATAGATGTATTCAGTCATGAAAAAGTGCACTTATGATACTGTTGTATAACAGTCAGTATATAGTCAGTGAGGTATGACAGCATATCCAAACCTCTTTGGATGATTAAAGCTGATTCACTGGCTGAAATAGGGTTTAATACTCTTAATAAAAGACGCAGGTTTAATTAACCTTTAAAACCCAGCCGACCAACAACCACTTAAAATTCTTGAAACCCTCATAGTTTGGTTTAAACTCGAGAGAGCCCAAAGTTTCTGAAGTTTGCAGATGTGTCGAGCTGAAATAAATTGAAAAAGGGCCCCAGAGGGTGACGAGTATTTCTATTAGTTGGAGTCAAGCAGCCATAAAAAAACAAATGATATCCACTTTAATGTGTGATATGATCTTTATAGATGTTGTGAAGTAAAAATGATTTGTTTGCACCTAAAACTTTGCCCTTTTTTGAAGTTTTAACTGGAGAGAAATTGATTTAAAGTTCTATTTTATCAGTTTGAGTCTCTCCTGTCGCTAAGAAAACAATTTCTGTCGCATGTTTCTTTGAGTATCTTTACTGTCTGGCTTTATATTAATCTTCCTTTTTTATGAGCGTCTTTGTGTGTTTCTGTGTGTTTGTGTCTGCTGCTGTCCTCCCTGTTGTTCTTTATTAGCTTCTTTGGAGCACCCCGCTCTGTAAAAACATAATAAAGATAAAAGTTGTCTTACTTTGACGGAAATGCAGTGTACTTATATACTGTACAGACAGAGGTGACTCAGACAGGAGACATTGTTTTATATGAGTCATCCAGCGTCTGTGATTCAATCCCTATGATGTTCCCTATGATATACAATGACAGTTTGCTCATGACGTGCATGTGTGCGGTAATGTCACGTCCACGCAGCTTTGCAGAAAGGGTTCAGCCGGCGGGTTCAGCTGAGGGGGGCCGGGGTTGATTACATTCTCTCACATAAATCGCTGCAAGTCTCCTTGGAGAGACGTGTCCTCTAACAATAAAACTCATACAGAGACCATACTGTTCCCGTGTTAATCAATGACTGCATTACTGTCTGTACATCGGGCACACCTGCTGCAAAATATGTTATCATAATTTTCCACCAAACCCTGTTTCCCAAATTTGTGTACCTGATCACACATGTGTAGGGTTGTCAGGACTACAAACATACTGTATGTGTCCCATAAAAATATCTACAAATCAACCATCTCTGCTCTGGTTGAAAATCATATTTTAAAAACAAACCTCTGTGTTTGTATTTGACAATTTTGACAGCAACTCCAGCTCCCTGCTGCCTCTTTACATCTGTTTGGATCCATGCGTGGTGATGGGTTATCGGATATGCAGTGCTGTTATCGGAACACCTGGACTTTTAAGTGATTTCTGCACACTATCTGATCCCTCTAAGAGGCGAAATTAAAGCTGAACTAACTGTTCCTGAATTCCACTCTACATGGTAATGAGATGCAGAGTGTACTGCTTTTAAATGCTGATTGTATTTTGCTTTCTCCTCAGTGCTCAAGAATCAATGTAGTTTGGTTAAATGCATCGTTGCACTAAGAAGAACATCCACGACACAAAACAAATTGGATAACTTTTAATCGACTCCTTATTCATTTTCACACCGACATATTCAAGTATGAGCAAAGTGGCAAAAACAATCAAGATTTACATGATGAAGCTGTATGTGGCTTTGATCAAAAAAGCCTGAAAATCTACTCTAAAGTACATGCTCAGCAGTTAAGCTGCAGCTGAAGCACAGTGGAGCATTTATCACATGAACAGGGAGATATTTCCCTCAGGACTGCTGAAGAGAGTCAATATTAGATCAGTGTTAGTTGAACCTTGACTCATAATAAACAGATTTAGATTTGGGATGATAAATCTCACAAATAATGTAACAAATGCAAAGGTGTCATTGCTCAAATCCCACGTCTTCTACTTGGTAAAAATGTTGGTCATCAGGTGCTCGACTGTCTTCAGTTTTCAAATTGGTGGTACAATGGCATCTCATGAGGCATGGGATTCTGCTGCTTTGTTTTTCCTTAATGCGTCTTTGTAGTGATGACGACTTTTCAGGTGACTTTGAAGATCTGTCACTGGGCACCACTGAAACCTAGCAGTCTAGTCCTCACAGGGCCGACAGGGTTCAGTTCAAGCCCGAAGCCCCTTTGACCACATTAAAAGAAAAAAAAAGGATTATACCCCAGCATTGGAGAACACCAGTAACGCTGTCATGGCAGCATCGGCTTCAGAATGATTTGACACTCTACATGGAAGAGGATTCAGGTTTGCCCTTGGATTTTTGATGGTTTTAGGGGGAAATAAATCCATATCACATTCCTGCCATCTGAATAATAATTACCCTCTACTAGAAAACCTCCAGTGAGGAATTCATTATCCCCTCCTGTTAGTCAGCCAAGCCAGGCTAGTTTCAAATGAATCCATCACCACAGAGAAAAGGAGAAATCTTTCAGACACGGACAGATATTAAAGGATGCGAACACTAGAGAAGTAAAAATGACAGGTGTAACTGCTTTTTTATTTTTGCCTCACCTGCTTATTACTCAGTGGAGCATGATACTGACGCTAAAGACAGACCCTGTCTCTATTTTTGTCTGTTTGTATCCAACACATTCAGATCAGGTCCAATCGTCCTCTGCTTTATTTAGACTGATGCCGGTAAATCCAAGACACTCTTGAAAGACCGGGTCACCTCGGTTATGAGTCTGTGTAATCCATTTCAGACTCAAGCCTCTGGTCTTTTTACTGCTTTGCCTGGCTGCTTGTTTTGTTGGATTTTGTGCCCTTTAATTTTAAAGCGTGGAGAACTGGTCTGCAAGAATTGAGCAGATGAGGACATATCTTGTGTTAGGTTAAAGGTAGGGGGCTGTTTCCTGCTTCCACGTGTCACTGGGTGTAGCTCTGGTTAGCAAGTGTCTTGGATCGACTTGGTGATTGACTGAAGCATTGGTGAAAATGAGAAATGAGCCAACTGCAGAGACCCTTCCCCACCTTTTTGTACCACTGGACAGCTTGTCTCTCACACTATTTTAAGGTGTGAATGTGTGAAAAATAGTTCTGACCACGCTCTCCATGCTCGGCTGTGATTTCACCTCACCCCCTCAACTCATCTTGCTGCTGCACCTTGGATCAACTTGTGTGATTTTTCACAGCTTGAGGTGTATCGCTGGGGTTAATGACCAGCAGATGTAGGAAGAGGGAAGTGAGCAGGATGAGGATCAGAAAGAAATGGAACACCTACACTTTGTCTGTGTTGTTGATATTCTAGGGAACATGACTGATAATGTCAGCTTTGGACAATCAACACCTTTCAAACCTCTTTCCGAGCAGGTTACACACTGATCTGATACCGTGGCCAACACATTACATGGGCACAAATAATTGGAATAAAGGCCCGATCTGAGTAAAAATGCGTCATGTAAACATGTCGATTGGAAGATTCTGATCCAGTTCGGCTCAATTGGAAAGACATTGTATTCCGATTGAAAAGGGTGGTTTATGCCGATCGTTATTCTGAAACATGTCAATGTAAACACTTATTCTGATCATGACTTTCTGTTGGGGCAAAACTAACCAGACTGTGCATGTGTGCCCTACGTCAACATGACGCATTTCCGCCTTTAGTGACATGATGTAAACATGGCGGGATCCAAGAGCGATTGGCCTGTGTCTGACACAACTTTCTTGCTGGATACAGTTTCATCATGTAACGCAGGATCAATATGTGCTGCTAGGCCCGCTTGATGTTCATGTATGCCAGGTGCAATACAACTGCTCTCAGAACCTGGCTTAGGTCCATTCTGAGTGGAGGGAAAAATCCTGAATCAGATGGAGTGAGCCATTACCGCATTTGTTGGTTTGTTGAAAGCAGGGGTGTAAATACAACTCTTGTTCTGTGGTTGTTTTAGCTAAATCGGTCAACTCTGCGCATTTCCAAATGCTTCTAAACTGAATCAAGTTTGGTCACGATTGGATTATTTGATATTTGATCCCTCAAATCTTTAATTGGATTGACTTTTAGCTTTACAAAGTATGAAACCATGAAACTGAGTTACGTGTGTAGACTGTAAAATTCTGATTATAAGAGGATGTAAAAGTTTAAGCTATCTTCATGTATGACAGTACCATCCCATTTGGCAAATTCCACAATGTGCATTTTCCATGCAGCTGTGTAGCTCTCTCAAGTATCACCTGATTTGTCATGTGGTTACCACTATGGTAGTTGATTATACCATATAATAGCAGAGATTTTTGCCATACAAAGTAATTTTTGCTTCAACTTTGTACTGCCTTTTCTCAATTTGACTGATAGTGCTGTTTTATTTTCAAGGTTTCCATCATCATAATATCATTATGGTGGTATTGTTTAGAGTAGCTCTCTGCACATGTGGGTGTAGTTTTGGGATGAAGAAGTTTATTGTTACCTCAAAACTCAGAACATACATTTAAGGTAATTAACTAAAGCAATATCTTAATCGCATGTTTTCAGCTCACTGAGACATCAATAAAGAAAGGTGTCAGATCTGCGCTGATCTCAGCCTGAGGACATGAGTTAGCTTGTTTTTTATAGTTACTTGTCTTTGACTTGTTTATGAGTCTATTAAAAGCATGCGTGCGTGTGTGTGTGTGTGTCGACTTTCATACAGTGCTAATTCAGTACCGGAGCACTACAGCAGCCATTTTTGACATCAAGTGGCTCTGGCAGCCTGGATGAGTTCATGAGTACCCCCTTCTGTTCTCATGTGCATTGTGGGAAATGTTTGCTCTCCTGACTGTGTCACAGCTGTCCACTCACGTAGGATAACATCACTGCAATACACACCACCGTCATTCAGACATATGCACACTCAAGCGCACTCCTTTTTTGTGCACAAACTGGATTTGACATAGTCAGGCTGGTTAATGACGGTTGGCTCGTTTCCTCATTAGAGGAGATCGTAGAAATTAGGCTTTAATTGGTAAGAAATGGTCTGTGTCAATGATGTGGTCTGTTTGCTTGAGTGTGTATTGTTGTAGTGTTAGCGCTCTGGCTACTCATTCATTTTCTCTTGGAAAGGAAACGGAACTGAAAATTCTGGAACAATTAGTGCCAGACCCACTCCAATCCTATCTTCAACCATGAGTGTAGCACAGTGCAGCATTTAGCAAGTTACAGCGGAGACGAAAAACTTCCTTTAACAGGCAGAAACCTTGAGCAGGACCAGACTCATGTTAGTCATCTGCTGCTACTTTACTGGAATAAAGGTGGGGTAGACAGGATTCTGTTAATGAAGCATTTTTTCCTTATGGTGTATATACAAAAAATCTTTTGGTATCAGTTAGGCCTGTCACGATAACAAATTTTGCTGGACGATAATTGTGCTACAAATTATTGCCGATAAACGATATTATTGACACCGTTTTTTAAATTATAGATAATGATATTAAATGGCATAATAATGCGAGTACACCCTGTCAAAAGTGATAAACTTTAATTTCACCCACGACGAAGACGTAACGTTGACGAGCTAAACATAGGTCCGAGATGACTAAAATGTGACGAGACGAAAGTGCGTTTACGTTGATGGGACGAGACGAAAATGACGAACAGAGTTGCAAAACTCAGTCAGTTAAACGCTAAACATATAGGAGCAGCTTCAGTCCGCTCTGACAGCTCTCATCAGCCTGCTGTGCTCCTCCAACACACAGACACGCGCGCGCGCGCACACACATGGAGTTTTGTGGTTGACGAAAACAAAACTGGTTTAAAGCCGAAATATTCCCACACTTGGGCTGTTGCGTTCGGTTTAGACACCAAAGCTGTCGTGTTCATTCTGTTAGCTTGCTTTTCACTCACAACGCTCACTTGCAGCACTGTATCCAAAAGTCTGTCTGTGTGCCTGTGCGTGCCTACGTGTACCTGTGCGCGCGCCCCCCCGTGACAAAGATACTGAATGACTGACAGGAGGGTTCACTAACTCCGTTCATTCCGCTATAGAGCCAACGACCCCAGGTGCCGAGAACAATGCGCAGAGTGATACCTCTTCTCTCATCCAGCGTGTTTGGTAGCGAGAGAGGAGGAAAACAAACGCCCGTCATTATCGAGGCTGGCAAAATGACCGACCTCGTTTTTATTTACCGAGCGATAAGGCGATTTATTGATTATCGCGACAGGCCTAGTATCAGTCAATAGCTATTAGTTATTAATGGAATTTGGGAATATAACAATACTGCTGCGTTTTGTTATGTCTGTGTAGTCAACATTTAAAATTTTTTGAGTGGCCCGCTCTTTCTGACTGTAAACAAAGCCATTCCCCGCCTCCCCCAACCTGATTGGTTGTGAGGCAGACCCTGCTCCCCCGTGTCGTCCATGAGCCTAAACAAAGTTAGCGTGCTACAATATTGGACAGTAGAAACCAACCAGAAAGTACGGAAAATTGTCTGAATCCTCCTTTAGCCATGACCGCCAACACAAGCAAGAAAACGAAGGAAATACCGGAGACTCTGGCGGAATAACAGCCACTTACAAAGGAGGGAGACTGGGCAAGAGCTAACAAGCTGGGTCAACAATGATGGGGGGCGCTTTGGGATCTTGCGGATCTTGTGACCTTTCTGCTGGACAGGTAAAACCGCTTTAACAAAGTAAGCCAAGTGTAACAGAAGTGTTTCTTGTCAAATGGGACCTGCAGCGTGTTGTAGCGCTGCTTAACTGTTTACCTCGGGTCCTGGAGTATGTCACTTTATGCTAGTTCAGAAGTCCTGCAAACATTGTTTGCTGGTAGTCTGTTGGCATCTACAGTAGCATCAATACTTTTTACTTTCATGTTGACTGGGCTCCATTTGTAATTATCTGAAGTATTTATCTTCATTATATCTGAATTAATTGGAACAATAAGAGTGAGCGGGAGCGTCTGTTTGTGGGCGGGGCTTACTGGAGCACAGAGGGAGGGGAGAGGAGGGGCTGAGGGTAAACCTGGTTGGGAGGGGTAGTGTTTACAGTCAAGATTTCTACCAAAAACTGGTACTTCCTCAGATCCTGCCTACCCCACCTTTAAGAGAGGAGGTAGAGAAAGATGCAAAAAGAGAGAGATGGACAAAGGTGCGACTGATGAATGGAGCCCTAGTCTCTGCTCCATTTCAGTTTGGCTCTGTGCTCCCTTGTCTGTCAACACTCACCGAGTGTACAGCATCATCTAACCACCGGAGTCGTCGGTAAACGGGACATAAAAAGTTCTACTGATGGCATGTGGCTATTGTTTGCTAGCTGCCATTTTTACGTGCAAATTTTTTCTGTGTGTGTGGAAAAAAAGTAGGGCAATAACTGTGCCCAGCCCGGTGTGTACCTGCATCATCAGTCATAAGGAAAGATGATTGAGTTGTTCCAGAGCAAAGCAGAAAAACTTCAAAATTAATCAGCGGAGACTGTGACTACCTCAAGGATAATAATTTAATAATAGCACCGAGCTGGAATGATGGACAGGCAGACATACTTAATGCAACAGCAGCTGCTCAAAAACACACCTTGTGACTACAAACAGCCACTCAGTGATTCTGTTTGAATGTGAGGCAGAAAGGCCTGCAGAGAGACAGACACTGAGGCAGGCAGACAGCTGGGACCAGCTGGGATTGTTCAGACACACAGGCAGCCAGTTCTTCAGTCAGGTCCTCAGCACCATGTTCTCTCATCTGTCCTCTGGGAGCCTCTGTCTCCTCTTACCGGGATGTGTGAAAAACTCAATCACAGCCTGCGGCCCCCAGCTGTGCAGGGTCTCAGTAATTAAACTACATCAGTCATCCTCATGAGGAGCCCGTGTTTCGTTTCGTTTCTTTTCTCTTTTCTCAGCTACACCTCTCCCTGTAAGACTACCTCTGGATTTTTTTGTCTCTTACCACTTTACTTTCTCTGTCACTTTCTTAAAGTTATACTTAAACATTTTTGCGACATGATTTTTCTCTCTCCCATCAAAAACAAACTCTTATATCTTCTCAGTTTTTGTGACTAGAGACTGAAGAAACTATGTGTGAATTGGTGAGCTGGAGAGGCTTCTTTTGTGTACCAAGGGCAGAGATAGGGTAACTGTCTGGCACTGTTCCCAGTTCTCTAATGTTATGCCAGGCCAAATGATGCTGGCTGTATCTTTGCACTTAATGTACAGACAAGAGAGGGTATCCAGGCTCTCATTTAACTTTAACTGCAAGAAATTAATTCCCACAATGTTGAACTGTGCTTCCCAGACTAAATTTATGATTCTGTAAAGCTCCAAAACAAGCTGCCAAACAAACAACCCATTTTAGGCGTTCAAAAGTTATGACTAACTCTTTCAGAGCAAAGGACGCCCACTAAAAGTGTTTGCTTTTGTAGCTGACAAGCGCTTAGATTGTTATTTAGACTGTCGAACAACATCATAAAAAGGACTGCAACAGATACTGACAATTTGGTTCAGGTGCGATCAAATTTTTTTCAGCCAAAAATGGCTACAAAGGCACCAAACTCCATTGATAAAAACAGTAATTTTACTTTGAATAAACAGGGGATGCTTGTCCAGTGCCTCAATCAGTTTGTGTTAGCGCCTCGAGTTACAGGGATATTCTGGTGTAAAATTAAGTTAGGGTCAAACACGACGTAACAACAAGTTAGACACCCTGTGGAGAGATGAAGCTGTGTATTGCTATCGTGCGGTCTTTACTTAAATTGTTTATGACTAGAGAAGCAAACCGTTAGCAACGTTCATGTCTCGACGGGGTGTCCAACTGGGTGTTACAGTGTGTTTGACCCTAACTTAATTTTACGACGGAATATCCCTTTAAGACTACCTGCCAAAGAAGATGATCAGCTGTCCGAAAGGGAAATTTATCACTGTAACTCTGTTGTTAAAACATGTTTTATGAAGTGAATTTACACACGTATGCGTTGACAAAATCCTAAAGGGGCTGCAAGGAGTTGGGGATTTTGTGCATTACCCAAGGACACAAGATTGACATGAAATAAAAAGTTCCTCTCAAGAGCTTTAACTCTCATTGATTTAATTTGCACTTCTGTGTATGCAATATGTCTTTTTTTTCATATTTAAGTCTCTATAAAGCTAATGGGCTGTCAAACTAAGAACACTGACTGGACTCAAACCATGTCTGTTATAAATTTTAAGTCACTGACGTTGTGGATCACACTGTGAATGTGGGAGAGACGGTGCGTCATCATATGCTGCAAATTCAGTGATTTCAGAATTTGCCGCTTTGACTTTCTGATCCTTCCTAGTCAACCTTCTGCTGTTTTTAAATCACTACTACACCACTTGCTGTTTCAGCTTCAGCTACTACATTTTTTTGATATATTCTTTGTGATGACAGCTCTGCAGAAGACTTCAAAGATTTGTTGTGTTCCAACTTATGGATTTTTTTTGTTTGTTTTCTAGGAATACTTGCGGAAAATTATTCGTAGACTGTAATGGTATTATCCTCCTCTGAAGTAGTGAAAAAACATTCACATTAGTGTCACTGTTTTCACTTTCTCGCCAATGTTGCTTCTCCCTCCTCTCTGCGTGTGTTCGCTCCTGCCACCTGCTGTGTCAGAATTAATACGTGTATGAAGGCAACTGTACTTGTTGTTTTTATTGAATAAAATTGTACCATCAGAATGTAAATAAAAGGCCAGGCCGACACTGGCTGCTGATAACTTGTTGCACCTGAATATAACATGCATTCCTATTCATTGAGCTGAACAGGAAGCTGAAAGGAAAACTTTTAGAGTTGAATGAAGTCTTATGTTGAATTAGTCATGCTATAGTCGTAGCATTTTTTTCTCCTGGTGAGCAGATCACCTGTTGTGATCCCTTACTGTCCCCTCTCCACTTCCATTCATGAGCAAGGCTCATCCAATAAACCGTGAGGAGGTGTGGAGAAAGTGTGATTCATTTCTAAAAGCATGTCCATTTACTGGGAAGCAATTACCAGCCGTACAAGTCTGAATTATTTCCTTTTTTCTCTCTTGTAACGAAAGAAAATTGAATTGACAGCTCAGTGAAGTGAAGGGTACATCCCCTCCTACAGACTGTGATGGGCAGCATGAATCACTCTTATCTGTCGGTCTTATTCTGCCATTGTTTCTTCGAGGTTGAGTCTGTTTAGGTTCTATTTATATTCTGGCGATAAAGCTGAATCACAGCAACCAGCAGATATGTATTTGATTAACCTCTCAGGAAATTGGTACTTCATTGTCGGAGCATCAATCTCTACAACTACGTGGGAATCAACTGCAGACATTTTTCCTGAGTGACCTTTTGCCATTAAAAATTAGATATACAGATATTTTTTTCCTCTGTTGTTTACATTTGAGTTTGTCTCTCTGTTACTTCCCAATCCTGCTCAAACTGTCATGTGTGACCAAACAGAGGAAAAGCATGTTTCTGTGTGTGTGAGAGCGAGTGACAAACGATTGCATCTCCCCCCATATTTCCTGTCCCAGTGTCTGGCGCCCACAGAGATATATTGTGGTGATGATAAAGGGATATTAAAACTCAAAGCTTCTTCTTCAGCCTGCTCCCTGCCCGACTGTCTGTCTACACAACCATCAGATCATCCCTTCACAGTCAGATGTGCACACACAGACACCGACACACACAGACATGCATGTGCACACTTTTCAGAACAAAGTGAGTTATTGATTGTGGAGGACATAAAAACAGCACAGAGGGATGATTCATGTTTTTATATCCTCTTCATTGTTTTTCCTCAGGTCTCTGCCATTTTTATCGACTCAGAATAGACTTTTCCTGTTTGTCCATTAATATCACACCTGTAATTCTAGCTTTTTCTATCACTGATGTGACTCAGATTACAGTTCGTTTTGTAGAAGATTTTACATACTGTTTCCCATCACTAGAGTAATGGGATGATTCATCAATATAAGCCCCCTACAATTGGTACTACAGTGGTCATACTTTTGAAAGTTTAAGGTCTGAAAGTGTCTTAAAAAGTCTTATTTGCACTTGTTAGTGGTCTAAAATGTTAGACATCACCTTAATAAAAAAAAAGTGTGAATGCTTTAGGATTTTTAGGATTTTTTAAAATCATTTTTGTGCATTTGCTTGTTGCTTGTTTGCAGGCTTTTGTGACTATTCAAGTGTGACCTGATATACAATGTTTGGTATCACTAATAATCCATTCTCAGACTGAAGTCAGGCTTTTACAATATTAGATTTTCACTTCATGATTATAGTGGCCATTAAATATCTCATATATAGGGAAGTCCCGTTATGATACTGATATTGGATATTGGTCTGATATCGGCAAAAATTCTCTATCTAGCAGCACCCGGATCCAGCATGTAAAGCCCATATAATCACAACAACAGTGTGTACCAAAGTACTTAGGAGTAGTAGTGATGTCGGACATATGGCAGTATTTTTCATTGAAGTCCGAAAAGACGTTGCAGCTGAGTGCAAATCTTGTCATGCAAAAGTTTGTGTCAATATCGGTATTGGACAATACTGAAGACAACAATATCTGTATTATATCAGAGGTAAAAAAGTTGTATCGGGACACCCCTATATATATATATATATATATATATATATATATATGTATATGTATATATATATATATATATATATGTATATATATTTTACAATATTATTGTAATGTTTATGGAAAACATATAAAATGGAACAACCAGTCAAAGTAAGCAAAGGCAGGATAAAGATGGAACAACACGTAACTTCACAGACTTTACTAATAACACAGTTAACACACGTCACCATCCATTTCTTGTCATTTGCAAATGTATGATTTATCGACCTCACCAGCCCCGTGACTGAAACTTGTTTGAAGAAGACATTACCTTATTAACAATTATTTGTGAAGCTTTTATTTTATTTTATTTTTCCGTCTGGTGCTTTCTTTGCTTTATTCCCTGTATAGGAAAAATATGCTTTTATTTTGAAGTATTAGCTACTTCCTGCAGATTGTCAGTAAAAGCATTACAGTTCACCGTTAGAAAGTATGTACAGCAAAAGTATATATCGTTTTTTTAGGGCTAAACGCGACCTCACTGATCTCATAGACAAGTGTGTACTGTGCTGTGTCCTACAGAAGTAGTGGAGCGTAACAAAGTCTTGCACACACAGGTACATGATGGTTACAACAGTTGTGATGTCCAAATCTGAACTCTTTATGAGCAAACTTCTGCATGTGTGCATTCTTACTGCAGGTAAAAGAAGCCTTTTACTCTTCATTTTGTTATACGGTCAGCTAGATTTCAACAACTTCATATCGAGAAATTCAGTCTTCCTGAATCTGTCATCTTGAAGTTATCCCTCAGCTCTACCCTTTTTGCTGTGTGTTTTTTTTCTTGAAGTGCTTCTTGTAATCGGGGGTTCTTGCATGCAGCTGAAAAGTCTAAAACCATCTGATTGATAAGTCATCATTTGCAAGTGGAGTAATACTTAAAAACTGCGTAAAAGGAGCATTCAAAAACCCACCTGTCTGAGAACCTGATAAACTGTAATGCTGGTGCATAAAAATAAATCTATATACTTAATATCATAAAACAGGCTCTTTCATCCCAACAGACTGCTTTCACCCATAATGATAAGTCCCATAAGGCACAGATGTGCTGTATTGGTTGCCATGCCAACTGGCATCAGGAGCTTTAAGTGAGCTCTCTTGTTTTGTACTTCTTCTCTGTCTCTCTCCCTCTCTGTGTGCGCTGTATTTCTTTCAGTCAAGCATTACTGACGAGTATGTGCTCCCTCTTCATAAAAGCTATTGTACCCTTGAGGATTTTCTGCCTGCTTTGGGGCTCCCGATGGTACTTAACTGAGAGGTTTAAATATAAAAAAAAAACCTTTAAGATGTTATGAATAATACCACTTGTTCTCTAATTTGTGAAAGAAAATAAACCTTGAATACAACTACAATTGAAAAAGGCAGAGGCGTAGCTTCTCCCGCAAAGGTGGTGTAGGGACACACGTGGAATGAAATATTTGGACAAACATTATGAATAATGTCCATTTGCTTTTTTTAGACTTCTCCTGAGGATGTTAAAGACGTTGAAAGGCAGAGGAAGCAGCAAGTGAAGGCAGCTAAAGAAGGTTAATGAGAACACCTGATTTGACATTTGCCTATTGGTGGTGTAGCGGGTACGCGGCTACTGTACCGTTGGCTAAGCTTGACTTTGTGGCCTGTCTGAATGAACACTTTGCTTAACTTCAAATCAGTTAAATCGACACTTTGATCAGTTCTTTGAGTCGACTTTGTTATCTAGATATTGGGGCTGGGACGATTTTTTGGATGCCAATTTGATTTAAACTGCGATTCTACAATATTGTGGATTTTCTCAATCTTTATTGCATTTTAAACACCAGTGAAACATTTGAATGATTATGATTGTCTACTGACTAATCCAGAAACCATATGTCCCAAAAAAATACACATCACGTGTAAGTCAGTTTAAGATTTATTCTTAAATCGAAAAAAAAAAAAGGTTTTTGAACATAAAAATCTAAAAAAATCTAAAAATTATAAAACAAAAAATTGTGACCCTTATGTGAATCAATTTTTTTCTCCCACCTAAATTTTCTCCTATATGTGTACGAATCTCTGAACCCAGCTGATGTATATACTTGAATAAGGCTTGATCAACCCCCTCCCTCTCTTTTTATAGTAATACATATATTTTTCTCCTCTTCCTCGATGACCACTCTCTCTCTCTCTCCCTCTCTCTCTCTTATGGCTCGGAGCGTGTTTTTTTCTTGCTCTGTGTTTCAGTGGAGCACTTAAGTCTCCCCCTCTGTGTACAGCCTGTAATGAGGGCTGCCAGCTGTGGCTCAATGGCCAGAGCACAAGCACTCATACATTTACATGCTCACACACATTCACACACAAGGGCCATGGCACATTATGTCACTCCTTCACTTGTAGATAGAAGCGGATATAAACGGCACATGAACACGGGCAACTGACATCTTCATCCGTTGTGTGTTTGTGGTCAGACGAAGGCAGAAATTTAAATTGTGTTGTGATGCATAAATGCTTTTTTCCCCACCGTATCTATATGTAAATATTAGTTGTTGTATAAAAACACACACTATAAAGATGTCACCTTGGGATTTTGAAAATTGTTTTTGGTGATGTGAAATCCTACAAGCATTAAATAGGTCATTTTATTCACATAGTATTATTTTTCCTACTATTGGTACTGTAATGCTGGTCAGTCACAGAGTGCTTTTTGTTCTACTTAATTTACTTGAATATAATTGACAAAAATACAAATTATTGTTTGAAAATGTTTGAATAAAATAAGCAAAATCATTTTTCTGTATCAAAACACTGTCTTTGTGTATCACTGCTTCAATATTCTATCACTTTGCTAACTGTACTGTTGTCTCTGTGTGTGTCTCCAGGATCCTGGCCACAGTGGGCTCAGACTTTGACCTACGGACACTCCGAGCTGTCAGAGTGCTCCGACCCCTGAAACTCGTGTCAGGAATCCCCAGTAAGATTCTCTTCTCACATTCAAAGCACCCTAAAAGTTCCTCTTCTGTTTGTTTTTCACTTGTAATTTGAGCGTGAAGATGACATGTCAGGTCTGCACCAACAACTTTTGTTCTTTCTGTTTTCTTGTGTTATTTGATTTTTATTCGGACAGATAATATATTTTGTGTTCTCATGCTCTTGATATTTAAAAAACCTTTGTAATCAAACATGTAAGATCTCTTGAGTGTATGGTGTAATGTTGTGGCAGTAAATAGGTTTAACCTCAGAGGCAGTTGCAAAAAGAGCCTGTCAAGCTGGATCTAGATGTGCACCTTTTCAATATTAATGACCTATGTAACAGGTTTGAAATAGTTGTTGCAATATTTTTCTTGAATTTGTGATGCAGACGAAGTCTGAGACTTCCAGGGTTCCTTTCCCAGATTTATTGTTTGCACAGATGGAGAAAGGCAATTTCAAACAACAAACTTAGCAGGCTATTTTTTTTTTTACAAACCTTACCCACCTGTTTCAAAAAATAAAATTAAATTAAAAAGTTAATGTCAACACAAACTTTTTCTCCACCTTTTTTCAGCCAAAAACAAAGAAGGAACAACAAGTTTTATTGCTTACCTTCTCTAAACCTCTAATAGGTAGAAATCAGTAAGCATTCAGAAAGCTCAAGCAACTCATGCCGCATAAACTGATTTGTTGTCATGCTTTTATTTTGATATTTTTTCTGCCTCAAGGCTGCTTTATACTTTTGTCCTTGAGTATATGTTTTTAAGATGTCTTCAACATCTTTGCATTATCTGAACAACTATTTCTATATGAGAATAACAAAGTACTTGCTTGTGTGGCTGCTGAGACATTAAAGTTGTTCCTAAAGGGATTATTCGTAATGAACGGATAGTTTTGCAAATAACGTTGTCTTCATGTCGGAGTCTTGCTTATTCTGTTAGGATTAGCTAAGCATTAACTTTTACTTTGATACCTTTGTTTGCCTTACTACTCAACAAACCACCTACAAGAGACACTTGTGCTGCAGCTAATAACCATTTCAACAATCAACTGGTTGTTGATTATTGAAACAGTTTATTGACTCATCTGAAAATATGTTACAAAAATAACTCCATTGTTCCTTTTTGCCTCCTAAATGTATTATTGTCTTTAACTGAAATCACGCCATTCAAAATCTTATGCTGCATTTGAGTAACATCAGAAGTCAGATGTCGGAGCTGAAAATTATGTCACATCCCGAGTTACCAGTGTTTCAGCTACTAAGTCAGAAAAAAGCAAATCGGGGCGGAAACAAGATGGCTACATCTATGAAAGTTATTTTAGGGATTGCCTTGTCCAAATATAACAAGGACAAGGCAAGCCCTAAAATAACTTTTATAGATATAGCCATCTTGTTATAAAAGTTATTTTAGGGCTTGCCTTGTCCTTGTTAAATTCGGATAAGGCAAGCCCTAAAATAACTTTTGTAGATGTAGCCATCTTGTTTCTGCCTCCAATTTTGCTGTTTTTCTTGGGATGTGACGTCATTTTCAGCCCTGACATCTGATTAATTTATTTAGTTTGAATGTGTGGCGTGGTTACCATAGTAACATGGTAGAAGTTTGCCCCATTTTCATGGTAAGAGAGGCTGGATACCCCTCTACAGATTGACTCGATATGATGAGAGATCAGATTGTCCCTTGTTGTTGTTTTTGCTATTTAGAATTGATAATTGTTGGTAAAGGGGTTTTAACCAATCAGGATCAAGTATTTCAAAGCTAGGAAATGATACTGCTAAAATGAATTAGACTGGATATAATTTTCATCAGTGTCTATTGATCAGGAATTGATTATAACTGATAGAAGTGATGGCTAAATCAATCAAAGTACGACCTATCTTGAAGTAAAGTCTTAATTCTGTGTTGTATAATAGTGGAGTAGACAGAGAAGTACTTACACCGTCTCCCTCCCTTCTCCTCCATCTTGCAGGTCTCCAGGTGGTGTTGAAATCTATAATGAAAGCCATGGTTCCTCTGCTTCAGATCGGCCTGCTGCTCTTCTTCGCCATCGTCATGTTTGCCATCATTGGGGTGGAGTTCTACATGGGAAAATTCCACCACAGCTGCTTCAGGATAGACACTGGTGAGAGCAACAGCTTGGCTCTGGCTTGTTTGTACGACAACACTGAGTATCAGCTGAGTTCATGCCAGGAAAAGTAGCTTCAGTCTTAAATGTTTTCATGTGTTGGTCATGGATGGGGACACATATTGCATTACATATTCATGCAGACAAATATAAATAATTCAAAGGCTGTGAATGCACATGTTGCTTATGAGAGAGGCCTAACTGTGTGAATACACAGTCCTGGCAGGCAATGTGTTTACATTAATACAATAAAGCAATGTGCAGCGAATCTTTGACAACCATTTTTCACATCTTGATGTTGATGTATGATATTTCACAGTGTTCAGCTTTGATTGATAGCTGAAACTCAGTAGAGATGATTATGTTCTCAGACTCCTGATATTGAATTTCACCTGAGACGATGCTAATGAGGTTGCAGTTTGCTTCCTCCATCTTCCCTCTGCATCAAAAGTGCGAGTTTGTAAAGATACTGAGGCATTTATACCTGACGGGGCATTTCTGGCTGTGGGAGTGGGAGATGAGAAGCTTCTCTGTAACAATGTTTTATAAGATTTATCTCCTAGGGTATGAATTATGCTCACTTTACTTTTCTTCCTGCTATTTTCAGCTCATGCAGTGCACTTCCAGACTTTTGAGGCACTTGTTTCCATCAGTTGAAGTGGAAAAATTCAACCCTAAAATTTACCCTTAAAATCGTCTACAGATATGTAGCCAAACTGTGGTTAACGCAACATAATATGGGTTTTTGTAGAAGTATGCACTTCATTACCCTGCCATAAAGTACAGGGAACTTTATTTAATGAGTTGTGAATTTTTTTAATCATCTACCTACAAGTTTTCATAACAGGTCCAAGTACCATAATTGGTAATAATCATCAGGGAAATCAGAAAAATGTTCCCTTACTAAAATCCAATTAAAGCCAGAGCTTCTCCAACCAAAGGTGTCTGTGCTTTAGTCTGCTGTGCTTCAGGTCAAATAAAAAGTTGTGGAAATAAATCAAAGGAAGGCATAAAAATGAGCAATCATTAAAATCAACTCTGCCAGTTTATTAATAAGCATTAAAGGGGTAGTTCACTCTTTCCTTTTGAAGTGGGGTCGTAAGAGATACTCATCAGTACTGAGTGTGATAGCAGCAGGGAACAGCAGTCAGCTCGTCCCTTTAGCGAGTTATGGAGCCTATCAACATCTGCGGATAAGGTCATCTTTACCACATAATTGAGCAATAATCCAGAAAGTCCGTTAACTTTTACACTATTTGCAGACACAACATACCTGTGCATGCTCTGCTGCCTGCAGTGCTCTGATCAGGTTATCAGGGCCATGATGTAAGAGTCAACCTGACTTTTGCCCAGTTCTCTGATATGATACAAATTTCAATTTTTTTTGCATCCCAGTTCAACGTACCCTGGAGACCATGAGCTTTGACTTTATGCAATAAAAAACAGTGAAAGGTTAACACTTCCCCTGAATCCACTTCTATGAAGCATTTTAGGTTCTCTGATTTAACTTATAAAAAAATAAATAAAGGGGTTAAGACTGTGGTGTGGCTAAATCAAGCAGATTTAAGGCACTTTGTCACAATTGGCTTCATCGCTGCATTAGCACAATTCAAAAAACTGAACCAAAAAATGTTGGGTCAGGACTCACTTCAGTTCAGCTGATCTGCTTTTCATTTTTAGTGCCATTGAATTCTTATATTTTTTAAAATGCAAACAACAACGTGATATCAGCATTATATATTAATCTTCAGCTGACCTGTTCAAAGTCATTCAAAATCTGATATCAGTTGTCCGTTACATCTACATCTGCTGTCCAAAAACCACTCCATGGCCCACTGTGAGATTTATATAGAAATAAAGTAAAATTGTACTTGACATACAAAAAAGATATCTTAAAAAAGCCATCAGAAGTCTACCTCTTTTTTGAAGGATAGACTTTTTTTTCCCACTTTTTATCTTGCAACCACCTCTTGACAAGACAAGAAAGTCAGCACAGCAAGCCAGAACTACCTAAATACTACCTGTATGTAACAAACAAGGACTGAGCAGCACCTCCACTCTTTTGTCTCTGTAAAATTCTTACTCTGGTGATGCATAGCAAAGTTTGGACCGTCTTTTAATAGGGTTGTGTAAAGGCTAGAACTGTTTGATGAATAAAGGATGGTGCCAAATGTGTTTTAGTCTGAAAAAAACAACACGACTTGTTTCAAGTGCATCCTGAGAGAAAAGTTAAATTCACATTAGCTCCAGCTACAAAATCACTGATATTGTTTTCCAGTGTTTGGAACAGAGAAGGGGAGAGAAAGTAGGAAACAGGAGCGCATTTCCTTGATGAGAGCGACTAGAAACAGCTGAACCTCATTTCTGATCAGTCACAGGCAGGTTACTGTGACAGAGTCATTATTAAACTACAATATCACAGTAATTATAGAAAACACTGCGACTGCTCAGCTGAAGTTTGCTGTTGTGTAACGCAGAGATAAAAATTATGAGAAGGTTTTATTCCCCTCCGCTGCTGTCAGACAAGGTGTGAAGGCGTGACTTGAGGGATCATCTGTCTATCAGTGTGTGTGTGTGTGTGTGTGTGTGCATGCTTCAGATCAACCTGGGTGCTGGTAGTGGTGTGAGTAGATGTGACAGCCTGTTAATGTACAGTACATGTGTTATTGGGTTATTTTGGTCTCAGACACAGCCGGGTTTGATTGTATTCTGTAATACCGTTAACAACTCTCGACATGAAAGCTGCACTATTTTCTGTTGTTGTGTTTTTTTTTGCCTTTGTGTGTGCTCATTTAAATGAGTGAGTCATTAGCAGGTGATTCTGGACCTGGAGTGTCTCATGTCTGAGTGCACCTGTGGGTTTTAATTGATCATAGTTATTGTTCTGTTTGTTTTCACTGAAATACACGCTTAAGACTGTAGAGCTGGTGTGTTGAACATAGGCTTCACTGCTGAAAGTACACATTACCCTTAAGTTTACCTAATTATTGTTATAGTAAAGGTAGAGTATGTAGAAATAGGAAAAACTTTGCAATATGGATGTTCTGTAGTCTTGTTAAAGAGGCGATGGTGGCCTTTGAGGGACAAGAAGAAGCCTGTTTCAGTTACAATCATGCATCCTCATGATCTTAAAAATATGATAATCCAGACTGAATGATATTGTGCCACCTTCAAAATGTTGTACTACAGCTGTACAAACTGTCAGGCAGCAGCAGATGGAGAGGGTAGAGCAGGGAGAGGAGCAGGAGGAAGCAGGTGTGTGCAAAAAGAAAGAAAATAATCACACTCTCCTTTGTAGCCCACAGATTTTACAGATTGTAAGATCTAAATACAGTCTAGGAAAAATAATGTTTGTGTTTTCGAATTACCAGGAGCAAATGAGAGAGAAACTTGAGACAGAAAATGACACAAAAAAGTTGATGAGATTTTGCGAGACAAGACTCTATCAGAGGGATCTTGACTGGGAACTGATTGTAATCTGTTCATAAGGGACTTTCATATTGCTACCTGTAGATAATCACATAATTGGTTCTTTAACAACTGAAGTTTTGAAATGTTTTACTCAATATGACATGATCAAAATAGGTGATCTACATGCGGACGAGGCTCGTCTGGATCATTGCATACTGATTTGTGTGTTGTGGTTTACTTCTAGTGTTACAACTTTCTTAGTTGTTCATGTTCTAACGTCAGGTGCCAGAAACTTTCCATTAGTGACACAAAGCTAAGACACAAATAAAATAAGTCATGTTTTTCATGTTTAACTGTTGAAAATATGGGCAGCTCCCAAAGAGACAGTGACCAAATATTCAAGAGATGAAGGCTGTGATATTTGCTGGTGGCTTTGTGCTTCAGTCAAAGGATCAGTGTCCCTGAGGGCATTTCTCTCAAATGTGCAGCCAAGCCGCAGAGCGAAGCTACATTTACCAGTGAGTCTTTGTTCCAACCTTCACCTGTGGACTAGAATTTTGTGTCATGGCTGCAGCTTCACTGTACATCATCACAAGGTGAGGAGGTCAGAAGGACCTGTGGAGGAACCTGGGGGGAAATGTTTCCAGCATGACTAATGAGTGATTATTTGGAGCAGAGCAGCAAGGGGAAAGTTGGCTGCTCCATGTCCTTACTGTCCTTACCCAGATGAAACCTATTTGTATTTTGGGACATGCTGATGGAAAAATACGAACTTTAAAGTTTAAAATCAGTCACACCATTCCTCTTTTTATTTCTCCTTTGTTTAGGTGAAAGAGCGGTAGATTGGCCATGTGGTCAGGAGCCCCCGGCCAGGACCTGTCCAAACGGGACCATTTGCAGAGAGTACTGGACTGGACCAAACTTTGGTATCACCAACTTTGACAACATCCTGTTTGCAGTGCTGACTGTGTTCCAGTGCATCACCATGGAGGGCTGGGTGGACATCCTCTACAGCGTGAGTCTAAATACACTAATAACTTACCTTTGTGGTAGTCGTTGTGTTTCATGTGTTGCTTTCTGACTGTCCATCCTCATCAACCTCCTCAACTCAGCAGTGGCGGGATGGCTGTCTTACATGAGTCTGGTCCTTCCCAATGTTTCTGCCTGTTAAAAGGAAGTTTTTTTTTGCCACTGTCACTCATGTTAGATGAGATGGGTCAAATCTGCCCCATCTTAAGGTTGGGTCTTGATAATTCATCAAACAATGAGCGTGGTCTAGACCTGCTCTTTTTTGGAAAGCGTCTTGGGATAACGACTGTTGCGATTTGGTGCTGTATAAATAAAATTTGATTGATTGATTGATTGATTGAACTCCATTCATCTTATCAGCCAGTCAAAGTGCTCCAGAATTTCTTGTGTGTTGTTAGCCATGCCCTGAAACACTTGGGTACCACTTGGCTTGATTGTCCACTTGATGGTGGACAGTCAAGCCAAGATATCTCCATTGTTCACCGTGTTAAGGTTCACTTTTTGCAGTAACATTTGATAAGCCAGCAGCTTGGTGAAAAAATAGTCTTGGTTTGAATAGCTCATTTCTCGTGAATATATTTGCATGATAAAGGTTGTAGCTGGATTCACTGACAAGGTGGTGAGATGTAGCTGTTGGCCAGGAGTCTTGCAGTCTGTCTCGACCTCTCTTTGTCTGTTTCTAGATTAACTGACACTTGGATTGAATCAGCATTTTCAATACAGTGACCACCATTATTTGGCTTCATAACCCCTCTTCAGAAACCGATCGGTGGTGTCATTGGATCTACATCCATGTTTGATTCATGGTTTGAAATCATGATTTATTCATTCAAAGAAAGATTTGTCGGCTTTTCATTCTTTTTCCACCTCTCCTGATCCCAACATACATAAGAAGCTACACATTTACACCAGGGAGCTGCCAACAACAAATCTGTGATCACTGAGAGGCTCCCCTGGGGAACTGGCGCTAAAACCTTGAAAGTGGTTGTGAAGCTGAGAGTGTCGGTCTTTCCCTTTACCCTTGCGTTCCATTTATACTATTTTACAGGTTTCAGTGTAATTCAAATCACCCACCAACCTTTCACTGCTTTATCCTTGATATTTGTCTCTTGACAGATATGGCTCTTGGAAGTGGAAGGTGAGGTGGCAGCACAAAGAATAAACAGTATCTGACAAGTATCTGCCACCATGAACAAACAGTGTGGATTCAAATGTAAAAGATTACAAGTGTGCTTGTGCACTTGACAAAGAAGAAGGTTTTAGGTAACAAACAAGAGTATCATGACAAAATGAAACTATGCATGCCACGACTTAAGCTACAACTTTGAAAGCAGGTCCAAATTCATTGACAGATGAATGCATTTTTAATTTCTATCCTAAAGCTTTTTTTTTCCAAATAGGTTTAAGACCATGAATGATGAATACATAATACGAATGATAATAATAATAACCCCCTTTTGCTGTAAGTCATCCACTCACTCACTTCCCTTTCATTTTAATCACTCTTCCTTTCAAACTCAAGGCAAAAAAATAACAAGAAATTTTGGGGGAAATATTCTTCAACAACCTTCAGCGTGACACTTTGCAGAGACATCTGGGTCAATGGGACACTCGGCCCCACCCTGTCTTCCAAGTTTTTTTTTTTTTTTCTCTATATTGCAAACCCAAACAGTTTTGTCATTTAGACGCCAGCACCTCCCTGGTTTTAGGAAAGCAAAAAGCATCATGGTGCCTTTGACGAACACACATTCACGAAGCACAAAGAGAAAGACAGGAATCCCTGAAGGACGAAGGATGTCCAGTCAAGCAGAAGCAAAACTGTCTGGGCCAATCCCACAATGGCTGTCTGACTCAGAGCTTCTTTTGTCATAGTTTTATTTTTTATTTTTTTATCGTACAGTGGTGCAATATTTTAAAAGGCATCACATATTGAGCTGGCAACACATACAAAATGATGTGTCTGTTGGAAGGACAAAAAGGAAAAAAATATCTGGTGTTTAATGAGTCAGCTTTCCTTTAAAATGGACATACTGTAAAGAGCATTGAGTAGTGTAATTCAATCAAAATAACAATTATGGTATAAAAGCCTGACAAAAGCATCAAAATAATGAGGTTATTCCTTTCAGAAAAATGAAATATTAATGCCATAAGTATTCTGCACTACCTATTGAGAGTGGCGTTAGTTCAGGCAGGATACTAAAGTCAAGCTCAGCTCACAGCACATGAGCTGATCATTAACCCAGCATGTGTCAGCTGACCGCTCATCTGATAACCCTCCTCTTATTCAACTGGTCAAAAATAACTGAACAGGCATCCTACTCAAACTGCTACAAAGCAGTCTTTGCTTATTTCGTCCTGTGCATGCTCTGATAAGAGTCCTTTGACACAAAATATCACCCTGCTGACTTTAGACATTCAAGTGTGTCATCAAACATGAAAAATTTTTGTGCAAATTGTAAAAACAGGGCTGTGTCTTTTGGCTATTCACCTTTGATCATCGTATTTGGCGTCTAGGCTTTGACCTCATCACTCCTTGCAGATTTATTTTTATATGCAAACACTGAGGAGGGATGAGATAATGTCTTAAATCTCCAGAGGGAGCCTGCAGGTGGTTACTGGGTAGGTGATTGGGGTGACAGCTTGGGTGCATAAGTTTTGCAGGGCAGTGGTGTTATAAGAGCAGCAGAGGGAGTGACTGGTAATCCTGCATCTTAAAGTAGACGCCCTAACTGAGAGCGTATTCGCACAGTGATTGTCAAAATGATGCAGTGGAACGTGAAATCAGTGCAGCTCAAGTCATTTGTGGCATAGTAATGGTGCTTGATCACTGCAACAGTATTTATATTGTCTCACAACTCCATGCTGAAAGGCCATGTTCTGCATTTGGGTTAAAAGACAATACAGTTTAACATACTGGTCCAAATAAAGCCTTAAACTGATATGTTGCTCAAAGAACTTATTTTTCAACTTGTGCTCCTTCTTGTGCCTTTAAGTCCAACTGAATTTACATACAGCGTTTAGCATGTAATAGAGACACTCTACTCCATTAATTCGCATGTCATATAAAAGATCCCTGGAGTTTCTGTGAATGCTACCAAACTCGTGCATAATCAGAAGTAGTGTTCAAATACTCTTTATTTTTTTTGTATTTATTTTATTTTGGCAAATGATTCATTCGTGGCAGTATTCAAACAAGCATCGACAGTTATCCACCTTTACTTTTTCTGGTTCTCTCTCTACATTTATCTTCTCCTTTTGTTCCCTAAACTCCTCCACTTTCCCTTTCCCTGCCTTCAATCCTTTCCCTCTATTTCATCGCCTCCTCTCCCAGGAGATAGTAGTTAACTGACAATACACTGTGAGCCACTCACGGAGCTGTTTCTCCTTCGTCTTCGTCTTTCTCTCCCTCCGAACGTCTCCCGTAGCTTTCTCTGGCTCATTATCCTAAGCGCTGCAGACTCCCACTGCTGTGATCTAAGAATGCCTTTTCTCTCAGTCGGTAGTTTTTCTTTGTATTTTGTGCCTTTTTCTTTCTCTTCAGCTCAAAGTCACTTTCACCAGTTATTTTTAATTCACTTTCTATTCTGTTGGTTTTAGCACCATATTTCTTCTTCCTTTCCACCCTCCAGGACTTCCCTCAACATGTTTCTGCATTTCACCATTCCTCCTCTCTTTTTGAAGGGTAGACACCAGTTGAGATTTCTTTCCATCCAAAAGACCACATTTGTTCCAGGAACACTCTAATGGGAGGCAACATCCTTATCCACACATCCATACTACACAAACACATGGAATAGGTTGTTATTTAAAGAGTATAGCTGGGTTGAAGTCAGTCATAGGCTCAAAAACTACTCGGACAGGTTAGAGCAACAAAACTTCTTACAGCCGCAATTCTAAAAAAGTCGAGGCTGTATGTGAAATGTTGGCGAAAACAGAGGTTGATGGTTTGCGAATCATTGAAGACCTTTTTTTTTCTTTGTTAAAAATAGTGTAAAGAGAATTTGGCAGCAGCAACATGTTTCAAAAAAGTTGTAACAGGGACATCAAGATACTGAGGAGAAAAACACCTAGAAGAATATTTCCCAACTAATGAAGAGAATTTGCAACAGGTCAGAAACCTGGCTGGGTAGACAGAATATTACAGAAAGACTGCATGAGCTAAAAGATCATCAATTTCAAAATAATTTTTCTCAGTTTAAAATTGCAAAGAATTTGGGAATCATATCGCCTACAGTGGATATTAAACATCTTTATGTACGATATTGTTAATTGTTCATCTCCATCCATCTCTCTCTTTCTGCATCTCCCTCTATCCCTCCTATGAACCCAATGCAGTAGCGGCAGATGGCTGTCTTACACAAATCAGGTTCTGTTCAAGGTTTCTGCCTGTTACAGGAAGTTTTTCCTCTCCACTGTAACTTACTAATTGCTGCGAAGTGCTACACTTGTGTGGTTGAAGATGAGACAGGAGCAAAAGATCACGCTTTGGGTTGCAGCAAGAAACCAAGTAAGTCATTAAACTCTGGTAGAAGAAGACAGCACTAACTTTGCTTTCCATTCAAAGTTATTTTGATTACATGTGGGGAGTCTTGTGGTTTTTTAACTATTCAAACCAAAAGATAGACTTCCTGTGACTTCTGAATTTTATGCAATAAATAGAAATACCTTTACCTACTTACCAATGCTGCCTCACACTCATTCAAAAAAAAGAGGGTTGTGATAAATTGCCGCAAGAATGAAATATTTCTTGCACTCACCGTGATTGACAGTGTGTCCTGGAAGTACCTGTACTCTACTGTCTGAGCAGGACTCAAATGTTCCCAAAAGTTTTCCTTTCAGATTGGAGGAATAAAAGGAAACCGTGGAGCAGAACCAAAGTTCACATTATGTAGCAGAAAAGAGTTGCTTATGAGGGCCTTAACTGTGTTTGTGCAAATGCAGCAGAGCATGCATACAAACCATGTACACGTCAATATCTACATCAAGTCCTTCAGATGTGAACGTGATCCTGCTCTAAAGAAAGGAAAGAGGATGAAGTCTGACATCATGAAACAAGAATTGTATCCAGGCAGGGACTCTATTCTTTGGATTATATACTACCCTGTAACCTAGCATTAACCCTACAGACTGATGGCTATGCTTCGTCTGCCCCAGGGGAGATCACTCCGACTGTCTTCTCTAATGGCTCAAAAGAAAATGCAGAGTACTTATCCTCATCCCATCCGTCATTACCATCCTGCTTCTTTTTTTCAGCCTCTTCTTCATCCCTTTGCCATCCATCCTCTCTCTCCTTCATATCTCCACCTCCTTAGGGGAAGGCCATGTCCCACGATCCTGTGGTATCCCAGCAGCTGATATAGAGGAACAAATCTCTGTAGGCCAGTATTATATTCGCCTCAGCTGGAGGGAGTGGTGACAATTGAGGCTCGTTCACGATGCCCTGGTGGCGTGAGAGGGTTATTACAGTTACTCATGAGAAAAGGAAATACAAACAAGGAAGACCAGTTCCAATTGTTTTGGACAGGGAGGTTCAATTTTTAACTGATGGAGGTTTAATATTTCAAAAAATCTGCTCATAAAGTTCTACTTTTATGTGTATGATGCAAACTCTGTGTAAAACCCAAGAAGAGCAGACTTTGTTCGCATTAAGAGCATCATTTCAGTGAAACCATTGCAGTGAAACCATGGCACAGAGGGCTCCAAAAAAGGAGTCTTTGGCAGAAAGGTGCTGCAATATACTGCAATATCATTAATGCGGTGCTTTGGCAAATTGATCTAATGCAAAATAAAGTAGTGGCAATCATTTCTCCAGTGTTACAAAATCCTGCCTCATAGTATTAACTTTTTAATTTCCTTATTGAGTATCCGTCTAAAACCTTTGACAAATGTCCACTTTTAAGTGCTTTTTTTGTTTGATCTGGCTCCAAACTTGGCAACCCTGTAAGGTTGGAAAGAAACCTGTTTTATTGGGAGCTTAATCTTTCTTCAACTGAATGGTGCCGTACAAGCCATGAGGTAATCTGCCTTTACTCCAAGCATCTTTGAAAGCAGGTAACTGCGGCTGAAAATTTTCTCCAGTCATCTCAGTAAAGTTGGCACTTACTTGGACTAAATGCCAAACCAAGTCCTCCATGACGAAATCCGAGTCTTTAAACACAGTGAGAATGCTAGGGAAGGAGAGGATGTCACTAAACTGAGCTGACACCCCTTGATGTTTTAATCATGAACAGAGCACAGGAAGAGGAAAGGCAGTGCAATGAAAAGAGATTTCAGCTTATGCTAATGATCCTAATGTTGCCAGCTGCTGCAGAGCTGTGCATTTGACTCGACCAAAGTATTTTCCCATCAGTGTCATCTTTAGCAGCTAAACCAGGCAGAGGATGCTTCTGATGCACAGCTCCAGATTATGGTTGAATGTGCATCATAAATTTTGATCCTTCATGCAGAGAAAAATAACAAACATAATCCTGGATATCCCTTCATTTTCCCCTCCCAAATATCCACTTAATTTTTCCTGATGTGAAAAAACTGTTTGAAATCAAACAGGACCTTCCTACAGTATGTAGTGAATATCCTGCATGCTGTCTTTTCCTGGTTCCTGATTTCCTTTTTTTGGAAGGATCAAAATAGCTTGTGGACAAAAACAGAATAATCACATAAATTATCTTTGTGAAGCACAAATCGTTGCTCACCTTCATTTCCACCTTTAGATCCAATTTTAGATTTTGTTGCTTTGTTATCACCATCAAGCAGTAACAAGACTGGATCGGGCTTTTTAATTCAGAAATCATTTTTTCTCTGGAGTCTCACTGTGTCCTTTTGGAAAAGTGTTTGCGAAATCTCTATGACACAAAAGTTGGGACATGATTGTGTTTAAAGGAAAAAAATGAGCCTCCTTTCAATAAGATACACACAGATTATTTTTTCCCTTTCACTGGTATCCAATACCCGCTCTGACATTGACTGAACAGTCAGATCTAACACACCAACAGAATTCTTTGTGTTAAATGTAAAAGTCGTGCATTTGGACGTTTCGGTGATTAATGCTGTGATCATTTGAGGCACAGATTTTTTTTTCTCATGGCCTGTGAAGAGTTTAAGGGGGTTCCTCTCCATATGTAAAGAAAGGCTTTAAAAACACATTTTGTGACTCCAATGGTAGGGAACCAAAACCTGATCTCACTCAGAGTCGTCCACATTCCAGACAGAACTTGTAGTGAGAGAAACTTGTAAGGCCTAAAATGCCATTGACAGTTCACAGGGGACTTTTACAAATTTAAGACGTTCAATTCACTTCACTTCAAAGCTTTATTGCCATGTCAGCTTAACAAGTTAATTAGGATTTATCTCTGTATTCACTTTGTATAAATAGAACAACAAACATAGAATATGAATTAAGATAGAAAGTGATTATTGTCTGCCGTAGCAAAAACATTGAAGTCACCCTGTGTGTACTATTTGTGGCTACAAGTGGCTTTTTGGTTGTGGTTTGCGCGCAGAGACATACACCACTGTGTAGTGCTATCGTGCGATCTTTGTTGAAGTTGGTAAAAGTAGAGAAGCTAGCGGTCCGCAAAATTCATCTCAAGGGGTGGGGTCTAACTCGGTGTTATGGTGTGTTTGACCATGTCTTAAACTTACGCCGGAATGTCCCTTTAAGTCTCATTTTGTGAGCGACTGGGACTGATACTGCTAAAGATATGCAACAAGTCTATTTTTGCTGCTCTACGCTTCCAATGCGCGTCACTCCACAAAGAGAGGATCGTTCCAGACAGAGAGTCAAGCATGTAAAACTGTGCTTGTCATCCGGTATTTCAAAATAAAACACCATATGCTAAGTCCCGACTGTGTATCAGTTCGTGTAGATGAGAAATACTTCCTGGTTATGGATTTATCAGTAACACAGAACAATACGATGGTCAATTTCTGATCCATGTGGACCCCAACAGGACATTTAACTGCTAACTCTGCCTGAAGGTAACAGCACAGCATAAAGGAACATAGTTTACTTTATTAAACACGAGTAAACCTGCAGACTGAAACTGTAAAGTCATGTTGCTTTATCACATACAGTAGAGGCTCAACGGTCACTGAATTATATCCAAATTAGCAGGAAATAGACCACAGAAAGAAAAAACAACCTGTTGTGAACATGTTGTTTCCTCTATACTGAGCCCAGCTGACAGGGGCTGCACTATGCTGCTTGTTTTCCGCTCAATATGGATCCTGTATGTTTTCGGCTTTACATTCCCTGTTGCAGTGGTTTGAGTCTGGGCCCCTTGCTGTACGTCAGTAATGGAACCAAAGATGCCCCCGCCCCCTTTTATAAAGACTTTGATAAACCTGAATCTACAAGAATGATCAATACAAATCTTGGATACCACGAAGTTATGACCCCATTGTGCACATCCTGCTGTGTCAGACAACCTTTCCTCACAGATACACTCTGACACTGATCTACAAAAACCAGCACAGGCCTCTATCGATTCATACTGTAGATGCTGCTTTTGCTTCAAGCCAGTCAGGGGGGGAAAGCGGTGCTGTTGTAGCAGCAGGATGTGTGGGTGGTTTCTCAGCGATGATAATTTGGCAATCTTCGTTTCATGCCCCATGATTTTATTACATTTCCTCTGTCTCTCCCGGCAACCCAAAGGCTGCCATCAAATTAGAGCTAGTCCTAATTACCCCTGCTGTGTCATGTTCAGGCTGAACAAAGGCAAGAAATACTGTAAATGCTCTTTTGCTGATCTTGTATCCAGGACTTGATTCTCTTAGACCTGCAAGTAATTTAAGGATCACACAGAGGGGCACAGTTCATAAATTGAACTTGTTTTCTGAGATTTACTTGTGACTGGGTTGCAGGAAATTCTTGATTTTGATTGGTCGAAATCCCACAATAACAATAATCCACCAAAGAGAGCCAAAACACATACAGTTATACAGTCTGTGTTCCTCTCAGCATGTCCTGTATGTAAAAATCATGTGTGCTCTGAATATTTCTTATTTCCCTGCCCAGTTCATAAACTAGGTCAAGCCCAGTCCATTATCCCGGTACATTACCTCTCCACACACAAGCTGAAGGTAAAGGTCATATGCTGGACTTTGTGTGCTCCTCAGGTATTTCTCTTTCCAGCCTACATGGCGTGCATAAAAACAGATCTTTAAAAAGGCTCTCAAGGCTTCTTTCTTTATGTAAAACTCCCTCCCACCGTAAACATTCATTTTGATCATGCCTGCCTTAGGAGCTGTAGTATACCTCATCTAATAAATATGTTAGAGACAGAGCTCATTTGTAATGCCACTTATTCATTAAGCAATGTTTATGTCTGTGAATAATGTGCCTCTGGCAGATGCACCTGATCAGTAAACATGGCTTGACTTTGCAAACAAAGTTATTGTCAGAAACTTTGGAGAAAGAATTAACATGAACACAGGGTTCTCACTGACACTCTGCAAGGAAAAGCTAGCTGTAGGGCAAATTTTTCTGAGAGTCAATCGACTGCTTTAGCCTGTAAACATTCTCCTGCGGCTAGCTTGACTTCAGCTGTGATTTTTAATATTTTTTTATTCCTTTTGACATCATCATTTGATTGGAGCTTGAATGATCAGTATGGTTTAAAGCTGCACTGTACCATATTGCATTGTATCTTATAATATTTTGTGGTGTCTTATTATACGTTATGCCATAGCTTATATCTTATTTGTAAAAGTTGTATTTAACATACTAGGATGTATGTCATATTGGGTGATGGCATATTAGATTGTATCATACCATTAGAATTTATACATATATGTATATCTTTAGTCATGCTATATCATATTATGTCATATAATAACAAGTCAAATCAAATCATACCATAAGTCATGTCATATTGTGTCTTAGCGTGTTATATTGTATTGTATCTTATTGCACCAAATCTTATTGTATCATATATTGTGTGGAGTCGAGTCATATATCATATTGTATTGTATCATATTTTATCATATTGTATCATTTCTCATCATACTGTTGTGTCATACTTTTTGTTACATTTTGTTTCATACCATATCATATTATACAGTATTATATCGTATTTTATCATATCTTATTGTGATTTATTACATCACACATCATATAAAGTCGCTGTTTTGTAATGCATCATATCATATTATATCATATTGTTTCCTATTATAATGTATTGGGGCATATTGTAATATATAATGTAAAGTCCTGGCTCCTATCGTGGCGATAATTGATCTTCATTAGCAGTTTTTACATGGTAGCATCCCTTTGGAGTCCCTCAAGGCTTAGTTCTTGTACTTCTTTTGTTTCCAACATTCTGCGCTGTGGATATTACCTCAAATATCACAACGCTGAACTTGTTGACTGGACTCTATCTTCTTATTTCATACATACATCTCTGGACCATGCCTTCATATTCCCAAATTGCTGCAGCGTCTTATTCATTATAGTTATAGTAAACTCATTATCATTGTTCATGCAGCCTTTTTCCTGGACTAGCCTTTGGGGAGGGGGTTAAATAATGTGATATCTCTCTCTTTGGCTTGGTGCCACCCAATCTATATATTCTCCATTCCTACACACATTCTTGCTTATTACGTTCTCGAGATGCCATCTACACCCTCTAGGCTCCACATCATTATTGACAGAGTGTAGCTGCACCTGACCTTTCCTGTGCATTTCCGTCTGTGCACATCTGGTGCTTCTTTCAAGAAACAGGTTTTTCAAATCAATGTAGGGTGTTGTGGGTATGTCTCTCTTAAATTGGCTGCTGATTAGTTGTTAAAACACAATGCTATAGGGATAAGGATTTGAAACAAAAACAGATTTTTGCATGAAAAGTGTTTCATGTTGAATACATTTTAAAGATGTATGGATGTCCTGAATTTTCTTTCAAAATGGGAAAGTATGGTAGTGATTCCCAGTTTCTGTTTAATCTGTTAATATGGCATTTCTTTATTGAGATCAATGAGTGTTTCTGTTTGGTACTGTGTGTCGGATTACTAGAATACAAGCACCTTTTCCTCCAACTTTAGTAGTAGTAGTAGTATCAGCCTCAGAGACAGGTGCACCTTGACCTCATCAGTTTGACGTCCTGTGCTGTCGGGACTGTCACAGCGCTTGTCATATTCTCGTCAAAATAAAGCAGCGCAGACAGTCAGATACTGTGGGGACATCCAGTCATGGCTGTTTGAATCTTTCAATGACAGCAGATGTACTGTAACTAACCGGGTATCAGATATCACAGACAGAATATGGAAGTTGTCAAGACTATGTCAGTGTGTATATCCATGTGTGAACGCTTCTGTGAACCAGTAGGAACATCGCATGAATATCTGTATCAAACACTCAGAAGCTGGTGGGAGAATAAAAAACCTCTAAATTCACAAACAGATGCATTTCCTGTGTACTTAAACTATTTAATTGTAGCTGTGATGAACACATTAGCAGGGTCCAGAATATTCCCATCTAAAATTCACCTTGTTGTGGTCTGAATGGGTCATGTTAACTGTCTCTACTTTGGATTTCCTCACCATTGCTTGATCCTTTTCTTTAAGTTTCCACGAAGCAGACTGACAAAAGTTTTTTAAACAGTATCAAGCAGGAGATCAAGATTTGTTGCTGCACATCAATAAATCTAATAGATCACTGGTAGGCCAAGACTTTGATCCATTTTTTACGTCCTTGTTGCTCAAAGGAGTTTGTTTATGACTTAGAGGAAGGTTCTGATGGAATAACCTAAAGCCAACTCAGTATCCATACTTTTAGGGATGTAAGCTGAATGTCATAGCACTGGAGATCGTGTGAGGCTGGCTAATTAGATTAATGCTCTTTTTAAGAGAAGCTCAGTACTTTGAGGATGCTGTCTTTTTTTAATGAACCAGCCAAAGGACAACGATCCCTCATTCAAGAGTCAAACACACTCGCAGGATCAGTTTTCTCCTTTTGGATAGTTTTTAATTAGACGGTGTTAAGGTCAGAGAATTGTTTGAACAGGTCTGAAATAGGTTGTTTGCTTTGGCTTCTTTCAATTTGGGCAAATAATCTTTCCTCTGCATGCTTGAGTAGTAACTTTAGTCAAACTAAAACCTCATCCTGCTAAAATTTGTCCTTCTCTGTGAAATTAAAGCAGAGCTGTTTCTGCAGCTGTTTGGCACCTCTTTCTTACTCAAGCCTCTTTTTGAAACATATAAATTCAGATTGACTGTAAAACTACAAAGGAATTTAATCAGTAGCTCACTCTAGCTGTCTATGATTCACTTTATTTGTTTTATAAAACAATACCAACCAATAAGGCTGTGTTTTTGTCCTGTGTAACTAAGAATGAACAGCAAGATTTTGTTCATAAATGTGATGGTAGCTACTAGTTAAGAAGTGGAGCTGTTACTAATGAGGTTGCAGACCTTAAAACTCAGTGATATGGGCTCAGACTTCAGGCTGTGGGGCACATCGGGCACTTCAATGTGATAGGAACATTGTGTCCTCATTAAGTGCTCTGACTTCTGAAGTCAAAGTGCCTGATTAGATATCTCTAAAATTAGCCTGTAGCAAATGATTTCACTGTCACAAAGAAAGAGAGAAAGTGGACTCTGAGAGGGAGACAAGGGTCTTCAATTCAGTTTAAGGAGAAAATTATAATGATGTATTTTTCTTCTCGGAGCGGCTCTCTCAGGACCTTTTGCTCTCTGTGCCACCAGAGCTGTTGAGCACAGTCACTGCAGCTTGTTGTGAAGGTTTCAGGACTGTGAAGATCTTTGGAGTTGATTCAGAGTGGCTGTTTTCATCTCAGCAGGCTTCCTTCTCATCAGAGAGAATTGTGTGTGTGTGCATGTGTGTCTGTGTGTGCGTGTAGAGGCAGCACGGTAAGCTTAGAGTGGGAGTACACTGTCATAGCGCAACTGTATGATGCATGACTGCAAATTATGTGGAAGCTCTTGCTTTTTCGCTTTTTCCTCACTGATCATTCAGAGCAGTCAGTCGGCAATGACTCATGGAAATAACAGAGGTGGAATAACAGTATCAAGTGAACTCATATGAAAACATCAGACTCAGAGGATAGAAGTCATTACCTAAAGTTTGTTTTCGAATGTCAACAAATGTGGGAAGAAACTTTTTAATGTGTCACACTTTTACCTACGGCACGAAGGTTATCCGTTCTTATCCGAAGTATATATCGTAGCTTTAGATTAAATTAACACGTTACTCAGTGTTTATTTTAACACAAACCCATATCAGCTGACACCTCAGCCAGTTACCTTCTATGGCTCCACGTTTTTACAATGTGTATCTGATATCAAGTGTGTAGTATGTATTGTCACTGACGTTCCCTGTGGGTCTTTGCTGCTGCTCTCCCAGCCGTAGCTCATCATGCATGCACACAAACGAGAGGCTTGGCTTGGCTTGGTTTTGCTCATTTGAGGGCAGGTAGCTCTCAGAAGGAGCCGTACCACCAAACATGACTTATGAATGCAAATAATAACATGCAAAACTCACAGGGTCCGGAACGGCTCTGCTCCGCTCTGGCACGGCAGGCGGATCAAATACGCAGCCATTACAATCAATGTGTGTCATTGATTGTATGACACACTGAAACAGCAACATCCTTGGGTATTTGATCTGTCTGCCGGTCCAGAGTGGAGTGGAGCTGTTTCGGACCCAGTGGGATCCCCCGAGTAACTCTTCTTTACCTAAGTGGTCTTGACTGGACTTACGGCCAATCCCAATTGTCTTTCTCCTTCCCCTTCGTCTTACCCCTTTTGTCTATAGGGAAGGGGTGAAAACGTGCCTCTGAGAAACAAGATGCCACTCGATTCTCGCTTAGTCATCATGCTTTACCGTTTGCAATGGATTTGTCACCCGAGTCTGACATCAGTGTAGCTAACAATAGCTGTAGCTTTGTTAGCTAGCTTGTTATTACGTGCAATTTTAAAACGTGAATAATTCAAAACATTGCTTCTATTTACGTTGAGTAGCAAAGGATTGAATATCTGATTAAAAAGTGTCATTACTATGAAAATCATATCAAAATCATACCCCTTGCTTTCAAGTGAGGTCCCGGTTTGCCTTTGTTTCAAGGGCTGTGTAACCCTTGCCCTGCTATCTGAGCCCAATTTCAACTTTATTATTTGACGTGACATACTTTGTGCTGTTTATGGTCTTAAAATGTGTTGAATTACAACCATAACTCTTTGAATACAAAGCCATTAGCTCTATAGTTTAATAAAACCTGACTGTATTGCTTCCCCACTTGCTATTGTTTGATGCACCTGCCCACGACCTCTACAATCCTACTTTCTGGTGTTGGTTAATGGTCAGATTCTGTTTCAGAGACCTGCCATTTCCAGTGTTTGAGAAAAGTCAATTGTATTTGCTTTCTAGTCATTAACAGTTGGCCTATAGTGCTGTTTTGGCATAAGGACAGACAAATATCTAATAGCACCGTGGGCAAAGCAGTTCAGTGTCTGAATGAATGAACCTCTGGCCCACTGTACTCGTAATTACATTTTAATGTCATGTTTGTTTCCTTCTGTTATCACATTATACTTCAGAAACATATGGGGTCATTAGAAGGACCTTGCTAAAGGCAGCGTAAGGCCTCAGCAGTTTTGTAATGAACTTAAGTGTAGCCTGTGGCACAGACTGCCATATGTTCTGTATTTACTTCCATACTGAGCGCACAGCACTTTTTAATCTCATTGCGTGGCTCCATATGCAGGGCGCTCAGAGGTGGAGTTAACCAATCAGCCAACGCATTTAAATTACACACATATATACTGAAGCCATATGCTCTTATAGTGATAAATAGGCACAGTTTAAAAACTAAGTGGGGCTGTAGTACAGAGAGTCACTTGTAACATTTAGGTGCATTAGGAATATTAAGAGCATTTAAAATTTATCCAGTGTGAGGCCTTAGTTGATAGAAAGAGGCTTAAGTATTCAAACTAAGTTTTCTGATTTCAGCTGGACCAGCAGGAGTCTTGATAGACTCGGTAAATATGAGTCAAATTAAAACCAGAGGAACTGCAGACTTGGTTTAAGACCACTGGATTAACTAGAAATCTGCAATGTGTCTTTGTGTTAGGAAAATATAGATGGATACGCAGATGTACTTGCCTGACGATGCCGGAGGCAGCTAATAATATAGAAAACCAGATCACACCCTCCATACTGAAAGTGACGTATGATAAATTGAACTGATGGATGACCTCCTGTTCAGCCTGGGGCCTTGTGTACAGGTCTACGCTTCCCCTCTTTTGTCTTCTTCTTTTGCCAATTTCTTGATTAGACTACACCATAATGTATTTATTATGAAAGGTTTCATAACTTGCATAATGTCTCAAGGTGATTGCTATTGATCGGCCAGTTGAAGAGTTTCAGGATCAGGTATCTAACAACCACGGTCTGTGGTGTCCTTGCTCAGATTGTTATTGTGCTGCAGCCGTGCAATCTGAAACTGTTTTGTTATTGACCAGAAAATAAAGGTTTCATAACAGTGATATTGTCTCTATACATTCTCATGCCATTTTTTCTTTGTTATGACTTAACTTGCTAGAGAGAAATTGATGTACCATCTTCCCTTTCACTTTTCACACAGGCTTTGTTGAAAGAGAGGAGAGAAAATGAGGAGGAAAACTGTTTGTGTTGCTGTTTCAGTTTAAACCTTAAAACATATCAATGTAGAAATGTGATTTCAGGTCTTTGGATAACAGAATGGCATTCAAAAAGAGAGAGATAACTTTTCTAACAAGTAGAGTATAATCAGATTGTGCATGGTTGGTTGAACTGAGCTTGTCTACCCTCTTAAATTGAAGGAAAAACTAGCAGCTTTTCGCAGCAGCTTCCACTATAAGGACCTTTTTGCGGTACAGAATCCGACAAACATTTGCATAAGCTTAACTTAACTCAGCTTGTCTGCCTGAGCAGTCAGCTGAAGAGTCAAGGCAGTGTCAACGGGAGAGGAAAGTCTTCCCTGCTCACCAGCTGACTGTGAGACTGAAAGCTGATGAAACAGAGTGCGTTTCCACTTCATGTCCTCCTCTACAACGAGCATCCAGGGTTTCCCTGGAGAGAGAAGTGGGAGGTCTGTTGTGATGCAAAGACAAAACAAAACTGACTGTTGCATAATCATATGGAATCTTATTGTAGCATATTATATTATTTCAAACCCTATTGTATTATATTGTATCATATCATAAGGATTATAAGGATTGTATCATATTGTACTGTTTCTGATTCTACCATATAATATTGAATCATATCTCATTATATAGTATAGTATTATATTGTACTTTATATATCCTATTGACTTGTCTCTGAAAGGATGCCATTCAATTAAATACACAATATGATACACACTAGATGACGCATCATTGCACTGATGTAAAGGTCTCTTATTGTAAACAGTTGCTCATTAACAGTAGCAGTAACCACAGTGGGTTAATGTAGCTATGGTGATTCTGGTAAAACGGGAAGTACTGACCAAAACAGTAGTGTTGCAGACTATAGGTCAATCTAACTTTGGATTGGTATCACCCCATAGACTGTATATAGAATAGACACCGTCTGCCTCCTCGCTGGGTGAAGCCACTCTGAGAACAGCACCCTCTGGTGACGGGCTGCGGTATAGGAAATAAATCCGCATCCTCCAGCAATCCCTATTGAGCTGTGGACAAACTTTAGAAATTAATTACACAAAACATAAATGTTTCTCCCCCCTGCTTGCGATGTTGATATGTTGTCACTTAAAGACTGGTTTGTGCCCAAGTCCTCTTTTTTCTGTACAGCTCCATTTTTAAAAGTTATTAGGGGGTTCATGTTTTCTATGATTGACACTTGTTACAGCCTATGGGCGTACAAAGATTGCGTAGCTCACCCGGGGGATAGGCTGTTTGAGCCGAGTGTCATCACAGCGACTCTCCTGCCGCATGCGTACAATACTACTGTGCAAGTGGTGAAGTGCGTACAAAGCTACTGCGCAATGTTGGTTTCAGGAAGTGGAGAAAAGTTGCAGAAATACTGAGAGCTTTTCAGCTTCAAATCCATATGGATTGGCGGAAGGCTGAACCAAGTTGTCCATAGTATATACAGTCTATGGTATTACCCCCAGGTAATTTTTTTTCTCAAGCACTTTCTTATCAAAGCATCTAATAACTAAAGAAAAGAGATAGTAAGTTTTACATAGGAAATGTATAATCCAAGCCTATACCAGGCTAGCTGTTTCCCCCCTGCTACGCTAGGCTAAGCACATCCTGACTCCAGTGTTTTACTCAACGCCCAGTCTTTGGATTAACATAAATCCTGTCAACTGTAAAAACACAAATGTGCATGTTTGAGAAACAAAATGTGTAGACAACAACGGAAAAGACCTTCAATGAGGATGAGAGAATATGAGAGGTTTTTGTTATATTCAGAGGAAGATATTCAGAGTAAATATGGAGATGAAAATACTGAGACATAGGGTGAGACTTGGAGATTGAGTGATGAGCTGATGAAACAGTGATGAGATTTTGGACATGTTAAAAAAAGGGGATAAAGCAGAGCAGCAAAGTCAAACTTCCGCCTGCCATTTATCCCGGCGTGTGGGCTGCTGTTTCCCTGACAGCTGAGATAGAGGATGTGCTCCTTTATGTGTGTGTGTGCTCGTCTCACATTCTTGGATGCATAATACAGATTTCCAGCCTGCTGAATCAGCCGCCCTGAACCTCCCATCACAATTACAGCCAGCATGTGGCGGTGCTCCGACACTGGCGTCTGCAAAATGTCACCGTGCTCCACACGGCCCATCAGTCGGCAGGTCTGTCCCCTCTAACAGGCCCCTGCGTGGGAGCGCTCGCAGACAAGGCGGATGCTGACTCCCTGAACCTCCCAGAGGGAAACCAGGAGGAATATTAGTCCTGTTGCAGCTCTGTCTGAATTAAACAATCAGATACAGTTTCCTAAAGACTATTCTAGTTCTCCTTTTTTTAGATTATTTCTACAAATGCAAAAACAAAAACTTAGCACACAAAATTTAGAAAATCTAAGAATTATTTTTGCATTATTTGAAATGTTCTTGAATTTGTGATCTTTGCGGTGAGCTGTTAACCTTTTGTGGTAGTCATAGCAGACTATAACACTCACACACACACACAAACTTTTGTTAAAACACGGCATGACATCCTTTACATTGTTCCTCTCGCTTTGTTGTTTACCTTCCTCAAACATCCCTGTCGGACCTCACTAATGCGGCAAACACCTGTGGTAGGGAGTCTCCTTAAGAGGATAGAGTCTTACACCAGCAGATGATCAAAGGTTATGATCACAGATGAGTGTGATACTCAGGTGTCCACATATCTTGTTTGTGCTGAGCAGAGCTACAGTCGATGACTCAGCACAGATCAAAACATAGATGGATGTTGAGGTGAGTGGGTGGTGTGCTCCCGCTTGCAGTGGTGGTCATTAGCCAGCAAGATGGATCAGCAGTTTGCAGTCTGCGCATGTGTGTTTCTCTGCGTTTGTGTATGCATAGTCTGCTTTTGTGTTTAAAAATGAAATCCAGCTACTTTGGATTTGTCTAACTTTTTTTCATTTGTGGACCGTCTATCAAGAGAGGATGAATCTGAAATGGTTTTCCTGTCGTATCAAACATTGGTTGGGCTGTGAGCGCAGGCTGAGTTTTTCTGGTTCAATCGTAGTGGCGAGTTGTGTGGTCGAGATAACAGTGAGACCTTTTTAATTACTTTTTTACTTTGAAAAGTTGCAGGAACTTTTATAATGAGGCAAGCCAGCCCAAGTTTGTATTTTTTTTTCCAGTTGGAGAAGTTTATAAAAGATTTTTTTTTCACTGTTGCTGATAGCAAATGTAAAAGTAGGATGAAATTGTTGAATGCACACAGACGGTTCACTGGTTTTTCAAAATCAAAACAAATTTAATCTACTCTTTATTGTGGAATTGTTTCTTCGACCAAATTTGACATATATGTAAATCTTGGTTCTTCATTGGTTTTTAGTAAGATTTCTGGGTAACACTTTACAATAACCATAACTTATAATGGTAAAATGACCATTTATTCCTTTTGTGTTGTTTTTGTCTGCAGACCAACGATGTTGCAGGAAATACCTGGAACTGGCTCTACTTCATCCCCCTCATCATCATTGGGTCCTTCTTCATGCTCAACCTGGTGCTCGGTGTCCTGTCAGGGTAAGTCATCTCACAGCATCCTAACAACATCTTCTTAAGCTGGTTAATGAAGCTGACTTAAATTTTTGAAAGGCAGCCCTTGTAGTTATTTCAAATTTGCTGATAACCCCCTCTCAGATGCTTTATGGCTGATATCTTTCATTACGCTCCCAGTTTTCTTCACTCTTCATTTCCAGGAAATGTTTTTTCCATGTTTGTTTAAAAGACAACCTCTTGCTGTGAAACACCGAGTAAACACGACAGGGTTTTGGTTAACAGGTTCAGAGAACAACTCCTTTTGGAAATGTTGTGTTTTTTTTTCAGTGGGCGTCCTGCAAAAATGGAGAGCAGCGAGCAAAGTACAGAAAATGAAGAAAATATTCTTAAGAACATCCATCAGTGTTTTTCTTTTTATAAATCTAAGATCATGCGCTATATAAGTACTTCAGACAGAGGGTGCGCTGTCTTCCTCTGTAAGATTTTCCTGTCAGGACCTCTGCCCCCTGAAACCCACAAAGAACACTAAATAAAATGCTCATGATAAAGTACTTAATAAGTCCATCTTTAATGGTTATTCAGCTCCCTTCCTCAGCCTCCTTCCTTCTTCTTCTGACTCCCTGTCTCAGATCACATCTCACTCTTATCCCTCTGTGTCATGTAAAGGCCTCTCACTTTAGCTTTAATCATGCTGGTCTTTGCTACTCCTCATTGTGTCCGTGGTCCAAAGAGCCCCCTCTCACCTGCTGTGTCTCACAGCTCATTGTCTCAGTGAAATCATGATTAAAGCAAACACTGGTGCGGTCATTAGTCTGGAGATCACAGAGACTTCATCTCTCTGTCTTACTCATACTACGCAGTGTTTTAACTATCATCAAAGAAAAAGAGTTTCTTTTTTCTTATCTCATGTTTTTTTCCTCATTAATGTTGGGTCACTTTGGCTTGTGGTTTCTGAAGAGCAGGGTGATCATTAAAACATTACTTTAAATATATGAATATTATCAAAAATATCCTTCATGATGTCTGCTGATGCAAACAGAAAGCCAGGTGTTTGTCATATAGCCAACAGAAAGAAGGAAAAACCTAAACAGGACCCTTGATGCGTTAAACTCCTTTCCCTGGATTGATTTGATGTGTGATCATTGCAATTTGTAACGCAATCAATAATCTAACAATGCTAACAAGACAATAATGTTAAATTTGGGAAATATTTATTAAGATGAATTTAGAGAGGGCAATATTTGGCTCAGTAAAATGTTGCGACAAGGGTGTAAGGATGCCTTGCAGGTCCACACTTTAAGGAATGGAGGATATACAGGAATGATCAGTTTGACGAGCTTTACCTGTTTACAGCTACACCATGCCACAAGTGTAACAAAGACTGGCCTAGGAGGGTTCAGGTAGCCTATATATAGCTGTCCACGTGTCTTAGGCATTCTGCTGACATCTTGTAGACAGTATCGAGAGTCCATAAAGGGTAATAACAAAACACAACATATTTTGAAAGCTTGAGTGATGTTAAAGAGGTGTAGAAGGTCCTCATTCAGGATGGTTTTCAGAGGCCCATCCCACCAAGACTCTTGCACCAAAATATCTGTGTTATTCAAGTTACACAGCTCAACCACCTTAAATGCTGACATGACTGGCTAGAGAAAAATCATCGTAACAAAGGGAAGTTTGGATTGTTAAGAAAGTATAAATGTTGGAGTGAGAATTAAAAAAAAGTCATGTAGACATCCATTTGTTGTACATAAAATCTAATATGGAGGCTTGTGGGTTATGCGATGGATTCCAGACCGTTGCTGATCGAAATGCTCAAAGCAATGTCAGACCTCATTGTTTTATACAGCATAACAGATCTTACATTAAACACCACCAAGAGATTGTTGTAGATTTAATTTGCTGTCATTTCGGATGGAGAAAATTTTTAGAAGGGCGTATGCTGATATGGTGCTGATTGTTCCATTAATGGACCAGATTAATCAGTCAACTGATAATCCTTATTTTTCAATCAATATATTCTCATTCGGGACCATTTTGTGTCCAAGAGAATTAATTGCATACAAGAGTTATATTTGGTGGTATGGCTCTGTTTTGAGAGTTTTATAACAGTTTGAATGAAACAGTCATATAGATATTTCCCAGTAGATACATAGATGGTAACCAGCTGAGCTGTCTGCTGTTATGATCCTGTTGTGATTTGTAGTCTACATATCTAAAGGGATGCCATGAAACAGTTTACGGTCTGTCATGCCCATACATCACAGTATTTGCTCTGTATCAGCACATGTAGACACTCATTAATTTCTGAAATATCTGCTAACACAGCTCCGACTTTGCCAGCAGCCTATTTCCTTTTCATGCCCTCAATAACTGCCCAGCTGTCATCTGAACTCCACAGCTGATAATCCCTCAGATGAATTTGTTATGTGTGATGGTTACCTCAAAACAGATGCAGAGGAAAGTCAAGACTTTAGCTCTAGGTCCAAGATCTCCAACATGACAATGAATGATACATGTGTTAGTTGTTTGTGTTTTTGTTTCAACAGAGAATTTGCCAAAGAAAGAGAGCGTGTGGAGAAGAGGCGGGAGTTCCTGAAGCTCCGGAGGCAGCAACAGATCGAGAGAGAGCTCACAGGATACTTGGAGTGGATCTGCAAAGCAGGTCAGACTCATCTCTGAAACAGCATGGGAGCTGGCACATATGTGTTTGTTGTGTTAGAAAAACATGACAAATTGATAGAAAGTCCCTGTGTCCTCGCTCTCTCTCTCTCTCTCTCCTTCTTTCTCTCTCTCGCATGCTGCAGAGGAGGTGTTGCTAGAGGAAGAAGATGAAATCGCTGAGGAGAAGTCCCCACTGGATGGTGCGTGGTACAAGAGGAAACAAAACCTGCCAGGTGAAAACAGGGCTGAGTATCTGTTGCCTGCTTTACCATGATCCTTCACTGCAGAGGGTTGATGGTAAACCAGGTACAGAGAGGTTCAGTTCATCATTTACATCCAGTCTGACTCTCTGCAGCATCGATATGCTGTGCATGAATCATCTACCATGAATGTGATCTTTTCACCTGTGACTGCAGACCAGATTTACCTGAAACTTTACTGATATGATGATTGACCAGAACGATTCAGGTGTTTATCAAAAGCTCAAACTGTGCATGGCTGACATGCAAACCATGTAGTTGTAACTTCACATGGAAATGCTGCATCTTTGTGCTCCCCAAGTTGATAATCCAAATCTTGAGTTGATGAAATCCTGATGAAAAATGAGACTGTTTTTTGCCAGGATTTCCATGGGTCCTTAAAAAGTTTTAAATCAGATTTATAGAATATGAGTCTGTAAGATGCTCCAATAAGTCCTAATTCCACTCATGGGAGGTCTTGTATTTCAGATGGCACTTTGACTTCCATGTCTGAAAACTTAATCAAAAGTAAACTCACTAGTTAATAACTAATTTTCCTTTTTGTGGATTCCCTTTACTTCTTTCCTTATTTCCTGCATCAATCTACGGGATTTTAGGCTCTTCAGGCTTTTTTACTTAGTAAGTGGAGAGCTGAAATGAGGCTCTTTGAAGCAGAGGAAGAAGTAAGGTGAGAGTGGTTATCGTGCACAAAAAAAAATTATATCCACATTTTTGATGGTAAAGACTTGACAAATGCATTGTTACCTGACTTTGAAGGCTACCATCATTTCACTAATGGGAAAGTGAGCCAGAGAGTTTTTCAACCCAGAATCTGTTAAATATCGTTAAATATTCCTATTTCTACACATTCCGACTGAATGTTTGGCAAAAGTTGGCATACCTGTAATCTCAAAAGTTTGGTCTAAGGGTGTCCTAAAACTCCTACCACTTGGTCGGACCTGCCTTAAGTGTTTTCTGTTGTCATGACGTTCCAGTTGAAACTAATATGTACAGGATTGCCAAAAGTCCTTAATCTTCAGTAAGAGGCAAAGTTTAACTCTGCAAACAGGGGTGATGCACAGTCTCATTAAGAAGTGTTCACTCAGACTGAACTGAAGACAGACAGAAAGCAAAGAGAGCTCAAATTCAGAGCTTACATACATATGAAGATTCTTTAAATATTTATCATGGTAACCTCACTGCTGAGCATCTTATTAAGACCGCTGTCATTCAATTCTCTCTCTCTCTTTTTCCTCCTCTTACACTCCTTCTCTCTTTCCCATAATCCTTGTCCATTAGGGCTGGTGTGAAGGCAAAAGGGTTAATTAGTGGGATTTACAGCTTGGGTCAGACTCATTAGAATATTGCAATAAAATATCTTTACCCCCCCACCCCACACAAACACAAACACACAGCACACACAGACATGGTAACACATTTTCTCATATATAGTGGTACACTGGAAACACATCCAGGCGGATGACTCCTGTAAAGTGACAACTGCCAGCGGGCTGTTTTTCTCAATTAGTTCCATATCAAGGATTAGGAAGTCTGGAACCAAAGCCATAGAAAAACCACTCTGCTGTTGTTGGAGCAGAAAATATGGAATTGGCGTCTGTCATATGACTGACAGGTGTGAGTAGTGGAGAAAAGAGTCGGTCATAGCTGACTGACTCAGTAGATGAATAGTCTTTGTTGTTGTACAGTTTAAAAGTAAGTCATTGGAGAATCCTCCCTGTAGGCTAGGTATTGTGTTTTGAGATAGAAGATGGAATTTTAATATTCAAGAAACATTAAATTTTCTTTTTTCAAAGAACAAAATAAAAAAAAAGCACAGAGAAAAACTAATTAATATTGTCTTGATTTTAAAAGTCATTTAATCAATGAATATCCCCCTGGGCTTCATAGCCAAAACACAACATGCAGTATTTTTTATGTTTAATAGAGCCCTTAAAGGGTGAATCTGTTTATTTTTTTTTTTAGCATTTTTCAGGTTCTGAATGAATAACAAACCAACGTTTTTAATGGCAGCCGTATGATTATCTTCTTTGTGCATGATTGTTAGACAGAAGTATCTTCAAGCGTTGGCCTCACAGTGTAGCATTATGTATATATATTTTTTTATTCTGACAATATAAGAAAGGGTCAGTACACTGACTCAAACTAGGAAAAACTGAAACATTTCTCAGTTCAGCCAAATATTTTTTCAACAGTTTGAGCTGTAAGGGTCACAATTGTGCAGCATTAAGAAGGGATGTAACAATATAAAAATCTCTCAATTAGATAAATCCATTCAATTCCCTCAAGTCTAGACATTTCAACTTTATTGTTTTATGATTAGCCCATTTAAATGTTTCTTAATCTAGACATTAGTCCATTATTCTGGCTTGTTCTTCTTCAGTGCAGCCCCATTTGAGCTAAGCAACAAGATCATGGTATGACCCCACTGCTCCAATGATAGGGAGATGGTCATGTGACAGTCACATTTATGTTGTGCTGGCAGTTTTTCATCCCAAGGCTGGCTTCAAATAGGAAGGCAGAAAATCTCTAAATTAAAAACATGATTGATGCCTGCCATTCACAGCTCCCAATTAGCTAAACCATCTCCTGCCTTGCACACACAGGCACATGCTATAATTTACTTTCTTTAGGTATAAGGGTATAACTTGGCATGATGAAGAGTTTTTACAACAATACCATTTCTATAATGTAATATTTTACATTCAGACTCATAGTATCTTTTTTTCTCATATTTGTGATGTTTTCTTTGCAGTTCTAAAACGAAACAAAGCCAAGAAAGGTAAAAATGACCTGATCGGTGCTGAAGAGGGAGAGGATCCCTTTGCAGATATCTCCTCTGTCGGTGAGTTTCGCAGCCTTTTCATCCTTATCCACTAGCAGTCAACCTCTGGCCTTCACATGCTGTTTGCTCACAGAGTTGACCTTTACTATAAAAGCCACCATAAAAGCCTCTCCTCTGCTATGAGCATAACTATGTCTCCTGACTCTCTTAGATTAATTTGTCATTGCATGTCAGGACCATAAAACATTTGCCAAGTACCTCGAACAGCCTTAACAATGCACATGATGGTGGCAGATTGGCACCATCTGGATCTGGAGACCTGCAGCTCCTCTTTTTCCTGCCTGTAGAAGTATTTCACCTCCAGGGAAAAGAAGTATATAATTAACTTTTCTAATTATTCTGTTAAATTAAAATAGAAGGGGATCACCTGCAGCACATTAGAATTAGACTTTTAATATTAATTGACTTCATGGTGACACACAAAGACAACATGTAATTGCTTTTCTGTGGGATGGAAATGAGCATAAGCGGAGCAATTGAAACCATTTTGTTCACTTCACTACTTTTATTCCAACTCATCTTGTAACTGTTTTCCATAAAGTACTGCACCAGGGGCATAGATGCTGCACAGAGTAGATATCAAGTCTCATCTCTTTTATTTCACATGACGCCTGCAGTTTAGCAGCACATGTGTTTGGTGCATATTTTTAATGAGCAGCTGCAAGGAAATTCAGTACTCAGGTAATTTTACACTTTTAGGTACACCCCCTGGGAAGATGCTGCAACTTTTCTCAGTCAAAGTCGTGGACACAAGCAGTTTTTCATGCTTGTTAGGAATGAAGACGAATGGCTCCCACGCTGTTATGATTCTGTCATAAAAAAACTTGAGGTTTATAAGTCTTGATTTCCTGTAACCTGGTAGTGGCACATTTGTAGTGCAAACTTTGCTCTCTGCTCTCACCTCCCACACTGGTGTGTAGGTGTCACATACAAATTTAGCAGTTTTGCTACCTCCAGGCCAAGTGCAACCTTGCCAAAGATTGACAACACCTACAAAAAGAATAAAGCAGTGCTACATCATTAGGAGAAAACCAGTATAACAGGCAGAGACAGGACATAGAAAGTACAATAAAAACAGCCACTGGAGGTGAAGATATATAGCTGACCAAGAATCCTCTGAAGGTGTTGGATATAATACATTCAAGCAGTTGTGGATGACATGTTTGTGGTGCCAGTAGGAAGAAAAGGCTGCAACTGGGACTTTGAATTAGTTTGCAATACGCTCATTTCTGCATATGCAGCAGGATTTTCACGAGCAGGGACCTCTGGTGTTGAAGAATGAAATCAATCATTTAAGTGCAAAAACAGCAGTTTCTTCAGGCAGGCAATAAAAGCCAAGAAAATCCTATTATGGCCTGTATTATACAGTAAAAAGCCTGTATTTATTGCAGGATTACACATCTGTACAGGCTAGCGCAAAAAAACCAAAAAAACATTTCTTTATAAAGCGAAAACTTTTGTTTTAAAGCAGTTTCTTTCAAAGCTGGTTGAACAAAAATGTAAATTCTGACTGACTGACTCTACAGGTAAGAGGAAACTCAGGAAAAAGGAAATCTTCCCCTTTTTTCTTATTATATTGCCAAACTAAGCTAACTTTTTCCTAGCATTAGACATGAGAGCTGCACAATTTTTTTAAGACCAAGATTTAGCCACCTGGAAATTGTGCTGTAGCTTTTCATCAAAAGTTGTTTTTTCAATTCTCCTGATGCAGTCTGATGAATCTCTTTAACCACAAACACACAAGTTGTGTGTCTCGGTATGTTGTTGCCAACAAAAGCAAATTAAGTGCGAAAGAAAAGCAGCGACTCTCAAACTCTTCTGAGGAGTGGGGCGATTAGAAAGATTTTGCTGATCACAGTGGCAGGAAGGAAAGGAGAAAATCACACACACTGATTCATCATAAAAAACTGTAAAACATTGACTAATATTTGACCGCTGCACACTCACACATCTCCTCTCTCACTTCTTCGTCACCGCTCTCAGCTCCATCGGGCTCTCCTTTTGGTCGGTCAAGTGTGAAAAGCAGCGGAAAGCTGGACAGCTCCTCCTACTTTCGGCGTAAGGAGAAGAGGACCCGGTTCTTCATCCGGCGCATGGTGAAAGCTCAGAGCTTCTACTGGATCGTTCTGTGTCTGGTGGGCCTCAACACTCTGTGTGTGGCTATTGTGCACTATGACCAGCCCGAGTGGCTGACAAAGGCCCTCTGTAAGTCACCCCTACATACTCCAAAACACTTGTTGTCCGCAGTATTTGATGTTGATATCGTCCATGGTTATGTTTTTTCTTTTATTATTCTGTCCATGTTGAAACAGACACAGCAGAGTTTGTGTTCCTGGGTTTGTTTCTGTCTGAGATGAGCTTGAAGATGTACGGCCTTGGAGCAAGGAATTATTTCCACTCTTCCTTTAACTGCTTTGATTTTGGGGTGAGTTTCTGTCGATGATCATTCACAGCTCAACAGTAGTGCCAGACAACGTCAAATGAAGCGTGGGAAAATTTAACCCTCTGCCTTCCCTTTCTAGGTGATCATTGGAAGTATTTTCGAGGTGATCTGGGACATGATTAAACCAGGGGCGTCATTTGGGATCAGTGTGTTGAGAGCCCTGCGACTGCTCAGAATCTTCAAAGTGACCAAGTAAGAATAAATCCAAATGCACAGATTTACATTCAGAAAGTTTGAATGTTGCTTAAAGGTACAGAGGTTGGTCCTGTTACCTCACATCAGTAATAATAATAATAATAATAATAATAACGTTGAAGGTTGTTGGTTAGATCCCCGGATCTGTAGGAGTCTGTCTTGACTGAGTTTTCATGCTCATTCTGCGCATTACTTGGCGCCAGGTAGGGCTTGGTGATACGGGAAAAAAATTTATAACAGTATATTTTTTTCATATCAGTCAAAATTGATATATATCACAATATAAAAAAGGGTAATTTAACAGTGATTATTGGTAGCATGTCTTTGCAATACAATAAGCTAGTGCATTTTTTAGGTATTTGTGTCTCTTCAATGTTTTGACGTAAAGCGTTGCGATGTTAAAGTGCTATGGTTGTGTGTAACTGCAGCCTGCTACCACAAAGTTGTTTGCTACTTGGTTCTAATTCAGCACATGATTGGTTCAGCGCGAAGCGGACCCGGAGTAACTCCCCTTTTCATTGGCTATTTGTATAGTCTACCAAAACATGGCAGAATGCCAACTATCGAAAAGCATATTGACCTTGTTTTATATTGAAACAAACGATAGCTGATATAGTTCATGTTGAGAACTAAAAAAAAAAAAAAAAGAAATTATCTTGTTATCATGATACATAACAAAGAGGAGAACAAGATAAATAAAGTGAGACTTCTACTTACTTAAAGGTACGGGCACATGTCGGCTTTGATGCTTGATAAAGTAAACATACTTACATAAAATCCAGACATTAGTTTTTTAGTCGTTCATGAGCTGCACTATGTCTCAGGGCTTTCTTCATTTCTCTCTCTCAAATTGATGATCCTGTCAGAGTTTGATGGCAATCCTTTTACTTAGTCATTAGATAAGCTGTAATCCTGTGATTCACTAAAACTGGCAGCTGCAGACCCTGACACATTGATTTGTTTCTTTGCCACCTACAGCTCAAACTACCATTTGGTGCCTTTCTTTCTCCTCTGTGTCGGTCTTTTTATAGCATTGTTTATTTTTTTTATTCACTGCAATGTCTCATGGATGGAAACTAACCGCATTTATCTTCCTCTTCCTCTGTGATTGCCGCTTTTCCTCGCAGGTATTGGAACTCGTTGAGGAACCTCGTGGTTTCCCTCCTCAATTCCATGAAGTCCATCATCAGCTTGCTCTTTCTCCTCTTCCTCTTCATCGTGGTCTTCGCTCTGCTTGGCATGCAGCTCTTTGGAGGACAGTGAGTAATCTCTGTAACATACCCCGCTGTTATCTGACTGCTCTTCCCTTTTCTTCCCCTTCCCCACACACACACACATTCACACTTTTTTATTCCTCTATCTCATCCCTCCATCTGACCCTCCTCCCTGTGTGTGTGTGATCTTTGTCTCGGTGGTGGTGGTGGTGACAGACATGTTGACACAGCAGGTAGCTGGCAGAACAGCAGCCCAGACTGCAGCCCTTTGATATCAGTCACAGCAGGAGCTCCATGTCATCTAATGACAAGAACACCTCCTGGTTCTTAGCTGGCTGCTCTTAATCAAAGGCCAGTGATCCAGTCCTGTCGGACTCAACTTAAACACACATTTTTTACTGTCTGTTTCTTTTTACATGTCACTCCATATCGCGCAGACTGAGCTATGGCCGGTCAGGTTGGCTATAATCGTTCTATTTGACATTTAATGTTATATCTGCTGCTGGAACTGCCTGTTAGTGCGGCTCATCCCTGCAGGTTCAGTGGGTAGGAAATCTGTACTTTTCATATTGTGGGGATTCCAAGGCTTTGGTACTTGTCATCCTGCATATCCCCAGACTGAGTATCACTCTGATCGAGTTTATCTGATTGATCAGTCTTGGAACCTGTTGGCTGTCGTCTGCCTTTTGGTATTTCCACTCTGAGCAGCAGTTACAGAAAAAAAGACCTTCCTTCTCTGTTGGCTAAGGTCGCGTTCACACCAGCCTTGTCCAGTTGAACTGAAACTTGGAGCGTTTACCTCCTTGGGGCAGTTTGTTGTGGTTGGTGTGAACACTAGCCTTGAACTCTGGTGGGGACCAGTCAACTGTTCTTGGGTCCGCCTGGTAGGGGTGGTCTTGGACCAATCAAGTGAACTCTAGAGTGTATTACTTCTGGTGTAAACCCCTTCCACATCAATCACAGGAAGCGTTGCCTCTGTCCGGCAAGGGACTAACATGGAGTTACGAATTATTGCTGCTGAGCGTTTCCTGCGACGTGCATGTATTAATACAGTATTTAATTGCTGCAGTATTCCCAGCTGTTCATATGCGCGGTCCATTAAAGTCTACTGATATGCAGTCCAGATCAGCACCAACATAAAAATGAGTAGACGATGCTCTATGATGTACAATAAAAATTGCGAGGGATTTGTCGTCTACCCGCCTAAACTGTATAAGCAATCACTGAATGGGTTTTGCTGCCTCGTGATAATTTTTGGACCGTTTGAGTTTGGCCTTTGTGAACGCGAACTGGACCAGTTGAGAAATTGCAACAATGTTTCATCAGTGTTTCATCCTGGCTTTGGTTCTTGGTTCAGAAAACAGACCTTTTGGTGTGAACACAACCTCAGTGGTTTACAGTACACCTAACAGAGAAGTGGCCGTACGCTGTGGTGTAACATAACTGTGATGAGCCCCAGTACAAATAACTTGTTGGCACTTCCTCTTGCCCGACACAAAGGCACTCCAAACTGTCCACATCGATTCTCATTTATCCAGGTCACGGTTTGTCTTGAAGACTTCAAAATCTGGCAACTGGACTGTGTAGAGTTTCAGAAGATGTTTCACCACTTATCTAAGAAGATTATTCAGTTTTAGAAAGCTAGTGGGGGGAGCTGGTATTTAAGTTACTGGAGAAGGGGAAAACAACAACTGGGAGAAGTTGGAATGGGTCGTAGAAAACCATCTCCGGGAGGAACACATCTCCATTCCAACTCCAATTCATTCATTCACTCAACTGACTATCTATGGAGAGGCTGACAGTGCAACTCTCATCCAAACCAGCCAATAATCACAACCACGGACAGCAGCCACCTGTGCTGATCTAGCATCCTGCCTCAAACCACTTCAGCCAAATTTTTTCAACTACAGAACAGTCTTGGGCGTTTTGTTTCATTCAGTTCAGCTCAGTTCAGTTTATGGGCCTTGGACCTGTTGGCCTCGGTTCAATGCATCAGCTGTCTCACCTAAACTCACACCAGTAAATGTACTTTTAGATCAAAAGTGAGAAAAAATCGGCCTCTCCAGATACCTCTACGAGAAACAATTTCTCGGTTCATAGCACACCAGAGGGACCGCCTGTTTATCCATTTCTGTTGAGTCTTAAGTTTGACAGTTATACTGGCTTATTTCTGTCCTAGAGGAGGAAAGAAAACAGCTATCGAAACGCTTGCTTTACGGATGGAGATGGGATCCATCAATTCTGGTGAATTTGGCAGAGATCAGATTATTGCTGTACTTGCATGCATCTGTTAAGATGAATAATTCATCCTCAGATGACCGGAAACCAGTGTGCAATTATGGTTGATTGTGGCAGGCAGGATTTTGCTCTCAGAACAGACTTTTTCCAAACCTCAGTGATACGTGATTGGTCAAAACTTCCAGTGCTACAACTGTACTGAACATAAAAACCAGAAAATTTGCCATTCCTTTGCTTAGACCTCCAACCACTTACTCTATGTTTTTATATATAATGTTACAAGTGATATATGAAGTCCACCTTTGACTTAATCACAAATGAAAGAAAAAAGGAGGCTCCCTTACAAATGCTTTTAGTCTTGAACTGTTGAGTCACTCTCTCTTATTGGTAATATTTACTTACAGCGTTGACCTCAGATGATATTCATGTAAAGTCAACAGTGTGTAATGTTATTTGTTGTCACCACTCAGTCTGGCAGTGTTCATTCCCGGATCAAATGCTACTTCCACAAGAAGTCACGTCTCCTCTGACTGACGGCCTTCACAAACACCACACCGCAACTGGATGTCTTTGAAGCAGTAGGCTGTTGCCGTGGCAACTGGCATCACAATAGTCTGTGCCATCATTAGCATCACATTACTCTCTGATGATGGACAACTGTGAGATGAGTCTGACATCCACATGGTGCTTCCAGCCAGACCGACACATCAAGCCTCTGCAAATGTTATCTCTACTGATATATTCATGCTTATTTTGGGCCCACTGTTTACCCATAATGTGGAAAAATGGAGCCTGAGTTTTCCTTTTTTGAGTCGAGAATTCAAAGTGTGTGAAAAATGGGCACTCTTGCTTTGTTATTTCTGCATATCAGGTTGGGTTTTGTTTTGGATAACATTGACTAGTAAAAAAAAATAAAAACAATTGTTTGGTATAATGGGTAGCCTTGATGGACATGTTATGAAGTCGGAGGAATGCTTTGCAACATTGAAAATATATTACCATGTAAGAGGTTATTCTCCTTCCCTCTGAATCCCAAGAAATATCTCTGGATAAAGCTTGAGAATTGAAAAACTGAAGTGCTAGAGGTTGAGAAGTATTTTCTACCTGAGACTCACAGAATGTACTAGCGAAGGAGAAAAAGGAGTTAAGCCCAAATTGCACCTTTCTAAATGCCAGGTGGTGGTGGGATATCGTTAGAGAGGGTGGTAACAGGAGTAGAGACTGTTTTTTAAGGCGTCAGTTTCTTTTCAAATCGAATACAGCCTCTTAACTGAGCGGGGTCTGGAAATAAACAACTTAAGTTTACATCAAATTTTTCACTTCATTAAAAAGAAATCTGGTCAAAACTTTAAAAAGGCCAGCATAAGCATGCCAGGCCAGTAGGGAGCAATAATGTGAAATCAGTCTGACATATCAAACTTTAAAGAAAGTGGTTATCTTACGAATATGTTATTAGATCTATGCCTCTGATATAGTGCTCTAAATCTTACTGTGCATGTGGACATGATGGCAAAACACAGAGGAAAAAGCATCTTCAATAATGTCCACATATGCATATAAAAGGCCAAGTGAGAGAGGTGGAGCATGCCTCAGGGTCCTGGTGAACAGGTCCTGAGGAGATGACAGATCGCAACTTATTACTCTCGTTGCAGAGCAGATTACATGCTGCAGCCTGCCTGTATGCACCATACTAGGGCTGGGCGATATGGCCTCAAATCAATATCACAATATTTTGAGTAGTTAATTTCGATAACGATAAATTGACGATAACTACTCCACAAGCTGCTCACCACCTCCCACATGAACTTTGTCTACTTCAGCCGCCAATCCAACCGCTTTGAATCATCTTCCATCTCCTCACCTGTCTTTCCCTCTCTGTTACAGACTGGATGGGGTGGAGTCACGTCTCCAATGTAAGACAGCATCTTAAAGGGACATGAGACCATAGCCTACCTACACACTTCCAAAACCAACTTTTATTTATTTATTTATTTGACACCAAATATATTGACATGGACAAAATAATGTCAGTTATTGTTGTAAATTTCAGTATCAGTAAATTTTTGGTTTATCGCCCAGCCCTACATCATATCATGCAAATTTAATGCAAACATCAGTAACTTACAGTTTTTGGATATTAAATATCAGTATTAAAAAAAAGTTACCACATTACTGCATTTTAGTGTCTAGAATTTGACTCAGATGATCATAAAACTGTATGTGAGATCCAGGATGGTCAGATAAACTCCAGCCCACATTTACACAGCAGACTGACCCCTTGTGTTCAGTCTCCTCTTTATGAAATAAAAACCTGCTTCATTTCTCATAATGCTGCAGACTGTGAGTGTCCTGATTCATGTCATAGTCGCAGTGCTCTGCAGCTGTTGTTTTCCAATATCACACAGCCCTTATCTCCATTTCACTTGTGTGCTCTCAGAGTGTGTGTTGCATTCACCCACACAATGTAAACCTGCTGCTATTATCTGAAGGATTGATATTGAGGGGTGGGGGGGTTAGGGTACAAGCATCCAGGCGGGGAGTTTGGCGTCATGTGACTCATGTTTTTAGAATTGATTTAATGAAGTCCCCGTGGATGTTGCTCGGAAGCCGAACAGCACACTCCCAATCCCTATTATCAGAGTAAACAGAGGTCGGCACACACAGGCGCAGCAGCAAAACCCAACCACCGCTCCCTGCAAAGGGCCTGCTAATCCTCCAGGAAGGAAGAGAGGAAGGAGGGAGAGAGGTGAAGAGAACGAAAAAGAACAAAAAAGAAAGAAAAAGGAAGAGGCTGGGGAAAAATAGAGAAAGTGACAGAGTGATGAGCTACGGGTGAGGAGAGGAAAAGTACATCTGGGATTCAGTAATGAGCAAGAAAGGGACAAAGGTAGAAGGAGGGAAGCATCTTGAGAGAGAGTATGATGACATACCAAAGGGAGGAAGGTTTATTGAATTAGCTGCCCCTCCCCCCCTTCTCCTCTCTTTACCCCTCACCCCTTTCCATCTCCCTTATGTATCTCCTGTAAATATTTGAGCCAGGCTGATACACACTGGTTCATTTTATAAGCTGATGTTTGATTTGCACTTACTTATCTCATAACCTCAAGTACGTAGACACCTGCAAATGATAGAAATGTGTCTCAGTTCTCAAACTTTGAGCTTTAATCTGCCGCTACAAAGACCGTCATCCTCCCTGTGGGCTTTCTGGAAGTTTTTAGGGCTGTGAGGTTCTGTACCTGTTCAGCCTCTCAAGTATGAAAGCCTTTGTTCCCTGATGTAGGTTGATGAGGTCTGTCTCACGGTCAGGGTTCAAGCTCAACTTAAAAGTGTTGGATGAGGTTAAGGTCAGTCTTCTGTTAAATCAAGTCCGTTTCTTCATAAACTTGGTTCTGGGTATGGGTTGAAACAAGGAATGGTCTTTTTTTTTTATTTTTTGAGCTTTTTTCATTCCTCCATGTAGAGATAAGAGTTGGACACAGGAAAGAGAAAGTGGGGGATGACATGCATTAAAGGGTTAATGCCGCAATTGAACTCAAGTCCACCGTTTCAAGGACCGTATGTAGGTACCTGGAGGGCTCATGGTGCATGTTCTGCTGGATTCATCTACTCATTATGACAAAAGAGAATGACTGCAGCAATAGCATGATAATGGCAAGGTTTGGATGTTGTACGTTTACAGCGCTCTAAACAAAGAAACATTCACAGACTCCAAGAGAAACACCTATTCCAGTAAAGGTCAAAGTACGGTCAGCAGCTCTCTGCAGCTTTAGCTTTTGAATTCCACTGCTGAGTTGAACTCATTTCTCCTCTTTCTCAATCCCTCGTCTGTTTTGTCCATTTTTCTATCTTGATTGCTTTTGTGTGACACATCCCAGTCTTTGTTTATAAAATTTGAAAAATACATTTTATTAGTTCCATTTAGCAGGAATAATGATGAATCTGAATTTAAGGTGATGGCTTTTTTATGTGAAGATATTTTGTAAACATTGATTATTATCCATTGCAATTGCTCCAAATGTTCATATATCTATATAACTTTGAAATTAATGCGAGAAATAATCAGATTCAGAGACCTTTAAGTCCATAAATTCAGTCTTGTTTCTATCCTCTGATATTTGTTGCCAGTTTTAGGAGTATGAATGTCCTTTTAAAGGTGTTTGAACTTTGAAAAGGCATTTCTTTTCGAGGCTTAACTGCTCATTTGTCTCCTCAAACACATAAAGAGCCATATAATAAGAAATCTAAGGATTATGTATCATACAGATCTCATTTAAAAAGAGCTTTCCTGGTGAGAGGGCGCAGCAGGTGAGAGATCGTGTCAAAGAAGAGAGACCCTCTGATTCGGGCTTCCCTCCAGATTTTCTCAATAAACTGAAATATTACCTGTAGATTTTATAGATGTGATATATTCCAGTGCTTACTCCATACTTTAAGAAATAAAAGGGGTCTGCTGTTTGACTCTCTTTTCGCTATGTCATAATTAATTAATACCAAACAGATTTCTTTATTTTTTTATCTATGAAAACACTCTCACCACTCAGACGCTGTGAGGGACTTTTAGAAACTTACTCCTAGTCAGGTATCAAAACTTTTGACTCTAAGAAAACTGAAACTGTCCCCCCTTTTTTTGGAAAAGATGGCCATCACATTCTTCAATGTTGTTTTCTGTGATGATGACCCATGTGCATTTTACATTTTTTTATTTTTTTGCAAAGACAGAAGTATCACTGTTGTTAAAGGAGTGCAAAAGAAACTTCTAACATTTCTCTCAGAGCATTTTTGATTTTGCTTTTCAATCCCCTTGTTTTGGTTTTGGCTTATGACTGTGGTCTAACTCTTTTAGGTTTAACTTTGAAGATGAAACGCCAACAACCAACTTTGACACCTTCCCAGCTGCCATCCTCACTGTGTTTCAGGTAAGAACTGTCTACGCTAACGCACACTCCTCATTTTGACACATACAGGGTGCATTTCTATCGTCATAAATGAGTGAACATTGACTCAGGATAGAAAGAAACAGATTACTGTCAAGTCATTTTAATTAAAGCAATGACAGGACTGTGAACCTTTTGTGCTCCAATAAACTTGCTGATAATCCTTCAATTAGTCTGAGCTCATAACCCTCCACTCTGTAAGGTAATTTAATTCTACACGCTCTGAGCTCTACAACACGTCTGCGGCTCTTTTGTCCTCCTCAGATCCTGACCGGTGAGGACTGGAACGCGGTGATGTACCATGGGATTGAGTCTCAGGGAGGTGTTCGCCGTGGCATGTTCTCCTCGGTCTACTTCATCGTCCTCACGCTGTTTGGAAACTGTATCCTTTGTGACATCCCTGAATTATTTCTGTAGTTTTTCCAAAAAGAAACCAAAAGACCACTTTAATGACGATAAATTATTGTGCAGGTTGAGCGTGGGCATGGACAGAAATGACCTGGCTGGTAGAGCCGTGGGACTGACGCCATAACCTTTCTCCATAATATAATGCACATTTAATCATCTGATAAAATGTGAAAGATCCCTCAGGTCAGCACAGTCCACAGCAGGACGGATTTTTCGTGGATTAGCAGCAGACACTCCTGAGTTGATTTTCTGTTGCTCTTTCTTGACGTTTGAAGGTGGTGTGCGCCACATTGATGAACAAAGCAGTCAGTTGTTCAAATATGTTTCTAGGACTTGTTGTAGGTCTTTTTGCCCTCTCTTTGAAGAAGACATTACAGTGGACAGAGTAGGAAATGTGGAAAAAGTGGGTAGAGTGGCAAAGCTACAGGCCAGTAATCAGTCGCTTTATATATGGGGTGCACATGTAGACCACTTGTTACAATTTTTATTAAAAAAAAGTAATAATAATAATTAACCAAAACTAAACTCTGCAGTCAGTGAACACATGATTTCAATGTAAATAAACTTTATATGCTTTCGACATTTTTCTCTTTTTTAAGTGAAAACTTTAAGACAAATAAAAGATATGATGAGAGGAAACAGAAAAGGTAAATATAGGTCATATACTGTATTTGTGTTTATGTACAGGCTTCATTTTACCTCTGCATAAATCAGGCCCCCAGAAAGGCCACCCCAGTCTGGACACGCCCCTGCTTATGGGCACCCTGACAGCAGAATACAGTATGAGTCATCTCTTCACTGCTAAAATTTAGGGCTTCTTTAAGACTCACCTAAATAATAGTTGACTTTGGAGTAATTATAAGCTCATCCTAACATCGCCATATTACTTAATGTAATGGTAAAAGATCCTGCTTCGAAATACTTATCAGCTTGTCGACATATTTATTGTTTTTCTTAGTCTTGTTATTCAGACACCCTCCTGAATGTCTTCTTGGCTATCGCCGTTGATAACCTTGCAAATGCACAAGAGCTGACCAAGGTAAGCTGTGATGTACAGTTTGCATTATAAATGTTTTCTTTTTCTTTAATTTATGCGAAACCTTTCCAGAAAACCTCATCCATATGCAGAGGAAATCAACAAGTTACCAAGTATTTGAATGCTTCATTTAAAATGTCTTTTTGTCCTGGACTGTAGGATGAAGAGGAGCAGGAGGAGGCAGCCAACAAGAAACTCGCCCTGCAGAAAGCTCTGGAGGTAAAGGAAGTCAGCCCGATGTCAGCGGCCAACATCTCCATCGCTGCGTAAGTTCGCAAGCTTCTCTTTCTCCTGACAGGTGCTCTGTCCCCCTTAAGTGGTGAAATGTTTGTCTTTGCTGGTTTTAACCCACTGAAAACTATTCTCCTTTTTAGTCTAAAGAATTTGTTTTTACCTTTAATTCTGTAAACTGCTGACACTCCTTGTTTTTGTGTATTACCCTCTGGTTTTTTAATATCAGTATGAAAGCAGTTAGGTGAGGTTTGATCAAGTCTTTCCCTCTTTTGTCTTTGTTGTCAGTTTTGTGGATTTCAAAGAAAGCAGATTTTTCTTTATAAAAGCTATAATCAAAATCCAAAGATACATCTTTGCCCTTATCATACGAGAGAGGTCGTCTAAAAGATGTTAAAGTTACTGTGAGAAGTTTTTGCCAAACTGTGCATTGGACTAAAATGAATAATCATGCCTTTCTTTGGGCTACTGTCTTGAATAGATTGCAGTTAAATGTCTTTTTAACTAGAAATAGAGAAAAACTATATTAGTCACCGACCAATAATACTTTAGGTATCGACAGTTCAAATTGTTGAAGCCCCATTTACTTCCAAAGGAAAAAAACACATGGTACACCATGAGTCATCACAAACATACTCCTCCCTGTGAAAAATCATATTTTTAAGTTAACCTGCATAATAAGACAAGTTATTTTTTAGATAAATGCAGCTGAAAAAAAAAAGCGAGTTATGAGTTATCATTAAAAACATTCCCCACTGTTACTGTGACGTCAGGTGGTTTGTGTGCTGCTGTGTGATGATGCAGATCGAGATGAGAGCAATCAGTGGGTGAGGCGCAGATTTAAAGCACAGTCTTTTTTTAATATTCTACTTCTTAGCCCACTGAATTAACATCATGACCTGATCCAAGACTTCCACTCTGTCCACTTCACAGAGAGTTATCATCATTGTTAAGGCCTAATGAGGGGAAATAGGTTCTGTTTTTATATGTAAACTTCGGATGGATTCAGTGATGTACAATTTGGCCAGGTGTCACCAGCTGTGGTTAGAGCAGTCCTCTTCTGATTGGCCTACTTGTCTTATTATGCAGAGTTCCTTACAAGAGTGATCCTTTAAGAATGTAAACAAAGCACAAAGGGAATTACATTTTCCTTGAGCCAAAAAAACACATTATATACGTGCCTTTGTTTCAAGAAAACAACAACTAAACTTTTAGATACGCTCATTTTTTTACTTCACATAGATAAAAATGTCAAAAATGATGTGCTATCTGTAAAGCAGGCTATTGAAGCACAGCCAACTATCAACTCTGAGGGACCGATTATTCAGACAAACATGAAAATCATCTCCAGATCATTTTCAAATCAATAAAATTATCTTTGAATAAACTCTAAAGGTCAACATGCTTAGTTACCAGCAGGGTAGTAAGCAGGGTAATGTAGAATATAACCCCGCCCAGTGTGTCTCCCTGTTTGGATACTATCAGGCATAACCTGTTCACTGTACATTATCCCCCTCTTAAGCTTCATTTGCACATATTTGTAAAGACAGAGTAAAACAAAATAACTAAGATATGCAGCAAAACAACAAAGAAATGTGAGTATTTGAATGAGATGAATGTCACCTTCAGTCTCAGCTGGCGAAAGTCCTCATCTCCTCTTGTCTAGTAATGACTGCACAGTCTTCAGAGACCCAAAACGCTCCTGACAAACTTTAAACCCACCCTCTCTCCCTCTTCACCATCAGCCTATAATTGTCAGGTCGAAGGAAGGGGGGTTTGGGTGTGAGTCAGCATGGTCATTAATTTTTCTACCAAATTCAGGCTATTTTTAGATCCCGCATGAACAATGACATTATGAGTCTGTCAAGAGAAAGCTGGTGTGAAACACTGGAACATTTTTACCCTCGTCAGTGAGTCAGAGCTGCAATATGTAGTACTGGAGGTTCCTTTAATTCCCATCTGCTCTGTAAACGTGGTACAAATACAAAAATACACTTTGTTCATATTTAATAGTGTGGTGTGTATTTCCTTGCAGCCCACTTTAGCAGTTTTTTAAAGAAGGGATTTTCTTAATAAACCCTTCTAAGTGGTCGCCTTTCTCACAAACACATAAATTAATTGGACTAATAAACTATCCGCTTAAAAAAATCTATTTTTAACTGATTTCCAATCCCCTTTTTCACTGTCTTCACTGTTGTTACGTGCTATGTTTATTATTTCAGTATTGATAGAGTATTTTAAACTGTACTGTCATAGTGTGGTTAATCTGTTTTTCTTTATAAATCGCCCACAGAAAATAGATAGCAGGGTGCTTTTATTTTGAAAGAACTGTTATGTGTATTGTTTGTGCTGTTTCAGAGAAACAGGGTTTCATTACAAAATCCAGTCCAGTTTATGAAGAAAAAAGAAACACAAAACAACCTCTTTAATAAGTCATAATATGTTAATTTGTTTCTGAATATGTTCAAAAGTTACTCTTCTGATTTAGTATTTTCAGTTAAATTGGTTTTTCATGTTTTGAAATGAAACTCTTGAACTTTTTCAGTTTGTTTTCTGTCATTCTGAAAATGTGGGCACACTCTTTAGTTGCTGTTGTGTTATTGAAGTGGTTGCACTGATGAGTTTTTTACTGTTCTCAGGAGGGGACAGGTGGACTGTCTTTGCGTCCACCTGTCCCCTTCAGATTTGTGTCTCATTTTTTCTTTTGTTTTTGTTCTGCATGTACAGTTTTGTAAAGCAAAATCGAGATGCAATCTCTCGCAGGTCGTCCATCAACAGCATTCAGTCACCGTGAGTTCACTCTCTGTTACAATATTCTTCTCCTTGTCTCCACTCCTTCCTTGACACCTCTCCTCTCCTCTCCTGTTGCCTTTGCTCTTTGTGCCCTCTCCTCCATGTTTTCTCCTTTTCCTCCAGCACATTCTTTTCTCCTCACCACCTCTCTCCCTACTTTCCTTTTTATACTTTTTTCTTCTTCCCGTGTGTTTCTCTCTCTCTTTCACTTTCTTTCCTGATTTCCCAACAATCCTCTATTTTTTCCTTTTATTTACTCCCTTTGTCGTCTTCACTCTTTTTCCCCTCTACTTTGGACCTCCATAAAACACGATTGTAGACTATGGTATTCCTGGCCCTAGGTGAAATGTATTCATGATTCTTACTTTATGATGCATGAAATATTACAGCCTCAATCAGTTTTTAACTACTTTGTGCATGAGATAAAGTTGGACTTGATTTGTAAAAAAAAAAAAAAAATGTGTACAGTGTGTGAAAACTCTACAAGACATAATTTTTTGTGGAATTGATCAACAGAAAAATTGTTATTTGAAAAGTTTTTAAGAGACCCAGTAATTAGAAATTGATTTAAAGCTAAAATGCCAAAGATTAAAAGTTTTTACAACCTGTATTATCACAGAAACTTTATGAAATGATGAGTCTAAACTTCTTTTTATTCTTGATGATGAGAAACACAATTTAGTAAACCTCCAACCAGATCAAAAGTTGTTTTTTGTAAAAGAATAATGCATCTCCTAGCTCATAAAGCCAGGTTTTAAAACCTAAAGGAACCTCAACTTCCGAACATGTTGCAAACTCTACCTGAGCTGCTCTGCCCTCAGCTATTGTGTGTTTTTTTTCCACCTCAAACTTCTTGTGAGTAGATTGTACTGTAGTGGGTGACATGCTGAGTCGACTGAGTTGACTGTGATTGCTGATGTCTTATCCTGCATTCTCTCTGATGGCCAGCAGGAGGCGACTACATTGGTTTCAAAAATATGGCTGTAAGCAAGTTGACAAACTAAGTAACATCACTTACATAATTTATAACCTCAGTGAATTTTTTTTCCAGTAATGGGTATATTTTAATTTTTTTATAGTTGATGTATGGTCGGGCTGCGCTGTGGTGCAGTGGTTAGCGCCGTTGCCTCACAGTAGTTTTCGTACTTTAAATCAAACCACTGGCCTGAACAGGTTGCCTCCAGGGACTCAAACCTCCCAGGCTAATCACTCCATATTGTCTGTATGTGTGAGTGGGAGTTTGTCCAGTTGTCTGTCTATTTGTGAACCCTATGATAGGCTGGCGACCCATCCAGGGTTGACCTGCCTCTTGGATGGGCTTGTTTTTAATGAAGATTTTTAACAGACTTGTATGAAGAGGTTAATTTAAAGGGATTTATAAAACACTAAATCATAGTTCGGTGGCTGTAGATAAGTGTTGCACTTTGGTAGATTCCATGTGGCCCCTTTTGCTTCTTAATGAGATTAATTTACTAAAATGCCAGTTCGTGATGATATTCTGACAACAAACAGTGACTAAAATGCTGAACTCATGTGTAGGATCTGTCATGTAATATGCAGAATAAAATTGAGGATAGAGCTTAGGGCTGGGCGATATGGCCTAAAATCAATATTACAATATATTGAGCAGTTCACCTCGATAACGGTAAATGGATGATAACTTTTCCATAAGCTGCTCACCCCCTCCCACATTAACTTCGTCTACTTCAGCCGTCGCTACAGCCGCTACAGCTTTTGAACTGTCCTCCATCTCCTCACCTTTCCCTCTTTGTTATGGACCAGATGGGGTGGAGTCATATCTCTGATGTCGTACAGCATCTTAAAGGGACATGAGTCCATAGCCTACCTACACACATCCAAAACCAACTTTTAATTATTAATTTTTTTGACGCCAAATATATTGACATAGACAAAATGATGCCAGCTATTGTTGTAAATTTCTGTATCGGTAAATTTTCGGTTTATCGCTCAGCCCTAATAGAGCTCGCTATGCTCTAATGTGTGTCTAGGTCACTACCAGGTTTAGTCCAGATACAGGCCCTTTTGGCCAACAAAAACTTAAGGCAGCTAAGCGGAAGTCCAAAAACAACACTGTGGTGGCATCATCATAGCTGCATCTTGAAGCTTTTTACATTTCTGAAGCTGATTTCAATCGAAATCCATAAATTATTGGTGTATTTTGTCCATTCTTTACCTGGGCGGCTGAAAACCCAAACTTTTAAAGCCTGCTGCTATGAAAACTGGTGATACGTGAGTTAAACTGGCAATATGTGTCAACTGTGAATGCACAGCCACATTCCTATATGTGTATTATGTTCCCAGTCACCACTGTGTTGGAAATTACCATTATGCGCAGGCACATGGTGTTCTTCAGTCGGGATATATCACACAGTTATAACCCCTGTCTACTGGCTTGGCATGTAGTGATCATTTTTAAAACATCTTATGTCGCCATCCAATGTAGCCAAGAGTTGTCTGTGTTGATTGAGGCTAAGACCAAGAGCCTTTGTCTTAGTGTCTCACAGATGACTCTCTAGGTTCAGTAGCTTTTCAATAGCCGCTCACAGCGATGTCTACTAATAAAAGTTGTAGGAAGTTTTTATGAGGTTCCTAGCACAAACAGACTTTAGTTATGATGCCGTCGAGAATTTAATTGCAGATACTTAAACCCAAAAGTTTCTTCCAGCCATTATGAGCTCTGTTGACGGCTGCAGCTCTGTGCCTACAGTAATTCATGCTCCACTTTGTGCTCCCTGATGTGAATAATTTGTATATAAATGTTTAATTTCTCTGAGTGTTGCTTTCACTTCAGGCGGTTGAGCACTCTCAGACTTTCTGTTTTGCTAAACCCCCAAGACATCACTTAAACAGATAATATGAGCCGTGGCCAAAATGAAAGAGCCAGCTGTAAGTTTGCTCTCCTGCCCTCTGTTGTCTCAATCGATTAGAGAACAGGCTTGAGCTAAGAGACGCTTATTTAACATCTCACCTCAACTCGGCTTACTCATGAGAACAGAGTCTAAATTTCTTTGACATTGCCCCTCTGCTGTATTTTTCAGTCTATGCATGCACTTTGCTAATATATCTTCCAGTACAACCCCCTCAATGTTACATGTATCTCCTTTAAACACTCCCTGTGTGTGTGTATGTTTTGCTGACCTGCCTGTGGGTACCTGTCCTGTGTCCTCTGTGTCTTCTGTCTGTCTTTCCTTTAGGATGTATACTGTCTACTCCTCCCCCACCAGACGAATCTTGAGGTACAGGTGACCAGATGGAACAAACTTAACTAACCCATAAAGCCCCATGTAAATAAATCATACTGTGCAGAAACAGATACAGTATGCAGTGCCTCCATACGTGATGGAAATGTGAACAAACCAGAAGATTTTTCTCAGTTTTCTTTTTTAATTTGTTTTGACTCCTCTTACATCAGTAGATGAGCTCATATTCAGAATATCTCATTTCACTCTTTGGTGTTCTCTAACGAATATTCTTCTCAATGCAGGAAGCAGCTTGTTGTCTTCCTTTACTGGAGAAAAATGTTAAGAATGGCCATCACCCACAGCACTTTACCTGCCTGCCCCCATGTGCACATGATCTGATCCGAACAGAATTTGACTAAAAATGTTCTGTTTCAGTTTCCTGCATGCCAGATCAGCAAAGTTTGCCACATTACATATCTGACAATTCTAAGTTTTCACTGCTGACTCCAACAACAGATGGTGATAGACATTATATAGCTCAATATTTCCCTGAGTGACTGATAAAGGCTCAAAAACGTTTGCTGTAGATGTTGATTTCAATCTCTTGCATTTAAATAATTTCTTAGAAAAGTCACTTCCCAGTTAATCAGGGTTGAAGGAGCAATAAAGAAAACCAGCATTAGCATATGTGTTTTGTTTGACATAAATAATGCAAACATGTGTTTAGAGTCTAAATTCTCTAACAAGCAACATGCAGGAAATCTAGGTTACTATTCAATACAGTAAATTTTTAATGACGTGTTTGTACACTATGAATTTAAGCCTGCAGTGTTTCCTTTCAGTCAAATTAGAATTTTACTTGCTTTGATGGTTCAATGTGGAACATATTGTGTTTGTAAAATACCAGGCAAAGATTAAGCTTTTTTTAGTCAGTTCCCCCTCTCAAAAATATGAGGCTTTTCGCAATTGCATGCATTTTTTTTTGTAAAGCCTAGTCACATGACAGTCACATATACAGGTCCAAAAAGGAAACCCTCTAAAATGATGTGCCTCTCAGCAGAAACAATCCTGACACTATCACAACTTTGAAAACAACCAGAGACTTTATTGCTTTAACTTCCTCTGACCCAAATAAAGTAGTGAGGCAGCATTTCAAAAAAACAGTAATAGCTTTACTAGAAATAATCTTTTTCTGTGACACAATGATCAAGTTTTCAAGTTTCAAACACAGGTTGTAAAAAGATAAATAAAACACACTCCTTATAATCAGTGCAGGATCATTTAGTTTCAGGGCCTGTGTCCACTTACTGTGACTTTTTTGTTTTGCAGTAGCAGCCCCCCACCATCTTTACAAAAGCAAAACAGTCTGATGTTCCTGCGGCTCAAGTCCCCCCAAAAACAGCCTTTGTGTTCAGGATTTTTTTTGTCACTGCACTCTGAGTGCTCTTTGTAGGAAACATGATTGCATTTAATAGATTGTGAAAATATGATAGAAAAATCCTGTTTTGGAAAAGCGCAAAGCTCCCCACATGTCAATGTCACTCTTTTTTTGTCATTGACCAAAGAAAACCAAAAAAGGGACGCAGCATTTGATTAGACACACCTTTTCAAGGGTACTATTTTGTGTAAAGAGCTGCAGCTCATGTTAGCATACAGAGAATTTCAAGACAGAATTAGAGTAAGCCTCTGAGATGACTACAACTGGAAGCGCCAGTGAGAAGTGCCTTAAAATTATGGTTGTGGGTCCTGCCAGTGCAATAAACAAGAAAAAAAACAAACAAATGAAAAAAACGCCATCGGTGGGCACAGGCCCTAGGAAAACAAAAAGAATTTTTATAGGCAACATTTAAATCGAAAAGTTATTCCCTGAGGTTTGACTAGATTATGTTCACCTACAGTATATTATATCAACAAAGGGAAACTTTGAAGTGTCTGCCTCTTGAATTTTATGGCCTGCATATAACAAAAAAACAACAGCATTTAATAACCCTGCTGCCATTTAAGGTGCTGTAAAATAGAAAAATATTCATTTTTTTGCAGTGGAAATTTGAACTACAACCCTTTTAACATTCAGGCATGGTAAGTGAAAGCTTTACCATGGTGAACATTTGTGCTGACGCATCCATAGACCACCTTTCGTCTGCTTCCTGATGACTTTCTGTCTTTATTACGAGCTTGACGCTCAGTGTTAAATAATGAATCAGTTGAGTCATTAGCAGGTGGTGTGCCTATGGATGAAACTGTGGATGGTGGATATAAAGTCAATAAAACAGACTAATAAAGGTTTAGATCGTCTCTAATGTTAGTGTTGGTTGATTCCTGTGTGCAGCAAGGAGCAGCAGAGGTCAATGAAGACCATGTCAGTGTGGGAGCAGAGAACCAACCAGCTGAGGAGGCACAACATGAGGTCGAGCAGCGAGGCTTTGTTCAATGAGCTGGACCCCGAGGAACGCCTGCGGATGACCACTGCTCTCCACCTGCATCCTGACATGAAGACTCACCTGGACCGGCCGCTTGTGGTAGAGGCTAGAGACGGTGAGAAACCCGGTAAACCCCCCGATGGAGGTCGGGAAGAAGCAGGTGGTGGATTAGGAGAAAACTACCACATGCACAGGAAGCATCACCGACACCGGGACAAAAACGGCGAGTGTAGGGATGCAGGGGATGGCCGAGGAGGAAGGCACCACATCCACCATAGCAGGAGCAGAGATCCAAACGGCAATGGCACCCATGTGAAAAGAGGGGAGAGGAGCCATGACCGAGATGGAGGGCAGGGACACCGACACTACCACCAGGCCGGCTCACCTGAGGAGGAAGACAACGGCATGAAAGTAGTAGGAGGAGGGGACGAAAAAGGCCACCGTCATCATCACTCCCATCGTACACCCAAAGAGGGAAATGGGATAATCGTGAATGGTGCACAGGGAGAGAGCAGGATGAAGGGAGGAGGAGGAGGAGGAGGAGGTGACAGTAATGGAGAAAGGAAGGCTCGCTCTCGAATGCTCAAAGCTCAGTCTACATTGGATGGCGATGACTGCAACAGAAAGAAGAACGGAACTAAAGGTTACTGGTAAGACTGCAGATATCCAGTTGTATAATTTAAAAAGTTTTGGATGTGTTTCTCATATTTTAATAAAAACATCATGACTTATTATTAAATTTGCTCTTACTGCAGACTGTAATCCTACATGAATAACGCTTTGTAACATCTCTATACTCCTCACAGGAGCTTTAAATTGCAGTAAAAGTCCACTGCAGTTTTTCTTCACATGAGGTTATGGTCTGTTTCCCAGGAGGACTTGGGACTTCTGCATGTAGCTCTGAAAAAGCTTAGAGCAAACCGTAATCAGAGTATAGAGATGGCTTTTACAAGATGCACATCTCATCCTCCAGGGAGAAGCATCCAGATGCTGAGGAGGACGGCCTCGCCTCCAGTCCTCTGCAGCTGATGCGGAGCAGCCTGAGTCTTGGGGAAAAACAAGAGGATGCTGACAACCAGAAGAACTCTACCAGGGCCAGCCAGGCCGGTCTCAATAGCAACGCCATCCACATCCCTGTCACCATCACCGCCCCGCCTGGAGAAACCACCATCATACCCAGTGAGTGCTTCATGGACTAGAGATCGGACATTACCGGTCACAATCCACAGAAAATATAATTGTTTGTTTTGTTTTTATTAACACCAGTGAACAACATTGACTGCGACAACTTCCCGCTCAATGAGGAGAAGAAGGATCTGGAAGAGGAGGAGGAAGAGGCAGCGAACGGGCCCAGGCAGATGCTTCCCTACAGCTCCATGTTCATTTTTGGTGTGACAAACCCGTAAGTCGGACCTGCAAGACCTGATTGTAAAACCTGTTTGTGTGAAGTAACATGAAATGCAATATAATTCATGTGGTATATTACAAGCCTCATCCCAATGCAAAGGCTTGCAGGCACACAAACACACAAAGAGAGCCAATTTAGAGAAAAATATGATGCAAAAACAATAAAACTACAATTCACAGGGGTATATTGAACCGTGGAAGCAATACAGAATGTTTGATTTTATATCTATATCTATCTATATCTGCCACAGTGTCAACAGGTCGAGGTGAAATGTGTCTCCTTTCTGCAGGTTGATGTATTGTTGTATCACTTTTGCTACAAATAATGAATCCTTATTACTCTGACCAATCAGAATCGAGTATTCAGCTCACCTGAATAATACATTTAAGATATTGTGATCAAATAGGAATCAAGAATGAAAGTAGAAAAACAAAGTGTCATCGTTGTTGTTTAGTGAGTCCATGGATTATTTTGTGTCTTTGTTGAACAGTACGGTAAAATTAAACGCTCTTCATATCGCTATTTGTAGTTCATTACTTTACACGCCATCTTGAACTTAAGTGAACCTGAGTCATGTGATTCTCTGAAGCTGATGCATGTGCGTTATTATGACGGCGAAGGATATGCAAGTTGTCCTGTTACGGAGGACGTCACCTGAACGACCTTGTGAGCTGTCAAAACTCTTCTTATCAGTTACATCTTTGTGTGTGTGTTTGTGTTTGTGTCGTTGTAGGGTGCGACGGCTGTGTCACTACGTGGTCAACCTCCGCTACTTTGAGATGTGCATCCTGATGGTCATCACAATGAGCAGCATCGCCCTGGCAGCCGAGGATCCCGTGCAAGCGAACGCACCACGCAACAACGTGAGTCAGCTGACACGCAGACTTACTCAAAGAACATCTGGACGTAAAGACACGCTGGTTCTCAGAGGAAGAGTCACACAGAGCGGCGCTTGCATGAGGATGAGGGTTGTCGTTTTGGATGATTGGTGGATTGTTTTGGACGGATATATAAATATTTATCTTAAAAGTCGACTGAAAAACAAGACGTCGTTCTGGGTACATGCTCTCTCTGACTGAAGAGTCTGCTTGGTAAAGTTGTAAAAAAAACCAGCACATATCCAATTTGGCAAACAATTTTGATGCTCTTTATTTCCTGGACATCTCATGAGTCGAGTAAATCCACACAGACGTGACTGGAGGTTTCACTTTGTGACAGACAAGCACAACTAATTTGTACTACAGTGGCACAGAGGGAATCTGAGGTGATGTTGTGCCTGCACGTGGTTGTTTATACCGTGTGTTTGTGCAGCTTGTGTGGGTGAAGAGGATATGTGTGTGAGTGCAAGGGAGTGTAAAGCTGACAAAGCCTGAGAACTCTGTCGAGGTAGAAGAACACGGCGTGCATATCTGATCTACTCGCACAAAGATGCTCTCGCACCTTATCTTAAACTGAAAACACCTGCCATGCATCCGGAGAGGTGTCATCTCACTGGATGTTGTCTTACTCCTCTCTCAGGTTCTCAAGTACCTGGATTATGTCTTCACGGGAGTCTTCACTTTTGAGATGGTGATTAAGGTAAGGAAGCTGTCGAGATAAAGGTGCACTTTGATTTGATCCACAGAAAGCCAGAGAACCTAAGTAGGGCGAAAAGTGTGAACTTCTTCAGATGTTTAGGTTCTGTACAAACAGGATGTCAACAGTATTTTACCAAATTGTGTGTATGACTCACTTGGTATTAAAATATATAAAGTAAAAACAACTTCAGCTCTGGTTTATTTCTATGTTTGACCTTCTTTTGACCTACAAATCAACAAATTTATTAGTTTAATCCTCTGAAATCTGTAAATTTTCGACACGCCTCTATATCAAATATAACTAGCTGGGTCAGACATCCACAACTCTTCACAACATCACTGGAGGTTATTAACAGAGTTGCATTATAATGCCAAGGTCAGACTACATAATCCTTCACTTTTGCACCCTTGATTTGTTTACTCCTGTAACTTAGGGATCAACAATAGTCTGTACCGTTGTAAGCAAGAACTGATCAAATAAACAGCAGGTTTTTTTTCATGTGCAGGTAACAGGATACAGAAAAAAAAGTGTCCTGTGAATTTGATCAGCTGTTCTAGTGCTGACACATACAGCTGTTAAAGCTGACTGACAGCTGATCAGCTGATACCATCACAAAGAGACATCACTTCATTTCTCTGCATTTCTAGGGAGGGACGAAGATGCAAGGAAAGTAGGTACAGGTGAAACACAGTAGGGTTATCATGGATTAACACAGGAGGGTAGGAGGTGAAGCACCTGAAACAAAAGACAGAGTCTCTTATTTGAGATATAAGATATATAAAAACACACAATATAACAGGAGACACAAAAGAAGAAACATTAGGGGAACAAAGACTTAACTTTCCTTGAAACCAGCTATTTAGATGATAGTTACATAGAGTGACTGTTCCCCAAACTAAGAAAAATCATCAATTCTTTTCTTTTCTTTTGGTCCCAGTGAACAGGGCAGTATTTTATATCAAATAGATTTTAATATTGTGCGAGATGTTGATGGGATCAGAGGATTATTTCTCTTTAAGGAGACAGCAAATGTGTCTGTGTTATCCTGTATGATACCTTAAAACTGTTCTGGTTCTGTCTATGCTGACTCAAGATGATAGACTTGGGACTGCTCCTCCACCCGGGATCTTACTTTCGCGACCTGTGGAACATTCTGGACTTCATAGTGGTCAGCGGAGCCCTGGTAGCCTTTGCCTGCTCGTAAGTTAACTTTTCCTTTTGGTCTTGGAAAAGGTGGACACAACAGAGCTTCAGGGACAACATTTTTTAAGAATAGCTACTATCACACCACTAGACCAATCTGAAAAAGTAGTTGCATTTTTCCACATTTAGACATAGAAACAGCCTGTGCCCCTGCTCCAGTGATTGTTGTCTAACAAGTAATCCAAATGCATTCATCCCAACTGGTATTTTCAGGGCTCTTTTAAATCTGTGTAGGTGTTATTTTTTATTTTATCAGGGAGTGTAAACTGGTTGCAAAAGAGATAGCGGTGTTAATGATTATATCACACAGTGAAGGAATAAGGCTGACCACATCTGATCTGTATTTGAAGTGTCTTGTGAAATGATTCTAACAGACACCTTCTAGCAAATTGGAAATGTTATCCACAGCTACAGAATAAAGACAGTTAATGAGCCCTTGAATCGCCAGACTTGTCTCCTTGTTCCCCAGAGAGAGAAAGTGATTATATATTCTGTTTCAAACAGTGCTGTCAGATATTTCATGTCCACCTCTATTTTATTCTGACTCTGCGTAGAAAGTCCACAGTTTGTCTCCTGTGTGTTTTTTTTCTTGTATTCCTCTCTGTCGCTCGGATCTCTTGTCTTTGGCCAGCTGAAATTTATCTGTCTTTTATCTGTTGCTGACACTGTCTCTGTCTCCTTCTTCTCTTTTGCACTTTTTTTCTTTTTCCCGCTTTGTTTGCTTGCTTGGATGGCTTTCAGGAGCCTTATGGGGTAATGCCTGCTCTCTCTCTCTCTTTCCCTATCTCTCTCTCTTTCTGTGCCTGTATATCAGTCCAAGTGCTCATCTTTGTTTGTTTGTGTCTGCGGCTTTCCTTCCTGTCCATCTCAGCCAGTGTCATTTTCAGACTTAGGAGACGTGTCTGCAGAAGCCTTCCCCTCTCTCAGCTGAATGTTTGAACAAATGTCATATTTTGTTAGTCGCTATTCTTATCTCCATCGCAGTCACGATCAAAGATACTGGCATTTTCTCTGTTTGTGTTATGTAACTGTGTTTGTGTTTGGGCTTGCATAAGTGCAATTACCTGTTCTGTATTCATCAGATGTATTTAATGTGTATTAGTAGTACCGACATACATAATGCACAGAGAAACAAAAAGCTTTGCAGCTGGAGAACACTGATTCAAAGGTTCTAGCTTTCGTGGGAGTGAAAGGTATTTCATAGAGTAATGGACACAAAGGATCTAAGTATTCCTGTGTGTGGTTGGCTCACATTTAAAAAGATGCTCATGCAGGTGTAATATGAAGCATTTCTTTCTCGTTTTTTAACACAAAAGCTAAAAGTGTAATAAAAATGTCATGTGCTGCAGCTTTCAGCATTCTGCCAGTATCTTTCACACCACTAACGCATGGCTCATCTACAAACATTAATCATAAACTTTAAGGAGATAATATCCTCGTTGTGTTAAGCGCAGTCTACCAGTGTGCTGTGGCCCCGTTCTGGTGCGAGCAGAAGGGGTTATCATGTTCGAACTCTTCATCCTTACATCCCTCTCTATCATGTACACTCTGTTTGTTCCTCCTGTCAACTTTCTCATACGCCCACAATACCCATTATTTAAGCCTGTAATATGCTACATTCACAATGCAAGTTCAACACCACAACTTTCTCTCAAATTAAAGGTTCAGTGCAAAGAAAATGAAATATTAGTGAAACCTCATGGTCAGGTTCTAGACTGAAATGCTCCCTTACTCACCCTCGTGTTTGCTGCTGTCTGCCCTATAATATGGTACCAAGGAGGAATGAACTTTACTTTAAGTCAAACATTCTTTCTGTGGTTTTTATGGATGTTTTTTATTTTTTATAAACTGATTTTTTAAACTTTATCATCCTTTTTGTGGGGTGGGAGGAGGTCTAAACTCAGCCTTGAATGTCCTCATCTTCTACTTCTGTGCATCATAGGGCTGGGCGATAAACTGAAAATTTACTGATACAGAAATTTACGACAATAACCAACATCATTTTGCACATGTCATAAAAATAAATAAATTAAAGTTGGTTTTGGATGTTTGTAGGTAGACTATGGTCTCATGTCCCTTAAAGACGCTGTCCTACGTCTGAGATTTTACTCCACCCTATTCAGTCCGTAACAAAGAGGGAACGACAGGTGAGGAAACGGAGGACGGTTCAAAAGTTGTGTCGGCTGAAGTAGACAAAGTTAATGTGGGAGGAGGTGAGCAGCTTGTGGAGTAGTTATCGCCTATTTATCGTTATCAATGTGAACTGCACAATATGTTGTGATATTGATTTGAGGCCATATCGCCCAGCCTTTGTGCATTATCACTAAGTTTTATCTAAAATTACTGCACAAGGTGTGCACAGAGGCATGGAAAACATGCTGTTAAGGATTCTACACTCTAGGTTTTATAAATGAGACCCTTTGGTCCAAAAAACCACCTGGTTTGCTGCAGTGTGGATGTAGTCATACAGTATCTCATCCTCATCGATCGTTTTGCCGTGTGTATTGTCTTGCTATATGATGATTTGTTTACATGTTCTGTGCACATAATCACTAATATTTTATCAGACTTGTCACTGTCTTTTCTTTTCCGCAGGTTTAATTAGTTTAAGTGCTGTTATTTGTCTCTTGTCACTGTATTCTCGTGCCGATGTGTAATCAGTTTGAAATGTGGATCTTGTCCTGCCTTCCCCTCTTTTGCTTAATTTGCTCGCTGTATTTCTGTGAGTTGATATTTGTGTATTGTGTTTGTATGCTTATCATTGCTTTTTTTCATCAGATCGCAACAAAGTGTGGCCAGGTGGGAACTATCCCTAACTATTGTTCATTGATCCCTCCATCCCCTTTTTTTCCCTTACATATGAAACACAGACCCCTTTCTGTCAACCCGTCAAAATCAACTTAAACTCCCTACCAAGGTTCCTAACACCATGAATACCTCCCCTTTTACCTCCTCTCTCACTTTCAGGACAGTTTACCCCTGTCCCAATATTGGGACACCCAGTTAAAAAGACAATATTGGGAACTCGACCTAATAGCTTTCAGAAGATCATCATACACACAGCTGCTGACACACACTTGTATAAATCTGCTTTGACTGCCTCCCAACATGCATTGTATCAAAGCTAAAAAAAAACTCCTCATCGATCGTTTCACCTTCACGTTAATCTCCCTTAATCTCTGCAAAAGTGTTTTTAATTGGTTGAATCACTAAGGAATTATAGCCAGCACTTTAATCACCTCTCTGCCCTTCACCTACATCTTTCTGTCTGAATGCAGTGAACTTAAAGGAAAATCGATAAAGGATTACAGCTCTCACCTGAACGTCACCTTGAGTGGATATTTCACTTTAATGCTGGTGTTTCTTTACAGCTCATGTGTACTCAGTGTATAAAATAGAATTATGGTCCCCTTAAACCCCCAAAAATTAAATAAAAAAGATAAACTACAAGGTTTGTGCTGCAAAATATATTTTCTGTTAGGCTTACACCAAACTGGTTTGGCTCAGTATGGTTGGAAATGCACCATAGTTAGATGAGTGTAGCTAGAACCACCAGTCTTTGGTCGTCCACATTCTTACACATTGCCTCAGTCGAATGGTTATGTGCCAGTTTAACCAGACACAGTAGAAATACAACTTTATCTACATTTTCTAAATCAAGATCAGGCCACAAGATCTGCATTTTGGACATATGGTGGTAAAACATGTAAAGACTTGTTTAACAGACTAAGAATTCTGTGGCAACAAACATCCGATTTCTCAGTCGACTAAATGCCACGTCCTGATTTCCCACACTGCTTAAATGATATAATGTAATCAAAACCTGTACTAAACATGAAGCCACTATCAAATAAGCCATGAGCATCCTGTTTAGATAAGGGGATCTGATTGGACATCACATCTTACATCCCTAAACAGGAAATGCTCCTCATTCTCAGGAGGGATCTACTAAGAGGAGGACCTCATTTATAGTGTATTATTAAGACGATCTCTATTCCTGTCAGTGGAGCAGCAGTGCTGATCTGCTCTACACTGCGATGATCATACAACCTCATACCCACACATACACACACGCACACTCACACGCATACATTACATGTTCCCCGCTCTGGTGCTTCTGAAAGCTATTGGGAGTCCGTTCGTGCCGTTTCAATGTGTTGAGGTCCTTGAGTACAAGGGCTGGCATTGACTTTGCAGATTGCATGCCAGGGTAACTGAGGCATCCGAGCATGACAGCTGCATGCCATGTTGGTAGATATGGAGTTTTATATTATATGAAGAGAGAAAAAGGCCAGTGAGCCTTGAATATATGGAACCATGCTTCTCTCCTGTCCTTACCGTGTTAAAGTTACCTAAAGAGAAGATATTTCATTCTCAAATAGGATTTTTTTCACCAGATATTGCTCCAATAGCCACTTCTTAAACAGTTTCTTTTCATGGGTCTTTAACAATCTACATTCCCTCCAGTGACCAGCAAGGTTTTTACTGAGATCAGAGCCTTTGCCGCACTGATATGGTTTAGCGTGTGTCTCTGTGTGTTTGGGGACATTTAAATCAAAGATGACACAGTGAGGAACAGATTGGAGCAGCTGTTAATCTGTTTTTGATACAGGTCTCCTTGTTTTCACATCCATTCCTGAAATGGAGCCGATGTGTTTTCGATTTTCCTGGAAAGGACGTCCTAATTTGGTGCCAATCAAGAAGAAAAAGACATCATGTTCACTCACTCAGGCTCATTTCTGATCCGGTTAAAAGAGCAGCGTTGGTTAAATACAAAATGAAACAGCACAGCTGACACAGCTGGGTTTCTATTTACAGGTTTATTATGGAGGGAATGGTGAAAGTCTGCATTGAAAATATTTGTTTGTTTGGCTGATTCAGTGACAAATGGAAACTTTTCAAAATATTTAAATATCTAAACTGGCTTTTTCTAACCGTCAGCTGAAGGAACAAAGGTCACAACTCTTACTGAGCCTCTTTTGTATGGCAAGTAAACATATTTAATTGCTCTATCAAGATGGATGAACTCAAACTGTTTAGACAAGGCTGAAATCTTGGTTCAGTGGCTTTTGGGTGCATTCATATCTTTTACAAATGTTAGGTTGAGTGAATAGCATCCTTTTCACAGTAGGAGTCATCCCCTGGTGATGAAAACACTTGAAAACACTGGCTGGTTTGTAATCTACTTCATGCTGGTTTAAGAAGCAGCAGGGACTCTGGGGAGCTCTAACAGGGCTTTTAGACTCTTTTTCCCCGATCATGCTTGTGTCCTTCTCCTTTCCCTTCACACATGATATTATTGCTTTACAAACAAGTGCAATTATACACACACTCGCTTTCCTAGTTCTCTTTTTTTTTTATTATGAATAAAATACAAATACTCTTTATCGAGAGTGACAGCCACATTGTGCGTACGTGTGACTGATTAATTAAAAATCCCTCCCCCGCTGCCCTTGGCCAATGTCAGTCTCCGAGTGAATGATGGCTCAGCTGTATGTTATTAACATAACAGCGAGTTTTCAAACCCCCACACCCACTCCCACTCTGTGTTCAGTTAACAAAACCTGCAGCGCCCGCAATGACTGACAGCAGTGGTTCCTGCAAAGAAGCAGCTCCCTTAAACAGGGGCCGATTTCTTTGTTCATTGACTTTAACAGTATTCAATACTTCGATGTTATTCTACAGAAACAGCAATGAGCTTTGTGAGGCTGCATATGTAGAGCCTCTCAGTGATATGGTTGGATAACACACTAACAAGGACAGCAATAGAATAACCGCTTAAAGGTGGGTAGGCAGGATCTGGGAGAAATCTTGAATGTAAACACTACCCCTCCTAACCAGTTTTCCTCTCAGCTCCTCCTCTCCCCTCAGTCTCTGCTCCAGCAAGCCCCGCCCACAAACAGACACTCCTGCTCGCTCGTCTTGTTTCAATTAAATTCAGATATAATGCAGATAAATAATTGAGACAATTACAAATGGGGCCTAGTCAACGTGAAAGTAAAACGCATTGGTGCTACTGTAGATGCCAACAGACCAAAACTAGGATAAAGTGACAAACTCCAGGACCCGAGGAAAACAGTTTAGCGGCGCTACAACATGCTGCAGGTCCCATTTGTGGTTTACCTGTCCAGCAGAAAGGTTACAGGGTCCGTAAGATCCTGAAGCGTTCCCCATCGTTTTATGTTGACCCGGCTTCTTAGCTCTTGTCCGGTCTTACTCTGGTTTAAGCGACCGTTATTCGGCCAGAGTCTCCGGTATTTCCTTCGTTTTCTTGCTTGTGTCGGCAGTCGTGGCTAAAGGAGGATTCAGATAAGTTTCCTGTACTTTCTGGTTACTTTCTACTGTTAGATATTTTTCTACTGTTGATATTGTAGCATGCTAACTTTGTTTGAGCTGGTAAACGTTATTTGAGGACGTGCCTCCCAACACGAGGTCGGGGAGGTGGAGAATGGCTTTCTTTACAGTCAGAAAGAGCGGGCCGCTCCAAAACTTTAAAATGTTGACTACAAAGACATAACAAAACAAAGCCATATCATTATATTACCAAATGTTATCAATAACTAATAGCTATTGACTGATATTAAAAGATTTTTGCATATACACCACAAAAAAAAGATGCTACTTTGACAGATTCCTTTCTACCCCACCTTTAAATATGTTTCTCAAGTCAAAGAGGCAGAAACACACCCAAAGGTCTACACTGCAAAATGATCTTAACAAACACAAGTTTTGATAGTAAATGGTGAAAGAGTGTGGTTCATTGAACCTTAGTAATTTTGAATATTAATCACAGGGAGGTGTATCAGCCTCGGTGGAAGATGGTCATGTCTGCCCCTACAATGAGAAACTGCTGGAGAACCAGCAGGGCAGCTAAGCTAACAGTTCTCTGCAAATGAAGTCAATTCGGTTTGCCATGTAATTATCTAATTTGAAGAGACCCCTACCCTGGCACTTATCTCAGTTTAAGTGGACGCTCCACTGAGGATTTTTTCAGCACTTAACTGCCATCAGAAAGCCCATTTGTCTTTGCACCATTCGTGGTCACAACACACTCAAGAGCTCAGGGTCTGTCAAAATGAGTTAAATTACATGGCGGACTTGACCCCATCTGCAGAGAAGTGTCAGCCTAGCTAGCCGACTGGTTCTCCAGCAGTTTGTCATTAAAGGGCAGAACTGACCAGCATCCAAGTGTGGCTAATACACTTGCTGTCATTCACACATGGAAGTCATATAATCTCACTACAAAAAATACTGAAATATCCCTTTAAGTGCAACCATCAACTATCTCTGGTCTCAACTAAATCTTGTCAAAAGTGAAGCTTTTAGCTACATCAATTTCTTTTGGTCAAAATACAACAGTTATAATAGGAGACATGCAACATCTGGAAATACAGGAGGGAGGGGTTAAGGAATCAAGAACAAACAGATTATCGCAGAGAAGAGGAATATGAAGGAGAGGAAGGAGGGCAGAAGAGGAAAACAATGTTAACAAAATAGAGAAAAGGAATTAAATTTTATTGCGGATAGCTGTAGCTCTGTTTTTGTGCAGAAAAATTACATCTAAAAAATCTTAAAACCCCAAATACTCCAGTCACGCAGCAAAATATGAAATTTGTAGCTCAGAGTTTGAAAGCGAACATGCTGTGGTTGCAAATTGTTTCTGTCGAATAACATAATGATATCACCTGCATGTCCTCTACTAACATTACATAAACAGGTATTTCTCTGTGTATGCGGTATACCTGGTTAAAACAGAACAGTTCTTGTTTCCAGCTTTTTCACGTCATCCAGACTAACTGTACTCTTCACCTGAACAGAGGGACGAAAGGCAAAGATATCAACACCATCAAGTCCCTGAGGGTCCTCCGAGTGCTGCGGCCACTAAAGACCATTAAACGGCTGCCCAAGCTGAAGGTGCAGTAATCCAATCTGTTACTCATGCAGCTCTTACAAAATCACAGGGGAGAGAATGTAAGTCACGTTATCCATCCTGAGTGAAATGCATTTACAACATACCCAGGTGGAAAAGATGAGTCTGGTTTCGTTAAATAGGGCATTAACCCTTTATATACAACAACAGTTGACCATTAGGGTATTAAGGGTCTTGTTCAGACTGGACAAATGAAGCTCAAATAGTTAGATGTGGGTGTAATCCTCTTAATCACTTTTGCTCAAACTGCTGCAAACATGACCGTGTGCTTTTCTGGTCAGAGTTGCCATGATTTTTGTGACTGATCTTGAGTTGATAGGTAAATTTGGAGCAGGAATCTGTTGTTTTGATGCCACCAATTTTGGTCTTTTTGGGACCCAGTCTAGTGGTCAAAATTCAATGTACCCGCTGCCAGTCATTTTCTTTGCATATAAATTTGCATTTAATCAAACATGACCTATATTAGCCGCGGTATCGTGAAGCTGTGACTGCAGAGATGAGGTTTGTGCCTGCCAGGTATGTTTTCAACCATTTTTTTCTTCCTTTTCTGGAAAGAAAATTATTTCACATCCTTGTTCTTTATTACTTAGAGAAAATAAAGGTATGGAGCGGTGAAACTTTTAATATTTAGACACCAACTGAACAATACACTGAAGAGAAGGAGGCAGAATTAAGAAATTCGAGGTAGATAATGCTCAGTAACATTGTGGAGAGGGTGTCAACATAGATTTTTTTTAAGCTTAATTTTGAAATTTGTTGACATGGAGTCCCAACCATTTGATTGTATAACAGCAAAAAGCTCTTGAAGTTAAGGTCTGATTTAGAAAAGCTGAATGTTAAATCATTTAAAGTCTCTAAAATGCCTGTTTTTATTTACCTGGACCCAACTTTACTGTTTATAATTGCATCATTTAGTTAAAGCTTCAGTAGCAAGCTCAAGTTTGCAGTTTCTTTTGTAGAAATTAAGAAGTATAGGAGAAAATCCGCTGCTGGAGGAAGTCAAGATCTACCATTTCAAAGTTCGGCACAGTGGATATCCAATCTAACTCCCTCAAGTTTCAATGAGAAATCTGTATGAACTGATGGCGACATCCTAAAGTAAAGGCCCTGAAAAGTTTCCTTTAACGCAGTAAACGACAGCCGGCCTCTGATTTGTGAAGGCAGCTGATCATCCAAAGGTAATGGAACTGACAAAAAGTGATGGGAGCAATAAAAGTGATGATTGAGACACATCGGAGCTGGCAGGCAGATGCTTGGACGAAATGCTTTGATTGACAGGCTGGTAGAGGAGGAGAGAAATATGCACTGTCCTGAGTGTGGAGACAAAGACCTCAATGGAGATCAGTCATGCAGCAGAATATTCACCGGATGGGTTGCAAACATGTCAGTGTGGATAGACAAGGCAATTCATCTCTCAGAGAGAGACAACGGCTGGTGAGAGACGCTCTGATGGAGGTTATCCAAAGGTGTATTCATGTACTCAGTGAGAACTGGTTTGTCTGTTTGCAGGTCATAATACGTCTAGTTTGAATTTGGAAACGGATCGAAATGTTTGAACAAGACTGTAAATAAAGCAGGACGAGACTGCTGCAGCCATGTGTAAATTAAAACAGAGTAGTTTGACTGTAATTTGTTGTTTGAGTTTACACATAACAAACATTTCAGGTGTCACAACTTCATTTAAAACAACAGTTATCATGGTGTTCACATGAATTTAAAGGTAATTCTCATGTTTGTGTGTCAATATCTTCCAGGCGGTGTTTGACTGTGTTGTAAACTCTCTAAAGAACGTTCTCAACATCCTCATCGTCTACATCCTCTTCATGTTCATCTTTGCGGTGATCGCTGTGCAGCTCTTTAAGGGCAAGTTCTTCTACTGCACCGACGAGTCAAAAGGTCTGGAGAAAGACTGCAGGTACGTAATCCAAATCAGCCGGTCCTCCACCTGACTGTCCTGTTTGGCGAAACATCTTATCTCTTTTTTTTTTGTACATGATCCTGTCTCGCCTCCTTTCCCTTGTAGGGGTCAGTTTCTGGATTACGATAAGGATGACGTGACAGCTCAGCCCAGAGAGTGGAAGAAGTACGAGTTTCACTATGACAATGTTCTCTGGGCTTTCCTGACCCTCTTCACTGTGTCAACTGGAGAAGGCTGGCCTATGTAAGTCAGATCACTTTATTTGTACAGCAACTTTTAAATCAAATTAAAAAAATATGTTCAACTTCTTCTCTATTTAAACTAGTTTATTATTTAGTTAAAGAAAATAAAAGCTGCAGTCATTTCTGGTCAAATCTACAGTCTCGAAAACAGTTAAAATTCCTTCATAAATGTAGAAATTCACAGAGCTGCTGTTTTTCAGATAACATCAGACTGAACAAGTGCACTGTATGCCACAGGTTGCACATTGACTGGGTGTTAAATTATGAACCTAATGATTATTGTCCTTGAAACACACTTAGCCCACCTGGAGGCTGATAGTAGAGAGCCCATCTTATTTCTCCCAGGCTTAATTACAGTGTATTCTCTAAAGATGCAATCAAGGCCCATTGCATAAATGGCTTCAGTGTGCCACTCTGAGCTCTCGCAACGCTGCAGATGTATCGTCACTATTAACTCTGTCAGGGACGGCTGATGGTTGTTTGCTTATTTCATTCGTCATTCTTATAGGAATGATCATATTTACTTAGTTTATCATGAGCACCTAAAATCAAACACACTCCTACACAATTTAACATTAAAATGACATTTGATGATTTGAGATGCTTTTCTTCTTCCCCTATAAACCTAGTGATAAAAAATTAAACCTCCATTGTTATTGGAGTTAGGCCTTGTTGCTTAGGGGAAGTATTTTAATCAGCCAACAAAAACCTGAACCAACTACAAGAATCAAGCCCACAAATAAAAGCTTGAAATACACTGTTTGGAGAAGATGAGATGAGTTAATGGGACAGGCATGACTGATATCAGCTCCTTATATACCCTGTAGAAATGTACGATTATGGATTCCCTTCAATCCTCGTCTATTTCCAAGCGTGCCTCTGGCAACCGTTATACCAAGGCCGGGGTCTAATGATGGATGGCAGAGATAGTGTTTCCATTTTCATGTCTTGCAGGCGTTTTTTCAACATCCTATCAGGCAACTCAGCACTGCTGTGTGATTACAGAGTGGGTCACATGATGACTGAAATTATTCCATGCATAGACTGTATAGTAATGTGTCCATGGCACAGTGTCCAGGAAGAGAAAGTTAAGAGTAATATGGAGTACCCAAGCTCCGTTCCACTGAAACAGTCTGTAATTTATCACCATTAATATGAACAGACTGGAAATGAACAAATCTGTTGACAGTTGTCCCTCATCAGCAGATTTCACAACTGAAGACTTGTGAGCCCTCATGAAATCACCTGAGACACCTGTAGTAACCTGTGAGTCTGCATAGATTCACATTCAAAACATAGAGCTCATGGCCTTATCACCTGATCAAATCACACAGGCTCCTGCTCCTGCATTGACTCATTCATTTATTTATAGATGTCCTCCCTGAGAATTGATAGGAACCTCTGCAGGCAGGACAAATGGATATTTCCTAACAGGTTTCTTTGATATTTCAAGATTGATTTCATTATTATTTGATGAGGACTGTTTGATTCCATTTCCAGGATTTGTCTATATGTTTTAGGGTGATCTGGGGTAAAGGTAGCAGTAATCCCTAAGTAATGGCATCTTATGAAGCTCTACCAGGACAGCAAGGAGAGCTTCTACCACATTGACATCTACCTGCAATAATTAATAGCTCAGTTTATTCATAGAAAATGATTTGGAATAATTAGATAAATGCTGACTCAAGCTAGCTCCTGGTCTACCTAGTAAGATGCCTCCTAGCCAACAGCTGCAGTGTGCTCACCTGTCAGTAGTGTTGGGTTGTCCACAAATGATTCGTTCAAAAGAACCAAATCTTGTAAGTGAACGAACTGAACCGAATCCCTTCCTCAAGTGATTCGTTCATTTCTTACTTAGAGCAGCCAGCGAGCGAGAGACCACACGCTCCAACGCCTAAATCACTTGATGAATGAATCACGCAGTCTGAGGGATACACTTTCTTGGCAACCGTTGTTCCCCATTGTTTTAACAGATTTAGTTCTCAATTAAAAAAACTTAAAATGAGAAGTAATGAGAAGAGAGTGAGACTCACCAGCTGTAGCATTCTCATGGTAGGAGTGACGTGGGAGATGTTCAGTGTGAATTTTTTACTAAATGTACTGTGAGGTAAATGTTCAGTTAACGAATCTCTCACTGAGCCCAATTTACAGAGTAGATAAATCATTGGACAGTACACTTAAAACCTCATAATTTATAAACAAGTTCATTTTACAAACCTGTTTGTCAAAGCAACACAACCACAACACTCGTCTCCCAGTCCCAGAAATGATGATCTGAACTGAATCCTTTAGCTGTGTATCAGTTCAGGAAGTCGGAGTCGAAGCGCTGAATGATTTGGTGACTCTGTGAACAAATCTTTTAAACGAATCTTTTTAGTGAACTGATTCTAGTGACTCAGTACATCTAAAAGAATTGCCGTGCCCATCACTACCTGTCAGTGAAATCAGTCAGACAAAACTTTGGGTAAAGATGCGCTTTTCATCTTCTTGTGTTTCAGGGTCCTGAAACACTCTGTAGATGCCACTTATGAGGACCAGGGTCCCAATCCAGGCTTCCGCATGGAGACCTCCATCTTCTACGTGGTCTACTTTGTGGTGTTCCCCTTCTTCTTCGTCAACATCTTCGTGGCTTTGATCATCATTACCTTCCAGGAGCAGGGAGACAAGGCCATGTCCGAGTGCAGCCTGGAGAAGAATGAGGTGTGAAAAAAGGAGGGGAAAGTGATGTCCTTCATGTTTTTCCCCTTCCCTTTCTTTTTATGCTACAAGTACACACACTGATTATTTCTGCAGGGACAACAGTTTCTAAAAAAATGTTTGTCTCTTTCATCGCAAATGTTTTATTTATTAGGAGGCAGAGCACATGCTGATCCTCTTCTAAACATCACTGCAAGGCAAATTAGATCCAACATGACAGAACCAAGTTCTTGAAAAGAAAGCAGGGGTTCCCCCCCCACACTCTCTTCATCTCCACTTCATACAGACTTTGTTAAAATCATACCGTTCTTCCCTTGTAAACTAATGGCCTGATATCAGAGAGCTTGAATTTGTAGTCTCATCTCTTAACATCAAGAAAGGCTCAGAAATCCCCTCGTGGTGGGCCAGCTGTCTTTCGTTTTTTTAAGTGAGTTGTCCCAGCGCTTTTCTCCTCTGTAGCGAAAGGTGTAAAGTTTTCCTAACAGAGAGGATTCATGCATTGTCTGATTTTGTTTTGTCCCTTCATCTCACAGAGGGCTTGTATTGACTTTGCTATCAACGCCAAGCCGCTGACAAGATACATGCCAGAGAACAAGCAGTCCTTCCAGTACAAGATGTGGAAATTTGTGGTGTCGCCTCCGTTCGAGTACGCCATCATGACTCTAATCGCTCTCAACACAGTCGTGCTGATGATGAAGGTCAGTCATTCCTCCTGCTAATGATGCAAAGTGCTATTTCCTCTCGCAGACCTTTCAGCCAGAGAAAAGAAAAACAACAACTTTATTTTGGCTCGGTGCTACTGATGCAGTTTCACCATGATACTAGTGAAAGGGTGAAAACTATTTCAGATGCTGCTCTTATAAATCTGTACTATTAAATAATTTACTTGCTAAAGCAGAGATACAATTACAGAGACAGCAGTGGTCTAGCCTTGAGACATGATCGACAATTAAAACTGAATCACCAGCAGCAGCACGCCCCTGTGACATTAAACAGAGCTTTGCTGCTTACCAGAGAGGAGTGCTGGAGGTGCTTTTTTCGTCTGCTCCAAGGAGAAAATCACTGAGGAATTAGACTGCCTGTTTGTGTAATAACGCAGGCTGGTGCCAGGGAAGAGCTTTGTCTGTCTGCTCAGTGCGGCTTCATTTACATAATTTGATATTCCAAATGTACCTTCCCCTCTCAGGTGGTGACCACGTCATATGAAAATATTTTAAGGGACAGTTTGAAAGTGCTCCCCAGATAACTTGTTTGGCTGATGTTTTAGTAATGTAGATCACACACGGTTAGAATCTATTTCAATCTTTACACGTACTTCCTCGGAGGGCCTCGATGAATTTCAGGCCGTATGTAAAACAAAACAAATGGAGCGACACCCTTGAACTAGTTCAGGCAGGTAACTCCAGCTGTACTGATTCTACACTTAACGTGTCATTTTCACAATCACCTGTATAACTATAGTTACAAAGACTAATAAATGATCATAATGATTTATAGCAATAATCATAACACATTATAAAGCATTTTAACATGACTTACAAGATCAGGTATTATAATGTGTTATAACTGTTAACAAGTCACTAACAATGCCCACATAGATAATACATTATACATATATTTATGATGTGTTATAATTTGCTTATACACTCGTATAACTATCGTTATAAACCCTCATTAATTATATAAGGCTTTATATCAATAAGCATAACACATAATGATACCTGACCTACCTGTCAAATAAAGTGTTACCAAACTCTCAATTTGGTCAAATGAAACTGCAAGTTTTTTTTATCTGCCTCTGCTTTACTAAAGCCAGTCAACAATATTGAAGTCTAATGAAGGTCTAATAGACGTCCTCTGGCTGATATGTTGTAATCAGTCATATGCCTTACCTTAATGGGGAACAAACCTGAAGCATGAAACCGAGAAAACAACCAAACTGGAACTCCTGAAAAGTACAAATGCTGTTGCATAATTTGAATAGTTGAGTCAAGATCATTAAGTACTTGTTATTGTATTTATTTGATTCCCAGTTTAAGACACCACTTTTAACCACTCCTTAAAAACAATCCTGAAATGCAAGATAATGGAATTTCAAACATGTTGCTAAGAATATGATTAAGATTAATTACCATTTAAGAATAGATATATTTGACAGCCCTACAATAAATGGGAGTCGTTTGGAAGTAAAGACAAAACAATCTTCTGTCTCTCCGTGTCTTTAATGCTGCCTTAGGTGGTCATAAGTTAGGCTTTGTTACTGCTATAACACTTGTATTCGTTTTACATTCATTTTTCCTGTCTTATCAACTTCAACAGAGCCTCTTTCTGAGTAAAGGTTTTCCCTCATGGTAGCACCTCTAGTATGGTTGTCTTTGTAGAGTCGAGGAATGTTTACAACCACATATAATTTTATTGAATATGTCCTGATCTGAGAATGTTTGGCACTTACTCATAGTGGAGAGGATAAAATAATGAGCGTATGCCAGTAACCAGGAAATGCTTCTACTCCTTTTAACAATGGTTTCTTGTGTGCATCTGAGCAGTTGTCTACATTTTGTCTGAATTTACATACTTTGTACTCAGTCTTTGTACACAGATACTAAAATAATCTTTACCTGGTAAATTCAGTGTATGTCTTGCTTTCTGTCACCAGTTCTATGGAGCTCCAGAGCTGTACGAGTCCATGCTGAAATACTTGAACATCCTCTTCACAGCCCTCTTCACACTGGAGTGCATCCTCAAGATTATTGCCTTCGGTCCACTGGTGAGCTGAGAAAACCATATGCTGTTCTCTGCTCTGTAAACCAGAGACAATTATTCCATGATGTTTTGTTTGTGTTTACGCAAATGAGGGAAAATCTTTCTCTTGAAATGCAAACCAGGCAGAAAAACCACGCTGACAGTGGCTTCATCATTATTTTACTCTCGCTGTGCTCGTTGGACTGACGGGATATGTCCACTGAAGAAGCTCTAGACTAAGAGGAACATTGAAAAGATGTGCTGGGCAGGGATTTAATTTGCTTACAGGTATATAAAAGCTGAATCAGAGGATGTATGACATGTCCCGCTGCAGTAGAGAAAAAGGTTTAAAGTGTAAAATTGAAGCTCTGGGACGGGGAACAAGTAACAAAAAAAGAAGAGAAGAACGGTCGAGTGCTCAGAGGGAATAAATCTCACCCAACATGGTGCCGTCTGGCCTGCAGCGAGGCATTTCATATCTGGCTCCGTTCCATTTACCAGGCCCATTTATTAAATGGCTTTTCTCACACACCACTTGCCTCCACCTGTTTAGCTCTTAAGCCCAGACGGATGATCTTGCATCTGCTGGAATAAACACTAGACTGCTGCATCTCTTCAGTCTGCAGCTGCAAGGCCTCAGAAACTGAATGATTGACCATTCTGAGGAGAGATCCAGACTGTAGGCAGCAACTCAGCATTTAGTTATTCAGGAGAGAGTGTCTGCATTTGTGTACGTACATTGAATATGCACATATAAGATTCATGCACCTAAGGCTGTTTGTGGTCAATTTGTAATACATGTCTTAAAAGAAAGCTATTATCATCTTTCTAACTTAACTCTTATCATATATCTTCCAGTTTAGAATATTTCATGTCTGAATTTATCCAAAATCAAAACTGGATATTGTAGAATTGTATCTAAGTTTCCGTACAGATTGCGTTCACTCATTTTTTTAAATTCATGTGTATTTTACTCACTTAAAATCCATAAAAGTTGTATTCCAAGTAAGTTGCTTCTTGTCAAATATTACTTTAATGTAAATGAAAGTTGCTCAATCAAATTATCATCCCAGCAATCAAACTAATTTTTTAAGTAGTTAATCAATGCAGACAGAAAGTCCCCCACAGTAACTGTAAGTACAGTACTTTAGTACTTTTGTTATCAGGCCCACCACTGATGAATGGAAGATCTCATGAAAGTTCAAAAGCAATAGGTTTAAATTACTCTACAGAGGCAGCACATATTTTTATTGATATACCGATGGACAGTGACCTTTAATTATTTTACAATTATGATCATTTTTAGACAAAATCAATGTTTATTTAACTTTCAACCTTTCATCTAATCATTTGATACAGGAAAGACTGTTTTTCATTTTCAAAATAATATTTAAAATCAATGGTTTATCCCCAGTTTGAACGGTAAACTTGGGTTAGTGTTGTATGATATAAAAGCATATCATAGATGAGCTGATTTCCTGTGCTCTCATTGTGGTCTCTCAGAACTACCTGAAAGCAGCCTGGAATGTGTTTGACTTTGTGACTGTGCTTGGGAGCATCACAGACATCTTGGTCACGGAGATTAAGGTAAGAGCGGCCCATTATTACGGTCATTTAGGGGTTAGTTTTTACATGAGTGTCAGGCTTCAGTGTGTGATCATAACTGCGCTGCGCCAGCTCTGAAGCCCATTAACAAGGTCAATGGAAATGGAGGAGAAAGAATAATAACGCAGTAAATACATACTTGTTATACAGGGAATATAATTGACATACTTTGTAGGGTTTCAAGATTTTTTTTAATTTCTTTATCATTCACTCCTTTTTTGTGAACCAATGAATTATTTAACCTGTTTACATTCAAAAAAGACTGTAATTGACAGTGCAGTGTTGGTACTGTTGGTAATGTTGCTTTGTGTGTACTTTAAAGTTGGCCTTCATTGAACTAATTGTGCCAAACAGACCACACACGCGTCTTAATCCTGCCTGGAAGACCTGCTTTGTGTCTCTTTTTACTGTCTGTGATGTTGCACGTAATTTTATGGCCAAAAAAGCTTGGAGCACACAAGACAAACGCAGCTTGAGAACAATAGGTTGAGTCAGACTGTATTTAAAGTTCGAAGTGTGTCGTTTCTTTTGTTGAGCTGTAAATGGACTGAAGTGTGTGATTGTCTTCGTGGCAGAGGCTCTGTACTGTTGCTTTCTGTGTGGCGGAGTCGAGTCGCTCTGTTTGTGAAACCTTTTCTGTTTATGTGATCATTACCTTTCTTTTACTGCCTCTTCTCTCTCTTGCTTTTCCTTCCTTGCTTTATTTTCTCTTTTGCTGTTTCCATCTTCTGCTGTGTCTCTGCTGGCTCCTGTGCCTTCACTCTGCCCCCTCTGTCACATGTGACACCTCTAGACGGTAAGTGGCTTTTCTTGTCTGCAGCTGATTTTGTCAGTGCCCCCTGTCAGTCTGTGTTTTTCTGTTCAATGGTCTATCTGCTGGACCCTCAGTGTGATCTGATACAATACCTACAAAACTATGTTACAATCATTGTGACCATTCTGGGTTTTATTGAATTTGATGATAAAATGTGCACTTCTTTAGTTCAATTTAGTCCTATGATCAGCCAGTGCAGGTTATCAACTTCTTTGCTGATTCACAAGTATTGATAAACATGAATTTTACTACAAATCTCTTGGTTTGAAGCTAGATAACATGGTGTTTTCCTATCCTTGTGTTTGTGACTGTTGGAAAGCAACAAGTGTTATAAATCTTGTTACAGTAGGACTGAATCATTCGTCCTCCGCTAAAGGGCAACTACTCAGGCAAACATGGATGGAGCGTCTAATGGGAAATAGTGTTGTGTCATTCGCAAATGATTCGTTCAAAAGAACCAAATCTCTAAAATTAACGTACTGAACTGAATCGCTTCCTCGAGTGATGCGTTCGTTTCTCACTTCAGTTGAGCTGAAGCGAGGAACAGCATTGCCAGGCCAGCAGCCGGCGAACGAGGGACCACATGCACCAACACTTGAATCACTTGATTGACCGAATCACGCATGGAACTACACTCTCTGGAATCATCAGAAGCTATGATCTGAACTGAATCCTGAACTGCTCAGCTGTGTGTCAGTTCAGGAGGTCGGAGTCACAGGCTTCTCCCGCTAAATGATTCAGTGATTTGGTGAACGAATCTTTTGAACGAATCTTTTTAGTGAACTGGTTCTTGTGATTCAGTACATCCAAAAGAACTGCCGTGCCCATCACTAATGGGAAAAAAAAAAAAACAGGACAAAAAAAACAAAAAATGTACATTGAAAACAGTTTTAGGTGTTGTTGCTGTTAATATTTGTTACTTACCTTTGTTAAATCCACTCTGATTTAATACTTAGTTCATTATCCAACAGCGATTTTAATAGGGGCTTTTGCCATTTCTGCTGAACTTGCACTGTGGCCTCAACACTGAGTGACACCTCTAATTTGATGTAAATATCTGGCTCAGTTCTTTCATTTCCTTTGGCATGAAGTTGGCAAATAGCAACCAGCACAATCTACTGACCTAATAAAGTCTGCAGCATTCTTAACAGATGCAGAAATTCAAGGCAGCGCTTGTAGAAAATCCTCCTCTAACACTTGCAGTTCATGATTGTTGGTGTTTGTTTTTTTCACTTTGGTTGATGTCTCTTTCACTTAGCTCCTTGTGTTTTTTAACGCTCCCTGCCAGTTTTTCTGCTCTTGTCCTCTTATCTCTGCTGGTAACTGATCAGCCATTAACCACCAATTTAAAGTTCTCTGTGCTCAGTGTGACCTTAAAGTGATATTGGAAATGACCTTTATGTTGTTTTTAAAGGAACGTTTTTCGGTTCAGTTTAGTACATGAGGTGTGCTGTGACTCCTTTCTGTGGGTTGATGCAATATGTGGGATGTGTGTGATCAAGTTGTATTGAAGCCTTTGATACACAGAATTACCAGCTGTTATAAAAGTGTCTTGACCAATTGGAGTCAAGTATTTAATACAGCCAGAAAATGAGTAAGAAGGTCGGTTGATAATGCATATGAATTTTGCATTTTCTCTTGTTTTAAATAAGAAGCTAACAGATGTTTTTTTTTCTCCTTATGAGTGACAGAGTAAATATTTCAATCTTTTTATCTGCCTTGTAAAATCTCCCAGGACAAGATGATCAACCTGAGCTTCCTGAGGCTGTTCAGAGCAGCTCGGCTCATCAAGCTGCTGCGACAGGGCTACACCATCCGCATCCTGCTGTGGACCTTTGTTCAGTCCTTCAAGGTGAGATTAAACCCAGAGTGACCTACATGTTCCTCTGTACGTGCTCTTGTAACAAAGAAGTAAACCTGATTAAAGTAGCACACTTAAAAATAAAGACGGGCATTAAAAAAGGAAGAAAGAATGCTGTGAGACATGCAGATGTTAATTTATTCATTCATAGTTTCATATAGCTCAGCCTGTGGTTGAAGAAAAGGATAGCACAGATGAATCAAATAGTGGAATAGAAGGGCCAAAAGCAGGCAAAGGTTCACTACAGGCTTCCTCTGTAAAAATCGAACACAGCCGCTTTCAGCAGACAGCAGTTTAGATTTTCACACAGCGCTGCTTTGCTCTCTAAATCCCCCAGGACAAGTTGAGTTCAATGCAGAGCGCCGCGCTGCAGCCGAGGGAATTTATAGCTGGTTTAATGTCAGTGGTGAGAGCTTTTAAGTCCTATGAAAATGGACAGTATCTGCAGAGTGTTAAAAGGTGGCTATTTAATTACAACAAATGTTCGCCTCCCCCTCCAAGGGATACAAATAGCTGGTTAAAGGAATGTCTCTGGCAGTTGGGTTGGCGTCCAGAATTCTTAAATAAGCCTGTAAAGTCTTACACAGGAGCTGCTTCTCTTCTCTGTGGAGAGTCAGACCTGTGAGAGTGTTTGTGTGTCACAGAGAGGACAATATGTGCAGAGATCTAATGCAGATTTATCTGTTTGTGTATTTATTTGTTTGTTTACAGGCTCTGCCATATGTCTGCCTGCTCATCGCCATGCTGTTCTTCATCTATGCCATCATTGGAATGCAGGTGAGTTGTCTCATGAACACAGGAAGTAGGTCTGTAATTAGGAGGAAATTAACTGATTTTATGAGGCATCCTGATGCAGAAACAGGCAGTTTTGCATTAATGCAGAGACGTGAGAAAATAAATCATAGCCTGCGTTATGTGTGCACATCAGTGTACTTTGCATAATATTTGTGTGTCAGTCTGCCCCTTGAAGCTGACACTGCAGAGGAGCAACAGAGAGAGGCCTTACTTAAAAGCAAACACTCAGTATAGTTTTATCTTTTAGTAGTACGAGTAATGTAGTTCCACATCTTTGAAACAGTCTTCATGAAAAATGTATGTTATATATTTTAAAAACTATGTAGCTATGTGTTTCTTGGCTAAAAATGTGTCCCGGGACGGATGGCACCCATTGGTCAATGTTTTTGCAGCCCTGCACCTGCAAGTGTGAACAGATTTTTTCCTTTCTTTTTTTTTCTTCACTTTGTAGAGATCGCTCTTTAGGACCATGATCGCCATATAAAGGAGGTTCATAAAAATTACCAATCTCTCCAATTGTCCACCATGCCTTAAACTTCATTGATTTTTATTAAATCATGCGATACATGTTTTTTATTCCAGTTCTGTAACTGATTTCCTCAGTGTTTGCGGAAAGAGTGACAAGGGCTAAACTGGACATACATATTTGACAGATGTCAAAGTTCTCCTGGGCCCAGCAGCCACAAGCTGAACGAGCCGAGGGGCAGATAAATATTTCAAGAGAGACCTCAGGGTTCTCTTATGCTGCACGCAGTCCACTCTCAGTCTGTTTACCTTTTCAATTTAAGTGAATTAAAAATAAATTGACCAATCAAATAAATAAACTCAGAGACTCTGCACATATACATTGAATACATTAAGTTTATTACACAATTAAGTCTCAGACACAGGGCAGAAAACATCCATAAATAACAACATCCCAAGTATTGATTTTTCTGCCAGAAAACTAACCATCTTATGAAGCTAATTTTAAATTCAGGTCAATATAGTAAATGATTAAGGCCTTACACTGAAATAAACCAACTGAAACATAAAAACAGTCCTATGATTATGGCTTTGAATTTGGGGTTTTAAACCATATTAACACCAGCTGTTTATCTACTTCCTCAGGTGTTTGGAAACATCGAGCTGAATGAAGACACAGCAATAAATCACCACAACAACTTCCAAACCTTTTTCCAGGCCTTGACCCTTCTCTTTAGGTAATCCTCATTCAGATTCTCACAATACTTTATTGTCAAAATGAGTCTGGTACCTACTCCTCCCTGTCAGCCTGATACTGCTGAGCACAGTTTGAAGTCACTTTCCCATTGTTGTCCTTTGTATGTGTTCCAGGAGTGCGACAGGGGAGGCGTGGCATGAGATCATGCTGGCGTGTCTGAGTAACCGGCGCTGTGATACACTCTCAGGAACTGTGGGGAAGGAGTGTGGGAGTGACTTTGCCTACTTCTACTTTGTCTCCTTCATCTTCCTCTGCTCTTTCCTGGTCAGTATGATGGACATGTTGATGGTCTTACAATGCCCTAAAAAGGGCGAGTTCGGTTAAACTTAGTTTCGCCTAGTTTTCTGCTCAAAAAGGCTGACAGTTACAGAGAGACAGAGAATAATGAAATGAAAAGAAAAACGGTCTGCTGCTTTTGTGACTGAGCCGTGTTTTCAAAATCACCTCTTTAGGGCCTGTGTCTACTGGCTTCACTTCTTACACAGGCAGTACCCACTACCCCAGTTTCAGAGCAGTTATAACAAATGAACAAACCTCATGATAGATTCCACTATTAGTCCTTTTTAATATTCAATAATGTCATTAGAATCACAGAAACATAAAAGGACTCTCAGATGACTTATAAGCAAAATACCAGAGAATGAGAGGCAGGGACATAAATAAGAGTAAATGGCAACGAAATTAGCAGTTATACTGGTGTAACTCAGTAACTATTAGTTGTATACAGTGTTGGGCAGCAACACTTACAAAAGCAACCCCCCTATATCAGAAGATTAATATTTGATAGTAACACGTCATAATCCTCCATTAATTGCAAGCAAAAGTTGTGCGTCAGAGTACTCAAGGGTTTAATATCACCCTATGTCATCAAAAATGAAAAACCCTTTAACCTTTGACTCATTGTGCATGTTGGTCTAACTGTTAAGATGACATGTAGTCGACTGTATTGGCTTGAGCCCTGAAACACTAAACTTGATCGATTTTGCACAGAAAACAGACTCTGTCGATGCAAGAAATGCTGTTAGTGGGCATAGGCCCTTATCTTGTAATTGCTGAATTTTTCTATACTGTTTTCATGTACTTTTAAAAGTCAAGTCAAATAAGTGGGTTTACATTATTGCCAATATATTGAGTTTTCACGACTTTTGTAATACAAGAAAGGTACGTGGTAAAGGTAGGACACTGAATAATACAGGATTTAGGCCAAAAACTGCTGATTCATCAAGATTTTGTTTTGAATAAATACACATAATTACTACGTTTTGGATGGTAGCTTCAATCAAGAGAAATATTTTGCATTAAAACAAATATTTTTACTTGTAATTATTCAATCTTACCCACCTCTGTTTTTGTTTCTCAGATGTTAAACCTTTTTGTTGCTGTCATCATGGACAACTTTGAGTACCTGACCAGGGATGCCTCCATCCTTGGGCCTCATCACCTTGATGAATTCATCCGTGTGTGGGCAGAATATGACCCTGCGGCCTGGTGAGAGTTCTAGCCTTTCTTTGACCTGTGCAGCAGCAGCAGCAGCAGCAGCAAAGACTCTGAATGTTATCCAGGTTCCATATGAATGAGGAGGGAGATGTTTCTTAGAAGAGGAGTAGTCTAGAAAACAGGAAGTTAAAAGGATGTTTCTGATTTCCAGTTGGTTGACTCTGTGACGGGAAATCCCATCTTAACAGTGAATTTTGGTGAATGAGATAAACCTGAGCCTGCAGTTGACTTATGCTGTTGTCAAGTCCCCCTGTTGGCCGGGCTGATGCATGCAAATCCAGCGTTCCACTTGGTGTCCATTCAGCCCTCTTTGCCTCTAAGCTGGTGGGCTCCAAAGCTCCTGAGTCTGTGGAGGGAAACCTTTTCAATCTGTCAATCTGGGGATACAAGTTTATGTCTCTGCATTTATGCCCCTTACACTTACACAGTTTAACTTAACTAAAGCGGTATACAAATGGTGAGAAAACGAGAGCTAGGTGTAATATGTCTCCGATTATGCAAGCCTTATTAAGTTTTAAAGAAGGCTTTGCAAGAGCCTTGTCAATGAGTCAGGACTCCAGGAGAGGTGCGCAAGGAGAAATGTGAAATTTCCAGCTCCTGACAGACATTATGGGGGAGGAATTATTATTTATTCCTGCGAATATAAATGAGCTCCTCTCAGGGAAGTGCCGATAGTGGTAGTGAGCATGTTTTAACTACTTTTTATTTCAGGCGGCAGCAGGAGTACGTTTTTGGCCTTTTATTCGCTGTCTTTTTTTAACAGAGGTCCTGAGGCCACTTAACTGTACAGTAACACAGAGTGAATCATCGTTGTTGTTTTGGGGTTATCCGAGGAAAAATTACTTAACAGTTTTTGAATTTACCCATGGCACTTTTAAACCGTTCTGATTACAGTATTTTTAGACACTTAATTCCACCTACAAAGAGCCCCTGAGAGGATCTTTCACACTAACTTTCTGTTAGTTTCAATTTTGACGCCCCATCTGGGAATCTTCTTGAAGAGCTTTTTGCCTTTATTGGACTGGATCAGTGGTGTATTTATGCAGTTTGAAGGGGAGGTGCTAAAAGTAAGGACACCTGCTATGCCACAAAAGACTTTTGGGGTATTGTACTTAAGTCATAAACCTTCTATGACAACCAAACACAAGTTATCAAGTAAAATTATGACACTTAATAATCAGAATTTGTCCAAAGAAAGGGCTCCAAAGGGTGGACGTTTTTATATTTTATTCATTTCAAGTCCATCAAGAAGGCACTTGGTTTACATTTAACCCACTGAAAGTGCATGCAGAAGGCACTTCGGTTACATGTTATCCACTCAGAGGGCATCCAAGAAGGCTTTTGGTGTATATTTAAACACTGGCAGGGCATCCAAAGGTGACTTTTTTTACATTTTATCCACTCAGAGGGCATCCAAAAGGCTCTTATTTAAACCACTGGCAGGGCATCCAAATGTGACTTTGGTTACATTTTATCCGCTCAGAAGGCATTCAAAAGGCTTTTGGTGTATTTTTAAACCACTGGCAGGGCACCCAAATGTGACTTTGGTTACATTTTAGCCACTGAGAGGGTATCCAAAAGGCTCTTCGTTTTTACTCAATCCACTGGCAGGGCATCCAAATGTGACTTTTTTACATTTTATCCACTCAGACGGCATCTAAGAGGCTCTTGATTTCTACTTAAACCACTGGCAGGGCATCCAAAGGTGACTTTGTTTACATTTTATCCTCTGAAAAGGCATCAAGGAACCAAGGTCTTTATTTTTTTGCCATTAGAAGAGAATACAGAAATAATCCAGAAAGCACCAAGGGGTCAACATGTAAAAAAAGTTATTTCAAGTGAATATTTCCCTGATGTGTATGATATTGTTTATGCTGCTACCTCTCATGTACTTCCCTAAATACTGAGATTGTTCTGATATCACATTATTAGTATATTTTGATTGTATTCAATAACCTGTGACCTAACCTGTCTAACGTGTCTCATCTTTTTCAGCGGGAGGATTTGCTATAAGGATATGTACAAATTGTTACGATTTATCTCGCCTCCCCTGGGCCTGGGGAAGAAGTGCCCAAACAGGGTGGCTTATAAGGTTTGCACTCCCACACAGTCCTTTTGTTTACAAAGGGGATTGTGATGGTCTTAGACCGTAAATGTCTGTTGTCATTCCCTGTAGTGGCAGAGAATGACCCGACCACACATGCATACAAACACACATCGATCCCCCACTAACCAGCTGGCAGGTAACCATGGTGAATGCAGGAAACAATGCCACAAGTGAGACTCACGCCAAAGGCATCAGATGTCACGTTTCAGATATTTTCCTGTTTCGTAAGAAGAGCATTGTGTGCTTTGTTTCCACTTTGGTTGCTGCTAATGTCTCTTAGCATGCAGAAACAGAGGGCATCTTAAAGGAATACTCAGCTGTAAATCCATCTGTTGACTTTCTGAAAGGGGTCTCTGACAAGTTTGTAGCTGCTACCTTTGAGGAGGTAAGAGCCAACAAAAAGAGGACATTCAAAGGTATTGAAACACAAATGAAAACAAGAAGCAATAAAAAAACACAGTAAAAGGGTTTATACCACAATAAAACTGAAACACATTGTATAACAAACCACAATAAAAGAACAAAGTAATAAAAGACACAATAAAATGTAATATTAAAAAAAGAGATAGAAATAAACAAATGTTGTTACAGTGCAGATTACTGATGTTAAAAGTTTCCGAAGTTAAAAAAATGAATAAAAAGGTCAAGTAGTAAACAATAAATAAAAGGGATGAGAGTTTACATTAATTTAAAGTGGCTAAAGCAATAAGAAGAAACACAATTATTGTCGTCATGTTTCATTTTTCTCCTAAATTTTATCACCCAAAACATATAATCACTGTCAGGCTACAAAAAGACATAACTAAGCGAAAGTATAGCAGTATGCGTCAAAAAGGATATGAAACAAACGTCTGCACCTGAGTAGGTTTCCATTGCTGTATAATAAAAAATCATGGGAATTGGTAGAAAGGCTTTGGTGAGCACAAAGGAGCGGCTTCGGTCATGTATAGGATTAATTTGATTGTTTTGATAAGAGCAGAATAGGATGAAACAGACTAAATTGAGATACCATGGTTCAGGGTCCAAAGTCCAATCAATCACAACAAATGGCCAGTCTTTAATTAAGGGAGAGGGCTTATTTAAGGCAACTTATTCACTTCTATATAGGCAAGGGCAAGGTATCAATTATCAGTTATCAATGAAAGACACTCAAGTCTATGTATTTGGCAGGCATTTCTATAGAAGGGCTTCAAGGTTAACAGCAAAGCTACAAACATTTCAGAGCATCCTTTTGAGCCAACAAATGTTTAATGTCTGAATTTAAAAAGACGGGTTTGTGTTAGAGTAAGCCTTTGACATCAAATGCTCTCTCATTTCTGAATAAATATCCTCTACCAGGATCCCTCCATCCAGCATCTCTACACAGGGAATCTTCTGGAGCCTCCCCCTCTCCTTCCTCCTCTGGGATCCATCCCTGAATCCTTTAATCGCTCTTGGATGGCATCCCAAATCATGATATCCTGGAAATCTTATTAACAAGGATTTCTGTGTTCTCCTCTTTTACCCCCTCCCATTCTCTCTTCCACATTTTCCCACCTTCTGTTCTGATGAAACCCTCCTCCCCTACCCTTTTTACTGCCAAACCTCCTCACCTGGGAAACCTTCATTCTTCCTTCATGGCCTCCTACCATCTTTCCCTTGGGAAGCGGCCGCATGGCTTACCGTGACATGTACGAGATGCTTCGGGACATGTCCCCGCCACTAGGTTTGGGAAAGAAATGTCCCCCCCGAGTCGCCTATAAGGTAGAAATACTCCTTCCTCCTCTGTTCCTCTTTACTGCTGGGTCCACCATCCCACCTGTCAGACATCTTTGGACTTCTATCACTCTGTCCGAGCTGCTATCCTCTGTCCTGCTGTCGTGTTGATCTTTCTCTTTAGCTGTGTGGCCTTGTTGAGCTCAGTGTAGAGAGCCTGTTTACCATTCTGACTGATGATTAAACGGGGATCAGAGAGCTCTGCAACATACCAAAATATGTGACATAATTACACAACTTATCTGAGAAGTGTGAATGTGACAGCTGCTGCTTGCAAACGGATAAAAAGAAACCAGTAAATTAATCATTTCTTAAAGGATAACATGTCAGCTGCATTAATTGATATGCTTGATTAAATATTGAAACTAAAGTTCATGCAAAATCTGAATGAGTTTAGAGATGAACCAAAGGGCAAGCTGGGTTCAACAGTTTAGTTTGGGTTCCACAGTCGTCAGTAGGCAGCCTTTTTGCAGGGAATAAGCTCTTCAAAACCATCGTATGCTTATCACTCAAAATCACAGGACGGATGGACGACTAACTCAAGGTTAAAGTGGAACATGGCACAGCTTAAGAAGCTTGTATTTCACCCAGTCTTTGACCTCAGGAGTATACAAAACTCAGTAATTCTTTCATCAGGAGTTCCCAATGCAAACCTCTGGGGTAAACAATATTTACTACCAGCTTTTGCCTGCTCCCCAGCATCAGATCAAATGTTTTTGTGATCTTACAGGTGTAAACAGTCTGCCTGGAATGATAAAATATTTGCCGAGGGCAAAAACAATGTTTCCTCAAACTGCCAAGTGCTGCACGACTCTGTCAGTGTCTAATGTAGTGAAGTTCAGCATGCAGCAGAAAAAGGAAGGGTTGGGTCAGAGAGATGTCTTATATCAGACAGTTATTTTAATATTATGAGACAGTTGACATGTAAGATCCATAATATACTTCTAAAGGTTTTACAAAAATCTATCTCAAAGGATAAACATGACTGACTTTGTACTGTAATACTTCACCTTGCATCATGCTCAGGTTGACGTATTCAGTCCAGAGTGAGATGTCTTGACAACTATTTGATAGATTGCCAATACTTATTTAACTGTGATGTTACAAAAAACAGACCAGCTGATGTTTCTTTTGCTTTAAGAGACCAGAAAGTGTAGGAACAACCACTGAAAGATAACAAAAATGTCTTTTAAATGGACTAAATACTGGAATAAGACCCAAAATTTTGGCGCAAGAGATTTAGTGCAGGAACTTTGGATTTAGCCGCTAAGCAGGACCTCCTTTTAACACTTAGGAGATGGCACATTTAAAAAAACACTCCCACCATCTTCTCATCAGCTCCTGGCAGGAGAACCTGGCACATTTATCCCACTATCACCATCATATGTGGAGATTGATTACCTGTGAAGTGGGAGTCCAGAATAAAGCGCAGCAATCCTCGGGTAGTGACTGTGCCAGCTGCTTACCTTTAAGCATGCAGACTTGATGGGAGCAGTTCCAGCACAAGCACAGCTGTCCAAATGAATCAGATCTAAAGCGGCCCTGCCCCAGTTGTAAATGTCTGGGTCTGACATGGTCTCATCTCCAAATATAACTCCTGATTTTGAGAATGGATGGAGAAAGATGTAGAATAAAGACACATTCAGAGCCGCAGAGTGCTTTCGAGCAAAGAAATGTTGTTCCACATCTCCAGTGTTTCTGTTATTCCCCATTACGCTCCATTATAGTTGATTACACTCCTTGTTAACCTTCCTTTTTAATGATCATACCGTCCCCTGATAGTCGCAGCACTCCCTGTTACCCTCTCATTTCCAGTTTTATGTTCTGTCCTCAGGCTACGCTTCACTCTCTCTGTTTTGAATGATCTCTCTTTCACCCTCTCTGGAGATTTGTGTCTCTTCTCCTTCTGCTAACGTCACTGTGTGTACCCGCCCCTGTGTGTGCGTCTGTGTGCATATGTGTTTGTGTGTTAGGTCTTTGTCTGCAAGCATGGGTCCTTTGCATTTGTGTGTTTTGATGATGTGGTTCTTCTTCATGTCTGCAGCCTCCTTTCGTCGACTCTCACTTCCTCAGAAAAAGATGCAAGACTTTACACGCCTAGATGCTTTTCAGTTGAAGCACTTACTCCCCCTCCTCCTCCTCCTCCTCCTCCTCCCGCTCCTGTTCACTGCCTCTCATCTTTCTATCTCTCACTCTGTATTGTTATGCTCCCAGAGTGAATATAATTTCTCTTTTTGCTCATCTTGCCTTGAAGAAAATGGGAACCATCTTGTACAGTTTTCTTTCTCGAGCAAATACTCCTGATGCTTGATGCTCCTGCTTTTTGCTTCTTTTTATTTTCATTTTCCCTCCTCCTCTCCTCCTGCCTCACTGTGAGCGTGGTGTGCTAATTCAAGCATGCATGTGTGTAGGAATTATTTAAATGCAGAATTGATCCAGACATCCTTCATGGACTATTTTTGCTGATTGCTTTTCACTTTTTAAAGCTCTAGCTTAATAAATTTCATGTCTGAGGCTACTGTAACAAGATTTGATTGGTCATACATGAAGCTTATGCAACCTTGTCGCTGCTAGGCTGCATTACAGACTTCCAGATATTTGTATAAAAGTTCATATTCAGCCATAAAATGTTAAAAAATACTACAAAAAGAGCTCAAGGTGACATTTTTACACTGCGTAACAATCAAAAACCCAAAATTTCTCAGTAAGTGGTGACATAAAACAGAAAATAAAGCAGAAAATTTTCCAACTGGAGAAGCTAGAACCTGCAAATGCTGTGGTTGTTTGGCTCAATTAGCGACACCAATAATCTTTGAATATCTCGAGCCAGTTGTCAAATAGTTATACCACTACAGAGCATCAGATCCTAATTTCAGCAGGGAGGTTGAGACAAAATCCTGTTCAACTTAATTCTGCTGCAATTTTTTTTAATCCTGTTGTTATTGGCACTAAAGCTCGTAATTTTAGGTACTGTCAGATTTTCAGTTTTTTTGAGGGTAAGGTTTTTATTTTAGTAGAGTCCACATCTATTGTATACCGGAACATCATAGAAGAAAACATCTGAGGAGACAAGGATAAAATATATTCTAAGTGTGTTTTAAGACTGTCATAAAATACTTATATCCAAGCCAAAAGTACTACTGTCTAGGGGTGTCCTGATACAACTTTTTTACTTCCAATATGATACCGATATTGTAGCCTTCAGTATCGGCCAGTACCAAGATTGATCTGATATTGGCAAAAACTTGTGCATGACAATATTTGCACTCAGCTGCAATGTCTTTTTCAGACTTTAACAAAAAATACCACCACTCGGCCAACTTCACTTCTACTCCTTACTACTTTGTTAGTACCTCAGTACACACTGTTGTTGTGATCACGTGGGGCTCTGCATGCTAGATCAGGGTGCTGCTAGATAGAGGTGCCAGAGCGGAGGCTGGAATGGACTGCTTGTATCAGAGTGCTTATATCGGAGATTTTAGATGCAGGCCGATATAATCTGATATTTGTTTTTTGGCTGATATCGGACCGCTACCCGATATCATTATTGTATTGGGACAGTTTTACTACAGTCACTGATCACTGTTTGCCTTGTAATTGCCGCAGAGTGATCCAGCGTCCCACCATCAAGGGACTCAGTTTCAGTTCTCAGCTTCACGTGTTATCAAAGTTTAATTGTCTTCACAGTGTTCAGCATCCAGTCTAAGTGCCATTCAGCGGACGTGCGCTCTGCTTGTGGTGGGTTTTGCAGCAGTGTCATAGCAACAGCAGAAGCCATAAACAGCACAGAGCTCCCAGGATTCATCTTTTTAGTTTTGTTTGCCTAAAAAAAGCCGTGTTTGATGGGCACTCAGGCTTTGCATTGATAAATCTGCCTCTAAATAAGTTTGAATTTCACATAAAAGATTGAAAACACTGTTCTTAATTGGACTGTGTTTCAAAACAGCCGTATTTGCAGGCTTCTGCTTTTCAAATGGGAGGATTTTATGTTTTTCTCTGCTTGATTTTTATCATAGATAAAATATATCTTGGAAACTCAGACTTAATACGCTAGGCTAGAAAAAACAGTACTCCTGGAGTTTATGTTGTTGCAGTGTCCTCTAACATTTACTGAGTTTCTGATTGGTTGTATCCGGTGGTCTGTGCCCCTCCTCTTTGACTCTCTCCTTTCAGAGGCTGGTAAGAATGAACATGCCCATCGCAGAAGACAGCACGGTGCACTTCACCTCCACTCTGATGGCGCTGATCCGCACGGCCCTGGAGATCAAACTGGCGTCCGGTGAGATGCTTAAATTACAAAATCCCAAATCCCTTGTGTGTGAAGCGACAGCTCTCATGTTAATGTGATTGGCAGTGATCACTGCTGTGCAGATTCAATGTGACATGTTTCTTGTGGGCGTGTCCCCCAGGGGTCCTGGCACAACATTTGTGCGATGCTGACCTGAAGAGGGAGATACACCGAGTGTGGCCAAGTCTGCCACAGAAGACTGTTGACCTGCTGGTGACACCACCCAAATGTGAGCCACGGTTTTTACTAGACTCCACTAAAACCAAGAAGTTTGCTTATAACTTCACTTCTTCACTTCTTAGAAAATATTTGCCTCGTATTCCTTTAGTTACATGATCAGTAGTGCACTGTCTGGGATTTCATGAAGGACTCTTAGAAGCTAAAAAAAATGAAAGAAATCAAACTGTCAAGATTTACTGACTACATTTAGAAAACAAGACTTTCAGGATGCAGTAAAAGATTCAGTCAAGGGTGTCTATTCCTCAAAAGATGTTTTATACATGCGATAATTTCAAATACTGTTTTTTAGCAAAGGTCAAAGAGTTCTTCTGAATTTAAGACGTTACCATGGTACTAATGAGCGGCAATTATGATTTAATTTAGGAAAAAAATTGCAGTTAACTGCCTCGTAACTATAGCAGAAGAAGAAAAACAAAATGTTTTCTGGACTTTTCAGCTGAATGTGGCTCATACATGAAGCTCGAATAAAACAGTTTTACTTAAAATATGACAAAGAAAGATTTGCTCAGTTTTGAGTGTTTCAGTTTCGTAAAGGAGCAACGTTACATAACCATGCTGATCAGAAACTAGTAATTGATTAATTTGTGTCATAGAGAGTGTCAGTAAAACGTTAATTTCCCTTTATTTGATGTCAAGTCTAAGGTCCAAAATCAGAGCATGATGTGCTGAGATCATTACAACCAGCTTCTAATACAAATTATAGCACTGTTAGAGTATTTTTAGATTCAAAAGAGAAACCCGAAATGTCTTCGTTTTTTATGTCATTGAATTGATTTGCATTTCTCTCAGATTGCAAATATTTTGAATCAATATGCTCAGACCCCAATGAGGGTCATGCAGTAACCCCAGAACGTGGTACTTCATGAACTTTCTAGGCATGAGAAAACAAGCCCCTTATAATTTCTTTGTTGTTCATCTGGCGCCATCTACTGTTCACATGGAGGACTCGCGTCTCATCTTCCTCTCGTCTCTTCCAGACAATGAGCTGACTGTGGGGAAAGTCTACGCTGCTCTGATGATCTTTGACTACTACAAGCAGAATCGTGCCAAGAGACTCCAACAGCAGAATGCTACAGGAGGACCTCAGGTACGACTCACTAGGAAACAAAGAAGCAAAATTAAGAAGCTGATGAAAAAAAACTAAGTCTTATTGAGTAGAACAATCATATTTCACAACTTAGATCAAGTTTAGATGAAAGATATTGATACTTCTTTTAAATTAGTGACAAGACACAATCCCATCAAACCTGCATCAAACACAGGTGTAGGTTATTTATTTGAATTCTTTTTTAGTCTCTTCTCAAGACATCAACCCCTTAAATTTATCAAGCGATTTTGATTCTGCATCTATTAACGGCAATTATTGAATCACTTTGCAGCATCTTTTGTCTGTATTGATGGTTCCTGCACACTTAAGTAATATCTGGTAATGCAGAAGGGCTTTTTATTATAAGTGAATAATTAGCACTAAATTGATTATGATGAGTAAAAATTGATTTATTTCAAAAAACGAATTAATTGACTGTGTATCTAAGTAACTAACTTTTATTAAATAGATATGTTAAATATAGCAAAGTGCAAGACTTTTGACAGAAAATACTTGTTAGATATTTAAAAAAAATAAATAAAAACTTTAAAAATATAAGCAAAAAATAAAAGCTACTTAATTATAGTCATTTCAGTAAATATAATTACTCTCTTTCCACCTCTGGATTTTACTGATCTGCTACTACTACTTCTTCTACAACTACTACTACTACTACTAATAATAATAATAAAAATAATAATAATAATGAACTTAATCCATGTATTTAAGACTCATGCCATCACACATCACTGTCATTGTTGTGACTCTTTCTTTCTGCAGAGTAAACTCAGTGCGTTGTTCCGCCCCGTGCTTCCCCTCACTCACATACTGGAAGTAGAACCCCGAGTCTCCACCCCCAAAGAGCCTGTCTCACCCCAACCCAAACTCGAAGTCAAGCCAGAGGTCCCGCCCACTACGACCACCATCACTACTGCTGCCCCCGCCACCGCATCCACTACAAGGGAAGCCATGTGAGTAATGATCTCCTCTCTCTTATACAACAGCTTTGATGCGTTATTGATATAATAATAATAATAAACTTCAACACTTGATGAGGTCAGTTTATACATGAAAATCACTTGTTTCAAGCAAATACAGTATGTAGCTTTTACATTAAAGAAAGTCCCAAACAGAGCATTGTGAGTAGCTAATAGTCAATGTTTTATGGGGGGAAAAAAGCCTTAAAAATAATGACTTTCATAACAATTTTTTTTGATAGAAAAAGTGAGAGAAGCATTGTGCTTGAATGAAACAACAGCACAACATCCTCATCTCTATTTCAGTCAAATTTATTGCGCTCTTACACCACTTCAATTACAGAGTTTTGTGTTTGCATACCTTATCAACCACTGAAGCATTTCCCTTATTGGTCCACTTTTTCACCCTGCTATTTAAACATTAAATTATATTGCATTATATTGGCATGTGAGTTGAACTAAATGATAAATCATGGTATGAGATATTCATGAGAGACAAAATGTAGATTGATGATGATGCATATTGAACATGGGAGTTTGTTTTTACAGCTACAGCGTCTACTATGATAAAATTTTCTCTTTTAGAGGCACTAAGGTAAGAGTAAGCAGATCAAATGTGGGTTGCTGGTGTTGTCTGAAAATGTGGGTCAGTCTGTAGTGAGAGTGTTGGGCCTGAACAACTACAGGGTTCTCAGAGAGCCAGCAGGGAGTCCATGTAGGGAATAGAGAGAGGAGGACTGGTGTGGAAATCCTGTTATGCAAACACACACACACACACACACACACACACAGTCCATGGCTCTTCAGAAAACGACCTCACTTTAAATTTGATCCTCCTCACTAAGCTGCCATCATACAGTCACAGCCTCTGTGTTCTTTTGCAGACTGAACCAGAGGAGTGGAATCAAACACTCCCAGTCTGGAGATGTCTCCCAGGCAGCACAGAGGCCCAAAGGACGGAGGAAACTCCAGAGAGGCCAGTCAGAAGATGTGCCATATTCAACCCGACCTCAGGTAACCTCAAAAAACCTCTGAATCTTTGTTATTTTACTTTCTATTACATTTCTGTTTGAATCACTTCCTCTCTTTCTTTCAGGAATTGGTTGAACTGAAACAGGTGGAGAACATTTCAGACTCAGAGGGATATCCAAGCCTGGAAGGTCACTGCAGAGCGGCCTCTCTGCCTCGACTCAATGCTGAGTACTATGTAAGCTCTGCAGGGCGCATGATGGCGTACATGTTCTTTAAACCGGCTCATTCACAGCTGTTGTCTTGGAGCTGCTTTCTTATAACTATCAGATGTCAAAACTGCAGACACTGTGGATCCCTGAAGTTTGACTCGGCATATTTACAAACAGTGTGATTTCAACCATTTATAGTTTTACCAAATAGCAAAAGTTGCAGCACAGCAGTGTTCATTTTTTATATCAGTTTTATTTTGAGGTTAAAAACATGGGCTAAAGTGAATGTGTGAAATGGTTTGCTTTAAGTGCTGATGCAAATTTTGGCTATCTGCTAATTCTTGCTGCATATATAAAACGAGAAGATGACAATAATTTTGATTTTTTCAAACTAATGCTCAAAAAGACATCAACCAACCTCACTCCCAAAAATATTAGTTGATTTGATAAAGCTAATAGCCCTCTTCATCATACTACAAAGGTTTTTAAAGAACAGGTAGGCCTAATTTTTTTTTTTCCGACTGAGGGGACAAAGTCAACAAATCTGATTTAAAAAAAAATGTAGACAAGACCAAGTTGTCACCAAGTAAACCAATCCAGATATGCCTCAAACTGCAGTTCCTCTATTGGCCACTTGAAGTTTAGTAATCACTTTGGGTCCCATTTTAAAAGTCTAACTTTGAAGTAGAGGCAAACATGTTATAACATGGATAAACATACTTACAGCCCAATTCCAAAAGGGGTATGTTGTTCATTTGTCTAGAAGTACACATGGTGGTGGTGTATGGTTGGGTTTTTTTTGGTCCATGTTTTGTACAGATTAAAAACAGACATCCACAGTGTTCATAATGTTAGCCTGCGAACCAGATATTTAACTCTTGAGAGCATTAGAAAACAGCAAATTCAATTCTTCAGTTTATTTGTGTTAGATGAGTACAAATGCTGCATATACAGAGATAACATGGTGTGTAAATATACTATGATCCCATCTTGAAGTTACTTGAAATATAACAAAAAAGTGACATCATTCATTTTTTTTCATTCAGACTTACCTTCATCAGGCTCAAATCTAACTGATGAGTTTTTTTGTGACTATAACAGGCCTTTTTCTGCTCTAAATCTGACCTGTCACTCATGTTTGTCGTTTTCCTGTCATTTGTAAGTAACAGTAGCCGCTCTTGTCTTCAGCGTATGGATGTTTTGTACACACAGTTTTACTGTCCATCATTTTCCTGTTTCCTGGATATTTCTGCCTGTCTGATCTTGTCAGTTTAGCTTCGCTGTTTGCCTGTCTCTGTTTTTGTCTGTCTGTGTCTCTCTGCCACCTTACTCACTGAACATGTGCTTTCCTGATGTTTATGTTGCATTTTGACCTCTCACTCTCTCTCTGTATATCTGAAAGGATGAGGCCGGTGTTATCCTGTATTTTTGCTAGTGTCTGTAAATCTCATGAGAAGACAAAAAACAAACAATGCGCTGGTCCATCTCTTAAAATTCTACAACTGAGGAATATGCTTAAAGAAATTAACAAATGTATATTCACATGATAGAATTAAATGTGAAAAATGAATTTAGAAAAGCAGCCAGCAATGAAGTTTTGTAAACTGAGGGGAGATGGTGCGTCTTGCAGGGTCTGTTTGCAGCTGCACATTGTTACACATCGAGGGTCCTGATGAGTATCGACAGCAGGATGAAAACACAAACATTCAAACATACACTGAGATTTAGATTGAATGAAAATATATAGAAATCGCTGCTTTTTCTTATATAAGTTCATTAGTACATACAAGTAACATTTTTAACCAACAGATGTCAGTAGACCTCTTATTTAAATCCACTCACGATCTATACTCGGTCACAGCAAGTGGCTCTCATGCCTTAAAGGTATAGTGTGTTGTATTAAGCAGCATCTTGCAGAGGAAAGTTGAATGGAATATGGAAAATCATTATCATTGTTGACTTGCAGTGCAGTTTGTAAAACTGACACCAAAGGATGAGGAGAGTTACACTATGAAGCTGCTAACTAGTTGACCAAATGTGATTTATTGGGAATGAGTATGTGAGCTCTGTGACCAAAGTAATCAAACATACCGAGGTTTGGATGTAAACACAACACTTAGAGCGGAATAAGAAAATGTGGATTTTGGTCTTCGATGGTATTTGTAGACATGAGAAAATGCAGAATATCATCAGCCTTGTCCCTGCTCTCCTCTCCTCTTCTGTTCTCCCTTTCTCCGTTTTTTGATGCTCACTGCTAATGTTTTGCCCACCTCCCCTCTTGTGTGTGCTGTCTGATAGCGGAGCCACCCACGCCACGCCCCTGGGACCCACCTGGCAGTATGTACCACCTGTTGTGCCACCTCTTTCAATCTCCTCCTCCTCCTCTTCTTCTTCTTTGACTTCTTTTCTTCCTCTTGTCCTGTCCATTCTTCATTTTCTTTCTTTTGTGTCTGTGTTTGGCTTTATGTACTCTTCTCATTCTGGTGCAGAGTTCACACTTTATCCCACCGTCATGGACACAGTGACACTTCTGCACATTCAGTACTCACTGGTCATTTCATGGCATTACTGATAAACACATGACATCCAACTAAAAAAAGACCCTTACTCCTCACAACATTCCCAGATTACAACAACATAATAATGATAATGTCTGTGTGTGTATCTGGGGTAAGTCCAGCACTCTGCCCTGCTTTTTCAGCCTCTCTAACTACAGCAGTGCAGTTCTTGGTGAAATGTGATTGTGTGTATCTGGGTGTTGTTTTGCAGTATTCTAGTAGTGTTGTAGTTCAGTAGTGTGTAGTTTTTTGTGTGTGATTCGTGAAACAAGGCGGGGTCAGTAACGCTGCTTTTGTGCTTTTGAAATAACAAATTTCTTTCACCACAAAAACTTGTTAACTGTCATTTGATCTTTTATTCAGTCTTAAAATCTTATCGATTAGTTACGTACTTTTGAATTTCTCACTAATTTCTGGGCGCAACAGGGGGAATTATTTTATTTTTATACCACAACATCTATCTTAAATGGTAAGATTTTAAGACTGCATATTAGAAAACATATGATGTAACACATTAATATTTTTGCTGTGTTGTGATTTTGTAGTCCCTGACTGTAGCTACAGGCCAGACTGTGTGATAGGAGCACAGGGACAATAGCACTACCCTAAACTGACTGAGACGAGACAATAATAGAAAATAAACGTCCATTAATGTCTGGAGGCTGAGCTTTTATGAGGCATAGATATTTTCTGGAATGAAAATCTACATAAATGTCCTCGTACTATCTTTTATGATCTGTTATGTAACCGGGCAGTAAAAAAGCAGGGGTGGTGGTAAGTTAGCTGCCGTCCTCTTTTCCTATCACACAAGTTTGTCACCTGATAGCTGTCCTGGTCAGAGAGACAAAAATAAGGTGGGGTGAGTGTCCTTCAAGTATTTGACAAAGCAGTGACGCTTGTAAAAGTATACAGTGAAATCATTAATGGCATTGAGGCTGTTTTAAAAAAATCTATGTCAAGGTTTACAAATGAGATGATGAGCCTTTCTCAAACTTCCTCTCTGTTTTGTGCTCATATAAGAGGCCTGTCCCATTTAATGCCGTACAATGCTGACTTATAAAGTAAGGATAATGTATAGTGAACTGGTGGTTATGCAAATTAGAAGGCTAACAGGACAGGGTGAGCAAGAGTTCGATGCAAAGCAGGACCCTTTTTTTATACAACTACCAACATTAAAGATAGAAATACTAAAATATCCATTTTAGGTTGATTTTATTGACTTCCATTGACAATTGCCCCTTATAGTCCACCAAGACCATCAAGAACAAACTCAACAGTTCATATATTGTAATCTCTAGTGCCTGAAACTGGTTTTGCAGGGGTAGGTGTCAGCTTAGGAGACAGCCTTCTTTCTAAATTTTCCATTTAAAATATTTACTTTAAATTAAAAAATACCGTTGGGAGGGTTTGCTTTGAGAAAGACCCATTAAAAAAGCCAAAAATGCCATAAGGGACATTTTGCAAGGCCCCACCTCTTCTTTGTTCACCAGTAGAGAAAACTGCTAGCTTACAAACTGTGTGTAAGTTTTGCGAGTGGAAGTATTGAAGCTCTGTCTAAGTTTTGTGTTCATTCTCAAACTTTCCTTCCATCTGTGCTTGGAGATGAGCAGGTAGAAGGTTGATTTTAAAACAAAAGGTTACCCTCCACTGGATGTTTTTTATGTGTACTGTAAATATGTTTGTGATCCAGTACAAGTGGTTTGAGTGAAACCACCAGAGCCATCTTACCTTTCTCTATCTATTCCTGACACCTCTTACCTTTACCTTTATTCCTCTCAGCCGATTGTTGACCTCAGTCCAATAAGACGCTCAGCATCCTCGCTGACACAGCAGCACCACCAAGAGGGTGGGCTGAGGGAATATAACCTGAACCGGACTGGCCAATCAGCAACAGGACCGGGACAAGTCCAGGGCCAGGACAGAGCCCACCACCATCATCACCATCACCGCTGTCATAGGCGCAGAGACAAGGACAAAGACAAAGACAAGAAGCAGAGGTCTTTGGATAGAGCTGCTTCAGTGCAACCGTCCAGCACTGTTGGTAAGGCAGAGTGTTGAATATCGGGGTCTTGCTTCTGCTTGATTTAAAAGATAAACAAAAAAACTGAAAACAATAAATTTTAAGTGCTTTTGTGATCTTCTGAGCCACTTGAATTGAAAGCTTCATTCAGTGTCTGTTTGGACCGCACACACTGACCTTGAATCCCAGGTCTACCTGTTATTCTTGTCAGCTGATCAGGATGGTGTGTAGTCATGTGAAGATGTGTGAAGATGGAGGTTTGTTGTGTTGATGCAGTGCTTGACTTTGATTTTGCATGACGTGCACACTGCAGGACTCATGTCTAATTCATGACTTCGTGATGAGGGTCAAATTCTCCCAGTTTCTGGCTGCAGATAAAGTTTCTCATCCTTAATTGTTGGCTTTGATGGAGACATGCTCCACATCGTATGGTTCAGTGACTTTAAACTGCATGATGCATGTATTGGCAAGAAGGACATAATATCATATTGCCATATTGATTTTTTTAGCACACCCTCTACTGGGCTCATAAGCTAAACTAATAAGATCTAAGTGTTGAACATTTCATTTCAAATTTGTCATCACATACAGCTTTAAAATAACAGACCGTATTATACTTTATTGAGGCATACATTCATTCCACATCTGTTCATGGTACACAGTAAGGATGACATCCACATAAAACTTGGCATCACCTTCATAGAGAGACGGCGATAGCAGACTGAGCTTTCACGAAGGATCACGTAGGCGTCTTAATGTAGCAGCAGAAATTCTTTGTAGGATTAAAAGCTTTATGATCGGGTTATGATGGTGAAGAGGTTTCTGCTGGGCTTCAACCACAGACTGTACATGTCAGGCTTCCCATCTGATTAGAGAAATTCATCAGCTCTCAAAGGAAGATCTGCTTTGATGGGATTTAAGTCCATCTCATTTTTGCCATTTGTTCCCTTTGTATCCCCAGACCTTTACAGTTACAGACTTTAAGCTTTGTTTTGGTTCTCAAATAAGTGTTTGGATGTTTAATTTGTCTACAAATTTTTCATAAAACAACCACTAAAGTCACTTTTCTTGAAGTGAAAACACTCATTGAGCTCATGGGTAGGATTTTTCGTCTCAGTTTTCACATACAATAAAAAGACACACATGCACAGTACAGTTTATTTAAGTTTCCCTTTTAATTCATTCGACACACATGTTGCAGGGTAGCAGTCTCATTGGCTGTTTGCCATGAATGAGGTCATGTCTCAATCTCAAGTTTAACTTTGGGATCAACTGTAAAATGTATGGAAAGAGAAGAAGCTCCCTCGAATTCAAGCATGATGAAGATCATTATTATTTAAAAGCTATAAAAGGAAAATCAACTAGGTGGAGGACGAATTGATCTGAAGGGTATTGTAAACTAAAAGAAAAGGAAAAAAATGAGACACAAACCAGAAGTTCCTCACAAGAGCTTTAAGGATTCAATAATTTTGGTCAGTTTAAATGAATTTATGTTGTTCGAATTTGGTCACAGATTACACCATTTTTGAGAGAAAAACCTTTTCTCTTTTCTCTTTATACAGGTTATGACTTTATTCAATGTTAAAATATTGCTCAGGAAGGAACTCAGGCATTCAGCTGAATATACTGTATCAAGCAGGTCTATTTACACCCCAAGAAATGATCTTCTGTATACATTTCTGTATGTTAGTTATTCATTTGAAAAGATTTTACCAGCATTACGGAGAAACTTATAATAAATTATATCTAAATTAGAATAAACCCTCCCAATTTCCCTTTTAAGACTGAATTAAAAGTGGATTATCCCACCTGACATTAGAACTTCTTGGCATTAAAACTACCCCGGTTCCTCTCCTCTATTGGGACCTTTGATCCCACCTTCAGACCCTCAGGATGCCCATGCAGTGACTTAAAAAAGACATCTCAAGTCTGTAAAGGGTAGATCATTTTTTCTCACGTACTGTTCAGCAACTAAAGGACCTTGGATTCTGTAGGAGATCCTTACTCATGCATACATATATACATTTAAGAGACATCTCAGCAGCAACAGAGGCCCCTCAGTTTCACCAAACTACCTAATAATGAAAATCTTTTATCACATAGAAGTGCATCTGGCTTATTCTTGATTTTCTTGGATTTGACTTCCATTTTTTATCATCACACCCAGTGTAGTGACAATTTCAAAAAGAGGGTTAATGTTCTGATGATACCCATGTCAAGTAAGTGTCAAGTTTCAGTTTGCTTGACACAGAGATCATGAAAAGATTTAACAGCTTTGGACTTCAGATTTTTGCAGCGTTGCTTGTTGTGGTCTTTGTCTTTGTCTTGCGCTCAGACTCTTAAATCACAACACTTCCAGGGGCCGTCTGTTAGAGCGATTAGATCCTGAATGCTAGTGGCAGGGTGGACTTTGTGTTGACACTGGAGGGCAGCAGCTGGGCTTTATTGCTGACATAAAAGGCCACAGTGGACAGGCTCAGCACAGGGATTTATGGACCCTGCAGGATGAGATAGCAGAACATCCAGCAGGCCTTTCTTTATCTGTTAAACTAACAGTGAGGGTGAGCCAGTTTTACTCCTAAAAACTTGTCACTCCTGGGGAAGATTTGACAGCAGATTGATGAAAAGGCTTCTGTGTTTCTGTCTTCATGCTTTTAATTTGAAAACTGGACTCATTCCAGTGCTGACCTCAGCGCTTTGCCACATGCTTTACACCCAGACCTTAGAAAGAAACACACAACTTAGACACATTTGCTTGAAAATGGGGATTCTAAAAACACCATATTTAAACATTGTCAAAACGTTTAAATACTTTCTTCAAAACAGAAAAATATGAAGTAGTATCTTGTGCATTTGGCGGCAGTGGTTGTGGGAGGCAGAATTATTTCATTTACATGATACTAAGCAAGCTGGGTTTGCAAGTAAGTCCTCTTCTAGTCGAATCGATTTTTTGAAATTTTGGTGATTGCTTATGGTGAATGAATCCAACAGGTACCTTTGTGACATATTCGTTGATGTTTAGGTTTTTTGTTTGGTTCGTGTGCTAGACTCACATGTGACATGTTTAGATTCGTTGATGTTTAGGTTTTTTGTTCAGTTCGGCACTTAAATTTCACAAAGTCGCCATCCTGCATCAGCACAGAACCTCACAGATGTTTGTGTGCAATACCTACTCACCAGATCATACTCATCAATGGAGTACTATATAATCAGAACTATATCCTCTATTTCTTTGCCCTCACTGGCATTTTTAACTAGAGAAACTGACATTCATCTCTCGAGGGGCTGTCTAACTCGATGTTACGGTGTGTTTGATCCTAACTTAATTTTACGCCGGAATATCCCTTTAAGATTCAAAGTTTAATTGACATCAAGGTCAGGTGATCAAATGAAAAACAAACAAACAAAAAAAAACAACTAACATTTTAACTGGAAGATTTTCTGTCTCATCCTCTAGATTCTTTCACTGACCCCTCAGCTGAAGGCCTGTCCAGAGAACGAGCAAGGGAGCGGGACCGAAGTCGACCCCATGAAAGGAGGCACCACTCATCGGCGGGAGAGAAGCAGCGATACTACTCCTGTGAGCGATATGGCAGCAGAGAGCAGGGTCACGCCAAGTCAGCTGGTCCAAGTCGATCGACATCACCTGGAGAAGGACAGGTGTGTAACCTGTCGACTTGATAATGGGACAGTAGGGGAGAGTAAACTTTTGGATAGATTGTGGGTCTTTGGAGCTCTTTTATAAGCAGATGGTATTCTGGTTGTCTTTATGTTCTCTTCTAGAACTTCTCTATTATTTCTTGTCGTTTACGTTTATGTATTTATCTCACCAGCATGGTAGCACTGTGGGTAAGTCCGGCCCCTCCGGTTCGAGCACTCCGGGCCGCAGTCGCAGGCAGCTCCCCCAGACACCTCTCACCCCTCGTCCTGCAGTGGCCTACAAGACCGCCAACTCATCACCTCTCCCATCAGGTGCCAACACCGCCGCAACAGGGCATCAGACTCGCTTCAGCCGTGGCCTTTCAGAGCATGAGCGCTTGTTTGGAGGCCTTGAGGAGACCCTGTTACCAATTACTCGCATCGGTTCAGACCCCCATTTAAACCGACAGCAGCTGCAGGGCACTTCTCAACAGGCCCTAAGCGAGGAGATCGATGACTTCCAGGACACTGTAAGCAGCTTTGGAGGGATACGCTCTGCCAGAACCACTGCCTCCACTTCAGCCTCAGCCTCACAAGGAACTGCAGCTACACCCGTCACAGCGCCCGCTATGCAGGGTCGGGCGGGACCGGTGCCCAATGGGTACCATTTCACCCTCGGGGTCAACTCTGCATCAGGGCCTGCAGGCCGAGGAACAGGAAGTCTCAGGGAGAGGGACGAAGATGACTGGTGCTAACATGGTGAAAAAAGTTCATAGTTGGGGGCAGTGAAGATCAATGTCAGGTTCAGTGAGCTGATATGAAAAGCAGAAGATTTACTCAGAAGGAAGTATATGGAGGAAAAAGCCAGAAGAAAGTGCTGTGAAAGGGGGTCCAAAATCATTCCAGATTTGTAGTCTTAGTCTTCATTTTTATACAACAAACTCTGTAAGGAAAAACACTGATGACTTTTTCTACCCCCTTTACTTGCACTGATATTATAGCACAAGTGAAGACTCTTAAGTATTTTGCCTTTGCCAGTAAAACAGTGTTGAAGCAGAAGACAAAAGCCAAAATCTCCAAAGTGAAACTATGGACTGTGTTTTAGACAGATCTGAATGCCTCATTCCTGGTATTACTATGGCTGCTCACAACACTGTTTTTATTTTTATATGTTTCATTGTCTTTATGTTGTCCATTTCAACTTGATCAAACTGATGCTATCACCAAACTTTGTTCCTTTCTTTTAATTTTTCCTTCTCTGCCAATGTTTTGGGGGGATATCGCCAAATTCTTCAGAGGCATAAGGAAAACTAACTGATGTTCTGGGTTGAAACAGAAAGCCGTGTGACAGAAGTTAAACACTGGATGGGAGCGAAGACATCAAGAGATAAATTTTTATGATGAAGTTATTTGTAAATTGTGCAACATGTAAATTTTCAGAGTGCAAAAAGGGACTAGATATCTCTATCCAGACGTTATGTGGTTGAATACTAAGTGCCTCGTTTTTTAAGTCATATCCGGTTAGATGGGCTTGAAAATACAGTGCAGGATGTAAGTATGTAAAAGTGTAGAGAACAAATTTTGGATCTGTTAAAATGAACAGAATGCAAAAAATACTCTTTTGTACTAACTTGTGGAGTAGGTAAGTCAGGACTACAGATCCAAACTAAGCAATGTAGTGCATGCCAGGGTCTTGAACTTGTCAAAAATCGTGTCTGTACTTTTGCCTAAGGGTGTGTGGTAAACATTTTGCCTTTCTCTTTCAAATATACTGCCAGTCTGTTGGTAGAAATGGTCTCAGAGTGGAGAAAAGTGCCATTTTTTTTATTCTTATCAACAACACGATCCATATTCAGACTCATTTGCCTCCTCAAGTATACAGTGTATATCTCCTCTCTGCCATAATTGCTCATATCTCACGGGTTTCCGTATCTCCTTCCTCTGAGAGCAGTATTGTGTGAAGGTTTGTTGATGGGGTTAGGTGTGTAGTACTAAGAGTTGTGTTGTTGCTGCAGACTGTTGACTCAAAGTAGGGCTATGCAACAAGACGACACTTCATCTGCCCTGTAGCTTTACCCTCTGGAATCTCCAGGTTCAGGCTTTAGTGTGACTGCGACCAAATTTTACATTTAATGTATGAAAAGTTGTAAATTGTAAATGTATTATATGATGTACAGTGAACTGACGACACACACTGAGGCACATTATGTTATCAAAGCTGATATTTGTGAACCACAGGGCATTTTTAAAGGTTGGCAAGTTGACTGCATGACGCCTATCCAGATAGAACCACCCAGAGTATAAAACTATGTTCTGTCAGACTTGGGTCAAGTTATATATTTTTCAATAATTTTCAATGGTTATAAGTCTTTCTTATAAAACGTCAACCAAAATTTTGAGCTGTCTAAAGGAAAGCTTAATCTATTTCACTACGTCCTAAGGATTTCTATAAAGAATAAGTAAGAATGGTACATTTGGTAACAGATATTGAGTCAGTGGACAAAATCTGATAAAACAGAAGACATTATCTGTCATTGCTCAGCTAAATCAACTTTGCATTTACTATCTGAGCCATTTTTTCTCAAGACTTTTGGCTCTTTTTTTTAGTTTTTGCTGAAAAGCACTAAAAATTAGTCACACCTGAGCCTGACTCCATGCTGGCTCTGATACTGATGAAATGAAGCAAACAGGGGAAGCAAAGTACAGCGTAAGCATCACTACCTAGAGAGACTACATAGAGAATCGTGGTTTTCTACATCCATGATGAGATCCCAAAACGTCTGACAAAGGTCTCCTCTCAACCTGCACTATTTTCAGTGAATTTACCGGGTTTAATTTCTGGATTTTGTTTATAGCTTTCCATGTGACGACAACCTCAAACTTCTCCCTGACTTTGATGGCAAATATTTGTGCCCTGATCAGTAACTTTCAACACCCAGAATATCTTTATTCAGCAGTTTATTCGTTTTACTCACTAACTACAAAATACGCAAGTAGATTAAAAAATATATATATTTCTAACTTTAATATAAAGAAGTAATTTTGTAATTCTCCACTCATGGAGAGTGCAACCTAGCATCCACTATTATCTGACTACTGATGATTACTAGACAGGGTTCATTGCTACAACTTCTTAGTCAGATTTTCTTCTAAGTTTTTAAAACGAATCAGTAAAGCTAACTTCTTGGTCTCTAATCAGGGGTGTTAGTGTTGTTGGTTTAATTCTGAGTGATTTTATGACAGTGAAAATTATTGACAAATATAAGTTGATCCAAGTCTGGTTGTTTCAATGTTCTTTAATTTCATTACCTGTTGTCTTATATTTGTGCAGTCTTTTGATTTATCATCTAAAAAGAGATATTTTTAGTTTATATCAAACAGGTCCGACAGTTGATACTGCACTGAGATCTATTATTCAACACATCATGGTTATGTGTTATGTTTCTCTATGTGTTATGTTTCTCTGTTTTTAATGTTTCATTGAGTTACCACATGGAAGCAAAGATTATGTACCAACTCCATGGTATATTTCTACAAAGATACTTTTTTTCCAGATCTCCGGTAAGCCCTCTCTCAACAGGAGCCATGTTTCCTTTACACAGTTTGACTCTGACTGCCCCCTCTGGACATGTCCTGTTTGCATGAAATGAAAATGTGCATGTGCAAAAAAGAGGCATTGTTTGACTTCATTCAGTCCATGGTTTGTACAATTTGTTTCCTGGTTGTATTTTCTGATTATCTAAAGAACAAATTGTATCTGTTTCAGGTAATGAAAAGAAAAAAAAAACAAGCTTGAATAATATTTTATCAGAACCACCAAAGTGGAGCCAAAACTCTTTCTCAGGAAAGAGGTTCTGGAGTGGTTGAATCCTTCGCTGCCTGATCTGTTACTTGACTGTCTCTCCCACAGTCATTTGGACTGTACCTACAGATTTTGTATGAATATAAGTCCAAAAATAAAGAGTTATGGTTATGAAACTAACTGATGTAGACCCCTTAATATTACATTATGAACAGATTTAGGTTGTGGTGGTCTTTTGGTGAATCTGAGTTGAAGGTGCAGTGTGCAGTATTTGCAGAACAGACCTGGTAGAAATGGGGTATGATGTTTAATATAATATAATATAATATGTACAAGTATGTTTAAAGCTACTGTGGTGAGTTTAAGGTGATTACAAAAGAAGACTAACTTAATGAAATAAACTATTTTCCATTTTCCAAAAGTGCCCAATGAGCATTAGAAATAGGTTGGCTTGACAAATGGAGGACCATACTTATCATGCATCACAGTGGCTTCTTGTCCTCAAAGGCCACTGTTTCCTCACCAATAAGAGGAGTAAGGTAAGTGAAGGAACATTTCAACCTATAATTAGTGTTATGTAGTTTGTGAACGATTCATTCAAAAGAACCAAATCTTTTAAGTGAGCGTACTGAACCGAAACACTTCCTCGAGTGATTTGTTTGTTTCTCACTTGAGCTGAAGCGACGAACAGCATTACCAGGCCAGCAGCCGGCGAACGAGGGACTGCATGCACCAACACCTGAATCACTTGGTGGACAAATCACGCATTGAACTACACTCTCTGGAATCATTTCTGTCAGACAAAACTAACTTATTTGTTTTTACTGCTAAAATGCCACCACAACAACTTGCATACAATGAGACATAGCATGTAACAAGTAGTGTATTAAACCCGCAGCATCCTATCATTGCAGTGGTTTGCGAGGGAACGCTGCATGTTCAGTGTGAATACTATTCAGTGAACGAATCACTTGTTCAGCCCAATGTTCAGCCCAATTGAGCAGACCTGATAAATAGCATACCATGGGACAGTACACCTAAAACATCATGACTTATAAACAAGTTCAATTTTAAAACCTGTTTGTCAAAGCAACACAACCAAACACTCTCATCTCCGGGTCCCAGAAGCTATGAATTGAACTGAATCCTGAACCGTTAAGCTGTGTATCAGTTCAGGAGATCGGAGTCGCAGGCTTCTTCTGCTACGTGCTACATGAGTCAGTGATTTGGAGAACGAATCTTTTGAACAAATCTTTTTAGTGAAATGATTCCAGTGATTCAGTACATCTAAAAGAACTGTCATGCCCATCACTGGCTGTAATCTGTTCATGAGAGAGCAAAATAATGGAGTCACATTGATTAGCTTTCCAGGAGCACGACTCCAAATAAAGGACTATATTTTGGATCCCTAAATTTGCAATTGATCCATCAGTCCGTCGAGGATGTACTAATCAGTGCTGTGTTCAAGGCTTTTCTTCTAAAATCTTGTGCATATTTAACAATAGTACAATAACAAGTAAATGGAAGTAGAAACCCCTTCAAATGGAGTGGGAAGATGAAGTATAGGCATAGAAGAGCACAGTCCAGTGAACCTGAATTGTGCAATATGGTAATCCACTGCGGTATGCAAACACCAACAGTATGCACTACTTATGATCAGTACTTAACCCATATCATAAGTCTGAGGGTTGCTTTAAAGTTGTGAACTTATATATGAGACTCCATTTTTGACTGCACTATTCTAAAAGTGATGAGAAGTCCAAAAGCGCCTGGAGACCAAGAAAATCGATCAATCCTTCAAATTAAAACTGAAGAATGTGAAAATTAGTTACAGACATGCCATAAAACAGAACGGGCGGAGGCCTTACAAGGTTTTAATTGGTCCACATTAGAGGAGAGGGGCGGAGCCTTTGTTGGCTCCTTTTGACGCTTCAGTGATTTGACGCAGCGTCAGGAGGAGAGAGGCTGCTGGTGCACGAGGAAAAGAGGAGGGGAAGTGAGGAAGATGAGAAGTTTGTCTGTTGAGGTTGGCGAGTAAGGTGCAGTCAGACGATGTTCCTTGACTTGACTTAAGGTTAATGGAAACAACATTAGAATAGTTTTTTGTTTTGTTTTTTATTTTTGCTCAGGCAGCAGCAGAGTTTCCTCCTTTTGTTTGAATTCCGTTAAAGGAGAACTACTCACGTGATTAATTAGACCGGAAAGATGTTCTCTTTACTTTTTAAATGGACATTTTTCCTCCAAGTGTTTTTAAGCTCCTGCACTGCCTCACCGGAGGACACACCGGGGGAATTTGGAGGAGAGTCCGGCTCTGGGATGCTGCAGACAGGTAAGAGTTTGACACACCTGTGCAGAGACATAGATGGCGAACGGAAGTGACGGGTATGCTAGTTCGATAAGCTAATCTAAGTGTGAATTAAATATTTGGCTTCTCTCAGAAAATGGCATGGGTATTTTTTTTAGCTGTTTTTTCTGCATTATTTTGTAATATTGAATGACTTTTATTGACAAAATATACTATATACTACAGTTGCCCCTTGTTTTAAACATGTTTTAAATGGTAAAGCAACATCACCTGTTACAGCCGTTAAACAACCAATCCCTGCAGCAGCTGATGGATAGGTCAGTCTCTCAGCTGCAGCTCATTACATCATTTGGTCAGAGTAATTTATGTCCAGATGACACTTCTCCTCTCTTCAACAGCCTTCCCTCCAACACTCAGCATCCCCAGTCCAACTTTGATGCTCTTAGTATCCTCGTATTTTCATCTTTTAACCAGTAACACTTGCAAAGCTGAGTGTATAACTCTAATTGACCAGATGTGAAGACTCAATCCAGAGCACAAGGAAACAATAAGACTTCAGCACATGCCAATGGGATTGGATGTTTTTCCCCCTTCAATTACTCTAACAAGTTCTGCCAGTGTAAAACGACTAATTAAGAATCGTTTTTAAAGCACATCTGTAAATAAAATTAACAGCTTTCGGATGTTCCTTCAACATCAATAAGTCTCCTTTCATGCTGTCAAATATTTTAAGACATTTACAACCATAAACCACCTTAAATCCATGTTATTGCAGTTGTTAATGAATCAGTGTTTACTACTAAATCACTTATCAAAAGCCACTAAGCTGATGTAAAAGTCGCCAAATATGTTAAATCAGTTGAAAGTGATTATTTGGTCATGTCTGGTAGAAACTCTAAGTCTAAACTAATTAAACTGATGCTTGGAGAGGAACACATACATTTGTCGGAGTTTATTTTCAAGGGTTGTCATGATTAGCTTCTGTTGAATATGTGCGAATCCCAAGTCTTGATCTGAGACTTGTATTTGCCTTGGTAATAGAACTGCACAATGTTGTTTTTTATGTTTGCTTAGCAATGACATATGGTAATGTAAAATTTTAACTGTAAAGCTAGCAGTCACATCGTGTTTTAAATAACCATAGACAACATACCATAGATCTAAAGCCCCAAAACGGTTGCTACTGTTAGGAAACTCTTATTTGTGTTGTGTGCAAATTATACACAGTTTAATGACCACTGATGCACATGATTGGGGAAAAAATGATCAGTTCAGATTGCCAATCCCTATTCAGTAAAAAAAATGTACATGTCAGCTTCAGTCTGATCACTGAGATTCTGGTGAGGAACCAATATTTTGATTGATTGGGTCCAGTCGCTCTTTAGGGTGCTCAAAATAGTTGATGGACTTGCTGCATACACTGTCTCACAAGATGTCTATAGCTAAAGCCCAAAACTCACACACATTCTGTTCATTCTTATGTGCACACCGGTTTTCCACAGTCACATGTATTGTCTTACTGTGTGGATGCCTGTTATTTTATTAGCTCTGTGAATACAGTGACATCTGCTCTCAACCTTTCAGTTTACCGTGTGTCCTATGGTTGTGGTTGGGGTTTCAAACCCATCCATGACCTGTTGAAATTGATCGTAGATTGGACCTCTGCCAGGCGCCTGAGTTTGTCATGTCTGGATTCCACAGCATCTCGCACTGTTTATGTTCCAGTTTGGGTTTTTATCACATATCTCATTGCTATCATCTGTAGGTTATAGAGCCAAACAGAGATGTCAGATAGAAGGGGCACCAGCTGAGAGTTTGGATTAGACCAGTGAGGTGACAGATGAATCAGGCAGTGTGTTGATTGAATGTAGCCTGCTGAATGTTTTCATTGTGTGTGTAAGCATAGATGTCAGAGCATGAGAGCCTTGTGCAAACTTTCAAGGTATATCACTGAATAAGCTGAGGGTTATGTAATACCGCTGTAAAAAAAAATCCATGTGTTTATTGGTTATCAACACACGTTTCCAGTGTTAAATCTTGCTCCTTTGTAGACATAACTGTGGACATGGAGGAATTTGTGATTTCTGCAGATTTCCACAGATTAAGGACCCCACTGTGAGGAAATGACATAAGGACAGAAAACTTTACAAGAGTGTTCATGGATTCAGGCATCCCATGGATTGTCAGAAAAATTTAAAAGGCAGAACTATTTGATTCTGTTTATCTAGATAGTGAAGAGTTTTCCTGCCTGTGAGAGAGCTGTGTAACATTTGGTTGTCAGTCCTTTTAAAGCGTATGTTTTTCATTAGACAATGTACCAAGCTTGTCAGAATTTCCAAAACTTAAAGGGATATTCCGGCGTAAAATTAAGTTAGGGTCAAACACACCGTAACACAGAGTTAGACACCCCGTCGAGAGATGAATGTTGCAGACCGCTTGATCATTACTTCATCATTTCCTTGAAGTAATAATCACCGTATCAATCATTTTGCACTGATGACACGGTAGTTCTTCTGCCTTAGCGTCTTGGTCTGATGGCATTTCCATGAAGAAATGATTATAAATGTTCTTCCTTGAGCTGCATCATCTAGCTGCAGTCGGTAATGGACTCGTCTGAGGTCTCTGTACAAACAAGTGGCTGCTGGAAGAGAGTAGGTGAGTTGTGTTTAGTCTCTTTGCTTAAGAAATTAGGCAAAGCTAAAAAGATGTTTGGTGGCTAGTGCTATGGCTGGGACCATGTACTGTTGATGAAGTTAGGTGCTGTTTTGAACATTATTTGTGGCTACAGAGTGGTGTTTTGGTTAAGCGTGTGGCTCCTGAGACCGCTGTGTATTGCTATCGTGCGGTCGTTACTAAAGTTGATATAACTAGAGAAGCAAGCAGTTGGCAACATTCATCTCTCGACAGGGTGTCTAACTCAGTTTTGACCCTAAATTAATTTTATGCCGGAATATTCCTTTAAATACTTTCCAATACTGGGTGCTTTAAAATTAAAAATTGACTATTTGTATTTTTGAAAGTATCGAAAAGCAGCAAAGCAGATCTACACTCTTATTTTCAACCTGCAGTTGACATTGAGATATAATGAGAAAGACCACTGAGTCAGAGAACACCGTGGTAAACGTGGAAAAAAGGTTTTTTTAATTATATTGTCAGTGGTCAGACACTAAACAATGCAAAAGTGCAGATATATTGTTTTTCCGTCCAGCACACTGCAAATAGATGAAAGAGCTCTGAAAGTACAAGATTTAAAGCAAAGTTTCTCCTTTATTTAAGCATCAAATGTTCCTGCCATTTTCAATCCATTTATTCTTCTTTTCATCCATCCATCCATGTCAGCCATATTTAGCTGTGATATGAGACTCCTTTATGTCAGGATAAGCTTACTGTAGCCTCTGACCTTTTGAGATTGGTATCTCTGCAGCACAGTATGCAGAACAGCTGTAACCTGTAGCAGGAATTTGGAGGTGTGCCTGTGTCTGAGTGTCTCCATACTTCTCAGCATCACCTGTCAACTCACTTCACCGCACACCCAGCACTTTCCTCAGAAGTGGAAATTGCTGACTAGCCCTCTTGACCTCCAGCAGGAGAGTGTAAGTGTAGTCCTTTTATGTCTCTCAAGCCCTTTAGAAATTTAAGAAGAAATTGTGTCACAGACAGAAATATGTTTTTGATTATAAATACTTTAGTTGACATTAAGTGTTCTCGGATATCCAGCTTCAAAAAGTTTTGTCTGTCATTTGAAACCCCACGAAAGATGTCAGGAAAACTACCAGCAAGATTACCATGAAATTCAACAGGGGGTCACGCTACAGAGATATTGTTCCTAACATGGTTGGATTTCTGTCCTCACGAGAGCTATGCTGATAAATTGATAAACTGGTCGACCATTTTTGCCATTTAAAGCTAAATATGTCACCTTTTAAACAGAAGAAAAAGAGTACACGCATGCAAAAACTTGGAAGTTTTATTTAGCAAAGAAATAAAAATGTAAATCAACGAAAACTTACTTAGAAAACGTCCATCAATGAACAAGTCTGAAGACACCACCCTTGCATTTCAAGTCTTCTTTGTGTGTTTGTTTAGGAGTTTTATGCGCATACTCCTTGTCTTTTTCACTATTTTTTGTTGTGTATTTCTGTGGCAGTGTTCCAGCGCCACTTACAGGCCTGGCATATATACTACAGTATTTTTAGTAGCTTCGACGATTCCATGTTTATAAAACAAAGAAGAAATTGATGGTCTCCATGTTGGCACAAGCTAAATACACACCTGGTAATGAATGATGCAACACAATGCGATAGCTGAACTTAGTAAAACTGAAACACAAGGATCACAAGGAGAAAAATGAAACAAGAAAACCACATGACAAAATATCCTGTTCTTTTCTTTGTCAAATGATCTAGTTGAGATAAAAGTAACCTGAGTTTTATTCTACTTGCTAATAAAAAAGGAACAAAGTGATTGGTAGACGTAATAGCCACATGGACTTATAACCCTGTGTTCATGGTCCCAAAAAGATGACTCCATCCTTACCGAATTCGCCCCATTGATTCAAGTTTGTTGACAAATGACAAATGGTAAAAAGATTCAATCCAAATTTGCTTCTTATGGTGCATTTACACCAAATATGAATAACATCATTTGTGCGATTGATGTACATATAAAATCAACAATAAGATGTATGGCTCAATGCAAACAAGGCAGCGTGAGTGGTGCAAAATGAGCAGAGTATTTTGGCAAATTGAGCGGATCATTGACTTTGACTTTAGTGGTCATAGTGGTCTGTTACTTTTCTTATACTTGATAGTTACAGATGTTTTAATATCAGTATCTTATGATGTGATAATCAGATTAGAATAAAAAGTTAATTAAAAGAAATTGAAGCTCAGCAGGCACACTTTTTTTCTGTCACTGTTTTTTAAATGAAAAAATATTTCAGTTTTGTTACACTGCAAAATTTATGTCACATCACCAAGCTCTGGAGTCAAAGTGGATCAAAAGCACAGTCCCGGCTGTGTCGATGCTTCTTCGGCAGGTTGAGCTCATGATGTCATTGCCAATATAATGCCAGATCCATAACCAGGCATCTGCAACCAATAAAACGTGATCTCGGCCCTCAGAGCTTGGTGAGGCAGTATCTGGAGCCCATTAGCCAGCTTTAACCAGACAGGGGCCCACATGCCGTGGCGTGCATGGTGTAACATTCTCTCGAATGTACACAGGGTCATTGGTCTGGTTCTGGGTGTGGAGAGGGTTACTGCTTGTGGTTAGCTTTGTGTGAACAAAAGCGGGTGGAGAGGGCTAGGTGCAAACCACATGTTGGGCCAGAACCTCCTTCCGCCAACTAGATCCAGATGGCTGATAAAGAGGGCTGATACTGTTCAGACCAAGTTCTTCAGATGTTTGGCATTAAAGATGAATGAAAGAGAGAGCTTTTTATTTTTATTTATTTATTTATTTTTTTTAACATTTATAGCATTACCTCAGTGACCACTTTGTAGTGTCATTTCTCATGTGTCTTTAATTGTTCAGTCACCACAGAAAGTCTGCAGACACATTACAGCCTAAAGGACACAAAGACACAGATTTATGTGGAAAGGTTGTTTAAAGGATGTGGTTGTTTGGTCCCCAAACTATGCTGTTTGCGGTTTCGCCTCAACTCCAGTGTTGACACTCATTTTTGTGCCTTTTCTCTGTGCAGATCACAAGTTTCTATGCTGCTTGCAAATGTAAAGCACCTGCCTTGCAGGGCTGAGCAAGGCTGGTGGTGATAATGTGCACCTGGCATCACACGTATAGTACCTGCAGTTATGTTTATTGTTACTGTATATCATTACTATACTTGTTTATAAGCAGTACAATGGTTCGAACCATTTGCAAATTGTCTATGAGATATAGAACTGTGATGGTTATGGATTGTGTCTTGATTTGTTGTGTAAGTGCAATAAAAAAAAGTGTAATTGTCTGAGGTCACAGTAATAGTAGCCTGCTCTTAGAATAGTTCGGTCTGTGTCTCTGACTTTGTTTATCTGCTGTTAAGGCTGAGTGGTAACCCAGAGGAGAAGTAGTGTTTCCTCAGTGAAAATAAGTGCCTGATGGCTTTGAAATGAAGATGAGGTTGGAGACACAGTGACAGTGATTCAAAAGGGCAAAGTGGCAGATCAGACTGATAACAATGATTTAAAGATTTCCTTTTAAAAGAATTTAAATTATAAATTTTCTGAAGGATCATCACATAAGCACATTTGGATATCAAAACAAAAATACAGATAAAGCCACTATCAGCTGTGCAAAACTTTTGATATTGTTATGCTAGATTTCCACGATGATCGGTTTATTTTCCCCACACTCCCCGTCAAGGTGGAAACTTCCCTGCTGCCTTCAGCCAAAAGTTCAGCTGAGGGTTCAGTAACAGCACTTGGCATGAGTTTGGCTCTGTGTCTTCATCCCTGGCAGGCGTGCGGACTGAAATCTGGTGCAGATTGGTGTCTAATAGCAGTGTCTGACTTTATTTGGCAACCATTTACCCCATGGGACACATAAGAACTATCATATTATTGTAATTCATCATGAAAGAAGTCAGGGCAGAGCCAGGAGGCCCGTTTTTACAACTGCAGCTGTGACATGTGTAACTGCCCTACACAAAATGATGCCAGGTGATGAAATGTTGTTTCATACCTGTGAGACACACTTAATTTCTACCTTTTCTACACATTCTTGTGCTTAACCTTGTTGAACAAGAAGTTTTTAATAACATATTAGAAGTGAAGCACTATTTAAACGAGCAAAGTTTATATTAAGCCTTACAGAAACTATGTTATAGTATATATACTGTTCACTGACCCTCAGCTTTTTTGTTAACCCCTGATTGATATGAGCATGGTAAAAAATTTAACAGGGCAATGATGGCTGTCTTAGTTGTGATGTATATGACATGGTTGACATGGTCATTTCTCCAGTTGAAAGTGGGCAAGTTACATGGCATGTATAAGATTTGTGATACATGCGGTATACTGTTTTCTTCTTTTTCTGCAGAACAAGTATGCCTGACATCGGACAGTGGATCTGCTGCTGCCGTTCACTTTGTGCAGTGAGAGTTTTGAATAAATGTGGAAAGTGTTTTCACATTTCAGACGTGTTTGATGTCACTAGTTTTATCCATGACCTACCACTTAAGCTTGTGGTTAAGTATCTTATTTGATACTAACTAGTAAGTGCCATCCAAGAACAATGATTGTGGGTTTCTTAAGACAGAATGAGTCAAAAACATGAATTGGAATCATAATATTTTTTTTTATCAGGGCTTTTATCGTTATCACTCGGGTGGCAGAACTTATCATCATAAATCTTTTAGCCCATATCGCCCATCCGTAGTGCACAGTTTATTTATTAGCAGTTAATTTTATTGTATTGTATACTAGAAGGATGCCCAACCTACTGAAAACACTCTGGAAGACTAAACAGATAAGATAGAGACAAGATATAAGGATAAAAAAATACAAACAATGACAGACCAAATATTAACATAATGTTGCACCACAGACCCAGTACTGGCCAGGCTTGCTGACTTGTTTCTTTCAATGTTCAGGACAAAGCTTTCATGCTTAGTGCGCTTTCAGAACCAACTGCACCTGGTTTGTTCGTTATCTTATAAGAATTATGTCAAAAAGTCTGGTTATGACATTAGTCTGTGCTGCGAGCTACTGTACTTGAGGATGGAGTTAGACCGATGCTTTTGTTTTGTTTTGTTAAGGAGATTTACTGAGACTTTAAAAGATGACAGTACATCATAGTGTGTATATAGTTCATATGTTTATTCAGCTGGGTGAAGGTATCACAGATTAGAAACTACACGAGAGTTTGGATTTTATTGGCTCACCCACATTTCCTGCCTTTGTGTGAGGTCGATGTCTGTCTTGACATGGCTCAAGACCAATTAATGTAATAAATTAGATTAAATGGCAGCGCCTCACTGTTCTGTCCCTGTGGCATTCAAAAAATGACTTCTGCGATTACAGTTTGAGCGCTTTCCTGATCTTTGAAACCCGGTCTCTGAAAAGACTGAACTTTAAACTTACCAGTTGAAATGAAGAGGTCTAAAGTTAATTGAGTGGTGTGATAGTTGGAATGGATACCTTTTGACATGTTCATAAACGTCCTCTTTGGTGAGGAACGTGCTGATGCTTATCTTTATTGGTTTGGCTGAACTTGACTGATGCAGGTCCTGAGGTGACAACTCTGTTATGACTAACAGAAATGGAGCAGATCAGACGTGGGACAGCCGGAGGGAGAGACTTTAAATTAGATTCGTTTCCCTTTTTTCTCCTTTGCTTTGCTGTGGCTGAGCCATAACTTCACCTTTACGCTCCGATCAGCCGCGGTCTGTCAGGACCCATTCAACCTGTTAAGCTTTTGTTTACTGTAATGTGATTGATTTGTTTTGAAATCTCAGCTCTGTGTGGTTTTCCCTAGTCACTACTCACATTTCTGCTCAGACCGCTCAGGTTTTGACAGCCCTCTGGGATTTGTTTCAGGGGACAGAAATCTCTTTTTTTTCTCTTTCTTTCTTTCTTCTTGCTCGACTGTGAGGCACTGTGCCACTCTTATCAACAGTCTCACAATAGCACAATGCATGCCAATTAATACTAAAAACATTGTTGTTGGAAAGAGATTTCTCTTAACCAGAGAAGGGAAATGCAAAGTTTTTCAGATAACAGCCTTCTCAAAATGTTCATACTTTAATAATTAAAGCAGCTTGTTTACATTTGACGCACATTTAACTAATTAGTGTCTTTCAACAGTTTCCTTCCATAGTTGGAGATGTTATCATGTCAGGACTAAAAAAGGATGTGAACATGCACTAGTAACCACCTACTATGCTAATTACACGCTAGCTCCATCATCCTGATGTCATCCTGATTATGTCTGTCAGTCCGTTCGGTTTTTATACTCCTACATTTAGCAGCCGGACACATTGTCTCTCATCTTTGTGATGACCTCATGTAATAACAGCGTCTGTAACCATTCAGTAATGATGGACATTACCGCAGCATGCACATGTTGACAAAAAAAAGACACTGAACACTTAAAAGAAGCACAGTTGGGGTGAACACTATGTGACAAACTGTAACAAGTTTCGTCTGCTCAGTCTGCAGCCCAGGTCCAGAGATATATGATTATGTTTCTACTGATTGACATGATCCAGATTATGGCTCAGTCGGCTGCATTCCTGACACACTTTTTACAAGCTTAATCTACATACTGTTAACAGCTTTAGCACTCTCTCAGTCACAGCCTATAGAAAAAGGAAGGAGATCCGTCATGTGAAATGGAAGTCAGGGGGACTTAAGTTGCTGCTTTAAAATAAATCTCAGAGTCCAACATCAACAGATTTTTTTGGAGTCGACTGCTCTGTCATAGGCAACATCTAAATATATCTGCCCAATTCTCAATTCAAACATGCAGAATGTGAATCATTTCAAAGAGCTACAAATGTATAGCAATTACAGAGCTGTGTTAGAAAACTGTTTTTACTTACATCTTAACTTTCAAAAGCCAGAAACAATGTCTGAAAAGATTTTAGCATGTATTTCTGTACAGGCAGACTTTGGTGTTATGGTTGAATGAGTTACCCTGTTAGCTGGTGACCTTTTTGAATCTTGTGCTGCATTCCAGTTACCTTGGAAGTCAGATGTTGGAGCTGGGAATTACATTACACCTAAGTTGACGGCATTCAAGTAAAGTAAACAAGTTGGAAAACAAAGATGGGCGCCTACTGTTAACCGTTGTTAGCTGTTGTTAGCCGTTGTCAGCTGTTTTTAGTTAATGTTAGCTATACCAGTTGTAAACAACGCATAACACAGTATTTTACTCTTACAAACACCATAGCACCGTGTTCATAGTTGGACGTTGGGCAGTACAACATATACCACTTATTTAATTTCACAGAAACAAAACAGAAGTGCTAATAAATAATACATTACAAGAGCTTTCACTGTTTCTCTTCACTGTTGCTGCACTGCGCTGCCATCTTGGATTTTTACGTTGTCGTCAAGTCGGGGTTGGTGACGATCGACCGACTTTCCGAGTCGGAAATCTGACTTCAGGGGGCTGTTCCAGATGAAATTCTGACTCGGAGCTCTGAAATCCCAACTTCAGAGTACAACTGGAATTCAGCATTATGACACAGCCACTTAGACATTTTATTGAAAGTCGCCAGCTAACAGGGTTACTCATAGAACTGTAACGCCGGTGAACTTAGTTTCATTGTAGGGGTTATATTCTCTGTTTTGTGACATGACCACAAAGCGCCCAATTTTTAACACATAAGACAATCGCTGTGCTTCCCACTTTAAGTGTGTAAGAAGATGGTTTATGTTGAATGGATGCAGAATGGAGATGGTGTGAAATTAATACTTCCATGTTAATTTTTTTGCTTAAAACTGTAGGAGAATACTTCTGGAAAAGACACCTTCTTGAAGCTGTAAAGATCTGCTGTGATCTGTCTAGTATCACGTTATTTTGTGGCCTCGGTTTCCTCCTCAGCAAAACAAAGATAACCTGGAGCCCGTGAACTGGCTGTGTTCTCATGCCTGCTGATTAGGTGACAGTGATGTAATCTTCGCTGGTCAGCGGTGCAGACAGATGTGAAGAGAAAACCACCGGTATCTGAGCTGCTGGCGCCTTGACAAACAGACACATGCCTGTCAGGATCTCTTAGTGTGGTTGTCATTACAGTTTCGCAGGACCTAGACTTGGCACAGCTCATGTCTCCATAGGAAACAGGTCAGTCTGAGGACAAAGTGTATGAGAGAAGTTATTTTCCAGCATTTATGTCCATGTCAGAATAACAGCCAAGTACATGCTACACCGATTTAAATCCATCATCCTGGAAAACGAGCATTTCCAGCAGGCTGACACAGTGTAACAAATCTGACAGCAATGAAATACAGCGTTAATGAAAATTTCAGATGTCTTCACTCCCGTGACAGAAAGAGGAATGGGCTTTTTGGGATGTTTTGCTCTCACCGTCACTCTGTCGCCTGCTTCGCTCTCCTGTGATCAGTTTTCTTCTCAGGTTAATCTCTTCGGTATTGATACAGCTCCTCAGCCGCTCTGTTTGTTCCTAAAAAGAGACTAACTGAGCTGAAGTTGACTCTAAAGGTCAGGATTCATACAGCACAGGGCCATTCGACAGACCTGGTAGAGTCTTGTAAAACTTTTTACAAGACTTTTTACAAGCCTTTTAATGACTTTGTCAATATAACTACGGTGTTTTCTTACCCCGTTCACTGTGGCCTGCCTTATCATGGTGACCTTAACAAGACAGGCCTCTGGTTATGAGGGCAGTGAAGACCGCTGAGGTCTTGAAGTCTCTTTTAACAAAGGTCTGGCCAATCTCAGAAGTAACTTTGAGTACAGTGGTCAAAACAATATAGTATAATACAATACAGTTTATTGTTGAGGTCAGGAGTTAAAGCTTTTTCATTGCCAGTAAATCTTAATCCTTTAAGCTACAGCCATGAAAGAACAAAAAGCCACACACTGTTGGAAAGGTTCATAGTGTCTGAAGTTCAGTGGGGTAAGTTTGGGGCCCATGCACAAAAACATTGTGAATAAAGTGAATTTAAAAAAAAAACTAAGTTTGTCCTGTGCAAGGATCACAGTTATGATCAAATGTCCCCACTGTGCAAAGGCTTTGAAAGACTTTTAAATGAGGAATATCAACGTTATTTTTACCAATTTCAATTCTGCAAATTTTTTCTATAATTAAAGATGCATCATGTGTGAAAGCATAGAGTGAAAGGTATCTGGCTGTTTTCAAGGAAAATTGTATTATCTTAACAAAATTACAACTTCACACGATAAAAACAAGCATTAAAAGCTGCTTTCTTGTCTTATCAGCAAGCCTGTATATTCAGACGCAGTAAAGGTGGCAGTATGCCTTTCTCTTACTGTAAAGAGAACCAGCAACAAGCTGACAGAAGAGCATGGGCCCCTGATGCCTGTTTCATAGGGGGATCAATGGATTGCAATGTCAAAACACATAGCTATTTAAAGGTGAGAGAAAATCCCCTCGACCTCTAACACAATGAATTCTAACATGAAAAGTTAGCGACAAAACAGGGTTTAGTGAAACATATACGTCTTATTTAAGGAATGGAGAAGCAACAGTAGCTGCAGCTAGCATAAGCGTCAGTGCAAACACCACCTGATGCCCCACCTTTCTCTTAAAACAATTCACCAGCCAATGGTGAAGTTGCTTTGCAGATGTAATCTTTTCTCACTCACAGTCTGATTGACAACAGTGTGAGTAATGCAAGTTTTACGCTGGACATTTGGACTTCTGAAGTTGATGCAGGATGTGTGCTTTGTGTGACGGCCCGGGGAATTTAGGCATTGTCTAAATTCAAACTTAAATGATAAATTTAATGTTGCGCAAGCAGTTTAGAGAGTTTGTTAAAAACACGGTTGTTCTTTTAAACTCAAGACTATCATGCAAACTTAAATGATTGCTCGTATGATACCAGTTTTTTTGTGGCAATCCAGCCATTTCTCTTTTAATCTAAAGAACCAGTATCAACCTGCTTTTAGATTTTAATGATCCCTGCATTATTCTCTCAGAGTTCATCTCTCCAAAAACATGAAAGACTTTCCTCGTCTAACTGACTAGCAGATGTAGAGCTTTGTATTTGGACAAAGTTGCAGAGCAAGCCACATGGACAAAAAGAACTGAAGAGGGTGTTGGTTGACAAAATGCTTTCAAAAGTTACACCTCATAATCTGTTGAATAAGGTTGTTGACCCTGTTTCATAAAAACGGTGCTGGCGAGAGAAAGAGAGAGTAATTGAGACAAAGTGGGTCCATTTCACACCATGTTTGATTTAGCCGTGGAGTGTTTGCTACACAAAGACAGACGCAGCGCTGTAAAAATGTTTGCTTAAAGGTGATAACGGCAGCAGCTTGAATGGAGCTCTGCCAGTATCAGGGGGCAGTTCCCATACACTAATAAACCCGGATCCCGTTTATTATGTCAGTCTGAAAACCTGTCTATGTTCCAGCTCCATATGAAAAATGTAACATGAAACATGGAGATAAAGAATCAGTTATATAATTTGGAAACTCTGATCTGTTTCTCTGCACCGGCTCGTGGCTGTATGCTTTGCAGGTAACAGTAACAATCATGGAAATAAACCAACAAACTCCAGAAGCCTTCAGATTAAGTATTAATATCACACTGATGAGAAAGTGTTGGAAGCTGATATCATTCAGAGGCCTTTTCTTCCTCGCTCCTGGTCATCATCTCTCATTTGCTGCTGGGACCTGGTTGGTTGGTTTGCCTTTCTTCCATCACATACCTTGTTTTACCTCTCGTGTTTCCCCGACCGTAGAGATGTGTTTCTCCCTCAGTGTTTCCAGCAGGCTCATTACTTGACTCACCAACTCCCTCGGCCATCCAAAATCCCCGTCTCTGCTTTCCTCATTTCATGTAAAACCCTCAGTTGCAGACCGTCCGGCTCTCCCCTCCCTCCACTGCTTTGTTTTTTTTTCTCACTGGTATGTAAGACACATGTAGCACAAAGGCTTTCTCCCTCCATCTGTTTGCAAGTTCAACTGACACATTCCTCATCTGGGCCGTGTGTTTCATGGAGTTAGAAAAAAAGTCGGTGAGAACATGGCAAGGAAGAAATAATTAATTAGAGAGTGTTAATGGTCATGTAATCACTAATGACTGCCTTATAGTTGTCTGTTTTCGCAGTTTCAAGCCAAAGCCTTAAATTAAAACTCACTAAATACCAAACCTGACATGGTTAGAGATCTTTTCATGTTGCTCATATAAGACAGGCCCGTGGATCACCACAGGTGTTGTTTATGTGTCTGGTCGGAGTCCAGCTTTAGGGACTCGCTGTTTTTAAAACGTTGACTTTCCAGATGTACTCAGAGCTCATCTGGTAAGGCCTTTTTCACCTCTTTCATCTGTTTTGCAGCCCCCAAAGGTGGGGTCCTGCATGGATCCTGTCCCAGAGCTGGATGTGCATTGTGCCTGTGTGTCAGCTTTGTGAGAAACGAAACATCTCTCATGCAAAGCCGACTGTCAGATTCACATCTGTGAAAACATACAGCTTATTTGTTTTAGTTAGATTCTCAGGATTAACCCAAAATGTTTGCTGAAACTTTGAGATAAATGTCACGCTGAATCGCTGTTTGGCTGAGGCTTCAACTCGAGAAAGATTTTTTACTTATAGGGATTTTTGACGCCCTGACCCTTGGCATTTAAAGGATAAGCTCTACATACCGGTCTTCTTTGTCAGCAGTTTTGGCAAGTACCTTTTTAGCTGCCTTGAACTGGTTTTGGCACAGTGATGCCACCGCATTGGCAAAATGCTGAAACTGCAGTTAAAAATGACTCACTCGTAAAGTTTTGTCCTCAGAAAACAGTTCGTGTTGAAGACACTGTCAGACAGACGATGACCGGCGGCAGCACAGAAATGAGGCTGCCTTGTTGTCTCATTGTTTGATATACAGATTCAGAGTTATGCATTACTGATCAACACTGGCCAATGAATGTTGTATAGACTAGAGATGTTTTTTTCTGGATTTTAGTGGAAGTTCAGATCCACAGAGCATGTAGTGTGATTTTACATTTATGCTTACTAATGATTTAGTTAGGTAAGGTCTATAAGCTGTCTCGTCTGATCAATGGAAAAGGAAATCATGACAATAATAAACCAACATATACATGATATTCAGTTTACACGCTATCAAAACACAATGTTTCAGGACTGGATTTAAAGTGACAGACTGGGTGAAAGTATACCTGTCATATATCAACCTATCATGCCAGGTTTTCCCATTAAATCTCAAATCCTCTTTGCTTGTCTGTTTAGTCACACTTACATTGACCTTAACCTCAGAGACCCGAGGGCTGTAATGTTGAGGGGGGCAGTGTGTCAAACAGTGGAACAAACCTGTGATAGATGGCCCGGATTCCCCTCAGTCACACTGACCTTTGCCCTCTTGTCATTCACCGAACACAGAAACTAATTTTTGCACTTTATCATTTGGATGTCTCAAGTTCAGGAACTATTAGCACAACAAAGAAGAAAATTAAGATCAATACTGGACATTAGTCATACCCACAGGCTGCATAGTTTCAGTGCTCAGAATACCTCTGGGCAAAGCGAGACCATAACCATATAATCTGTGCAAACCAGTAGGGAATGTGACCTGAGGGTGTGCTCATCACGCCATCCACTTCCCTTGGTGTCCTCTGATGAATTTTTCAGTCCAGAGGCAAACCAAGGCAAGTGTTGACTGGTGCTCGTCTACGTTTCCTCTCACTGAAGAAAATCTGTTCCAGGTTTTATTTCAGAGGATCTATTGTTTGTTGAAAGCTCATCTTCTATCAGTCACTTTTACACCATAGATGCATTGTCACAGTAAAAAATAGATGGTGGTATTTAATGGATCAGTTTAGATTCGCCAAAGTCTTGGTAGGTCCTCGTATTATTCATAGATTTTTCTCCTCATATTTTCCACAATCACAGGTACCTGAGCAAATACTGGGCTGGAGATGGATATTAAACATGATCTGTAACATTGCTAGAAATCGATGACTTCATCAGTTGTGTTTGTTTGTGAATTTATTCAGGAACCTTTCCCTCTACTTGCACTCTCTTCTTCTCCTGGTTCTACTTCTGTGAGTGCCAGAGCAGCTTTCAGCGAGCTGTGGTAAAGGTAGGAGGTGGATTCAGTTTGATTTTTAAGCCGAAAATACTATCCAAGACCCAAATAATGACATTTTGATCAAGTTATTGAAACTTTCAAATGTTTACGGGGACATAAAATACACTGCACCCTGGTACAAATGTCCAGATATTTTTATTTTCTCCATTTAGTAATGTATATCGCAGAAAGGAGAAACATAGCTAAGTTGTTTTTTGTCAGCGTTGTGTAGTCCCAGTCGAGACCGAAGATTGCCTTGTTGATCTTGTGTGTTGTTGTTTCCTCCTTGTGAGCAAAGAAACATGACCTGACCAGCCACCTAAGCTACTGTGAGTCTAGTAAAAGCTAAAAGGTCAACAGTCTTGAGTGTGCAGTCATAACACAACAAAGCCTCAGTGAACCAGACCACAGCTGTAAAACTCGACCATCAACCAATTGAAATGAATTTTTTCTAATCCAGCAGGCTGGAGCGCTTGGATTCCAACATCAAGATTGTTAACGGATTCAGATTAGTTAATCTGTACACCCCTAATGATTTGTGATTTTGTTGAGTTGGAAACTGCATTCATCTTTCTGCTGCTGTTGAACTCTTACTTTGAGACATGAGTGACAGCTTTAATATGCGAGTAAAAATGCACTATCAATGGTGACAGTCTCCAAGTTCCCTTAGAAGAACCTTGTATAATACAATGGAAAAATGGCATGAAACAGAATGAATATTGCATGAACCTGAAATTTATATTGAAGTACCAACAAATTGTGGTTGTGGATGAATTAGACTACTATCTCATCATCTGTAAAAAACTTGAATCTGGACCAAAGTGATGAATCAACTGACCAAATGAGTATTTTTCATTCCCATTGTCAAACAGACAACAATTGAAGAAAAAAAACAAAATATTCTTCTAAGTTACTCTGAGAGACCATTTCTCAATAGTTTGAACTCAAAAGAATCTATTGCATTGTATTAAAAGTTAATGTAAGTCAATCAAACCTGCACTAATTCAACTTTCTAAAGCCTCACCTGGATAGCATTGGCATTGAATATCTACAACATGCGTTTTTATTACTTTCTACCATTAATATAAAAACCTGCAGATGGAATCCCGCTATAACCACTAAATACCACACAGCGACTCTCCGTCTCTTTATGCCATCATAATATTTAATTGACTCTGCTGATGACTGGCTCCACTGTTCTTTGAAAGGATTACAACAGCACTTAAATGAGAGAGAACCAGCGCAGGAAGTTTTTATGTCCCTCTCAGTTCTCCAGGACTGAGTGATTAGTTGCTGTGGATAACCACCCTGAATATACGCAGGAAGAGAACCAGTCCTGCGGTTTTAATGGTCCAACCTGGAAGAAAAAAAAAAGACTTAAAGATTTTTTTTTTTTTTTACATCAAAAACAATGGAGAGTTGGAATTATTCATGAAATATCTGCATGTTTTATTAGTGGGAGTTAGCCGGTGTAAAAGCAGATGTGATCAGAACTGTTTCCAGAAGTTCCTGTTAAAAAGAATATATTAAATTGTTCATGCTGAATGTCTTTTATTTGCAACTGCTGCAACTCTGGTTTCAATCTGTGATCAGATCCCTCCTTACCCTTCCTAGCGTTATTCCTCTTTAACACCCTTATATAGCCCTGTAATTCCCACTAAGAAGGCGCATGCATCCTGCCTGTAGATGAAAAAAATGCTTAAGACAAGGGTTAATATCTTCTGTGCCCTGAGCTGGTCACAGTAGAGCTGGTAGATCCATTCTTTCCTCTTAAATCTCTCTCTGCGGGAGGTAAAAGGCTGCAGGTCCTGTTAACAAGCCTTTCTACATACAGGTCCAGATTTTACGTAAGCTCAGGGATATCCTCGGTAAGGTACACCCCCCTTGAAACAGTATCCAAGCATCGGATCTCCTGCCCTCTATTAGCGGTCATAAAAGCAAGAGTCTGAGATTGCGTTGACAGATGTGTTTTCCATTGCATCTGTAACCATTAAACAGTCTGTGGTTACATGAAAGCTTAATGTTGCTGAAGGTGTCCTCTGCTCATCCTTAAAGCTTTGCTGATGGCTAACTGATTGAGATGTTTAGGAACACCGAGTTTCTTTCCTGTGTTCACCCCAACTTTCCATCTCTCATTTCCTGCATATCTGACCTGGTGATTTCGCCTCGTTTTCACAAGGGCAGGTGGAAGTCTTTAATCTTCTGCTAGTTGGGGCTGCCTCCCTCTAGCATAGCAGAGCCCAGTAATTGTACCAGAACAGTAATGGACCTATGTATCTGCTAGTCGTCTCAGACTATTAGAGTAATGTGATCCCACTGCAGAACGGCGTGGCGGCTGGCTCCACTCGTCCTGATTGCGGCTGCTGGAGGTCCGCCAGAGCAGGAGGCAGCGGTGTCCAGGCAGGGTTTGTTTTAGATTAGAAGGAGGACGTCTTATCAGTCCCTGTTGTTATCACTGTAGAGCCAGCCATCATACAACATGGCTTCTCCACAGACAAAGGAATGCTTTCTTAAAAATAGATGTATGATATCAGCTGTGAAACACACAACATTTGGGAATGGTCAGACACACCAAATTGGCAAAATCGTTTCAGCAAACTGTTGCCTATTTGCACATGTGGAAAACACGCATCATTAATTTACAGTCGTGTTTGTGTCCACAGTGTTCATGTGGTTCCCTTCTGGCTTGGTTTCTACCAACTCCTGATAAGAAAAACATGACTGTGTCGTGGACAATTTCGTTATAAAATTGCAACCTAGTTGAAGTTTAATTCTGCATAAGTGGCGTACAGTGAGTTTATCTCAGTTCGGTTACGTAAAACTATTGAGTGAAAACTTTGGAGTGGACAGTCAGCTGGATTTTTATGTACCACCTCTTTCACGTTACGTGTGCAAGCCGTTATCTTATTTTCTGACACTAGTGGGCACTGTGGACAGCACTAGCGGACACAGGTGCTGCACACGATTTTTGACTGATTGGCATATCTGATCTGTTCCACGGTTATTTTTGGCACATGAAAAGGACACTATGGGGAATGCACTCAGGAAGAAGTGAGCTATGCATACTTGAGTCAACAACATGCATGTGCATCAAAAGTTGAACAAACTCCTCAGTAGTGATACAGAATTGTTATCTCTTTCCAGCAAAACTGCATTTTCCTCCAACAACTCCAATGATGTGTGTTACACAGAAATTTCGACATTATGTTAAATCATTTTTTGATTAGAAATTAAAAGTAGATAATCAGGCTTGGCTGTATTTCTTTGTATTTTCCTTTTTATTTAATGAAGGAGGTTTAATTGAATATGACATCAAGACAATATGTTGGATGTATTCTGGCCTCAAGTATCTGACCATAAGGCCCTCGGGGGCTTTACTTTCTAGGGCAAAACAGGTTGTATAAGCAGCTGACAGGTATCATACAATAGACAGTTCAGTTAAAACTCTCCACCTGTGCCCTTTTAACCCTTTAAAAGTCTGCTGTCTGCTCTACACAGTACTGTAAACACTTAAGTTAATAAACTCTGCAGGCTCAGTTCCCTTCATCTCCCCTGGGGTTTGTCACGGTGCACGCTGGGTAAAAACTATAAACTGTAGAAACGTGCCTGTCTGTGTTTGAGGAGGAAACAGGCCCCACTGATAGGCCCACAAAGTCAACGTGGCGTAAAGACGCTCTGGTCAGAAATGGGAGAACATGCAGTGTTTGTGTCCTGTATCGTTGACCCTCAGAGACCCCTGCATGCCATGTCTGACCCTCAGTGGCTGAAACAGCTGCCTGAGCACCTTAACTGTTCCTGACTCGACTGGAGGAACTCTGTGAACATATCCAGGCTCTGCCATTCATTTATTAATAAATTGAAAGGGTATGTGCCACAGCTGTCTTTCTTCAGAAGCTTATACATTTTGGCCTTCTAAAGGCAATTACTTGAGGTCTTGTAAATTACCCATGATAGTTTAAGTCCCCAAAACGCTAGTAAAGTATTTTTTTTACAATAGTTTATACCGTAAGTGCTTGAAACTGGTGCGGTTTTGGAACATTGCTTTCATTAATTCCATGTAATATGTTTTTTTAATCACTTAGATGTGTTACATTCTTAAATCTGACTAGTCAAAACCACATAAAAAATCTTCTACAGTTATATTAATGGCAGAGATGTCCTGTTCCAGTCTTATCAAATCAATCTGGAGAAAACAGCAAGAAACAGTGAGAAGAGGTTAAAAAAAGAGGAGAGGCGTAATGATAGAGATGTTGACCAAACTGAAGGAGACTAGAAGAAAATGAAACATGTACATGGTTCGGGCTTTGGCCCTTAAACATTCAGAGTCGACTTGTTAATGTTTTCATTTAGTAGCTAGGTAATAAGCAGGATTAAATGATGTGGGCCAACCCAAAGTGGAGACATCTTGCCTCATTTGCTTACTCAACACGACCCCTTTACCTAATGGTCTCTTATTTCTAGCTTGATGGATTAGATAAAACAATTGTTTTAATGTTGTCAATGTAAAAAAAAAACATTTCGGCTTGGATTAGAATTGACACTCAATTTGAAAGCTAATCAATACGGAAAAAAATCATTGTCATTCCAACTGGATTTGCTTCTTCTTTCACATTTCACCTTTTGCGACAAACCAGTATGTTCATTAGTTTTATACAGAAAGACACAAAGGATTGATAAAAAGATGGGGGTGGGTTCCCCAGTCTTTACTGTATAAGAGCAGGATATTTTGACCACAGCATATGGTTGTGTTAAGCTTGAAGTTTCTCTCCCTGAAAACTGAAAATATAGATATTTTGTAATCTTAAAGTGAATGGATGTTCAGCTAAGTTTTTTCCCTCGAAGTTTATATGATAGTCTGTTTACAATGTCTGCAACCACTTCCACCTGATAGCTGATTGATTAGTTTTATCTTTCTTCTGCAGGCCAGTTTTTCCTCCTTTCAAATTGCCTACATTGGACAGACTCAGAGCTGGTTATCAGCCAAGCCCCATAATTGCAGCAGCTATAGAGAGTAACAAAAATAGAGAAATAGTAGACTGGCTTTACTCTGGCCTCATGCCATTCTCTTTTGTTGGCTCAGGTTGGACCTGAGCTTCGGTACCCACTGTAACAGTCTGGCCTAAAGTCTGTAAGCTTCTTACATGCTCCACTGATGTCTGAGCCAAAAGAAATTAGTTCAATCATTAGAGGTGTGTCCAAGGCTAAGTGCTTGGGGAATGTGGATTGTAGAGGAGTGCATGGATTTTCATTATGACCTCGCTCTGCTCCAGAACTGGAAAGCCAGTTTCAGATGAAACCCAGTTTTCATGTTCACACGAAAGCATCATCTCTCTGGAATGAGAAAATCTGAATGTCTGAGGTTTTTCACCCTGAAAATGCAGAACAGGCTCAAAGCTCTCCTCCTTTTATATCTCTGTATATGCTGAGCACTTCCATTACTCATTTTTCATCCCCATCAAAATGATTTTAATCAAAGATTGTGAGACAGTATGCCTTTCTTGAGGCTGATTAAATGGGCACAGTCAGTGGATGATTTATATGGTGCGGTTATGGAGAAACGATTAGATGGATGCTGTGTGCAGCTGGCAGTTAGGCTCGACTTTGACAGTGGACCACATGTAAAAACAAACAAATATGCACCAGCATCCCATATTACAAACTGATGTTGGTTTTTAGCTTTTGGTCAGTAGATTTACAATTTGTGTATTTGTCTCCTGTATGTTTGCATGCAGGATACTGGTAAACATCTGTTTAGGCTGAATATCGGACTAAATCACAGACAGGGATTGTTTTGGGGTATGATGGGAATACCTATGTGGTAGGGTACATGGTTCTTACACAGCAGATACCTCAGGCAAAGGAATCACTACACAGTGAAGCACTGAATCTCACACACTGACAACAACACGCCAAGACTAACATCATGTGTCAGGCTCTGTGGTGTTGTATTGATTCTAAGCGTAGTGTATGTTGTTAACGCTGCACCTGGAGCACAGTGAAGAATATTTAGGGTTTCTTTTCATTATTATATTTTAATCTCTGGGCTCTTTAATAACATGAATTTATATATTAACTTTCTTTTTGTACAAACCATCAACCATCTCTGCTAGCAAAAAAAATAAAAAAATGGTTGCAAATTTAAGACAAAGCTAACAAAGTGTCTGCAGCCAATATGTGCTTCAAGTGGGGCAGATGGTTCTTGCAAAGATACAACACTTGAGTGTTTCTGTATATTGCGAATGGATTGGTGTTCTTTGCAGACCTGACAGAGAACTGAATTGCAGCTCCTCTCATCAAAAAAGTAAATATACTTGTATTTATTTTAATCCTCTTATCTCTAGACAGAGGACCAAGCTTTTAGGTCTACTGCCAAATCTACACTCCAATAGCCACTGATCAGTGCCATGCTCAAAAAGAAATAAGAATAGAGACATTGCAATATGTATTTCCCTCTTGTCAAAATGTGATCACACATGGCTGACTCGAGGCTCCCAAACATTAACCCAAATCAAAGCATAGCTTTGTAGTGACGCCTACATTTCCCATGTACAGCTTTAGGTTTGAACTATTTCCTCCCTTCACATCTAAAGTTCTTGTCGGTGAAAAAGAACAAAGACATCTCTGCATGTTTGTCAACCAGCAAACATAAAACCGTGGACACATGGTCTGACATGTGTAGAAATCATGAGCAAAGATCAATATCACACAGCTTATTATTGCAATACAGAACGCATGAGAACCATATGTGTGTCTCATAAACACAATACCACTTTTAAGAAGATCACAGATGAGTTTCACATGATCAGCCTGTCAGAGAGAGTTTCCCAGATTGCTAACTCTGCTTATGTTGAAACTACAAGCGTATACATTTCTGGATAATAATCAACAAGGAGAAGGTTTTTCATTGTCATCCAAAACATTGTAATCCACTGTCATCACCCTCTGAAGTGTCAGACAGTGTTTATCCCTCCAGTGAATCAAGTCAGATCTTTGCAGTAGCTCTTGAAGTCAAATAAAAACAGAATTACTAAAGCTTTTGCTTTATTTGTTTTCATTTTTCTCCAGAGGCTTTTGTATTCTTTTGCATGACAATGGCAGATAATTTCATGCATAAATTATCTTTTTTCCCTCGTTGAAAGACCACTGCGGAAACTTGTGGAGAGGATCAGAACATGCCGTGAAAATAAAGATGAAATGCTTTACAATGATCGATGAATTTAAGACGATCTTACACAGCTGTTTGTGATTTTCAGTATCTTTCCCCCTGTCGCATTGTGCTCTGTTATGCTCATCTCTCTGAGTTGATGTATTTGGCTCGTGCTCATTCTGCTTTTTCCCACCTAGAAACAGTTAGTCATGCAACATATGGCCATGTTATTGTTATGATGGGCTTTTTACATAATACCACACCGCAAATGGAAAACAGAACCTTTCTATTGACTAGAATTTCACAGCAACACTCTTCTCCTGACTATGGGTTAAGAAGGAGCAAAAACATAACCCAAAGACTACTCTTCCCCTGAAACTCCGCACTGTTCACACGTTTCCTTCAGTACAGGACTCAAACATCTGTTTTACTTTTGCCGGAAACGGAACAGGCATGACTGGTGCCCCCCCTCTTGTAATGACTTGATCCTTTGATTATAGTGTTGGGAGAAAAGCACATGAGTATGTTCCTAACTTTCCTTGAGGGCACAGTGTTGGCACATGAAATGCGCTTTCATGAATACTCTCGAACAAGTGAGGCTTAATGGAGACCATCAGAGCATTAGTGTGTGTGTGTGTGAGAACATTTTCCAGTTCCTGCGGCAATAAATTACCGCTCATTTAGACGTTGCACCATCAACAGTTTTACACACTTGCTTCTCGACAAACAGTGGAGTCTCTGCATTGTGTGATTGATGTTAACCTTGTTATTATGGTTCATTGCAATTTGTAAATGGTTAAAGCGTGGGTAGTTTTTGAGTCTAAACAAAGAGTAAAAAATGAGGAAGTATTCTGCGTAACTGTGGAGAACAGACACTCAGTCTCTACATAAATATACAGTTCTGATCAGTTCAGTTCGCTGGAAAATAAACAGTGATATTATCAGCCTCTTGGCTGTGGTTTGAAGGTTTTCCTATTTGACTGTTGTGATTAAAATAAATGCGTCTCATGTATTCAATTGTCTCGTGTGTGTATATGATAATAGGACTGATTATCCCCCTTGGCCTATAATGAGACTGAGCATTCAGCTGATGATCTGTATCAGTGTTTTATTTTACTGATCATTAATTAGTGAGAAAGTGCGCTACTTTGGCTCCACAGCTAGTGTGTCTTTCCCTCTTGATTTCCTTTTACTCACCACTTTATCTTAATCAATACTCCACTCATAACACATTCTGATTGTCTAGAATCACGTGTCTGTAACTGTGACCCAAGTGCACTGTAATTGTAATTGCTAATACTGTATGTCCTCAGTGCTGAATTAGCTACCTAAATCAGTGATTGGCAGCCAATCAGGAACAAATCTATTATTTGCTACTGCTTTTTTGTCTCTAAACTAACTTAAATACTTGGATTGTTTTGGGGTCTTTGACTTTCCAGAGTTGTTTTTAATCGATCAAGTAGATACTGCTGAAGCTGTTTTTTCATAACATGCTTGAACTTTACTGCCTTCTTATGCTTTATGCTGTAGCTGATTTATCATATTCATGTCAGTACAGAGAGCAGATATCACCTTAAAGTCATTTTAAAAGGTAGAGTTAATAGAGTGTCTCTGTATTAAGCAACAAAGCAGCAACATTTTTTGAGATTTATGTCTCCGAGCAGACTTTGTAGATGGTCTTTCCATCATTTGTGTTCCTTGAAGTCAAAGATGAATAACGTAAGTCTTTCATTTACTCATGGTTGTGCTTTGAAGAACATCTTGTTTTCCTGTTTGACCTCACGTCCCTTGGGGCTGCAAACTTCAGGTTAAAAACACAAAGGAGCCCATTATTAAAATCATCTCTCCTCTCTGAGAGGTTCTCGTCCATATATCATAAAGGATTCCTGGATGATTGGTATGCTGGAATTTGTAGTGCTTAGACACCAGATATGTTTCCCCAGTGCCATTCCTGGAGGCAGCAGAGTGTGACCACACTGCTGTCTTTGGACCTGTGAGTCATCTGGCACTGCTGTCAGCTCAACTCCAGAGGTAGAAGGTGTCACTAAAGAGCCGACAAACAAAAGCTCATTTGAAAAAGCGCTGAAGTGGTGAAGTTTAATCAGCTCGAGCGATCTCATACCTGGAGAAACAGTCCTGAGGCATGAGGAGACATGCTCACAGTGCTTTAATCCCAGGGTCTCACGTTCGCTGCTATTGTAAACCGAAACTCTCCTGATCATACACATGGCTCTGGCATGGCTGCTCTTAAATCAAATGGCTTATTTTCTCCTCTGTGTTGCCTAAATGAACCCTCTGTTGGTCTAATTAAACTTACCCTCACCTCTTACATTATGACCCAGACATTTAAGTCAGGAATGATCTCAGCTCCCAGTTAGGAGTGTGATCCTACAATGCCAGTCTTTAAGTGGTGACTCATGTCCAACTGTGATGAATGGCTTTGTTAGTAATCCTCTGGGGAATTAAGCCGAAAACCCACCTGTGCACAGGACATGACGGAAGGCTCTTTAACCTCGTGCCATGATGTTAAAATTTAATACGTGTATAACCATGATAGAAAAAAGCCCTTGGTTAGGAGTTAAAACAACTGGGACTGTAACAGGATGAAAATTTAGTAACTCTTTGCAGCTTTGGAAGGCTATCATCTCTGCAGGAGGGGTCACTGAGCTCAGACTCCCTAATCTTTGACAGCACATGCATTTAATGAGTGTTAACATCCCTGTAACTGTTGAGCATGCCACTCTTAAACCATGGCTTTGGCTTATGTCTACACTTATACTGATTATTTTGAAAAAAAAACCCAATTTTTCTCTCTCCATTTACAAGAAATAAGATAATTTCTACACCAGATGTGTTTTTGAATGATCCCCCGTCCACGGTCACAAAAGCATGTCAGGTTAGTAGGTAGCTTTCAATCTATAGCTTTAAACACCATAGAAGAACATTGTACCCATACACATTGAAGGTCCTACTAAGTTGTAAATAGCATTCCTTAAAAATTGTGTCAAGTGGCAAATAAAAAGTTAGAGCATGATGTATTTATCTGTCTCCACACCCCAGTATAATGAAGAACAGCGAGTTCTCTGTGTAAACATACAGTCAAACCCAACTCTACCAAGCAGATGTAAACAAACCAGTAGCCTGCCATCTTGGTGCATGTGAAGTACATACACATAACAGTCATCTTGCACAAATAGAATACCCCAAAACTTTCATTTTTACAAAGTCGAGTTTTCGAAGTCTCAACTTCAGAAGGCACTCACAAAACCTCATTTTTTTAGTGATCTAAAACAACAGCCTCAGTCAATGTGCAATATGGTTTAGGGCTTCCTTCAGATTTTGAAATCTGAATGCCAAAATCCTTACAGAATATTCATTGGCAGCTATTTATATACCTTGGCAACATGCCCAAGTAAAGCCTCTGTGTCAGAAATACTTGAATGGACTCTTCTGGTTGACTGCATGCATTGCCATGTTGTAACATGAAAAGGGCCTTCTCCAAACAGCTGCCACACAGTTCAATGTCTAATGTAAAGGACTGCTGGATAAACAAAGACAAGGATTTATGGGGAGTCATGGATCAACCTTGGCTTGACTGCCACCAATGAAGGATAAGCTAAGGGTACACTATGACTTGATGGAAAGTGGGGGATGACAAGCGGACATTGGTTGTGGCCAGGAACCAGTGCTGCTGGGGCAGGAAGTGTCATGAAATTTACATTCTTAGTAATCACAGATACTACAAAGAGTAACACATCTGCATAGAAACCCCACATTTTTTAAATCTGCATGCAAGAGCACAGTTAAAAACTTTTGACAGACCCTCAAGAACAAACTGCAGTTTACATACCTGCACAATTCTGGATGTCCTGGTAATGTTGTGTTATTTAACTAAAACAACTGAGTCCTTGGCTTCCGTTTTCTGTATCGCAAACATGCTGAGACTTGAATCAAGTTAATACTATGTTGTTAACTTACGTAACATTACATAATTGAGCGGAACAACACTAAATCACTCATGGAAATGGTCATTTTGTTCATTTAAAGAGGGTGGAAGAATACATCAGTGTATATAACACAGTTACATCCAAACATTTTTTTAAGCTGACAGGACAATCACTTTTCTCAGATGGCACAAAAAATTCTGCACACAAACTGAATGTTACAGGGACTCTTATACATAAACCTTTAGCTTTATCTATTGTCTTGATTGCATATAAAGGCGAACTTCTTTCACTCAGGTGTCAGATGTAAAAATTCTGGTCATGTTACCATGCAGTATGTTTTTGTTGCTTGTACAGTTTACTCATTTGCTTTTCTGTGCCTGCCTTAGTTGATGCCATGCTGTTATCTTCCCTGAACTCTCCTTACAGATGAGGTGAACGTTCTGCTGGAGCTTTCCCTTCAGGTGTCAAACAACAGTAATGCATCCATGTCTCTGGATGACAGTAGGTGTCCAGTGTTACAAGTGGGACAGTACTCCACCTTGGCTCTCCCTCTTCAACAGCTCCTCACTGACGGGTACGGTTTCATCAAATTCATTCACTGGAACTTTTTTTTTAAAATATCATCCTTTTTAAGCTAAAGTTATCTGTTTGTGTGCAGCCCCTGTCCACAGAAAGGCTGATGGGTATTCTGTATGTTTTCAGAAGGAGTACAGGTAAATAATTTGTGTCCATGTTGTTTAGATTTTCAGATGAGTTCAGTCTACTGCTGCAGCTACGGAGTCTACAGAATGATGAACACAGCGTCTTCACCATACTCAGCCTGGACAGCCACATAATGCTGCAGCTACTGATCAGCAGTCACGCCATCATCTTTATAGGAACACAGCAAAGACACTATGAGTGAGCTCCCTCTTTCTTCCAAATTTGATCGAGTACAGAGTGCTTTAAAACCTCTAAAGCAGACTAAAGAAGCTTTGATTTATGATTCATAAGCTGGAGTTGTTCAGAATGTACCGGCAAGAAAAAACAAATGGCATGCTTTTGACTTTAAAGCATTACCCATTATCCAAAAAATCCAGTTGTCAGCATGTGATTACAACATCCATCTCAGGTAATTGAGGACCACTCATGCCCATTCCTGCTTCTTGGCAAAGTTCGATGCAAATCTGTCAGCAAATTGAAGGACAGTTCTGCGGAACTGTATTTGTTTGCAGCCTGTGTGTTTGTGGGACTGTAATTTGTATTTTGCCGTCTCTTTGGAGGGATGATTTATTAGCAGTCTTTTGGCAGGTTTCTCCCCTTGAGGAACCAGAAGGTTAAGCAATGCATCACTGCAGACAGCCGACAGAAATGGGCCAAAAGATTGACACACCTACTGTACTCTCCTTCTGCTGTTTCCACGTAGTCATGACAATTTTAAGCCGATGGGTCTGTAAAGCTGTTTCAGATCATTAGGGCGACTTCAGAGGTGTTAGGGTGTACCGCGTTTTAAAGAGGTGTTTTAATCCTCTAATGGCCTCGCATGGATACACAGTTGATACTCAACTACTGACAGAGGCTTGTGTTGACCTTTGGATACATTCCAGCTGGATGAAAACTACAACTGTGGGATAAAAATCTTAACTTTATGGAGTTAGAAATCAGTGTGCTTACGACAGACTTTGATAGTATTCTCCTTGTCTACTAACTTTAAATATTACCCACCACTAAAAGGAAATAGTAAACCCATTCAAAGCTTGATATATGGAATCATCAAGGTCTCATTAGTGTCGCTTTATCTTGAAAGAAGTTTTTTGTTCTTGTACTATGTGGACCGAAGAGAGATTCAGAGTCATTTACTTTAACCAGTCCTCTTGATCTACAGTCCAAAACCTACTGTTCAGTAAATGAAGCAGTTGATCATATGGAGATTTCAAAGTTTTTAAGCCATAAAGCCTTCTTTAAACTCCTGTTCTGATTAAAACATGCAGGCATGTCAAGAAACAAAAGCTTGGAAATTTTATGACCACACAACCCATGTTTCTCTATCAGGTTTCCATTCACTGGTCTGTCTGATGGAGAGTGGCACCATGTGGCCGTCAGTGTGTCTGCCAAGCGGCTGGCCCTGTATGTGGACTGCTCTCTGCTGGAGAGTGTGGACTGGGTGTACCACGGCATGGGGGTCAGCAGTGACGGGCTGCTCATGGTCGGAGGAATCATTGAGGCGTTTGAGACTCCATTTGAAGTAAGTGGTGTCTGTCTGGTTTAATGTTCGTCCTGCTCTGTAACTTGAGTTTTCTTTCCTTTTTTTGCTTGATCATAAAATTAGGACGAAGAGGTCAAACTCTCAGCTGAGTATCTTAAAAAACCTTCGATTTTTATTTTGCATATGCGTACGATAACATGTTTATTACGAGATGGTTTGTGCAATAGCCACATGATATCTGAAACAACTGGTCCTGGGTTATAGGCCACATGTGTTTTGTCCGGCATATGTGAAGTTAGTCATGCTAAAAAGATATGCATGCCTTCTCATCCATGCACGCGCATACACATACACAATACACAGAGGAAGGAACACACAGGTAGATATTTCTGTCCACAGGCTCTATCCAACCGTGTTTCCTTTTCATCACAGACACAAAGAGGCGCAGCCTGTAATCCTTGGAAACCAAGTGTTTGTTTTCCTAAAGTGTGCATAGAAATCCCGTAACCTGCTCAAAGCACAGCCTGAGTTACCTCCCAAGAACCAGTGTTACATAAGATTACAGAGGAAACACTGATGACTGTTTGGATCGAGGATGATTTAGGTATCCTCAACCCTTTCCCTGAAGGCGTCTCACTTTACTTTATTTTATAGCCTTTAGATTACACCAGGAATCCTGTAGAGCAGGGCATGTAAACTTGTAAGAATCGTAAAACTTCAGATTTTCCCCCTACATTTGAACTCTAACTTTGCATTTATTGTAACAGAGATGTATTATTATGCCAGAATGATGTATTTTGTATGTATTCATCAAAAAAAAAAAGACACTACATTAAGTTGCTCACTCCTTTAAGTTTACTGTCCAAATACTCTTTGGTTATGGCCATTTCCTTAGATGCAAGTTACAGCAATCAGTCATTTAGCCAGAGGATCAGAGCAGACAGTGTGAGTTTATCACAATGAGGTGAGGTGGAGCGACACAGATGCAGCATCTGGATCCGTTCTTAGCACCAGATAAAATATGGATTCTCCACTGCCTTGTTCCCCCCGATGACAGATTTTTACTGCGCTCCAAGGACAGAGCACGTCCACACTCAGAGGTGGTGACAGTCTTCTCTCCAGACAGTCTTTTGTATTATGCAATGCTAGTGCTACATTACTGTATCCTGCTTTTATCTATAATTTTCACTGTCATCCGCTGAGCTCCAGCACATGTTTGGCTGTCTGCATTCATCCCAAAGCACAATGTAGAGAGCAAGATCCCGTGAGCATGCACTATTAGGCTGATGGATTCTTAGAAATCTTTATTTATGTGTTCTCATGTTTTTATGGGGATTACATTATTCATTTGTTTTAATACATTTTGTTTCCTCATCTGCATTCAGTTTGACAGTTACATTTTATTGGGGACTTAAAACCGACTTTTAAACATCTTAAAGATGATCAGTTAAGAACTAACATTAAACTTCTCTGACTGTCCTCATTTTTATTGATATTATATTAGTCCCAGTTATTATGACCAAATCCAGCAGCTGCTTTTTTGTGAGGGAGCCCTGGCGAGTCGATCACCAAGTGCAGCGGAGTTTCGCAGCTCAAGGAAAAACATTTCTGATTATTACTTCATGGAAATACAATCAGGCCAAGACACTAAGGCAGAAGAACTACCCCGTCAACAGTGCAAAATGATTATTATGATGATTATTACTTCTTGGAAATGATCCGCTGCACTCGCCATCGACTCGTCAGGGCTCCTCCCACAAACAAGCGGCTAAAAAGATGTTTGGTGGCTAGTACTATGGCTGGGACCCGATAGGTACTGTTGATGAAGTTAGGTGCTGTTCTGAGCATTATTTGTGGCTATAGAGTGGCTTATTGGTTGAGGTTTGCATGTGGAGATGTAGACCGCTGGATATTGCTATCGTATGGTTGTTACTAAAATTGGTATAACTAGCGAAGCAAGCACTCTGCAACATTCATCTCTCGATGGGGTGTCTAACTTGATGTTAAGGTGTGTTTGACCCTAGCTTATTCCTATGTCGGAATACCCTTTTAATACGCTTGTGCAGTTTGAAGTTGTTGTTGCTCTGACAGAGCGTTAAGCTTTTAGAAGGACAAAACTCTCAAAATTCAAAGTCAAGTATTGAGACAGAATCAGAAGTACTAACAACCTCATGGCCCTCACTATCGATACAGTATGCAGGATCCTTTGTCTGTAGACCAATTTACAGTTTTAGGAAAATCTCCCACATAAACAAACTGTCTTACTCGATGAATATAAAAGCCAAACTGAATTGATGGGCTGCAAAGGTTTAGACACCCCATAGACCTAATATTAGCTGCACTACTTGATGTCCTTTTGGTTTGAGAAGGTGTTTAGTTTTAGGTAACACAGACATAAATTGATCAGCCATAACATTTTGACCACTTGCAGGTGATGTGAAATGTATTTATGATCTGTTTACAATAGCCCCTTCAGTGTTTGGGGTATGCTGGGCTGCAAGTGAACAGTTTGTCCCTAAGATGGTATGTTAAAAGCAGGAAAATGGGCAAGAGTCAGGATGTATGTGGCTATAACTTTGGTTAAAATTCTGGCGGTTGACTACTGGGTGGGACCATCTCAAAAACTGCAGCCCTTGTGGGGTTTCTCATTCTGCATTGGTCAGCAACTTCCAGAAGACGTCAGAGGGGAAAACCAGTGAATCAGCAACACGATCACTGGATGTGGGAATAGACAGTCCTTCCCAGTTTGCTGTGCAGCCCCATAGATGCACAATATCAGTCAGGCTGTCATAATGTGATGGCTGATGAATGATAGATGAAAATGATAGATGACAAAACGAGATAATTCTTTACTTTCCCAGTATACACATAACTGGGTTCAAATGATTTAAACTAGATGTCTCGTTTTGTCATCTGTAATGGTTTCCATAATGAGTTTGTATACATCAGTATCTGTCCAGACTTACTTTTACCTCCTTTTCACACAATCTACCTCCAGAAAAAAACATCCTTGACATTCAGTGTTAGGTTAAAATGCTGAGTCATGATGAAATAAAACAGATAACCTTGATTTCTTTAAAGTTGTGACATCTGTTTTTTGCATGCTTCGTAAAAACCCATCACTGCGTCTGTGATTGTTTTAAGACATCTGCCCTGTAACTCAACTTCAATCAGAATTTGAATCAGTAAAAACTTTTTTCCTTACATGAAAGTATACAGCAGGCTTTGCTCACTCCCAACATATGTGTAGTGAGTATTTTTAGGGCGTTATGGGTTTGTTCTGGGAAAGACTGGGTTTTTCTGCAGAAAACATGTGAAACATCTCTTTTAAAACAGCATTCTTCAGCGATGTGACTCTGCATTAAAGAAATTTTAAAAAGTTTAAGAGGTTCCTTGATACCTTGCTGTCACATGCTCACACCAGATCATCCTTGGAAGTGTTGGAAGCAGTTTATGAGGATGTGGATGAGACCAGTGACTCAAGCTGCTCATGACTCAGCATTTTTGTATGGACAAAGGTTCTTGTTCTGGGTGAGCTTGAATCAAAGTTTTCTACAGCCAACAGTACATGCTGGTTGTAGTTGTCTATTCTGGGATCTGAAGAGAGAAAACCTTCAAGATGGTTAAAGAAGTGAATAAAGAGGAAGGCTCGATTGTTAAAGAGAGGTCATGATAAAAAAGAAGGATAAAGATAGTAGGTAGATACAGTTAAGTGAGAAGTGTTTGTGAGGAAGGTGAGAGTAAGGTTAGAGAAGTCACAGACGGAAAAAAAGGAGATGTTTTCCCATGAACAGGGGAGGTAAAGGAAAACAGGAATTCCCTCTTCCTGTTCCTCGAGAGCCAAAAGCATCATAATTTTGTTTCCCCTGCCCTCACTGTTTGGCTTCATCTCCTTTCTGAGCCTCCAGACTCCCCCTCTAAGTTTTGGCCTGACTTATACGAAAAGCAGGATATCTTGGAGAGTGTCTGATATTCTGTATTTGGAAAGTGCCTGTTTTCCTGCTGCAAAGCTCTTTCCGTCCCTCCTCTGATATCATGCTGCTTCAGACTGAAGTTGGATTTGGGCCTGTGTCCTAAGATAGGGTTGTTATTTTTTTGTGTGTGCTGGCAGCACCTCAGTTTCAGAGTGCTTCTCACTGGTGTTTACTGTTGCATGGTAACAGAAATTTTCCTATAGGGCTCCAGCTTTCCTTACTATTGAAAATCAGGCCTGTTGCACGTTGCTCTTTATGGTTTACATTTGCTTTCTTTTAATGCTGTTATACAAAGACAACATGAAAATAGTTATTTGAAATCATGTAGCAGCAGCAGGAGCTATAAACCTCGACATGACACTTTAGCAAAAGGCGTTGTTAGTTTTTCCTTTGTTTGGATTTCTGGATTTATCAGAAGTCCCAACCTTTTTGATTGGTATGTACAGAGTAGCAACATTGATGTGCAAACAGTGAGAAAAGGACACTGAGGACATGTTTGAGGACGTTGAGCACCGAAACTACTCTAACCTGGTTGTAAAGAGGATTGATTCTTCTAGCACATAAAAACTATGTTTAGGGACACAGACCCTCATGTCCCTGCCTAACTGTTTATCTTTGAGTTTGGCAGGATGACAATGACAATACTTTTTTTGTTTTCTTTACAAGAGTTTAAAATCCTGTTTTAGTTAAACATCCAACATCCAACAAGACAAGTTTTCTTTGTTTCAAGATAAAATTTGAAAATAGTGCAGTAATAAAAAGCATGTTCATCAGATGTCAGATGATAAATGGTTTCTTCTCTTTTTTTTCTATGCACTCAGCTCTTATACTCAAGGTAAAGCAGAGGAAATAGAAACAATAATTCCTTTTTGGACTGAAGTGTCTGTGTTTACATTCTGAAGATAAAGAAATTCATTCTTGACTGAAGGATCTGTAATGAGGTTGCAGACAGACAGGTCACCTTTTAAGAGATCACAGGTGAAATCCTCTCTCTTCTGTTCTTCATGGCCAAACCCCAAACTCATGTAAAGATGTATCAGGCTTGAGGAAAAAGTCAGTTAATTGTTGAAATACCTCTCTTTAACCATGAAGCACGAATCCAAAACTGTTACTGTTACAGTAATGTGATGACCACGCTGAAATTATGGGATCTGAGAACATGCAGGGGGGCAATTATAATTATTAACCAATCTGATACCCCTACCACCCACACACAGACAGACACACAGACACTGTCTCTTGTGACTCAACCTGAGGCTGTAGGTTTTAAATATCTGCAGAATTTTTGTTTTGTTTGATTAGATGTCAGGTTGAGTAAGAGGAATTCATGAGTCACAGTGAAATGTTTGACCTCCAGTGACCCCCATTATGTGTGTGTCCACTAGTTTATATGCCTGTGCATCAATGTATGTGTGGACAAAACTTTCCCCTCTATTTAAGTACACTAAAATTATAAACTGTTCATTAAATCAATTACAATGAAGTAACAGCTCTCAAGGCCTTTTTTTGTCTGTTTTGTGAATTGCATCTGCAGGATGTTCATCTTTTAAAAATATAAAATGTCTTAAAATGGTAAAAAAAAAAAACATGTCAAACTTGAGTTTCTATGTGCTTATCCTCTAGCCTAAACTAAAACATATTTAGTTTACAGTCAAAGAAAACTTTACCGAACAACAATGATTAAAACACAAGATGACGCAACAAGAGAATAACAACCCGAGCTGATTTATCTTTCCTATGTTGCCTGCTAAGACTGCAAAAACAAACTGCACTTAAGTTCCAATTTATTCTCATGTCTGTTTGGAACTTGTTATCGTCAAAACATAACTCAGAAAATATGCATGTATTTTCACTTAGACATGAAATTGGTTTGTCTGTCTCTGCAGGGTCATCTACGACAGCTGACCTTTCTGATGGGCGACCCAGACGCCGCCAAGCAACACTGCAGTCACCACCCGCCCCGCTGTGGGGAGATTGCCCCCAAGCCTCCTCGCTCCCCACGCACTAACAGCGCCCTGGAGGTGAGGAAAGATGAATGGAGGAGTGAAAGAGAAGGGGATCAGACAGAGTCATGTCATTTTCAAGCATTGTTCCTTTTGAATTATGTAAACAGCACGGCTCTGACATGTCCCTGAGGTGTTTAAGGTGAGACCAGATGTCTTTTCAAGCCCACAGACCAGACACCCAGACTCCTGCAGTCAATACTCTGACATACTCATATACAATGAAGCGTAATAAAAGCTCACTGGAGGATTAAAATAAGAACTTCACAGTCTCCAGTGGTTTTTGATCCAGTCTGGTGAGATTGAATCACGGTAAATGTTTGGTTGTTCATCAGTTTAACCCTGAACATGGATGGTTTGTGGTTCTCAGTTTTGGACATTTTCTCTAATGTGTCCGTACAGAATATGCTGCTGGCCTCAAATGACCTGGAAGACCTCCTGGGGGAAGATGAGTCATTTTTTAGCTATGACAGAACTGTAAGTTTGATTCTTTGAAACTTTTCTTTCATTGCTGTGGTGAGAGTTTCCTCTTTATTGAACAGTTAAAAGTCTCTAAAAAAAATCATGCAGTGCCCTAGTTTGCTGCTGTTGTCATAAAAGTATGTGACCCACTGACTGGTCTTGGACAGCTAAAGTCATGAGCCAACCACCCTCTCTGATGTCACAGTCTCAACCAGCCTGTGAAACCAGCGTCTGTCATTAATTACGGCTGCGGTGCGATGCCTCAGGCGTCTGAGGCAACAACCAGGCAGCCCACCTCTCGGCCTCTGCTGACTGGTCCACTTTGCACATGTGTTTCTGTATATATATGTGTGTGCCTGTGTGTCCTTTGAGACGCCTGTGTGGCTGACCTGTCTGTGCTCCGGTACATCAGTCTGTGTCTGCTCGCAGGTCTTTGTTGTGCGCTGAAAGCCATTAATCACGATGCTGAAGTTAAAACTCTTATGATTAAATACAGATTTTGCTGTATTTTTTTTTTACTCAAGTGGAGAAGGTGTGAGCTTTTTCTTGACATTTTTGGCAGTATTTATGTATTCTTTGTGATCAAAATGAGTCAATAAACCACCTGACAAACAGTTTACACTCAGCAGTAGCTTAACCCTCCTGCTGAGGTCTGCACCAACCTGTTTTTGGTTTTAAATGCTTAAAAGAACCAATTAAATTTGCATCAAGAATTTATTTCAACAAAATAAAAATAAAAAAATTGCATTGACTAAATAATAAAATGCTCTTATTAAAATTATGACACTTGTGGTGTTAGGGTCGCTGTTGACCTGATTAGATTAATATCTAATAATTACTAAAATCATAAGTGCACTTCCAGGCACCACACTGACAGTCAGATCCTCTTCCAATCATATGAGATTTAGTAAATTCTCATTTTGCCATGTTTTTTCCCAGCTCAAAAAACAACATCAGGCATGTCCAAAGATGTGAGATCAATTCAGTTTAGATGTCTGTATGAGGGGGGTACTGACAAAGAAAGGCCCAGAGGCCAACTACAAAAACTATTATAAGCAATAATTTCATGGATAATGAAGCCTAACAAGGTAACCTGGAGATGAGAACCAAATTGGATGATAGAGAATTGTTTTTAATGTAATTTACAGCTGATTTAAGACACGGTCAAAACTGACCCTTAACATGATGGGTGGGTAGTAAAAACTAACACAAGAGGAAGGCTAAAGTTGAATTGATAAGCAGTAAAGAAGGCCAAACAGCCCATGGAACAAGTCCAAAGTCAACCCTAAACGGATTAGCCCCACCAAAGAGCACATTTATGAAGTACTGACAGTATTACGTTCAATATTTAAAATTGGTGCTGGTGAGGAGGATTTAAAAAAAAAAGCGATTTTTCAATTGACCAGCTTTTTCATCCTAGACTTGTTGGATATGCGTGTTCACACTCTGCTAAATGAGTTAAGTACCTTAAAATATATCACGGTTGTCGACACTGGCACTTACAGAGCACACCTTGTTTCTGGAATCTGCACATGCTAAAAACGGAAACAGAACAAAGACTGGAAAAGCAAAGCTGGTTTTAATTTACATTCTCATGTCCATGCAGTCTGCCAGTCTAGAAGCATGGAGGATCTGGTTTTCGATCCAGTACACAGTACCGCCAGAACTGTAAGAAGTATAAGACAGCAGACCAAACCATGCTGTGCCAGCTCCACCTTAGAGTTTCCCCATCAGGTTGGCATTGAGATGCCTTTGTGATGACATACATGAAAAAGAGGTCTCCTGCTGTTTTCTGCTGTAGATCCATGTTTGCTGCAGCAAACTGCACCAAATCTGTCTTAATAGTCACTGAAATTCCTTCAGCAGGGTGCATCTCTTTCTCATTACCCTGCCTCTGTCTGTTCATCTGTTTCTGTTTTTCACTTTTTTTATTGTGTCTGACTGAATGTGCCTTCTCTGGCTGTTTGTCTGCATATGTCTTTCTCCTTATGTTTCTGTTGTCCCTGAGTTTTTGTCTGTTTGTGTCTTTCTCTGCACTATTTTCATTCAAACGACACATTTTAATGTTTACTCTGCTGAATTTTAATTGGTTTAAAAAGTATAAGAATATTTTAGTTAACTCTTTTTGTGTTGATCAAAACTGTTTTGTAAAAGCTGAATATGGTTTGTGTTTGGGGTCCTGGCTTCAACTTTAGCCGTTTTCATAGATTAACTTAACATGCATGACACAACATCTTAAACCCTGCATAGTCTTGGCTTGCTGGTGGATGCTGAGGAGGTTGTAGGTTAGAGTTGAGTGCAACCTTAGTGCATGGCAGCACTGTCAAAAGAGAGGCAGGGAGCAAGAATTCAAAGATATTTATTTCCAGTCATCTTAACACTCATAATATTTGATTAAAAACAATTTGAACTAATAAAAAGATCTAGACATAGATGAAAATTGTATTCTTCCTCCTTTCTAATTATGAAAAGGGTTGATTTAAAAAGTTATTATTTGTGTGACAAATTTTTGTATCGCACTGTTTACTTATATGGGAGGAACAAAATAAAATGAACAAATTTAATGAATGAAAAGGTTTGTCTTTAACTGTAGCTTATCATATAGGAAACAGTGTGAGTTAGAGAGTCTGTTTCTCATTAAATCTATGCAGACCAGACCTACAGGGGTACAGCTGTCACGTCTCTGGCTCTCCTCAGAATCTGCATGTTTTAAAGGAAAAAAATCAAATAACATTAACAAGATCTATTTCTTTTTCACTAAGGTCTGCTGCTGCCGTCTTTGAAGCGTAACATTACTGACCGTGGGGCCACTGTGTCGGGGTTTTCCTGACTTTGATGCATGTCCTGTCTAGGGCCAGCAGCTCCCCTGACAGGTGCTCTTTTTGGAGACATGGCACTCCACTAGTTAATCTACTGCTCCTCCACTGGGGGCTTAGATGTTGAACACTCCTGGAGGTCAGAGACCTTAATCATCAGACTAGAGTTATGAACTTCAGCACATGTTAATGGCTTTGAACCCTCGTAATCGAAATAACCTGAAGTCAGATTTGCTGTTTCTGTATTTAGGTTTTTTAATATATGAGTAGAGCAAAATTGCAACACACTTGTTGCTGGGCAGTGTGTAGGCTTTTGTTCATAAAGTATCTAATCTCCTAAATGATAGAGATGTGTTTTTTTCTTGGCAGTAAAGTAAGTGTGCATTTGAGTTAGAGGGAGAGGGAGAGCCAGAGCATGACAGAGCTTGTTTTTTCTTTACTTAACGTCAGAACGAGAGCAAATCCAGTTTGTCTGAGGGCTTTCAGTTTTATAAATAGTCGTCACACAGTGTCTGTCAGAGGTAGAGAAAGAGAAGCAGGCACATACACACACACACAAACACACACACACAGATATACAAACGTTTGTGGTGGTTATACTCCTGTTCCATATCCTATCACAGCCAAGTGTTTCCACTGGGGTCTCTGGAGAGGCCTGCTTCATAAAACTTGTCAAACAAAGGCTTTTTAATGGCCAGCTGAGGCAAAAACAAAGTGGTGGAAAAAGCGATCCATTATTTTCACACTACTCCGTGACTTTGTCAATCCACCGGGGTCCATGAAGTATTTATGTAGAGTCTGGCAGGAGTTGCTTATCGGAGAACTAAATCCAATGTAAAACGTTTACATCTGTAGAAAAGGTTTCAGCTGCTGATGAACAAATGCCTCATCAGATCCTGAAATTTGTTTGATTTTAAATCGACAATTGTAAAAGAGGAGAGTTCAGATCCTGCACCAGTGATGTAAACACTACAGAGCTGTGTAGTTTTGAAATGGGCTTTATTGTTCATGTCTAGAAGTAACAAAAAAGTAAGTAGTTCTCAACATTCTCTATGGATAGATTTCAGCTTCTTAACCTTTCTTTTAGTCTTTTTACTCACTGCCTTCACTGACTTCCTGCTGCTCGCCTGGCCAGAGGTGGCACTTAAATGAAGCAGTGGTCAGAGGTTAGAGCATGATCTTTTAAAGCGACACCATACCTCCATCTCACAATACAAGTGCAAAATTTCTTGATCTGATTAAAAATTTGAGGGATCTGATAATCTGAATCCACTGTTTATATGTTTTTATGTTTTATGCCAGAGTGTTAATAATGAAACCTCTTGTACTGGCCTCAAGCCAAAGGCTAAAGAGAGAAGATCCAAGAGAGTCATGATCGGAAGAAGTGTTTACATGAACACATTTCGGAATAACAATCAGCATAAACCACCCCTCTCAATCGGAATACAATTTCTTTCCGATTGAGCTGAATTGGATCAGAATGTTCCGATCGACATGTTTACGTGACACATTTTTATTCCGATCCGGCCCTTATTACGATTATTTGTGCCCATGTAAACACAGCTAATGTGAGATGTGAAGCCATAGTACTACCTGGTGGAGCGAGGGCATGCACAGAGGAGATTTGGCTGGCAGAGTTGCAAGGCTAACCGTTCACCCTTTCTGCAAACCAAAACATGCATTTAACTTTACAAAAACCACAGAGATCCTCGGGGCTGGTCCAGTTCACTGAAAAGAATCTCATTTTGGTAGTAAACTAGTGAAGTTAATGAATCTTAAGTTACTGATTGTTAAATTCTGAGAGCTGTAAGTCAGATATCTGTTAAATATCTCATAAGACATTAGGAATAAATTTATCCAGAAAATAAACACTTGCACATAAATCAGTATGAGGAGGACTTACTGTCCTAAAAGGAAGCATGTTAGAGAAATATATATGTGTATTTTGATAATCCAGTTTGATCTGTCTTAGATCTGTTATAATGGAGTGTCATCATGTCAGGAGAGTCGAGTCAGCGTAAAATGCGCTACAGTATGTGGACAAAAACCTGATCATCTTTTGACTGACTCGACTTTAATAGAGCCTGAAAGGGTTATGTTCACTGTGTTCGCCAAAAGCAACAAGCTCTCGTGCCAGATAACTTCATAAATCATCACTAATCTTAATAGTCACCTAATTCTCTGTTTAAATGGTTGTCTGCTGGAACAAGAGGGATTAAAGAGAGACAGACAGAGGATTTGGCAACTTTTCTCAGCAGCAAATAGAGATGAAGGATGTTAGATATGCCGATACAACGGCCAAACGTACAAGCTCAAGATGTCTGGAATTAGCTGCTATATCCATGCTGTCAACTCCAGTAAGTAGTTGTGACCAGCAGCAGGCCATGAATTTGGGTGTTTGATTCTGTGTTCATCTCTGCTGATAGATCTTGGGAAAGGAGTTTCAGCTTCTGAGACTTTGGATGTTTCCTCTCGAAAGTTTCAAAGGATCAAAAGTTGTTGCTACGGTTACTTAATAACTGACTTGAAATCAGTTTTCTGTTTTAAAAAGTGTGTTTTATGACACATATCAAACTGTGGTATGTGTGCCTCTTTGCTGTTCTACAGTGCCCGCTAATGGCTGTCATATATTTTTTACTGTTGGGTCGGCTACTTTTTAGGGCAGGGTAATTTAATTATATCCAACAGGGCCAGATTTGAAGTCCAGGGTTAGAAAGAGGACTGGGTTTTCTCAGCAGCATCAGAAATCATTTTTCTGTTTTTGATTAAGGCAAACTTTTAATTTTCATATTTGAACTAAATAGTGCATGAACATTTGTGCAAACCACAAATTGGGGCTGTCATTGCATACTCACTCTGCAATAGTTGGCATGTATATTCTCATAACTTTAAAGTCTAGGAATGGCTGCATCTCCTTTTCCGAGATCCTGGACCCTGCTGCGGCTCTATGTTGGGCTGTGCACCAGGTCGTACATCACCATTTGTGGGCTGTAGACAAACTCTGTATTTTGACCTCCGTCTCCTGCAATCCCTCAAGAAAGGTAGAGAAGTAGGGTTTTTTTATGGTGATGTCTCTGTATATTATAGTTGTAACACATGGATGCATTGGTAGTATAAAAAAAAATAGTCCTGGCAGAGTATACCTGTAGGTTTTCAGTGCTCAATTTTTCGCCTTAGCATTCTTGAAAGCTAGGGTTCTACGCACGGTCTTAATGTTTTAAACAACTACTACTTCTATGAACCACTATTTGGATTGACACTGTGCATGTGGAGATCTGGACAAAGTTGCTTAACCCTTGTGAACTGTTCAAAATTTACACCCTTTCATCCTGTTCGTGGACGTTTTTAGCCACTAACTTTAATTTTTTTTGCTCAGACCTCTTAATTAACCTCAGACCTTATCAAAACTATTATTTTTATTTTTATTGTTATGGATTTTAACCCTTTTAATGCCATTTCAGAGATGATGTCACTGATTTGATGAGAAAAGATTCAGATTCAGATTCAGACTTTATTTATCTCCTAAGGACAATTCTGTTCACAGTTACCCTGCCGTTTGCTCCATCCAAACACACAAATCAGCAGACAAACAAACCAGACAAGTGCAAGACATTAATAGCAGCCAGTAGACAGCCACATTCCCTTGTCAGTACTCACAGATCAGCAGGATCAGCAATAAATAGCTAAATAAGTACAAAAGCAGTCAAGTTCCACAGCGCAATGGTTAAAATACAATAAGATCACAGTATGAGACACAAGATAAGAAATAAAACAAATAAAACACTCCTGAAGCGCCAGTTCAGCACAGGCCCTATATGACCATCAGCCTACTTCCTGGCATTTAAAAGCCTGATGGCTGAGGGGATAAAAGAAGAACAAAAACAATGATTTTTGATATAAAAAATGATCAGAGGCTGGAGATTTTTTACGTGCTATCACACACTTGGATATGTCAAATATTCGTAACAAGATTGGCTTTGGTGCATTTTTATTTTTTGCACAGCACCAGATTTTAATAGTTGAGTCAATGTTCAAAAACCAATTCATCTGTCCACAGCAACCACTAATGTTTTAGAGTGTATTGGTTATACTGTGGGAAATTGCTCTAATAAAAGTTGGCAGTTTTATCAGCCAAGAATAATATGATAACATATTGATAATTCGAGACTCGAGACTAAAGAGCATTTAAAAACATGTCGATCCTTTTTGTGGGGAGCTTTTTCTCCCATTATTTAAGACAGATTTATGGACGTCTGCAAGCCCTGCAGCACTCCTTGGAAGTGTGAGTTTCTTTGCCTTGTAGATAGATAGAGATAGAGAGAGAGAGAGAGAGAGAGAGAGAGAGAGAGAGAGAGAGAGAGAGAGAGAGAGAGAGAGAGAGAGAGAGAGAGAGAGAGAGAGAGAGAGAGAGAGAGAGAGAGAGAGAGAGAGAGAGAGAGAGAGAGAGAGAGAGAGAGAGAGAGAGAGAGAGAGAGAGAGAGAGAGAGAGAGAGAGAGAGAGAGAGAGAGAGAGAGAGAGAGAGAGAGAGAGAGAGAGAGAGAGAGAGAGAGAGAGAGAGAGAGAGAGAGAGAGAGAGAGAGAGAGAGAGAGAGAGAGAGTCATGACACAAAAAAATAATTTACATGTATTCCTCACAAAATAAAAAGTTTAGAAAAAAGAGAAAAATTAGAGCCCACATCAGCCTCTGGTTTCTATCCCTGTGAGACACTGAGTGAGCCATTTTTAAAAGGTCAACACAATTAATTAGACGTCTCATAAAACAGTCAAATTAGAGAGCTCTGAGCATGAACAGATCTCAAACTGTGTGTGTCATCTTCCTGCAATGCAGCACAAAAAGATGACATACTGCAGCGGGAACATGTCCGAGCAGCATCAGAGAGAAAAGCAGTGGTAAAAACAGAGCCCTCGTTTTCAAGGAGACGCTATAACGAAGTCTGATATTAAAACAATCCCTAAAGTCCATGTGGTGTGTTAGAACTGGGATCCGAAACAAAGACTCGGTAAATGGCACACATAAACTTTAAGCAAACAGTTTGCTTAATTTAAACACAAAAAGAGGAGGAAACCTGCTTTGAGTTTGCAGGGAAAAAAAGAAGGAGAATGCTTTTGTTTTAAAATCAGCGTGACATTTCTACTAGCTGTCAAGCTTTCCTTTTGTGTGCATTACCACTGATTGAGCAGTAACTTTTCATCTGCTCGGCTAGGCTTGTATCTGTTTTCAATATAAGAATGAAGAAATTACAGACAGGCCAGACTGGCCCTGTAGTCAAGATGCACAAGAGAAAGTGTCTTGTAGTGAGAAGGGATGTGCAGATAAGAATGAAACAGTAAAAGAGGAGTTCTTGCACAAGTTGTTTCCCTGTCACTAAGAGGCACAATTTCCTCAAAGTGAGAAGCCACAGCATGCTCCAACTCATAATTTTCCTCTCCAGAACTGTAATTTAGTACAGAATATGTTTGCACTGAATATAAATCATCCGTGTAAATGCTCTGTAATGGTCGATGTTGTCAGGCTGCTACATCAGCAACCTGCAGTTTTCCCTTTTTCAGTTACTTCCCAGTAATAAACCACTCCATAGGCGCTGACATCCATACGCTACAGGTCCTGCTCTGAAATGCAAAAAAAGGATGATGTTTTCAGCACAGACAGCAGAGCTCTCTGGAAGCGATTATGTGGCAGAGAGATGTGCTGGGAAGTTGTTTGGAATTAAAAAGAGATCATTGATTCCCCCCACACATCTGCCCTGCAGTTCTCCAAGCGCCCACAGTGGTTCTGTTTGCCCTGAATCAACCTCCCTCTGCTCTCGTTTATTTTTATTGCAGTTTATGCACGACCACCTCTCCTTTTGTTCCTATAAGACATGAAGTAATGCTTCCTGTGGCGAGAAGATGCTCCCCGCAATTCTCTGCTTTAATGCAGTGGAGGTCTACACTCAGCTTCAAGCCCGGTCGAGTAAATCAAGCAGACCTCAAACAATCTTTGGTGATTATTTACTCTCAAGTTTTCTCTCAACTGTGGTTGTTATTGCTGAGTCAGGGTGCTGCAAGCCTTTCCCTCTTTTAACTGTCCTCCAGAGGCTTTTGGTTCTGTTTAGTTCTGGTTGTGTGCATATACAAAACCAGTAGGGATTCCCTCACATCACTTATGGTTCTTTCATTCTGTTTTTCTTCATTTAAAGGAGAATTTATTCACTGTAGCAGGTTTTAAGTTGCGGTTTGTATACTGTGCTTGCAGCTCTCTGCGTTCACATACTCACTCTCATCTTCAGCAGAGCTCTACGAGAGGAATGCCGGCTAACAGTTTGACCATTGTTGATAAAATCTGCTTCAACATCGGTTGCATATTTTGACTTTTTGAGTAAAAGAATGTATTCATCATGTAAAAGCCCGTACATCCTCTCTTGTCCTACTCTTCATCAGAGTTCAGGGGCCACCCTGGGGGCTCATGAGGCTGGGCCACAGTCTCTCATATGCCAGGTCAGATGTATTGTCTGTAAGAGATGTACGGTTGGTACATGTGGTTGGGTGTGTACCCGGTAGGTAGGTAGGTGTGTGGGTGTGTCTGCTGGGAGCTGGATCAGCCTCCTGTGCAGAGGTCTGCCTGTGGGTACAATGTGCACAGAGTTAAAGTGCAGACAGACCTGAGGTGTCTCCTGCAGTCATGCTCCACCATGTTGGATGGTACTTGCTGCTGGGCTGCCTGTTGCTGTTGCTGGATTCAGACAGATTGCACGTGCATGGTCAGAGGCAACGGAGAGGAAAGGTACAGCCTGCTCTAATCTGAACAGACCACAAGTCTATTTTCATTTTTTTAGAGTACCCTGATGCAGACCATTGTATTGAACCCAATGCAGAAGTGATTGTGGTGAGTGTAGCAGGGGGAGAAGACTTTTCTTGCAGAATAGAAAGTGTTATAGTTAAAAACTGTTTCAAACTCATCTGGAATTTTAACCCTGTGGTAATAAAGCAGAACTGCTCTGATGATTGGTTATCTGAGCCACTTATTTGTAGGTAAAAACATCAACAAATGTGAGGATGCTGTTCCGTGTGATTAATGAAATTAGTTTTCAGCATAATCAGTTTTTTATCAGATACTTGAGTTTGGCTTGTGAAAATTCCAGCCTTTGTGTAGCAACACTAAGAGCAGCCAATACCAATACTCAATGTGAATTGAGTTGGTGCTAATAAGCAAGACTCTATTGTCTCTTTGCAACTAATTGATCCAGTGAGGTTGTTTTTGCTCTCATATAGTTCAAGGTTTTCCTTCTGTTCCTTAAGCATGTTATGGTTTTGAATCCCAGGACCAACATAAGGATGTGGTTAGAGCTTTGATTCCAACTTTCAGTCCTAGTTTGCAGATCAATCCCAGATCATGATGGTGTCAATATCATGCAAAACTCCAGAAAGAAGAACAGTGTAAAGTTACATGCTGACTTTTGTGCACTTGGTATGATTTTGCTGAAAACACTCTGAAAAAGACATCAAACCACACCTACAGGTACAGCTTGTTGTGATTTGACACACTTAGACTGGTTTTCTGAACTGTGGGCTATCCGAATTCTAGCAGGCTGCCATTGTTGATTTATTCTTGTGTTTCAAGTTCCTGGGAAAGTTTGTCAGTATTGATTAATCTCTTGACACCTCTCAGCTCTTCCAAACACAGGTATGTGTCTCTGTCCTTTTTCTGAAAACATCAGAGAACTTTCATCCTCAGTATTTCCAGGCAAAACTGTCTACTACTACTACTTGCAAGACCAAGCCAGTCTAAGAACGTCTGCATACCTGTGTCTCGGTTAGATTTACAGACCTTGCCATTTGATTAGCCCTTTTGTAGGAGTAAGTATTCATTGTCTGTGTGTGTGCATGTGTGTGCCGATGATAGCGCTGTAGCCTGCAGCCCTTTGTGTCAGGTTGAGAGGCCTCTATAGATTTCTCTTTGCTCCTCACAGAGGATCTGTCAGCCGCACATGGAGACAGACTTCTGAGCAGGCTTGTGCTGATGGAAGGACGCAGTTGTTTGTTAAAACCATTAATTTAGTCCAGGTGTGCTGCGACAAACATCTGCTCCGACTTTAATTTATGAACTTTTTTATCATCAGTGTTTGTGGAGAGCTGAGTCATGATATTTAAAAGTGTCCTTCTTTGGTAGACAGATTAGCTCATAAAAGGTTTTGGTTTATGGAGCTGATGGGATCACATTGTTCTTCTTTGTGCAGGTGATGAAGAGCAGCCTCATCAAGTCGGTATTCTAAATTACGTCTATTTATTTAGGCAAAGCAAAGGTCACTAGTGTTTCTTTTTAAAGAAAACATGTTGGCATATCAGATTTATTCCACGCTGAATCTTTGGTTAGCTTTTAACTGCTTTATACCACGCTGATACTGTAACTGAGACAATAATAAAACAAAACCGTGTGACAAGGTGATGGATTAGTGAAGAGTTACAAGTTCCTGCAAGTCAGACCAGTAAGAGGCTGCCTTAAAGGTCAGGAAGGTTCATCAAAACAAGTACAAGTAGAAATGCATCTGTCACCTCAGTGGCTGTCATGTATTAGCCCGTTACATTAAATGTCGTATTAGGAAAACAGTTGGATTGGAATTAAATGTTGAATAAAAAAGTGAAACACAACTATTTAATCAGAGCTGATGAAAAGTGTCTCTTTTTCTCTCTGAGTCTTTCCTTACATGAGCAAAGTGACAGGAGGACATTGACCATGACTGTTTGATCGTTTAGTTGACTGAAAAAGTGACATTGTGTGGCAAAAACATTCTTTCTCCTATAATATAGTATAGACACCAACTGGATCACACTCACCAATTGTGTCAGTAATTTAATCTTAAAGTCTCTGTACAGATTTTCCTCCAATCAAAGACACGTCATTACTCCCTGTGGAGTGGATGACATAAAACCTGCACTTGACCTTTTAGAGGGGTTTGTATTCTTCAGTTAATACGACATCCTGATATTATTGATCGATTGTGTTGGAATTTAAAAGTAATAACATAATGTCTGTATTGTGTTTGCATTAAGGTAGTAAAACCAGGAGCAGCTGCAGAATAGAACTTTGCCTATGAATATTTGTATTGGGATTCCGTATTATTTTGACACATGGTCAGTACAGCAGCAGGAGAACAGGTTAACACAGTACTGTGGCTTGAGTGAAAGTGGGTTGTCAATGGTTTTACTTCCTTCTCCATCAAATCACACATAAAAGCATCCTTGACGATGAAACTAAACCTCAAATCACCCCGATAGGTGTTACATTAGTGGGCTGATATGTGTGTCAGGGTGAGGACTTGATGAGTCTTAAGTAAATGTTTTGGTGGTGACTGGCTTGTTTGCGAAGAGCAACATGGCAGAAAGATTTGACTTTTATCACACAAATGTATGTATTTACCATTTGCATAAGGGTCCTGATGACTAGGAACATGGTACAGCAAATACTTACTCCTTGAAAGCTTTTTCAAGTGAAAAAAAAAACAAGAGCCAAAGTCTGGCAGGAGAAGAAAAAGAAAACATTATGAAAGCCTGTAAAATTATTCTGTCTCTTTTTCTGCCTGCAGCCATGCATACTGACACAGACTGAAACACTTGAGACCTGGACTGTCATTTGTTCACCTATAGACTTGGGTTGGGCCAAGACCTTCATTACTCATGCTGTGTCTCAGCTCGACAGTGTGCTAATAGAACACAAAGACGTGAACACACACAGAGAAAGTACAGTGTCCATGCTTGCCATACCCTGCTGTCTCAGCATGTAAACATAGTCTTGGCACATGATGTAAAGATCAAAAGATTTATTATGAAAAGTGTTTTTGAAAGTATTGGCTTTCTAAAGACTGTTTGAAAAAAATTAAAATCTCAGAATTGATAACCTAAAGGGGCTTTTCAATTGTATAAAATTCTTGCTGCTTCAAAAAAGATGCAACGGCTCCTGGAGTTGCCCAATATGCTTACAGTATAGTAGCAGTTCTCCAGGATTGATGTCCCTCCTAATCTCAAGTATCATGTTGAAAATAATGACTTTCAGAAAGATAAACAAACAAGATGAAGTAATAAAAATTGCAGTTGCTTGCTATTCTCACGGGCTCTGAAAACTGATTTATACTTCTTTTTCACGGTGTAATGGTACATGTTGATTACATAGATTTTGGTGCTGTATTGTTGTTATCCCCATGACTTGCCTCTGTCCAAGCCAACTCTTGTAGGTCTGGCTATATTTCCTCCCTTGTGAGCCAACACCATCTTTTGGATTAAAAAGAGTTTGATATTTTGAAGCAAAGTTGAACAACATCCACTTATACCCATATTACCCACAGAAGATGTCTTCCTCTCAGCCTGAGAACATGCATCTTCTTCTGTACGTGAACATAAATGTGACTCTGAGCAAAGAGGCTCTCTGACAGGAAAGGAAAGCACCAAAAAGTAAACACTTACCCCAAGATGTTCTGGGTCAGACTTTCATAAAGTTAGCTGAATCACCTGAGGAAGCAGTCCTGTCTTTTATGGTGTGTAACTGAGCTTCTGTGCCAGTTCTCTGGGCAGATGTTCACCATAGGAGCCAAGCTGACCGGCATCCTTTGTGTCAAATACTAGTAACATTTACCCCTGAAAATCTTGCTTATAGAAAGAAAAAAAAAGTTTTGAGTTGTTCCAGTTTTAATCCACATGACAATCAGAATTATGGTGTACAATGACCTGGTGAAATAGGATTTCAATATAGTTTCATAACAAACTGGGACATTTCATGGAGTTTATCTTTTCTAAAGTTGTGTAATGTTTTGACCGAGAGTCAGCCAGCTTGTCAAAGTAATCAAACAAAGTTTAACTCAGACTGGTGCTCATAAAGATATCGCTAAGATTGCTGGCAAAATAAACTGAAGGAGGCGATGTTGACCAAAGGAGATCTGATGTCAGCTTATCAGCTAAGGCTGGCTGTATGACTGAACCTTGATAAAACAGACAAAAAAGGCTCTTTGTCTTGAGTTATGGCACAGTATTTTGGTCTCTGTCCTATCTCAGCCCTTCATAGGTCTTTGTTTGCCCAGCCAGCTCTTTATTAAGAGCTTGGTTTCACTTCAGATATCATATCAAGGCTAACAGCTATTCTTATATTTCATCATGCTCAATAAAAGTTCGGTTTCACCGCTAATTCAGGGTATCGTTTGGGCAAGTAATTCATTTTGATAATGCAATCTTGATAATTTTGCATTGACAGTTTCCACTCGAGGTAATTTGACATCTTATCTGTCCTACCTGATCTGGCTCACAACAATGTGAAAGGGACTGATTTGATTTCCTCATGTTTGATTTTTGCAGCATTAAACAACCCACACCCTATTGACTGTATGCTCTCTCCCCCGATACATTTAATGCATTTTTGTCTCTTTGTTCACCTTATTTGTAGTCTTTAATTTAACATAAACAAAAGCCACATTAACAGCTCCATGTGGTTTTAATCAAAAACAGCTGTACTTCGTGCGCTACATGTTAACTTGAGGATACAGTCACATTCACTATAACAAATTTGACATCCTGATGTTTAACAGTCGGATCGCTTATCGTGCACGTCTTTTCACTTCAGCCTGATGGCAGTACCTCTGAGCTTGCTGATCAAGTCTTTGCATAAGCTGCTGCTGAGGCTGATGGTTATGGGATGGGTTTGGTAAATATTTACCCATTAAAAAAAAAATTATCTAGTGATGTGTGTATTTCTGAGGTCCCTACAGTAATCCTGAAGATATTCCATTAGAAACCACAAATGTCAATCTCTTGAGAAAAAAATCAGGGGATTAGAGGGTTAAGATTTCATCTTGTATCTGCACTAAATTTGGTGGTAATTCATGTAATACTTGTTGAAACATTTTAATCTGAACCAGACTTGTGAACCAAGCCTCAGACAGACCAATTCTAGAGGCATGTAGCTTTTCTTGCAGTGCATTTTGGTAAATGTTATTGGTTTACGAAGGCTTGACCCTCATGTTATCATGTACAAGTTTAACCTTTTGCGTGTTAAAGAGAGAACAAGAAATTTGACAGAATTTTATTTTAAAAGTAAAGTTTTTTTCTAGTGCAGGGTCACTGTTTACTCACTTATTTGAGTATATAACTTCTACAATGCACACTCCAGTTTTCATCCTGTGCTCCTGCTCTCAGTTTGACTCTCAGCTCCACTTTACAGCTCACCATTTCAGCCCATTAGGGTCCTCAAACTAAGTTTACAGCCTTTTGGCCCCTGTCCCTCTTCCTGTGCCGCTGGTCCCTAAGGCCCAACATATTGATGTATTTTGTTATGTGTATTAAGGCTTTTTGACGAGAAAGGGGATGGGGCTGGGTCGAAGTGTTTTGGGTGTTGTTGATTTTTGAGTTTCCCCTTTCACCTCTGCATACCACAAAACTTTTAACTGCTTTGTTTGTTTCTCTTGAAAGATTTGTTTGTAAGAGTCAATAAATAAGTCAATATTGTGGCAGATCTTGTTATTAAACAAACTGATTTACAGAGAGTACAATTATGGTTAGTTTCATTACTCTTTATGGCTCAACTTTGGCATGGCAATAAGTAATTTTTTTCTTGGGAACAGGATGTACATAAGTCAAAGGCAGGTGCTGCATCAGCTGTTTCTTGAAAGTAACAGAACTGCAAATATGGATGCGATAACCTTGGATAATGGAGGTCAAAGATCAAATATAGCCTCCAGCAGTGTGAAGACACTGAGTCCTAGGGATCAGTGTATCTGCTTTGGTTTGCATCCACCAAACATCTCAGTAAGAACCACAGCAATATTAATGAGAGACAGCACACTCAAGAAATTAGAAAAAAAATCCTGTAAAATGAGCAGATGTCTGAGAGGCCATGAGTAACAGTCCAGAAAAGATGAAACTTCAACTCTTGAAGGCCAAAATAAGACAGGACAGAAAGGTTTCAGCTGGGATTAGGGGAGTTAAGATTGATTTATCTGAATTCATGGACTGGTCTCAAAGCTGTGATTTTGTCGGCTGAGGTTTTGCTACAACATTTCTGCAAACGGCTCAGTGTCTTTAATCTCAGGCTTAGATGTTGACCTTAAGCCTTTTGCCAGAGTGACATTAGCTTGGGTTGTTTCTTGGGTAGCGTTAGTTTACAGGATATCAGGTTTCCAAATCAAAAATCCAGTCATGAACTTGACATAAAAGATAGTAAACTCCTAAAGTCTGTCCGACCATGCTCTGTAGAAAGATGATTGTATATCGGCGGCAAGAAAGATTGCACCAGATAAGACGCCATAATGACACCTGTGCTATAAAGCTAACAGTAAGCAGCAGCTTGAGCCCCTACCCCCTAATATTCAAACACTTTTCCAGCAGGGTCAAGAATGTTTCTCAGACTAAGGAATGAACCTCGAAAAGAGCAAGCAGCAATAACAACAGTGTCTTAATATCATGTGCAATTCAAATTTAATGATCCCATAAATTATGAAGAAGAAAAGCAATGTTTTAAATTGTTTTTAAGCACTGCTCTTCTGTTCAACATGACAGTGGGCTCTGTTGTACTGTCAACTTTTATTGTTTAACTGGCCTTTGATTTCGTTCTTTAGAAAATAAAAACTCACTTTAGGTGCCAGTTGGGCTTTCCAAAATCAAAGAGGCCGAGATATGTGTGTAAAGTCTAACAAATTTCTATGGTTTCTCACCCAACTTCCTGTCATAGTGAGACACCAAGGCATAGGCATGGCGTTGGCATGGGTGTGTATTGTTTGAAATTCTTCTGTAGGTCTTGTCTTTTGTCTCTTGAAAAAAAAAATCAAACACGGGGATTTTATTTTGAAAGACAATTTTGTCTTTTGTTTTTTACTGAAGTTATATTGAATGAAAATTTACTTGGGACTCAATGATCACTTCTTTCTTTCTAACTAAGCCTTTCTTAGTTATACTGAACTCTGTGTGTGATTTAATTATTTCTCTCCAACAATATCTCCTCAGGCAAAATGGGACACTTGTTATAAATTGCAAGAACAAGCTTTTTCACTTCTAAGGACTCTTATACGATTGATAAACTATTGGTTTGTGTAAGGGAAGTAATTATGACTAAATTACAAATTGCATCACTTTCATGTGAGTAATCTTTATAGGCTCTCAGGGAGAGCATTCCACACAAAAACACACATCTGTAAACTTCTAACTATTGACATCAAAAAATGATAAAATCCAGGGAAACATCTGTTCAAATATCTGAAGGGCTGTTCTTGAGCAAGCTCCAATACCTCTTTTCTTTCGCCTCAGAATGGGTTTCTGCGACGAGGGACTTCTAGAGGGGACGGCACAGTGCCTTCTGGATCCAACCGGAAAGGATCAGCAGGACGAGGGGATGTTTTTTTGATCGATGAGGACACTGACTTGTTGGATCCAACCTTTCAAAACGGAGGACAAATCAACCCTCAGTGGAAACCTTCCAGAACTGGACCTAAGGGCAGCCAAAAGGGGAAGCCTGAACTTCCCTCCAAAAATTTGGATGAAAATATCACCACAGATAAAAAGATAGATTCCAGTGGGAGGACTTCTTCACTGTTTCCTGGAAAACCGTCCGATGATGTCATTGATCTGGATATTGGAGGTACTAAGAATCCCTCAGTGATATTTCCCGCACTTCCTCGAATCCCTTCAGATCCAAAAACAACCACAGACTCTTCAACAGAGGAGACCAGTGATAGGTCCAGGTTTATCTCACCTACACCTCCTGTTGTCATCCCAGGCCCATCTGCAACAGCAGAAGTGGAGAAAGGAGGACCCATCACCACTGATGGAGGAAATGTGAACAATGGTAAACCGCCAAGGAATGAGCGCCCTGGCACTGTGACCATTGTATCCAGGGATAGAGACATGGTCCTGGGCTCGGATGGCAAAATGTACCGTCTCCAGAGAGGACCACCGGGCGAAATGGGCCCACCCGGACCAGAAGTAAGTAATGTTTCTCTTGGAACAATACTGTGGCTCAAGGCTCTTCTGTCAGTTGTGGCAGCTTGTTCCCCAATGGCAAGGGAAAGTAAGAAGTCATCCATCCTCATGTCAACATTTCAAAAAGAAAAAATATTATTGTAGTTTGTACTGGAGCAGATTTTTGGACATGGTCTAAGATGGGGCTGAGGCTTGTTTTTCCCTGATTTATCTCTTTGTTCAATGTATCATATCAGAGCAATGTGATGTTTGATAAGATAAAAAATATCAGGATGGGCCCTTTTGAATGGAGAAAGTGTGACGTCTGCTTATGCTTTCCAGCTTACAAGGACTGTTTTCCATCAGTGACCATCTGAGTTTGATCACGGAATTACACTGCTCTAACATATGTTGATCCACACGTCTTTGATGCTGAGATCTGAGCTCCAAGGGAGCCACACATTTATGGAGTCTCGAAAGTTTGTCATAGCATTACTCAATTGGACAATGGTACCCTCTGGCTTAAGAGTTATCTGATTGGATCAGGGGGGTAAAAGCATTTAATGCTGTCCAATCAGAATGCTTACCTGAGTTAAGAGATGGGTCATCATAGGGATTTCAGGCAGATAGAACCAGAACCAGACTGCACATCTGGTCCCGTCTGGGCCAGTCTCTCTGGAGTAACTTTGGCATAAAATCCATATGATCACTCAGTACGATTAGAGTGATTGAAGATGTCTGTCGGGAACATGAAGGAGGACGTCCTCTTGGCTTAGAGTTCTACTTTCCTCTCAGATCTTGCTCTAGATAGCCTCAAGCATTAGCTTCAACAAGAACTGTGTCAAACTTAATGCTTGAAGTAAAAGTATAGGGGACATGGTTTGGGAAGAGGATCTTAGTATGAGACAGGAAAAAGTCTTTGGCTTGCAGATTGCACAGACTATTAGGACACTATGTGAAGTGCATGTAAACCTTAACCTCTGCCATGTCTTATATCTTCACATAATGAGACTCTTCTGTTACTGTTTGTTTTGTTTCATCAGTAACTGTTTTTCTAATGGTTTCAGTCAAGTTGCAAAGGAAAATCAAATACGACAAATTTGAAGTATTAATTAGACTTAAAAACTCCAATTCTGTAAGCTTTTAAATCTTTTAGTGTTGAAATGCAATTTAAGGTAGGGACGTCCCAATTAGATTGTGGGTCCCTCTGCTGTCCTTTTTTTATTTTTAGTATCTATCAATCGATCAAATTTTATTTATATAGCACCGTTATCCCAAGATGCTGTCCATAAAAAGGGCAGGTCTAAACCACGCTCATTGTTTGATGAATTACCCTAAGATGGGACAGATTTGGCCCATCTCATCTAGCATGAGTGACAGTAGCAAGGAAAAACTTCCTTCTAACAGGCAGAAACCTTGGGAAGGACCAGACTCATGTTAGACAGCCACCAAGCCACTGCTATCTGTCAATAATGAGCCTCTGAGATGATAGGTTTGTACACTGGATTTTTCCCCATAAATGACTCAGTCAAACAAAAAAAGTAAAAAAGGTCTGTAGCTCAATGATATTCAGTCATGCTGGCATTGCTGAGCAAATGTGACAGGTTCAGATATCAGTATTAAACTAACTATAGTCGCATCATCTTTTTATTTACTTAAAACATTTATTTTCAAGACAGCAGGACATGCTGTGGATCCAAGATCAGACAAAAACCTGTGTTTTCTTCCACAAAGATGGGCTGGTTGTCCAGAGATAACTTAAGCCACCTTCTCTATTCTCTTTTTGACCTTTTTTTTTTGTTCACCAGGATATTTGTCCTCTCCTTTAAAGTCTAGCATTTGTAGCTTCATTCTTCTTTGTTGCTTTGGTGAATAGGCCATATTCTCTTAAATGTCAAGTTTTCATTTAAAGTTGGTGGTATTAAATGTAGCCTTACTGCTACCTGCCACCTCACTTAACAGTTGTGTTGCATATATTACAAGTTAAACCTCCTAGTTTAAATTATGTCCACACTGCTGACATTTAAGCCATGGGGTTGTATATTCTGAGTCGCTTACATGTTAGGGTTCTGCTGTAGATTGGGCTCAGTATATGACAGCTCACGTAAATTATCCGGTGAGGTTAATTGGCTCAAATTGCTGATCCCTAATCAGATAAAGATATGCATAGTGTCCCTATCTGATATTTGAGATCCAGACATCCTTGGTTTGAGGTGTTCAAAGCCTGAAATGCCACAAACCACAGAGACTGACAGTTGCTTGTTGCTTTGTTTGACACTCCTGAGAGCGGTGTTCAAGTCTGAAAATTGTTGAAGACAGTAGTTATAACGTTTGCAATTTTATTACATGTTGGCCTGTTCTTTTTACAGGTTTATCTCTTCAGTGTTTTTGTCTTGAGCTGTTTTATGAGTGATCATTGTTGTTTTCTCAGGGCTGTCCTGGTGAGCCCGGCCTGACTGGGTTTAAAGGTGATAAGGTAAGGGAAACTTGTTTATGACTTCAAAGTCTATAATGAAGTGCTAAGTCTGTGCAGTTGACACTTTGAGATTTGAGTGCACTTCTAATTTATTTATTTTTTTCATGTCTGGCACTAAGGCCAGATCTTGTTTTATAGCTCAGTTTCACCGGAGACATTTTAACACCTACTGCTATAAACTCCTGTACACTTTCCCATTAAGTCTGCATATAGATTATTCATACCGCAGCCCCGATGATTCAGCATATCACCAGTGTCATGTAATAATAGAAGAGAAGGTTGTGGTACACCAAGTAATAAACTGATCTGATATGCATTAACATACTATTTTCTTTTTTTCTCATAGGGTAGGACGGGCCGTGAAGGGCGTCCAGGAAAAAAGGGGGAACGAGGGTTTCCTGGCCCTGCAGGTTTACCAACCCTGTACCTGTGGAGGAACACAGCTGAGGAGTGGGCTGCTTTTCAGGTAAGACAACCTTACAGGGTCAGCGGTAGAGTCAGTCATGTTTCAGTAGATTCCTGATTCAGCTCTTGGAGTCCACATGTTGGGCAAGGCGCTCAACCCCATGGTGCTCCTGATGACAAATCCAGTGATGTACAAATGATATTAAATCATACTGAACAGCTCTTTTCAAAGCAGCCTCTACCATCAATGAATGTTGCACAGATGGTGAATAGGACATGTAATGTCAAAGTTAAAGGCTGTAAAAGTACAAGTCAAACTAAGTCCCTTGGCAACGATCCATCAAGCCATACCAGGGACACGGCTCTTTTCATGGTAATGGTTGATCTGTCAGCTTAACAACTTTAGCCTCAGCTGAAATATCTCAACAACAATTACAGGAATCTCAATTTAAAAAGGTTCAGACAGGCCCTTAAAGGTATCACCACAATTTAGATGATTGGATAGGATTCAGGCAGCTTTCGAGTGTATTTGATCTTGTAGGCTGTGGTTTTATTTTCTGTGTTTAACTACCTTATAAGGCTGTGCTCCAGTGACTTAAAACAGATTAACCCTTCCAGTGTGTCAGCTTTGTTATATCTCAGGACCTGTGATGCATAATCCTGTTTTCAATTGTACAAAATTGAAAAAGAAATCACACCCAGAGCCTCATGCTTTTACCAGCCAGTTCAGCTTTCTTTTGTTATGTACTGTATGTCATTATATCCCTACATATGTTGTTAATCAAGGTCACAACAGAATGATGGCAATGAATTGGTGGATTATTATGTGCATTGTGGGGTTAAGAATAAGATGCAGAAAAAGGAAAAATCTGCCGAGCATATTCTCCATGGCTAATATAACTTCAGCTGAAATAATACTTCTAATGTAGCTGACACATGACTTTCATTACAGATAAATTATCAGTAAAAGCATCTCTAAGAAGATGTGCACCTTTCAGATAACTTCTTCTAATATCTTTGTTCGGTGTTAGGGATCAATGTTTCTGTGTTTCAGCAAGATTTGATGAAAAAAGTGGCAAAGGTACACTCAGTAATTGATCGAACCAATTAAACATGCTGATGAATAGTGTGATGTAATCAACCTAGACTGATGCCTCCAAGAAATCCAGATATTTTACTCAGCCTCCACCAGGGAAAGCCAATAATGAAAGTACAAAATGCTAATTCAAATTCAGCATTTCTCTTCTTATCTGTATTTTTCTAATCAAATTATTCATTCATATATATAAAACAACAACAATCCAATATCAGCATTATATAGAGTTCATTGGCCATTGGTCTATCTACCCTTCAGATACCAGCTTTGGCCTTGGCTGCTGAGAAACCGGCATCAGAAGACGACTACGCCAAAGTATCTTCTTAAAAAAAAAAAAAACGTTTTTAATAATCTGATCAACTTTTACAGTCTGTGCAGGTACACAACCTATATGTTTTAGTTGCACAAGTTTTACAGATACAAAGCTGAATAATGTAGCTAAATATCAATAAGTGGAGTTGTAGCCGCTGGTGAACCTCTTTGGCAAATAGATAGATTTTTCAAAAGCAGGTTCAAAAGCAGTACAGAAAATTTAAAAAGATGCCATAGGAGACAAACTGTTTCTTCTTCTCTGTTTATGTTTGAGTTAAGCTAGGCTAAACCTATCTTTAACTTATCTCCCCCCAATCAGAAAGATGATACTGTTATCCAGCTTTTCGTCTAAATCCTAGTAAGCTTGCACATGGTAATCTTTAAAGCATCTCTCTCCTGGATGTCCATAGATGACATGGCTTTCCTTTGCTCTTCCACTCTTGTTTAATTTATTATCAGTTACCTGATAGATATCAAATGTTCTTAAAGGCTAAATCATCTTACCCTGACCCATGAGATGCCCCAATTATCTGTGAAACCTTGTGACCCTGCAGCCAAAGTGCGTGCAAGCTGAGGCTCTTTCCTCATCTGTTTAATATCTCTGCAGTGGCCACAGCTGCATGTTGTAGAGCACACCCAGCAGTATGTCAGCATGATGGAAACGGCAAGTCTGTTCCTAAAATAAGAGGCCTGAAATAAAAGTCTGTTAGTATTTTGTGGAGGCGATATGTTTCTGTAAGTGCTTTGAACTCTCAGTGGACAATCTGCAGAGGTCATTCACATACCTCCATTATTTTTCTGAATGAGAATGAGTGATGAACCAATGACAGATCTTTCACCTCATCGAGTCTTGGAGGAGCTTATGGTCTTCATTTAAAGTTATATGTTCCACTGAGGGAATTGGACCAGACACATGGTCTTTTTTTATTTCCCTTTCTGTTACTTTCGGTCATTCTATTTTTGCTTCTTCGTCTTCTTTTATTAATGTTGTGTTTCCATTTCTCCCTGTAGCAAAGCAATTTCTACCAATTACTTCGCTCTGGTTGGCCTGTAAGTATATTTTAACATTTAATACTCCATCTATTCTGGGGTCAGGTTTCTCCTGGTTCTTGTTGACCTAAGGCTGGTTTCTTTTTGTGAGCTTGCAGAGTAAAGAAGGTCCTGCAGGTCCACCTGGAGAGATGGGCAGACCTGGCATGCAGGTAAGGGATATTAAATGCAGATGACGAAGCTTATCTGATGACACATGGAAGTGTATTTGTTTTTCTAAATGTTTTAAACCCCTTTTCTGATCATTTTTCTAGGGGCCGTCTGGTGAACCTGGAGGGCGGGGACAACCAGGGATGCCAGGAGAGATGGTGAGTATGTAAACTTCTCTACCTGATCCACAGCAAATGAGAGTCCACTGATGTCTGATTCAGGGTAAATTAAGATGAAAAACATTGTACAAATAATCGCCTGATACGTTTGTGGATTGAGCCAGGCAAAAATCATAAGTCTGTTACATTTCTTTGCCCTTTCAGGGGTACTGTATGGTAAGAATCCTGTCCTTTATGTCAGGTACAGGAAATGATATCGAGGTCTGACAGTCACTCTTTCATGGCAGCTGTATTGCCGAGGTGTGGCCTGTGAGCTCTACAAATCCTTGTTTTTATGTTTCCTCTGAGTTTTTTTGTTTTTCTGAGCTTGACTGTGTCTGAAACAATAGATACTTTGGTCTACTTCCAGGTGGAAATTACATTAAAATATATGTTTTCATTCATATTCAACACTAGCAGCATCATTAGCCTGCTTCACTATTATAAATTACGTGACACTGAACATTTTCATTCACTTTTAGACAAAATATTGGCAATTTCCCTCTGGTATTTTCAAAAAAATACACAAGCCAGTAGTGCATCGTGACTTTGCGGTCATGTCAGGTCTCATTTCTTAAATTTTGATGATTCTTTTAGCTTCTTCTGTGTTTTGACATCTCCCACTGGTTTGTTGTCTCCTCATGAACCACAAACCATTTAACAAGTTTTGTGTTTTTCAAAAAATTAAGAGTAATATCAAAAACTTCCTCAAGCTGGACTCCTTGCTGTGGATTGATTTGACATGATGTGTGATCAAATTGTCTTTGGCATCATTCTTGCCGCTCTGAATTCATTACTTGTGGTTTTTTAACCAACGACAAATAAGTATCAAGCTGGTAAGTGAGAGAGCAGGGTAATAGTGTAGTTTCATTATGAATTCAGTCACAGTAATTGGAAATATTCATAGACACCGCTGCAAACCTCAGTGTGTCCAGCTGGTTTAACATGACCTTCTGCTGATTTGTCATAGTAAATCCCATAATATGACTTTTTAAAAATAGACCCACCAGTGGAAACAGGTTCACTGACTTGAACAACCAAGTGTTCAGTCAAATGAAGAGTAACAGAGCTGGTGGAGCAGCGTCAGTGTGGTTAGAGGGAGTGGGTGTTTGGAAACCCTCTGCCATGAACCTCCCAATGATGTAACCTTTCTCATTTTGAGAGAATAAGCAATGAAATTATATTTATTGCTAAATTAAGAAGTTCCATATTCTCCAAATTTGATTACCCTGAGGCGTAGTGACTTCAGTTTTCTCATTTTATTTTGAGTTATAAGTTTCACATTTTTTCCCTTGTTTGTGATTTGGTTCAGGGTCCCATCAGATTTGAAAACCTTTGACTTGGTTTGTTTAAGCCAACAGCCTTAAATGGTGAAGGTGAATTAAACTGTGTTACATCCATGTCAAAACCATCTTAAAATACATAAATACAAGCCCTGTTAGTACACTAGCCATATGGAAAGTGTGAGCATGGTGCTATATTGTATATTGTGTGAGGTCTCAGCAGGGTAATGAGTTGGTACTGAGGACTAAACAGTGTGGTGGATAGTTGGAAACACTCAAGTCGCCTGGACACCAGCCTTTGTTCTGTTTGAAGCCTGTGTGGTAAAAAAACACATGTAAGTTCAGTGTTTATGCATGTTAGTGTTTAAGTTAGTGTACATGAATAAAAGTCAGGTTTTTTCCAGACATGGCCAAAGCTCATAGGGTTTGTAGGATTACCTCATTGTCTTTGAGCATTTGTACATATTCTACACAGAGGAGATATGTATAATTGCTCAAAGACAATGAGGTAAAACAGTATATCTACACAAATACAAGAGTCACCTCTAAACCAGGATGGAGGCGGAGAAATGCATGACCGCCCTCTTGCCCAAATTTGGTCACCTCTAAAAATGGGAAAGACTTCATATAGTTTGATTTTTTTCTTTTCACAACTTTGAACCATAATGTTATTTTGGCTGAATCAAGGCCTTTAATCTAAGTTGGTGCCTCAAGAAGATCAGTTTCTTGGTTCCAAACAGTTTGAGTAAAAGTCTGGTGCAGTTTCCTAAGCTATGAGCAACCATGGCTGAAACTCATTCAAAACTATTAGCTGGTTCCACCAAAATCATCAAAAAGTTGACACCCATCCCCAGAGTCGCTTTAAAGTTGATAGACGATGATCTGCGGTTGGTCCTGAGATCGGTCCTCTCCCAACCTGTCACCAGGCAGAAGTTTTCCAGCAAGGCCTTGAACCCAAAATGATCCAGTCAAAAGTTAGATTGTGTTTACAGATTAAATTATGAGTCCATTGATGACCAGCACCTCTTGAAATCCCTTGAGTTAAGCATTTTCTCATTTTTTTTCTAAATGGTGGCGTGACTGGTCCTTGTGTTGGCTTCTGCTGGAACTAGCTCCAGTTTTTCAGTGCAACAAGTTTGCACTGGATTACTGAGGAGTAGATGTGTAAAACCAATCTTGTTTTTTCAAATGTGGAGCATAGAAAATGAAAAATAAAGGAATCTAATATAACAATGCACCTATCAACTATCTGCTGGCAGAGTCATTGCAGGCCAGTCTTCTCAACACTGTGTTTTTCTGCGATACCTTGTCTGCGTGATGAATGACCATGGTGAGTGGTGGGGAGGGTCAGTGTCTTAAGATCACCATCCTCTAATGTATTTATGTATTTATGATACAGTTTTCCAACAGTGTGAAGCTCACCATGTCTATACATTATCACGATTTCTCTCACTTAGATTCTAGTTTGACTTCTGTCGTTTGACTTTGTCTGTTTTCATTTATGTATTCTTCCTGTAAGTTAAGAAGGTGTCATAGCTGCTCACCAAGGCTGATGAAGAAGTTCACAGTATCATCCATCAGAATGATTCATGATTTCTGTCTGTTAGGGTGAGAGGGGTCAGCGGGGCCTTCCTGGACGAGCCGGGGCCCCAGGGAGAGACGGTGAAAATGGAGAAGATGGGGAGCCCGGGCCACCCGGAACATCCGGATCACAGGTGGGCAGACTCTGTGTAATAAACAATAGAATAGCATATAAACCATACATTTGCAGCTGCCATACTGTGTTTTTCATTATTTGAAAAGTTTCCACTATGCTTCTGTTTGACATCAGGGCCCATGGGGATACAGGGGAGAACGAGGCTCCAAAGGGGAAAAGGGGGATGAGGTGAGAAGTGAAAGAGTGCAGCTGCATTTTTAAGATGATCCAGTCAGTCCATTTATGTTTAAATTTACTGTTTGTGAAACTGGAGCCATTGGCTACTTACCATCCATAATAAACTGCTGTATCTCTTCGACATGTGTTTATATCAATGATCATAAATTACCGTTTTCCTCCTGACTACTCCGACAGTTTCCATTACTAAATGCTTATTTATCTTCCAGTTGTTTCTGACTTTTTATCTGGTTAGTGCGCGGCAGAGAGGTCAAAACAGCTGCTGCTAAAATGATGCTATGAATAGAGAGACAGTTGGAATAAGAAACTTGAAACATGTTTTTTGCCTGCTAACATCTTCAGGGCCTCATCGGTCTCATCGGTCCAAGAGGAGATATTGGTGAACCTGGTGAGAAGGTACGCATTAGTGCAGCATATTAACCTGTCGTGTGAAATAACTTAAAATAAAAGATGTGGCTATTCAGTGCCTGACTTCGTACTTTGATTTGTTGTTTTATAGGGCCCACATGGTTTACCTGGCCCACCTGGTCCTGTTGGACCTCCAGTAAGTCTTATATTCTTCACAGCAAATTAAGAATTCTTTGGAGACATTTAATATTTTTATTACAACTCTTTTGTTTCATTTCTCTGTCCTCTGACTTTATTTAAGACCCTTATTTCAGAAAAAAAATGTTGGACAAGTTCCCAAAACACTGCATGATCCATGTACAACAATGACAGAGAGAATGACAGTAACAGCTGCACTTGTGTAAGACGTTTCTTAAATTTTCAAGTAGCTCAAGATGAGTGTAACAAAGCCAACAGGTGTCCTCTGAATCCTTTTAAATCCATAATCCCCAGTCTCTTATTGAACTTGAGGGAACCAGCCCCTTTTCATCTATTTTCAGTTTTAAAAAACTAGTTAAATTGGCATGAAATGAGAATCTCTGCCTCACAGTGTTAACACAGGCATACTAGAGGGAGGTTATCTTTTTTGATTCATCCTCACTTTGAGTGTCTCATACTAATTCATTGGTTTCAAGCTGATATTCAGGACTTCAATCTTCTTCTTAGGGGCCTCAAGGAAACCGAGGCATTGATGGACCAGAGGGGCCTCCTGGGCCTGATGTGAGTGAGGGACAGTCTGGATCAGACTTTTCTTTATCTCAATATTTTGATTCGCTAATGACTTGTTAACATATTTACTCAAGTAATGACGATTTTTTAATGATATGCCCTTTACAGTTGTATATGCTATCTTTTTCATGTGATTATTAATGCTTTTATAACCATCTTTTCACTAGGGGGAAAGGGGACATGATGGCCCTCCAGGTCCACCCGGGCCAACGGTGAGTGGATAGTCAGGATAAGTTTCTTTCTTTCTTTTCTCTTTATTTATCTCAAACTTAAGAACAACAACAACAACAAAAATTAACTAAAAACAAAAACACCGAACAAAATAATACATATTTACACCAAACAACTGTACATGTCAAAGATAAATTTACACAATATAGTTATGTCAAAATAAACAGTTTGAGAAGGAACAGAATGAAGCAGAAAAGCTTATCTAGTCCTGCCCCTTCTTTGCAAATTAGAGATTTAAAAAAAAATCTATTTGTTTAAATTACAAAGATCTGTATAAATACCTACATAGTTATACACAGATAGAGATATCTGCTTAACACTACATCGGTTACCTATTATAATTAAGTCACCACATTAGTCTGTCATCGCTGCTCCGTGTATGTGTGTGATTTCTGTTTGTGTGTTTCACAGGGTGCGGCAGGTTTCACAGGAAGAGTTGGCGCCCAAGGAGTTAATGGCTCGAGGGTAAGATTGTTCAACAACAACAAGTTTTTATTACAACTCTTACGTAAGTTAAAGCTGTTGAAATAGATATCAAACCCCTTTAAGAGGGTCAGGTTGCAGGGATAGAAAACATTATTCTCACATTGAAACAAATATTTGGTATTTTGAATAAATATGGTCAAAAATGGGCTGATCATTTAAAATCGTGGCTGAGCCCTTAAAGAGTGAGCGTCCAGATCTTTGCAGCAGGTGACTTGCTGTGTGTGAGAATGGTTTATTGTTTCTTTCAGGGGGACTTGGGTCCTGCTGGCAGTGTTGGCCCCAAAGGCCCACAGGTATCCATTCGTTTGCTTTTCTATGTTGCAGTTGTTCAACTTTCATGAACTATTTAGACACTTTGTTGGGGTGAATGAATAAGCTTCCATTTTTTTACCCAGGGGCCTCAAGGTTTAGAGGGACAGATGGGACCTCCAGGACATCGAGGACTCCAAGTAAGTACCATTCAAGGCCAGACTGGTTAAACTATTGGCTTGTTGGGGTGTTGATTCATTCATTTAACAGCTGGCTCTATGCTTGAGGTTAAAGATGATCTGTGCATTTTCACAGGGACATCCAGGTCTGATTGGGGCTGCTGGACCTAAAGGAGATCCTGTAAGTTTGTTTCCATCAGGTTAATGTACTCACTCTTTTCACCTGCTTTTTCTATTTGTCAAAGGAAACTTATAAAAAAGTGAACAAAATTTGATAAAGCAAGTAATTGCATAAAGTTTGAGTGTAAGATCTCAGTTAAATAAGAGAGACATAAATCAAATTGATGAATCCAAACTTGTCCTGGTATGTGGGCACCAGAATCTAGTTTAGAACTTAAATTCAGTGTTTTTGTGTTTATAATTTAGTGATTTTTGCATTATTCTTGGGCTCAGTCATTCCTTTATTCAGGTGATAAAGTGTGAAACTGAGAGGAGGGTCAAGATTGACATATAACAAAGAGGAAGAGCCTCTGTACACAGGGCGAGGGTTTGTCAACGCTGAGCTAAATCAGTGCCTTAAAGTTGTGTCTGTTTTGTGACCTAAAGATGTGGTTCTCACGCATGTTTAAGTATCAACATTTAGAAACAGCTGAAGTCTACAGTGCGTCTTACCATGTAAGGATAGAATACTCAGTTTTTTTGGCCTGTTTTTCATTTTCTGATGTTTGTTTGTTTTTCATATCAGGGGCCTGTGGGGCCTGTGGGTGCCCGTGGGGATCCCGGCTTTGAGGGACCGATGGTGAGTGGCACCTGAACATACAGCCAATATATTATTAGCCTAGGTATTTGTCAAAGTGTTTAAAGAGGTGTGACGGTTGTATACAGCCCACTTCCTCTGCTGTGGTGACTGATCCTTTGTCACCACAGCAGCTCTATTTCACACACAGACTGTAAATACTCAGTCTGTCCGATTTGTTGACTGTACTGTTGTTTGGCAGCATTGTGCAGCCTGACAGTGCCATCTACTGGCTGAAGTACCTCTGTTGATTGTAACAAGATTGAGTTTTTCTAAACAGTGTATGAAAACAAGCAGTAGCATTGACTTCAAGATATCTTTTCCAAGAGAGGTTCAAGTTTACAACCACAATACTAAAATTTAAAAAAAAAGTGTATTCATAATCTTTAATACCCACTCCATGTGTGTGCAGCAAAGGCTTTAGACCTTTCTCTACTTCACTTTTACAGAATTGTGTTAAAATGGAAGAAGTAGTTTTGCTGTCGACCCTTACAAGAACCAGAAAGAGTGAGAAATTTGGTGGTGAAGTAGAGCGTCATCTGACACCAGGAGACACTAAACTCCTTTTTAACTCTCTCAACGTGTTTTTTTTTTCTCTTATAAATATCTGATACAGTCCTTTATAACAAGTTCTATCCTAATTTCTGTTTTGAACTCCTTTTCTTAAGAAAAACAGTAATGAGTTTCCAAAGGTTTTCTTCTAAATAAGCTGATTGGTCCTTTGGTATGTGAGTGGCCATCACTTACGTTTGCTTTATTGATAGGGTCCAGTTGGAATACGGGGTCCGATGGGCCCTCCTGGGTCAACAGTAAGTACTTGTGATAGATTCAGAGATTTATATTTACTGCAAACTAAACGCTTTCCACCCCTGAGACTGTTTACTTCTTTTTTTTTTCTACAGGGAAACAGGGGACCAGATGGAGACAAAGGGGATCAAGGACCCAAAGGCGACAAAGTAGGAGCCTGTGACTTTTTGTTTAATGAGTGAAAGTAGAAAACAGTTTGATCTAAAAGAGCTTCTTATCATATTCTCTTGTTGATCAATAACTTCACAAATCAATAACTTCCAGTATCTGCTGTATGACTCAGAGACATCCCTGACATTTCATTCAGAGAAAGTCTTTTTTTTCTGTTTTTGTATCAGGGTATTCAGGGAGCTACAGGTATCAGGGGTCCTCAAGGAGAGAGGGGCCCAGCTGGTTTTCTAGGTTTCTCAGGCATCAAGGGCCAACCTGGACCCAAAGGCCCTGAGGTACAGTGAACAGTCCTGGTCTTCTGTTTTTTTTTTTTTTTTTTTGATGTTTTCAAGTGAAACTATAGAGGCATTTCTTAAAAGATCGAAGAAGCACATGTCTGAGAAAAGGGCCTTGACTGAGTGCAGATGAACAGAAAACTGTTCTTATGTTGGAGTATAAACTTGTTTTGAGATCACTTGACGCAAACTTGAGCTTTTCTTGGTTTTATTTGGCAGCTGGCAGATTGCCAGTCTGGTGTTTACAGCCTGGTTTTGTATTACATGCCTTTTTAACCAGGAGAGAGAAGCCGACAGGTGAAGGTGAAGAAAAATTGCGAGACAAGCTTGGCTGATTTTTATATATTTCTTCTTTCAGGGCACAAACGGAGAAACAGGACTTCAGGGAAAACAGGGCAGCCATGGGTTAAAGGTCAGTGATGATGATTTGTGCACCTTGTTACTTTCAGATGACGTCATATGTTCGCCCAAACTTCACATTTGAATTAAAACAGTGGAGCCTCACAGGCCTTTTCAATTCACATTTTAAAGTCCAATAAAAAGCCTTTTTTTTGCAGCGTGCAAATCAGGAAAGACGTGTCTATGAAATTTAGGTTTTATTTTCAGCTCAGCCTTCAGTTAGCTGTTTGACACAAATGACAGAATAGTGTGTTCTGGATGTTGATGCTCAGCCAAAGCTACTTACATCTGATCATCTTTGAAGGGCAACAAGGGACCGGAAGGACGCAAAGGCAAAACAGGACCCAGAGGAAGCAAGGTATTAATATCATATTAATTTTACAGATAAATCAAAGTCTCATATAATTTTAGTATCTCGCCTCTCCAATCATGTGTGTCCTTTTTCTGTGTCCTAGAAGTATCGTGGCTGAAAGGACTTGTTTAACAAAACACTGTGGTATTAATGTGGTTTTCCGTCCTTCTCTTTTTAAAGGGCCGGACAGGACAGCGAGGCAACCCTGGCCAACCGGGTCCACCGGTAAACTTGTATTGTTTTCAGAAACGATTAAAAAGATACAAAATTCAGGTCATCAGACAAAATTATTCTTAAAGGATTTCAAATAGTGTAGACCTGCCCTGTCTGTAAAAGTTCATGAGAATTTCTTGGTGCTTTGTAAATAAAATTTGATAACTTTTTGAATTAATTGCTATTTTAACCCTTTAATTAAGCTACATTAATGAAAACATTAATGAAACTTTGAATACCTAATGAGATTTTTCGACCCTGGGGGATCTTAACAGTTTGTGTGAATGTGTTTGTGTGTGTTCTTTTTGTCAATCTCTTCCAGGGTTTGACAGGGCCACCAGGACCAGTGGGAGCAGAAGGAAAGCCTGGTACACAGGTTCCCATTCTCTATCATATTTCAATCCTATCAACTGTAAATGCTGTGTGTGGGTGTGTGTCTCTTTGTCTTCCTCTACAGACCAGTTACTGGTACTAATATCAATAATTCTATGAATGTTTTCAAAACAACATGGTATTTTTTCACAGATTTCATTTATTTTTGTCCTAATGTTAGTCCAAATATTGTCTTTTTTTAGATTTATCATGTACATATTTATTATTTAAACATATACACCAATACCACCTATCGACATGATAAACTGGACACCAATTTGAAAGATATGATGATCACCAAAACAAAAATCAACAAAACAACATTCAGAGTCTAAATGATGTGCAGAAGGAAATCAGATCTATTCAAAAATGAACACAGAGCCGTACAACTATGTACTAAAACTACTGATAATGATGGTAGTTGGAAAAGACACTACACCTCTCTTTATCACACTCTTCACTCCTGAAAAGAGTAAAAAGTCCTTTGAGAAGAGAGTTGTGGCTGCTCAGATAAAAATGTCCTCCAGCTGTCTCTGAAACTTTTACAGTATATGGTAATGATTAGTTCAAACAGCAGGGGGCAGTCTTTTACAATGCAGGTCTTCTATGGGGAGGTGATACAATTGTTTCAGCTCTATAGAAAATGCTGTAAGCACTATTCATGCTGTATCACCTCCTCATTCATCAGCTGTGTATTTTTTATGCTCACTGATAAACCCTCTCTGTGAAATGTGTTTCTGGAGTACCATTCAAAAATGTTCTGGAAAAAATTGGCTCTTTTTTAGCATGTAAGTGTTAAACTGGTGACTCAGTTTTTTAAATTATTTTTTGCAGTTTTACTTTCTAATATCTACTTTTTTTTTAATGTATAAGGTGTTGAATAAAAACAGCTTATACTCAAATAAGATGACTGAAGAGATAACTTGATATTTTAGAAAATGTGGTTATTGGTTAGATTAGATTAGATATATTTTTTTCTTTATCCTTTTTGAAAGGGTCTCTCAAGGAAATTAAGAAGCTTGATTTAGTTTTTAGTTATCTTTCATCTGTCGGCTAAGTGAGGAGGCTAAAGCCAAGAAAAGGTAAACTGAGGTTAGTCCTGAGAAAACACAGCTGACCTGGCTCTACAAGGAAGTTATATAATCCACTTTCCATCAACTCTGTAATTAACCAATTACCATGTTTAAATCTGGATTGTTAAATCTGTCTTACCTTAACTTTGAGGTTCCCAGGCTTAAAGGGATATTCCAAGGTAAATTTAGGTAGGATCAAACACACCGTAACACCGAGTTAGACACTCCGTCGAGAGATGAATGTTACCCACCGCTTGCTTCTCTAGTTAGACAGCTGTGGTCGTTTCCAAAGTTGGTATAACTCGGTGTTATGGTATGTTTGACCCTAAAGTAATTTTACGCTGAATATCCCTTTAAGAGCTAGTCCTGAACATTAATCTCTTGCAAGTTTATATAAGATTTGTAAAAACTGACCTCCACTCGTGCTTTAAGTAGAGTCTGTTCACATCTAATACACACATGCTTTTGGGTTTGATTTAATCACGAGTGTCCAACTCCAAGTATGAAGGTCACACTTGGCAGTTGAATTCAGCGGTCTCTAGTGTCTACTTGTGGTTGGATCTCTCGTCCCTGCTCTATATGCAAATGAACACTCAACACATATCTTGATTTTTGAAGTGCATTCAGTCTCTGCTTCCTACAGCACAGTTCATTCAAATGTACACTCACCATTTATACAGCAAGGTCCAACATGAATCTAACTTGAGTGTACTGCAGCAGCAGCAAGGAAAACCCTCCTTTTTAAAGGGGGAAATGCTTTGACAGTTTTTGGATTGTGAAGTGTTTGCTTGGTTTGCTGTACCAGTAGACGCTTGGGGGCCTGATTTCAAAATGAAGCACCAAAAGGGGTCTTTAGTGAGAAAGTTTTGGGTGTAGATTTGACCTAGCTGCTGAATTAGCAGGTCCCATGTACAGGTGCCATAGGGCAATTCTTCTACTTTACTATGCTACAGCAACTGCACTATTTACTGTACTATTGCATTTAAAAGCTGATGTTTAAATATAAGTGTTGTCAAGCAAATGGCTTAGTTTCTACATATGTTAGTCTTCTGTTCAGCGAGAAAGGGTTTAATTAAAAAAAGATAGATTTGTGTGATGGACACTAAAATCATTCATGTGTTGATATTTACCCTGGAAGAAAATCCATGTCATTGTTGTTTTCCTTTGTTTTCAGGGCCCCTCTGGTGCAGCCGGCAGTGCTGGCAGTAAAGGACTGATGGTGAGACTTCATAATGATTTCAGCATGCAGCTCATGACCTCACACTTCCTGCTGGCTCTGTGCCACAAGCTGCAGGGTCCAGTGGGATAAGAACACATAATGACGGATGGGTTTACAAGGAGGAATAGGTTTACATGTAGAGGATGTTACGGGTTTATGATCAGGTAAACAGGGGGAAAACAGTTTGACAAAAAGATAAAACCAGCTCCTGAAAGAAATCAGGTGTGTTACTGAGCATTTCAAAGGATGGGCCAAATTCTGATCAGCAAGTGTGTGTATGTTTTTAACACAGGTTTAAAAAGGGGCCATGATTCCCAGAATCTATTTTTTCTGCTTTTGATTTCAAAATCAGATTTCAACTATTTTTTTTCTTTAGATATATTGATTGATTCAGCAAAGACACCTTGGCATTTCTCTGACCATGAAGTCCTCAGTGATCAAAAAAAGATAAGAAAAACTTTAGTGATCCCTGAGGGGAAATTCGATAATAATTTCAATCTTTTTGGTCCGACAGAAACTATTTCTATGCTTTTTGTAAATACCCAAAGAAAGGCCATCCTGAAGGTAACAAAAGCTTATTTCACCAAAACTTTCCAAGTTCAAAAGACAGAGAGAAGAGTCTCTGGACAGCAGGATCATAGTAAGCAACCACAGATTGGATTTTTAAGCCTGCAGAAAGCGACCAAATTCAGAAAACTATGACATTTATTTATCTTTATTTATTTTCAATTTGTCAATTAGTCAGTTGCATAATGTACTTCTTAGGATATTCAAAATGATGCCTCACTCACAGAACGATGAATTGGTCTGGCTTCTCGAGTTTTAATGCACTTCAAACTGCATTAAAAGGTCTGGGATGGGTTTGAGTTCAGCAGGCCGGCCAGTTCCTCAGAGCAGATAAATCATTTAACTTTTATGCAAGTTTTGTGCAAACACTGTCATGATGTAATGCTTTCTTTGGACTGATGAAACAAAGTTCGAATCACTCTCGTACCAAAAAATATCACCGAGCACTGTTGCATCATGGTTTCCTTCAAATGACTCTCGCGTTAAAAATCCCAGACCGAATGATTTAATGTTGTCCTTGTCCCAAGAACACTGGAGTAACTACTCAATAGCTTCATTTCCACTGAAAGTTTTGCACTCCAGCATTAAGTCTCCACATTATTCACTCCTCTCTGTTAATAAAGACTAATGCTGCTGTTAAAGTGTCTTAAATTAAACTCTTAATCACCAATACATTATCCATAGTGACAGAGAGAGTAGCCTCATGAATCTCCAAATGACCAATGACCCCCAATGAAATGTCAGAGTAAGCAACTATCAGTAAAAAGCTCAATCTTTTAATGAAACTACTGATTTAACAGCTAAGTGTCTGTCAGTTATTTGTAATGAGTGACAGTCCACTTTGGCTCTGAAGTATTTCTGGCCAGCTTTGCTACTCCTGTCACTTCTCTCTTTATCCCCCTCTGTCACTTTTCGCCTTTTGATTCTCGATGAATATTTGATCACTGTTTCTTCTTTTCTAGGGTTTTCAAGGCACCATTGGAGACAGAGGAGCAGATGGCCCACCAGGTTCTCCGGTACGCTTTGTTATCCTGCGGTTGTTTCGTTTTACTGACAAAGGATTAAAAGTAATACAGAAGATTTGCTCCATTTGTTTTTTTTTCTAGGCAGAAAGTTTGTTGAAGGTGAACAGATCCTTAGAAGTACACAGCTTATAGATATTGTACATCTATTCCCTGAGAAACAGATGTTCTTATTCATTTTTTAAGTTTGATCTGTTAAAAGCTGTGCAAAAACTTCTTTCAGCCTTCTTGTAGTCAGAGTGCAAACAGTCATTTTGTGCAGGGTCATTTCTTTAACAGTACGGGCGATCAGCAGTGTCCTTGTTTACAGATTGAGCGTCACCTGGAAGGTCGGGTGTTTGAGCTGATGTAACATCTTTGCAGCTCTGCAAATTGAAGTGGCTGAACGAATCATCGGGTGGTATTTTGGTGTTTCGGACTCGGGTGACATTGTTTTTATCTGACAGGGGCCACCAGGGAAATCAGGACCTCCAGGCACACCAGGACCCCCAGGAGAGAGGGTGAGTCCTCGCACTCTGAGCAGCTATGACCTCCATTGCATTTACATTTAGATTTGTGTCACTGTGTGTTATGTAGATGTGAGCTCTGTATGTTTTCTTTTTTCCTTAGGGTTTCACAGGAAAACCAGGCGTGGAGGGACCTCAGGGCCCAGTAGGCATGTATGTAAGTGATTCCTTAGAAGGGCACGTACAAGAAATGCATCATAACAACCTTCTCACTGACATTTTTCCCTGAGCTTATTCTAAATCATATTCCACTAAAAATTGCTCAAATTAGAGTTTTAGGAGTTGAAGATGAACTGGGAGAAGTGTTAATAAATTCATGATTAAGGACCAGAACCTGTCAAAAAAGGAAATGATTCAGCCTATAAATAGTGTTCTCATTTGAGTTTCTTGTATAAACTTGAAAAAATAGTAAAATGAATCCAAATAATGCAGGTACCAGCAGGTCTGTAGCTAAACTTAGCCTTAAAGTGAGATAACTTTCTATTTAAGGGTGAACAAATGAACCCGCATGTCCTCTTAAACTTACCAATCAACTCGTTTTATATTTATCTGTAATATGATTCCTAATTATACTCACAATTGAGTAGAATTACAGCAGCAAAAAGTAACTTCTTCCAAATAAGTTAGTACGCTGAACAAAAGGGGTCAAAGGCTCTGCAAAGTGTAATTGCTTCTCCTGCAGCAAAAGGTGGAGTCAGCATTACAAGCACGGACTGTATTATTTTGCCAGAACAGTTGTTGCATGTAACTGTAAGAGCATGGTGCAAAAATTTAATTTCGAATCTATATACATGGAAGTGATTTATTACCAGTGTCTGTTGAATTTGAACACAAGCACTCCGTGGTCTATTTAATAAGCTACTCTCAGAGCTATTTCCGAACAGCTAACAAAGCTGAGCAAGAGGTGTGGAGCATGCCAAGACGCGTAAAAAGTGGAAATAAAATCTGGTTTATTTTACTCAATATTGATTCTTCCAAATGTGAACTGTTCCTTTTATAGGGCTATGTAAAAAAAATGATTCAGCAATGTATTGGAATATATTGTCTAAAAATCAGTTTAGGTTCAGACAATCCTGGACTCTATCTGTCCACAAGAGAGATTATTTAAAAAGTCTAGTGGAAAATTGTTTACCTGAACTTTTTTCTTCAATTCAGACATTTATGTCAGGCGCAATTTTTTGTTTGTTTGTTTTTCTTTTTTTTTTGTTCGTTGTGTGCAAAAGTTTATTCAGCACAAGCAACACAGTACTCTTAGTTTTGTTAACAGCCTGAGCGTATTCAGATCCCGCCGTCTCAGAGGGTGTGTTCAGACTTTTTGACTTCGGTGGCACAACTGGGGCACTAACATAGAAACGGCACTGCACTGCACTGCACTTTATATAAAAATAAAAGAGTTAAAGTAATGTAATCTAACTGTAAGAAATGATTTAAACAAGAATGTCCACTTAACTCAAATAAAAGCCTATAAGCTGCAGGAGCAGAGACAATCATATTTGCTGTACCTCCTATTTTTCTGGAGCTTTATACAGGAACAGTCAGACTAATTCCCAATAGCTTTGTTTGCTCTCGTAGACAAGTGGAGACATCAGCACTAAGACAAATCTGTTTCATCACAATCCAAAACCCCCTCACAGGAGCTTTAAATGATCCTTGATTAGCCATTGTGTCATGAATGCATGATTAATGTAATTCTTTTGTTGTTCATTGTGCTGACAGGGTATCCAGGGGAACGCCGGCATGCGTGGGCCTCCAGGCCTGATAGGAGAGAGGGTAAAGTCCTCTTTTTTCTTCAGAGTTAATGCTGTGTGAAGCTGAATTTTATTGATCGGAGACGAGATCTGAGGCAAAGCATCAAACACGTTGTTGTACATGAGAACAGTCCAGGGTGTTAAATCGTGGAGATCAGAGTGAAAATCCATTTTTCAATAACAATAATAATCTCCGATGTCTTTCCTGCACCAGGGTGAGCCCGGTTTACGAGGTTTACCCGGGCCTTTTGGGAAGCCAGGACCTCCAGTAAGTCTGTTTTGATTTTTATTTCCCATCTCATGACCCCTCAGACCTGTTAGGGGAATACGAGAGTAGAACTGGGGATTGTTCCCAGGATTTGATTAGGACAGCAGATATGACAGGGTCAAACCAAGGAGGATTTGGTAAATAAAAGTAAACCAGTGAAGTGTGCAGCTGTTGTGCAGGGACTGTCTGTTTATGGAGGCGAACAGGCCACAGTGATTGATTTTGTTTGGAGCCACTGGTGGCAAATCTAATGGCAGTGGGACAGAGGACAAATAAATTACTCCAATCACTGCCCTCTAGCCTGTCCCCAGCTGCCCTCCGGGGTGCCAGGTGACATCCCCAATGAGAAAACAGTTTTCTCTTCATGTTACAACTCTATTTCACTGTGCAGGGTTTCACCAAGAAGGGACAAACTAGTGTAGTCGAGGGTTTTGTCTATAGTAGTTCTTGCTTTTTGATGACTTACTAAGAATGCAGTAGGGCTGAACCATTTTTTACAATGTTGTGATTGCGGTTCAAAAACTCAACTGATTATGATTCAATATTGTGTAATCAGTGGTTGTTGCCATTAAAGAGACACGTACTTTATCGATGAAAGTCATTCCAAGACTCCCATAGGACTCTCCTGCGAGCTTCATTCAGATCAAGTTAAGATTGTAAACGTTTGGTCAGTGAACCCGGTGAACCCTTGGGGGTATTGGGCTAATTTGACACTCAACTGGATAACATTTTGGCCCTGCACCTATAATACATAGCTTTGTAGGTGTTTGTAAGTGCTGATACAGGTAAGTAGCGTTGTCTTGACAAGAACCAATGTTGGCAAGTCCGGTTCCTCTCAATACCTTACATCGCATAACTCTTTTTTCCTTAAAGTCTCACTCTTAAGGTGTAATCGGTGATCTTTAAATTGTGATTATGAATTTTTTACCAAAATTGAGTTACCTGTGTCTTTTTCAAGGCCTTTTCTTCTGCAGAGCTCCAGTAGATCATTAGCAATTCAGCGCCACTCTACACACTCGTTAGCTTGCAGCCTAACATTGCTTGTGCAGCAGAAGAAGCAGGAAACATAGCAGCTTTTCAGCTCTTGGACACTAATGTCTTTAGGGACATGAAGAAAGTTAATACTATACTTAGCTCTCTTACGCGCATTGCAATCTGCTAACGCACACGCTTGTTCTGCGATCGTCCTCTCTATTTCTCCTCTATATGCAGAGTGTGGCCTGCATAGCGCGGCTCCGGGGGCGGAGATTGGATTGGTTACGCATGGAATCTCGCCGTTTCTGAACCTGCCGTTTCGATCTGCCAGATATTCACAGCGATTTAAATGAAAAAATACTCAGAAAAGCAATTTTGCATTTAGTTTTCTCATGATATGCCCTGTAGCATCAGAAAAATGCCTTATTTAGATATAAAAAACAAGAAAAAGATGATTTTCATCGGAGTGGGTCTTTAAACATTTCCACATAACCAACACACTTCTCTGAAATACTGAATTTTCTACCTGTGCCAGCTTTTGTCATTGCACAACACTCTGAATTGAAGTGTGCACAGTTGTTGCTTCCTCTTTAAGTCAACTGCTTGCTTGTGCATCAGTGACCAGGCCCTAACTGTGGCCCTTGTGTCTCTTTTTAATCATGTTGCACTATTATGGCAAACGCAATTAACCATTCAACCCCATTATGCATACAGGCAGTGTTTTGTCTGCAGTTTTCAGAACTTGCAGAAAACCTACACCTCACCGTTCAGCATGAGTAGTTTGCCTGCGACAGGTTGTAACATTATGCAGCCTGATAATCAGAATAACTTGAGCTACATTTTTTTTGTTAATTGGGGGTTAAGTGAGATGCGCTGTGGAGGCGGGAAGCTTTTTAATGAGGAAAAGCACCAGGCAGCACGCACAAAACACTTTCACACTGAGCAAATAATTAAACTCCTGTTGAGAGTTGCTTTCCTAATCATCCTGTAAAACACCAGAGCACAGACATGCAGGTACACTCTCAAAAATCTTCACATGATGAAACCCCATTTTTCATATTGTAACACCTGAAACTTTTAGCGGCCAATGTTAGTCCCTCTGCTTTCTTTCGTAAAAAAAACTGGAAGGTGAAGTTTTCGACTTGAAACTTTTCAAAGTTTGTAGATCCAATAAATCAATCCTCCTCTGTTGGTTGGCTTCTTTTGGGAATAAGAAAATCCATCATGTACAGAGAGAGTCACTTTCAGGAATGGAGCTAACGTCTTGTCCACAGTACTCCCTGCAGTGTCGTTGGACATATTTTTAGCACACTCACATGGTTGCTCACTGTTGTGGTGAAATCCATCAATCTGTCATGGAGTAAAGTGATACAGCAATGAGGAGGAGGATTTTTCAGCCGCTGGCCTGAACGCTAAAGAGCCGCAAACTGAATTATTCTGTCCACATCACTGAATCTTGATCAAGCTTAACAACTTATAGGATATTGTGCTTTCAACAAAGGAGTCAATAAAAAACCTGATAGTAAAAAAGTTTTTTAGTTTTCCAGTGATTTAAAAAATATACCACAGAGTCTGCATAGTTCTAAAAGTCACTTTATTGACCTGGGATTTTATTGGAAAGAGGTTACAACACAGACCTGACCAGTCGTTAAAATGAAGTTACTACTGACCTGGCAGTTTCGCTGTCACCCCGTGTGCAGAGGTTCTCAAGCAGGTTCAGTTCCAACCTGCAGTCCCCTTTGCCGCATATCACTTCCCTCTCTCTCTTACAGACTCCTGCTCTGTTCTCCATCCTTTCCTTTCCAAATGAAAGCATAGAAAACCCATAAAAGAGAAATAATTTGTAAAAAACAAAAAGATCACTTAAACTCTGTGAAACATCTTTGGTACAGGTGTTGAATGTATGTCTTTTGTTCAATCTACGGGAAACAGGTTATAGAAATGTCATAAAGATATCAATTATTTTTCAAGAATACCAAAAGAATACAGTGGCAGCTGTACTCATTAAAAAACAGAGTTTTCCTGATCTGATCCTCTTTAACTGAAACTCACTTAGTTCCATTTCTTAAAGATATCACAATAAGGAGCGACTTTAACTGTATTGTACTGTAGAAACTACAGAGATTCACCTTCCAGCTTACTGGTTAGTGTTAAAAGAGGAAAAACTCACAGAAAACAAAATTGTGCCCTATTCATTTAACCCAGCTTATCATGTATTCACAGAGTCTGCAGGTAACCAAATTGAGCAGATAAACTGTGTGTGTTCACCTCTGCTTAGGGCTTCTTTGATATCTTACGCTTTAGTAAAACAAAAAATAAACAAACTGAGTATCTGTAAAATTGAACAATCCAGAGAAAAGAGAGCAATCATATTCTTGCAGTAAAATAAACCTTTTTTTTACCCAATTTGATCTTTTTTTTTTTTTTTTTGAGTATCATTTTGTACCACGGCCTTCAACAGTTCCTTGCTAAGCTTTAAAACTTTTCAGAGACCGGGACACAGATGACACAAAAATTTAGAAACTCTCTTTGTTATTTCCTCAAACTGTGCAACGACTGGAGTGTAATCTGAAGGTGTGATAATCATGCTCTGACTTGTCTGTTTTTTCCTTTGCAGGGTCTGCCAGGTCCTGCGGGAGAGAAGGGACCCCGGGGACCTCAGGTGTGAAAACTCTCTATGCTCTAAATTAGAGAAGACTCAATAATTGGTTTTGCTCCCCAATTTTTGTTTTTGTGACCTAAAGTATGAACAAGTTTGAAATCATGCACTGTCATAACTTTTTATTACCCTGTGTTTTAAGGATTTGTTTCATAGCCAGTGTTGTTTCTTACAGGGTCGGCCTGGGGATGAGGGCTCTAAAGGAATACCAGGCCCACTGGTAAGTTTAAGATTTCATCCAAGTTGAGCTCTTTGGCATCTTTGGTTCCTTATTGCGTTTTTTACAGACAAATGTGACATTTTAATTTGACATAGACTTTCTTTTTTTTTACCTTGTTATATTTTCCTTGTCACTTGTTATAAAGTAACATGATATGCACAGCAAGGGGGTGTGCCAAGCAGCCAGTTTGGTGTCAAGCATAATAAATAATTATCCTGCTGTTGTCAAGACAGCAGTCAAAAGCCTGCTACTGTGCTCTCATTCAAAAAAAAGGCAACTAAATACGAGCTATTGTTAACCCTCATGTGAAAACAAATAGATCAGTTTATTTACATTTACAATCAGTGTTTAGATCTAAGCAAATATATGTTTATTTGTTAAGAGATCAATTCAGCTGTTGGAAGCAAAGGCTTAGAAATGTAGTTACCTGGATAAATGATTTCTGATGCCCTAAATTGATTGATCAGTAGCTCAAGGCTCATAAACCTGTTGTGACAAAATTGTGTAAAATGTCAGGAGGCATTCTCTGATTGGATTTGTCTGTTTGGACACCTAATCTATTGAGGACAAATCTACTTGTTTGCTTTTTCTTTACATGTCTACTTCAATTCTGAGGAGTCACAGTTACAGTGTCCTGCGGGAGGACTCCCTAAGAATGGACTGTGCCACTGAGAATTTTTAAGAAATCATTTTCCCTCACTATCTGCTCTTTATCAAGGTCTCATTTTCAAGCAGATTTCTCTAATGATATTCAGGCACAAAAACATCCCGAGTTCTCCAGCTCTGTGCTGTTTGCTTCAATTTTGCATCTGATTGTGACTGAGATAAACGACCAGCATTTCCATCCTCTGCTGTGCAGAGCTGCGCTGTATGTTCTCATTTTCATGGCAATAAAATTTGTCCATATATACGATGAGCTGAATGAGAGAGGATACTTCTCATTGTTGTATAGAGCAGTTAATTCATGACTGATCCAAGTGAATGCAAAATTGCTATTTGATCTGCAGGGCAGTTTGCGTGTTGCCCTTTACCTGTGAATTAATGATACTTTCTTGGCCTAATTGGTGATGTGAGGGCAAAAGCTGTGTCATCTTTTAGTGAATGAGGCCCCAAGTGTGCAAAGTACAAGAGTATAGATGTGGTTGCTCAAAAATCTTACCTCTGTACAATTTTATGATTGCTAGGGCGCTCCAGGTCTCCAAGGATCTAACGGGGCTGCAGGAAAACCTGGACCCAGGGGAAGCCAAGGCCCCCCAGGTCCTCATGGGCCACAAGGGCCAGCAGGAATCCCAGTGAGTGGGTACCTACAGTCAAATGCTGCTTTACTGAAACATTTAAGTCTACTTCTTGTCTAAAAATCTGTTTGACGTGGTACGGCTCAAAGAGGCTAATATTAATATGACCTGATGATATGTTTGTTTGTTTGATGTCCTCAGGGCCCACAGGGTGCCGACGGGTTGTTAGGAGCTGCAGGAGAAAAAGGGGGAAAGGTAAACTGGACATACAACTGAATTCTTTGGTTACATCTCATTTTAATGTTTTATTTTGCTTATTGTATACAGGAAAACTATATTTAATTTCACTTACTCAGCTGAAACTGTATCCTGCAGGGTTTACCTGGCTCATCTGGTGATGCTGGCCACACAGGACCAGATGGACAACAGGTTGGTTTCATATCACAGGTTCACTTTCATATCACATTTCTACATAGCTGTATTTTTCAACCACTTTTCAAGCAGCCCCTTTAATATTAACATGAAAATAATGCTACTGTAAAGTCAAGCTGTTTAATGAAGCAACCAAGAAGGTTCTTAAAAATGTGTGGGAACCTTTAAATGTCTACAAATAAATGTCATCTAATAACATCCAGCTCTCGTCCTACTGGCATGTGTGGATCATACCTGCCAACATTTGGGTTAAAAAAAATTTTGTGGCGTGCACAAATAATAGCTACGATAAGCCTTGAACTTATTTAGTCCACTAATATCTGTGTTAAAGTTCTCATATGTTTTACATGCTCTCCTGTATGAGGCTCTCTGAACGTTTGTGCATGAAATACAGCACTCTTTTATCTGAGGCTGCCCTGAATGCATCACTCTGAGCCATTGCAAGGCTATCAACATAAACATTACATCTTGCATTTGTTTCCCTTTTATTGAAGTGTTCATTTTGCAACAAACACTGCTTAAATGTAGTTTACAGCTTAAACTGACCTGAATCATCCCAAACTGTAAAGTAAAAATATCAATCCAGTGTCTGTGAGGCTCAGCAGAAACACAGGACAATCTTTGGTTGTCTGGCAACTTTGGACAAATATAGTCATCCGATTCATGAATTAATGTGGACCATCAAACTACAGGAAATAAGGGAGAGTCCCTGGAAAAACGGAAATGTTGGCAGGTATGGTGTGGAGATCGAAACTATTGATGAATTGGATCTCCTTTCTCTTAATGGGGACACCCACTTCAATGTTTCTGTTGCGATGGGATCACTTCAGGCGTCTGATGAATTAAAAATAACTGCAGCTTAACCAGGGTGTTTACTGAGCAAACTTCACAGACTTTCAAGGTAGCACATAGTTACAGTCCAAGTAACTCTAAAGTCCCACTGATAGGATGTCTGTGAAAGTTCGAGCTTGTCCCCGACTTCTCTTTGTTTGTTTATTTTTATGTTGAACATGTTGAATTGCTCTTGCTTGCATTTGCAAAACTCTTTAAAGGCTAAACTTATGACTGGTGCCAAGTCGACCCAAGAGCTGTTGCTGAAAAATAAATGTTTAATGTGGAAGTTAGTAGCTGAATAAACAAGAGGAGAGTAATGAGATGAAATGTTCCAAGTAACTGTCACATCACTAGCTTTATCTCCACTCATGTCCTCCTCAGGGTCCTCATGGCCTAACAGGAACTGAAGGCCCGCCTGGACTGAAAGGAGACCAGGTCAGTGATCTTCCTCATGGGTTATTCATAACACAGTCATCCTTCAAGATCACTTGAGGTCAGTTTATTTTGTATGACATGAGGCTGTGTGTCAATCTTGTCAGCCTTCAGCCTCAGGTGGTCCAAGTGTAATGACAGCTGTCCATGTACACACACTGAAAAAGCCCACGGTCAATATCTGTATCTGATTCCTGTCTTCTTATGTTGCTTTGTTTGACAGGGAAACAAGGGGCCATGTGGGCAACCTGGACCTCCGGGGCCCAAAGGAGAGAGAGGTCTTGAAGGCCCTAAAGGCTTACACGGACCGCCTGGACCAGCAGGAAGAGAGGTGAGTGAATCCATCTGCTTTTAACAAACATGATTACAGAGTCACATGTGTCTAAACACGGCCTCGTAAATGACCGAGCAGCCCAACAGGAGGCGATTTTCCAATTCACTGAAGAATTTAAGGGCCTCATCACATCACCATTACCTCCAGCCTGTTTGCAGCATCAGCCTCACAGTTTGTTTTGTTATATGGCGAACAGATGTGCTTGTTGTGTCTTTTTGTTTCTTATTAGCACTAAACAACATTGGCAGACTCGAAATATTCCAGGTGCTTTGGGAGATCTATTTTGAAAATGGTTTTAGTGGAAACACAATCATTGTTACATAAACCGTGAAATTGAATTTTCCCAATGATGCAATGATGGTAGCATGCAGATCAGATTCCAGTGAGGCTTTCCAAATATTTATTATACAACAACAGGATGGGCAGAGAGCTGGCAAAAACCAACAATTTCTCTTTTACCTTCAAATTGTGTGTGACCACAACCTGAAAATGCACCTTCTGTTTCAAAAGCATTGGTAAATAAAGCATTGATGGAGTCCAGTAGAGTCCTAATGGAGTGTGTGATTGCCTTTTTAAAATGCTTATTGGTATCATTTAAATACAGTTTTCTGATTTGGGCTTCATGGATAAACCTTGTTTTTAAAAATGACGACTACAGAAAGAGAAAAGATAAATGAAGCTTCATTAAGCCCTAAATTAACCTTTTTTTTACCGTCCAAAATATGGTACTATTGTTTTCATGTGTAATGTGCTTAACTCCGGACTATTGCTTGTCCCTCACTTGCAGGGTGATGTTGGCGTTCCTGGTGAAGCTGGAGATCATGGACCCATAGGGGAGAAGGTCACTTTTAACTCTTATTTTACTAAATTGCTAACATAGATTTTGAATATTATTATATTACTGAAACTTATCCCCTATCTACAGGTATCTGTTATTTAAAGGATGAGCTTGTCGTTGTGGTTCTACATTTAAAGTACATTCACATTCCAAGTCTCAGTGCTTCATTTAGACAGTGTTAATGGAAGTAAACTTGGTATCCACTGAGGCGAGGGTGATTTATAGTTTTAAGTGAAAATGTATGTGCATTGGAAGCTTGCAAATCTCTGAGTAGATTAAAGTGGAGAAAAAAAAGAGGGGAACAAAGAGAGTCTAGATGTTATTTATGTATATATTTTTTTCCTGAGTGTGGTTAAATCCTGTTTCCGTTAGTCCTGCCTGTGCAGAACTGTGATGAGTGTCCCGAATTTCCCCTCAGGGATTAATAAAGTTCTCTATCTATCTATCTATCTAAGAGGCGAATATATAACCTTTTTAAACCCTTTATCCAATTCAGGACCATATATCACAGTAGCCCAAAAACTGACTTGAAAAGATTCCATGTGAAATGTGCCGCGAGATCTGAGCAATAAAATCAGGACGGCTTTGGGTGACTCTTGAGCGCAGTGTGATGAGAGCAGGTTCTGGTTGTATCCTGCAGGGAGAGGTTGGACCTCTTGGTCTGTCTGGTCGGGAAGGCCCTTGGGGAGACCTTGGGGGAAATGGTGTCAGAGGCCCAAAAGGAGAGAAGGGCCACATTGGACTAATGGTGAGCAAATATTTGTTTGATCTTAAAAAAAAACCATCTCAGCCGTGTAAACATTTAAAGGAAATTCATGTTATTTCATTGATTTTTCTTTCTTCATCAATCCTATTTATTTATTATTATTATTATTATTATTATTATTATTATTGTTGTTGTTGTAATTAATTTGTGTGACTAGTTATCGTAGAAAATTACTTGGAATTTTTTTAATATTTTGGGGTTTTGTTATCTTAGTCTATGCTTGTTCATTTGATATGCCAACAAGAGAAAGTCTATGTCAAGGGTTTTATATTTATGAATTTGTTGTACTCAAGAAAGAATGTGAAATCAATCGTGATCAGAGTGAATATAGTGATTGTTCTGGCAATCTGAAGATCACTTCAAATTCCCCCTTAAATCAGCATCTTTACATGTATGAGAGCATTTCTATTCAGAGTCTGTTGAATTTTAGCACAGTGATCACACCTCATTCAATGTTTTCTTCGCCTGAAAAGCTACCAAACAAAGCTGAGCTGATGGAATATGTTGTATCAAAAATGGCAAAATGTCACTTAACAGCAGTTAGAGAGACGTCTCTAACTGTAAAATTAGATTTATTCAACCAAACTGATTCCTCAACTCTTCCTTGGTGTTTTTTTCTTCGTACCATTCTGTCTGATAAACACTAAACTTTACAAGGTGCCATTTCCTGCCAGGAAAAAGACCTGAAGAACAAAAGGCCTGTTTTGTTTGGGAACTGGGAAGTCGGTAAAAATGTTTTGTACAGATCAAGAAAATATTTGTTTCTCTCAAGAAGTAATTTGTAAATAGTTTATGCAGAGGAAAACATATCATGCCATCATCTCCTTTCTGAAGCTGTTTATTTAAAACTGTGCAGTCAGAGTAGGAATGTACAAACTGCCTCTGAAGAGATTTATCTTTGTCTTCTTGAACAGGGTGAACCGGGGCTGATGGGGGAAATGGGTCCTGCAGGTCTGGTGGGGTTACAGGTGAGTTTGTTACAAGTATGTATGAATGCTGTCGATGACATGCTGCTCAGAGTGACCTTTAAATTAACCTCTATTGAACTATTCCCACATATGATTGACATTTATTGATCATTAACAGATATAATCTGTATAGCTGTCCTTCAAACTGATTTATTTATTATTTTCTGTGTGCGTACGCGTGTGTGTGTGTGCATGTGTATGCGTGTATGTGAAAAATTAAGGCAATCACTGGACCCAGGGGACCCCCAGGTCCAGATGGACCTCAGGGCCTGAAGGTAATATAATTTTCTTTCTAAACAAGTTGCTTCAGTGTGGTCACTGGGTTGATAAATGTTTTCAATGAACAGAGTCAATGAATCAAGCTACGTATGTAACAAACATTTTGCAAGTTGCAAACATTAATCTCTGAAGATATTTGATCATTTTTATGCCATTGATGAGTCGTTATTATCTCATTATCTGGACATTGTACCTCAATTAATGAGCAAGTAGAAATTAATGTGTTGGTTTTTGGCGTTATAATCTCATTTGTTCTCCTCCAGTTTGTTGATTGCAAATTATTAAGTAAGCATGACCACTGTGACCACAGATCACAGTGCATCAGGATGTTTCTAATGTGATTTTCATGCCAAATTACAACAAGACAACACATTAAATTTCAAAGATCTGATTACTCATTTTATTAGGAAAAAAGGAGAACATTTAAGCCAAAGTTTGCTAAAAATCCTCAGAGTAACTCTGCTCAATGTTGTGATTTGTGTCTTCATTTTGGCACCTGCTCTCAGTTTTCAGTGTGGACAAAATGCATAGACATTTGTGCAAAGACAAATCAGTACAGACACTGTGTAATCAAGAGAACCCCTGCCCCTGCAAACATTTACTGCACTTAATCATCACAGCCTTTTCTATCTGTATACATCACCTACAGCGCTATGTTTGAATCAAATCAGTGAAATCAAATAATCGCCATCACAACTATCAGAGAATGGCAGTAAAATTTTTTCATCCATATTTCCAGGGGGAATCTGGACCTGAAGGAAGTACTGGACCTCCAGGAGAGGGAGGCCCTGAGGTAAACTCTGTTTCAATGAAACATTTTGTTCAACATAGTGTCCAAAAAAAGTCTTTATTATACTCTGTGTTTATTTTGTTTACAGGGAATAATTGGTTCGAGAGGCGTCAGAGGAGACACTGGGGGGGCAGGACCACCTGTAAGTATTCCTGAATCTGACTGTTTCTCACTTCCATGCGTATTATGCAGACATGTTCTATAATGAGGACTGAGGTTACCCTCATTTTTTAATCTCACCCACTTTCTGTCATACACTTGTGTAGATTTTCTGCATTAGCATAGTTAAACTTTTTTTGTTTCCCAGCAGTTCAGCTAATTAAGGCAACATTTAAAGTACACGATTCCCCCCACAGATCCATCACAGGAAATTGTCGGTTAAGTTTTCAAAGGGGAGCTATGCTTTAAATAGATTTGGAGAGAAATCCAGTTAATTAAAGAGTAAAATGTAAAGCTTGTAAATTGGGCAGATCTACAAGGACCCAGGGAGGTCTGCCAGCGTTGTTTTGCCTCATCTGAGACTCTGATGATAAAAGCAAGATTATCTCAGAGTGTGCCAGCTTCAGAACACAATTTTTTGGACCTGCAAGAGGCTTTAAGGGTCCTCTTTTACATCTGGTGTAAAGTACAAATGTCATTACTATTTTCTACCCATCAGGGTCATCATTTTCACATCTAGCGCCTGTGTTTTATTAACAGCAAATGAACTTGTGCCCACATTTGTTTCCATAAACGTGTTGGTCACAATATGCAGAATGACCAGACTCACAGGAAGCATGCTACTCTGAGATTGAACCTCCAAAAAACTTGGCCCTGAAGTCGGTACGTTCTTCATATTCAGAGGGGGCATTAAGATGGGCATGAGAGGTCACAAGGCTTATATCTCTGCTTACACAAAAACAAGAATGTGCAGGAGCAGTCCTACTTCTAATCTCGGTGTGAATAATGATAGTTAAATTGAGTGCTTGAAGGTGGAGAGCTTTTGTTTCCCCCCCTACCCTCACATGATAATGATTCTGCTAGCAGTATGGAGCTAATCTAGGGAAGCCTGAAGACAAGGACACCCTCACCTTTCCTCAAGTTAGCTTTCTCCTCACATTTATTGAATATCTGATAAGTTCAGCAGCAGTCGAACACAGGAATGTCTCGTCATCCTCGAGGCTCACTCTGATTTCCTTTAACTTGAACTCAAACAGATTTTAGATAACTCCATAAAGTATATGAAACAAAACCCAATTGTATTGGATTAAATCTTTTTAATCACTGCATGGCAGGGCCCAGCAGGACCAGTCGGATCTGAGGGTGATCAGGGACCCAAAGGTGAACCAGGGCCACAGGGACAGAAAGGGGAGCCAGGAAAACCAGGTCCTCAAGGGGAACAGGTCTGTACTCTTCATGTTGTATAGATTTACTGTACGGCATTAATAAACAAACAGCATATTAGATATCATGTGTGTCGATATCTCCAGGAGGAATGCATTTTAATGATAACATGACATGTATATTTATACTATGTTGAAAACTCCATAAAACAGCATCATTAATGTGACTCCATGAGCAGGGTGAAGACGGTCTGCCTGGAATCCAAGGTCCTCCAGCTCTGCCAGGATTAGAGGTGAAAACCAACACTGTTGAATAGCTTCAGCACATTATCTTTGTTGTTTCACTTGCCATCTTGAAATATTGCCTTTCCTCTCTGAAACAACTCCTTTGGTAAGTTTGTTTCTCCTTCACACTGTTTGTAGGGGCCTCCGGGAGAAATGGGACCACAGGGGGCTCCAGGTCCCACTGGGGCTTCTGTAAGTTTAGCTGGAGATGATGAAATTATCAACCTTCAGCAGCAGAGCTTTGATTATACTTTTTTGTTTGGAGAAAATAACCTAATGGAAAACTTTCACTGCTTTACAGGGTCCATATGGAAAACCAGGACCTGAGGGGAACCAGGGCATGAAAGGGGAGAAGGTGAGATCTTTTCTTATCAGTGAATCTTCATGATAGTTCTTTATAGATGGAGCAGCACCAGGTTTCAGTAACAGTTGAGGTACAGATCTTGCCTGACCTCTGTTTGTCCCAGAAACTAAAACTGTCCTCTGTGTTTTGGTGCCTTTTTCTTTGGCAAGAAAAAAAAATAGCAGTGACTTTGCTTCACAACCAATAAAACAGAAACTAACCGAGGCACACTGAATCAACAAATGTGAGCAAACAGTGAAATAGACTTTCCAGGTGAGGGGAAATTTGAAAGAGCTTCTGGGTTAGTATGACTTTCAGTATTGTGAAACTAGAACGGCAGAGTCTGGGGTTCACGCCAAGTCTCATAAAGTTTTCGTAACAACCTGTTTAGAGAAGCCAGAAAACAAATGCAAGGATTACGCCAACATCTGTGTACCTCTCGCTTTGGAGCTTTACCGAGGTTTAATGAGCTCATTCAACATTGCACTGAAATACAGATCAGTGTAATAGGTCTCCTTTTAATCATAAGCTTAATTCTCCAACCAGTAAAGGACATTGAACTGATCAGTTTTTATTTTACCTCTGAAGGGAGACGATGGCAAGATCGGACCACCAGGGAAGACAGGCCATGTTGGAAGGAGGGTAAGGGCTCTGTGTTTCCGTCTGTGAGGAGTTTGCAGGTTGTAGGCAAAACTTAATAATTTAATGGTAAATGAATACAATAATGAAACAGTCTTTGTAATGCTAATGCGAACAGTTGTTTACAACTGTTAGAGGGCTTTTGGTTGCCCTTGAAAATGAGGCTTTTCCTGCTGTTAATGTACAGTGTGTGCATGGAATGAAAAAGGAACATCGTCAGAAACAGCCACTGTCCTTGTACAGCTTCATACATAAAACATCAGATTGTCTCCTGCATCTCCTCTCATTGAAAAACATGGCAAACTTGTCTGCAGGGGAAACGAGGAAAAGCTGGAGTCAGAGGGACCAGGGGAATCAGAGGACCAAAGGTGGGATAAACGGGAACAGGCTGATGGCCTGCTGCAAGTCGGGTTTAATCATGATTTAAGAGCCAAAAATAGATTTGTGTTTGGTCTTTTAGGGCGAAAAGGGAGACACAGGACAAGCTGGCATCCCGGGTTGGCCCGGGCTCATTGTAAGTCCACTTTTAAGGTCATTAAACATCTACTCGTTCTTGAAGCTGAACATATCGGCACATATTTGTCTATTCATCAATCTGTCCTGTTCAATGATTCCTAGATAAGAGAGCTGTATCATGCAAAAGTTTGAAAATCAAAGGTGCATTTCATCTGTCAAGACTGTTCCTTAATGCTTTTATTTTTCTTACTCAGGGAATTCCTGGCTTACAAGGAGAGTTGGGGGATAACGGTGGAAAGGGGAAAGAGGTAAACAGGTTTGATGAAACTGAAGGTTTTGGAGACAGCTTGCTTCTAAAAGTTTTTTTGTACATTGAGTCGTGTTTCTAAAATCTCAGAACCATTTCAATACGCATGGCTAATACTGATAGAAAATCATTGAAGCTTTCACAACAGATTATACAACCCACTCTTTGTGGAATTCAGAGTGAAGTGTGTACAATATGGATAACTTTGTATACTGTTTTAAAGATATCAGAAAAGTTGTGTCTCAGCAACTCGCATTCAAATTCAGACGGATGTGTTATTGAGGTGTTTGCTTATCCGGTCCTTTCAGCCACTGGGCTCCATTCAGGCGTTCGTCAGCCACCATGCGCTTTAATCTTTCATCGTGCAGATCCGCTGTCTCAGTAAAAGTGCAGGATAAACCGTGTTGTTTGTGTCCGTAGGGTGAGAAAGGAGACATGGGACTGCCTGGACCACCTGGAGCTGATGGCACAAAGGTGAGAGCTCTTAAGGCTTTCATGGCAAAAACTCAAAGATCTCAAAGGAGAAAATGCAGACATGAATCTAAAGCTCCTGTAAGATGCCTCCAGATGGTATACTAATGCAAACAACACTATCAGCAACAAGCTTTTTTTGTTTTTCTGCCATTGCTGATGTTGTTGTGCGAAACCACGATGGAGTTGCATGACAAAAGGCCTGATTCATTTGGAGCAAAAGATGATAAATTTCTATGCAAATGTAAACGACATCCACTTGGCTCACGGCCACTCACAGACTGAAAGTTAAAGTGTCCGCTGAGAGCTTGTGATGACTGCACTATCAGCACTGTTACACCCAAGCCTTTCAGTGATGGAGACAATGATTCCAACTCTAGATAACCTAGAAACAATAAATCAGTGTATAAAGTCTTTGAATATTACTTTGACATTTCTGTCTCCATAATAATCAGAGACTCAATCAGTCTGGAGCTGCCTTTGGCTCAGATCCACACATGCAAGCTGCACGGTGGTTCATCATGACGCAGTGTTTTTCCTTTTTTTATGTATATAATCCAATCAAGCTGCTTTTGCGAACACACTCCAAAGCACAAGCTGTGCATAAGTGTCCCTCCTTGTTCATCCTATGATAAGGACTGTATGGATGGGAGCATACAGGGCAGCACAGGTGTTTTTTTTCCTAAAGCAGAGTAAACTTCTTGAAGTTGAAGAAGACCAGATCAAGATCAGAAGAGTTGAGAGGTGCCACATTTTGCTCAGAGGGTGCACAAAAACTGACTCAAAACTTCCAAAAGTTTCTCACAAGAGATTTTAGAGATTGTTGAAGTCTCTTTTCCATTTAAATTGAGCAGTTCTAGGTTCTGAACACAAAAAATGTTTACTTCTAAAGGTGTAGTTCAGTTGCATGTTTGCATTCAAGCACTGTCGACAGGGGAGGAGCAGCCAAATTTTATTTATCTGGCTCCATCATTTTGCCATGTCATGTTAGAACAGTGGTTCTCAAGTCCAGTCCTCAAGCCCCTCCTGTCCTGCATGTTTTGGATGATTCCCTGCTTCAACACACCTGATCCAAATGATCAGCTCGTTATTAAGCCATTACAGAGCTTGATAACGAGCTAATCATTTGAATCAGGTGTGTTGGAGCAGGGAATCATCCAAAACATGCAGGACAGTGGGCCTCGAGGACTGGACTTGAGAACCACTGTGTGAAAAGTATAAGAAAAGGGAAAAGAAAAATGTTTTCCTCAAAATATTTTAGTTTTTCTTCAAGAAATGATGTGATTTATATGTAAGAAGTTGGTCGAGTTTTTTCATAAATCAGCAAATTTGACTTGTTGTAACTTCTTATAAGCTGAAAGTTTTCCACATCACATTATCATATTATAGCATTGATAGGCCACTGAAAACATGAGCGTGTCTCTTAAGAAATACTATCCCTTTGCTTTTTCAGGGTATTCGTGGTCTTGTTGGGTTGCCAGGTCCACAGGGACAGAAAGGAGAGCAGGTACATGAATAACTACGTCTTTTTTTCTTTTATTTGATGTTGCAAATCTTCACATGTTTGACAACATTAGCTTTTTTTCATATAATCCAAGTGTAACAAATGCATACTTTTTATTTTCGTATATTTTTTAAAATTGTTTTTAGGGAAATATTGGTCTGCCAGGACCAAGGGGGACACCAGGGATGCCAGGGCTGCCTGTATGTTTTATTTTTAAATTTTCAATTCAATTCAGTTTTATTGCTCTTTAATGTTAGACATAAGTGCATTTATTAGTTTTATCCTTAAGCATTCCATATGCCACCCAGATACTTTCATCCCATCATATATAAAACAATATATAGCAGCAGAAGATTGGAACATGTGAGGAAAATGCTTTTGTTTTATAATAACTGAGGTCAGTCCTGTAGGGTCTGTCTGCCAGGTAGTGTTTTCTTGAGCTCAGACTGTTGACTCATTCACAGTTCAGCAGCACATAGTGATTGTGTTCAACCTGCTGTGTCTTAAGGGGGAAAATCCAACAGCTGAGGTTATAAAATCTGTGAAACTGTGGCTGATGGGGTCTTAATGCAGCAAATGAAAGCACTCAGAAAATCACCATTCTTAAATCCACTTCACAGAGAAAAACCACACTCATGACCTTTTCATCTCTTTTTCTCTCCTCTGTTGCAGGGTTTGTTTGGATTAAAGGTATGATATTATCTTCTCATGGGCTCCTGTCCTGACAGATCAAACTCACTCCGCTCTTTTCTCACTGTTATCTCAAGCGAACTCCCCCTGGGAGATTATTTTACATTACACTGCGACCACTCTGCTTTGTTTTGATGGCACCTATAATCATAAAGCCGTCACCCTCGGGAAGTGACATCACAATGTAATGGGTTTTTGCTGTGGATTCTGTTTTAATCTATATCAGCACGGGTTATAGAAAATGGTTTGATATTTCCATTCAGAACTGTGCTTGTGTGTGTAATTTCTGTCATGCTTATCACATTTTGAATTTCCCTGCAGGGTTTGAAAGGCTACCCAGGTTTGCCTGGATTACCCGGCAGAAGGGGGCTCCCGGTGAGTACAAGAGAGTAAGAAAGCAGAGGATGAGACAAAGTGGATTAAAGACAGATTATATAAACAAAACAAAACAAAAAAACAGTTTATCTCAAAAATGATAACACGAACAGATACATATGGCTAAATCTGACAGTGGTGCTGTTTGCAGACCTTTTCTTAACGTTACTGTAACTTAAGCTTCACTAGTTATTGTCAGAGACTCAGTTATTTTACATGATCCTACAGTTTAACACCACATCGCTTCATTTAAGGAGCAACCTACATATGAAAAGTCTAAAGACATTATCCAGTTTTGTCTCACTCCTCCAAGCTCAGTTATTCTTTGTGCTGAATCATTTAAGTGTTTAAATTTGTCTTGACTAGTGTAAGGGTTTGTATGACCATGGACACCTGGAAAAGTGGTGGGCATTGAAAAAATACAACGTACAGGCCTGGAGAAGTTTTGAAAAATGATTTAACCCAGAAAAAAATGAGAAGTGATGTTTAAATTGCCTTTTTTATAATCTGTATAATACAGTCCATTAACATCTTACTGTTGTGTCAGCATTACTTAGATAAATGCTAATTTTATATGATTGTGAAAATGTGTTGCAGGTGCATGAAAGTTTTGGAAAAGTTTTGCTAAACCCCAAGTGTATTTAATGTTTTGTTTTTTTTTAGTTTAGAAACGAATCAGGAGACATGTTTCAACCAGCATTAATTTGACTTTATTTTCTGTAAGCGTGGGAACACTTACCATGTGTAGTAGAATTTATAACCATTTATAATTACATTCATGAGAGTTAATACCTAAAAAACACATACTGCCTTCTGAAGCACACAATGTCATCAGTTTTACATGCTTTATAACAGACTCTGAATGGCTCATAACACACCCTCAGTAAAAGTAAGATCTAAAGTTTCCAAAACTATGAACTTTGTTTGAATATTGTTGATGTGTGTACCATGTAAATCTTTTGTGTTTTAGGGCCCACCCGGGGTCCCTGGACCTCCAGGAGAGTCACTGAACATGACATTGTCTCAAATAAAGGTAAATTATTTATAGATTTAATGTCTAATGAAGAACTCTCTATCAATGCAAAAGTCAAACATTTTCTATTAGAACTTTTTCTTTATAAACAGTCATAAAATAAAGAAATGAAACACCTTAATTTTCACCCTCTAAAATCAACTTGTCTTTAAACCTGCATGTGGGTGTGTATTTATTTGATTCCCTCTTCGTGTGCAGGACCTGATGTATTTGTCGGATAAGCCCAACTATCCTCTGATCCAGACTCTGCTAGACTCTCTGCAGCAGGAGCTTCGGCTGCTGTTGGATCCTCCTGATGGCAGCAAGGAGCATCCTGCTACCACCTGTCAAGAGCTGTGGATCTGTCACCCTGAATACAGCAGTGGTCAGTTACTGAGAAAAATGAATCCACACATAAGCCATAAGGGAATTAACTATATTTTAGTTTTTTAGCATTTTTTTTCTTATCACACACTTTTTTTGTCACTTCAATTAAGAAAAGAATACACAATCCTTTAAAAAACTACTAATATTTTCACTTAGTACAGCCACTGTCACTGAAATTCTACATTCATATCCCCCTTTACTTCTGTGAAAACCTGTGATTTATGATTACACATTTAATACATATATATTATTTCATTCCTTCAAAACAAGTTGTAGCTCATGATTGTTCCGTTATCACCATTATCATAATGTTATCAAGATTACATTATGATAATATCTTGGCCAGTGGAAATAACAACCCTTTTTGAGTGTTTGTGTGTTTATTTTGCCTTGATTGACCCAGCGCTCAGACGTTGTACATTTCTGCCGCCTAACTGTCTCAGGGGCACTGTTGAGGTTTTATTGCCACTTTGCCCAAGCTGGTGTCAGATTTTATCTTTCCTGGACAACAGCCACTGTTAAAGCAGGCCATTTTAAATCACACTGATACACAGGAGGGTTAAGAAAAGATTTGTGGTTATTTTTCATACTCTTGTATCTAAAGATAACATGAAAATCTTCACTTGTTTATGTCTTCAAAATACAAAACAAGTCAAAGTACTTCTACATTTATAGACAGAGGTATTCTGTTCTATATCTAATGAGGAATTGATCCTTATTTCCTATCTTAAGATCTACATTTCTTGTGCCTAGTAGTGTGCTCAGCAGTTGCCTGTAGGATCAATATCTCATTTTATTTTACACTTTGTTTCTCTACCTTTAAATAATGCAATAAGGGGTCATGCTCCTGTATGGCTCAGTGTTTCTGTAAATGTAACTTTCAGCACTTCCATCACTGCTGACCTCACTTATCTCTGCAGGAATGTATTACATTGACCCCAACCAGGGCAGCAATGGTGACGCTCTGCTGGCGTACTGCAGCTTCTCCTCCGCATCAGTGCAGACCTGCCTCCATCCCCGAGACTCACAGGTATGAAGACATCACCTAAGGAAGGCTGCAGGAAATTGCCCCTCAGGTTTAGTGACTCACTGCTAGATTCATATTGTGCTGTTGTACAAGCTGAGTTCCAATTTGGTGTGTGTCAACTCAGTTTTTATAGTGATGAGTGGACTTGACGCTGTGACAAAAGCACCTTTAAAGTGATTTATGGTGCTTTCATGCCAGTGTTGTGCGGAGAGGTTTTACAGAAATTGGGGGGCGTTTCCCAGTTTGGCTCAGGCGATTTGGACATACATGAACACAGGAGTTTCACTCTGATGTGGATTGAAACAGGTGATCTCCTCTGACTTATCACCCTACAGTAGCAGGTGAGGTAGTTAGCATTAAGATAACAATAGGCTACTCAATGTTCCCATTCGATTCAGGATAAGCAGGAGAGCAGAAGATAGAAAAACAACAGCTGAAGTACTCATAAAATCCTCCACTATTAACTAAAACTGACACTACACAAGAGCTAACCTGCAGTTGTCAACAGAAATCTGTACCTTTGTAGATGAAATGGAATGACCAACAAAGATGAGTATGTAAGCCTAAAGTGTACTATAAAAGAGACTCTTGGTTGTTTACTTGGTGTTATCAGAGAATTACCATATATTCTGGGAAAGATAATCTTAATAAGTTTAATTTTTTTGTGGAAAAATAATATGAAAATGATCCAAAGTTGGTTCATGAAAAAATAAGTCAAGCTAGCAACAAGTTTTAAACTACACCAAAGGAAAGGAGTGCCACTGTGTTATAAACCAAATTTAGTATAATCATGGAAGTCATTACAAAGGTGTCACCTGTTTTAATCTTAGTCTTTGTTCACAGGAGTTCTTGTAATAAGTCAAATAGTGCGTGAGCTGAAAATTAAACCAGAGACCACCTGGAATAACTACCAGCTTCAAAAAGAAATAAAAGTCGGAGAATTGTTGTAATATTGAGGAGGACAAAAAGGTTCTTGGAGAGATATTGATGTAAAAGAAGCAGCAATAAGAAAAGAAACTTTCAAAACAACACTCGAAACGTTAAGTGGATATTGGTGTACACAGTCAGAGAGCTTTTTTCTTATACTGGTCATGGTAATTGTCACTTAGTATTGGCAGAATATGTTTTTAAGAAGTGGTGATTCTTGCCAAGTTTTTTTTTTTCCAAGTCCAAGTTAACCTAAAGAGTTTGTATTTTGATTCAACACAAGTTAAAAGTATAATTCAGTAAAAAAATTTCAAGATCAACCTGCGAATAATCCAAATATCTTCTCTACAAACATGACCAAAGTTCACACAAGTACAAACAATAAGAAAAACAAACATTACAAAGCTGTAAACTTTTCTAATTTGGTTTATTGAAGCTCATTTTAAACAAAGGCAAAAAAAAGGTTTCATGTAAGCAACAATTTAAACTGTAAAGCTGGTAGTGCTGAGTCAGGTCACCAGCCGTCTGGATCTACTCTAAAAATATTACAGTAGTTGTTGTTGAGGCACGTTAAAGGATTCATCATCTTGTAGATGACACTGTTTAGAAAAAAGTAATCATCTTGCTTTGATAGAACAAAGTATGATGAAAAAGTAGATATAGATACAGTAGATCCTAAGTTGATATCTTCAATATAGATATACTTGATTGATTGATTGATTGATTGATTGATTGATTGATTGATTGATTGATTGATTGAAGTTTATTTTGAACATCTAAAAAAGAAACAACAATAAAAAAGTAAAGAATACAACAAAAAATGACAACAAAGTTATTAGAGTTCAAAAAGGAGTGGGAAGAAGTCGAGACTTATCTAGTCCCACCCCTTATCTACACTAATGGTTTAAATGTATATCATATATGTTATTATATAATAATACTAATCATCATAGTAAAAATAGCAAAAAAAAAGAATTAAAAAAATCACCACAGTGAAAATAACAAACAACAACAACAAAACGATGATAATGATAATTGTTACTACGAATGTACATCCCTGTATCCCATGAAAACATATGCTTTATATTTTGTTTTAAATAACATAATGATGTAGTGTCTACTGCCTTTGAATAATGCTCCATTTGAGGTCTGATTATATGCAGTAAAGCAGCTTCTTTTGATAACTGTATTTGCTGTATTAGCGGGTAGATGCCCTTTAAGAAGTATTTAACAATGTTAGCTTTGTGCATGAATAATGTGTCCTCCCCTGCAGAAGGGAGCAGAACAATGTGTGGCTAAATAAGGCACGGCATTCATCCAGAGCACATCAGCACAATGGAGACACAGATTTATTCTCTCATTACTCTGAACCCAAGTCTGAATAAAAACATGCAACCCCTCTCACCTCACTATGCACACTCTTATACAGTAAATACCAACACAAAGAATTGACTCAGTGAACCAAAGAATAATATACGGATTGGTCTCAGGCTGCATGGAGTGAATGCATCTCTTACTGAGGTATCCAATTTACCTTTGGTTCATGCTTGAGCAGAATGTTAATTTGGAGTTCATTAGCAGCTGTCTGGACGTCACTGACCTTCAAAAGTCTCTTATATGACAGCACCTGTATGGGTATGCATTCTGATCTGCTTTGGTTTGCCTTTTCAGTTGCCCATAAAAGCGTGGATGGAAGAATTCACTGAGGACGGAAATTATCAGTGGCTCAGCAAGCTGGAGCAGGGGTTTCAGGTGAGTCATTCACTCTAAGAACAAAATAAGAATCAAAGCTGTTTTACTTTTATCTGTTTACAGATTTGTTTTTAAGACACGAGGTTGTAGTGTTGTTTTAGAGCATCTAGTTTCCCAGTCATTGAATGTACAGCTCTGTCCAACAAATATTGATCATTATAAACCTGCGACCATTACTGATGCTTTACAGTCTTATTTCTTGTCATTTAGTTTTACTATCCAGGCGCCAATGTGGTGCAGATGCGTTTCCTGAGGTTGCACAGCACCTCTGCCATCCAGAAGGTGACTTACTCTTGCCATCCAGGACACAAACTGGGCCAGACTGAGAGGGATATCAAATTCCTCACTGACAGCAGGAAGCAGAGTTACCTGGGAACACTGACAGATTGCGTGGTATGTAGAACATTCTCTCGCTAGTTTCTCCTGAGAAGCTTGAGGGGGTTAAGCCATGCTGTTGTAGTTTTTCTTGTTGAGGTAAAGTCTTGGCTGGCCTGGGAATAACCAACAACATTTCACCTGTTTCAGCTTTCACAGTATCTTTTATTCAAACCTTCTCATGACTTTGAGACATGTATTGACCGCACAAGTAAGGCTTTTGATTCCCAGCCATGCCACCACAGGCAGAGGACTGTCATGAAGGGGCAAAACAGGCTTTTTCTTTGAGTATACTATATCGTTAGTAGTCATTAAAGGTGGGGTAGGAAGGATCTGAGGAAGTGCCAGTTTTGGGGGGAAATCTTGAACGTAAACACTACCCCTCCAAACCAGTTCAAACAAAAAGACCAAATTAAGACGAAAACAATCAACGTTTCTTTTCAAACGCGAAAACTAAATCTAAAACAGCTGCCACTATGGTAGGTTGTTGTATTAAAGTGTAATTTGGTTCCTTTCTTCACAGCTCTTGCTCACCACTCTGATTTTCCTAATGTTGCTAATAGCGATGAAGAATATGTTTATAAGAACCAAAAGTCTCTGGTTTTGTCAGACTTTGAAGTAAAAAAGAAAGGACTTGTTGTCTGCTTGTTCTCTCACTTCTCTTTCTCCTCTCGTACTCTGACTCACCAAGCTGTTCAGCCAGTCAGATTGATGTCTTTTGCTTAGTTGACCAAAAAGCTGCAGGCAAAGACTGAGTGGGAAAAAATTTGAGAACACTGCCAAAATGAGGGCCACAGATGCTCACTGGCTGCCTGACAAAGGCAGATGCCGGACTCTCAGGCTTGTATGTCAGGACCAAATTTGGGGTTTTCTGTTATGAGTTTATTATTTTTAGAGGGAGTAGTGTTATTTTTTTTTACTCTTAAAGTTGGATTAAAGACCACAGCATCCATGGACCTGGTATAGATGGATAGAGAGGCTTTGTTTTAGTGCCAAGACAGCCTCATGGAGATTTGGCCATGAGCCTTGATGCAGCTCACAGCCAGATGTAACTTGGGAAAAGTTCTAGCATCCCTCTGATGAAGGGAATAAAGTAGTTGAAGTTCTATTTGAGACAAAACACAAAGCAAATATCCTACTATGTGAGAACCGATGAGTCATGATGATTAAACCTAAATAAGATGTTTTCTGTTTCGCATGTGTCAGCCCGGAGAGGGGAGCCTTTCTGGAACTCGAGAGTCTGTGTTTGAGTTTGAGGACCTCCAGCTGCTCCCTTTGAGAGACCTGGCAGTAATGGAAGGCGGAAACTTCACACACCCCTTCGGCTTCACTATAGGACCTGTGTGTTTCAGCTAGAGGCGCTACAAAGCTGAACTCTCACGAGACTCTCAGATCCAGGATACAGACCTCGTTTTAAACCCTGGACACCAAGACAACAGCTGGAACAACTTTTTCCTGAAGATGTCCCTCCCTCTCCTGTTTCCCTCGAGTTGAATGACTTTATCAAATGATTTTGAGAGGACAGGTATCTCCATGGATTTCTCACAGAGGAGTCAATTTTGTTTACAGAGACATTTATCTTGTTTTGAATAATTTAAAAATGTATGTTTTTATCATTTTATACACAATGTTGTTTTTGTAAGTTGCTTGATTTTTTTCACATATTGTGGGCTTCTGCCATAATTTGCCTTTTACGTATAAAGTCAGAGTGTCTGGCCTGACCTCTTAACAATGTGCTCTGCATGTAGACACAGCTACTGTCGTCTCATTGGCGGTGTATGTCCAGGCCAGTGAAGTCAACGACTTCTGTCAGTGCACTCAGATGGGTCACTTATTCCAAGGTGCTAATCAAGATTCCCTTTGATACCCAACTTCTGTGTAACCCCCCCCCCAAGACTTTTTGTTTCATACACACTTGATACTGCCAAATTTCTCTATTTTGTTATGGTGCAAAACATTTTTTTATTTGTTTCTATAGAGTTCTTCATTTTTACATCTCAGGTATGACACATTAATGATACACTTATGGGCACTTAAGCCGTTGTTTATGCAAGATTTTGGTCACGCTTTTTTGCATTAAAATAAGTCTTAAAATGTCACAATCAGAAATGTTGAATGTTTAAAAAGACTAAATTCATCATTGAATTAGTTTTACTTAATAGTGCATGTCCAAAGCCCCATGTCTGTCCTCTATGCTAGAAACTGCGATTGTTGTCCAAAAACTGTTGAAACGGGTCTTTCATTACCACAAGCTCTTAGATTTACTTGAGCACTCCCTCGTACATCATCCTGCTGCTCTAAATACATGCTGGAACTCTAAACATATTTGTATGCAGCTGAAAATAGCCTCTAACAACTGCGCCATAAACTCCTGACCTTGACAAGCATTTTCTGCAATGACATTGCAGGGTTATTTTGAGAAATAACTGATGAAAGGAAAAAAAAAATTGAGAGAATATAAAGAGAGACTCGAAACCTATTGAACTTGCTCTTTTCATAAGACTTGTTTGGGGAAACCCAACTGACACTACCATTCATCTACTCTAAAGTGGTTAACCCTTGTTAGTCACCTCTTGCAGTTTTGAAATCAAAACATGTCAAGGAAGCCCCAGATTGAGGAGCTGGGTCGAAATGAAAAATGCGCAATAAGCAGCATCTCTTCAAAGAAGCCACAGGGGTTAACCTGTTACAATCAACATTGACATCTTACTTGTATCTTAGCATATCTCATCATCTGTTAATTGTCAAAATGTCTTCAAATGCATACAGTTAAAGACTTTTTATTGCATTGAATTATACCAAGTATGCAATGAAAACTTGAGATGAAAGATAAAGGGGAAAGTAGTCAGTCCTTCAAGTGTTTTGTTTTAGCTGCAGATGTACCTTAGATATACAGCTTACACCGCCTCAACACTTGTGAATAGCCCTTTAAAAAGAAACTCTGCAAATATTCAATGGAAAACCAAAGACTACAGTTTAGCAGCTACAACTTAATTTCTTCTGCTGGACCTTCAAGGTCATGCTTAGCTATGGCTGCAGCTTTGCAGAATTTCTTTGGCACACTGGTAAACAGAAGTGCCCATCACCCCCCGCTCAGCTTTGAGTAACTGCTGTCAACCCAGATTTGTGCTTCATTCAATCTGAGTAGTGCTAGGTTCAAGAGAAAATAAGCAAGGCTTGTTGCTTCTCAGCAGGGTCAGGATGTGATGTATTCACCCAAACAATATCAGCAGTGACTGATGAGCAGTGTGCAGTACACTCTGCGTGGAGTACACAGGCATATGATTGAGATCTCAGGGAGTTTACGATGTGTTTATAGTCTACCTGCTCATCATTGACAGCAGCATTGCAGTTCAGAAAAATGAGGGTTCTTGTTTTTACCAAATTCATAGCTGTGGAAAACCGTCACATCTGTATGTTTATCATGTAACCAGGAAATGTCCTTATTTTAGACCTCCACAAGGCAAGTTGTATTTAAAGTTGTGCATCCAAACCGCTGGTTTGCTTTTCTGGCTTGGTGTAAATTACAGTGTTTTCTGTTTCTGTTTTTGATTGAATTTAGTCTTATCATTTGATTGCCTTAGCTGGCTGAGACACACTATTGTTATTACTATATTTGTTTTGTAAAAAAAATCTTTTTTAAATATATAAAACTACATGCTGGACATCTGTCTTATGTGGTCCCTCCAATAGCTCATTTAATAAATTGTTTTATTTAAAAATGAGGTACATAATTTTTGCAATGAGTGTACTTCATCATATCTAATTATTAAGTTGTTTATTTTAGTATATATCAATGGTGTAGCATGAGCTGCAGTGGAAAAAATCATAAGAATTAACTTAAGTAGAGTTGTCAGGGGGTTCTTTACTAAGTGTGTATAACAATATGCTAAATATAACAATTAGTAAACCTTTTGGTTACAAATTGTTGTTGACTACACCAAACAAATTGAAATTTCTCCGTTTTTTTTTTTTTTTTTAATTTTCATGGTTTGCTTCACATCATTTTAACCTTATTGTGATCAGTCAGGATGCAATACTTATTTGTTGCTGTAGATTTTAAAGTGGGTAGTTAATTGAAAGAGCTTGTGCAAATTTGTATGAACAACTCTTGTAATGTTCCAATAATAGCTTTTCAGTAAATTCCAGTTCACTGCCAGTTTAAGTCATGGCTGTCTTCACTGCAAAAAGGTAAACTATGTCATCAGGGGCAAGAATCATGTAACAAAGGGTGTCATTGTCATACTTCAGTGTTAAAAAAAAGTAAAAGGTTTTTACTAAAAATACTAATACTAATACTTTTATTAAAATAAATAAACATAAGGCTTTACAGCAATAAGCATAACATATTATAATACCTGACCTCATAAGTCATGATAAAATGCTTTATTATGTGTTGTGATTATTGCTATAAAGCATGATGATCATTTATGAGTGTTTATAACTATAGTTACAGGGCTATAGCGTGATTATAATGCATGATACATATATTTATGGTGCCTTATAGAGATAGGCGTCAAGTAAAGTGTTACCAAATAATTTTTCAATTCATAAAACACCAAATTAAAATAAAAATGAATGTAAATACCAGTTGGGAATGCTCATGGGCTATACAGTCTATGAGTACACTACGGTGTAGGGATGTAAAGGGTTAACGCTCAGCTGCAACGTAAGTTTACGTCACGTGACGTCTTACGTGAGTCGTCGTCAGCTCTCCGCCTCTGTCTCTCATCTGGCTGTGGTAGCTTAGTCGCTCAACTTTAACCATGCTTCCTCTAGTTTAATTTTTCTAACACTGAATTCGTTTATAGTGACAGTCAGATAAATTGTTCCGTCTGTTTTTAGGTTTTCTGACAACCTATCTGTGAATCCCTGCTGTTTGGAAAACAAGTGATAAAGCAGCTTTCCCATCGTGGTTAGCTAACAGCTTGTGTAGCATCCAGGAGAGAAAACGTCGCTGTGAAGCACAAAGGTGAGAAAGAGAAAGAAAGAGAGAGAGAGAGGCACCTGGGTGTGTGTTTTTGACTTTAATCGTTGTGTATGTACTGCATGTTTGGGTTGTGTAGAGGTCCGGGATGTCTTTAAAGTGACAGTGAGTCTATTGAACCTTATTAGCTCGTTGCTGTAGTCGATAAACTGATAAAGCTCGTTTAGTTAAACGCTACAGCGACTTATCTGTCTTTTTGTCGAATTTACAAATGAAAATGTTGTCAGCGAGTCACATTGAGGAGATATCGGTTAAACTAGCACTGCCTGTGTTTGCTACAGAGCAGTCTGAGATGAAAATAATCAGGGTGTTGTATTGCTTTATTACTTGGCAGATGTCTGATATTGTGAAAAATGTTTACCACTGACAAACCTGAGTATTTATCTCCATTAACGTGTTTTGTGTTAAAAACAGAACACCATCTATGATCAATCAGTGCTTTCAAATAGTTTCCCGTGAGTTCATCAAGTGTTGACACCCGTATCCTCAGATTCACTCCTGAGCATGCGCAAAACTGCCATCAGACTCTTATCATGAGCTGTCCATGGTACTGAAGCAGAAATAAGAGGAAGAAGAAGAACTTAATTAATCCAAGAAGGAAATTCAAGTGTCTGTTTTCTCACATAATATATCTCTAAAAGTTACCAAGATTACAAGTTTCTTTCTTGTGCCAAAATAATGGAAATTTGTGTCGTGTAGACAAGTTGTGAGACATATGCGATAACTTTCATTTTTGCTGGTTTATATCATCTAAAAGCAAGCCCTGTCAAAAAATTATCCTTTGTAAAGTCCATGTAGATTCTCATTTATCCACGTCATGGTTATCTCAAAGTCTCCAAAATCAGGCAACTGGACTTTGTAGCGTTTGAGAAGACATTTTGCCTCTTATCCAAGAAGCTTCTTCAGTTCTAAAATAGCTAGTGAGGGGAGCAGGTATTTATCTAATTGCAAAAAAAAAAAACATCTCCGGGTATTTATCCCGAGAGTCGTTAACCTGAATGGGTCGTTGTCAACTACCCCTTTCATGTGAGGTGTTGTGGTCACATGGTCCCAGGTGTGGATGTTTGTGGAGCTTCCTGGGGAGAGAGCTTAGAACTGCAGTGTAAGTGCAAACTCTATACAGTCCAGTTGCCTGATTTTGGAGTCTTCGAGATCCAACTCAATTGGTCGAACAGGTGTCTAATTGAAGGCAGAAAATAGTTTTAAGGCTGACATTTTAGGTAATATAACTGATTACATATGGTTCATTAGTATAACGAATGTGTTTGAATAAAGATGGACTCACATCATTTTGGGACACTTTTTGTAAGGTTTACTGTTTCTTTTCTCTCTGTCTTAGTGCAGCTTCTATGACCCACAACTGTCTGCCCCGATCAGAGGATGTATCCGCCTTCCAGAAAGGACTTCATCTCTCTGACCCTCAGTGATCCACACAGTCACTCTTATAACAACGGCAAACACCGGAGACAGTCCTGCTGGAGGGTGAGTCGTCATATGCTGCAGTATGCAAAGCTTGACTCTGTTAGAGTTTTACAGCTGTGTTATAAAAAACATTGAGTTTGAAGTATGAGAGAATTAGGCTCATTTTTGAGAGATTCACTTGAGAGACGACTGTTCTGGGTCGACTTTGATCACAATAGAGGTGTATGAAAATACTGTTAAACATATGCCCAGGCCTTTGCTATCACCATGTCAAACCAAGTGAGGCATCTGTGGGAGACTCTTGGGTCCTGTAGCACTTGGTTGACACTAAATTCATTCAGATTTCACAGCTAAACGTGCCCCTCCATGCCAGCTTTCACACATCTTTGATTGTGAAGCAGCACATTTTTGGAATTTAAATTTAGAAACCATGTCACTACAGTGAAGATAGATATTCACAAGACAAACAGCCAAAGGTAAATGTCATTTAGTTCTGACAGAGGATGTACAATAAGGCTTCGGCTTCAAATATCCTACTGCTTGGTTATGCCTCTGATTTTGGCTGAGACAGATCATCCCTTCCCCTAAGAAATCTATCTTTTTTTTTGTAACAAATCGATTCTCATGCTTTCCCTCTCACTTTCATACACCTTCTTTGTTGTGGAGCAGCCTGCCCTGAACTTTCAAACTCTTCAGATAAAAGCCTCTCCTCAGCACATTATGTGTCTGATTACTACAGTGAGATAAAACAAACTCCGCTCATCTCACCGCCTCTCCTGTCTCCTCCACATTTTCTTTAATCTTGTTATCTTTACTTTGAAATTTCTTATGCCTCTCTCTCGTCCTTGTGCCCTGTGAGCTTCTGTCATATACTTTGTTGGTTTTGATCTGCAGGTATATCATGTAGCTCTTCTCATATTACCTGTCATACCTTTATTTGCTTTTCCCTCGCTCAGGGGGGCTTTCAGTGTTTCCATGTTAATCTCTCATCTCTGCAACTGTGTTTATAACCTCAGTGTGATCACATTTGTGTAACTGCTCAATCAGATGAAAGCATAGAGTGTATATTATAAGTGATGTCAACAGTTTGTTTGTGAGGAGGAGGCACAAAAGATGGTGGTCCCCATATTGGATAGATGACTTCATAAATCTTCAGCATGTTTAGAAACAAGGTGAGGCCTCAATGCCTAGCATATACAGGGCTCGACAATGCGACCATTTCACTCGCATTTGTGACTAAAAATAGATGTGTGATAATTGTAAAAGGTATTTAGGGGCACAAAAAATCAGCCGGGGCAACAAATGTTTTTTCATGTAAATACCACGATGAAATTAGTTTTAGGTTGGATATCTGACAGACATTTACTGCAGATCTACCGGTGTCTTCTCATTCTCAATAACTGGGAATAGCATCAGCAGCACGGTTAAATCTACTCGGCACCTTAGCTGTCAATGTCGGGTGTTGAATAAGGGACTGTCAATAAATTACCAGTTGATGTTCTCAGAAAAGGCTGATTTCCTTCAATAGCTTCCATGTCATGTGACCGAAAGACCTAAAATTGATTTCAAATAATAGTTCTAAGGTCAGACAATAAGACACACCTCTTTATTTTCCCTAATTTGTCTAAAAAAATTTGTGTTAAATTTAAAGGCAAATTTTGATCCTTTGCTTCAGTAGCTTCCATGTCATGGGACCAGTTAATCTAAAATTGATTCCAAATAATAGTACTCTTGTCAACCAATAAGACACTCCTCTTTATTTCCCTAATTTGTCCTCATAAGATTTTTGTGGGCAATTTTTGAATATTTGCTCCCTGTGAAAAAAAGCTAGTGTCAAGCCCTGCATATAGCAACAGCTCATTCATAGGGTGGGAGAAAAAATCGATACAGCATCGTATCGCAATATTTTGTCTGGTGATATATCGTATCGACTCATTTACCAAGTATCGATTTTTCAAATTAATTGCTAATATGAAGTCAAATCTATGATAATGGAAAAATAAAATCAACTGTTTGTCCGGTGAGGTTGGCAAAGGGGACATCATGGAGCAGGAGAAAGTTAGTACAACAAATACATATATGGTTTGCAAGATGTGCTACATGAAAATAAAATACTGTGTAAATAAGACAAACATAAAGGAAAGACAAATGCTAAATTAACTAAACAGTTAAAAAATTGTATGAATCACAATATTTTGTATCTCTATACCTACTGTATTGCAAAATGTTAAAAATAGCAATAATATCGTATCGTGATTTCCACCCCTATTCATTCACCTGTCAGGCAAATCAGCCATGTCTTCAGTAATGACTTATTATGCGTATATTTCTCCATACAATCAAAATGCATTAGTAGATTGAAAATTAATCACTGTATGGTTGTTGGTAACAGGGAAATAGAGGAAATAGGGTACAGAGGCCAAAACTGCTCTTCATACCAGGCTGTAAATATATTTCATTCTGCTCTAAAAATAGGCCTTTTAATATATCTGTCAAGGTTCCCTCAGCATGGAGAGTAACTGAAGATTGACTTGTGCACTCTGTGCATTAACAGGTTTTAGAGTTAAGTGTAGCACACACCAGTTGCATAATTAACCCCTCTGTGTTCGATGCACAACATTTGACACTTTTAGTTAGACACAAAGTTTACCCTGCAGAGAAAAGTCAAAACCAGAGAAAAGGAGCCAGAGAGCTATTCTGGGGAGCATGTGTGAAAAAAAAGAAACTTTCCTGGATAGCAGTGTAACCTGATGTATAATGACAGAAAGATGTCCCAGGTGCATACGTCTGTGCAGGTTCCTTGCTCAGGAATATTTTGTTGTTTTTGCTGTTATTATAGCTCCTTCCTTCCCAAAACAAAAAAAAAAAAAACAAGTTCAGAAAATCCTGCAGGGATTCGTTAACATGTGCTGATAACACGATCTGCTCTCATCCCCCGAGTATGTTGATAATTTGTGTTTGATTTTAAATTGGCTCGCATGTAATTCCCATTAGGAGACGCCCCAATAAACCTATTTAATGGATGCAGATACAAGTGCTTCAGTCGACAAAACATGTGCTGCACTCCAGCTTGTTATCATGAACCACTTCTCGTTGAGGCTTCGTGTTGTAGGTTTTTAAGGCGCAGTTATAACAAATAATCCCAACCTAAAAAAAAGAAAAGATGGTCTGATATAAGATTATATGGTTTTTATTGTATCATTGCACTCATAAAAGAGACACTCACCTCCTGTAGCACTGAGATTCAATGAAAGAAACAGTCAGTAAAAAACAAATTGACACATGACGACACTAAAGTTATTATCGAAGATATTAACTTCCAGTCGGATCAAATCATTCTGATGTATATTGAATCCTACCGATGTGTGATCCTTTTAGTTTACAGACTTTGCCCCCTCAACATTTAACAAACAGTGTATCCTCTTATCCATTTATGCTAAGTCATCATCGATCAGATTTATTTCGTCAGCTATTTTCAAAGAGCTCCATCAGCAAACAACACAAACATAATTTACGAGTTTCACTGAATTGAAAAAGCATGGCAGCGCTCTTATCGACTGATCTGTAACATTTTATTTCAGCAGTATATCAGGAGACTTTTGCTCCTCTAGGCTTCATGGTAGAGATCTCAATCTGGCTCAGAGCCCCCCCTCTGCATGCGGGCCGTCAAATATGATGACGGTGGATGAATCCTGAAAAAACTATTCTCTGCAAATCATCTTTTTGTAGATTGGCATCTTGGCTGAGTCTGTTTTTTACAAAGCAAAAAAATGCACATATGCCATATCTTTATAATGTATAACCTTTATTGAAGTGGAAAGTCATATAAAGAGTAAAGCCATGAAAGATGTGAAAGCTATTGGAAGCTAACAAGCGGACTTTTCTGCATGATTTATTACCAGTCACATTGGTTTTGTTCAGCATTTTCAAAGGAAAGCTTTTGTTCTTAGGAGCGGGAGTTGCTGCAGACCTGTAGAGCGAGTGAGTTTCCTTTTCTCCCCCTCAGTGCGGGTCCAGAAAATGAATCATGGTCTGCTAACTATCCACCCTGAAAATTCACCTCCAGTTAAGAGCTTTTCTCTATGAATAGGACCTGCTTTACTGCCATCATGTGACACCTAATATGACATCTGTCATCACGTTATTGTAGAGACACTTAACTGCCAGGTTACGAGACCACTCCTGGGCAAATGCCATTTTCTAAAATAGACAGTGACTTTCTTTGTAAAGCAAGCAAACCTGCAAACCTGAACCTCAAAGCTTAAAAATATCAGATTATTATGAAAACCTTAAATTTCATCAAGCTGGGACTGCATTTGATGATTATAAATTCATTAAGTGAGTAATAAAAAAGTGTGTATTAATGGGTGTCAGCACTCTGAGAATATTAGCGTACATGTTTCTAACTGAATACCCCTGGATTATTGCTTATCTGCTTCAGGGTTGTCGGGGGGCCTATCCCAGCTGTCACTGGGGGAGAGGCAGGGTTCACCCTGGACAGGTCACCAGTTTATCACAGAGCTAGCCCACAGGCAGACATCCAGACACACTCACACCGAAGGGCAATTTAATAAGGAGCATGTTGACCCAGTGTGGGATGAAACCGGAGAACCCGAGGGAGGGACACGATGCAAACTCCAGGCAGAAAAGACAGAAGCACCTTCTGTGCTCCCTGTGGTTTCTTATGTAGACAGTAAAATCATTAGTACTGTCTAAAATCTTTAACAGCAGCCTGTTTACAAATTGACATTTGTAATTTTCACAGAAAGCTGAAGTCATTTTTCTGTCTTTATAAAGGTGTCGTTTTTCTCTCATAAGTATGTCAACTGAAGATTAAATGAATCTTTTCACAAGGATATGTTAATTTTTCTTTACAATTGTTCCACCCTTTTACATTTGATCAGGACTGAAACTCAGTACTGAAGACAGATACCTCTCTGCCCACCTTTCTCCAACCTCGAGTCTCTGCATTTTAATTAAAAATTCAGAACCTCAGTTTGCCTCCAAATTTTAATCCAAAACGGGCAGCATCAATAATATGTTCCCATAACTCTTCTTCAGCCGACAGTCTGCATCTCCTCCTCATCCCCTGACAGCTCAATATCTGACTATCCTTCCATAAATTTAAACTACATCTTATCAGCCGCAGTCAGAGCTCTGTTTTCTTCGAGTATGGGGAAATAGGAAATCAGAGGAAGGAGCAAGTTTTGTCGCCATCCTCCTATACCAAGGACTTCGCTTAAACTATGTGTTTCAAAACCCTTCAAAAACATACATCTCTAGAATTTTAATACAGTACCCACCATGGTGAAATGTGTTTACAGCAGAACCTGTCATGTTGAAAAAGGCAGGAGAGTCTCTTTGGGCCGCACACTGAGACTCACACAGCACACTCATGCATGTTTGCCTCAACTGTCACGTCCATAAAAGATATAGGGGAGACCGGGGCTTGTTGTCACATGGATAAGTTTTCACATTGCAATTATCTTTGCCACCAGAGGGTGCAACTAAAAAGTGGAATACTGGTTTTATTCCTTTACACCAGTGGTTCTCAAGTCCAGTCCTCGAGGCCCACTGTCCTGCATTTTTTGGATGTTTCCCTGCTCCAACACGCCTGATTCAAATGATCAGCTCGTCAGCTTAATAACGAGCTGATCATTTGAATCAGGTGTGTTGGAGCAGGGAAACATCCAAAACATGCAGGACGGGGGGGCTTTAGGACTGGACTTGAGAACCACTGCTTTACACGGTCAGGGGTCGTGTCCTGTCTGAGAAGAGAAGGGCACATTGTGAGCTGAGACGAGCGCCAATTAACCATTTAGCACAACCCAAAGTGAAAAAAAAAAAAAAAAACTATATATTTTAAAATAAGCTTCTTCCAGATAAAAATCCTAGCAATAATACATATGGACTTGTTAGGGGAGAGGGCCCGACCGATTTATCAGGAGGCGATTAAATTGGCCAATTTTAGCCCGTTTGAGACTAATTGGTAATTGGCCAAAACTTGCCGATTTTCGCCAATATTTTCAGGAATAAAATGCAGAGAACAAGATTCGGTTTCACTTCAAAAATTTTTCGCAATTTAAAAAATCCCCGACTTATCCTGTAAATGGTCATTGAAAACGCTTTTCTGGTTTGAGTTTGATCAGTCGGTCTTCCTGTCGGTGCGAAGACTAGTAGCCTACAGTATATCTAGAGTATACAGTATACAGTAGATATCTGCAGTATATATGTGTTTTATAACTTCATTAAAAATTTAAAAAATCGGCCGATTAATCGGTAATCACCCCCCCTAATAATCGGTATCGGCATCAGTCCCAAAAAATCTTATAAACTCTGCACTGACACAAGATATGAAAATGACATGAATATGAAATATATACCTGAGACTTTGGTCTTTCATCTGGAACACATTTTGTTTATATATGATGTATTGATTCCAAGAAATATATAAGAGCGTGAAAAGTGTGACAGCAAGCCCCGGACTCCCCTACATTCTGGGTCAGTAATGAGTCCCACCACCACACATTTTCTTAAAGATGCACCTTTATATTCACTTGAGTTTGTCGGTGTTGTTTTGCTGAATGAACTTGAGCAGGGTAAAGTAAAAAAATATCCCCTGAGATCAAGTCTTCTGTGAGCCTGCAGACGATGGCTCAATACTTTCACGGTGTTGCACAGGTGTTAATTAGAGCAGGTAGCAGAATGGTGCCTCTCTGCCTGTTAGCTTTCTCCCCCTGAGGGACCCCGGCTCTATCCTCGCCTCTGCATTGCCAATAGAGTTGGTTAGATTGTTTATTTGCGAGCGGTCAGGTGGAGCGGGATGCTGAGTTCGTACCGAGTAAGCTTAAAGAGGAAGGCCAGCGGGCTCTCCTTTCACTCTGCTAGTTTAAAGACGACATTTTCAAGAGATATAAAGAAGTGGGAGGATATTTAGATCTGCTGACAGATGCTCTTGATTTAAATTGCAGAGCTGTTCGACATGTTTCTGTGTAGTTAGCTCTGTGTTTTATTTCCTGCCTACAGAAATGGAAGCAGCTGTCTCGGCTCCAGCGAAGCCTCATCTTGTTCCTGCTGGCCCTGCTGCTCATATTTGGATTGCTCTCTTATCCCAGCCTCACAGAGCAGTGGAGAGGTAAACAATGCCCACATAAACTCTAAGCTCTCTCACACGCACATAAAAATGCAAATACTGGTAGGGACAAAGTCAGTCATTAATTTAACGGTCCAGCTTCATGACTAGTTGATTCTAATGAGTTGGATTGCCTGTGTGTTGTGGTTGGCGTTGAAGCTAAATTGCAGTAAATTACGAAGTCTCAGCTCCATGAGGCTCTGTGATAGTTGCAGTCTTTGTTTGGATTTGTTTTGGCCTCATTTTTCTTTGTTCACACCTGCTTGCTCTGGCAGTTTTATACCTCCACATGTACTGTATTTGATTTTCAGACCACGTCCACACTAAGATGGCTGGATCTAAAAATGGTGCTATTTCTCTCCCTGTTGGGGCTTAGTATCCACTCTGCGAACATTTTCTTTTTTATTCACAGCCAAAATCTGAGCTCTGTGAAAATCTCTCCAGAGTAGGGAAATGTGAAAAACAAGTTTCTCCTAAATGTTATGAAACTTGGAAAGAGCTGATTTCTTGTATGCTCAGAAGACTCAGTCGGGGGCTTAGCAAAGAAAAAGAAGACAATTCTCTACAAATATGAGGGGCGAGACTCTGTTTTCAATGTTTGTGAAGGGTTTTGTTCGACAACTGAATCACAGTTATTTAAAGCTTCATTACAAAACTACTAGGAATAGTATGAACTCTGCTTTTTTCTGTGTCTTTGCTTATGTGTGTGTGTGCGTGGTTGTCGGTGTGCAGGGTTGTCTGACAGAGATGACTGGCTGGAGCTGAATGACAGGGAGCTGAAGGCTGTTCTTCCAGGGGTGAAGCCTGTACTGGGTCAAGAAGATGCGGGTAAAGCTCTGGCTCCTGTGGAGGGGCCTCATGTGGGGCCAGATGCAGGTCCGGTTGTTGTTCCTGATCCTGTGTTGGAGCCCAAAGCACCAAATGTGCCCATGTTGCCCAAACCTCCCATCAAGGTTCGAGCTGATTTTTTCAGTTTATTTCAACAAACAAAAATTCTGATTATTTATAATGTCTTTTTTTTAAAGCCAGAGATGTCAAAGATTGAACTCTGCAGGCACACACTCGTCTGTGTTGGAGGATCAGAGGTTTTGCCCCGCCATTTATTTGCTTCAATTTAATTAGATTGTGTGAACTGAGCTTAATGTCTGAAGATAGCAGGCAACTAAAAGATAAATTAAACAGGGTTCCTATGCAAGTATGGAAGTAATTTGATCAATTTCCAGGTCTTAAAAAGGGGGGACCTTTCCTAGATCACGTTCAGAAACTCTCATCATTTTGAATTAGCACTCTCCTCTTCTAGTTGTTTTCTTTTTGAAATATATTTATGTGATGTTTTATAATCATACAATTCAAATTCTACCTCTTTTATGGACTTTATAGTTTTCACCGACTTGTCTACATTTGTATTTCTCTTAACGCACAGTAGTTCATTTAACTTATTTTCTTTTTACTTTTCATTTCTTAACATCTTATGTATTTCAAGATCTATAAAACCCGAATTCCAGCACTTACTTGTATTTTTAATTTTTTTATTTTTGTACTTACTTATTTTTTTTATTTTTTGTTGTAGATAAATAAATAAATGTTGTAAATAAAAAAATTAAGTATGGAAAAATGTTTATGTTAACAGACTTTATTACCACAGTTATAAAATACTGTTTTCTAAAGTAGAAAATTAGGTATTTCCAAAAATAATTCTAAAAAGTAGGGTATAAAAAAGTATGGAAATTCCATCTGTGTAGGAACCCTGATGTAAGGCATAGTTTTTGAGAATTTTAGAAACTCAAAATTTTGAAAAGGTTTGTAGTTTCAGTTCTTGTTTAATGTTTTCTACCTGTGCCTTTCGGTCTGTACTTCTTGGTCTGTTGTGATTCTTATAACATGAAATCTTTACAACTTATAAATGTGTATGTGTCCTCTTTCATCAGATGTCGGTTTTGCTCCTCCTGTTTTTATCTCTACCTCTTGTTTTGTTTTTTTTCCGCAGAAAAAGCCATTCCCGAACAAGAGAGGTCCACCGAGCCTGCAGAAAGATGGGAACATGTCAGACACGGTGGGTGAAGAGAAGAAAGAGCAAGAGGTGGTTCAAGATGAAGGAGAGGAGGAAGAGAAGGAAAAGAAAATTGTCAGGTGAGTTCTGTTTTTGTTTTTTTGATATCTTAACCCTTGAAAGAACTCTAAAGATGGTGTGTAGAAATGTACTTCATTTCTCCGAGGAGAGTCATAAGAACAGTTTCCTGCTGCACCCATGCCCTGCAGTCTTTGTTGCAGTATTAAAGAAGCAGGTATGAATATTGCAGGTGAGTGACAGGTTTCTGCCTTTGTCACGCAGCTGGAGAGGAGCGATGATCGAAGCCGATCAAGCCACTGAGCCTCCACCCTCAGCCAATGAAAAAGAGGCTGCAGCACCTCCAGCCCCAGCCAACCCTGCTGACCCTGTACCCCTGGAAGGTGAGAAATAATCCACACTGAGAAGAACTTGTCCAAAACTCTTATTAAGAACTTATAAAGCAAGTACACAGAGATTTACATGGATGTTTAACTAAGACGATTCACATTTCTTTTAATTTTGCTGTTCCTGCCTCTAGAAACTTGCCCAACTTTTAGATCTCACTTCAAAACTTTTGCCTAACGTATTCTGTAACTTAGTGTTATCACTATCTGTCGGTGTATGCTGTTTCAATCCCAACACCTTTTTTATATTACTTTCGACCGACGCTGATGAAAGGTAACACCTCGCTGCGTTCAAGGAGCATATGACACAGCATATTTCCTCATCATCTAAAGCTCTCACACTTTCATTTCTGATTCAATCTTTTGTTTGTAGTCTCTACTGGAATTGTGGACAGACTGGAGGCTGTACGCGAAGCTTTTAGACATGCGTGGAAAGGCTATAAGAGCTACTCCTGGGGTCACGATGAGCTCAAGCCGATTTCCAAATCCTTTGGCGAGTGGTTCGGTCTGGGTCTGACTCTCATCGATTCCCTGGACACCATGTGGATTTTGGGCCTGAAAGAAGGTACTGTCAAACACAGAATCTCTCATACTGACTTAATAACTTACCAGTCAATCTTCATATCTGCTCAAGGCTACATTGGTTATTAAGAGCGAGACACAACTTGTGAGTTGTCAAGTTCTGCCGTGAGTAATGTTTTTGATTAAAAAAGAGCCAAAAATGCCCGAAAAGATGATATCTCTTTTTTTTCTGCATCAGCTTTCATCTTTTTTTTTGACGCTTCAATGTCCTTAATAACAATGCCGCAGGAGTGCATCTTAAAACCAGTGGAGCCTGTTACCAAACCACCTGATAAAGCCGGCTGATCTCCCGTGTTTATTAAATGTCATCAAAAATACCTCTCCTCTCTGACGTTTGCCATCACAGAGTTTGCAGAAGCGAAGACTTGGGTGGAGAACGACCTCAATTTCGACAAGAACGTGGATGTGAATCTGTTTGAGACAACCATCCGTGTCCTTGGAGGTCTGCTGAGCACCTACCATCTGACAGGAGACCAGCTCTTCTTTGAGAAAGCCGTGAGTCATACAAGGTTATAAAAAACAGCTCTGTGTTCAGGCTTTTCATGAAATCAGATACAATCAAATGGCAATTACCCTCACAGGTTTTAGAGCTAATGAGTTCAGCGACCCCTCCTCTAAATTATCAAGGTTGCAAGAGAACAAGTGACTTCCGATTTGTTGCAATACTTGAATTTGAAGGAGTCAAAGGGAAAGAGTTTTCACCTGTGGTTTTGTTTTTCTCTGCACATACAGAAAGATCTCGGGTCCAGGTTAATGCCTGCCTTTAAAACTCCCTCGAAGATCCCGTTCTCTGACGTCAATATCGGCAAGGGAACGGCACACCCCCCTCGATGGACGTCAGACAGCACGCTAGCCGAAGTTACAAGCATTCAGCTAGAATTCAGAGACCTGAGCCGCCTCACCCAGGACCCACAATACCAGGTCAGGATACAAGGAGCATCAAATCTCACATGGAATTATTTCAGTTTAAGGAGTCAGTATTGATATTTTCTCCATTTAGATGGAGGGTTCTTGTCCAGATAAAGTCAGATATTAAATAACTGAGGAGACACTCCCCCAGTGTTTTCAGTCAATATGTAAATATGTCCCTTTTGTCTGAGCCTGACTTGAATTTTAAAATTTCTGATAGTATTCATAGACAGTTGCTCAAAAAAGAAGAGTATATGAAAGGAGACTTTGAGGTTTCTTACTCGTAGTCTGACTTGTTTTTTTAACCTTTCTAGGAAGTTGCAAATGAGGTGATGAGGCTGGTCCACAAGCTTCCGGGCAAACATGACGGCCTGGTGCCCATGTTCATCAACACCAACAGCGGCCAGTTCACCCACAAAGGGGTCTACACGCTTGGAGCCAGAGCAGACAGCTACTACGAGTACCTGCTGAAACAATGGATCCAGGGAGGCAAGACAGAAGAAGAGTAATTCCACCTTTACACTTTTGAGCCTGTTTGCTGATTGTGGGAGAGTTCAAAGTAGAGCATTAGAGCTGTAAAACTAACTGTGCATCAGAGCTTGAAAAGATGATATTTCTGCAAAGATCAAATTGTAATTTATAATGTTTAAAAGTACTGAGACAAGTGTGGAAAAAATATTAATATTTCTAAGAAAAGGAGAGTTAAATCAAACTGACTGACACAAGAGAAAGCTGCTAACTGAACCACTTTCAATATTTCATGCAAGCAGTTCATCCACTTTCCCTTTTATGTCTCCACTTGAAGAGTAATTGGCGACACTGACTTTAGTCTTGCTAAAGCTGAATTTCCTGAAACAGACTGGCTAACATCTGTAATGGTGTAGATGCTGGTGTTTAGATCTACAACTGTCTCTGTTTCTGTTGAACCAGTCTGTTGGAGGACTACCTTCAGGCCATAGAGGGAGTGAAGAAGCACCTGGTGAGACAGACGGGGCCAAACAAACTGACCTTTGTTGGAGAGCTGAACCACAACCGCTTCAACCCGAAGATGGTAAATAAGCTCATTTATCACTCATCAGTTCCATTGCATTATCTATGTGGGCATTGTCAGTGAGTTGTTAACAGTTATAACACATTATTATACCTGACCTTGTAAGTCATGATAAAATGCTTCATAATGTGTTATGATTATTGCTATTGCATTATAATCATTTGTGAGTTTTTATAGTAGGGATGTTCCCAGCGCTTAATTTCACTGACGTTTAAACAACCATTTTGAAACCGAATATTCGATTACAAGAAAATTAATTAACTCCCAGAAAATAGCCCAAATTGAGCACATGTCAATCTATATGGCCAGATATCATCTGAAATAAATATTAAGAGTACATGAAAGCCATGCTTATAATATTAAAAATATGTTACAGAATTTTATTTTAGCGCTGGAGAATGACATAAAGTATGTAAAAGATCAAAGCAATTAAACTCCACTCCGCTGCACTCAAGCCAAGCAGCCTACTGCGTCATCGGCCTGCCTCACACCATAAGCACATAATGAAGAGTCTTCAGAGTCAGACAACATCACGTTCAATAATGTTTATTTTCTAAACTAGACTTAAACTTTGCTCTTTTTTCTCACCGACATCGCTCTGGCTGATCGCATGTCTTGATTTACTCTAAGGAAGTTAACCTGCAGGCCAGCGCTGCAAGACCAGAGCAGCAAGCCAGACAGAAAGAGACACACACATGATCCACACATTTTAGCTTGTTTAATGCACACTTTTATTAAGACATGACGGTAAAAACGTAATTTAAAAAAAAAAAAAAAAAAAGCTTTTTTTTGCTTTTTGCTTTTTTTTCCCCTTTTCTTTTTTTTCTATAGCATAAACGAATATTATTATTACACAAATATCCGAATAACTGTGCACATCCCTAGTTTATATAATCGTGTTAACAGTGTTGTCTGGCTGATCATTAATAAGCAGCTCAAAGCAAAACTGACTAGATTGTGCATCTCCAAATGCGTCTGCAGTAATCGCTCGTGATGGGATCTCACTCCAAAGCTCTATATGCACATCAACGTGGAGCCTTATTCACCTTCTCCGGCACTTAGAAATGATGATCTGTGAAGCACAGGGAGTATTTGATTTCACAGAAGAGTGGGTTTTTATGGACTACAGTGATACCTTGTTATTGAGTTTATGAAGCCTTAACGTTTCTTCACGGGTTTGTGGTTCCCCGTTGAATTCCAAGGACTTCAAATTAAGACTGAAGTCCCTGTTTATAATTACAGTTAATAAGACCAAAATCGGCTTACAGTCACTCATATCCACAATGAGAAACTTTTGCTGATGAATCTCTCGCCAGTCACATCTCCTCTCTGTGTTATGAAAGCATGTAGAGATGCAGACGGTGCATATTATCCAGTTGTGCAAACAGTCGACATTGATCGGATCATGCTATTTGTGCAGAGAGGAACGCAGCATGAAACTTAAACAGATTGGCTTTCTATCCGCTCCTTACCTCTCTTATTATCATTATGATCCATGTAGAGAGTAACTTCTTATCTATCGTCCTCTTCTCTAACGCCGTACTCCTGTTATTGAAAAAGCTCAGCAGGTGTCACTTCTGCAGGCAAAGTTTAGAGAAGATTAGTATGAGAGCGAGTCTGCAGCAACCATCAGCACAGATTTAAGTTTAACATTTCTCTCGTCGTCTTAGTATGCAGAGGTGAGACGTCGCATCTCAATCCAGGCATCAAGAGGAGAGATATACTAAAGGACCTCCCTGTGTTCTTCTTATCACTCAAAAAGCATCTCAGAAGAAGATGAGAGACGGTCTAAAGCCGAGAACATACAGGATCGGTATTGAGCGCATTCCATATTTGCTCCGTAGATCAGTCCTGGGTATCGCATACAGGATGCATATTTGGAGCGTGGCAGCAGTGTAGTCCAGCCCTGGTCCAGCCAGCTGGGCTCAGTATAGAGGAAACAACATGCTCACAACAGGTTGTTTTGGTCTATTTCCTGCTAATTTGGATATAATTCAGTGACCGTTGAGCCTCTACTCTATATGAAAAAGCAACGTGATTTTACAGTTTCTGTTTTTGCAGGTTTACACGTGTTTAATAAAGTAAACTATGTTCCTTTATGCTGTTACCTTCAGACACAGTTAGCAGTTAAAAGTCCTGTTGGGGTCCACATGGATCAGGGATTGACCATCGGATTGTTCTGTGGTACTGATAAATCCAGAACCAGGAAGTATTTCTCATCGCATATTGTGTTTTATTTTGAAATAGCAGATGACGTGCACGGTTTTCATGCTTGACATCCTGTCTAGAACGATCGTCTCTGTGTGGATTGATGCGTATTGGAAGCGTAGAGCAGCAAAAATAGACTTGTCGTGTTTCTTTGGCGGTGCTGCTCTCGATGCCGCCATGTTCCAAACACGCATCCTGTATGTTTTAGCCTAAACAAACTGCTTTTAGATGAAAACCGTATACAAAAAAATTATGGAAATTTGAAAAATGATCAGCATAACACTTCTGCACTTCTGCAGGCCCTCCAGGTGTCCTCTATGTACATGGAAGATACCGTGTGATACATGTGTTTTCGTTGTAGATCTCCTGTGTCTTTAAATCACTACACACACAGCACAAGAGCTGTGACAGTCAGAGGCTGTTCCCCACACTGTTCCAAAGCTCAATGCGCTCACATCCACGGACAATGACCACCTTGTTAAATCAATAAGCCTTTGTGGTTTTGTTGGATCTGTCGCTGTGCAAGCTCATGTTCAGTCAGTCTTTTTCTCTATTAGTCGACCCAATCAATCGCAGCTCTTATCGCTATCTCTCATCATTTCACAGTTCAGTTCTTCTCAATTGTATCTTTCTCTTGTCTCTGATAGGACCACCTCGTGTGCTTCCTGCCTGGAACCCTAGCGCTCGGAGTCCACAATGGCCTCCCAGGGGACCACATGGATCTGGCCGTGCAGCTGATGGAGACGTGTCATCAGATGTACAAACAGATGGAGACAGGGCTGAGCCCAGAGATTGCTCACTTCAGTTTGCAGCCCAGTGACGGGCGAGATGTCATTGTCAAGGTAAGGCATGAAGCAGAAATGAGGACCTTTTTTTTACCCCTTTTTTCCAGTTTTAGTCATTTTCTTATCACTATATTCTGTTTTTATTTCATACAATCACTCTTATCCTCATCTGGATGCTTTGAGACTGCTGTGGTCATAAACTAAAGCAGAAAAACATTCTCTTAACTCTCTTTATTCATGCAAAAAAAAGAAGAAACTTTTCCTCTTATTCAAACCTGTCTTCACTGGAAGGATGTGTAAGCCCTGATTTACTTAAGTGTCTTGTATTTACACACAAACTAAATGAGTGACACAGCCCACTACTGACTTATTATTAAGAGAGCCCACTAAACGAAATTTTAATCAGCCCGTCTAAATTAGTCATGGGAGTCTTGAGCACAACCTTTCTAACCCTCCTCAGTGCTCATTTTATTTTAAATTGAGTGCTCAGGGTATTTTAAAGGATCCAATATCTCTGTACTCATCTCAACAGCTACCTCCATTAACCTCAGATAGACGGAGGAAATATTCCAAACATTTCAGGAGCTCATTCTTACTCTAGGACTTCAAACTCAGGTAATAATTGTCAGATTAAAAAGAAGACGGCTCTTATTTACTTCCTAGAAACAGAACGCTAAAATGAACCATCTGGTATTTGAGACATTTGTTTGTCCTGTGGTTATACATCCTTGGATCTTTGGTGCCCTGATCGATGTCGCCCAAGTGCTGAAGAGGGGCAGATGTTTTCTTACCGAGAGTAAAACATAATACAACTTAGAAAGATTACTTAAAATACGCTTATGGAGGAACTCTAGTGTCTAGTCCCTCAGAACCATCCTTGGTTATTTAATCTAAAAATCTTCATGTTTTTGTGCAAAAGAAGGAAAAAAATACTTTTATCATGATGGTATTTACTGACAAATCCCCCTTTTTTCTTCCAGCCTGCAGACAGACACAACCTGCTGAGACCAGAGACAGTGGAGAGTCTGTTCTACATGTACAGGTTCACCAAAGAAACCAAGTACAGAGACTGGGGATGGGACATACTGCAGAGCTTCAACAAATACACTAAGGTACACTCAGCTGACCTCAGACCAACTTCAGTGTGGTTTAAAATGCTGACCGCACTTTTTCTGTATGTACACAAGTATAGGTAGGTAACATGACTTTGTACAAAGAGGCTGTCTTCGAGGCTGGGTCTCACTGAAGTAAGGATAAGAGGAGGATCATCACTGTGAAAGATTTCATTGGCAGATTCTTTACAAGTTTCAGAACAATGTTACTCAACATAACATTACAGAACATTTGTGGATTTCATCACCTACATCAGACACAGAGAATCCAGGTAATCTCTGTAAAAAGAGAAAATCCTAGATGATTATGTAATCAAATATTGATTTCAAATGGTTTGTAAACCATCAAATCCTCTTTTTGTCAACATTTTTCACTAAAAAGGTAATAATGTAATATGTAATAATATGTAATATCTTTCTTTGATCCAGCTCCAAACAAAATCCACTTCTGATAGTTAGATCATCCCTCAATCACATGAGGTGTAGCGCTCCTCATAGCTGACCTGTCAGACCTATCAGTCTGGACTCGGTTCACAGTGATCCACAAGAGCTTAAAGATGTTTTCCAAGATCATAACACATCAAGCGCCAAACCCATAAACAGCACCTTCATGATTATGTATCCTCAAGGTAACCAAAAATCTCAATCCTGCAGGTGCCTGATGGTGGCTACACGTCCATCAACAACGTGCGAGACCCCACCAACCCTGGACCCCGAGACAAGATGGAGAGTTTCTTCCTGGGTGAGACCCTGAAGTACATGTACCTGCTCTTCTCTGATGACATGGACGAGCTCAGTCTGGACAAGTACATCTTCAACACAGAGGCCCACCCTCTACCTATATGGCCCTCTCCACCCAAGTGATATTATCTCTGCCAGAGGCTGTCTGTCCCACTGAGTCCTTAATGAGGCTGTGATTGGCTCTCATACAGGATCAACAATCGTCCACGCTGGACTGCTGTGTTGAGCAGAAAACCAGATCTGCACCGTCTCCCTGTACTGTGATATGTTTCTATGTGGAGGAGTTTAATTTTACTTTTTTTTTTTTTTCGCTTTTTCTTAATTTTTCCTAAGGAAAAGGTTTACGTAAGAGCTGGTCTCCAATGTAGAAATACTTTTATAAGATCTGATTTGACAAGCTGGAGCCGACAGAAGACTGAAGAGGAGACATCGGGAGGTTTCTGCTGCTGGGTGTCTGGGTCGGTTGCTATATTTATATTGATGGAAACAATAATAATGTCACCCTGAATCTGACTGCAAATCCTCAGACGCCCTGCACAGCTGGAGGTAAACGTGATAAGAGTATCCAAGAAGTCATTCAGTTGATTCACCGATGTGTTCAGTGCAAGAATCAATAATGGAAATCTATGGCGCGTGTTAAGCTAAATTTAAACTGATTGCTCTGGTGGAGGGATCGCGCATTATTTACAGAAGCCTCTGCTGCGGCCCTTGTGCACAGACATGAGAGAAAAGAGGGGTATATTTCTGTTTTGTCCCAGTCTGATTTCGCAGAAGCAGTAAGTGAAGTAAAGCCTCAGAAGATGGATTTAGCTCTGTGGCGAATGCTCTGTTGGAAGGGAAATCCGGAGTTTTCTTATCTCTTGCATGCCTCAATGTGAGGCAAGTGAGGAAATAAAAAGTTTGGGACTAAACCCTGACCCATGAGGTACACAAGCAGAATGATCGGAGTCATTCTTGGCGATGTGTGATGCACTTGAATATTGTTGAATAACTGAAAAAAGGCTGTGTTCTTATCAAGTTTTGATGCTTATTGTTACTGAGATCGTCGAGTTATCTTTTTGTGAAGAGTATTGGTGACAGGGAAGTTAAGGAGTTCATGTCATGTTTAATAGATGAAAGAGTGAAGGATAAGGGTTTAATGAAGTAGTTAATCCTGAATGACTTTTGTTTTGGGGGGGTCCAGGCTGTACACACACAAACACATCATGTTCACTGATGAATGTATTCTTCTGTTGTGTCTGATTACATTTTCCACTAAGTGAGTTTAAAAGCACTTTACCCGCCTGGTTTTGATTACACTAGATTTTTTCTTGCACTTGTTTGACATATGAAGAGTAAGAAACAAAAGCCGCCCTTCCAGGCTTTAAAGGGAAAATCATTTTAACCCTTGTGTGTGTGTGTGTGTGTGTCGCCATTTTCTACATCATACACACACACACAGGCATCCATCCTTCCTTCTATCATGTGCAAGAAATGGAGTTTGTTGAATGATTGTGTTGCACTTGGGGGATTTTGAGTCATTGCTGTTTAGTCGTCCCTGACAACTTGAAGGATGTACACAGTAGGTGCTGTTTTTAAAGGTGAAAGGACTATCAGTCTCTTCTTATTCCATCACTTTCTTTTTCGGGATGTAACAGTATCACAATCTTACGATACAATAAGACCTTTTTAATGAATCATGGTACAAAATTTGTCATAATACTTTGAAAAAAAGACAAATTTAGACTTTAAAATGCCCCGTTTACACAGTGGTGATATGGCCTGCTTACACTTAAACCTCTACTTTGTTTCCTTCTTATTTGTTTCCATGATTGCGTAGTGAAATTGACGAGACTGTTACATCCCTTCTTTCTACACTCTCGCCTAAAAGGTCCTCCATTGTGAATAATTTTTACTGCATCTCCAAACAGACTGTCTTTGTTTAATCTCTTTACCTACATGAACTTCAGTCCAACAGAGAGAGCCATATACTGACCCACATCATTGAAGGTGCACTACATTTTTGCCAATGCTCTGCTGTGCCTATTTAACTGTGTTGTGCTACAGTTGTTTGGTTTTTCTTTTTTTATTGCTGCTGTATCAGTGGTGTCTATTTGTGAAGTGCTATGAGTGGAAGTAAGACCTTTTGTTAAATATATGAGTGGGTGACCAATCAATAGGGCTGTAAATATAATCTGGGGTCAAATGTTTCTAACTTGTCCACTGAATCAAACCTCTGCGGCTGATCATTTCTGGTCTTAATATCTTGTGCCATCATGTCCGAAACGGGACACTTTTTAATACTTTTTTTTTTCAACCTTGGTAATGTCTTTCAAATACAAGCCTTGTGGTGGCGCTAAATGAAAAGTCAGGGAGTGAATCTGAAAAGTAATGAAGTTTCATCCTCTAGGGACCATTCAGCACAGGACGTTCTTTCCTGTGTGCTGCACTCGAACATTTACCGGGGTAGATCTCTGATGATTGAGTCGTTTTCTGTAATCCCTTTAACTCCACATTCAACCTAAAAAATTAAATATCCTAATTGGAAAATTAATGTAAGAGAAGCCAGGCGCTGATGTGAAGGGAACATCTGTATGACAACCTGAAATTGGCTCATTTACAATATTTCATGCTTTATTAAACCATATTATCTCCTTGTTCATGAGGACTGATGATTAAATGAGGATTTATTTCGCTGCTGTGTTAAGGTGGAAGAGGACACACATCTAATAGGTTTCTTTATTAACGTCCAGTTTTAATGTGACCACTTTTGGACCACACTGAATCTTTAAAGGAGACCTATTATACTCCTTTTACCTTTCATTATGTCAGTCTGGAACACTTATAGACTACCTAAGCATGATCTACAGCTAAAAAAACCCTTTCCTATCTTACACTGGCATCTGTGAAAACCTTAATTTCATCGCTTTTTAGCCTCTGCCTGGAAAGCTTCCTTTTTGCTGCTTTTCCCCTGATGGAAAGTTTGACACAGCTCGGGGGTGCTACCGTTCACACAGCCATGTAGTCATAAAACAACCTCAATATTACGCCTTTAGAGAAAACATCTAATGGAAAAGCTTGGCATCAGGTTCAGGCCAAGTCTTCAAATTGAGCTATTCAGAAAAAAAGAACAGAAAACACATTTCAGGGATTGCTCCAACATCTGTGCGTCTCATGTTTCCATACTTTCCCATGGTTAAGCATGGACATCCAACACTGTAACATGTATGTATCAAACTATAGATGAGCATACTAAGCCTCCTTTAAAGGAAGAGCTTCACCCTCCATTTGGGGATGGTTTTAGGGACCTTCACGGTGATATAACAAAAGTTTTAAATAATGTGCTACAATGTCAAAGGCCCTTTGAAGCAGCTAAAGTTTTTTACAAAAATGCTTTTCAAGAACTAAAAGTATTCCAAAACCTGGCAAAGAGTTGTCTGGAAACCAAGATCAGTCATTGAGAAATCAAATCTCTTCCAACCCGTTTGGATTTCATTTGATATAGTGTTTTCTTTTGTTGTTTTTGCAGGGCCTCATGGGTGAAGCTGCTTTTTTCTATATTTTCCTCAATCAACAAATCCAGTGAACTGATAAGATCAATAACGTTTCTTTTAATCTCAGTACTTTCACTCACTGGACTTGTTTGAACTTCAGCAGCAGATGCCTTTGATTCCTCTTCAAAGACACTCACAAATATTAATTTTACGAAGGTCATTGCTCACCTAAATAACCATGTTCTGTAATCTTAAGTAAATATAACCTAAACAGGAAAAGATCTAGCAGAGTTGTTAGGGACTTTTTTCAGCGGTGGATTTGTACATATATAGTTCGTAGTAAGTATGCCTTGCAGCACGACGGTGTATGTGGTGGTGGGGTGAAATAAGCTACAGTGTGTGTGTGTGTGTGTGTGTGCGTGTGTGTTCATGGGGTGTTATAATGAAGAAACACAACACGTCAGGTTTTAAGAAGATTGGCAATATTTGATGATTTTGGAAAAGTAGATTTGTACTGAACGAATCTGTAGTTTTATGTTTTGGCTTGAAGATGAGCTTTATGATCTAAAGTTACAAAAACATTCATAATCTGTGAAATCAAAACTCAGATCATGTTCGATAAAAGACTTTTCTGTCACACAGAGAAGATGTTTATGTCCCCGACACTAAAAGATTCATTTTCTTTTGACTATTGGCTAAGATCAGCTTTTATGTCAGTCATGAACAATAAAGTGTGTTGTGAAGCTGATGGTAACAGCGAGGATAAATGAAGAGAAAAGACTCATTAGGCTGCACAGTGAGCTCCCATGGAAGCTTATAAATTCTCTCTGCTTTGTTCGTTCATAATTGTTTCCCATTGCTGCCTTGTTATTGATTTTTTTTAAGGAAATTGCAAAATGGAAACCCTTTTCTTATTTCTTAAATGGTCAAAGAAATAAAAGGTCATATTTCTAAACCTTGTCTAGTACTTAAAGGATGTTTGAAACAAAAATAGGTAGCATGGTTTTTATGTAAGGTCTTGCTACAAACCTCTTGACTTCCATTTTTAACAATGGTGATGATGAAATATTCGTATTAGTGTGATTTCTATTGAATCAAAGCCATAGCAAAGAACAACTCAATTCCTCAACATGGATGTGGGTAACAAAATATGGGCGTAGTTAGTCATTGTCGTTCCTGCACAGGTTCCTGCATCAGTAACTGTGACCCTGGGTCAAAGGCCAAAGACACGGATCAATATTGTTATGGCTGGTTCAATCGATAAATTGAGCCAAGCCAAAGGAAAAAAAAACACATCTTGGAACAGCGGGTTTTAAGTCAATAACTCATCTGCATGTATCGAAGACATGCTGACCTGAAATTCATTTAAATTCGAGTAACTAATGTTTACTTTTTAATGTAAAATCATGTTTTCAGAGCTTAAGCACAGAATATTTTCATTTTTGATTGTTGTAAAATGTCCTTACATCATCGAATCTATGCTCACTGTACCGGTGATTCATGGAGCACTTTGTAACACAAGTTGTGGCTTATCGCAATGTTCACCAATTCAACTTTCCTCCTGCCGACTACATTTTTAATAAAGCTTTTCAATGAATATTTTGGACTTGATCTTGCTCTGACTTGATTTGTCTTTAAATTATGCTTCAAACAAAGCATCATCATCATCATCATCATCAGCCTCCTGACTGCCAATCCTGTCTTTCATATCCTTCTCTAAGAATCAAACATGAGGTATCTCTCCAGTGTGAAACAAACATAAGCTTTTTTATTTGCATCCTTTTATTTTCCCAGGAATTACCTTTTTTTGTTTTTTGTTTTTTTGCATCGCCACTTTTCTTTGTTGTTGTTGTTGTTGTTCTTTTGTTAACTTCCATTGTGGCTTCTCCTTTTTCTTGTTTTTTTTTTTTTGCATTGGTAACTTCCATTTTGGCTTCTTCTTCTTCTTCTTCCCCATTTTTTTTTTTAAGCAGTGGCGGTTCTCGGCCACCGTAACCATCACCTAAACCAGGGGTGGGGAACCATGTGCCATGGAGAGCCGAGAGGCTGCAGGTTTTCTTTCTAACCCAAAACTCCACCAGGTGATTTCACTGATTACCTTACCTCCAAGCAGAGAGCAGGGACTAATCAGTGAAATCACCTGGTGGAGTTTTGGGTTGGAAAGAAAACCTGCAGCCTCTCGGCTCTCCATGGCACATGGTTCCCCACCCCTGACCGAAACGAAAGGATTACTTATCATGAAACTGCATCTGCCTGCATAAAGTCCTGAGCTCAACTACCTTTGGGATGATCTGAAACACCGACTGAGAGCCAAGCCTCATCGCCTATTATCGGTGTGTGACCTTACTAATACTCTAATAGGAGCAAATCCGTAAAGCCAGGTTTAGAAATTATGCGGAGTCATCCGGACAGTGGAGGATGCACGCGGACATCAGCAGATTATTGCACGTGCTTTTTTAATGAGGCGTTTAACAACCACCCAACTAAACCTTCAAAGCCAGCTGACTTCGACAAACACTTTTTATTTTGTGACTAAACACCAGGGGGCAGAAGAAGCCATACATGACTGTCTGCACGAGAAAATCCAACTAATGAACCTAATGGATGTTTTAAGTTCTTAGTTGATGTACAACACAAACGAGGAACTATTTTTCATCTTTGAAGGAAAAGACATAAGAAGCACAGCTGAAGACTTGCATTAATTAGCTGATTTTCCAAGTCTCATTCTCCTTTCAGGGCTTGTTTCTTCTTATCTTCGTCTGTGGAGCTCTCCAAGTTTGTTTCTTTCCTCTACCACCTGACCACGTGCCTGTTTGATTGACGGACTATTAGAGGTGAGTGGACGTATTAATCCGCGGACAGTCATGACTGGCGTAGGAAATGCTACAACAGTTTTCACAGCGGTGCTGACATTTGTCACAGCTCTTTCCAAAGCCTGCCGTACTTAACACTACACACACTGCACGCCTGAGCAGCACGTGACGGCAGACTCGTGCACGGTGGCAGTGTGATTACAGGTGAGCTTCAGAGGGAGCCATCACACGCTGCTCAGCAGGGTGTCTACAGTGATGTGCCAACAGGTCCCTTTCCTTAAGATATTTCTTATATGCTACTGCATTACTAAGTCTTATTTTCCTGTTATGATATGGACTGACTGAGTAAGTTAACGGTGTCTTAAAGGGATATTCCGGCATAAAATTAATTTAGGGTCAAACACACCATAACACCAGACACCACCTGGAGAAATGAATGTTGCCAACTTCTTGCTTCTCTAGTTATACCAACTTTAGTAACAACCACACGATAGCAATACACAGCGGTCTGAGGAGCCATAAACAAACCTCAACCAAAACGCCACTCTATAGCCACAAATAATGCTCAGAACAGCACCTAACTTCATCAACAGTACATATAGGGTCCTAGCCACAGCACCAGCCACCAAACATCTTTTTAACTTTGCCAAATGTCTTCAGCAAAGAGACTAAATTCATCACCTACTCTCTTCCAGCAGCTGCTTGTTTGTAGCGAGACCTCAGACCAGTTCATTACAGACTGCTGCGGGGTGATGCATCTCAAGGAAGAACATTTCTGATCAAAATAAATTTCACTGTTGTTTACTCTGTAGACTCAGTGACTATGGAAAAATATGTCAAAGGGCAAGCCAAATTCATCACATATGACTTGGATCAATGGATGAATGGATCCATTGAATGGGTCCATTGATTTTGGATCAATTTCTGTATACCCTAATCAGAACAACAACAACAGAGATGATGTTAGCTTATCCATGGCCAATGAGGACTCTGTTTCTGTCAGGTTGAAGATGAGGGCTCCTCTTAGAAAAACTTTGAGCCACCATCAAGCAGTTGTATGACTGAAATAACCGCAAGTTTGGAGTTGAAAACAAAGTGCTTGCTGCTCTCTTTTCCTTGTGGAAGAATGGGCTAGTAGTAAAGTTTCTGGTCCTCATGCATGAAGCCTGTAGAAGAAAAAAAAAAAGATCTACAGAGACAGGACAGCTAAGCTCAGCAGTAGGTTGCAGGAAGAGAGCCTGTCTTCACTTCTCTTTGTGGACATAAATGGACCCCCTGTGGACACTTCTTGGAATCAGGATGAAAATTAAGAGAGGCTCAGTCCTCTGAAGTCGGAGAGAAATGTTCAGATTTGAAGTCCATGATCGCTCTAACTGAACTGTGATACACCTGCTGTGATTGTGCGGTTTGTGTGCCTGCCTGAAGCATGAGTGTGAAGAATGCAGTGTGTATTATTGCTTGGTTTATAGCATAAGTGTCGATACTAGCCATGGTGAGGTGTGTGTGGGTGTGTGTGTGTGTGTGCATAGTGTGTAGTGTGTACATGAAGCTGAATTTGGATACTGAATCTGTGCAATAAGATGTCAGTATTTCTCTGAAGCATTACACTGCATAAGAACTTAATGTGCTTTTAGGACATGCTTCCTAAATAAATTTATGAGTTTGCTGCTTTTACTGAACAAATAACCAGGAGAGGATGACGTGTAGGCTACTGAAGTAAAAAGTAAGCCATAAATTACAGTTTAAAGTGACTGAATTACTTTTATGATGCAGTTAATCAGTAATTCAGTAACTTTTGAAAGGAGTTGAAGTCATAGAGAGTTAAGTCTCTAAAAAAAATAATGCTGTTTGAGAGAAGGTATTTGCAGATTGAGAGTTAAAGAGATTGGACCTGATCAGCTGTTCATTAAAATTAAACCATGAAAAATTAGACCTTTTTAAAAACTAAGAAAGCTTGAAAAACAGACAATCAAAGGTCCGTGTGGAAAATGTTAATTCAAGTTAGCAAATGTATGTAAGTGCCCTTGGTTCACATAATTCAGTACATTGCTGTAATACCTGTTTTAAGATTTATGGCTCTCCCTGGAGAAAAAAACTCACCAGCCACTACTGAACTATATATGAATGAAAATTAATATAGAAAAATAAATAAATAAACAGTCTGGTTTTCACTCAGATTTATTTGTAGGTAAGTAACTGCTGACTCATAGCTAAAAATAACAGGTTAGAAAATAAAATACCCGGGTACCAAAAGCCAGTACCAGTCTGAGGAATTCTAAAGTTTGTCCACAACTCCATGAGGATGGCTGGGTAGGTGGGATTTATGACCTATACTGCAGCCTGTTACCAGAGTGTGCTGTTCACGGGGTTGCTTCACCCAGCGAGGAGGCAGACGCTGTCCAGTCTATATACAGTCTATGGTTACAACCCCAGAGCCTCTTCGGTATAGAAACTTGACTGTCATCTAAAATCAATCATGTGCAGGACGCCTCTGTAAATGTAAGATAACTTAATGACTGCAGCCTCCGGCAGGTTCTTGGTATCTTGTGCTCTGAATCCTCATTCATGAGTAGCCTATAGGTTTTGCATTCAGTAAATGTTGATATTGAATATTCTGAATGTGAGAAATGTCCCCCATAATGAAATGGTTGTTGGATTTTAATTAAAACTAAACACGACTCACTTCCAGAAGAGCTACTTGTGAATAAAATCCATAATTCTGTACACCCACACAGGATCACTTTGCATTGATCCCATTACAGTTTAAGCTGTTTCCAAAGTGGGATTTACAGCTTCAGCCAAAAGATTTAGACTCTAAATATAATCCAACATTTCTAAATCCACTGTGTATAATTAGATTTGAGTGTTTCTCAGGTTTACATTCTCTGTCTGACTGGAGGGATACTGTGAGAAACTGCATTGTAGATTTCTGTGATTTGGCTCCCAGAGTTGGCTCGAGGCTAAGAGCTGTGTCTCCCTCCTGAACGAACAGGGAAAATAAGTTTTGGAGAAACTAATTGTTGCCCAGGGGGGAATTTTGAGAGATCTTCAAACAGAAAATCTCCAGCTGTCACTGAGATTTTTGCCAACAAATTGGGATGAAAATGTGTCTTGAATTAGTCTCTTTCCATGCAAGGTATTCAAGCTGTCATAGTTTAGGCGTTTTAGATGCAGCTTGTGTGTATCTCTCTGAACGTGAACCATTGTGAACTTGTCACCGTGAGGGTCTGGAACAGGGGTCGGCAACCCGCGGCTCTGGAGCCGCATGCGGCTCTTTCTTCCCTAAGCTGCGGCTCCCAATGGATTTGGAAAATAAATAATAAATACTTAATTACATTTTATTTTATTTTATTATTATTATTTTGTAATTCTAAATTCAAAGATTATAATGCTCTTGTAACATTAAATAAACTATTAAGGCTGCAACAACGTATCGATTAAGTCGATTCGTCGTGACGAAAAAATCCGTTGCCAACAAATTCTGTAATCGATTCGTCGGGTCTTTATATATGTCCATGGACACCGGCGTGTAAACATCAGCAGGACGCACAGAAAAGAAACAGCCATGGCCGAGGCAGCGGCTGAGAAAAACATGGACACAACCCAACCCAAATCCCGACCTAAAACATCAGTGGTGTGGGAAAACTTTACCAAGACTGAAAAGGAAGGCGTTCAGTGCAACATTTGCGAAGACCGTTTTGCATGGCTCGGGAGTACATCGATGATGCGTGAGCACAGGGCTCTCAAGTCTCACGCATTCAGTGTATGACACACGCAATCCCACTCGTTCACACGCTCACACACCACACATTGTATTTCTCACGCATTTAAATGAACACGGTGATGTCCACCAAGTTGCACTTCTTCAACTACAGAACAGGGGGAAATCAACTGAGTTTCTCAGAGAGTTCAGAAGCTGCGTGCCACGCACAAGCCAATCAAATAAAGTATATCTACTGAACAGCCAATCAAAAAGCAGCATTGCTGTATCCGGGTAGATTTTGATATCTTGCGGTTTAACTACAGAAGAAGACAGACACTCGCCGAAATAGTTCATTTATTTCATAAATGCAACTCGCTACAGTTTTTTATATACTTTGTATAAAGGTAAAAAAAAAAAAGATATATGCAATGTTATCTTCATTTTAGATGTCAAAGAGGTTTTGTGGCTCCCTGTGTTTTCTTTTCTGTGGGAAACTGGTCCAAGTGGCTCTTTGAGTGTTTAAGGTTGCCGACCCCTGGTCTGGAATAACTTGTTTGGTCTCACTGTATGGTCCAGTTACAACAGGTTTGACTCATGTAATTAAAAACTGAATATCAAGGGTGCATGTCATTTTTTCAAGTTGTTTCATCAGCAACAATCTGAATTCCTGCATGGCATCATGTTATGAGAAGGTTACCTGCTTTCTCAAATTTAACACTATGTTAACTCCTCAGGAGGTAGTTTACTTGACGTATTAAATGAGGTTTGTTAGCTTTCTTGTGCAACTCTCACCCTGTGTGAGGTGAAAACTGTGTTGTTACTCTCATATGTTCTGTTAATTCACTTTTCTTCTGGTTTTATTTGAGAGAATCTTGTGTATTTTTCTTGGTGTTACTGTTCCCTATTGTTCCTGTTCCCCTGTAGTCCAGTCTTGTGAGTTTTTAGTTTGTGTTTGACCCTGTTTCCCTCCTGGGGCCTGTTCTACGAAGCAGGATTACTGCTTAGCGAGGTAACTTCGAGGGTAAGTTCGGGGTTTCCTGTTCTATGACCCGGGTTCACTTCTTAGCAAGGCGAGTCTCCTTGGCAACATACGATGAACAGCTAACCTGCTCTGGGGCAGGTTAAGTTCCAGATTAAACTCACCGAGTATAAAAACCCTGCCCACTGACCAATGAGCTCTCTTGAAAAATGGCTTGTCCGTTCTTGGAGGATCCAGTAGACCTCGGTGCTTGCATTGTACGAGGAGCACTCCGGCGCGCAAGAGTTTTTAGGGACCGCAAATCCTGATGTTTCTACCACAAGTTTTTTCTTTTCACCCAGCCTAAAAGTCCTGATTATCAGTTCTGGGTCCCTGACAATGACTGTTGGGTACAAACTGCAAAGCTTTGTTCTGCAGGAAGGGCTGGGCTTTTCATTAACCATGTGGGTCGAATAGTTCTGTGGGATAAGTGTGTTGTGTCAGCCACTATGTTTTCTGCACTTGTGACTAGAGAGCACCTTGATAGCTCAGTTGGTAGAGCGGTGGACTGTAAGATGCTCCTTGTGTGAAACGCTGTGATCCTAAGGTCGCTGGTTCAACTCCAGCGCCAAGCACCTCCTTGTCATTGGAAATACCCCCAAGCCTTGTCTTTATCTGTCAACTCCTCCAAAATGTCAAAACACAAACAAGATAACTCTTTCTTAAATTTTCAACCATCAATTTTTTATTCACCCAGCCTAAAAGTCCTGATTATCAGTTCTGGGTCCCTGGCAATGACTGTTGGGTACAAACTGCAAAGCTTTGTTCTGCAGGTAGGGCTGGGCTTTTCATTGACCATGGGTTGGAATAGTTCTGTGGGCATAGTGTGTCTTCGAAGCCACTATGTTTTCTGCACTTGTGACTAGAGAGCACCTTGATAGCTCAGTTGGTAGAGCGGTGGACTGTAAGATGCTCCTTGTGTGAAACGCTATGATCCTAAGGTCGCTGGTTCAACTCCAGCGCCAAGCACCTCCTTGTCATTGGAAATACCCCCAAGCCTTGTCTTTATCTGTCAACTCCTCCAAAATGTCAAAACACAAACAAGATAACTCTTTCTTAAATTTTCAACCATCAATTTTTTATTCACCCAGCCTAAAAGTCCTGATTATCAGTTCTGGGTCCCTGGCAATGACTGTTGGGTACAAACTGCAAAGCTTTGTTCTGCAGGTAGGGCTGGGCTTTTCATTGACCATGGGTTGGAATAGTTCTGTGGGCATAGTGTGTCTTCGAAGCCACTATGTTTTCTGCACTTGTGACTAGAGAGCACCTTGATAGCTCAGTTGGTAGAGCGGTGGACTGTAAGATGCTCCTTGTGTGAAACGCTGTGATGCTAAGGTCGCTGGTTCAACTCCAGCTCCAAGCACCTCCTTGTCATTGGAAATACCCCCAAGCCTTGTCTTTATCTGTCAACTCCTCCAAAATGTCGAAACACAAACAAGATAACTCTTTCTTAAATTTTCAACCATCAATTTTTTATTCACCCAGCCTAAAAGTCCTGATTATCAGTTCTGGGTCCCTGGCAATGACTGTTGGGTACAAACTGCAAAGCTTTGTTCAGCAGGTAGGGCTAGGCTTTTCATTGACCATGGGTTGGAATAGTTCTGTGGGCATAGTGTGTCTTCGAAGCCACCATGTTTTCTGCACTTGTGACTAGAGAGCACCTTCATAGCTCAGTTGGTAGAGCTGTGGACTGTAAGATGCTCCTTGTGTGAAACGCTGTGATGCTAAATTCGCTGGTTCAACTCCAGCTCCAAGCACCTCCTTGTCATTGGAAATACCCCCAAGCCTTGTCTTTATCTGTCAACTCCTCCAAAATGTCGAAACACAAAGAAGATAACTCTTTCTTGAATTTTCAACCATCAATTTTTTATTCACCCAGCCTAAAAGTCCTGATTATCAGTTCTGGGTCCCTGGTAATGACTGTTGGGTACAAACTGCAAAGCTTTGTTCTGCAGGTAGGGCTGGGCTTTTCATTGACCATGGTTTGGAATAGTTCTGTGGGCATAGTGTGTCTTCGAAGCCACTATGTTTTCTGCACTTGTGACTAGAGAGCACCTTGATAGCTCAGTTGGTAGAGCGGTGGACTGTAAGATGCTCCTTGTGTGAAACGCTGTGATGCTAAGGTCGCTGGTTCAACTCCACCTCCAAGCACCTCCTTGTCATTCGAAATACCCCCAAGCCTTGTTTTTATCTGTCAACTCCTCCAAAATGTCGAAACACAAAAAAGATAACTCTTTCTTGAATTTTCAACCATCAATTTTTTATTCACCCAGCCTAAAAGTCCTGATTATCAGTTCTGGGTCCCTGGCAATGACTGTTGGGTACAAACTGCAAAGCTTTGTTCTGCAGGTAGGGCTGGGCTTTTCATTGACCATGGGTTGGAATAGTTCTGTGGGCATAGTGTGTCGTCGAAGCCACCATGTTTTCTGCACTTGCGACTAGAGAGCACCTTGATAGCTCAGTTGGTAGAGCGGTGGACTGTAAGATGCTCCTTGTGTGAAACGCTGTGATCCTAAGGTCGCTGGTTCAACTCCAGCTCCAAGCACCTCCTTGTCATTGGAAATACCCCCAAGCCTTGTCTTTATCTGTCAACTCCTCCAAAATGTCAAAACACAAAGAAGATAACTCTTTCTTAAATTTTCAACCATCAATGTTTTATTCACCCAGCCTAAAAGTCCTGATTATCAGTTCTGGGTCCCTGGCAATGACTGTTGGGTACAAACTGCAAAGCTTTGTTCTGCAGGTAGGGCTGGGCTTTTCATTGACCATGGGTTGGAATAGTTCTGTGGGCATAGTGTGTCTTCGAAGCCACTATGTTTTCTGCACTTGTGACTAGAGAGCACCTTGATAGCTCAGTTGGTAGAGCGGTGGACTGTAAGATGCTCCTTGTGTGAAACGCTGTGATGCTCAGGTCGCTGGTTCAACTCCAGCTCCAAGCACCTCCTTGTCATTGGAAATACCCCCAAGCCTTGTCTTTATCTGTCAACTCCTCCAAAATGTCGAAACACAAACAAGATAACTCTTTCTTAAATTTTCAACCATCAATTTTTTATTCACCCAGCCTAAAAGTCCTGATTATCAGTTCTGGGTCCCTGGCAATGACTGTTGGGTACAAACTGCAAAGCTTTGTTCTGCAGGTAGGGCTGGGCTTTTCATTGACCATGGGTTGGAATAGTTCTGTGGGCATAGTGTGTCTTCGAAGCCACCATGTTTTCTGCACTTGTGACTAGAGAGCACCTTCATAGCTCAGTTGGTAGAGCTGTGGACTGTAAGATGCTCCTTGTGTGAAACGCTGTGATGCTAAGGTCGCTGGTTCAACTCCAGCTCCAAGCACCTCCTTGTCATTGGAAATACCCCCAAGCACTTGTCTTTATCTGTCAACTCCTCCAAAATGTCAAAACACAAAGAAGATAACTCTTTCTTAAATTTTCAACCATCAATTTTTTATTCACCCAGACTAAAAGTCCTGATTATCAGTTCTGGGTCCCTGGCAATGACTGTTGGGTACAAACTGCAAAGCTTTGTTCTGCAGGTAGGGCTGGGCTTTTCATTGACCATGGGTTGGAATAGTTCTGTGGGCATAGTGTGTCTTCGAAGCCACTATGTTTTCTGCACTTGTGACTAGAGAGCACCTTGATAGCTCAGTTGGTAGAGCGGTGGACTGTAAGATGCTCCTTGTGTGAAACGCTGTGATGCTAAGGTCGCTGGTTCAACTCCAGCTCCAAGCACCTCCTTGTCATTGGAAATACCCCCAAGCCTTGTCTTTATCTGTCAACTCCTCCAAAATGTCGAAACACAAAGAAGATAACTCTTTCTTAAATTTTCAACCATCAATTTTTTATTCACCCAGCCTAAAAGTCCTGATTATCAGTTCTGGGTCCCTGGCAATGACTGTTGGGTACAAACTGCAAAGCTTTGTTCTGCAGGTAGGGCTGGGCTTTTCATTGACCATGGGTTGGAATAGTTCTGTGGGCATAGTGTGTCGTCGAAGCCACCATGTTTTCTGCACTTGCGACTAGAGAGCACCTTGATAGCTCAGTTGGTAGAGCGGTGGACTGTAAGATGCTCCTTGTGTGAAACGCTGTGATCCTAAGGTCGCTGGTTCAACTCCAGCTCCAAGCACCTCCTTGTCATTGGAAATACCCCCAAGCCTTGTCTTTATCTGTCAACTCCTCCAAAATGTCAAAACACAAAGAAGATAACTCTTTCTTAAATTTTCAACCATCAATGTTTTATTCACCCAGCCTAAAAGTCCTGATTATCAGTTCTGGGTCCCTGGCAATGACTGTTGGGTACAAACTGCAAAGCTTTGTTCTGCAGGTAGGGCTGGGCTTTTCATTGACCATGGGTTGGAATAGTTCTGTGGGCATAGTGTGTCTTCGAAGCCACTATGTTTTCTGCACTTGTGACTAGAGAGCACCTTAATAGCTCAGTTGGTAGAGCGGTGGACTGTAAGATGCTCCTTGTGTGAAACGCTGTGATGCTAAGGTCGCTGGTTCAACTCCAGCTCCAAGCACCTCCTTGTCATTGGAAATACCCCCAAGCCTTGTCTTTATCTGTCAACTCCTCCAAAATGTCGAAACACAAACAAGATAACTCTTTCTTAAATTTTCAACCATCAATTTTTTATTCACCCAGCCTAAAAGTCCTGATTATCAGTTCTGGGTCCCTGGCAATGACTGTTGGGTACAAACTGCAAAGCTTTGTTCTGCAGGTAGGGCTGGGCTTTTCATTGACCATGGGTTGGAATAGTTCTGTGGGCATAGTGTGTCTTCGAAGCCACCATGTTTTCTGCACTTGTGACTAGAGAGCACCTTCATAGCTCAGTTGGTAGAGCTGTGGACTGTAAGATGCTCCTTGTGTGAAACGCTGTGATGCTAAGGTCGCTGGTTCAACTCCAGCTCCAAGCACCTCCTTGTCATTGGAAATACCCCCAAGCCTTGTCTTTATCTGTCAACTCCTCCAAAATGTCAAAACACAAAGAAGATAACTCTTTCTTAAATTTTCAACCATCAATTTTTTATTCACCCAGACTAAAAGTCCTGATTATCAGTTCTGGGTCCCTGGCAATGACTGTTGGGTACAAACTGCAAAGCTTTGTTCTGCAGGTAGGGCTGGGCTTTTCATTGACCATGGGTTGGAATAGTTCTGTGGGCATAGTGTGTCTTCGAAGCCACTATGTTTTCTGCACTTGTGACTAGAGAGCACCTTGATAGCTCAGTTGGTAGAGCGGTGGACTGTAAGATGCTCCTTGTGTGAAACGCTGTGATGCTAAGGTCGCTGGTTCAACTCCAGCTCCAAGCACCTCCTTGTCATTGGAAATACCCCCAAGCCTTGTCTTTATCTGTCAACTCCTCCAAAATGTCGAAACACAAAGAAGATAACTCTTTCTTAAATTTTCAACCATCAATTTTTTATTCACCCAGCCTAAAAGTCCTGATTATCAGTTCTGGGTCCCTGGCAATGACTGTTGGGTACAAACTGCAAAGCTTTGTTCTGCAGGTAGGGCTGGGCTTTTCATTGACCATGGGTTGGAATAGTTCTGTGGGCATAGTGTGTCGTCGAAGCCACCATGTTTTCTGCACTTGCGACTAGAGAGCACCTTGATAGCTCAGTTGGTAGAGCGGTGGACTGTAAGATGCTCCTTGTGTGAAACGCTGTGATCCTAAGGTCGCTTGTTCAACTCCAGCTCCAAGCACCTCCTTGTCATTGGAAATACCCCCAAGCCTTGTCTTTATCTGTCAACTCCTCCAAAATGTCAAAACACAAAGAAGATAACTCTTTCTTAAATTTTCAACCATCAATGTTTTATTCACCCAGCCTAAAAGTCCTGATTATCAGTTCTGGGTCCCTGGCAATGACTGTTGGGTACAAACTGCAAAGCTTTGTTCTGCAGGTAGGGCTGGGCTTTTCATTGACCATGGGTTGGAATAGTTCTGTGGGCATAGTGTGTCTTCGAAGCCACTATGTTTTCTGCACTTGTGACTAGAGAGCACCTTGATAGCTCAGTTGGTAGAGCGGTGGACTGTAAGATGCTCCTTGTGTGAAACGCTGTGATGCTAAGGTGGCTGGTTCAACTCCAGCTCCAAGCACCTCCTTGTCATTGGAAATACCCCCAAGCCTTGTCTTTATCTGTCAACTCCTCCAAAATGTCGAAACACAAACAAGATAACTCTTTCTTAAATTTTCAACCATCAATTTTTTATTCACCCAGCCTAAAAGTCCTGATTATCAGTTCTGGGTCCCTGGCAATGACTGTTGGGTACAAACTGCAAAGCTTTGTTCTGCAGGTAGGGCTGGGCTTTTCATTGACCATGGGTTGGAATAGTTCTGTGGGCATAGTGTGTCTTCGAAGCCACCATGTTTTCTGCACTTGTGACTAGAGAGCACCTTCATAGCTCAGTTGGTAGAGCTGTGGACTGTAAGATGCTCCTTGTGTGAAACGCTGTGATGCTAAGGTCGCTGGTTCAACTCCAGCTCCAAGCACCTCCTTGTCATTGGAAATACCCCCAAGCCTTGTCTTTATCTGTCAACTCCTCCAAAATGTCGAAACACAAAGAAGATAACTCTTTCTTGAATTTTCAACCATCAATTTTTTATTCACCCAGCCTAAAAGTCCTGATTATCAGTTCTGGGTCCCTGGTAATGACTGTTGGGTACAAACTGCAAAGCTTTGTTCTGCAGGTAGGGCTGGGCTTTTCATTGACCATGGTTTGGAATAGTTCTGTGGGCATAGTGTGTCTTCGAAGCCACTATGTTTTCTGCACTTGTGACTAGAGAGCACCTTGATAGCTCAGTTGGTAGAGCGGTGGACTGTAAGATGCTCCTTGTGTGAAACGCTGTGATGCTAAGGTCGCTGGTTCAACTCCACCTCCAAGCACCTCCTTGTCATTGGAAATACCCCCAAGCCTTGTCTTTATCTGTCAACTCCTCCAAAATGTCGAAACACAAAAAAGATAACTCTTTCTTGAATTTTCAACCATCAATTTTTTATTCACCCAGCCTAAAAGTCCTGATTATCAGTTCTGGGTCCCTGGCAATGACTGTTGGGTACAAACTGCAAAGCTTTGTTCTGCAGGTAGGGCTGGGCTTTTCATTGACCATGGGTTGGAATAGTTCTGTGGGCATAGTGTGTCGTCGAAGCCACCATGTTTTCTGCACTTGCGACTAGAGAGCACCTTGATAGCTCAGTTGGTAGAGCGGTGGACTGTAAGATGCTCCTTGTGTGAAACGCTGTGATCCTAAGGTCGCTGGTTCAACTCCAGCTCCAAGCACCTCCTTGTCATTGGAAATACCCCCAAGCCTTGTCTTTATCTGTCAACTCCTCCAAAATGTCAAAACACAAAGAAGATAACTCTTTCTTAAATTTTCAACCATCAATTTTTTATTCACTCAGCCTAAAAGTCCTGATTATCAGTTCTGGGTCCCTGGCAATGACTGTTGGGTACAAACTGCAAAGCTTTGTTCTGCAGGTAGGGCTGGGCTTTTCATTGACCATGGGTTGGAATAGTTCTGTGGGCATAGTGTGTCTTCGAAGCCACTATGTTTTCTGCACTTGTGACTAGAGAGCACCTTGATAGCTCAGTTGGTAGAGCGGTGGACTGTAAGATGCTCCTTGTGTGAAACGCTGTGATGCTAAGGTCGCTGGTTCAACTCCAGCTCCAAGCACCTCCTTGTCATTGGAAATACCCCCAAGCCTTGTCTTTATCTGTCAACTCCTCCAAAATGTCGAAACACAAAGAAGATAACTCTTTCTTAAATTTTCAACCATCAATTTTTTATTCACCCAGCCTAAAAGTCCTGATTATCAGTTCTGGGTCCCTGGCAATGACTGTTGGGTACAAACTGCAAAGCTTTGTTCTGCAGGTAGGGCTGGGCTTTTCATTGACCATGGGTTGGAATAGTTCTGTGGGCATAGTGTGTCTTCGAAGCCACTATGTTTTCTGCACTTGTGACTAGAGAGCACCTTGATAGCTCAGTTGGTAGAGCGGTGGACTGTTAGATGCTCCTTGTGTGAAATGCTGTGATCCTAAGGTCGCTGGTTCAACTCCAGCTCCAAGCACCTCCTTATCATTGGAAATACCCCCAAGCCTTGTCTTTATCTGTCAACTCCTCCAAAATGTCAAAACACAAAGAAGATAACTCTTTCTTAAATTTTCAACCATCAATTTTTTATTCACCCAGCCTAAAAGTCCTGATTATCAGTTCTGGGTCCCTGGCAATGACTGTTGGGTACAAACTGCAAAGCTTTGTTCTGCAGGTAGGGCTGGGCTTTTCATTGACCATGGGTTGGAATAGTTCTGTGGGCATAGTGTGTCTTCGAAGCCACTCTGTTTTCTGCACTTGTGACTAGAGAGCACCTTGATAGCTCAGTTGGTAGAGCGGTGGACTGTAAGATGCTCCTTGTGTGAAACGCTGTGATCCTAAGGTCGCTGGTTCAACTCCAGCTCCAAGCACCTCCTTGTCATTGGAAATACCCCCAAGCCTTGTCTTTATCTGTCAACTCCTCCAAAATGTCAAAACACAAACAAGATAACTCTTTCTTAAATTTTCAACCATCAATTTTTTATTCACTCAGCCTAAAAGTCCTGATTATCAGTTCTGGGTCCCTGGCAATGACTGTTGGGTACAAACTGCAAAGCTTTGTTCTGCAGGTAGGGCTGGGCTTTTCATTGACCATGGGTTGGAATAGTTCTGTGGGCATAGTGTGTCTTCGAAGCCACTATGTTTTCTGCACTTGAGACTAGAGAGCACCTTGATAGCTCAGTTCGTAGAGCGGTGGACTTTAAGATCCTCCTTGTGTGAAACGCTGTGATCCTAAGGTCGCTGGTTCAACTCCAGCTCCAAGCACCTCCTTGTCATTGGAAATACCCCCAAGCCTTGTCTTTATCTGTCAACTCCTCCAAAATGTCAAAACACAAAGAAGATAACTCTTTCTTAAATTTTCAACCATCAATTTTTTATTCACCCAGACTAAAAGTCCTGATTATCAGTTCTGGGTCCCTGGCAATGACTGTTGGGTACAAACTGCAAAGCTTTGTTCTGCAGGTAGGGCTGGGCTTTTCATTGACCATGGGTTGGAATAGTTCTGTGGGCATAGTGTGTCTTCGAAGCCACTATGTTTTCTGCACTTGTGACTAGAGAGCACCTTGATAGCTCAGTTGGTAGAGCGGTGGACTGTAAGATGCTCCTTGTGTGAAACGCTGTGATGCTAGGGTCGCTGGTTCAACTCCAGCTCCAAGCACCTCCTTGTCATTGTAAATACCCCCAAGCCTTGTCTTTATCTGTCAACTCCTCCAAAATGTCGAAACACAAAGAAGATAACTCTTTCTTAAATTTTCAACCATCAATTTTTTATTCACCCAGCCTAAAAGTCCTGATTATCAGTTCTGGGTCCCTGGCAATGACTGTTGGGTACAAACTGCAAAGCTTTGTTCTGCAGGTAGGGCTGGGCTTTTCATTGACCATGGGTTGGAATAGTTCTGTGGGCATAGTGTGTCTTCGAAGCCACTATGTTTTCTGCACTTGTGACTAGAGAGCACCTTGATAGCTCAGTTGGTAGAGCGGTGGACTGTAAGATGCTCCTTGTGTGAAACGCTGTGATGCTAAGGTCGCTGGTTCAACTCCAGCTCCAAGCACCTCCTTGTCATTGGAAATACCCCCAAGCCTTGTCTTTATCTGTCAACTCATCCAAAATGTCGAAACACAAACAAGATAACTCTTTCTTAAATTTTCAACCATCAATTTTTTATTCACCCAGCCTAAAAGTCCTGATTATCAGTTCTGGGTCCCTGGCAATGACTGTTGGGTACAAACTGCAAAGCTTTGTTCTGCAGGTAGGGCTGGGCTTTTCATTGACCATGGGTTGGAATAGTTCTGTGGGCATAGTGTGTCTTCGAAGCCACCATGTTTTCTGCACTTGTGACTAGAGAGCACCTTGATAGCTCAGTTGGTAGAGCTGTGGACTGTAAGATGCTCCTTGTGTGAAACGCTGTGATGCTAAGGTCGCTGGTTCAACTCCACCTCCAAGCACCTCCTTGTCATTGGAAATACCCCCAAGCCTTGTCTTTATCTGTCAACTCCTCCAAAATGTCGAAACACAAAGAAGATAACTCTTTCTTGAATTTTCAACCATCAATTTTTTATTCACCCAGCCTAAAAGTCCTGATTATCAGTTCTGGGTCCCTGGTAATGACTGTTGGGTACAAACTGCAAAGCTTTGTTTTGCAGGTAGGGCTGGGCTTTTCATTGACCATGGTTTGGAATAGTTCTGTGGGCATAGTGTGTCTTCGAAGCCACTATGTTTTCTGCACTTGTGACTAGAGAGCACCTTGATAGCTCAGTTGTTAGAGCGGTGGACTGTAAGATGCTCCTTGTGTGAAACGCTGTGATGCTAAGGTAGCTGGTTCAACTCCACCTCCAAGCACCTCCTTGTCATTGGAAATACCCCCAAGCCTTGTCTTTATCTGTCAACTCCTCCAAAATGTCGAAACACAAAAAAGATAACTCTTTCTTGAATTTTCAACCATCAATTTTTTATTCACCCAGCCTAAAAGTCCTGATTATCAGTTCTGGGTCCCTGGCAATGACTGTTGGGTACAAACTGCAAAGCTTTGTTCTGCAGGTAGGGCTGGGCTTTTCATTGACCATGGGTTGGAATAGTTCTGTGGGCATAGTGTGTCGTCGAAGCCACCATGTTTTCTGCACTTGCGACTAGAGAGCACCTTGATAGCTCAGTTGGTAGAGCGTTGGACTGTAAGATGCTCCTTGTGTGAAACGCTGTGATCCTAAGGTCGCTGGTTCAACTCCAGCTCCAAGCACCTCCTTGTCATTGGAAATACCCCCAAGCCTTGTCTTTATCTGTCAACTCCTCCAAAATCTCAAAACACAAAGAAGATAACTCTTTCTTAAATTTTCAACCATCAATGTTTTATTCACCCAGCCTAAAAGTCCTGATTATCAGTTCTGGGTCCCTGGCAATGACTGTTGGGTACAAACTGCAAAGCTTTGTTCTGCAGGTAGGGCTGGGCTTTTCATTGACCATGGGTTGGAATAGTTCTGTGGGCATAGTGTGTCTTCGAAGCCACTATGTTTTCTGCACTTGTGACTAGAGAGCACCTTGATAGCTCAGTTGGTAGAGCGGTGGACTGTAAGATGCTCCTTGTGTGAAACGCCATGATCCTAAGGTCGCTGGTTCAACTCCAGCTCCAAGCACCTCCTTGTCATTGGAAATACCCCCAAGCCTTGTCTTTATCTGTCAACTCCTCCAAAATGTCAAAACACAAACAAGATAACTCTTTCTTAAATTTTCAACCATCAATTTTTTATTCACCCAGCCTAAAAGTCCTGATTATCAGTTCTGGGTCCCTGGCAATGACTGTTGGGTACAAACTGCAAAGCTTTGTTCTGCAGGTAGGGCTGGGCTTTTCATTGACCATGGGTTGGAATAGTTCTGTGGGCATAGTGTGTCTTCGAAGCCACTATGTTTTCTGCACTTGTGACTAGAGAGCACCTTGATAGCTCAGTTGGTAGCGCGGTGGACTGTTAGATGCTCCTTGTGTGAAATGCTGTCATCCTAAGGTCCCTGGTTCAACTCCAGCTCCAAGCACCTCCTTGTCATTGGAAATACCCCCAAGCCTTGTCTTTATCTGTCAACTCCTCCAAAATGTCAAAACACAAAGAAGATAACTCTTTCTTAAATTTTCAACCATCAATTTTTTATTCACCCAGCCTAAAAGTCCTGATTATCAGTTCTGGGTCCCTGGCAATGACTGTTGGGTACAAACTGCAAAGCTTTGTTCTGCAGGTAGGGCTGGGCTTTTCATTGACCATGGGTTGGAATAGTTCTGTGGGCATAGTGTGTCTTCGAAGCCACTATGTTTTCTGCACTTGTGACTAGAGAGCACCTTGATAGCTCAGTTGGTAGCGCGGTGGACTGTTAGATGCTCCTTGTGTGAAATGCTGTCATCCTAAGGTCCCTGGTTCAACTCCAGCTCCAAGCACCTCCTTGTCATTGGAAATACCCCCAAGCCTTGTCTTTATCTGTCAACTCCTCCAAAATGTCAAAACACAAAGAAGATAACTCTTTCTTAAATTTTCAACCATCAATTTTTTATTCACCCAGCCTAAAAGTCCTGATTATCAGTTCTGGGTCCCTGGCAATGACTGTTGGGTACAAACTGCAAAGCTTTGTTCTGCAGGTAGGGCTGGGCTTTTCATTGACCATGGGTTGGAATAGTTCTGTGGGCATAGTGTGTCTTTGAAGCCACTATGTTTTCTGCACTTGTGACTAGAGAGCACCTTGATAGCTCAGTTGGTAGACCGGTGGACTGTAAGATGCTCCTTGTGTGAAACGCTGTGATCCTAAGGTCGCTGGTTCAACTCCAGCTCCAAGCACCTCCATGTCATTGGAAATACCCCCAAGCCTTGTCTTTATCTGTCAACTCCTCCAAAATGTCAAAACACAAAGAAGATAACTCTTTCTTAAATTTTCAACCATCAATTTTTTATTCACTCAGCCTAAAAGTCCTGATTATCAGTTCTGGGTCCCTGGCAATGACTGTTGGGTACAAACTGCAAAGCTGTGTTCTGCAGGTAGGGCTGGGCTTTTCATTGACCATGGGTTGGAATAGTTCTGTGGGCATAGTGTGTCTTCGAAGCCACTATGTTTTCTGCACTTGTGACTAGAGAGCACCTTGATAGCTCAGTTGGTAGAGCGGTGGACTCTAAGATGCTCCTTGTGTGAAAAGCTGTGATCCTAAGGTCACTGGTTCAACTCCAGCTCCAAGCACCTCCTTGTCATTGGAAATACCCCCAAGCCTTGTCTTTATCTGTCAACTCCTCCAAAATGTCAAAACACAAAGAATATAACTCTTTCTTAAATTTTCAACCATCAATTTTTTATTCACCCAGCCTAAAAGTCCTGATTATCAGTTCTGGGTCCCTGGCAATGACTGTTGGGTACAAACTGCAAAGCTTTGTTCTGCAGGTAGGGCTGGGCTTTTCATTGACCATGGGTTGGAATAGTTCTGTGGGCATAGTGTGTCTTCGAAGCCACTATGTTTTCTGCACTTGTGACTAGAGAGCACCTTGATAGCTCAGTTGGTAGAGCGGTGGACTGTAAGATGCTCCTTGTGTGAAACGCCGTGATCCTAAGCTCGCTGGTTCAACTCCAGCTCCAAGCACCTCCTTGTCATTGGAAATCCCCCAAGCCTTGTCTTTATCTGTCAACTCCTCCAAAATGTCAAAACACAAAGAAGATAACTCTTTCTTAAATTTTCAACCATCAATTTTTTATTCACTCAGCCTAAAAGTCCTGATTATCAGTTCTGGGTCCCTGGCAATGACTGTTGGGTACAAACTGCAAAGCTTTGTTCTGCAGGTAGGGCTGGGCTTTTCATTGACCATGGGTTGGAATAGTTCTGTGGGCATAGTGTGACTTCGAAGCCACTATGTTTTCTGCACTTGTGACTAGAGAGCACCTTGATAGCTCAGTTGGTAGAGCGGTGGACTGTAAGATGCTCCTTGTGTGAAACGCTGTGATGCTAAGGTCGCTGGTTCAACTCCACCTCCAAGCACCTCCTTGTCATTGTAAATACCCCCAAGCCTTGTCTTTATCTGTCAACTCCTCCAAAATGTCAAAACACAAAGAAGATAACTCTTTCTTAAATTTTCAACCATCAATTTTTTATTCACCCAGACTAAAAGTCCTGATTATCAGTTCTGGGTCCCTGGCAATGACTGTTGGGTACAAACTGCAAAGCTTTGTTCTGCAGGTAGGGCTGGGCTTTTCATTGACCATGGGTTGGAATAGTTCTGTGGGCATAGTGTGTCTTCGAAGCCACTATGTTTTCTGCACTTGTGACTAGAGAGCACCTTGATAGCTCAGTTGGTAGAGCGGTGGACTGTAAGATGCTCCTTGTGTGAAACGCTGTGATGCTAAGGTCGCTGGTTCAACTCCAGCTCCAAGCACCTCCTTGTCATTGGAAATACCCCCAAGCCTTGTCTTTATCTGTCAACTCCTCCAAAATGTCGAAACACAAAGAAGATAACTCTTTCTTAAATTTTCAACCATCAATTTTTTATTCACCCAGCCTAAAAGTCCTGATTATCAGTTCTGGGTCCCTGGCAATGACTGTTGGGTACAAACTGCAAAGCTTTGTTCTGCAGGTAGGGCTGGGCTTTTCATTGACCATGGGTTGGAATAGTTCTGTGGGCATAGTGTGTCTTCGAAGCCACTATGTTTTCTGCACTTGTGACTAGAGAGCACCTTGATAGCTCAGTTGGTAGAGCGGTGGACTGTAAGATGCTCCTTGTGTGAAACGCTGTGATGCTAAGGTCGCTGGTTCAACTCCAGCTCCAAGCACCTCCTTGTCATTGGAAATACCCCCAAGCCTTGTCTTTATCTGTCAACTCATCCAAAATGTCGAAACACAAACAAGATAACTCTTTCTTAAATTTTCAACCATCAATTTTTTATTCACCCAGCCTAAAAGTCCTGATTATCAGTTCTGGGTCCCTGGCAATGACTGTTGGGTACAAACTGCAAAGCTTTGTTCTGCAGGTAGGGCTGGGCTTTTCATTGACCATGGGTTGGAATAGTTCTGTGGGCATAGTGTGTCTTCGAAGCCACCATGTTTTCTGCACTTGTGACTAGAGAGCACCTTGATAGCTCAGTTGGTAGAGCGGTGGACTGTAAGATGCTCCTTGTGTGAAACGCTGTGATGCTAAGGTCGCTGGTTCAACTCCAGCTCCAAGCACCTCCTTGTCATTGGAAATACCCCCAAGCCTTGTCTTTATCTGTCAACTCATCCAAAATGTCGAAACACAAACAAGATAACTCTTTCTTGAATTTTCAACCATCAATTTTTTATTCACCCAGCCTAAAAGTCCTGATTATCAGTTCTGGGTCCCTGGTAATGACTGTTGGGTACAAACTGCAAAGCTTTGTTTTGCAGGTAGGGCTGGGCTTTTCATTGACCATGGTTTGGAATAGTTCTGTGGGCATAGTGTGTCTTCGAAGCCACTATGTTTTCTGCACTGGTGACTAGAGAGCACCTTGATAGCTCAGTTGTTAGAGGGGTGGACTGTAAGATGCTCCTTGTGTGAAACGCTGTGATGCTAAGGTAGCTGGTTCAACTCCACCTCCAAGCACCTCCTTGTCATTGGAAATACCCCCAAGCCTTGTCTTTATCTGTCAACTCCTCCAAAATGTCGAAACACAAAAAAGATAACTCTTTCTTGAATTTTCAACCATCAATTTTTTATTCACCCAGCCTAAAAGTCCTGATTATCAGTTCTGGGTCCCTGGCAATGACTGTTGGGTACAAACTGCAAAGCTTTGTTCTGCAGGTAGGGCTGGGCTTTTCATTGACCATGGGTTGGAATAGTTCTGTGGGCATAGTGTGTCGTCGAAGCCACCATGTTTTCTGCACTTGCGACTAGAGAGCACCTTGATAGCTCAGTTGGTAGAGCGGTGGACTGTAAGATGCTCCTTGTGTGAAACGCTGTGATCCTAAGGTCGCTGGTTCAACTCCAGCTCCAAGCACCTCCTTGTCATTGGAAATACCCCCAAGCCTTGTCTTTATCTGTCAACTCCTCCAAAATCTCAAAACACAAAGAAGATAACTCTTTCTTAAATTTTCAACCATCAATGTTTTATTCACTCAGCCTAAAAGTCCTGATTATCAGTTCTGGGTCCCTGGCAATGACTGTTGGGTACAAACTGCAAAGCTTTGTTCTGCAGGTAGGGCTGGGCTTTTCATTGACCATGGGTTGGAATAGTTCTGTGGGCATAGTGTGTCGTCGAAGCCACCATGTTTTCTGCACTTGCGACTAGAGAGCACCTTGATAGCTCAGTTGGTAGAGCGGTGGACTGTAAGATGCTCCTTGTGTGAAACGCTGTGATCCTAAGGTCGCTGGTTCAACTCCAGCTCCAAGCACCTCCTTGTCATTGGAAATACCCCCAAGCCTTGTCTTTATCTGTCAACTCCTCCAAAATCTCAAAACACAAAGAAGATAACTCTTTCTTAAATTTTCAACCATCAATGTTTTATTCACTCAGCCTAAAAGTCCTGATTATCAGTTCTGGGTCCCTGGCAATGACTGTTGGGTACAAACTGCAAAGCTTTGTTCTGCAGGTAGGGCTGGGCTTTTCATTGACCATGGGTTGGAATAGTTCTGTGGGCATAGTGTGTCTTCGAAGCCACTATGTTTTCTGCACTTGTGACTAGAGAGCACCTTGATAGCTCAGTTGGTAGAGCGGTGGACTGTAAGATGCTCCTTGTGTGAAAGGCCATGATCCTAAGGTCGCTGGTTCAACTCCAGCTCCAAGCACCTCCTTGTCATTGGAAATACCCCCAAGCCTTGTCTTTATCTGTCAACTCCTCCAAAATTTCAAAACACAAACAAGATAACTCTTTCTTAAATTTTCAACCATCAATTTTTTATTCACCCAGCCTAAAAGTCCTGATTATCAGTTCTGGGTCCCTGGCAATGACTGTTGGGTACAAACTGCAAAGCTTTGTTCTGCAGGTAGGGCTGGGCTTTTCATTGACCATGGGTTGGAATAGTTCTGTGGGCATAGTGTGTCTTCGAAGCCACTATGTTTTCTGCACTTGTGACTAGAGAGCACCTTGATAGCTCAGTTGGTAGCGCGGTGGACTGTTAGATGCTCCTTGTGTGAAATGCTGTGATCCTAAGGTCCCTGGTTCAACTCCAGCTCCAAGCACCTCCTTGTCATTGGAAATACCCCCAAGCCTTGTCTTTATCTGTCAACTCCTCCAAAATGTCAAAACACAAAGAAGATAACTCTTTCTTAAATTTTCAACCATCAATTTTTTATTCACCCAGCCTAAAAGTCCTGATTATCAGTTCTGGGTCCCTGGCAATGACTGTTTGGTACAAACTGCAAAGCTTTGTTCTGCAGGTAGGGCTGGGCTTTTCATTGACCATGGGTTGGAATAGTTCTGTGGGCATAGTGTGTCTTCGAAGCCACTATGTTTTCTGCACTTGTGACTAGAGAGCACCTTGATAGCTCAGTTGGTAGAGCGGTGGACTGTAAGATGCTCCTTGTGTGAAACGCTGTGATCCTAAGGTCGCTGGTTCAACTCCAGCTCCAAGCACCTCCATGTCATTGGAAATACCCCCAAGCCTTGTCTTTATCTGTCAACTCCTCCAAAATGTCAAAACACAAAGAAGATAACTCTTTCTTAAATTTTCAACCATCAATTTTTTATTCACTCAGCCTAAAAGTCCTGATTATCAGTTCTGGGTCCCTGGCAATGACTGTTGGGTACAAACTGCAAAGCTGTGTTCTGCAGGTAGGGCTGGGCTTTTCATTGACCATGGGTTGGAATAGTTCTGTGGGCATAGTGTGTCTTCGAAGCCACTATGTTTTCTGCACTTGTGACTAGAGAGCACCTTGATAGCTCAGTTGGTAGAGCGGTGGACTGTAAGATGCTCCTTGTGTGAAAAGCTGTGATCCTAAGGTCACTGGTTCAACTCCAGCTCCAAGCACCTCCTTGTCATTGGAAATACCCCCAACCCTTGTCTTTATCTGTCAACTCCTCCAAAATGTCAAAACACAAAGAATATAACTCTTTCTTAAATTTTCAACCATCAATTTTTTATTCACCCAGCCTAAAAGTCCTGATTATCAGTTCTGGGTCCCTGGCAATGACTGTTGGGTACAAACTGCAAAGCTTTGTTCTGCAGGTAGGGCTGGGCTTTTCATTGACCATGGGTTGGAATAGTTCTGTGGGCATAGTGTGTCTTCGAAGCCACTATGTTTTCTGCACTTGTGACTAGAGAGCACCTTGATAGCTCAGTTGGTAGAGCGGTGGACTGTAAGATGCTCCTTGTGTGAAACGCCGTGATCCTAAGCTCGCTGGTTCAACTCCAGCTCCAAGCACCTCCTTGTCATTGGAAATACCCCCAAGCCTTGTCTTTATCTGTCAACTCCTCCAAAATGTCAAAACACAAAGAAGATAACTCTTTCTTAAATTTTCAACCATCAATTTTTTATTCACTCAGCCTAAAAGTCCTGATTATCAGTTCTGGGTCCCTGGCAATGACTGTTGGGTACAAACTGCAAAGCTTTGTTCTGCAGGTAGGGCTGGGCTTTTCATTGACCATGGGTTGGAATAGTTCTGTGGGCATAGTGTGACTTCGAAGCCACTATGTTTTCTGCACTTGTGACTAGAGAGCACCTTGATAGCTCAGTTGGTAGAGCGGTGGACTGTAAGATGCTCCTTGTGTGAAACGCTGTGATGCTAAGGTCGCTGGTTCAACTCCAGCTCCAAGCACCTCCTTGTCATTGGAAATACCCCCAAGCCTTGTCTTTATCTGTCAACTCCTCCAAAATGTCGAAACACAAAAAAGATAACTCTTTCTTGAATTTTCAACCATCAATTTTTTATTCACCCAGCCTAAAAGTCCTGATTATCAGTTCTGGGTCCCTGGCAATGACTGTTGGGTACAAACTGCAAAGCTTTGTTCTGCAGGTAGGGCTGGGCTTTTCATTGACCATGGGTTGGAATAGTTCTGTGGGCATAGTGTGTCTTCGAAGCCACTCTGTTTTCTGCACTTGTGACTAGAGAGCACCTTGATAGCTCAGTTGGTAGAGCGGTGGACTGTAAGATGCTCCTTGTGTGAAACGCTGTGATCCTAAGGTCGCTGGTTCAACTCCAGCTCCAAGCACCTCCTTGTCATTGGAAATACCCCCAAGCCTTGTCTTTATCTGTCAACTCCTCCAAAATGTCAAAACACAAACAAGATAACTCTTTCTTAAATTTTCAACCATCAATTTTTTATTCACTCAGCCTAAAAGTCCTGATTATCAGTTCTGGGTCCCTGGCAATGACTGTTGGGTACAAACTGCAAAGCTTTGTTCTGCAGGTAGGGCTGGGCTTTTCATTGACCATGGGTTGGAATAGTTCTGTGGGCATAGTGTGTCTTCGAAGCCACTATGTTTTCTGCACTTGAGACTAGAGAGCACCTTGATAGCTCAGTTCGTAGAGCGGTGGACTTTAAGATCCTCTTTGTGTGAAACGCTGTGATCCTAAGGTCGCTGGTTCAACTCCAGCTCCAAGCACCTCCTTGTCATTGGAAATACCCCCAAGCCTTGTCTTTATCTGTCAACTCCTCCAAAATGTCAAAACACAAAGAAGATAACTCTTTCTTAAATTTTCAACCATCAATTTTTTATTCACCCAGACTAAAAGTCCTGATTATCAGTTCTGGGTCCCTGGCAATGACTGTTGGGTACAAACTGCAAAGCTTTGTTCTGCAGGTAGGGCTGGGCTTTTCATTGACCATGGGTTGGAATAGTTCTGTGGGCATAGTGTGTCTTCGAAGCCACTATGTTTTCTGCACTTGTGACTAGAGAGCACCTTGATAGCTCAGTTGGTAGAGCGGTGGACTGTAAGATGCTCCTTGTGTGAAACGCTGTGATGCTAAGGTCGCTGGTTCAACTCCAGCTCCAAGCACCTCCTTGTCATTGGAAATACCCCCAAGCCTTGTCTTTATCTGTCAACTCCTCCAAAATGTCGAAACACAAAGAAGATAACTCTTTCTTAAATTTTCAACCATCAATTTTTTATTCACCCAGCCTAAAAGTCCTGATTATCAGTTCTGGGTCCCTGGCAATGACTGTTGGGTACAAACTGCAAAGCTTTGTTCTGCAGGTAGGGCTGGGCTTTTCATTGACCATGGGTTGGAATAGTTCTGTGGGCATAGTGTGTCTTCGAAGCCACTATGTTTTCTGCACTTGTGACTAGAGAGCACCTTGATAGCTCAGTTGGTAGAGCGGTGGACTGTAAGATGCTCCTTGTGTGAAACGCTGTGATGCTAAGGTCGCTGGTTCAACTCCAGCTCCCAGCACCTCCTTGTCATTGGAAATACCCCCAAGCCTTGTCTTTATCTGTCAACTCCTCCAAAATGTCAAAACACAAAGAAGATAACTCTTTCTTAAATTTTCAACCATCAATTTTTTATTCACTCAGCCTAAAAGTCCTGATTATCAGTTCTGGGTCCCTGGCAATGACTGTTGGGTACAAACTGCAAAGCTGTGTTCTGCAGGTAGGGCTGGGCTTTTCATTGACCATGGGTTGGAATAGTTCTGTGGGCATAGTGTGTCTTCGAAGCCACTATGTTTTCTGCACTTGAGACTAGAGAGCACCTTGATAGCTCAGTTGGTAGAGCGGTGGACTGTAAGATTCTCCTTGTGTGAAAAGCTGTGATCCTAAGGTCACTGGTTCAACTCCAGCTCCAAGCACCTCCTTGTCATTGGAAATACCCCCAACCCTTGTCTTTATCTGTCAACTCCTCCAAAATGTCAAAACACAAAGAATATAACTCTTTCTTAAATTTTCAACCATCAATTTTTTATTCACCCAGCCTAAAAGTCCTGATTATCAGTTCTGGGTCCCTGGCAATGACTGTTGGGTACAAACTGCAAAGCTTTGTTCTGCAGGTAGGGCTGGGCTTTTCATTGACCATGGGTTGGAATAGTTCTGTGGGCATAGTGTGTCTTCGAAGCCACTATGTTTTCTGCACTTGTGACTAGAGAGCACCTTGATAGCTCAGTTGGTAGAGCGGTGGACTGTAAGATGCTCCTTGTGTGAAACGCCGTGATCCTAAGCTCGCTGGTTGAACTCCAGCTCCAAGCACCTCCTTGTCATTGGAAATACCCCCAAGCCTTGTCTTTATCTGTCAACTCCTCCAAAATGTCAAAACACAAAGAAGATAACTCTTTCTTAAATTTTCAACCATCAATTTTTTATTCACTCAGCCTAAAAGTCCTGATTATCAGTTCTGGGTCCCTGGCAATGACTGTTGGGTACAAACTGCAAAGCTTTGTTCTGCAGGTAGGGCTGGGCTTTTCATTGACCATGGGTTGGAATAGTTCTGTGGGCATAGTGTGACTTCGAAGCCACTATGTTTTCTGCACTTGTGACTAGAGAGCACCTTGATAGCTCAGTTGGTAGAGCGGTGGACTGTAAGATGCTCCTTTTGTGAAACGCTGTGATGCTAAGGTCGCTGGTTCAACTCCACCTCCAAGCACCTCCTTGTCATTGGAAATACCCCCAAGCCTTGTCTTTATCTGTCAACTCCTCCAAAATGTCGAAACACAAAAAAGATAACTCTTTCTTGAATTTTCAACCATCAATTTTTTATTCACCCAGCCTAAAAGTCCTGATTATCAGTTCTGGGTCCCTGGCAATGACTGTTGGGTACAAACTGCAAAGCTTTGTTCTGCAGGTAGGGCTGGGCTTTTCATTGACCATGGGTTGGAATAGTTCTGTGGGCATAGTGTGTCGTCGAAGCCACCATGTTTTCTGCACTTCCGACTAGAGAGCACCTTGATAGCTCAGTTGGTAGAGCGGTGGACTGTAAGATGCTCCTTGTGTGAAACGCTGTGATCCTAAGGTCGCTGGTTCAACTCCAGCTCCAAGCACCTCCTTGTCATTGGAAATACCCCCAAGCCTTGTCTTTATCTGTCAACTCCTCCAAAATGTCAAAACACAAAGAAGATAACTCTTTCTTAAATTTTCAACCATCAATGTTTTATTCACCCAGCCTAAAAGTCCTGATTATCAGTTCTGGGTCCCTGGCAATGACTGTTGGGTACAAACTGCAAAGCTTTGTTCTGCAGGTAGGGCTGGGCTTTTCATTGACCATGGGTTGGAATAGTTCTGTGGGCATAGTGTGTCTTCGAAGCCACTATGTTTTCTGCACTTGTGACTAGAGAGCACCTTGATAGCTCAGTTGGTAGAGCGGTGGACTGTAAGATGCTCCTTGTGTGAAACGCTGTGATGCTAAGGTAGCTGGTTCAACTCCACCTCCAAGCACCTCCTTGTCATTGGAAATACCCCCAAGCCTTGTCTTTATCTGTCAACTCCTCCAAAATGTCAAAACACAAAGAAGATAACTCTTTCTTAAATTTTCAACCATCAATTTTTTATTCACCCAGCCTAAAAGTCCTGATTATCAGTTCTGGGTCCCTGGCAATGACTGTTGGGTACAAACTGCAAAGCTTTGTTCTGCAGGTAGGGCTGGGCTTTTCATTGACCATGGGTTGGAATAGTTCTGTGGGCATAGTGTGTCTTCGAAGCCACTATGTTTTCTGCACTTGTGACTAGAGAGCACCTTGATAGCTCAGTTGGTAGAGCGGTGGACTGTTAGATGCTCCTTGTGTGAAATGCTGTGATCCTAAGGTCGCTGGTTCAACTCCAGCTCCAAGCACCTCCTTGTCATTGGAAATACCCCCAAGCCTTGTCTTTATCTGTCAACTCCTCCAAAATGTCAAAACACAAAGAAGATAACTCTTTCTTAAATTTTCAACCATCAATTTTTTATTCACCCAGCCTAAAAGTCCTGATTATCAGTTCTGGGTCCCTGGCAATGACTGTTGGGTACAAACTGCAAAGCTTTGTTCTGCAGGTAGGGCTGGGCTTTTCATTGACCATGGGTTGGAATAGTTCTGTGGGCATAGTGTGTCTTCGAAGCCACTCTGTTTTCTGCACTTGTGACTAGAGAGCACCTTGATAGCTCAGTTGGTAGAGCGGTGGACTGTAAGATGCTCCTTGTGTGAAACGCTGTGATCCTAAGGTCGCTGGTTCAACTCCAGCTCCAAGCACCTCCTTGTCATTGGAAATACCCCCAAGCCTTGTCTTTATCTGTCAACTCCTCCAAAATGTCAAAACACAAACAAGATAACTCTTTCTTAAATTTTCAACCATCAATTTTTTATTCACTCAGCCTAAAAGTCCTGATTATCAGTTCTGGGTCCCTGGCAATGACTGTTGGGTACAAACTGCAAAGCTTTGTTCTGCAGGTAGGGCTGGGCTTTTCATTGACCATGGGTTGGAATAGTTCTGTGGGCATAGTGTGTCTTCGAAGCCACTATGTTTTCTGCACTTGAGACTAGAGAGCACCTTGATAGCTCAGTTCGTAGAGCGGTGGACTTTAAGATCCTCCTTGTGTGAAACGCTGTGATCCTAAGGTCGCTGGTTCAACTCCAGCTCCAAGCACCTCCTTGTCATTGGAAATACCCCCAAGCCTTGTCTTTATCTGTCAACTCCTCCAAAATGTCAAAACACAAAGAAGATAACTCTTTCTTAAATTTTCAACCATCAATTTTTTATTCACCCAGACTAAAAGTCCTGATTATCAGTTCTGGGTCCCTGGCAATGACTGTTGGGTACAAACTGCAAAGCTTTGTTCTGCAGGTAGGGCTGGGCTTTTCATTGACCATGGGTTGGAATAGTTCTGTGGGCATAGTGTGTCGTCGAAGCCACTATGTTTTCTGCACTTGTGACTAGAGAGCACCTTGATAGCTCAGTTGGTAGAGCGGTGGACTGTAAGATGCTCCTTGTGTGAAACGCTGTGATGCTAAGGTCGCTGGTTCAACTCCAGCTCCAAGCACCTCCTTGTCATTGGAAATACCCCCAAGCCTTGTCTTTATCTGTCAACTCCTCCAAAATGTCGAAACACAAAGAAGATAACTCTTTCTTAAATTTTCAACCATCAATTTTTTATTCACCCAGCCTAAAAGTCCTGATTATCAGTTCTGGGTCCCTGGCAATGACTGTTGGGTACAAACTGCAAAGCTTTGTTCTGCAGGTAGGGCTGGGCTTTTCATTGACCATGGGTTGGAATAGTTCTGTGGGCATAGTGTGTCTTCGAAGCCACTATGTTTTCTGCACTTGTGACTAGAGAGCACCTTGATAGCTCAGTTGGTAGAGCGGTGGACTGTAAGATGCTCCTTGTGTGAAACGCTGTGATGCTAAGGTCGCTGGTTCAACTCCAGCTCCAAGCACCTCCTTGTCATTGGAAATACCCCCAAGCCTTGTCTTTATCTGTCAACTCATCCAAAATGTCAAAACACAAACAAGATAACTCTTTCTAAAATTTTCAACCATCAATTTTTTATTCACCCAGCCTAAAAGTCCTGATTATCAGTTCTGGGTCCCTGGCAATGACTGTTGGGTACAAACTGCAAAGCTTTGTTCTGCAGGTAGGGCTGGGCTTTTCATTGACCATGGGTTGGAATAGTTCTGTGGGCATAGTGTGTCTTCGAAGCCACCATGTTTTCTGCACTTGTGACTAGAGAGCACCTTGATAGCTCAGTTGGTAGAGCTGTGGACTGTAAGATGCTCCTTGTGTGAAACGCTGTGATGCTAAGGTCGCTGGTTCAACTCCACCTCCAAGCACCTCCTTGTCATTGGAAATACCCCCAAGCCTTGTCTTTATCTGTCAACTCCTCCAAAATGTCGAAACACAAAGAAGATAACTCTTTCTTGAATTTTCAACCATCAATTTTTTATTCACCCAGCCTAAAAGTCCTGATTATCAGTTCTGGGTCCCTGGTAATGACTGTTGGGTACAAACTGCAAAGCTTTGTTTTGCAGGTAGGGCTGGGCTTTTCATTGACCATGGTTTGGAATAGTTCTGTGGGCATAGTGTGTCTTCGAAGCCACTATGTTTTCTGCACTTGTGACTAGAGAGCACCTTGATAGCTCAGTTGTTAGAGCGGTGGACTGTAAGATGCTCCTTGTGTGAAACGCTGTGATGCTAAGGTAGCTGGTTCAACTCCACCTCCAAGCACCTCCTTGTCATTGGAAATACCCCCAAGCCTTGTCTTTATCTGTCAACTCCTCCAAAATGTCGAAACACAAAGAAGATAACTCTTTCTTAAATTTTCAACCATCAATTTTTTATTCACCCAGCCTAAAAGTCCTGATTATCAGTTCTGGGTCCCTGGCAATGACTGTTGGGTACAAACTGCAAAGCTTTGTTCTGCAGGTAGGGCTGGGCTTTTCATTGACCATGGGTTGGAATAGTTCTGTGGGCATAGTGTGTCGTCGAAGCCACCATGTTTTCTGCACTTGCGACTAGAGAGCACCTTGATAGCTCAGTTGGTAGAGCGGTGGACTGTAAGATGCTCCTTGTGTGAAACGCTGTGATCCTAAGGTCGCTGGTTCAACTCCAGCTCCAAGCACCTCCTTGTCATTGGAAATACCCCCAAGCCTTGTCTTTATCTGTCAACTCCTCCAAAATGTCAAAACACAAAGAAGATAACTCTTTCTTAAATTTTCAACCATCAATGTTTTATTCACCCAGCCTAAAAGTCCTGATTATCAGTTCTGGGTCCCTGGCAATGACTGTTGGGTACAAACTGCAAAGCTTTGTTCTGCAGGTAGGGCTGGGCTTTTCATTGACCATGGGTTGGAATAGTTCTGTGGGCATAGTGTGTCTTCGAAGCCACTATGTTTTCTGCACTTGTGACTAGAGAGCACCTTGATAGCTCAGTTGGTAGAGCGGTGGACTGTAAGATGCTCCTTGTGTGAAACGCTGTGATGCTAAGGTCGCTGGTTCAACTCCAGCTCCAAGCACCTCCTTGTCATTGGAAATACCCCCAAGCCTTGTCTTTATCTGTCAACTCATCCAAAATGTCGAAACACAAACAAGATAACTCTTTCTTAAATTTTCAACCATCAATTTTTTATTCACCCAGCCTAAAAGTCCTGATTATCAGTTCTGGGTCCCTGGCAATGACTGTTGGGTACAAACTGCAAAGCTTTGTTCTGCAGGTAGGGCTGGGCTTTTCATTGACCATGGGTTGGAATAGTTCTGTGGGCATAGTGTGTCTTCGAAGCCACCATGTTTTCTGCACTTGTGACTAGAGAGCACCTTGATAGCTCAGTTGGTAGAGCTGTGGACTGTAAGATGCTCCTTGTGTGAAACGCTGTGATGCTAAGGTCGCTGGTTCAACTCCACCTCCAAGCACCTCCTTGTCATTGGAAATACCCCCAAGCCTTGTCTTTATCTGTCAACTCCTCCAAAATGTCGAAACACAAAGAAGATAACTCTTTCTTGAATTTTCAACCATCAATTTTTTATTCACCCAGCCTAAAAGTCCTGATTATCAGTTCTGGGTCCCTGGTAATGACTGTTGGGTACAAACTGCAAAGCTTTGTTTTGCAGGTAGGGCTGGGCTTTTCATTGACCATGGTTTGGAATAGTTCTGTGGGCATAGTGTGTCTTCGAAGCCACTATGTTTTCTGCACTTGTGACTAGAGAGCACCTTGATAGCTCAGTTGTTAGAGCGGTGGACTGTAAGATGCTCCTTGTGTGAAACGCTGTGATGCTAAGGTAGCTGGTTCAACTCCACCTCCAAGCACCTCCTTGTCATTGGAAATACCCCCAAGCCTTGTCTTTATCTGTCAACTCCTCCAAAATGTCGAAACACAAAAAAGATAACTCTTTCTTGAATTTTCAACCATCAATTTTTTATTCACCCAGCCTAAAAGTCCTGATTATCAGTTCTGGGTCCCTGGCAATGACTGTTGGGTACAAACTGCAAAGCTTTGTTCTGCAGGTAGGGCTGGGCTTTTCATTGACCATGGGTTGGAATAGTTCTGTGGGCATAGTGTGTCGTCGAAGCCACCATGTTTTCTGCACTTGCGACTAGAGAGCACCTTGATAGCTCAGTTGGTAGAGCGTTGGACTGTAAGATGCTCCTTGTGTGAAACGCTGTGATCCTAAGGTCGCTGGTTCAACTCCAGCTCCAAGCACCTCCTTGTCATTGGAAATACCCCCAAGCCTTGTCTTTATCTGTCAACTCCTCCAAAATCTCAAAACACAAAGAAGATAACTCTTTCTTAAATTTTCAACCATCAATGTTTTATTCACCCAGCCTAAAAGTCCTGATTATCAGTTCTGGGTCCCTGGCAATGACTGTTGGGTACAAACTGCAAAGCTTTGTTCTGCAGGTAGGGCTGGGCTTTTCATTGACCATGGGTTGGAATAGTTCTGTGGGCATAGTGTGTCTTCGAAGCCACTATGTTTTCTGCACTTGTGACTAGAGAGCACCTTGATAGCTCAGTTGGTAGAGCGGTGGACTGTAAGATGCTCCTTGTGTGAAACGCCATGATCCTAAGGTCGCTGGTTCAACTCCAGCTCCAAGCACCTCCTTGTCATTGGAAATACCCCCAAGCCTTGTCTTTATCTGTCAACTCCTCCAAAATGTCAAAACACAAACAAGATAACTCTTTCTTAAATTTTCAACCATCAATTTTTTATTCACCCAGCCTAAAAGTCCTGATTATCAGTTCTGGGTCCCTGGCAATGACTGTTGGGTACAAACTGCAAAGCTTTGTTCTGCAGGTAGGGCTGGGCTTTTCATTGACCATGGGTTGGAATAGTTCTGTGGGCATAGTGTGTCTTCGAAGCCACTATGTTTTCTGCACTTGTGACTAGAGAGCACCTTGATAGCTCAGTTGGTAGCGCGGTGGACTGTTAGATGCTCCTTGTGTGAAATGCTGTCATCCTAAGGTCCCTGGTTCAACTCCAGCTCCAAGCACCTCCTTGTCATTGGAAATACCCCCAAGCCTTGTCTTTATCTGTCAACTCCTCCAAAATGTCAAAACACAAAGAAGATAACTCTTTCTTAAATTTTCAACCATCAATTTTTTATTCACCCAGCCTAAAAGTCCTGATTATCAGTTCTGGGTCCCTGGCAATGACTGTTGGGTACAAACTGCAAAGCTTTGTTCTGCAGGTAGGGCTGGGCTTTTCATTGACCATGGGTTGGAATAGTTCTGTGGGCATAGTGTGTCTTTGAAGCCACTATGTTTTCTGCACTTGTGACTAGAGAGCACCTTGATAGCTCAGTTGGTAGACCGGTGGACTGTAAGATGCTCCTTGTGTGAAACGCTGTGATCCTAAGGTCGCTGGTTCAACTCCAGCTCCAAGCACCTCCATGTCATTGGAAATACCCCCAAGCCTTGTCTTTATCTGTCAACTCCTCCAAAATGTCAAAACACAAAGAAGATAACTCTTTCTTAAATTTTCAACCATCAATTTTTTATTCACTCAGCCTAAAAGTCCTGATTATCAGTTCTGGGTCCCTGGCAATGACTGTTGGGTACAAACTGCAAAGCTGTGTTCTGCAGGTAGGGCTGGGCTTTTCATTGACCATGGGTTGGAATAGTTCTGTGGGCATAGTGTGTCTTCGAAGCCACTATGTTTTCTGCACTTGTGACTAGAGAGCACCTTGATAGCTCAGTTGGTAGAGCGGTGGACTCTAAGATGCTCCTTGTGTGAAAAGCTGTGATCCTAAGGTCACTGGTTCAACTCCAGCTCCAAGCACCTCCTTGTCATTGGAAATACCCCCAAGCCTTGTCTTTATCTGTCAACTCCTCCAAAATGTCAAAACACAAAGAATATAACTCTTTCTTAAATTTTCAACCATCAATTTTTTATTCACCCAGCCTAAAAGTCCTGATTATCAGTTCTGGGTCCCTGGCAATGACTGTTGGGTACAAACTGCAAAGCTTTGTTCTGCAGGTAGGGCTGGGCTTTTCATTGACCATGGGTTGGAATAGTTCTGTGGGCATAGTGTGTCTTCGAAGCCACTATGTTTTCTGCACTTGTGACTAGAGAGCACCTTGATAGCTCAGTTGGTAGAGCGGTGGACTGTAAGATGCTCCTTGTGTGAAACGCCGTGATCCTAAGCTCGCTGGTTCAACTCCACCTCCAAGCACCTCCTTGTCATTGTAAATACCCCCAAGCCTTGTCTTTATCTGTCAACTCCTCCAAAATGTCAAAACACAAAGAAGATAACTCTTTCTTAAATTTTCAACCATCAATTTTTTATTCACTCAGCCTAAAAGTCCTGATTATCAGTTCTGGGTCCCTGGCAATGACTGTTGGGTACAAACTGCAAAGCTTTGTTCTGCAGGTAGGGCTGGGCTTTTCATTGACCATGGGTTGGAATAGTTCTGTGGGCATAGTGTGACTTCGAAGCCACTATGTTTTCTGCACTTGTGACTAGAGAGCACCTTGATAGCTCAGTTGGTAGAGCGGTGGACTGTAAGATGCTCCTTGTGTGAAACGCTGTGATGCTAAGGTCGCTGGTTCAACTCCACCTCCAAGCACCTCCTTGTCATTGTAAATACCCCCAAGCCTTGTCTTTATCTGTCAACTCCTCCAAAATGTCAAAACACAAAGAAGATAACTCTTTCTTAAATTTTCAACCATCAATTTTTTATTCACCCAGACTAAAAGTCCTGATTATCAGTTCTGGGTCCCTGGCAATGACTGTTGGGTACAAACTGCAAAGCTTTGTTCTGCAGGTAGGGCTGGGCTTTTCATTGACCATGGGTTGGAATAGTTCTGTGGGCATAGTGTGTCTTCGAAGCCACTATGTTTTCTGCACTTGTGACTAGAGAGCACCTTGATAGCTCAGTTGGTAGAGCGGTGGACTGTAAGATGCTCCTTGTGTGAAACGCTGTGATGCTAAGGTCGCTGGTTCAACTCCAGCTCCAAGCACCTCCTTGTCATTGGAAATACCCCCAAGCCTTGTCTTTATCTGTCAACTCCTCCAAAATGTCGAAACACAAAGAAGATAACTCTTTCTTAAATTTTCAACCATCAATTTTTTATTCACCCAGCCTAAAAGTCCTGATTATCAGTTCTGGGTCCCTGGCAATGACTGTTGGGTACAAACTGCAAAGCTTTGTTCTGCAGGTAGGGCTGGGCTTTTCATTGACCATGGGTTGGAATAGTTCTGTGGGCATAGTGTGTCTTCGAAGCCACTATGTTTTCTGCACTTGTGACTAGAGAGCACCTTGATAGCTCAGTTGGTAGAGCGGTGGACTGTAAGATGCTCCTTGTGTGAAACGCTGTGATGCTAAGGTCGCTGGTTCAACTCCAGCTCCAAGCACCTCCTTGTCATTGGAAATACCCCCAAGCCTTGTCTTTATCTGTCAACTCATCCAAAATGTCGAAACACAAACAAGATAACTCTTTCTTAAATTTTCAACCATCAATTTTTTATTCACCCAGCCTAAAAGTCCTGATTATCAGTTCTGGGTCCCTGGCAATGACTGTTGGGTACAAACTGCAAAGCTTTGTTCTGCAGGTAGGGCTGGGCTTTTCATTGACCATGGGTTGGAATAGTTCTGTGGGCATAGTGTGTCTTCGAAGCCACCATGTTTTCTGCACTTGTGACTAGAGAGCACCTTGATAGCTCAGTTGGTAGAGCTGTGGACTGTAAGATGCTCCTTGTGTGAAACGCTGTGATGCTAAGGTCGCTGGTTCAACTCCACCTCCAAGCACCTCCTTGTCATTGGAAATACCCCCAAGCCTTGTCTTTATCTGTCAACTCCTCCAAAATGTCGAAACACAAAGAAGATAACTCTTTCTTGAATTTTCAACCATCAATTTTTTATTCACCCAGCCTAAAAGTCCTGATTATCAGTTCTGGGTCCCTGGTAATGACTGTTGGGTACAAACTGCAAAGCTTTGTTTTGCAGGTAGGGCTGGGCTTTTCATTGACCATGGTTTGGAATAGTTCTGTGGGCATAGTGTGTCTTCGAAGCCACTATGTTTTCTGCACTGGTGACTAGAGAGCACCTTGATAGCTCAGTTGTTAGAGGGGTGGACTGTAAGATGCTCCTTGTGTGAAACGCTGTGATGCTAAGGTAGCTGGTTCAACTCCACCTCCAAGCACCTCCTTGTCATTGGAAATACCCCCAAGCCTTGTCTTTATCTGTCAACTCCTCCAAAATGTCGAAACACAAAAAAGATAACTCTTTCTTGAATTTTCAACCATCAATTTTTTATTCACCCAGCCTAAAAGTCCTGATTATCAGTTCTGGGTCCCTGGCAATGACTGTTGGGTACAAACTGCAAAGCTTTGTTCTGCAGGTAGGGCTGGGCTTTTCATTGACCATGGGTTGGAATAGTTCTGTGGGCATAGTGTGTCGTCGAAGCCACCATGTTTTCTGCACTTGCGACTAGAGAGCACCTTGATAGCTCAGTTGGTAGAGCGGTGGACTGTAAGATGCTCCTTGTGTGAAACGCTGTGATCCTAAGGTCGCTGGTTCAACTCCAGCTCCAAGCACCTCCTTGTCATTGGAAATACCCCCAAGCCTTGTCTTTATCTGTCAACTCCTCCAAAATCTCAAAACACAAAGAAGATAACTCTTTCTTAAATTTTCAACCATCAATGTTTTATTCACTCAGCCTAAAAGTCCTGATTATCAGTTCTGGGTCCCTGGCAATGACTGTTGGGTACAAACTGCAAAGCTTTGTTCTGCAGGTAGGGCTGGGCTTTTCATTGACCATGGGTTGGAATAGTTCTGTGGGCATAGTGTGTCTTCGAAGCCACTATGTTTTCTGCACTTGTGACTAGAGAGCACCTTGATAGCTCAGTTGGTAGAGCGGTGGACTGTAAGATGCTCCTTGTGTGAAAGGCCATGATCCTAAGGTCGCTGGTTCAACTCCAGCTCCAAGCACCTCCTTGTCATTGGAAATACCCCCAAGCCTTGTCTTTATCTGTCAACTCCTCCAAAATTTCAAAACACAAACAAGATAACTCTTTCTTAAATTTTCAACCATCAATTTTTTATTCACCCAGCCTAAAAGTCCTGATTATCAGTTCTGGGTCCCTGGCAATGACTGTTGGGTACAAACTGCAAAGCTTTGTTCTGCAGGTAGGGCTGGGCTTTTCATTGACCATGGGTTGGAATAGTTCTGTGGGCATAGTGTGTCTTCGAAGCCACTATGTTTTCTGCACTTGTGACTAGAGAGCACCTTGATAGCTCAGTTGGTAGCGTGGTGGACTGTTAGATGCTCCTTGTGTGAAATGCTGTGATCCTAAGGTCCCTGGTTCAACTCCAGCTCCAAGCACCTCCTTGTCATTGGAAATACCCCCAAGCCTTGTCTTTATCTGTCAACTCCTCCAAAATGTCAAAACACAAAGAAGATAACTCTTTCTTAAATTTTCAACCATCAATTTTTTATTCACTCAGCCTAAAAGTCCTGATTATCAGTTCTGGGTCCCTGGCAATGACTGTTGGGTACAAACTGCAAAGCTGTGTTCTGCAGGTAGGGCTGGGCTTTTCATTGACCATGGGTTGGAATAGTTCTGTGGGCATAGTGTGTCTTCGAAGCCACTATGTTTTCTGCACTTGTGACTAGAGAGCACCTTGATAGCTCAGTTGGTAGAGCGGTGGACTGTAAGATGCTCCTTGTGTGAAAAGCTGTGATCCTAAGGTCACTGGTTCAACTCCAGCTCCAAGCACCTCCTTGTCATTGGAAATACCCCCAACCCTTGTCTTTATCTGTCAACTCCTCCAAAATGTCAAAACACAAAGAATATAACTCTTTCTTAAATTTTCAACCATCAATTTTTTATTCACCCAGCCTAAAAGTCCTGATTATCAGTTCTGGGTCCCTGGCAATGACTGTTGGGTACAAACTGCAAAGCTTTGTTCTGCAGGTAGGGCTGGGCTTTTCATTGACCATGGGTTGGAATAGTTCTGTGGGCATAGTGTGTCTTCGAAGCCACTATGTTTTCTGCACTTGTGACTAGAGAGCACCTTGATAGCTCAGTTGGTAGAGCGGTGGACTGTAAGATGCTCCTTGTGTGAAACGCCGTGATCCTAAGCTCGCTGGTTCAACTCCAGCTCCAAGCACCTCCTTGTCATTGGAAATACCCCCAAGCCTTGTCTTTATCTGTCAACTCCTCCAAAATGTCAAAACACAAAGAAGATAACTCTTTCTTAAATTTTCAACCATCAATTTTTTATTCACTCAGCCTAAAAGTCCTGATTATCAGTTCTGGGTCCCTGGCAATGACTGTTGGGTACAAACTGCAAAGCTTTGTTCTGCAGGTAGGGCTGGGCTTTTCATTGACCATGGGTTGGAATAGTTCTGTGGGCATAGTGTGACTTCGAAGCCACTATGTTTTCTGCACTTGTGACTAGAGAGCACCTTGATAGCTCAGTTGGTAGAGCGGTGGACTGTAAGATGCTCCTTGTGTGAAACGCTGTGATGCTAAGGTCGCTGGTTCAACTCCACCTCCAAGCACCTCCTTGTCATTGGAAATACCCCCAAGCCTTGTCTTTATCTGTCAACTCCTCCAAAATGTCGAAACACAAAAAAGATAACTCTTTCTTGAATTTTCAACCATCAATTTTTTATTCACCCAGCCTAAAAGTCCTGATTATCAGTTCTGGGTCCCTGGCAATGACTGTTGGGTACAAACTGCAAAGCTTTGTTCTGCAGGTAGGGCTGGGCTTTTCATTGACCATGGGTTGGAATAGTTCTGTGGGCATAGTGTGTCGTCGAAGCCACCATGTTTTCTGCACTTGCGACTAGAGAGCACCTTGATAGCTCAGTTGGTAGAGCGGTGGACTGTAAGATGCTCCTTGTGTGAAACGCTGTGATCCTAAGGTCGCTGGTTCAACTCCAGCTCCAAGCACCTCCTTGTCATTGGAAATACCCCCAAGCCTTGTCTTTATCTGTCAACTCCTCCAAAATGTCAAAACACAAAGAAGATAACTCTTTCTTAAATTTTCAACCATCAATGTTTTATTCACCCAGCCTAAAAGTCCTGATTATCAGTTCTTGGTCCCTGGCAATGACTGTTGGGTACAAACTGCAAAGCTTTGTTCTGCAGGTAGGGCTGGGCTTTTCATTGACCATGGGTTGGAATAGTTCTGTGGGCATAGTGTGTCTTCGAAGCCACTATGTTTTCTGCACTTGTGACTAGAGAGCACCTTGATAGCTCAGTTGGTAGAGCGGTGGACTGTAAGATGCTCCTTGTGTGAAACGCTGTGATGCTAAGGTCGCTGGTTCAACTCCACCTCCAAGCACCTCCTTGTCATTGGAAATACCCCCAAGCCTTGTCTTTATCTGTCAACTCCTCCAAAATGTCAAAACACAAAGAAGATAACTCTTTCTTAAATTTTCAACCATCAATTTTTTATTCACCCAGCCTAAAAGTCCTGATTATCAGTTCTGGGTCCCTGGCAATGACTGTTGGGTACAAACTGCACAGCTTTGTTCTGCAGGTAGGGCTGGGCTTTTCATTGACCATGGGTTGGAATAGTTCTGTGGGCATAGTGTGTCTTCGAAGCCACTGTGTTTTCTGCACTTGTGACTAGAGAGCACCTTGATAGCTCAGTTGGTAGAGCGGTGGACTGTTAGATGCTCCTTGTGTGAAATGCTGTGATCCTAAGGTCGCTGGTTCAACTCCAGCTCCAAGCACCTCCTTGTCATTGGAAATACCCCCAAGCCTTGTCTTTATCTGTCAACTCCTCCAAAATGTCAAAACACAAAGAAGATAACTCTTTCTTAAATTTTCAACCATCAATTTTTTATTCACCCAGCCTAAAAGTCCTGATTATCAGTTCTGGGTCCCTGGCAATGACTGTTGGGTACAAACTGCAAAGCTTTGTTCTGCAGGTAGGGCTGGGCTTTTCATTGACCATGGGTTGGAATAGTTCTGTGGGCATAGTGTGTCTTCGAAGCCACTCTGTTTTCTGCACTTGTGACTAGAGAGCACCTTGATAGCTCAGTTGGTAGAGCGGTGGACTGTAAGATGCTCCTTGTGTGAAACGCTGTGATCCTAAGGTCGCTGGTTCAACTCCAGCTCCAAGCACCTCCTTGTCATTGGAAATACCCCCAAGCCTTGTCTTTATCTGTCAACTCCTCCAAAATGTCAAAACACAAACAAGATAACTCTTTCTTAAATTTTCAACCATCAATTTTTTATTCACTCAGCCTAAAAGTCCTGATTATCAGTTCTGGGTCCCTGGCAATGACTGTTGGGTACAAACTGCAAAGCTTTGTTCTGCAGGTAGGGCTGGGCTTTTCATTGACCATGGGTTGGAATAGTTCTGTGGGCATAGTGTGTCTTCGAAGCCACTATGTTTTCTGCACTTGAGACTAGAGAGCACCTTGATAGCTCAGTTCGTAGAGCGGTGGACTTTAAGATCCTCTTTGTGTGAAACGCTGTGATCCTAAGGTCGCTGGTTCAACTCCAGCTCCAAGCACCTCCTTGTCATTGGAAATACCCCCAAGCCTTGTCTTTATCTGTCAACTCCTCCAAAATGTCAAAACACAAAGAAGATAACTCTTTCTTAAATTTTCAACCATCAATTTTTTATTCACCCAGACTAAAAGTCCTGATTATCAGTTCTGGGTCCCTGGCAATGACTGTTGGGTACAAACTGCAAAGCTTTGTTCTGCAGGTAGGGCTGGGCTTTTCATTGACCATGGGTTGGAATAGTTCTGTGGGCATAGTGTGTCTTCGAAGCCACTATGTTTTCTGCACTTGTGACTAGAGAGCACCTTGATAGCTCAGTTGGTAGAGCGGTGGACTGTAAGATGCTCCTTGTGTGAAACGCTGTGATGCTAAGGTCGCTGGTTCAACTCCAGCTCCAAGCACCTCCTTGTCATTGGAAATACCCCCAAGCCTTGTCTTTATCTGTCAACTCCTCCAAAATGTCGAAACACAAAGAAGATAACTCTTTCTTAAATTTTCAACCATCAATTTTTTATTCACCCAGCCTAAAAGTCCTGATTATCAGTTCTGGGTCCCTGGCAATGACTGTTGGGTACAAACTGCAAAGCTTTGTTCTGCAGGTAGGGCTGGGCTTTTCATTGACCATGGGTTGGAATAGTTCTGTGGGCATAGTGTGTCTTCGAAGCCACTATGTTTTCTGCACTTGTGACTAGAGAGCACCTTGATAGCTCAGTTGGTAGAGCGGTGGACTGTAAGATGCTCCTTGTGTGAAACGCTGTGATGCTAAGGTCGCTGGTTCAACTCCAGCTCCAAGCACCTCCTTGTCATTGGAAATACCCCCAAGCCTTGTCTTTATCTGTCAACTCCTCCAAAATGTCAAAACACAAAGAAGATAACTCTTTCTTAAATTTTCAACCATCAATTTTTTATTCACTCAGCCTAAAAGTCCTGATTATCAGTTCTGGGTCCCTGGCAATGACTGTTGGGTACAAACTGCAAAGCTGTGTTCTGCAGGTAGGGCTGGGCTTTTCATTGACCATGGGTTGGAATAGTTCTGTGGGCATAGTGTGTCTTCGAAGCCACTATGTTTTCTGCACTTGAGACTAGAGAGCACCTTGATAGCTCAGTTGGTAGAGCGGTGGACTGTAAGATGCTCCTTGTGTGAAAAGCTGTGATCCTAAGGTCACTGGTTCAACTCCAGCTCCAAGCACCTCCTTGTCATTGGAAATACCCCCAACCCTTGTCTTTATCTGTCAACTCCTCCAAAATGTCAAAACACAAAGAATATAACTCTTTCTTAAATTTTCAACCATCAATTTTTTATTCACCCAGCCTAAAAGTCCTGATTATCAGTTCTGGGTCCCTGGCAATGACTGTTGGGTACAAACTGCAAAGCTTTGTTCTGCAGGTAGGGCTGGGCTTTTCATTGACCATGGGTTGGAATAGTTCTGTGGGCATAGTGTGTCTTCGAAGCCACTATGTTTTCTGCACTTGTGACTAGAGAGCACCTTGATAGCTCAGTTGGTAGAGCGGTGGACTGTAAGATGCTCCTTGTGTGAAACGCCGTGATCCTAAGCTCGCTGGTTCAACTCCAGCTCCAAGCACCTCCTTTTCATTGGAAATACCCCCAAGCCTTGTCTTTATCTGTCAACTCCTCCAAAATGTCAAAACACAAAGAAGATAACTCTTTCTTAAATTTTCAACCATCAATTTTTTATTCACTCAGCCTAAAAGTCCTGATTATCAGTTCTGGGTCCCTGGCAATGACTGTTGGGTACAAACTGCAAAGCTTTGTTCTGCAGGTAGGGCTGGGCTTTTCATTGACCATGGGTTGGAATAGTTCTGTGGGCATAGTGTGACTTCGAAGCCACTATGTTTTCTGCACTTGTGACTAGAGAGCACCTTGATAGCTCAGTTGGTAGAGCGGTGGACTGTAAGATGCTCCTTTTGTGAAACGCTGTGATGCTAAGGTCGCTGGTTCAACTCCACCTCCAAGCACCTCCTTGTCATTGGAAATACCCCCAAGCCTTGTCTTTATCTGTCAACTCCTCCAAAATGTCGAAACACAAAAAAGATAACTCTTTCTTGAATTTTCAACCATCAATTTTTTATTCACCCAGCCTAAAAGTCCTGATTATCAGTTCTGGGTCCCTGGCAATGACTGTTGGGTACAAACTGCAAAGCTTTGTTCTGCAGGTAGGGCTGGGCTTTTCATTGACCATGGGTTGGAATAGTTCTGTGGGCAAAGTGTGTCGTCGAAGCCACCATGTTTTCTGCACTTCCGACTAGAGAGCACCTTGATAGCTCAGTTGGTAGAGCGGTGGACTGTAAGATGCTCCTTGTGTGAAACGCTGTGATCCTAAGGTCGCTGGTTCAACTCCAGCTCCAAGCACCTCCTTGTCATTGGAAATACCCCCAAGCCTTGTCTTTATCTGTCAACTCCTCCAAAATGTCAAAACACAAAGAAGATAACTCTTTCTTAAATTTTCAACCATCAATTTTTTATTCACCCAGCCTAAAAGTCCTGATTATCAGTTCTGGGTCCCTGGCAATGACTGTTGGGTACAAACTGCAAAGCTTTGTTCTGCAGGTAGGGCTGGGCTTTTCATTGACCATGGGTTGGAATAGTTCTGTGGGCATAGTGTGTCTTCGAAGCCACTATGTTTTCTGCACTTGTGACTAGAGAGCACCTTGATAGCTCAGTTGGTAGAGCGGTGGACTGTAAGATGCTCCTTGTGTGAAACGCTGTGATCCTAAGGTCGCTGGTTCAACTCCAGCTCCAAGCACCTCCTTGTCATTGGAAATACCCCCAAGCCTTGTCTTTATCTGTCAACTCCTCCAAAATGTCAAAACACAAACAAGATAACTCTTTCTTAAATTTTCAACCATCAATTTTTTATTCACTCAGCCTAAAAGTCCTGATTATCAGTTCTGGGTCCCTGGCAATGACTGTTGGGTACAAACTGCAAAGCTTTGTTCTGCAGGTAGGGCTGGGCTTTTCATTGACCATGGGTTGGAATAGTTCTGTGGGCATAGTGTGTCTTCGAAGCCACTATGTTTTCTGCACTTGAGACTAGAGAGCACCTTGATAGCTCAGTTCGTAGAGCGGTGGACTTTAAGATCCTCCTTGTGTGAAACGCTGTGATCCTAAGGTCGCTGGTTCAACTCCAGCTCCAAGCACCTCCTTGTCATTGGAAATACCCCCAAGCCTTGTCTTTATCTGTCAACTCCTCCAAAATGTCAAAACACAAAGAAGATAACTCTTTCTTAAATTTTCAACCATCAATTTTTTATTCACCCAGACTAAAAGTCCTGATTATCAGTTCTGGGTCCCTGGCAATGACTGTTGGGTACAAACTGCAAAGCTTTGTTCTGCAGGTAGGGCTGGGCTTTTCATTGACCATGGGTTGGAATAGTTCTGTGGGCATAGTGTGTCGTCGAAGCCACTATGTTTTCTGCACTTGTGACTAGAGAGCACCTTGATAGCTCAGTTGGTAGAGCGGTGGACTGTAAGATGCTCCTTGTGTGAAACGCTGTGATGCTAAGGTCGCTGGTTCAACTCCAGCTCCAAGCACCTCCTTGTCATTGGAAATACCCCCAAGCCTTGTCTTTATCTGTCAACTCCTCCAAAATGTCGAAACACAAAGAAGATAACTCTTTCTTAAATTTTCAACCATCAATTTTTTATTCACCCAGCCTAAAAGTCCTGATTATCAGTTCTGGGTCCCTGGCAATGACTGTTGGGTACAAACTGCAAAGCTTTGTTCTGCAGGTAGGGCTGGGCTTTTCATTGACCATGGGTTGGAATAGTTCTATGGGCATAGTGTGTCTTCGAAGCCACTATGTTTTCTGCACTTGTGACTAGAGAGCACCTTGATAGCTCAGTTGGTAGAGCGGTGGACTGTAAGATGCTCCTTGTGTGAAACGCTGTGATGCTAAGGTCGCTGGTTCAACTCCAGCTCCAAGCACCTCCTTGTCATTGGAAATACCCCCAAGCCTTGTCTTTATCTGTCAACTCATCCAAAATGTCAAAACACAAACAAGATAACTCTTTCTAAAATTTTCAACCATCAATTTTTTATTCACCCAGCCTAAAAGTCCTGATTATCAGTTCTGGGTCCCTGGCAATGACTGTTGGGTACAAACTGCAAAGCTTTGTTCTGCAGGTAGGGCTGGGCTTTTCATTGACCATGGGTTGGAATAGTTCTGTGGGCATAGTGTGTCTTCGAAGCCACCATGTTTTCTGCACTTGTGACTAGAGAGCACCTTGATAGCTCAGTTGGTAGAGCTGTGGACTGTAAGATGCTCCTTGTGTGAAACGCTGTGATGCTAAGGTCGCTGGTTCAACTCCACCTCCAAGCACCTCCTTGTCATTGGAAATACCCCCAAGCCTTGTCTTTATCTGTCAACTCCTCCAAAATGTCGAAACACAAAGAAGATAACTCTTTCTTGAATTTTCAACCATCAATTTTTTATTCACCCAGCCTAAAAGTCCTGATTATCAGTTCTGGGTCCCTGGTAATGACTGTTGGGTACAAACTGCAAAGCTTTGTTTTGCAGGTAGGGCTGGGCTTTTCATTGACCATGGTTTGGAATAGTTCTGTGGGCATAGTGTGTCTTCGAAGCCACTATGTTTTCTGCACTTGTGACTAGAGAGCACCTTGATAGCTCAGTTGTTAGAGCGGTGGACTGTAAGATGCTCCTTGTGTGAAACGCTGTGATGCTAAGGTAGCTGGTTCAACTCCACCTCCAAGCACCTCCTTGTCATTGGAAATACCCCCAAGCCTTGTCTTTATCTGTCAACTCCTCCAAAATGTCGAAACACAAAAAAGATAACTCTTTCTTGAATTTTCAACCATCAATTTTTTATTCACCCAGCCTAAAAGTCCTGATTATCAGTTCTGGGTCCCTGGCAATGACTATTGGGTACAAACTGCAAAGCTTTGTTCTGCAGGTAGGGCTGGGCTTTTCATTGACCATGGGTTGGAATAGTTCTGTGGGCATAGTGTGTCGTCGAAGCCACCATGTTTTCTGCACTTGCGACTAGAGAGCACCTTGATAGCTCAGTTGGTAGAGCGGTGTACTGTAAGATGCTCCTTGTGTGAAACGCTGTGATCCTAAGGTCGCTGGTTCAACTCCAGCTCCAAGCACCTCCTTGTCATTGGAAATACCCCCAAGCCTTGTCTTTATCTGTCAACTCCTCCAAAATCTCAAAACACAAAGAAGATAACTCTTTCTTTAATTTTCAACCATCAATGTTTTATTCACCCAGCCTAAAAGTCCTGATTATCAGTTCTGGGTCCCTGGCAATGACTGTTGGGTACAAACTGCAAAGCTTTGTTCTGCAGGTAGGGCTGGGCTTTTCATTGACCATGGGTTGGAATAGTTCTGTGGGCATAGTGTGTCTTCGAAGCCACTATGTTTTCTGCACTTGTGACTAGAGAGCACCTTGATAGCTCAGTTGGTAGAGCGGTGGACTGTAAGATGCTCCTTGTGTGAAACGCCGTGATCCTAAGGTCGCTGGTTCAACTCCAGCTCCAAGCACCTCCTTGTCATTGGAAATACCCCCAAGCCTTGTCTTTATCTGTCAACTCCTCCAAAATGTCAAAACACAAACAAGATAACTCTTTCTTAAATTTTCAACCATCAATTTTTTATTCACCCACCCTAAAAGTCCTGATTATCAGTTCTGGGTCCCTGGCAATGACTGTTGGGTACAAACTGCAAAGCTTTGTTCTGCAGGTAGGGCTGGGCTTTTCATTGACCATGGGTTGGAATAGTTCTGTGGGCATAGTGTGTCTTCGAAGCCACTATGTTTTCTGCACTTGTGACTAGAGAGCACCTTGATAGCTCAGTTGGTAGCGCGGTGGACTGTTAGATGCTCCTTGTGTGAAATGCTGTGATCCTAAGGTCCCTGGTTCAACTCCAGCTCCAAGCACCTCCTTGTCATTGGAAATACCCCCAAGCCTTGTCTTTATCTGTCAACTCCTCCAAAATGTCAAAACACAAAGAAGATAACTCTTTCTTAAATTTTCAACCATCAATTTTTTATTCACCCAGCCTAAAAGTCCTGATTATCAGTTCTGGGTCCCTGGCAATGACTGTTGGGTACAAACTGCAAAGCTTTGTTCTGCAGGTAGGGCTGGGCTTTTCATTGACCATGGGTTGGAATAGTTCTGTGGGCATAGTGTGTCTTCGAAGCCACTATGTTTTCTGCACTTGTGACTAGAGAGCACCTTGATAGCTCAGTTGGTAGAGCGGTGGACTGTAAGATGCTCCTTGTTTGAAAAGCTGTGATCCTAAGGTCGCTGGTTCAACTCCAGCTCCAAGCACCTCCATGTCATTGGAAATACCCCCAAGCCTTGTCTTTATCTGTCAACTCCTCCAAAATGTCAAAACACAAACAAGATAACTCTTTCTTAAATTTTCAACCATCAATTTTTTATTCACTCAGCCTAAAAGTCCTGATTATCAGTTCTGGGTCCCTGGCAATGACTGTTGGGTACAAACTGCAAAGCTGTGTTCTGCAGGTAGGGCTGGGCTTTTCATTGACCATGGGTTGGAATAGTTCTGTGGGCATAGTGTGTCTTCGAAGCCACTATGTTTTCTGCACTTGTGACTAGAGAGCACCTTGATAGCTCAGTTGGTAGAGCGGTGGACTGTAAGATGCTCCTTGTGTGAAAAGCTGTGATCCTAAGGTCGCTGGTTCAACTCCAGCTCCAAGCACCTCCTTGTCATTGGAAATACCCCCAACCCTTGTCTTTATCTGTCAACTCCTCCAAAATGTCAAAACACAAAGAATATAACTCTTTCTTAAATTTTCAACCATCAATTTTTTATTCACCCAGCCTAAAAGTCCTGATTATCAGTTCTGGGTCCCTGGCAATGACTGTTGGGTACAAACTGCAAAGCTTTGTTCTGCAGGTAGGGCTGGGCTTTTCATTGACCATGGGTTGGAATAGTTCTGTGGGCATAGTGTGTCTTCGAAGCCACTATGTTTTCTGCACTTGTGACTAGAGAGCACCTTGATAGCTCAGTTGGTAGAGCGGTGGACTGTAAGATGCTCCTTGTGTGAAACGCCGTGATCCTAAGCTCGCTGGTTCAACTCCAGCTCCAAGCACCTCCTTGTCATTGGAAATACCCCCAAGCCTTGTCTTTATCTGTCAACTCCTCCAAAATGTCAAAACACAAAGAAGATAACTCTTTCTTAAATTTTCAACCATCAATTTTTTATTCACTCAGCCTAAAAGTCCTGATTATCAGTTCTGGGTCCCTGGCAATGACTGTTGGGTACAAACTGCAAAGCTTTGTTCTGCAGGTAGGGCTGGGCTTTTCATTGACCATGGGTTGGAATAGTTCTGTGGGCATAGTGTGACTTCGAAGCCACTATGTTTTCTGCACTTGTGACTAGAGAGCACCTTGATAGCTCAGTTGGTAGAGCGGTGGACTGTAAGATGCTCCTTGTGTGAAACGCTGTGATCCTAAGGTCGCTGGTTCAACTCCACCTCCAAGCACCTCCTTGTCATTGGAAATACCCCCAAGCCTTGTCTTTATCTGTCAACTCCTCCAAAATGTCAAAACACAAAGAAGATTACTCTTTCTTAAATTTTCAACCATCAATTTTTTATTCACTCAGCCTAAAAGTCCTGATTATCAGTTCTGGGTCCCTGGCAATGACTGTTGGGTACAAACTGCAAAGCTTTGTTCTGCAGGTAGGGCTGGGCTTTTCATTGACCATGGGTTGGAATAGTTCTGTGGGCATAGTGTGTCTTCGAAGCCACTATGTTTTCTGCACTTGTGACTAGAGAGCACCTTGATAGCTCAGTTGGTAGAGCGGTGGACTGTAAGATGCTCCTTGTGTGAAACGCTGTGATCCTAAGGTCGCTGGTTCAACTCCAGCTCCAAGCACCTCCTTGTCATTGGAAATACCCCCAAGCCTTGTCTTTATCTGTCAACTCCTCCAAAATGTCAAAACACAAAGAAGATAACTCTTTCTTAAATTTTCAACCATCAATTTTTTATTCACTCAGCCTAAAAGTCCTGATTATCAGTTCTGGGTCCCTGGCAATGACTGTTGGGTACAAACTGCAAAGCTTTGTTCTGCAGGTAGGGCTGGGCTTTTCATTGACCATGGGTTGGAATAGTTCTGTGGGCATAGTGTGTCTTCGAAGCCACTATGTTTTCTGCACTTGTGACTAGAGAGCACCTTGATAGCTCAGTTGGTAGAGCGGTGGACTGTAAGATGCTCCTTGTGTGAAACGCTGTGATCCTAAGGTCGCTGGTTCAACTCCAGCTCCAAGCACCTCCTTGTCATTGGAAATACCCCCAAGCCTTGTCTTTATCTGTCAACTCCTCCAAAATGTCAAAACACAAACAAGATAACTCTTTCTTAAATTTTCAACCATCAATTTTTTATTCACTCAGCCTAAAAGTCCTGATTATCAGTTCTGGGTCTCTGGCAATGACTGTTGGGTACAAACTGCAAAGCTTTGTTCTGCAGGTAGGGCTGGGCTTTTCATTGACCATGGGTTGGAATAGTTCTGTGGGCATAGTGTGTCTTCGAAGCCACTATGTTTTCTGCACTTGTGACTAGAGAGCACCTTGATAGCTCAGTTGGTAGAGCGGTGGACTGTAAGATGCTCCTTGTGTGAAACGCCGTGATCCTAAGGTCGCTGGTTCAACTCCAGCTCCAAGCACCTCCTTGTCATTGGAAATACCCCCAAGCCTTGTCTTTATCTGTCAACTCCTCCAAAATGTCAAAACACAAAGAAGATAACTCTTTCTTAAATTTTCAACCATCAATTTTTTATTCACTCAGCCTAAAAGTCCTGATTATCAGTTCTGGGTCCCTGGCAATGACTGTTGGGTACAAACTGCAAAGCTTTGTTCTGCAGGTAGGGCTGGGCTTTTCATTGACCATGGGTTGGAATAGTTCTGTGGGCATAGTGTGTCTTCAAAGCCACTATGTTTTCTGCACTTGTGACTAGAGAGCACCTTGATAGCTCAGTTGGTAGAGCGGTGGACTGTAAGATGCTCCTTGTGTGAAACGCCGTGATCCTAAGCTCGCTGGTTCAACTCCAGCTCCAAGCACCTCCTTGTCATTGGAAATACCCCCAAGCCTTGTCTTTATCTGTCAACTCCTCCAAAATGTCAAAACACAAAGAACATAACTCTTTCTTAAATTTTCAACCATCAATTTTTTATTCACCCAGCCTAAAAGTCCTGATTATCAGTTCTGGGTCCCGGGCAATGACTGTTGGGTACAAACTGCAAAGCTTTGTTCTGCAGGTAGGGCTGGGCTTTTCATTGACCATGGGTTGGAATAGTTCTGTGGGCATAGTGTGTCTTCGAAGCCACTATGTTTTCTGCACTTGTGACTAGAGAGCACCTTGATAGCTCAGTTGGTAGAGCGGTGGACTGTAAGATGCTCCTTGTGTGAAACGCCGTGATCCTAAGGTCGCTGGTTCAACTCCAGCTCCAAGCACCTCCTTGTCATTGGAAATACCCCCAAGCCTTGTCTTTATCTGTCAACTCCTCCAAAATGTCAAAACACAAAGAAGATTACTCTTTCTTAAATTTTCAACCATCAATTTTTTATTCACCCAGCCTAAAAGTCCTGATTATCAGTTCTGGGTCCCTGGCAATGACTGTTGGGTACAAACTGCAAAGCTTTGTTCTGCAGGTAGGACTGGGCTTTTCATTGACCATGGGTTGGAATAGTTCTGTGGGCATAGTGTGTCTTCGAAGCCACTATGTTTTCTGCACTTGTGACTAGAGAGCACCTTGATAGCTCAGTTGGTAGAGCGGTGGACTGTAAGATGCTCCTTGTGTGAAACGCTGTGATCCTAAGGTCGCTGGTTCAACTCCAGCTCCAAGCACCTCCTTGTCATTGGAAATACCCCCAAGCCTTGTCTTTATCTGTCAACTCCTCCAAAATGTCAAAACACAAACAAGATAACTCTTTCTTAAATTTTCAACCATCAATTTTTTATTCACCCAGCCTAAAAGTCCTGATTATCAGTTCTGGGTCCCGGGCAATGACTGTTGGGTACAAACTGCAAAGCTTTGTTCTGCAGGTAGGGCTGGGCTTTTCATTGACCATGGGTTGGAATAGTTCTGTGGGCATAGTGTGTCTTCGAAGCCACTATGTTTTCTGCACTTGTGACTAGAGAGCACCTTGATAGCTCAGTTGGTAGAGCGGTGGACTGTAAGATGCTCCTTGTGTGAAACGCCGTGATCCTAAGGTCGCTGGTTCAACTCCAGCTCCAAGCACCTCCTTGTCATTGGAAATACCCCCAAGCCTTGTCTTTAACTGTCAACTCCTCCAAAATGTCAAAACACAAAGAAGATAACTCTTTCTTAAATTTTCAACCATCAATTTTTTATTCACCCAGCCTAAAAGTCCTGATTATCAGTTCTGGGTCCCTGGCAATGACTGTTGGGTACAAACTGCAAAGCTTTGTTCTGCAGGTAGGGCTGGGCTTTTCATTGACCATGGGTTGGAATAGTTCTGTGGGCATAGTGTGTCTTCGAAGCCACTATGTTTTCTGCACTTGTAACTAGAGCGCACCTTGATAGCTCAGTTGGTAGAGCGGTGGACTGTAAGATGCTCCTTGTGTGAAACGCTGTGATCCTAAGGTCGCTGGTTCAACTCCAGCTCCAAGCACCTCCTTGTCATTGGAAATACCCCCAAGCCTTGTCTTTATCTGTCAACTCCTCCAAAATGTCAAAACACAAAGAAGATAACTCTTTCTTAAATTTTCAACCATCAATTTTTTATTCACCCAGCCTAAAAGTCCTGATTATCAGTTCTGGGTCCCTGGCAATGACTGTTGGGTACAAACTGCAAAGCTTTGTTCTGCAGGTAGGGCTGGGCTTTTCATTGACCATGGGTTGGAATAGTTCTGTGGGCATAGTGTGTCTTCGAAGCCACTATGTTTTCTGCACTTGTGACTAGAGAGCACCTTGATAGCTCAGTTGGTAGAGCGGTGGACTGTAAGATGCTCCTTGTGTGAAACGCCGTGATCCTAAGGTCGCTGGTTCAACTCCAGCTCCAAGCACCTCCTTGTCATTGGAAATACCCCCAAGCCTTGTCTTTATCTGTCAACTCCTCCAAAATGTCAAAACACAAAGAAGATAACTCTTTCTTAAATTTTCAACCATCAATTTTTTATTCACCCAGCCTAAAAGTCCTGATTATCAGTTCTGGGTCCCTGGCAATGACTGTTGGGTACAAACTGCAAAGCTTTGTTCTGCAGGTAGGGCTGGGCTTTTCATTGACCATGGGTTGGAATAGTTCTGTGGGCATAGTGTGTCTTCGAAGCCACTATGTTTTCTGCACTTGTGACTAGAGAGCACCTTGATAGCTCAGTTGGTAGAGCGGTGGACTGTAAGATGCTCCTTGTGTGAAACGCTGTGATCCTAAGGTCGCTGGTTCAACTCCAGCTCCAAGCACCTCCTTGTCATTGGAAATACCCCCAAGCCTTGTCTTTATCTGTCAACTCCTCCAAAATGTCAAAACACAAAGAAGATAACTCTTTCTTAAATTTTCAACCATCAATTTTGTAGCAATCAAGACAACCCTGGATGTGAAACCCACACATTCCTTACAGGAAAGTTTCCTTATCTGGTCCCAGGAAACAGGATATAAATCTTTCCAGACGTGTTTGCACTTTCAGGTTAAATAAGTGACCCAACCGGAGGTTGACTAAACCTCTGACTCTTCAGGATTGGTCAGTTCGGCGAACAGAGACAGAGTTTTTATTACCTTTCAAACTGACTCCATTTGCTGACCATCTAAATAAACATTAACCTCAACCCAGATCTCCCATTTGAGATTTAGCGTCTTAAAGTGTGTGAACATACGGACCCCAGGATAAGGGGGGACACTGACCTCCAGACCTCGGTCGTAAAACCCTGCTCGACCATACACTGATAAAGACTGCATTCCTTTGGTGAAAGAATACAAATGACTGATCATGACATCTTACGCATTCAGCAATGTACTAATCTGTCTAATCATGAAATTTGTGTTAAAATGAGATGTTTCCCGTTTTTCTATGTGCTTCAGAAGCCAAGTTATCTTATCTGACAGAATAAATCCTTATTCTTTAGTTCTTTAGACCAACAGCTTTTCAGACTGTTTCATGAACTTTTAAGAGTTAAATTTATTGACTATGAATCCTAAGTTTACTCTAAGTAACAGAAATAGTTTAGAAATGTTTGGTTTATATTTTAGTTATTTATTTAGTATCTTAACCATTAGGTGGTTATAATGTCACTGAATAATCTGAATGTGAGTATTTAGAATCCATTATTAATCATGATGACGTTCATTCACATGTGTTTACTCTTTTGTTGTTCACAGTTTCTATGTGTTACTATCTGTTTCATTTCAGAGTAATTTAGCATGTTCAATGTGATACTTAAAACATAATGAGAATGTTTGATGTGATCCTACACTTCATTCATATGTGTTTAGTATCAAATTATTTATCATGAAACCAAGCATTCAATGATATTAATCATAGTGAGTGAGTATCAGATCTGACTCTTTTACCAGCCAAAAGAATAAGTTAGATCAAATAATCAGAGACCCGATGACCCCCTCCTCTTTCTCCTCAGACACTCCCAGTGTGAGAAGATAAAACCAGTGTAGTGGGGTTGCTCACTCTCTTATCTCTCTTATGCTTCTGCTCTTCTGCTGACTCTCTTGTCCCCGGCTCTTATGCCCCTTCTCTTCTGTCCACACCCTTCTGTGGTGCGTTTCTTTGTTTTCTCTTAGAACTTTTTCTTAGTCTTCTAAGTTTTACGCCACGTGTTGATTCACGTTGATTTTTCTTTAACATCGTCTTAGTTCAAGTTTTGAAACTTCAACTTTTTGTGCACATAGCAATTCAAGATTAAGCCTTTGATTGATTTTTCTTTAATTTCGCGAAGCCATTTTTGAAAGTTTTCTCTGCTCTTCGAGCCTCGTTTTTCTGAGTTTTCTGCGTGATTTCAAAGTCACCTCTGAACGCAACCCAGCAGGCCCAGGTCATCCTCTGTGCCAGAATTTTTGAGTGAGACCAAAGAAGTACCCAAACGAGCATCCACAGGATCCACAGGCGCTGGCTTTGCTTCGGGCCCGAGTGCTGCAACTCCTGGCTCATCCTTCGGCTGACTTCAGTCGTCTTCTGAGCTGAACCGCTCGAACCGCCAGTAGCCCCGGACCTTCGGAACCTGCTCCATCTTCTCCAAGGACCAGTCTCACTTAAGTATGCAAACCTCCAGAGCTCCAGACAGGGCTGATGCTGTCTCACGCGTTCATAACTCAGATATCCACCTATTTCTGGTGATCTTAGATTCCTCCAAATCTACACCCGAGTTTATCTCGACACCAAAGTTAGTGTAGGTTAATATGTTAGCGCATATTCACTCACTATCATTAACTTTAGTGCTCCTAGCCTGACTCAGAATCTTTATTTATTCACCTATTATTATCTATCTTCATTATCTTATCATCATTTATTGCATGTGTGTTGTACCATCATTTATCCTGTAATAAACAGATCATTATTTTTCTAAGTTCCTGTCTGTTAGTGTTCTTCCAGAAGTGGAGTCCCTGAAATTAGAATTTCGACTTAAGATATGAGACTGATTAATTAAGACTGATTAATTAAGACTGATTAATTAAAACTGACTTGATGTTTGATTTCTGAATTAAACTTTTGTTTTCTTTATTTTCCCACCATTAAGGGTGGGTGGTGCCCCTTTCAACGAGTGCATAAATGTCATAATTTGAGATTATTAATCTTCAGACATTTATTATAAATTCCAATCGCTACAGTATTATTTTAGTGCGGCCTTGTGAGGCTCATTTCAAATCACTACAATTTTTTATTCACCCAGCCTAAAAGTCCTGATTATCAGTTCTGGGTCCCTGGCAATGACTGTTGGGTACAAACTGCAAAGCTTTGTTCTGCAGGTAGGGCTGGGCTTTTCATTGACCATGGGTTGGAATAGTTCTGTGGGCATAGTGTGTCTTCGAAGCCACTATGTTTTCTGCACTTGTGACTAGAGAGCACCTTGATAGCTCAGTTGGTAGAGCGGTGGACTGTAAGATGCTCCTTGTGTGAAACGCTGTGATCCTAAGGTCGCTGGTTCAACTCCAGCTCCAAGCACCTCCTTGTCACTGGAAATACCCCCATGCCTTGTCTTTATCTGTCAACTCCTCCAAAATGTCAAAACACAAAGAAGATAACTCTTTCTTAAATTTTCAACCATCAATTTTTTATTCACTCAGCCTAAAAGTCCTGATTATCAGTTCTGGGTCCCTGGCAATGACTGTTGGGTACAAACTGCAAAGCTTTGTTCTGCAGGTAGGGCTGGGCTTTTCATTGACCATGGGTTGGAATAGTTCTGTGGGCATAGTGTGTCTTCGAAGCCACTATGTTTTCTGCACTTGTGACTAGAGAGCACCTTGATAGCTCAGTTGGTAGAGCGGTGGACTGTAATATGCTCCTTGTGTGAAACGCTGTGATCCTAAGGTCGCTGGTTCAACTCCAGCTCCAAGCACCTCCTTGTCACTGGAAATACCCCCATGCCTTGTCTTTATCTGTCAACTCCTCCAAAATGTCAAAACACAAAGAAGATAACTCTTTCTTAAATTTTCAACCATCAATTTTTTATTCACTCAGCCTAAAAGTCCTGATTATCAGTTCTGGGTCCCTGGCAATGACTGTTGGGTACAAACTGCAAAGCTTTGTTCTGCAGGTAGGGCTGGGCTTTTCATTGACCATGGGTTGGAATAGTTCTGTGGGCATAGTGTGTCTTCGAAGCCACTATGTTTTCTGCACTTGTGACTAGAGAGCACCTTGATAGCTCAGTTGGTAGAGTGGTGGACTGTAAGATGCTCCTTGTGTGAAACGCTGTGATCCTAAGGTCGCGGATTCAACTCCAGCTCCAAGCACCTCCTTGTCATTGGAAATACCCCCAAGCCTTGTCTTTATCTGTCAACTCCTCCAAAATGTCAAAACACAAAGAAGATAACTCTTTCTTAAATTTTCAACCATCAATTTTTTATTCACCCAGCCTAAAAGTCCTGATTATCAGTTCTGGGTCCCTGGCAATGACTGTTGGGTACAAACTGCAAAGCTTTGTTCTGCAGGTAGGGCTGGGCTTTTCATTGACCATGGGTTGGAATAGTTCTGTGGGCATAGTGTGTCTTCGAAGCCACTCTGTTTTCTGCACTTGTGACTAGAGAGCACCTTGATAGCTCAGTTGGTAGAGCGGTGGACTGTAAGATGCTCCTTGTGTGAAACGCTGTGATCCTAAGGTCGCTGTTTCAACTCCAGCTCCAAGCACCTCCTTGTCATTGGAAATAACCCCAAGCCTTGTCTTTATCTGTCAACTCCTCCAAAATGTCAAAACACAAAGAAGATAACTCTTTCTTAAATTTTCAACCATCATTTTTTTATTCACCCAGCCTAAAAGTCCTGATTATCAGTTCTGGGTCCCTGGCAATGACTGTTGGGTACAAACTGCAAAGCTTTGTTCTGCAGGTAGGGCTGGGCTTTTCATTGACCATGGGTTGGAATAGTTCTGTGGGCATAGTGTGTCTTCGAAGCCACTCTGTTTTCTGCACTTGTGACTAGAGATCACCTTGATAGCTCAGTTGGTAGCGCGGTGGACTGTAAGATGCTCCTTGTGTGAAACGCCGTGATCCTAAGGTCGCTGGTTCAACTCCAGCTCCAAGCACCTCCTTGTCATTGGAAATACCTCCAAGCCTTGTCTTTATCTGTCAACTCCTCCAAAATGTCAAAACACAAAGAAGATAACTCTTTCTTAAATTTTCAACCATCATTTTTTTATTCACCCAGCCTAAAAGTCCTGATTATCAGTTCTGGGTCCCTGGCAATGACTGTTGGGTACAAACTGCAAAGCTTTGTTCTGCAGGTAGGGCTGGGCTTTTCATTGACCATGGGTTGGAATAGTTCTGTGGGCATAGTGTGTTTTCGAAGCCGCTCTGTTTTCTGCACTTGTGACTAGAGATCACCTTGATAGCTCAGTTGGTAGCGCGGTGGACTGTAAGATGCTCCTTGTGTGAAACGCCGTGATCCTAAGCTCGCTGGTTCAACTCTAGCTCCAAGCACCTCCTTGTCATTGGAAATACCCCCAAGCCTTGTCTTTATCTGTCAACTCCTCCAAAATGTCAAAACACAAAGAAGATAACTCTTTCTTAAATTTTCAACCATCAATTTTTTATTCACCCAGCCTAAAAGTCCTGATTATCAGTTCTGGGTCCCGGGCAATGACTGTTGGGTACAAACTGCAAAGCTTTGTTCTGCAGGTAGGGCTGGGCTTTTCATTGACCATGGGTTGGAATAGTTCTGTGGGCATAGTGTGTCTTCGAAGCCACTATGTTTTCTGCACTTGTGACTAGAGAGCACCTTGATAGCTCAGTTGGTAGAGCGGTGGACTGTAAGATGCTCCTTGTGTGAAACGCCGTGATCCTAAGGTCGCTGGTTCAACTCCAGCTCCAAGCACCTCCTTGTCATTGGAAATACCCCCAAGCCTTGTCTTTATCTGTCAACTCCTCCAAAATGTCAAAACACAAAGAAGATTACTCTTTCTTAAATTTTCAACCATCAATTTTTTATTCACCCAGCCTAAAAGTCCTGATTATCAGTTCTGGGTCCCTGGCAATGACTGTTGGGTACAAACTGCAAAGCTTTGTTCTGCAGGTAGGGCTGGGCTTTTCATTGACCATGGGTTGGAATAGTTCTGTGGGCATAGTGTGTCTTCGAAGCCACTATGTTTTCTGCACTTGTGACTAGAGAGCACCTTGATAGCTCAGTTGGTAGAGCGGTGGACTGTAAGATGCTCCTTGTGTGAAACGCCGTGATCCTAAGGTCGCTGGTTCAACTCCAGCTCCAAGCACCTCCTTGTCATTGGAAATACCCCCAAGCCTTGTCTTTATCTGTCAACTCCTCCAAAATGTCAAAACACAAAGAAGATAACTCTTTCTTAAATTTTCAACCATCAATTTTTTATTCACCCAGCCTAAAAGTCCTGATTATCAGTTCTGGGTCCCTGGCAATGACTGTTGGGTACAAACTGCAAAGCTTTGTTCTGCAGGTAGGGCTGGGCTTTTCATTGACCATGGGTTGGAATAGTTCTGTGGGCATAGTGTGTCTTCGAAGCCACTATGTTTTCTGCACTTGTGACTAGAGAACACCTTGATAGCTCAGTTGGTAGAGCGGTGGACTGTAAGATGCTCCTTGTGTGAAACGCCGTGATCCTAAGGTCGCTGGTTCAACTCCAGCTCCAAGCACCTCCTTGTCATTGGAAATACCCCCAAGCCTTGTCTTTATCTGTCAACTCCTCCAAAATGTCAAAACACAAAGAAGATAACTCTTTCTTAAATTTTCAACCATCAATTTTTTATTCACCCAGCCTAAAAGTCCTGATTATCAGTTCTGGGTCCCTGGCAATGACTGTTGGGTACAAACTGCAAAGCTTTGTTCTGCAGGTAGGGCTGGGCTTTTCATTGACCATGGGTTGGAATAGTTCTGTGGGCATAGTGTGTCTTCGAAGCCACTATGTTTTCTGCACTTGTGACTAGAGAGCACCTTGATAGCTCAGTTGGTAGAGCGGTGGACTGTAAGATGCTCCTTGTGTGAAACGCCGTGATCCTAAGGTCGCTGGTTCAACTCCAGCTCCAAGCACCTCCTTGTCATTGGAAATACCCCCAAGCCTTGTCTTTATCTGTCAACTCCTCCAAAATGTCAAAACACAAAGAAGATAACTCTTTCTTAAATTTTCAACCATCAATTTTTTATTCACCCAGCCTAAAAGTCCTGATTATCAGTTCTGGGTCCCTGGCAATGACTGTTGGGTACAAACTGCAAAGCTTTGTTCTGCAGGTAGGGCTGGGCTTTTCATTGACCATGGGTTGGAATAGTTCTGTGGGCATAGTGTGTCTTCGAAGCCACTATGTTTTCTGCACTTGTGACTAGAGAACACCTTGATAGCTCAGTTGGTAGAGCGGTGGACTGTAAGATGCTCCTTGTGTGAAACGCCGTGATCCTAAGGTCGCTGGTTCAACTCCAGCTCCAAGCACCTCCTTGTCATTGGAAATACCCCCAAGCCTTGTCTTTATCTGTCAACTCCTCCAAAATGTCAAAACACAAAGAAGATAACTCTTTCTTAAATTTTCAACCATCAATTTTTTATTCACCCAGCCTAAAAGTCCTGATTATCAGTTCTGGGTCCCTGGCAATGACTGTTGGGTACAAACTGCAAAGCTTTGTTCTGCAGGTAGGGCTGGGCTTTTCATTGACCATGGGTTGGAATAGTTCTGTGGGCATAGTGTGTCTTCGAAGCCACTATGTTTTCTGCACTTGTGACTAGAGAGCACCTTGATAGCTCAGTTGGTAGAGCGGTGGACTGTAAGATGCTCCTTGTGTGAAACGCCGTGATCCTAAGGTCGCTGGTTCAACTCCAGCTCCAAGCACCTCCTTGTCATTGGAAATACCCCCAAGCCTTGTCTTTATCTGTCAACTCCTCCAAAATGTCAAAACACAAAGAAGATAACTCTTTCTTAAATTTTCAACCATCAATTTTTTATTCACCCAGCCTAAAAGTCCTGATTATCAGTTCTGGGTCCCTGGCAATGACTGTTGGGTACAAACTGCAAAGCTTTGTTCTGCAGGTAGGGCTGGGCTTTTCATTGACCATGGGTTGGAATAGTTCTGTGGGCATAGTGTGTCTTCGAAGCCACTATGTTTTCTGCACTTGTGACTAGAGAGCACCTTGATAGCTCAGTTGGTAGAGCGGTGGACTGTAAGATGCTCCTTGTGTGAAACGCCGTGATCCTAAGCTCGCTGGTTCAACTCCAGCTCCAAGCACCTCCTTGTCATTGGAAATACCCCCAAGCCTTGTCTTTATCTGTCAACTCCTCCAAAATGTCAAAACACAAAGAAGATAACTCTTTCTTAAATTTTCAACCATCAATTTTTTATTCACTCAGCCTAAAAGTCCTGATTATCAGTTCTGGGTCCCTGGCAATGACTGTTGGGTACAAACTGCAAAGTTTTGTTCTGCAGGTAGGGCTGGGCTTTTCATTGACCATGGGTTGGAATAGTTCTGTGGGCATAGTGTGTCTTCGAAGCCACTATGTTTTCTGCACTTGTGACTAGAGAGCACCTTGATAGCTCAGTTGGTAGAGCGGTGGACTGTAAGATGCTCCTTGTGTGAAACGCTGTGATCCTAAATTCGCTGGTTCAACTCCAGCTCCAAGCACCTCCTTGTCACTGGAAATACCCCCATGCCTTGTCTTTATCTGTCAACTCCTCCAAAATGTCAAAACACAAAGAAGATAACTCTTTCTTAAATTTTCAACCATCAATTTTTTATTCACCCAGCCTAAAAGTCCTGATTATCAGTTCTGGGTCCCTGGCAATGACTGTTGGGTACAAACTGCAAAGCTTTGTTCTGCAGGTAGGGCTGGGCTTTTCATTGACCATGGGTTGGAATAGTTCTGTGGGCATAGTGTGTCTTCGAAGCCACTATGTTTTCTGCACTTGTGACTAGAGAGCACCTTGATAGCTCAGTTGGTAGAGCGGTGGACTGTAAGATGCTCCTTGTGTGAAACGCCGTGATCCTAAGGTCGCTGGTTCAACTCCAGCTCCAAGCACCTCCTTGTCATTGGAAATACCCCCAAGCCTTGTCTTTATCTGTCAACTCCTCCAAAATGTCAAAACACAAAGAAGATAACTCTTTCTTAAATTTTCAACCATCAATTTTTTATTCACCCAGCCTAAAAGTCCTGATTATCAGTTCTGGGTCCCTGGCAATGACTGTTGGGTACAAACTGCAAAGCTTTGTTCTGCAGGTAGGGCTGGGCTTTTCATTGACCATGGGTTGGAATAGTTCTGTGGGCATAGTGTGTCTTCGAAGCCACTCTGTTTTCTGCACTTGTGACTAGAGAGCACCTTGATAGCTCAGTTGGTAGAGCGGTGGACTGTAAGATGCTCCTTGTGTGAAACGCTGTGATCCTAAGGTCGCTGGTTCAACTCCAGCTCCAAGCACCTCCTTGTCATTGGAAATAACCCCAAGCCTTGTCTTTATCTGTCAACTCCTCCAAAATGTCAAAACACAAAGAAGATAACTCTTTCTTAAATTTTCAACCATCATTTTTTTATTCACCCAGCCTAAAAGTCCTGATTATCAGTTCTGGGTCCCTGGCAATGACTGTTGGGTACAAACTGCAAAGCTTTGTTCTGCAGGTAGGGCTGGGCTTTTCATTGACCATGGATTGGAATAGTTCTGTGGGCATAGTGTGTCTTCGAAGCCACTCTGTTTTCTGCACTTGTGACTAGAGATCACCTTGATAGCTCAGTTGGTAGCGCGGTGGACTGTAAGATGCTCCTTGTGTGAAACGCCGTGATCCTAAGGTCGCTGGTTCAACTCCAGCTCCAAGCACCTCCTTGTCATTGGAAATACCTCCAAGCCTTGTCTTTATCTGTCAACTCCTCCAAAATGTCAAAACACAAAGAAGATAACTCTTTCTTAAATTTTCAACCATCATTTTTTTATTCACCCAGCCTAAAAGTCCTGATTATCAGTTCTGGGTCCCTGGCAATGACTGTTGGGTACAAACTGCAAAGCTTTGTTCTGCAGGTAGGGCTGGGCTTTTCATTGACCATGGGTTGGAATAGTTCTGTGGGCATAGTGTGTCTTCGAAGCCACTCTGTTTTCTGCACTTGTGACTAGAGATCACCTTGATAGCTCAGTTGGTAGCGCGGTGGACTGTAAGATGCTCCTTGTGTGAAACGCCGTGATCCTAAGGTCGCTGGTTCAACTCCAGCTCCAAGCACCTCCTTGTCATTGGAAATACCTCCAAGCCTTGTCTTTATCTGTCAACTCCTCCAAAATGTCAAAACACAAAGAAGATAACTCTTTCTTAAATTTTCAACCATCATTTTTTTATTCACCCAGCCTAAAAGTCCTGATTATCAGTTCTGGGTCCCTGGCAATGACTGTTGGGTACAAACTGCAAAGCTTTGTTCTGCAGGTAGGGCTGGGCTTTTCATTGACCATGGGTTGGAATAGTTCTGTGGGCATAGTGTGTCTTCGAAGCCACTCTGTTTTCTGCACTTGTGACTAGAGATCACCTTGATAGCTCAGTTGGTAGCGCGGTGGACTGTAAGATGCTCCTTGTGTGAAACGCCGTGATCCTAAGGTCGCTGGTTCAACTCCAGCTCCAAGCACCTCCTTGTCATTCGAAATACCTCCAAGCCTTGTCTTTATCTGTCAACTCCTCCAAAATGTCAAAACACAAAGAAGATAACTCTTTCTTAAATTTTCAACCATCATTTTTTTATTCACCCAGCCTAAAAGTCCTGATTATCAGTTCTGGGTCCCTGGCAATGACTGTTGGGTACAAACTGCAAAGCTTTGTTCTGCAGGTAGGGCTGGGCTTTTCATTGACCATGGGTTGGAATAGTTCTGTGGGCATAGTGTGTCTTCGAAGCCACTATGTTTTCTGCACTTGTGACTAGAGAGCACCTTGATAGCTCAGTTGGTAGAGCGGTGCACTGTAAGATGCTCCTTGTGTGAAACGCCGTGATCCTAAGGTCGCTGGTTCAACTCCAGCTCCAAGCACCTCCTTGTCATTGGAAATACCCCCAAGCCTTGTCTTTATCTGTCAACTCCTCCAAAATGTCAAAACACAAAGAAGATAACTCTTTCTTAAATTTTCAACCATCAATTTTTTATTCACCCAGCCTAAAAGTCCTGATTATCAGTTCTGGGTCCCTGGCAATGACTGTTGGGTACAAACTGCAAAGCTTTGTTCTGCAGGTAGGGCTGGGCTTTTCATTGACCATGGGTTGGAATAGTTCTGTGGGCATAGTGTGTCTTCGAAGCCACTATGTTTTCTGCACTTGTGACTAGAGAGCACCTTGATAGCTCAGTTGGTAGAGCGGTGGACTGTAAGATGCTCCTTGTGTGAAACGCTGTGATCCTAAGGTCGCTGGTTCAACTCCAGCTCCAAGCACCTCCTTGTCATTGGAAATACCCCCAAGCCTTGTCTTTATCTGTCTACTCCTCCAAAATGTCAAAACACAAAGAAGATAACTCTTTCTTAAATTTTCAACCATCAATTTTTTATTCACCCAGCCTAAAAGTCCTGATTATCAGTTCTGGGTCCCTGGCAATGACTGTTGGGTACAAACTGCAAAGCTTTGTTCTGCAGGTAGGGCTGGGCTTTTCATTGACCATGGGTTGGAATAGTTCTGTGGGCATAGTGTGTCTTCGAAGCCACTATGTTTTCTGCACTTGTGACTAGAGAGCACCTTGATAGCTCAGTTGGTAGAGCGGTGGACTGTAAGATGCTCCTTGTGTGAAACGCCGTGATCCTAAGGTCGCTGGTTCAACTCCAGCTCCAAGCACCTCCTTGTCATTGGAAATACCCCCAAGCCTTGTCTTTATCTGTCAACTCCTCCAAAATGTCAAAACACAAAGAAGATAACTCTTTCTTAAATTTTCAACCATCAATTTTTTATTCACTCAGCCTAAAAGTCCTGATTATCAGTTCTGGGTCCCTGGCAATGACTGTTGGGTACAAACTGCAAAGCTTTGTTCTGCAGGTAGGGCTGGGCTTTTCATTGACCATGGGTTGGAATAGTTCTGTGGGCATAGTGTGTCTTCGAAGCCACTATGTTTTCTGCACTTGTGACTAGAGAGCACCTTGATAGCTCAGTTGGTAGAGCGGTGGACTGTAAGATGCTCCTTGTGTGAAACGCCGTGATCCTAAGGTCGCTGGTTCAACTCCAGCTCCAAGCACCTCCTTGTCATTGGAAATACCCCCAAGCCTTGTCTTTATCTGTCAACTCCTCCAAAATGTCAAAACACAAAGAAGATAACTCTTTCTTAAATTTTCAACCATCAATTTTTTATTCACCCAGCCTAAAAGTCCTGATTATCAGTTCTGGGTCCCTGGCAATGACTGTTGGGTACAAACTGCAAAGCTTTGTTCTGCAGGTAGGGCTGGGCTTTTCATTGACCATGGGTTGGAATAGTTCTGTGGGCATAGTGTGTCTTCGAAGCCACTATGTTTTCTGCACTTGTGACTAGAGAGCACCTTGATAGCTCAGTTGGTAGAGCGGTGGACTGTAAGATGCTCCTTGTGTGAAACGCCGTGATCCTAAGGTCGCTGGTTCAACTCCAGCACCAAGCACCTCCTTGTCATTGGAAATACCCCCAAGCCTTGTCTTTATCTGTCAACTCCTCCAAAATGTCAAAACACAAAGAAGATAACTCTTTCTTAAATTTTCAACCATCAATTTTTTATTCACCCAGCCTAAAAGTCCTGATTATCAGTTCTGGGTCCCTGGCAATGACTGTTGGGTACAAACTGCAAAGCTTTGTTCTGCAGGTAGGGCTGGGCTTTTCATTGACCATGGGTTGGAATAGTTCTGTGGGCATAGTGTGTCTTCGAAGCCACTCTGTTTTCTGCACTTGTGACTAGAGATCACCTTGATAGCTCAGTTGGTAGAGCGGTGGACTGTAAGATGCTCCTTGTGTGAAACGCTGTGATCCTAAGGTCGCTGGTTCAACTCCAGCTCCAAGCACCTCCTTGTCATTGGAAATACCCCCAAGCCTTGTCTTTATCTGTCAACTCCTCCAAAATGTCAAAACACAAAGAAGATAACTCTTTCTTAAATTTTCAACCATCAATTTTTTATTCACTCAGCCTAAAAGTCCTGATTATCAGTTCTGGGTCCCTGGCAATGACTGTTGGGTACAAACTGCAAAGCTTTGTTCTGCAGGTAGGGCTGGGCTTTTCATTGACCATGGGTTGGAATAGTTCTGTGGGCATAGTGTGTCTTCGAAGCCACTATGTTTTCTGCACTTGTGACTAGAGAGCACCTTGATAGCTCAGTTGGTAGAGCGGTGGACTGTAAGATGCTCCTTGTGTGAAACGCCGTGATCCTAAGCTCGCTGGTTCAACTCCAGCTCCAAGCACCTCCTTGTCACTGGAAATACCCCCAAGCCTTGTCTTTATCTGTCAACTCCTCCAATATGTCAGAACACAAAGAAGATATCTCTTTCTTAAATTTTCAACCATCAATTTTTTATTCACTCAGCCTAAAAGTCCTGATTATCAGTTCTGGGTCCCTGGCAATGACTGTTGGGTACAAACTGCAAAGCTTTGTTCTGCAGGTAGGGCTGGGCTTTTCATTGACCATGGGTTGGAATAGTTCTGTGGGCATAGTGTGTCTTCGAAGCCACTATGTTTTCTGCACTTGTGACAAGAGAGCACCTTGATAGCTCAGTTGGTAGAGCGGTGGACTGTAAGATGCTCCTTGTGTGAAACGCTGTGATCCTAAGGTCGCTGGTTCAACTCCAGCTCCAAGCACCTCCTTGTCATTGGAAATAACCCCAAGCCTTGTCTTTATCTGTCAACTCCTCCAAAATGTCAAAACACAAAGAAGATAACTCTTTCTTAAATTTTCAACCATCAATTTTTTATTCACCCAGCCTAAAAGTCCTGATTATCAGTTCTGGGTCCCTGGCAATGACTGTTGGGTACAAACTGCAAAGCTTTGTTCTGCAGGTAGGGCTGGGCTTTTCATTGACCATGGGTTGGAATAGTTCTGTGGGCATAGTGTGTCTTCGAAGCCACTATGTTTTCTGCACTTGTGACTAGAGAGCACCTTGATAGCTCAGTTGGTAGAGCGGTGGACTGTAAGATGCTCCTTGTGTGAAACGCTGTGATCCTAAGGTCGCTGGTTCAACTCCAGCTCCAAGCACCTCCTTGTCATTGGAAATAACCCCAAGCCTTGTCTTTATCTGTCAACTCCTCCAAAATGTCAAAACACAAAGAAGATAACTCTTTCTTAAATTTTCAACCATCAATTTTTTATTCACTCAGCCTAAAAGTCCTGATTATCAGTTCTGGGTCCCTGGCAATGACTGTTGGGTACAAACTGCAAAGCTTTGTTCTGCAGGTAGGGCTGGGCTTTTCATTGACCATGGGTTGGAATAGTTCTGTGGGCATAGTGTGTCTTCGAAGCCACTATGTTTTCTGCACTTGTGACTAGAGAGCACCTTGATAGCTCAGTTGGTAGAGCGGTGGACTGTAAGATGCTCCTTGTGTGAAACGCCGTGATCCTAAGGTCGCTGGTTCAACTCCAGCTCCAAGCACCTCCTTGTCATTGGAAATACCCCCAAGCCTTGTCTTTATCTGTCAACTCCTCCAAAATGTCAAAACACAAAGAAGATAACTCTTTCTTAAATTTTCAACCATCAATTTTTTATTCACCCAGCCTAAAAGTCCTGATTATCAGTTCTGGGTCCCTGGCAATGACTGTTGGGTACAAACTGCAAAGCTTTGTTCTGCAGGTAGGGCTGGGCTTTTCATTGACCATGGGTTGGAATAGTTCTGTGGGCATAGTGTGTCTTCGAAGCCACTATGTTTTCTGCACTTGTGACTAGAGAGCACCTTGATAGCTCAGTTGGTAGAGCGGTGGACTGTAAGATGCTCCTTGTGTGAAACGCCGTGATCCTAAGGTCGCTGGTTCAACTCCAGCACCAAGCACCTCCTTGTCATTGGAAATACCCCCAAGCCTTGTCTTTATCTGTCAACTCCTCCAAAATGTCAAAACACAAAGAAGATAACTCTTTCTTAAATTTTCAACCATCAATTTTTTATTCACCCAGCCTAAAAGTCCTGATTATCAGTTCTGGGTCCCTGGCAATGACTGTTGGGTACAAACTGCAAAGCTTTGTTCTGCAGGTAGGGCTGGGCTTTTCATTGACCATGGGTTGGAATAGTTCTGTGGGCATAGTGTGTCTTCGAAGCCACTATGTTTTCTGCACTTGTGACTAGAGAGCACCTTGATAGCTCAGTTGGTAGAGCGGTGGACTGTAAGATGCTCCTTGTGTGAAACGCCGTGATCCTAAGCTCGCTGGTTCAACTCCAGCTCCAAGCACCTCCTTGTCATTGGAAATACCCCCAAGCCTTGTCTTTATCTGTCAACTCCTCCAAAATGTCAAAACACAAAGAAGATAACTCTTTCTTAAATTTTCAACCATCAATTTTTTATTCACTCAGCCTAAAAGTCCTGATTATCAGTTCTGGGTCCCTGGCAATGACTGTTGGGTACAAACTGCAAAGCTTTGTTCTGCAGGTAGGGCTGGGCTTTTCATTGACCATGGGTTGGAATAGTTCTGTGGGCATAGTGTGTCTTCGAAGCCACTATGTTTTCTGCACTTGTGACTAGAGAGCACCTTGATAGCTCAGTTGGTAGAGCGGTGGACTGTAAGATGCTCCTTGTGTGAAACGCCGTGATCCTAAGCTCGCTGGTTCAACTCCAGCTCCAAGCACCTCCTTGTCATTGGAAATACCCCCAAGCCTTGTCTTTATCTGTCAACTCCTCCAATATGTCAAAACACAAAGAAGATATCTCTTTCTTAAATTTTCAACCATCAATTTTTTATTCACTCAGCCTAAAAGTCCTGATTATCAGTTCTGGGTCCCTGGCAATGACTGTTGGGTACAAACTGCAAAGCTTTGTTCTGCAGGTAGGGCTGGGCTTTTCATTGACCATGGGTTGGAATAGTTCTGTGGGCATAGTGTGTCTTCGAAGCCACTATGTTTTCTGCACTTGTGACTAGAGAGCACCTTGATAGCTCAGTTGGTAGAGCGGTGGACTGTAAGATGCTCCTTGTGTGAAACGCTGTGATCCTAAGGTCGCTGGTTCAACTCCAGCTCCAAGCACCTCCTTGTCATTGAAAATACCCCCAAGCCTTGTCTTTATCTGTCAACTCCTCCAAAATGTCAAAACACAAAGAAGATAACTCTTTCTTAAATTTTCAACCATCAATTTTTTATTCACCCAGCCTAAAAGTCCTGATTATCAGTTCTGGGTCCCTGGCAATGACTGTTGGGTACAAACTGCAAAGCTTTGTTCTGCAGGTAGGGCTGGGCTTTTCATTGACCATGGGTTGGAATAGTTCTGTGGGCATAGTGTGTCTTCGAAGCCACTATGTTTTCTGCACTTGTGACTAGAGAGCACCTTGATAGCTCAGTTGGTAGAGCGGTGGACTGTAAGATGCTCCTTGTGTGAAACGCTGTGATCCTAAGGTCGCTGGTTCAACTCCAGCTCCAAGCACCTCCTTGTCATTGGAAATACCCCCAAGCCTTGTCTTTATCTGTCAACTCCTCCAAAATGTCAAAACACAAAGAAGATAACTCTTTCTTAAATTTTCAACCATCAATTTTTTTATTCACCCAGCCTAAAAGTCCTGATTATCAGTTCTGGGTCCCTGGCAATGACTGTTGGGTACAAACTGCAAAGCTTTGTTCTGCAGGTAGGGCTGGGCTTTTCATTGACCATGGGTTGGAATAGTTCTGTGGGCATAGTGTGTCTTCGAAGCCACTATGTTTTCTGCACTTGTGACTAGAGAGCACCTTGATAGCTCAGTTGGTAGAGCGGTGGACTGTAAGATGCTCCTTGTGTGAAACGCCGTGATCCTAAGGTCGCTGGTTCAACTCCAGCTCCAAGCACCTCCTTGTCATTGGAAATACCTCCAAGCCTTGTCTTTATCTGTCAACTCCTCCAAAATGTCAAAACACAAAGAAGATAACTCTTTCTTAAATTTTCAACCATCAATTTTTTTATTCACCCAGCCTAAAAGTCCTGATTATCAGTTCTGGGTCCCTGGCAATGACTGTTGGGTACAAACTGCAAAGCTTTGTTCTGCAGGTAGGGCTGGGCTTTTCATTGACCATGGGTTGGAATAGTTCTGTGGGCATAGTGTGTCTTCGAAGCCACTATGTTTTCTGCACTTGTGACTAGAGAGCACCTTGATAGCTCAGTTGGTAGAGCGGTGGACTGTAAGATGCTCCTTGTGTGAAACGCCGTGATCCTAAGGTCGCTGGTTCAACTCCAGCTCCAAGCACCTCCTTGTCATTGGAAATACCCCCAAGCCTTGTCTTTATCTGTCAACTCCTCCAAAATGTCAAAACACAAAGAAGATAACTCTTTCTTAAATTTTCAACCATCAATTTTTTATTCACCCAGCCTAAAAGTCCTGATTATCAGTTCTGGGTCCCTGGCAATGACTGTTGGGTACAAACTGCAAAGCTTTGTTCTGCAGGTAGGGCTGGGCTTTTCATTGACCATGGGTTGGAATAGTTCTGTGGGCATAGTGTGTCTTCGAAGCCACTATGTTTTCTGCACTTGTGACTAGAGAGCACCTTGATAGCTCAGTTGGTAGAGCGGTGGACTGTAAGATGCTCCTTGTGTGAAACGCTGTGATCCTAAGGTCGCTGGTTCAACTCCAGCTCCAAGCACCTCCTTGTCATTGGAAATACCCCAAGCCTTGTCTTTATCTGTCAACTCCTCCAAAATGTCAAAACACAAAGAAGATAACTCTTTCTTAAATTTTCAACCATCAATTTTTTATTCACCCAGCCTAAAAGTCCTGATTATCAGTTCTGGGTCCCTGGCAATGACTGTTGGGTACAAACTGCAAAGCTTTGTTCTGCAGGTAGGGCTGGGCTTTTCATTGACCATGGGTTGGAATAGTTCTGTGGGCATAGTGTGTCTTCGAAGCCACTATGTTTTCTGCACTTGTGACTAGAGAGCACCTTGATAGCTCAGTTGGTAGAGCGGTGGACTGTAAGATGCTCCTTGTGTGAAACGCCGTGATCCTAAGGTCGCTGGTTCAACTCCAGCTCCAAGCACCTCCTTGTCATTGGAAATACCCCCAAGCCTTGTCTTTATCTGTCAACTCCTCCAAAATGTCAAAACACAAAGAAGATAACTCTTTCTTAAATTTTCAACCATCAATTTTTTATTCACCCAGCCTAAAAGTCCTGATTATCAGTTCTGGGTCCCTGGCAATGACTGTTGGGTACAAACTGCAAAGCTTTGTTCTGCAGGTAGGGCTGGGCTTTTCATTGACCATGGGTTGGAATAGTTCTGTGGGCATAGTGTGTCTTCGAAGCCACTATGTTTTCTGCACTTGTGACTAGAGAGCACCTTGATAGCTCAGTTGGTAGAGCGGTGGACTGTAAGATGCTCCTTGTGTGAAACGCTGTGATCCTAAGGTCGCTGGTTCAACTCCAGCTCCAAGCACCTCCTTGTCATTGGAAATACCCCCAAGCCTTGTCTTTATCTGTCAACTCCTCCAAAATGTCAAAACACAAAGAAGATAACTCTTTCTTAAATTTTCAACCATCAATTTTTTATTCACCCAGCCTAAAAGTCCTGATTATCAGTTCTGGGTCCCTGGCAATGACTGTTGGGTACAAACTGCAAAGCTTTGTTCTGCAGGTAGGGCTGGGCTTTTCATTGACCATGGGTTGGAATAGTTCTGTGGGCATAGTGTGTCTTCGAAGCCACTATGTTTTCTGCACTTGTGACTAGAGAGCACCTTGATAGCTCAGTTGGTAGAGCGGTGGACTGTAAGATGCTCCTTGTGTGAAACGCCGTGATCCTAAGGTCGCTGGTTCAACTCCAGCTCCAAGCACCTCCTTGTCATTGGAAATACCCCCAAGCCTTGTCTTTATCTGTCAACTCCTCCAAAATGTCAAAACACAAAGAAGATAACTCTTTCTTAAATTTTCAACCATCAATTTTTTATTCACTCAGCCTAAAAGTCCTGATTATCAGTTCTGGGTCCCTGGCAATGACTGTTGGGTACAAACTGCAAAGCTTTGTTCTGCAGGTAGGGCTGGGCTTTTCATTGACCATGGGTTGGAATAGTTCTGTGGGCATAGTGTGTCTTCGAAGCCACTATGTTTTCTGCACTTGTGACTAGAGAGCACCTTGATAGCTCAGTTGGTAGAGCGGTGGACTGTAAGATGCTCCTTGTGTGAAACGCTGTGATCCTAAGGTCGCTGGTTCAACTCCAGCTCCAAGCACCTCCTTGTCATTGGAAATACCCCCAAGCCTTGTCTTTATCTGTCAACTCCTCCAAAATGTCAAAACACAAAGAAGATAACTCTTTCTTAAATTTTCAACCATCAATTTTTTATTCACCCAGCCTAAAAGTCCTGATTATCAGTTCTGGGTCCCTGGCAATGACTGTTGGGTACAAACTGCAAAGCTTTGTTCTGCAGGTAGGGCTGGGCTTTTCATTGACCATGGGTTGGAATAGTTCTGTGGGCATAGTGTGTCTTCGAAGCCACTATGTTTTCTGCACTTGTGACTAGAGAGCACCTTGATAGCTCAGTTGGTAGAGCGGTGGACTGTAAGATGCTCCTTGTGTGAAACGCCGTGATCCTAAGGTCGCTGGTTCAACTCCAGCACCAAGCACCTCCTTGTCATTGGAAATACCCCCAAGCCTTGTCTTTATCTGTCAACTCCTCCAAAATGTCAAAACACAAAGAAGATAACTCTTTCTTAAATTTTCAACCATCAATTTTTTATTCACCCAGCCTAAAAGTCCTGATTATCAGTTCTGGGTCCCTGGCAATGACTGTTGGGTACAAACTGCAAAGCTTTGTTCTGCAGGTAGGGCTGGGCTTTTCATTGACCATGGGTTGGAATAGTTCTGTGGGCATAGTGTGTCTTCGAAGCCACTATGTTTTCTGCACTTGTGACTAGAGAGCACCTTGATAGCTCAGTTGGTAGAGCGGTGGACTGTAAGATGCTCCTTGTGTGAAACGCCGTGATCCTAAGCTCGCTGGTTCAACTCCAGCTCCAAGCACCTCCTTGTCATTGGAAATACCCCCAAGCCTTGTCTTTATCTGTCAACTCCTCCAAAATGTCAAAACACAAAGAAGATAACTCTTTCTTAAATTTTCAACCATCAATTTTTTATTCACTCAGCCTAAAAGTCCTGATTATCAGTTCTGGGTCCCTGGCAATGACTGTTGGGTACAAACTGCAAAGCTTTGTTCTGCAGGTAGGGCTGGGCTTTTCATTGACCATGGGTTGGAATAGTTCTGTGGGCATAGTGTGTCTTCGAAGCCACTATGTTTTCTGCACTTGTGACTAGAGAGCACCTTGATAGCTCAGTTGGTAGAGCGGTGGACTGTAAGATGCTCCTTGTGTGAAACGCCGTGATCCTAAGGTCGCTGGTTCAACTCCAGCTCCAAGCACCTCCTTGTCATTGGAAATACCCCCAAGCCTTGTCTTTATCTGTCAACTCCTCCAAAATGTCAAAACACAAAGAAGATAACTCTTTCTTAAATTTTCAACCATCAATTTTTTATTCACTCAGCCTAAAAGTCCTGATTATCAGTTCTGGGTCCCTGGCAATGACTGTTGGGTACAAACTGCAAAGCTTTGTTCTGCAGGTAGGGCTGGGCTTTTCATTGACCATGGGTTGGAATAGTTCTGTGGGCATAGTGTGTCTTCGAAGCCACTATGTTTTCTGCACTTGTGACTAGAGAGCACCTTGATAGCTCAGTTGGTAGAGCGGTGGACTGTAAGATGCTCCTTGTGTGAAACGCTGTGATCCTAAGGTCGCTGGTTCAACTCCAGCTCCAAGCACCTCCTTGTCATTGGAAATACCCCCAAGCCTTGTCTTTATCTGTCAACTCCTCCAAAATGTCAAAACACAAAGAAGATAACTCTTTCTTAAATTTTCAACCATCAATTTTTTATTCACTCAGCCTAAAAGTCCTGATTATCAGTTCTGGGTCCCTGGCAATGACTGTTGGGTACAAACTGCAAAGCTTTGTTCTGCAGGTAGGGCTGGGCTTTTCATTGACCATGGGTTGGAATAGTTCTGTGGGCATAGTGTGTCTTCGAAGCCACTATGTTTTCTGCACTTGTGACTAGAGAGCACCTTGATAGCTCAGTTGGTAGAGCGGTGGACTGTAAGATGCTCCTTGTGTGAAACGCTGTGATCCTAAGGTCGCTGGTTCAACTCCAGCTCCAAGCACCTCCTTGTCATTGGAAATACCCCCAAGCCTTGTCTTTATCTGTCAACTCCTCCAAAATGTCAAAACACAAAGAAGATAACTCTTTCTTAAATTTTCAACCATCAATTTTTTATTCACCCAGCCTAAAAGTCCTGATTATCAGTTCTGGGTCCCTGGCAATGACTGTTGGGTACAAACTGCAAAGCTTTGTTCTGCAGGTAGGGCTGGGCTTTTCATTGACCATGGGTTGGAATAGTTCTGTGGGCATAGTGTGTCTTCGAAGCCACTATGTTTTCTGCACTTGTGACTAGAGAGCACCTTGATAGCTCAGTTGGTAGAGCGGTGGACTGTAAGATGCTCCTTGTGTGAAACGCTGTGATCCTAAGGTCGCTGGTTCAACTCCAGCTCCAAGCACCTCCTTGTCATTGGAAATACCCCCAAGCCTTGTCTTTATCTGTCAACTCCTCCAAAATGTCAAAACACAAAGAAGATAACTCTTTCTTAAATTTTCAACCATCAATTTTTTATTCACTCAGCCTAAAAGTCCTGATTATCAGTTCTGGGTCCCTGGCAATGACTGTTGGGTACAAACTGCAAAGCTTTGTTCTGCAGGTAGGGCTGGGCTTTTCATTGACCATGGGTTGGAATAGTTCTGTGGGCATAGTGTGTCTTCGAAGCCACTATGTTTTCTGCACTTGTGACTAGAGAGCACCTTGATAGCTCAGTTGGTAGAGCGGTGGACTGTAAGATGCTCCTTGTGTGAAACGCTGTGATCCTAAGGTCGCTGGTTCAACTCCAGCTCCAAGCACCTCCTTGTCATTGGAAATACCCCCAAGCCTTGTCTTTATCTGTCAACTCCTCCAAAATGTCAAAACACAAAGAAGATAACTCTTTCTTAAATTTTCAACCATCAATTTTTTATTCACCCAGCCTAAAAGTCCTGATTATCAGTTCTGGGTCCCTGGCAATGACTGTTGGGTACAAACTGCAAAGCTTTGTTCTGCAGGTAGGGCTGGGCTTTTCATTGACCATGGGTTGGAATAGTTCTGTGGGCATAGTGTGTCTTCGAAGCCACTATGTTTTCTGCACTTGTGACTAGAGAGCACCTTGATAGCTCAGTTGGTAGAGCGGTGGACTGTAAGATGCTCCTTGTGTGAAACGCTGTGATCCTAAGGTCGCTGGTTCAACTCCAGCTCCAAGCACCTCCTTGTCATTGGAAATACCCCCAAGCCTTGTCTTTATCTGTCAACTCCTCCAAAATGTCAAAACACAAAGAAGATAACTCTTTCTTAAATTTTCAACCATCAATTTTTTATTCACTCAGCCTAAAAGTCCTGATTATCAGTTCTGGGTCCCTGGCAATGACTGTTGGGTACAAACTGCAAAGCTTTGTTCTGCAGGTAGGGCTGGGCTTTTCATTGACCATGGGTTGGAATAGTTCTGTGGGCATAGTGTGTCTTCGAAGCCACTATGTTTTCTGCACTTGTGACTAGAGAGCACCTTGATAGCTCAGTTGGTAGAGCGGTGGACTGTAAGATGCTCCTTGTGTGAAACGCTGTGATCCTAAGGTCGCTGATTCAACTCCAGCTCCAAGCACCTCCTTGTCATTGGAAATACCCCCAAGCCTTGTCTTTATCTGTCAACTCCTCCAAAATGTCAAAACACAAAGAAGATAACTCTTTCTTAAATTTTCAACCATCAATTTTTTATTCACCCAGCCTAAAAGTCCTGATTATCAGTTCTGGGTCCCTGGCAATGACTGTTGGGTACAAACTGCAAAGCTTTGTTCTGCAGGTAGGGCTGGGCTTTTCATTGACCATGGGTTGGAATAGTTCTGTGGGCATAGTGTGTCTTCGAAGCCACTATGTTTTCTGCACTTGTGACTAGAGAGCACCTTGATAGCTCAGTTGGTAGAGCGGTGGACTGTAAGATGCTCCTTGTGTGAAACGCTGTGATCCTAAGGTCGCTGGTTCAACTCCAGCTCCAAGCACCTCCTTGTCATTGGAAATACCCCCAAGCCTTGTCTTTATCTGTCAACTCCTCCAAAATGTCAAAACACAAAGAAGATAACTCTTTCTTAAATTTTCAACCATCAATTTTTTATTCACTCAGCCTAAAAGTCCTGATTATCAGTTCTGGGTCCCTGGCAATGACTGTTGGGTACAAACTGCAAAGCTTTGTTCTGCAGGTAGGGCTGGGCTTTTCATTGACCATGGGTTGGAATAGTTCTGTGGGCATAGTGTGTCTTCGAAGCCACTATGTTTTCTGCACTTGTGACTAGAGAGCACCTTGATAGCTCAGTTGGTAGAGCGGTGGACTGTAAGATGCTCCTTGTGTGAAACGCTGTGATCCTAAGGTCGCTGGTTCAACTCCAGCTCCAAGCACCTCCTTGTCATTGGAAATACCCCCAAGCCTTGTCTTTATCTGTCAACTCCTCCAAAATGTCAAAACACAAAGAAGATAACTCTTTCTTAAATTTTCAACCATCAATTTTTTATTCACCCAGCCTAAAAGTCCTGATTATCAGTTCTGGGTCCCTGGCAATGACTGTTGGGTACAAACTGCAAAGCTTTGTTCTGCAGGTAGGGCTGGGCTTTTCATTGACCATGGGTTGGAATAGTTCTGTGGGCATAGTGTGTCTTCGAAGCCACTATGTTTTCTGCACTTGTGACTAGAGAGCACCTTGATAGCTCAGTTGGTAGAGCGGTGGACTGTAAGATGCTCCCCGTGTGTGAAACGCTGTGATCCTAAGGTCGCTGGTTCAACTCCAGCTCCAAGCACCTCCTTGTCATTGGAAATACCCCCAAGCCTTGTCTTTATCTGTCAACTCCTCCAAAATGTCAAAACACAAAGAAGATAACTCTTTCTTAAATTTTCAACCATCAATTTTTTATTCACTCAGCCTAAAAGTCCTGATTATCAGTTCTGGGTCCCTGGCAATGACTGTTGGGTACAAACTGCAAAGCTTTGTTCTGCAGGTAGGGCTGGGCTTTTCATTGACCATGGGTTGGAATAGTTCTGTGGGCATAGTGTGTCTTCGAAGCCACTATGTTTTCTGCACTTGTGACTAGAGAGCACCTTGATAGCTCAGTTGGTAGAGCGGTGGACTGTAAGATGCTCCTTGTGTGAAACGCTGTGATCCTAAGGTCGCTGGTTCAACTCCAGCTCCAAGCACCTCCTTGTCATTGGAAATACCCCCAAGCCTTGTCTTTATCTGTCAACTCCTCCAAAATGTCAAAACACAAAGAAGATAACTCTTTCTTAAATTTTCAACCATCAATTTTTTATTCACCCAGCCTAAAAGTCCTGATTATCAGTTCTGGGTCCCTGGCAATGACTGTTGGGTACAAACTGCAAAGCTGTGTTCTGCAGGTAGGGCTGGGCTTTTCATTGACCATGGGTTGGAATAGTTCTGTGGGCATAGTGTGTCTTCGAAGCCACTATGTTTTCTGCACTTGTGACTAGAGCGCACCTTGATAGCTCAGTTGGTAGAGCGGTGGACTGTAAGATGCTCCTTGTGTGAAACGCTGTGATCCTAAGGTCGCTGATTCAACTCCAGCTCCAAGCACCTCCTTGTCATTGGAAATACCCCCAAGCCTTGTCTTTATCTGTCAACTCCTCCAAAATGTCAAAACACAAAGAAGATAACTCTTTCTTAAATTTTCAACCATCAATTTTTTATTCACCCAGCCTAAAAGTCCTGATTATCAGTTCTGGGTCCCTGGCAATGACTGTTGGGTACAAACTGCAAAGCTTTGTTCTGCAGGTAGGGCTGGGCTTTTCATTGACCATGGGTTGGAATAGTTCTGTGGGCATAGTGTGTCTTCGAAGCCACTATGTTTTCTGCACTTGTGACTAGAGAGCACCTTGATAGCTCAGTTGGTAGAGCGGTGGACTGTAAGATGCTCCTTGTGTGAAACGCCGTGATCCTAAGCTCGCTGGTTCAACTCCAGCTCCAAGCACCTCCTTGTCATTGGAAATACCCCCAAGCCTTGTCTTTATCTGTCAACTCCTCCAAAATGTCAAAACACAAAGAAGATAACTCTTTCTTAAATTTTCAACCATCAATTTTTTATTCACTCAGCCTAAAAGTCCTGATTATCAGTTCTGGGTCCCTGGCAATGACTGTTGGGTACAAACTGCAAAGCTGTGTTCTGCAGGTAGGGCTGGGCTTTTCATTGACCATGGGTTGGAATAGTTCTGTGGGCATAGTGTGTCTTCGAAGCCACTATGTTTTCTGCACTTGTGACTAGAGAGCACCTTGATAGCTCAGTTGGTAGAGCGGTGGACTGTTAGATGCTCCTTGTGTGAAACGCTGTGATCCTAAGGTCGCTGGTTCAACTCCAGCTCCAAGCACCTCCTTGTCATTGGAAATACCCCCAAACCTTGTCTTTATCTGTCAACTCCTCCAAAATGTCAAAACACAAAGAAGATAACTCTTTCTTAAATTTTCAACCATCAATTTTTTATTCACCCAGCCTAAAAGTCCTGATTATCAGTTCTGGGTCCCTGGCAATGACTGTTGGGTACAAACTGCAAAGCTTTGTTCTGCAGGTAGGGCTGGGCTTTTCATTGACCATGGGTTGGAATAGTTCTGTGGGCATAGTGTGTCTTCGAAGCCACTATGTTTTCTGCACTTGTGACTAGAGAGCACCTTGATAGCTCAGTTGGTAGAGCGGTGGACTGTAAGATGCTCCTTGTGTGAAACTCCGTGATCCTAAGCTCGCTGGTTCAACTCCAGCTCCAAGCACCTCCTTGTCATTGGAAATACCCCCAAGCCTTGTCTTTATCTGTCAACTCCTCCAAAATGTCAAAACACAAAGAAGATAACTCTTTCTTAAATTTTCAACCATCAATTTTTTATTCACCCAGCCTAAAAGTCCTGATTATCAGTTCTGGGTCCCTGGCAATGACTGTTGGGTACAAACTGCAAAGCTTTGTTCTGCAGGTAGGGCTGGGCTTTTCATTGACCATGGGTTGGAATAGTTCTGTGGGCATAGTGTGTCTTCGAAGCCACTATGTTTTCTGCACTTGTGACTAGAGAGCACCTTGATAGCTCAGTTGGTAGAGCGGTGGACTGTAAGATGCTCCTTGTGTGAAACGCTGTGATCCTAAGGTCGCTGGTTCAACTCCAGCTCCAAGCACCTCCTTGTCATTGGAAATACCCCCAAGCCTTGTCTTTATCTGTCAACTCCTCCAAAATGTCAAAACACAAAGAAGATAACTCTTTCTTAAATTTTCAACCATCAATTTTTTATTCACTCAGCCTAAAAGTCCTGATTATCAGTTCTGGGTCCCTGGCAATGACTGTTGGGTACAAACTGCAAAGCTTTGTTCTGCAGGTAGGGCTGGGCTTTTCATTGACCATGGGTTGGAATAGTTCTGTGGGCATAGTGTGTCTTCGAAGCCACTATGTTTTCTGCACTTGTGACTAGAGAGCACCTTGATAGCTCAGTTGGTAGAGCGGTGGACTGTAAGATGCTCCTTGTGTGAAACGCTGTGATCCTAAGGTCGCTGGTTCAACTCCAGCTCCAAGCACCTCCTTGTCATTGGAAATACCCCCAAGCCTTGTCTTTATCTGTCAACTCCTCCAAAATGTCAAAACACAAAGAAGATAACTCTTTCTTAAATTTTCAACCATCAATTTTTTATTCACTCAGCCTAAAAGTCCTGATTATCAGTTCTGGGTCCCTGGCAATGACTGTTGGGTACAAACTGCAAAGCTTTGTTCTGCAGGTAGGGCTGGGCTTTTCATTGACCATGGGTTGGAATAGTTCTGTGGGCATAGTGTGTCTTCGAAGCCACTATGTTTTCTGCACTTGTGACTAGAGAGCACCTTGATAGCTCAGTTGGTAGAGCGGTGGACTGTAAGATGCTCCTTGTGTGAAACGCCGTGATCCTAAGGTCGCTGGTTCAACTCCAGCTCCAAGCACCTCCTTGTCATTGGAAATACCCCCAAGCCTTGTCTTTATCTGTCAACTCCTCCAAAATGTCAAAACACAAAGAAGATAACTCTTTCTTAAATTTTCAACCATCAATTTTTTATTCACCCAGCCTAAAAGTCCTGATTATCAGTTCTGGGTCCCTGGCAATGACTGTTGGGTACAAACTGCAAAGCTTTGTTCTGCAGGTAGGGCTGGGCTTTTCATTGACCATGGGTTGGAATAGTTCTGTGGGCATAGTGTGTCTTCGAAGCCACTATGTTTTCTGCACTTGTGACTAGAGAGCACCTTGATAGCTCAGTTGGTAGAGCGGTGGACTGTAAGATGCTCCTTGTGTGAAACGCTGTGATCCTAAGGTCGCTGGTTCAACTCCAGCTCCAAGCACCTCCTTGTCATTGGAAATACCCCCAAGCCTTGTCTTTATCTGTCAACTCCTCCAAAATGTCAAAACACAAAGAAGATAACTCTTTCTTAAATTTTCAACCATCAATTTTTTATTCACTCAGCCTAAAAGTCCTGATTATCAGTTCTGGGTCCCTGGCAATGACTGTTGGGTACAAACTGCAAAGCTTTGTTCTGCAGGTAGGGCTGGGCTTTTCATTGACCATGGGTTGGAATAGTTCTGTGGGCATAGTGTGTCTTTGAAGCCACTATGTTTTCTGCACTTGTGACTAGAGAGCACCTTGATAGCTCAGTTGGTAGAGCGGTGGACTGTAAGATGCTCCTTGTGTGAAACGCTGTGATCCTAAGGTCGCTGGTTCAACTCCAGCTCCAAGCACCTCCTTGTCATTGGAAATACCCCCAAGCCTTGTCTTTATCTGTCAACTCCTCCAAAATGTCAAAACACAAAGAAGATAACTCTTTCTTAAATTTTCAACCATCAATTTTTTATTCACCCAGCCTAAAAGTCCTGATTATCAGTTCTGGGTCCCTGGCAATGACTGTTGGGTACAAACTGCAAAGCTTTGTTCTGCAGGTAGGGCTGGGCTTTTCATTGACCATGGGTTGGAATAGTTCTGTGGGCATAGTGTGTCTTCGAAGCCACTATGTTTTCTGCACTTGTGACTAGAGAGCACCTTGATAGCTCAGTTGGTAGAGCGGTGGACTGTAAGATGCTCCTTGTGTGAAACGCCGTGATCCTAAGGTCGCTGGTTCAACTCCAGCTCCAAGCACCTCCTTGTCATTGGAAATACCCCCAAGCCTTGTCTTTATCTGTCAACTCCTCCAAAATGTCAAAACACAAAGAAGATAACTCTTTCTTAAATTTTCAACCATCAATTTTTTATTCACTCAGCCTAAAAGTCCTGATTATCAGTTCTGGGTCCCTGGCAATGACTGTTGGGTACAAACTGCAAAGCTTTGTTCTGCAGGTAGGGCTGGGCTTTTCATTGACCATGGGTTGGAATAGTTCTGTGGGCATAGTGTGTCTTCGAAGCCACTATGTTTTCTGCACTTGTGACTAGAGAGCACCTTGATAGCTCAGTTGGTAGAGCGGTGGACTGTAAGATGCTCCTTGTGTGAAACGCTGTGATCCTAAGGTCGCTGGTTCAACTCCAGCTCCAAGCACCTCCTTGTCATTGGAAATACCCCCAAGCCTTGTCTTTATCTGTCAACTCCTCCAAAATGTCAAAACACAAAGAAGATAACTCTTTCTTAAATTTTCAACCATCAATTTTTTATTCACTCAGCCTAAAAGTCCTGATTATCAGTTCTGGGTCCCTGGCAATGACTGTTGGGTACAAACTGCAAAGCTTTGTTCTGCAGGTAGGGCTGGGCTTTTCATTGACCATGGGTTGGAATAGTTCTGTGGGCATAGTGTGTCTTCGAAGCCACTATGTTTTCTGCACTTGTGACTAGAGAGCACCTTGATAGCTCAGTTGGTAGAGCGGTGGACTGTAAGATGCTCCTTGTGTGAAACGCTGTGATCCTAAGGTCGCTGGTTCAACTCCAGCTCCAAGCACCTCCTTGTCATTGGAAATACCCCAAGCCTTGTCTTTATCTGTCAACTCCTCCAAAATGTCAAAACACAAAGAAGATAACTCTTTCTTAAATTTTCAACCATCAATTTTTTATTCACCCAGCCTAAAAGTCCTGATTATCAGTTCTGGGTCCCTGGCAATGACTGTTGGGTACAAACTGCAAAGCTTTGTTCTGCAGGTAGGGCTGGGCTTTTCATTGACCATGGGTTGGAATAGTTCTGTGGGCATAGTGTGTCTTTGAAGCCACTATGTTTTCTGCACTTGTGACTAGAGAGCACCTTGATAGCTCAGTTGGTAGAGCGGTGGACTGTAAGATGCTCCTTGTGTGAAACGCCGTGATCCTAAGCTCGCTGGTTCAACTCCAGCTCCAAGCACCTCCTTGTCATTGGAAATACCCCCAAGCCTTGTCTTTATCTGTCAACTCCTCCAAAATGTCAAAACACAAAGAAGATAACTCTTTCTTAAATTTTCAACCATCAATTTTTTATTCACCCAGCCTAAAAGTCCTGATTATCAGTTCTGGGTCCCTGGCAATGACTGTTGGGTACAAACTGCAAAGCTTTGTTCTGCAGGTAGGGCTGGGCTTTTCATTGACCATGGGTTGGAATAGTTCTGTGGGCATAGTGTGTCTTCGAAGCCACTATGTTTTCTGCACTTGTGACTAGAGAGCACCTTGATAGCTCAGTTGGTAGAGCGGTGGACTGTAAGATGCTCCTTGTGTGAAACGCCGTGATCCTAAGGTCGCTGGTTCAACTCCAGCTCCAAGCACCTCCTTGTCATTGGAAATACCCCCAAGCCTTGTCTTTATCTGTCAACTCCTCCAAAATGTCAAAACACAAAGAAGATAACTCTTTCTTAAATTTTCAACCATCAATTTTTTATTCACCCAGCCTAAAAGTCCTGATTATCAGTTCTGGGTCCCTGGCAATGACTGTTGGGTACAAACTGCAAAGCTTTGTTCTGCAGGTAGGGCTGGGCTTTTCATTGACCATGGGTTGGAATAGTTCTGTGGGCATAGTGTGTCTTCGAAGCCACTATGTTTTCTGCACTTGTGACTAGAGAGCACCTTGATAGCTCAGTTGGTAGAGCGGTGGACTGTAAGATGCTCCTTGTGTGAAACGCCGTGATCCTAAGGTCGCTGGTTCAACTCCAGCTCCAAGCACCTCCTTGTCATTGGAAATACCCCCAAGCCTTGTCTTTATCTGTCAACTCCTCCAAAATGTCAAAACACAAAGAAGATAACTCTTTCTTAAATTTTCAACCATCAATTTTTTATTCACCCAGCCTAAAAGTCCTGATTATCAGTTCTGGGTCCCTGGCAATGACTGTTGGGTACAAACTGCAAAGCTTTGTTCTGCAGGTAGGGCTGGGCTTTTCATTGACCATGGGTTGGAATAGTTCTGTGGGCATAGTGTGTCTTCGAAGCCACTATGTTTTCTGCACTTGTGACTAGAGAGCACCTTGATAGCTCAGTTGGTAGAGCGGTGGACTGTAAGATGCTCCTTGTGTGAAACGCTGTGATCCTAAGGTCGCTGGTTCAACTCCAGCTCCAAGCACCTCCTTGTCATTGGAAATACCCCCAAGCCTTGTCTTTATCTGTCAACTCCTCCAAAATGTCAAAACACAAAGAAGATAACTCTTTCTTAAATTTTCAACCATCAATTTTTTATTCACTCAGCCTAAAAGTCCTGATTATCAGTTCTGGGTCCCTGGCAATGACTGTTGGGTACAAACTGCAAAGCTTTGTTCTGCAGGTAGGGCTGGGCTTTTCATTGACCATGGGTTGGAATAGTTCTGTGGGCATTGTGTGTCTTCGAAGCCACTATGTTTTCTGCACTTGTGACTAGAGAGCACCTTGATAGCTCAGTTGGTAGAGCGGTGGACTGTAAGATGCTCCTTGTGTGAAACGCTGTGATCCTAAGGTCGCTGGTTCAACTCCAGCTCCAAGCACCTCCTTGTCATTGGAAATACCCCCAAGCCTTGTCTTTATCTGTCAACTCCTCCAAAATGTCAAAACACAAAGAAGATAACTCTTTCTTAAATTTTCAACCATCAATTTTTTATTCACCCAGCCTAAAAGTCCTGATTATCAGTTCTGGGTCCATGGCAATGACTGTTGGGTACAAACTGCAAAGCTTTGTTCTGCAGGTAGGGCTGGGCTTTTCATTGACCATGGGTTGGAATAGTTCTGTGGGCATAGTGTGTCTTCGAAGCCACTATGTTTTCTGCACTTGTGACTAGAGAGCACCTTGATAGCTCAGTTGGTAGAGCGGTGGACTGTAAGATGCTCCTTGTGTGAAACGCTGTGATCCTAAGGTCGCTGGTTCAACTCCAGCTCCAAGCACCTCCTTGTCATTGGAAATACCCCCAAGCCTTGTCTTTATCTGTCAACTCCTCCAAAATGTCAAAACACAAAGAAGATAACTCTTTCTTAAATTTTCAACCATCAATTTTTTATTCACCCAGCCTAAAAGTCCTGATTATCAGTTCTGGGTCCCTGGCAATGACTGTTGGGTACAAACTGCAAAGCTTTGTTCTGCAGGTAGGGCTGGGCTTTTCATTGACCATGGGTTGGAATAGTTCTGTGGGCATAGTGTGTCTTCGAAGCCACTATGTTTTCTGCACTTGTGACTAGAGAGCACCTTGATAGCTCAGTTGGTAGAGCGGTGGCCTGTAAGATGCTCCTTGTGTGAAACGCTGTGATCCTAAGGTCGCTGGTTCAACTCCAGCTCCAAGCACCTCCTTGTCATTGGAAATACCCCCAAGCCTTGTCTTTATCTGTCAACTCCTCCAAAATGTCAAAACACAAACAAGATAACTCTTTCTTAAATTTTCAACCATCAATTTTTTATTCACCCAGCCTAAAAGTCCTGATTATCAGTTCTGGGTCCCTGGCAATGACTGTTGGGTACAAACTGCAAAGCTTTGTTCTGCAGGTAGGGCTGGGCTTTTCATTGACCATGGGTTGGAATTGTTCTGTGGGCAAAGTGTGTCTTCGAAGCCACTATGTTTTCTGCACTTGTGACTAGAGAGCACCTTGATAGCTCAGTTGGTAGAGCGGTGGACTGTAAGATGCTCCTTGTGTGAAACGCCGTGATCCTAAGCTCGCTGGTTCAACTCCAGCTCCAACCACCTCCTTGTCATTGGAAATACCCCCAAGCCTTGTCTTTATCTGTCAACTCCTCCAAAATGTCAAAACACAAAGAAGATAACTCTTTCTTAAATTTTCAACCATCAATTTTTTATTCACTCAGCCTAAAAGTCCTGATTATCAGTTCTGGGTCCCTGGCAATGACTGTTGGGTACAAACTGCAAAGCTTTGTTCTGCAGGTAGGGCTGGGCTTTTCATTGACCATGGGTTGGAATAGTTCTGTGGGCATAGTGTGTCTTCGAAGCCACTATGTTTTCTGCACTTGTGACTAGAGAGCACCTTGATAGCTCAGTTGGTAGAGCGGTGGACTGTAAGATGCTCCTTGTGTGAAACGCTGTGATCCTAAGGTCGCTGGTTCAACTCCAGCTCCAAGCACCTCCTTGTCATTGGAAATACCCCCAAGCCTTGTCTTTATCTGTCAACTCCTCCAAAATGTCAAAACACAAACAAGATAACTCTTTCTTAAATTTTCAACCATCAATTTTTTATTCACTCAGCCTAAAAGTCCTGATTATCAGTTCTGGGTCCCTGGCAATGACTGTTGGGTACAAACTGCAAAGCTTTGTTCTGCAGGTAGGGCTGGGCTTTTCATTGACCATGGGTTGGAATAGTTCTGTGGGCATAGTGTGTCTTCGAAGCCACTATGTTTTCTGCACTTGTGACTAGAGAGCACCTTGATAGCTCAGTTGGTAGAGCGGTGGACTGTAAGATGCTCCTTGTGTGAAACGCCGTGATCCTAAGGTCGCTGGTTCAACTCCAGCTCCAAGCACCTCCTTGTCATTGGAAATACCCCCAAGCCTTGTCTTTATCTGTCAACTCCTCCAAAATGTCAAAACACAAACAAGATAACTCTTTCTTAAATTTTCAACCATCAATTTTTTATTCACTCAGCCTAAAAGTCCTGATTATCAGTTCTGGGTCCCTGGCAATGACTGTTGGGTACAAACTGCAAAGCTTTGTTCTGCAGGTAGGGCTGGGCTTTTCATTGACCATGGGTTGGAATAGTTCTGTGGGCATAGTGTGTCTTCGAAGCCACTATGTTTTCTGCACTTGTGACTAGAGAGCACCTTGATAGCTCAGTTGGAAGAGAAGTGGACTGTAAGATGCTCCTTGTGTGAAACGCCGTGATCCTAAGGTCGCTGGTTCAACTCCAGCTCCAAGCACCTCCTTGTCATTGGAAATACCCCCAAGCCTTGTCTTTATCTGTCAACTCCTCCAAAATGTCAAAACACAAACAAGATAACTCTTTCTTAAATTTTCAACCATCAATTTTTTATTCACTCAGCCTAAAAGTCCTGATTATCAGTTCTGGGTCCCTGGCAATGACTGTTGGGTACAAACTGCAAAGCTTTGTTCTGCAGGTAGGGCTGGGCTTTTCATTGACCATGGGTTGGAATAGTTCTGTGGGCATAGTGTGTCTTCGAAGCCACTATGTTTTCTGCACTTGTGACTAGAGAGCACCTTGATAGCTCAGTTGGTAGAGCGGTGGACTGTAAGATGCTCCTTGTGTGAAACGCCGTGATCCTAAGGTCGCTGGTTCAACTCCAGCTCCAAGCACCTCCTTGTCATTGGAAATACCCCCAAGCCTTGTCTTTATCTGTCAACTCCTCCAAAATGTCAAAACACAAACAAGATAACTCTTTCTTAAATTTTCAACCATCAATTTTTTATTCACTCAGCCTAAAAGTCCTGATTATCAGTTCTGGGTCCCTGGCAATGACTGTTGGGTACAAACTGCAAAGCTTTGTTCTGCAGGTAGGGCTGGGCTTTTCATTGACCATGGGTTGAAATAGTTCTGTGGGCATAGTGTGTCTTCGAAGCCACTATGTTTTCTGCACTTGTGACTAGAGAGCACCTTGATAGCTCAGTTGGTAGAGCGGTGGACTGTAAGATGCTCCTTGTGTGAAACGCCGTGATCCTAAGGTCGCTGGTTCAACTCCAGCTCCAAGCACCTCCTTGTCATTGGAAATACCCCCAAGCCTTGTCTTTATCTGTCAACTCCTCCAAAATGTCAAAACACAAAGAAGATAACTCTTTCTTAAATTTTCAACCATCAATTTTTTATTCACTCAGCCTAAAAGTCCTGATTATCAGTTCTGGGTCCCTGGCAATGACTGTTGGGTACAAACTGCAAAGCTTTGTTCTGCAGGTAGGGCTGGGCTTTTCATTGACCATGGGTTGGAATAGTTCTGTGGGCATAGTGTGTCTTCGAAGCCACTATGTTTTCTGCACTTGTGACTAGAGAGCACCTTGATAGCTCAGTTGGTAGAGCGGTGGACTGTAAGATGCTCCTTGTGTGAAACGCCGTGATCCTAAGGTCGCTGGTTCAACTCCAGCTCCAAGCACCTCCTTGTCATTGGAAATACCCCCAAGCCTTGTCTTTATCTGTCAACTCCTCCAAAATGTCAAAACACAAACAAGATAACTCTTTCTTAAATTTTCAACCATCAATTTTTTATTCACTCAGCCTAAAAGTCCTGATTATCAGTTCTGGGTCCCTGGCAATGACTGTTGGGTACAAACTGCAAAGCTTTGTTCTGCAGGTAGGGCTGGGCTTTTCATTGACCATGGGTTGAATAGTTCTGTGGGCATAGTGTGTCTTCGAAGCCACTATGTTTTCTGCACTTGTGACTAGAGAGCACCTTGATAGCTCAGTTGGTAGAGCGGTGGACTGTAAGATGCTCCTTGTGTGAAACGCTGTGATCCTAAGGTCGCTGGTTCAACTCCAGCTCCAAGCACCTCCTTGTCATTGGAAATACCCCCAAGCCTTGTCTTTATCTGTCAACTCCTCCAAAATGTCAAAACACAAAGAAGATAACTCTTTCTTAAATTTTCAACCATCAATTTTTTATTCACCCAGCCTAAAAGTCCTGATTATCAGTTCTGGGTCCCTGGCAATGACTGTTGGGTACAAACTGCAAAGCTTTGTTCTGCAGGTAGGGCTGGGCTTTTCATTGACCATGGGTTGGAATAGTTCTGTGGGCATAGTGTGTCTTCGAAGCCACTATGTTTTCTGCACTTGGGACTAGAGAGCACCTTGATAGCTCAGTTGGTAGAGCGGTGGCCTGTAAGATGCTCCTTGTGTGAAACGCTGTGATCCTAAGGTCGCTGGTTCAACTCCAGCTCCAAGCACCTCCTTGTCATTGGATATACCCCCAAGCCTTGTCTTTATCTGTCAACTCCTCCAAAATTTCAAAACACAAAGAAGATAACTCTTTCTTAAATTTTCAACCATCAATTTTTTATTCACCCAGCCTAAAAGTCCTGATTATCAGTTCTGGGTCCCTGGCAATGACTGTTGTGTACAAACTGCAAAGCTTTGTTCTGCAGGTAGGGCTGGGCTTTTCATTGACCATGGGTTGGAATAGTTCTGTGGGCATAGTGTGTCTTTGAAGCCACTATGTTTTCTGCACTTGTGACTAGAGAGCACCTTGATAGCTCAGTTGTTAGAGCGGTGGACTGTAAGATCCTCCTTGTGTGAAACGCTGTGATCCTAAGGTCGCTGGTTCAACTCCACCTCCAAGCACCTCCTTGTCATTGGAAATACCCCCAAGCCTTGTCTTTATCTGTCAACTCCTCCAAAATGTCAAAACACAAACAAGATAACTCTTTCTTAAATTTTCAACCATCAATTTTTTATTCACCCAGACTAAAAGTCCTGATTATCAGTTCTGGGTCCCTGGCAATGACTGTTGGGTACAAACTGCAAAGCTTTGTTCTGCAGGTAGGGCTGGGCTTTTCATTGACCATGGGTTGGAATAGTTCTGTGGGCATAGTGTGTCTTCGAAGCCACTATGTTTTCTGCACTTGTGACTAGAGAGCACCTTGATAGCTCAGTTGGTAGAGCGGTGGACTGTAAGATGCTCCTTGTGTGAAACGCCGTGATCCTAAGCTCGCTGGTTCAACTCCAGCTCCAAGCACCTCCTTGTCATTGGAAATACCCCCAAGCCTTGTCTTTATCTGTCAACTCCTCCAAAATGTCAAAACACAAAGAAGATAACTCTTTCTTAAATTTTCAACCATCAATTTTTTATTCACTCAGCCTAAAAGTCCTGATTATCAGTTCTGGGTCCCTGGCAATGACTGTTGGGTACAAACTGCAAAGCTTTGTTCTGCAGGTAGGGCTGGGCTTTTCATTGACCATGGGTTGGAATAGTTCTGTGGGCATAGTGTGTCTTCGAAGCCACTATGTTTTCTGCACTTGTGACTAGAGAGCACCTTGATAGCTCAGTTGGTAGAGCGGTGGACTGTAAGATGCTCCTTGTGTGAAACGCTGTGATCCTAAGGTCGCTGGTTCAACTCCAGCTCCAAGCACCTCCTTGTCATTGGAAATACCCCCAAGCCTTGTCTTTATCTGTCAACTCCTCCAAAATGTCAAAACACAAAGAAGATAACTCTTTCTTAAATTTTCAACCATCAATTTTTTATTCACCCAGACTAAAAGTCCTGATTATCAGTTCTGGGTCCCTGGCAATGACTGTTGGGTACAAACTGCAAAGCTTTGTTCTGCAGGTAGGGCTGGGCTTTTCATTGACCATGGGTTGGAATAGTTCTGTGGGCATAGTGTGTCTTCGAAGCCACTATGTTTTCTGCACTTGTGACTAGAGAGCACCTTGATAGCTCAGTTGGTAGAGCGGTGGACTGTAAGATGCTCCTTGTGTGAAACGCTGTGATCCTAAGGTCGCTGGTTCAACTCCAGCTCCAAGCACCTCCTTGTCATTGGAAATACCCCCAAGCCTTGTCTTTATCTGTCAACTCCTCCAAAATGTCAAAACACAAAGAAGATAACTCTTTCTTAAATTTTCAACCATTAATTTTTTATTCGCCCAGCCTAAAAGTCCTGATTATCAGTTCTGGGTCCCTGGCAATGACTGTTGGGTACAAACTGCAAAGCTTTGTTCTGCAGGTAGGGCTGGGCTTTTCATTGACCATGGGTTGGAATAGTTCTGTGGGCATAGTGTGTCTTCGAAGCCACTATGTTTTCTGCACTTGTGACTAGAGAGCACCTTGATAGCTCAGTTGGTAGAGCGGTGGACTGTAAGATGCTCCTTGTGTGAAACGCTGTGATCCTAAGGTCGCTGGTTCAACTCCAGCTCCAAGCACCTCCTTGTCATTGGAAATACCCCCAAGCCTTGTCTTTATCTGTCAACTCCTCCAAAATGTCAAAACACAAAGAAGATAACTCTTTCTTAAATTTTCAACCATCAATTTTTTATTCACTCAGCCTAAAAGTCCTGATTATCAGTTCTGGGTCCCTGGCAATGACTGTTGGGTACAAACTGCAAAGCTTTGTTCTGCAGGTAGGGCTGGGCTTTTCATTGACCATGGGTTGGAATAGTTCTGTGGGCATAGTGTGTCTTCGAAGCCACTATGTTTTCTGCACTTGTGACTAGAGAGCACCTTGATAGCTCAGTTGGTAGAGCGGTGGACTGTAAGATCCTCCTTGTGAGAAACGCTGTGATCCTAAGGTCGCTGGTTCAACTCCAGCTCCAAGCACCTCCTTGTCATTGGAAATACCCCCAAGCCTTGTTTTTATCTGTCAACTCCTCCAAAATGTCAAAACACAAACAAGATAACTCTTTCTTAAATTTTCAACCATCAATTTTTTATTCACCCAGCCTAAAAGTCCTGATTATCAGTTCTGGGTCCCTGGCAATGACTGTTGGGTACAAACTGCAAAGCTTTGTTCTGCAGGTAGGGCTGGGCTTTTCATTGACCATGGGTTGGAATAGTTCTGTGGGCATAGTGTGTCTTCGAAGCCACTATGTTTTCTGCACTTGTGACTAGAGAGCACCTTGATAGCTCAGTTGGTAGAGCGGTGGCCTGTAAGATGCTCCTTGTGTGAAACGCCGTGATCCTAAGGTCGCTGGTTCAACTCCAGCTCCAAGCACCTCCTTGTCATTGGAAATACCCCCAAGCCTTGTCTTTATCTGTCAACTCCTCCAAAATGTCAAAACACAAACAAGATAACTCTTTCTTAAATTTTCAACCATCAATTTTTTATTCACTCAGCCTAAAAGTCCTGATTATCAGTTCTGGGTCCCTGGCAATGACTGTTGGGTACAAACTGCAAAGCTTTGTTCTGCAGGTAGGGCTGGGCTTTTCATTGACCATGGGTTGGAATAGTTCTGTGGGCATAGTGTGTCTTCGAAGCCACTATGTTTTCTGCACTTGTGACTAGAGAGCACCTTGATAGCTCAGTTGGTAGAGCGGTTGACTGTAAGATGCTCCTTGTGTGAAACGCTGTGATCCTAAGGTCGCTGGTTCAACTCCAGCTCCAAGCACCTCCTTGTCATTGGAAATACCCCCAAGCCTTGTCTTTATCTGTCAACTCCTCCAAAATGTCAAAACACAAAGAAGATAACTCTTTCTTAAATTTTCAACCATCAATTTTTTATTCACTCAGCCTAAAAGTCCTGATTATCAGTTCTGGGTCCCTGGCAATGACTGTTGGGTACAAACTGCAAAGCTTTGTTCTGCAGGTAGGGCTGGGCTTTTCATTGACCATGGGTTGGAATAGTTCTGTGGGCATAGTGTGTCTTCGAAGCCACTATGTTTTCTGCACTTGTGACTAGATAGCACCTTGATAGCTCAGTTGGTAGAGCGGTGGACTGTAAGATGCTCCTTGTGTGAAACGCTGTGATCCTAAGGTCGCTGGTTCAACTCCAGCTCCAAGCACCTCCTTGTCATTGGAAATACCCCCAAGCCTTGTCTTTATCTGTCAACTCCTCCAAAATGTCAAAACACAAACAAGATAACTCTTTCTTAAATTTTCAACCATCAATTTTTTATTCACCCAGCCTAAAAGTCCTGATTATCAGTTCTGGGTCCCTGGCAATGACTGTTGGGTACAAACTGCAAAGCTTTGTTCTGCAGGTAGGGCTGGGCTTTTCATTGACCATGGGTTGGAATAGTTCTGTGGGCATAGTGTGTCTTCGAAGCCACTATGTTTTCTGCACTTGTGACTAGAGAGCACCTTGATAGCTCAGTTGGTAGAGCGGTGGCCTGTAAGATGCTCCTTGTGTGAAACGCCGTGATCCTAAGGTCGCTGGTTCAACTCCAGCTCCAAGCACCTCCTTGTCATTGGAAATACCCCCAAGCCTTGTCTTTATCTGTCAACTCCTCCAAAATGTCAAAACACAAACAAGATAACTCTTTCTTAAATTTTCAACCATCAATTTTTTATTCACCCAGCCTAAAAGTCCTGATTATCAGTTCTGGGTCCCTGGCAATGACTGTTGGGTACAAACTGCAAAGCTTTGTTCTGCAGGTAGGGCTGGGCTTTTCATTGACCATGGGTTGGAATAGTTCTGTGGGCAAAGTGTGTCTTCGAAGCCACTATGTTTTCTGCACTTGTGACTAGAGAGCACCTTGATAGCTCAGTTGGTAGAGCGGTGGACTGTAAGATCCTCCTTGTGTGAAACGCCGTGATCCTAAGGTCGCTGGTTCAACTCCAGCTCCAAGCACCTCCTTGTCATTGGAAATACCCCCAAGCCTTGTCTTTATCTGTCAACTCCTCCAAAATGTCAAAACACAAACAAGATAACTCTTTCTTAAATTTTCAACCATCAATTTTTTATTCACCCAGCCTAAAAGTCCTGATTATCAGTTCTGGGTCCCTGGCAATGACTGTTGGGTACAAACTGCAAAGCTTTGTTCTGCAGGTAGGGCTGGGCTTTTCATTGACCATGGGTTGGAATAGTTCTGTGGGCATAGTGTGTCTTTGAAGCCACTATGTTTTCTGCACTTGTGACTAGAGAGCACCTTGATAGCTCAGTTGTTAGAGCGGTGGACTGTAAGATCCTCCTTGTGTGAAACGCTGTGATCCTAAGGTCGCTGGTTCAACTCCACCTCCAAGCACCTCCTTGTCATTGGAAATACCCCCAAGCCTTGTCTTTATCTGTCAACTCCTCCAAAATGTCAAAACACAAACAAGATAACTCTTTCTTAAATTTTCAACCATCAATGTTTTATTCACCCAGCCTAAAAGTCCTGATTATCAGTTCTGGGTCCCTGGCAATGACTGTTGGGTACAAACTGCAAAGCTTTGTTCTGCAGGTAGGGCTGGGCTTTTCATTGACCATGGGTTGGAATAGTTCTGTGGGCATAGTGTGTCTTCGAAGCCACTATGTTTTCTGCACTTGTGACTAGAGAGCACCTTGATAGCTCAGTTGGTAGAGCGGTGGACTGTAAGATGCTCCTTGTGTGAAACGCCGTGATCCTAAGGTCGCTGGTTCAACTCCAGCTCCAAGCACCTCCTTGTCATTGGAAATACCCCCAAGCCTTGTCTTTATCTGTCAACTCCTCCAAAATGTCAAAACACAAAGAAGATAACTCTTTCTTAAATTTTCAACCATCAATTTTTTATTCACTCAGCCTAAAAGTCCTGATTATCAGTTCTGGGTCCCTGGCAATGACTGTTGGGTACAAACTGCAAAGCTTTGTTCTGCAGGTAGGGCTGGGCTTTTCATTGACCATGGGTTGGAATAGTTCTGTGGGCATAGTGTGTCTTCGAAGCCACTATGTTTTCTGCACTTGTGACTAGAGAGCACCTTGATAGCTCAGTTGGTAGAGCGGTGGACTGTAAGATGCTCCTTGTGTGAAACGCTGTGATCCTAAGGTCGCTGGTTCAACTCCAGCTCCAAGCACCTCCTTGTCATTGGAAATACCCCCAAGCCTTGTCTTTATCTGTCAACTCCTCCAAAATGTCAAAACACAAAGAAGATAACTCTTTCTTAAATTTTCAACCATTAATTTTTTATTCGCCCAGCCTAAAAGTCCTGATTATCAGTTCTGGGTCCCTGGCAATGACTGTTGGGTACAAACTGCAAAGCTTTGTTCTGCAGGTAGGGCTGGGCTTTTCATTGACCATGGGTTGGAATAGTTCTGTGGGCATAGTGTGTCTTCGAAGCCACTATGTTTTCTGCACTTGTGACTAGAGAGCACCTTGATAGCTCAGTTGGTAGAGCGGTGGACTGTAAGATGCTCCTTGTGTGAAACGCTGTGATCCTAAGGTCGCTGGTTCAACTCCAGCTCCAAGCACCTCCTTGTCATTGGAAATACCCCCAAGCCTTGTCTTTATCTGTCAACTCCTCCAAAATGTCAAAACACAAACAAGATAACTCTTTCTTAAATTTTCAACCATCAATTTTTTATTCACTCAGCCTAAAAGTCCTGATTATCAGTTCTGGGTCCCTGGCAATGACTGTTGGGTACAAACTGCAAAGCTTTGTTCTGCAGGTAGGGCTGGGCTTTTCATTGACCATGGGTTGGAATAGTTCTGTGGGCATAGTGTGTCTTCGAAGCCACTATGTTTTCTGCACTTGTGACTAGAGAGCACCTTGATAGCTCAGTTGGTAGAGCGGTGGACTGTAAGATGCTCCTTGTGTGAAACGCTGTGATCTTAAGGTCGCTGGTTCAACTCCAGCTCCAAGCACCTCCTTGTCATTGGAAATACCCCCAAGCCTTGTCTTTATCTGTCAACTCCTCCAAAATGTCAAAACACAAAGAAGATAACTCTTTCTTAAATTTTCAACCATTAATTTTTTATTCGCCCAGCCTAAAAGTCCTGATTATCAGTTCTGGGTCCCTGGCAATGACTGTTGGGTACAAACTGCAAAGCTTTGTTCTGCAGGTAGGGCTGGGCTTTTCATTGACCATGGGTTGGAATAGTTCTGTGGGCATAGTGTGTCTTCGAAGCCACTATGTTTTCTGCACTTGTGACTAGAGAGCACCTTGATAGCTCAGTTGGTAGAGCGGTGGACTGTAAGATGCTCCTTGTGTGAAACGCTGTGATCCTAAGGTCGCTGGTTCAACTCCAGCTCCAAGCACCTCCTTGTCATTGGAAATACCCCCAAGCCTTGTCTTTATCTGTCAACTCCTCCAAAATGTCAAAACACAAACAAGATAACTCTTTCTTAAATTTTCAACCATCAATTTTTTATTCACTCAGCCTAAAAGTCCTGATTATCAGTTCTGGGTCCCTGGCAATGACTGTTGGGTACAAACTGCAAAGCTTTGTTCTGCAGGTAGGGCTGGGCTTTTCATTGACCATGGGTTGGAATAGTTCTGTGGGCATAGTGTGTCTTCGAAGCCACTATGTTTTCTGCACTTGTGACTAGAGAGCACCTTGATAGCTCAGTTGGTAGAGCGGTGGACTGTAAGATGCTCCTTGTGTGAAACGCTGTGATCCTAAGGTCGCTGGTTCAACTCCAGCTCCAAGCACCTCCTTGTCATTGGAAATACCCCCAAGCCTTGTCTTTATCTGTCAACTCCTCCAAAATGTCAAAACACAAAGAAGATAACTCTTTCTTAAATTTTCAACCATCAATTTTTTATTCACTCAGCCTAAAAGTCCTGATTATCAGTTCTGGGTCCCTGGCAATGACTGTTGGGTACAAACTGCAAAGCTTTGTTCTGCAGGTAGGGCTGGGCTTTTCATTGACCATGGGTTGGAATAGTTCTGTGGGCATAGTGTGTCTTCGAAGCCACTATGTTTTCTGCACTTGTGACTAGAGAGCACCTTGATAGCTCAGTTGGTAGAGCGGTGGACTGTAAGATGCTCCTTGTGTGAAACGCTGTGATCCTAAGGTCGCTGGTTCAACTCCAGCTCCAAGCACCTCCTTGTCATTGGAAATACCCCCAAGCCTTGTCTTTATCTGTCAACTCCTCCAAAATGTCGAAACACAAACAAGATAACTCTTTCTTAAATTTTCAACCATCAATTTTTTATTCACCCAGCCTAAAAGTCCTGATTATCAGTTCTGGGTCCCTGGCAATGACTGTTGGGTACAAACTGCAAAGCTTTGTTCTGCAGGTAGGGCTGGGCTTTTCATTGACCATGGGTTGGAATAGTTCTGTGGGCATAGTGTGTCTTCGAAGCCACTATGTTTTCTGCACTTGTGACTAGAGAGCACCTTGATAGCTCAGTTGGTAGAGCGGTGGACTGTAAGATGCTCCTTGTGTGAAACGCTGTGATCCTAAGGTCGCTGGTTCAACTCCAGCTCCAAGCACCTCCTTGTCATTGGAAATACCCCCAAGCCTTGTCTTTATCTGTCAACTCCTCCAAAATGTCAAAACACAAAGAAGATAACTCTTTCTTAAATTTTCAACCATCAATTTTTTATTCACTCAGCCTAAAAGTCCTGATTATCAGTTCTGGGTCCCTGGCAATGACTGTTGGGTACAAACTGCAAAGCTTTGTTCTGCAGGTAGGGCTGGGCTTTTCATTGACCATGGGTTGGAATAGTTCTGTGGGCATAGTGTGTCTTCGAAGCCACTATGTTTTCTGCACTTGTGACTAGAGAGCACCTTGATAGCTCAGTTGGTAGAGCGGTGGACTGTAAGATGCTCCTTGTGAGAAACGCTGTGATCCTAAGGTCGCTGGTTCAACTCCAGCTCCAAGCACCTCCTTGTCATTGGAAATACCCCCAAGCCTTGTCTTTATCTGTCAACTCCTCCAAAATGTCAAAACACAAACAAGATAACTCTTTCTTAAATTTTCAACCATCAATTTTTTATTCACCCAGCCTAAAAGTCCTGATTATCAGTTCTGGGTCCCTGGCAATGACTGTTGGGTACAAACTGCAAAGCTTTGTTCTGCAGGTAGGGCTGGGCTTTTCATTGACCATGGGTTGGAATAGTTCTGTGGGCATAGTGTGTCTTCGAAGCCACTATGTTTTCTGCACTTGTGACTAGAGAGCACCTTGATAGCTCAGTTGGTAGAGCGGTGGCCTGTAAGATGCTCCTTGTGTGAAACGCCGTGATCCTAAGGTCGCTGGTTCAACTCCAGCTCCAAGCACCTCCTTGTCATTGGAAATACCCCCAAGCCTTGTCTTTATCTGTCAACTCCTCCAAAATGTCAAAACACAAAGAAGATAACTCTTTCTTAAATTTTCAACCATCAATTTTTTATTCACTCAGCCTAAAAGTCCTGATTATCAGTTCTGGGTCCCTGGCAATGACTGTTGGGTACAAACTGCAAAGCTTTGTTCTGCAGGTAGGGCTGGGCTTTTCATTGACCATGGGTTGGAATAGTTCTGTGGGCATAGTGTGTCTTCGAAGCCACTATGTTTTCTGCACTTGTGACTAGAGAGCACCTTGATAGCTCAGTTGGTAGAGCGGTTGACTGTAAGATGCTCCTTGTGTGAAACGCTGTGATCCTAAGGTCGCTGGTTCAACTCCAGCTCCAAGCACCTCCTTGTCATTGGAAATACCCCCAAGCCTTGTCTTTATCTGTCAACTCCTCCAAAATGTCAAAACACAAAGAAGATAACTCTTTCTTAAATTTTCAACCATCAATTTTTTATTCACTCAGCCTAAAAGTCCTGATTATCAGTTCTGGGTCCCTGGCAATGACTGTTGGGTACAAACTGCAAAGCTTTGTTCTGCAGGTAGGGCTGGGCTTTTCATTGACCATGGGTTGGAATAGTTCTGTGGGCATAGTGTGTCTTCGAAGCCACTATGTTTTCTGCACTTGTGACTAGATAGCACCTTGATAGCTCAGTTGGTAGAGCGGTGGACTGTAAGATGCTCCTTGTGTGAAACGCTGTGATCCTAAGGTCGCTGGTTCAACTCCAGCTCCAAGCACCTCCTTGTCATTGGAAATACCCCCAAGCCTTGTCTTTATCTGTCAACTCCTCCAAAATGTCAAAACACAAACAAGATAACTCTTTCTTAAATTTTCAACCATCAATTTTTTTATTCACCCAGCCTAAAAGTCCTGATTATCAGTTCTGGGTCCCTGGCAATGACTGTTGGGTACAAACTGCAAAGCTTTGTTCTGCAGGTAGGGCTGGGCTTTTCATTGACCATGGGTTGGAATAGTTCTGTGGGCATAGTGTGTCTTCGAAGCCACTATGTTTTCTGCACTTGTGACTAGAGAGCACCTTGATAGCTCAGTTGGTAGAGCGGTGGCCTGTAAGATGCTCCTTGTGTGAAACGCCGTGATCCTAAGGTCGCTGGTTCAACTCCAGCTCCAAGCACCTCCTTGTCATTGGAAATACCCCCAAGCCTTGTCTTTATCTGTCAACTCCTCCAAAATGTCAAAACACAAACAAGATAACTCTTTCTTAAATTTTCAACCATCAATTTTTTATTCACCCAGCCTAAAAGTCCTGATTATCAGTTCTGGGTCCCTGGCAATGACTGTTGGGTACAAACTGCAAAGCTTTGTTCTGCAGGTAGGGCTGGGCTTTTCATTGACCATGGGTTGGAATAGTTCTGTGGGCAAAGTGTGTCTTCGAAGCCACTATGTTTTCTGCACTTGTGACTAGAGAGCACCTTGATAGCTCAGTTGGTAGAGCGGTGGACTGTAAGATGCTCCTTGTGTGAAACGCCGTGATCCTAAGGTCGCTGGTTCAACTCCAGCTCCAAGCACCTCCTTGTCATTGGAAATACCCCCAAGCCTTGTCTTTATCTGTCAACTCCTCCAAAATGTCAAAACACAAACAAGATAACTCTTTCTTAAATTTTCAACCATCAATTTTTTATTCACCCAGCCTAAAAGTCCTGATTATCAGTTCTGGGTCCCTGGCAATGACTGTTGGGTACAAACTGCAAAGCTTTGTTCTGCAGGTAGGGCTGGGCTTTTCATTGACCATGGGTTGGAATAGTTCTGTGGGCATAGTGTGTCTTTGAAGCCACTATGTTTTCTGCACTTGTGACTAGAGAGCACCTTGATAGCTCAGTTGTTAGAGCGGTGGACTGTAAGATCCTCCTTGTGTGAAAAGCTGTGATCCTAAGGTCGCTGGTTCAACTCCACCTCCAAGCACCTCCTTGTCATTGGAAATACCCCCAAGCCTTGTCTTTATCTGTCAACTCCTCCAAAATGTCAAAACACAAAGAAGATAACTCTTTCTTAAATTTTCAACCATCAATTTTTTATTCACCCAGCCTAAAAGTCCTGATTATCAGTTCTGGGTCCCTGGCAATGACTGTTGGGTACAAACTGCAAAGCTTTGTTCTGCAGGTAGGGCTGGGCTTTTCATTGACCATGGGTTGGAATAGTTCTGTGGGCAAAGTGTGTCTTCGAAGCCACTATGTTTTCTGCACTTGTGACTAGAGAGCACCTTGATAGCTCAGTTGGTAGAGCGGTGGACTGTAAGATGCTCCTTGTGTGAAACGCCGTGATCCTAAGGTCGCTGGTTCAACTCCAGCTCCAAGCACCTCCTTGTCATTGGAAATACCCCCAAGCCTTGTCTTTATCTGTCAACTCCTCCAAAATGTCAAAACACAAACAAGATAACTCTTTCTTAAATTTTCAACCATCAATTTTTTATTCACCCAGCCTAAAAGTCCTGATTATCAGTTCTGGGTCCCTGGCAATGACTGTTGGGTACAAACTGCAAATCTTTGTTCTGCAGGTAGGGCTGGGCTTTTCATTGACCATGGGTTGGAATAGTGCTGTGGGCATAGTGTGTCTTCGAAGCCACTATGTTTTCTGCACTTGTGACTAGAGAGCACCTTGATAGCTCAGTTGGTAGAGCGGTGGACTGTAAGATGCTGCTTCTGTGAAACGCTGTGATCCTAAGGTCGCTTGTTCAACTCCAGCTCCAAGCACCTCCTTGACATTGGAAATACCCCCAAGCCTTGTCTTTATCTGTCAACTCCTCCAAAATGTCAAAACACAAAGAAGATAACTCTTTCTTAAATTTTCAACCATCAATTTTTTATTCACCCAGCAACTTGATAGCTCAGTTGGTAGAGCGGTGGACTGTAAGATGCTGCTTCTGTGAAACGCTGTGATCCTAAGGGCGCTGGTTCAACTCCAGCTCCAAGCACCTCCTTGTCATTGGAAATACCCCCAAGCCTTGTCTTTATCTGTCAACTCCTCCAAAATGTCAAAACACAAAGAAGATAACTCTTTCTTAAATTTTCAACCATCAATTTTTTATTCACCCAGCCTAAAAGTCCTGATTATCAGTTCTGGGTCCCTGGCAATGACTGTTGGGTACAAACTGCAAAGCTTTGTTCTGCAGGTAGGGCTGGGCTTTTCATTGACCATGGGTTGGAATAGTTCTGTGGGCATAGTGTGTCTTCGAAGCCACTATGTTTTCTGCACTTGTGACTAGAGAGCACCTTGATAGCTCAGTTGGTAGAGCGGTGGACTGTAAGATGCTCCTTGTGTGAAACGCCGTGATCCTAAGGTCGCTGGTTCAACTCCAGCTCTCAAGCACCTCCTTGTCATTGGAAATACCCCCAAGCCTTGTCTTTATCTGTCAACTCCTCCAAAATGTCAAAACACAAAGAAGATAACTCTTTCTTAAATTTTCAACCATCAATTTTTTATTCACCCAGCCTAAAAGTCCTGATTATCAGTTCTGGGTCCCTGGCAATGACTGTTGGGTACAAACTGCAAAGCTTTGTTCTGCGGGTAGGGCTGGGCTTTTCATTGACCATGGGTTGGAATAGTTCTGTGGGCATAGTGTGTCTTCGAAGCCACTATGTTTTCTGCACTTGTGACTAGAGAGCACCTTGATAGCTCAGTTGGTAGAGCGGTGGACTGTAAGATGCTCCTTGTGTGAAACGCTGTGATCCTAAGGTCGCTGGTTCAACTCCAGCTCCAAGCACCTCCTTGTCATTGGAAATACCCCCAAGCCTTGTCTTTATCTGTCAACTCCTCCAAAATGTCAAAACACAAAGAAGATAACTCTTTCTTAAATTTTCAACCATCAATTTTTTATTCACCCAGCCTAAAAGTCCTGATTATCAGTTCTGGGTCCCTGGCAATGACTGTTGGGTACAAACTGCAAAGCTTTGTTCTGCAGGTAGGGCTGGGCTTTTCATTGACCATGGGTTGGAATAGTTCTGTGGGCATAGTGTGTCTTCGAAGCCACTATGTTTTCTGCACTTGTGACTAGAGAGCACCTTGATAGCTCAGTTGGTAGAGCGGTGGACTGTAAGATGCTCCTTGTGTGAAACGCCGTGATCCTAAGCTCGCTGGTTCAACTCCAGCTCCAAGCACCTCCTTGTCATTGGAAATACCCCCAAGCCTTGTCTTTATCTGTCAACTCCTCCAAAATGTCAAAACACAAAGAAGATAACTCTTTCTTAAATTTTCAACCATCAATTTTTTATTCACTCAGCCTAAAAGTCCTGATTATCAGTTCTGGGTCCCTGGCAATGACTGTTGGGTACAAACTGCAAAGCTTTGTTCTGCAGGTAGGGCTGGGCTTTTCATTGACCATGGGTTGGAATAGTTCTGTGGGCATAGTGTGTCTTCGAAGCCACTATGTTTTCTGCACTTGTGACTAGAGAGCACCTTGATAGCTCAGTTGGTAGAGCGGTGGACTGTAAGATGCTCCTTGTGTGAAACGCCGTGATCCTAAGCTCGCTGGTTCAACTCCAGCTCCAAGCACCTCCTTGTCATTGGAAATACCCCCAAGCCTTGTCTTTATCTGTCAACTCCTCCAAAATGTCAAAACACAAAGAAGATAACTCTTTCTTAAATTTTCAACCATCAATTTTTTATTCACCCAGCCTAAAAGTCCTGAATATCAGTTCTGGGTCCCTGGCAATGACTGTTGGGTACAAACTGCAAAGCTTTGTTCTGCAGGTAGGGCTGGGCTTTTCATTGACCATGGGTTGGAATAGTTCTGTGGGCATAGTGTGTCTTCGAAGCCACTATGTTTTCTGCACTTGTGACTAGAGAGCACCTTGATAGCTCAGTTGGAAGAGAGGTGGACTGTAAGATGCTCCTTGTGTGAAACGCCGTGATCCTAAGGTCGCTGGTTCAACTCCAGCTCCAAGCACCTCCTTGTCATTGGAAATACCCCCAAGCCTTGTCTTTATCTGTCAACTCCTCCAAAATGTCAAAACACAAACAAGATAACTCTTTCTTAAATTTTCAACCATCAATTTTTTATTCACTCAGCCTAAAAGTCCTGATTATCAGTTCTGGGTCCCTGGCAATGACTGTTGGGTACAAACTGCAAAGCTTTGTTCTGCAGGTAGGGCTGGGCTTTTCATTGACCATGGGTTGGAATAGTTCTGTGGGCATAGTGTGTCTTCGAAGCCACTATGTTTTCTGCACTTGTGACTAGAGAGCACCTTGATAGCTCAGTTGGTAGAGCGGTGGACTGTAAGATGCTCCTTGTGTGAAACGCTGTGATCCTAAGGTCGCTGGTTCAACTCCAGCTCCAAGCACCTCCTTGTCATTGGAAATACCCCCAAGCCTTGTCTTTATCTGTCAACTCCTCCAAAATGTCAAAACACAAAGAAGATAACTCTTTCTTAAATTTTCAACCATCAATTTTTTATTCACCCAGACTAAAAGTCCTGATTATCAGTTCTGGGTCCCTGGCAATGACTGTTGGGTACAAACTGCAAAGCTTTGTTCTGCAGGTAGGGCTGGGCTTTTCATTGACCATGGGTTGGAATAGTTCTGTGGGCATAGTGTGTCTTCGAAGCCACTATGTTTTCTGCACTTGTGACTAGAGAGCACCTTGATAGCTCAGTTGGAAGAGAGGTGGACTGTAAGATGCTCCTTGTGTGAAACGCCGTGATCCTAAGGTCGCTGGTTCAACTCCAGCTCCAAGCACCTCCTTGTCATTGGAAATACCCCCAAGCCTTGTCTTTATCTGTCAACTCCTCCAAAATGTCAAAACACAAACAAGATAACTCTTTCTTAAATTTTCAACCATCAATTTTTTATTCACTCAGCCTAAAAGTCCTGATTATCAGTTCTGGGTCCCTGGCAATGACTGTTGGGTACAAACTGCAAAGCTTTGTTCTGCAGGTAGGGCTGGGCTTTTCATTGACCATGGGTTGGAATAGTTCTGTGGGCATAGTGTGTCTTCGAAGCCACTCTGTTTTCTGCACTTGTGACTAGAGAGCACCTTGATAGCTCAGTTGGTAGAGCGGTGGACTGTAAGATGCTCCTTGTGTGAAACGCTGTGATCCTAAGGTCGCTGGTTCAACTCCAGCTCCAAGCACCTCCTTGTCATTGGAAATACCCCCAAGCCTTGTCTTTATCTGTCAACTCCTCCAAAATGTCAAAACACAAAGAAGATAACTCTTTCTTAAATTTTCAACCATTAATTTTTTATTCGCCCAGCCTAAAAGTCCTGATTATCAGTTCTGGGTCCCTGGCAATGACTGTTGGGTACAAACTGCAAAGCTTTGTTCTGCAGGTAGGGCTGGGCTTTTCATTGACCATGGGTTGGAATAGTTCTGTGGGCATAGTGTGTCTTCGAAGCCACTATGTTTTCTGCACTTGTGACTAGAGAGCACCTTGATAGCTCAGTTGGTAGAGCGGTGGACTGTAAGATGCTCCTTGTGTGAAACGCCGTGATCCTAAGGTCGCTGGTTCAACTCCAGCTCCAAGCACCTCCTTGTCATTGGAAATACCCCCAAGCCTTGTCTTTATCTGTCAACTCCTCCAAAATGTCAAAACACAAACAAGATAACTCTTTCTTAAATTTTCAACCATCAATTTTTTATTCACTCAGCCTAAAAGTCCTGATTATCAGTTCTGGGTCCCTGGCAATGACTGTTGGGTACAAACTGCAAAGCTTTGTTCTGCAGGTAGGGCTGGGCTTTTCATTGACCATGGGTTGGAATAGTTCTGTGGGCATAGTGTGTCTTCGAAGCCACTATGTTTTCTGCACTTGTGACTAGAGAGCACCTTGATAGCTCAGTTGGTAGAGCGGTGGACTGTAAGATGCTCCTTGTGTGAAACGCTGTGATCCTAAGGTCGCTGGTTCAACTCCAGCTCCAAGCACCTCCTTGTCATTGGAAATACCCCCAAGCCTTGTCTTTATCTGTCAACTCCTCCAAAATGTCAAAACACAAAGAAGATAACTCTTTCTTAAATTTTCAACCATCAATTTTTTATTCACTCAGCCTAAAAGTCCTGATTATCAGTTCTGGGTCCCTGGCAATGACTGTTGGGTACAAACTGCAAAGCTTTGTTCTGCAGGTAGGGCTGGGCTTTTCATTGACCATGGGTTGGAATAGTTCTGTGGGCATAGTGTGTCTTCGAAGCCACTATGTTTTCTGCACTTGTGACTAGAGAGCACCTTGATAGCTCAGTTGGTAGAGCGGTGGACTGTAAGATGCTCCTTGTGTGAAACGCTGTGATCCTAAGGTCGCTGGTTCAACTCCAGCTCCAAGCACCTCCTTGTCATTGGAAATACCCCCAAGCCTTGTCTTTATCTGTCAACTCCTCCAAAATGTCAAAACACAAACAAGATAACTCTTTCTTAAATTTTCAACCATCAATTTTTTATTCACCCAGCCTAAAAGTCCTGATTATCAGTTCTGGGTCCCTGGCAATGACTGTTGGGTACAAACTGCAAAGCTTTGTTCTGCAGGTAGGGCTGGGCTTTTCATTGACCATGGGTTGGAATAGTTCTGTGGGCATAGTGTGTCTTCGAAGCCACTATGTTTTCTGCACTTGTGACTAGAGAGCACCTTGATAGCTCAGTTGGTAGAGCGGTGGCCTGTAAGATGCTCCTTGTGTGAAACGCTGTGATCCTAAGGTCGCTGGTTCAACTCCAGCTCCAAGCACCTCCTTGTCATTGGAAATACCCCCAAGCCTTGTCTTTATCTGTCAACTCCTCCAAAATGTCAAAACACAAAGAAGATAACTCTTTCTTAAATTTTCAACCATCAATTTTTTATTCACCCAGCCTAAAAGTCCTGATTATCAGTTCTGGGTCCCTGGCAATGACTGTTGGGTACAAACTGCAAAGCTTTGTTCTGCAGGTAGGGCTGGGCTTTTCATTGACCATGGGTTGGAATAGTTCTGTGGGCAAAGTGTGTCTTCGAAGCCACTATGTTTTCTGCACTTGTGACTAGAGAGCACCTTGATAGCTCAGTTGGTAGAGCGGTGGACTGTAAGATGCTCCTTGTGTGGAACGCTGTGATCCTAAGGTCGCTGGTTCAACTCCAGCTCCAAGCACCTCCTTGTCATTGGAAATACCCCCAAGCCTTGTCTTTATCTGTCAACTCCTCCAAAATGTCAAAACACAAACAAGATAACTCTTTCTTAAATTTTCAACCATCAATTTTTTATTCACCCAGCCTAAAAGTCCTGATTATCAGTTCTGGGTCCCTGGCAATGACTGTTGGGTACAAACTGCAAAGCTTTGTTCTGCAGGTAGGGCTGGGCTTTTCATTGACCATGGGTTGGAATAGTTCTGTGGGCATAGTGTGTCTTTGAAGCCACTATGTTTTCTGCACTTGTAACTAGAGAGCACCTTCATAGCTCAGTTGGTAGAGCGGTGGCCTGTAAGATGCTCCTTGTGTGAAACGCTGTGATCCTAAGGTCGCTGGTTCAACTCCACCTCCAAGCACCTCCTTGTCATTGGAAATACCCCCAAGCCTTGTCTTTATCTGTCAACTCCTCCAAAATGTCAAAACACAAACAAGATAACTCTTTCTTAAATTTTCAACCATCAATTTTTTATTCGCCCAGCCTAAAAGTCCTGATTATCAGTTCTGGGTCCCTGGCAATGACTGTTGGGTACAAACTGCAAAGCTTTGTTCTGCAGGTAGGGCTGGGCTTTTCATTGACCATGGGTTGGAATAGTTCTGTGGGCATAGTGTGTCTTTGAAGCCACTATGTTTTCTGCACTTGTGACTAGAGAGCACCTTGATAGCTCAGTTGTTAGAGCGGTGGACTGTAAGATCCTCCTTGTGTGAAACGCTGTGATCCTAAGGTCGCTGGTTCAACTCCACCTCCAAGCACCTCCTTGTCATTGGAAATACCCCCAAGCCTTGTCTTTATCTGTCAACTCCTCCAAAATGTCAAAACACAAACAAGATAACTCTTTCTTAAATTTTCAACCATCAATTTTTTATTCACCCAGACTTAAAGTCCTGATTATCAGTTCTGGGTCCCTGGCAATGACTGTTGGGTACAAACTGCAAAGCTTTGTTCTGCAGGTAGGGCTGGGCTTTTCATTGACCGTGGGTTGGAATAGTTCTGTGGGCATAGTGTGTCTTCGAAGCCACTATGTTTTCTGCACTTGTGACTAGAGAGCACCTTGATAGCTCAGTTGGTAGAGCGGTGGACTGTAAGATGCTCCTTGTGTGGAACGCTGTGATCCTAAGGTCGCTGGTTCAACTCCAGCTCCAAGCACCTCCTTTTCATTGGAAATACCCCCAAGCCTTGTCTTTATCTGTCAACTCCTCCAAAATGTCAAAACACAAACAAGATAACTCTTTCTTAAATTTTCAACCATCAATTTTTTATTCGCCCAGACTAAAAGTCCTGATTATCAGTTCTGGGTCCCTGGCAATGACTGTTGGGTACAAACTGCAAAGCTTTGTTCTGCAGGTAGGGCTGGGCTTTTCATTGACCATGGGTTGGAATAGTTCTGTGGGCATAGTGTGTCTTCGAAGCCACTATGTTTTCTGCACTTGTGACTAGAGAGCACCTTGATAGCTCAGTTGGTAGAGCGGTGGACTGTAAGATGCTCCTTGTGTGAAATGCTGTGATCCTAAGTTCGCTTGTTCAACTCCAGCTCCAAGCACCTCCTTGTCATTGGAAATACCCCCAAGCCTTGTCTTTATCTGTCAACTCCTCCAAAATGTCAAAACACAAAGAAGATAACTCTTTCTTAAATTTTCAACCATCAATTTTTTATTCACTCAGCCTAAAAGTCCTGATTATCAGTTCTGGGTCCCTGGCAATGACTGTTGGGTACAAACTGCAAAGCTTTGTTCTGCAGGTAGGGCTGGGCTTTTCATTGACCATGGGTTGGAATAGTTCTGTGGGCATAGTGTGTCTTCGAAGCCACTATGTTTTCTGCACTTGTGACTAGAGAGCACCTTGATAGCTCAGTTGGTAGAGCGGTGGACTGTAAGATGCTCCTTGTGTGAAACGCTGTGATCCTAAGTTCGCTGGTTCAACTCCAGCTCCAAGCACCTCCTTGTCATTGGAAATACCCCCAAGCCTTGTCTTTATCTGTCAACTCCTCCAAAATGTCAAAACACAAACAAGATAACTCTTTCTTAAATTTTCAACCATCAATTTTTTATTCACCCAGCCTAAAAGTCCTGATTATCAGTTCTGGGTCCCTGGCAATGACTGTTGGGTACAAACTGCAAAGCTTTGTTCTGCAGGTAGGGCTGGGCTTTTCATTGACCATGGGTTGGAATAGTTCTGTGGGCATAGTGTGTCTTCGAAGCCACTATGTTTTCTGCACTTGTGACTAGAGAGCACCTTGATAGCTCAGTTGGTAGAGCGGTGGACTGTAAGATGCTCCTTGTGTGAAATGCTGTGATCCTAAGGTCGCTGGTTCAACTCCAGCTCCAAGCACCTCCTTGTCATAGGAAATACCCCCAAGCCTTGTCTTTATCTGTCAACTCCTCCAAAATGTCAAAACACAAACAAGATAACTCTTTCTTAAATTTTCAACCATCAATGTTTTATTCACCCAGCCTAAAAGTCCTGATTATCAGTTCTGGGTCCCTGGCAATGACTGTTGGGTACAAACTGCAAAGCTTTGTTCTGCAGGTAGGGCTGGGCTTTTCATTGACCATGGGTTGGAATAGTTCTGTGGGCATAGTGTGTCTTCGAAGCCACTATGTTTTCTGCACTTGTGACTAGAGAGCACCTTGATAGCTCAGTTGGTAGAGCGGTGGACTGTAAGATGCTCCTTGTGGGAAACGCCGTGATCCTAAGGTCGCTGGTTCAACTCCAGCTCCAAGCACCTCCTTGTCATTGGAAATACCCCCAAGCCTTGTCTTTATCTGTCAACTCCTCCAAAATGTCAAAACACAAAGAAGATAACTCTTTCTTAAATTTTCAACCATCAATTTTTTATTCACCCAGCCTAAAAGTCCTGATTATCAGTTCTGGGTCCCTGGCAATGACTGTTGGGTACAAACTGCAAAGCTTTGTTCTGCAGGTAGGGCTGGGCTTTTCATTGACCATGGGTTGGAATAGTGCTGTGGGCATAGTGTGTCTTCGAAGCCACTATGTTTTCTGCACTTGTGACTAGAGAGCACCTTGATAGCTCAGTTGGTAGAGCGGTGGACTGTAAGATGCTCCTTGTGTGAAACGCTGTGATCCTAAGTTCGCTGGTTCAACTCCAGCTCCAAGCACCTCCTTGTCATTGGAAATACCCCCAAGCCTTGTCTTTATCTGTCAACTCCTCCAAAATGTCAAAACACAAAGAAGATAACTCTTTCTTAAATTTTCAACCATCAATGTTTTATTCACCCAGCCTAAAAGTCCTGATTATCAGTTCTGGGTCCCTGGCAATGACTGTTGGGTACAAACTGCAAAGCTTTGTTCTGCAGGTAGGGCTGGGCTTTTCATTGACCATGGGTTGGAATAGTTCTGTGGGCATAGTGTGTCTTCGAAGCCACTATGTTTTCTGCACTTGTGACTACAGAGCACCTTGATAGCTCAGTTGGTAGAGCGGTGGACTGTAAGATGCTCCTTGTGTGAAATGCTGTGATCCTAAGGTCGCTGGTTCAACTCCAGCTCCAAGCACCTCCTTGTCATTGGAAATACCCCAAAGCCTTGTCTTTATCTGTCAACTCCTCCAAAATGTCAAAACACAAAGACGATAACTCTTTCTTAAATTTTCAACCATCAATTTTTTATTCACCCAGCCTAAAAGTCCTGATTATCAGTTCTGGGTCCCTGGCAATGACTGTTGGGTACAAACTGCAAAGCTTTGTTCTGCAGGTAGGGCTGGGCTTTTCATTGACCATGGGTTGGAATAGTTCTGTGGGCATAGTGTGTCTTTGAAGCCACTATGTTTTCTGCACTTGTGACTACAGAGCACCTTGATAGCTCAGTTGGTAGAGCGGTGGACTGTAAGATGCTCCTTGTGTGAAACGCCGTGATCCTAAGGTCGCTGGTTCAACTCCAGCTCCAAGCACCCCCTTGTCATTGGAAATACCCCCAAGCCTTGTCTTTATCTGTCAACTCCTCCAAAATGTCAAAACACAAAGAAGATAACTCTTTCTTAAATTTTCAACCATCAATTTTTTATTCACCCAGCCTAAAAGTCCTGATTATCAGTTCTGGGTCCCTGGCAATGACTGTTGGGTACAAACTGCAAAGCTTTGTTCTGCGGATAGGGCTGGGCTTTTCATTGACCATGGGTTGGAATAGTTCTGTGGGCATAGTGTGTCTTCGAAGCCACTATGTTTTCTGCACTTGTGACTAGAGAGCACCTTGATAGCTCAGTTGGTAGAGCGGTGGACTGTAAGATGCTCCTTGTGTCAAACGCTGTGATCCTAAGGTCGCTGGTTCAACTCCAGCTCCAAGCACCTCCTTGTCATTGGAAATACCCCCAAGCCTTGTCTTTATCTGTCAACTCCTCCAAAATGTCAAAACACAAACAAGATAACTCTTTCTTAAATTTTCAACCATCAATTTTTTATTCGCCCAGCCTAAAAGTCCTGATTATCAGTTCTGGGTCCCTGGCAATGACTGTTGGGTACAAACTGCAAAGCTTTGTTCTGCAGGTAGGGCTGGGCTTTTCATTGACCATGGGTTGGAATAGTTCTGTGGGCATAGTGTGTCTTTGAAGCCACTATGTTTTCTGCACTTGTGACTAGAGAGCACCTTGATAGCTCAGTTGTTAGAGCGGTGGACTGTAAGATCCTCCTTGTGTGAAACGCTGTGATCCTAAGGTCGCTGGTTCAACTCCACCTCCAAGCACCTCCTTGTCATTGGAAATACCCCCAAGCCTTGTCTTTATCTGTCAACTCCTCCAAAATGTCAAAACACAAAGAAGATAACTCTTTCTTAAATTTTCAACCATCAATTTTTTATTCACCCAGACTAAAAGTCCTGATTATCAGTTCTGGGTCCCTGGCAATGACTGTTGGGTACAAACTGCAAAGCTTTGTTCTGCAGGTAGGGCTGGGCTTTTCATTGACCATGGGTTGGAATAGTTCTGTGGGCATAGTGTGTCTTCGAAGCCACTATGTTTTCTGCACTTGTGACTAGAGAGCACCTTGATAGCTCAGTTGGTAGAGCGGTGGACTGTAAGATGCTCCTTGTGTGGAACGCTGTGATCCTAAGGTCGCTGGTTCAACTCCAGCTCCAAGCACCTCCTTTTCATTGGAAATACCCCCAAGCCTTGTCTTTATCTGTCAACTCCTCCAAAATGTCAAAACACAAAGAAGATAACTCTTTCTTAAATTTTCAACCATCAATTTTTTATTCGCCCAGACTAAAAGTCCTGATTATCAGTTCTGGGTCCCTGGCAATGACTGTTGGGTACAAACTGCAAAGCTTTGTTCTGCAGGTAGGGCTGGGCTTTTCATTGACCATGGGTTGGAATAGTTCTGTGGGCATAGTGTGTCTTCGAAGCCACTATGTTTTCTGCACTTGTGACTAGAGAGCACCTTGATAGCTCAGTTGGTAGAGCGGTGGACTGTAAGATGCTCCTTGTGTGAAATGCTGTGATCCTAAGGTCGCTGGTTCAACTCCAGCTCCAAGCACCTCCTTGTCATTGGAAATACCCCCAAGCCTTGTCTTTATCTGTCAACTCCTCCAAAATGTCAAAACACAAAGAAGATAACTCTTTCTTAAATTTTCAACCATCAATTTTTTATTCACTCAGCCTAAAAGTCCTGATTATCAGTTCTGGGTCCCTGGCAATGACTGTTGGGTACAAACTGCAAAGCTTTGTTCTGCAGGTAGGGCTGGGCTTTTCATTGACCATGGGTTGGAATAGTTCTGTGGGCATAGTGTGTCTTCGAAGCCACTATGTTTTCTGCACTTGTGACTAGAGAGCACCTTGATAGCTCAGTTGGTAGAGCGGTGGACTGTAAGATGCTCCTTGTGTGAAACGCTGTGATCCTAAGTTCGCTGGTTCAACTCCAGCTCCAAGCACCTCCTTGTCATTGGAAATACCCCCAAGCCTTGTCTTTATCTGTCAACTCCTCCAAAATGTCAAAACACAAACAAGATAACTCTTTCTTAAATTTTCAACCATCAATGTTTTATTCACCCAGCCTAAAAGTCCTGATTATCAGTTCTGGGTCCCTGGCAATGACTGTTGGGTACAAACTGCAAAGCTTTGTTCTGCAGGTAGGGCTGGGCTTTTCATTGACCATGGGTTGGAATAGTTCTGTGGGCATAGTGTGTCTTCGAAGCCACTATGTTTTCTGCACTTGTGACTAGAGAGCACCTTGATAGCTCAGTTGGTAGAGCGGTGGACTGTAAGATGCTCCTTGTGGGAAACGCCGTGATCCTAAGGTCGCTGGTTCAACTCCAGCTCCAAGCACCTCCTTGTCATTGGAAATACCCCCAAGCCTTGTCTTTATCTGTCAACTCCTCCAAAATGTCAAAACACAAAGAAGATAACTCTTTCTTAAATTTTCAACCATCAATTTTTTATTCACCCAGCCTAAAAGTCCTGATTATCAGTTCTGGGTCCCTGGCAATGACTGTTGGGTACAAACTGCAAAGCTTTGTTCTGCAGGTAGGGCTGGGCTTTTCATTGACCATGGGTTGGAATAGTGCTGTGGGCATAGTGTGTCTTCGAAGCCACTATGTTTTCTGCACTTGTGACTAGAGAGCACCTTGATAGCTCAGTTGGTAGAGCGGTGGACTGTAAGATGCTCCTTGTGTGAAACGCTGTGATCCTAAGTTCGCTGGTTCAACTCCAGCTCCAAGCACCTCCTTGTCATTGGAAATACCCCCAAGCCTTGTCTTTATCTGTCAACTCCTCCAAAATGTCAAAACACAAAGAAGATAACTCTTTCTTAAATTTTCAACCATCAATGTTTTATTCACCCAGCCTAAAAGTCCTGATTATCAGTTCTGGGTCCCTGGCAATGACTGTTGGGTACAAACTGCAAAGCTTTGTTCTGCAGGTAGGGCTGGGCTTTTCATTGACCATGGGTTGGAATAGTTCTGTGGGCATAGTGTGTCTTCGAAGCCACTATGTTTTCTGCACTTGTGACTACAGAGCACCTTGATAGCTCAGTTGGTAGAGCGGTGGACTGTAAGATGCTCCTTGTGTGAAATGCTGTGATCCTAAGGTCGCTGGTTCAACTCCAGCTCCAAGCACCTCCTTGTCATTGGAAATACCCCAAAGCCTTGTCTTTATCTGTCAACTCCTCCAAAATGTCAAAACACAAAGACGATAACTCTTTCTTAAATTTTCAACCATCAATTTTTTATTCACCCAGCCTAAAAGTCCTGATTATCAGTTCTGGGTCCCTGGCAATGACTGTTGGGTACAAACTGCAAAGCTTTGTTCTGCAGGTAGGGCTGGGCTTTTCATTGACCATGGGTTGGAATAGTTCTGTGGGCATAGTGTGTCTTTGAAGCCACTATGTTTTCTGCACTTGTGACTACAGAGCACCTTGATAGCTCAGTTGGTAGAGCGGTGGACTGTAAGATGCTCCTTGTGTGAAACGCCGTGATCCTAAGGTCGCTGGTTCAACTCCAGCTCCAAGCACCTCCTTGTCATTGGAAATACCCCCAAGCCTTGTCTTTATCTGTCAACTCCTCCAAAATGTCAAAACACAAAGAAGATAACTCTTTCTTAAATTTTCAACCATCAATTTTTTATTCACCCAGCCTAAAAGTCCTGATTATCAGTTCTGGGTCCCTGGCAATGACTGTTGGGTACAAACTGCAAAGCTTTGTTCTGCGGATAGGGCTGGGCTTTTCATTGACCATGGGTTGGAATAGTTCTGTGGGCATAGTGTGTCTTCGAAGCCACTATGTTTTCTGCACTTGTGACTAGAGAGCACCTTGATAGCTCAGTTGGTAGAGCGGTGGACTGTAAGATGCTCCTTGTGTCAAACGCTGTGATCCTAAGGTCGCTGGTTCAACTCCAGCTCCAAGCACCTCCTTGTCATTGGAAATACCCCAAAGCCTTGTCTTTATCTGTCAACTCCTCCAAAATGTCAAAACACAAAGAAGATAACTCTTTCTTAAATTTTCAACCATCAATTTTTTATTCACCCAGCCTAAAAGTCCTGATTATCAGTTCTGGGTCCCTGGCAATGACTGTTGGGTACAAACTGCAAAGCTTTGTTCTGCAGGTAGGGCTGGGCTTTTCATTGACCATGGGTTGGAATAGTTCTGTGGGCATAGTGTGTCTTCGAAGCCACTATGTTTTCTGCACTTGTGACTAGAGAGCACCTTGATAGCTCAGTTGGTAGAGCGGTGGACTGTAAGATGCTCCTTGTGGGAAACGCCGTGATCCTAAGTTCGCTGGTTCAACTCCAGCTCCAAGCACCTCCTTGTCATTGGAAATACCCCAAAGCCTTGTCTTTATCTGTCAACTCCTCCAAAATGTCAAAACACAAACAAGATAACTCTTTCTTAAATTTTCAACCATCAATTTTTTATTCACCCAGACTAAAAGTCCTGATTATCAGTTCTGGGTCCCTGGCAATGACTGTTGGGTACAAACTGCAAAGCTTTGTTCTGCAGGTAGGGCTGGGCTTTTAATTGACCATGGGTTGGAATAGTTCTGTGGGCATAGTGTGTCTTCGAAGCCACTATGTTTTCTGCACTTGTGACTAGAGAGCACCTTGATAGCTCAGTTGGTAGAGCGGTGAACTGTAAGATGCTCCTTGTGTGAAACGCTGTGATCCTCAGGTCGCTGGTTAAACTCCAGCTCCAAGCACCTCCTTGTCATTGGAAATACCCCCAAGCCTTGTCTTTATCTGTCAACTCCTCCAAAATGTCAAAACACAAAGAAGATTACTCTTTCTTAAATTTTCAACCATCAATTTTTTATTCACCCAGCCTAAAAGTCCTGATTATCAGTTCTGGGTCCCTGGCAATGACTGTTGGGTACAAACTGCAAAGCTTTGTTCTGCAGGTAGGGCTGGGCTTTTCATTGACCATGGGTTGGAATAGTTCTGTGGGCATAGTGTGTCTTCGAAGCCACTATGTTTTCTGCACTTGTGACTAGAGAGCACCTTGATAGCTCAGTTGGTAGAGCGGTGGACTGTAAGATGCTCCTTGTGTGAAACGCTGTGATCCTAAGGTCGCTGGTTCAACTCCAGCTCCAAGCACCTCCTTGTCATTGGAAATACCCCAAAGCCTTGTCTTTATCTGTCAACTCCTCCAAAATGTCAAAACACAAAGAAGATAACTCTTTCTTAAATTTTCAACCATCAATGTTTTATTCACCCAGTCTAAAAGTCCTGATTATCAGTTCTGGGTCCCTGGCAATGACTGTTGGGTACAAACTGCAAAGCTTTGTTCTGCAGGTAGGGCTGGGCTTTTCATTGACCATGGGTTGGAATAGTTCTGTGGGCATAGTGTGTCTTCGAAACCACTATGTTTTCTGCACTTGTGACTAGAGAGCACTTTGATAGCTCAGTTGGTAGAGCGGTGCACTGTAAGATGCTCCTTGTGTGAAACGCTGTGATCCTAAGGTCGCTGGTTCAACTCCAGCTCCAAGCACCTCCTTGTCATTGGAAATACCCCCAAGCCTTGTCTTTATCTGTCAACTCCTCCAAAATGTCAAAACACAAAGAAGATAACTCTTTCTTAAATTTTCAACCATCAATGTTTTATTCACCCAGCCTAAAAGTCCTGATTATCAGTTCTGGGTCCCTGGCAATGACTGTTGGGTACAAACTGCAAAGCTTTGTTCTGCAGGTAGGGCTGGGCTTTTCATTGACCATGGGTTGGAATAGTTCTGTGGGCATAGTGTGTCTTCGAAGCCACTATGTTTTCTGCACTTGCGACTAGAGAGCACCTTGATAGAGAGCGGTGGACTGTAAGATGCTCCTTGTGTGAAACGCTGTGATCCTAAGGTCGCTGGTTCAACTCCAGCTCCAAGCACCTCCTTGTCATTGGAAATACCCCCAAGCCTTGTCTTTATCTGTCAACTCCTCCAAAATGTCAAAACACAAAGAAGATAACTCTTTCTTAAATTTTCAACCATCAATGTTTTATTCACCCAGCCTAAAAGTCCTGATTATCAGTTCTGGGTCCCTGGCAATGACTGTTGGGTACAAACTGCAAAGCTTTGTTCTGCAGGTAGGGCTGGGCTTTTCATTGACCATGGGTTGGAATAGTTCTGTGGGCATAGTGTGTCTTCGAGGCCACTATGTTTTCTGCACTTGTGACTAGAGAGCACCTTGATAGCTCAGTTGGTAGAGCGGTGGACTGTAAGATGCTCCTTGTGTGAAACGCTGTGATCCTAAGTTCGCTGGTTCAACTCCAGCTCCAAGCACCTCCTTGTCATTGGAAATACCCCCAAGCCTTTTCTTTATCTGTCAACTCCTCCAAAATGTCAAAACACAAAGAAGATAACTCTTTCTTAAATTTTCAACCATCAATGTTTTATTCACCCAGTCTAAAAGTCCTGATTATAAGTTCTGGGTCCCTGGCAATGACTGTTGGGTACAAACTGCAAAGCTTTGTTCTGCAGGTAGGGCTGGGCTTTTCATTGACCATGGGTTGGAATAGTTCTGTGGGCATAGTGTGTCTTCGAAGCCACTATGTTTTCTGCACTTGTGACTAGAGAGCACTTTGATAGCTCAGTTGGTAGAGCGGTGCACTGTAAGATGCTCCTTGTGTGAAACGCTGTGATCCTAAGTTCGCTGGTTCAACTCCAGCTCCAAGCACCTCCTTGTCATTGGAAATACCCCCAAGCCTTTTCTTTATCTGTCAACTCCTCCAAAATGTCAAAACACAAAGAAGATAACTCTTTCTTAAATTTTCAACCATCAATGTTTTATTCACCCAGTCTAAAAGTCCTGATTATAAGTTCTGGGTCCCTGGCAATGACTGTTGGGTACAAACTGCAAAGCTTTGTTCTGCAGGTAGGGCTGGGCTTTTCATTGACCATGGGTTGGAATAGTTCTGTGGGCATAGTGTGTCTTCGAAGCCACTATGTTTTCTGCACTTGTGACTAGAGAGCACTTTGATAGCTCAGTTGGTAGAGCGGTGCACTGTAAGATGCTCCTTGTGTGAAACGCTGTGATCCTAAGTTCGCTGGTTCAACTCCAGCTCCAAGCACCTCCTTGTCATTGGAAATACCCCCAAGCCTTGTCTTTATCTGTCAACTCCTCCAAAATGTCAAAACACAAAGAAGATAACTCTTTCTTAAATTTTCAACCATCAATGTTTTATTCACCCAGTCTAAAAGTCCTGATTATCAGTTCTGGGTCCCTGGCAATGACTGTTGGGTACAAACTGCAAAGCTTTGTTCTGCAGGTAGGGCTGGGCTTTTCATTGACCATGGGTTGGAATAGTTCTGTGGGCATAGTGTGTCTTCGAAGCCACTATGTTTTCTGCACTTGTGACTAGAGAGCACCTTGATAGCTCAGTTGGTAGAGCGGTTGACTGTAAGATGCTCCTTGTGTGAAACGCTGTGATCCTAAGGTCGCTGGTTCAACTCCAGCTCCAAGCACCTCCTTGTCATTGGAAATACCCCCAAGCCTTGTCTTTATCTGTCAACTCCTCCAAAATGTCAAAACACAAAGAAGATAACTCTTTCTTAAATTTTCAACCATCAATGTTTTATTCACCCAGTCTAAAAGTCCTGATTATCAGTTCTGGGTCCCTGGCAATGACTGTTGGGTACAAACTGCAAAGCTTTGTTCTGCAGGTAGGGCTGGGCTTTTCATTGACCATGGGTTGGAATAGTTCTGTGGGCATAGTGTGTCTTCGAAGTCACTATGTTTTCTGCACTTGTGACTAGAGAGCACCTTGATAGCTCAGTTGGTAGAGCGGTGGACTGTAAGATGCTCCTTGTGTGAAACGCTGTGATCCTAAGGTCGCTGGTTCAACTCCAGCTCCAAGCACCTCCTTGTCATTGGAAATACCCCCAAGCCTTGTCTTTATCTGTCAACTCCTCCAAAATGTCAAAACACAAAGAAGATAACTCTTGCTTAAATTTTCAACCATCAATGTTTTATTCACCCAGCCTAAAAGTCCTGATTATCAGTTCTGGGTCCCTGGCAATGACTGTTGGGTACAAACTGCAAAGCTTTGTTCTGCAGGTAGGGCTGGGCTTTTCATTGACCATGGGTTGGAATAGTTCTGTGGGCATAGTGTGTCTTCGAAGCCACTATGTTTTCTGCACTTGTGACTAGAGAGCACCTTGATAGCTCAGTTGGTAGAGCGGTGGACTGTAAGATGCTCCTTGTGTGAAACGCTGTGATCCTAAGGTCGCTGGTTCAACTCCAGCTCCAAGCACCTCCTTGTCATTGGAAATACCCCCAAGCCTTGTCTTTATCTGTCAACTCCTCCAAAATGTCAAAACACAAAGAAGATAACTCTTGCTTAAATTTTCAACCATCAATGTTTTATTCACCCAGCCTAAAAGTCCTGATTATCAGTTCTGGGTCCCTGGCAATGACTGTTGGGTACAAACTGCAAAGCTTTGTTCTGCAGGTAGGGCTGGGCTTTTCATTGACCATGGGTTGGAATAGTTCTGTGGGCATAGTGTGTCTTCGAAGCCACTATGTTTTCTGCACTTGTGACTAGAGAGCACCTTGATAGCTCAGTTGGTAGAGCGGTGGACTGTAAGATGCTCCTTGTGTGAAACGCTGTGATCCTAAGGTCGCTGGTTCAACTCCAGCTCCAAGCACCTCCTTGTCATTGGAAATACCCCCAAGCCTTGTCTTTATCTGTCAACTCCTCCAAAATGTCAAAACACAAAGAAGATAACTCTTTCTTAAATTTTCAACCATCAATGTTTTATTCACCCAGCCTAAAAGTCCTGATTATCAGTTCTGGGTCCCTGGCAATGACTGTTGGGTACAAACTGCAAAGCTTTGTTCTGCAGGTAGGGCTGGGCTTTTCATTGACCATGGGTTGGAATAGTTCTGTGGGCATAGTGTGTCTTCGAAGCCACTATGTTTTCTGCACTTGTGACTAGAGAGCACCTTGATAGCTCAGTCGTTAGAGCGGTGGACTGTAAGATGCTCCTTGTGTCAAACGCAGTGATCCTAAGGTCGCTGGTTCAACTCCAGCTCCAAGCACCTCCTTGTCATTGGAAATACCCCCAAGCCTTGTCTTTATCTGTCAACTCCTCCAAAATGTCAAAACACAAACAAGATAACTCTTTCTTAAATTTTCAACCATCAATTTTTTATTCACCCAGCCTAAAAGTCCTGATTATCAGTTCTGGCTCCCTGGCAATGACTGTTGGGTACAAACTGCAAATCTTTGTTCTGCAGGTAGGGCTGGGCTTTTCATTGACCATGGGTTGGAATAGTTCTGTGGGCATAGTGTGTCTTCGAAGCCACTATGTTTTCTGCACTTGTGACTAGAGAGCACCTTGATAGCTCAGTTGGTAGAGCGGTGGACTGTAAGATGCTCCTTGTGTCAAACGCCGTGATCCTAAGGTCGCTGGTTCAACTCCATCTCCAAGCAGCTCCTTGTCATTGGAAATACCCCCAAGCCTTGTCTTTATCTGTCAACTCCTCCAAAATGTCAAAACACAAACAAGATAACTCTTTCTTAAATTTTCAACCATCAATTTTTTATTCACCCAGCCTAAAAGTCCTGATTATCAGTTCTGGGTCCCTGGCAATGACTGTTGGGTAAAAACTGCAAAGCTTTGTTCTGCAGGTAGGGCTGGGCTTTTCATTGACCATGGGTTGGAATAGTTCTGTGGGCATAGTGTGTCTTCGAAGCCACTATGTTTTCTGCACTTGTGACTAGAGAGCACCTTGATAGCTCAGTTGGTAGAGCGGTGGACTGTAAGATGCTCCTTGTGTGAAACGCTGTGATCCTAAGGTCGTTGGTTCAACTCCAGCTCCAAGCACCTCCTTGTCATTGGAAATACCCCCAAGCCTTGTCTTTATCTGTCAACTCCTCCAAAATGTCAAAACACAAAGAAGATAACTCTTTCTTAAATTTTCAACCATCAATTTTTTATTCACCCAGCCTAAAAGTCCTGATTATCAGTTCTGGGTCCCTGGCAATGACTGTTGGGTACAAACTGCAAATCTTTGTTCTGCA